>JBBELK010000476.1:0-1364417 GCA_037783545.1 Henricia sp. BOLD:AAB3569 | reverse complement strand
TAACCAAACATAATGTAGTGCAAGATAGACCACTCATGCGAAATCAAAGTGAAGTACGAATTAAAAGGCGCCATTTGAGTAAGCAAACTAGACGCGCATCGTGTCTGTTTGACATGCCTGTCACGGATACTGCCGTAACTTTTCGCCACAAAACAAATTACACCACGAGAGGCATGTAAAATAGGCACGAAACGCGTCTACTTTACATTACTCAAATGCTTCTTTTACTATCATACTTCACTCTGTTGAATGCGTGGTCTATCTTGCGCTTACGGCGCTATGTCATCGTTGGTGTTAACCAAACTTGGGATGTGAGAAATATCGCAAGGGCCTATAAAAGGAGCCACTTTTCCCCTCATCCCAAGTTGAGGCGGTCGGGTTGGCGTAGTGGTTCTTTTCTCGCCTTTCACCTCTGGCGTCCCGGGTTCGAATCCAGGGCGTGTATATGTGGATTGGGTTTGCAGTCCCTAGTACTTGACCGCGTGGGTTTTCCCCTGGGGCATTTCTCTGGGGGTTTTCCTCCCACTTCTAAAACTGCAACTCCTTCTTCATCATCTCAAGTTGATAATATAGTATAGTTAAAGCTAAAACCGTATAGTTGATGGCATAAAGGGCCTTAGTTGCCGAAGATGCCATAAAATATACAACAACAACTCATCCCAAGTTGAGGCGGTCGGGTTGGCGTAGTGGTTCTTTTCTCGCCTTTCACCTCTGGCGTCCCGGGTTCGAATCCGGGTCGTGTATGTGGATTGGGTTTGCAGTCCCTATTGATCGCGTTTGTTTTCTTCTGGTGATTTCTCTGGGGGTTTTCCTCCCACTTCTAAAACTGCAACTCCTTCTTCGTCATCTCAAGTAATTGATGTAGTTAAAGCTAAAACCGTATAGTTGATGGCATAAAAGGCCTTATAGTTGCCGAAGATGCCATAAATTAACAACAACAACAACAACAACATTTAACTCATCCCAAGTTTGGTTGTTTCATTTCAATGGTGGATAGGCACCACACCAGATAGGCCTATTCAGTTGCGTTCGTTACTTCCGTGTTCTGCTTCATTGATATTGAACATAATAGAAGCAAGTACTCGATTGACTAACAACAGCCAGCATACACACGATTTCCGTTCCAATAGCTATTGACTGCTTTCACACAAGGTCATCAAAATGAATTGGCCTTTGAAGAGGGAGGTCGGGATGGTCGTGCAGTGAAAACGTTTTCAAATTCACTACATCGCTTCCCCTTTGTGAGATTTGTTGAAAGTCCCTTCTTAGCCAAAAAACCTTGGGACTGTGCATACAGTACTTTGTTTTGCGAAAAACACGCATAGGTTAGATAGGGAGGCGTCTGTGTAATTTTTAATGCAAGTTCGCCCAAAACAAGTGAGCTAGGGGCTACAGGAAGAAAACTCAAAATTTAAATAATTCAAGAAGACTAAATAAGGTAGAAATTAATATTCCTCTTAAAATAATCTACTTGTAAAAATTAGGATGGAGGGAAACACGGAGTTCCGAGGAGCTGCAGTACGTGGGAAAAAAGCAAAGCTAAAGTGTAGGCATATGGGCGAGAACATACAGAAAGCCTGGTCTCACGTTCAAACACCATATTATAGGAGGAACCAAATCAGATGTATTGGTGACACATTTACCATGAAAATTTCTGCAGAAAAGACAGAGACTGGCTACAGACCTACGGTGAGAGAGGTTTTAACAGAGATCCCAACTCGTCACCATTATCTATGATAATCATCAAAGATATATTAGGCAAACAAAATACTAAGAACTGAACATTTAGTTAATATTCAATTGATGCCATCATCCAGAACATGATTCATCATCATGTCATCTAAATTGGCTAAAAACCAACATCGAGGCAATTTTGTTTTTTATTTGCCTTCAGAGTTTTTGTCTATAGTAAATAAAACGAAACATTTATGAGATGTCAGTTCGGACACGTCCATTTTAGCATGTAGGTAAATCACTTCACAAACTGATGCATACGTGTACTGCTTTACGGCTAACAGAGAGGAGTTATATGTAGAATAATAATGAATCACGTAAACAACGCAGACGGACAACTAAATTAATATAAATTTATCAGAAGAATATCACCCTAGGCCTAATATGTGTGGTACTGTACGGAAATAGTATCGCTAACTACGAATGTATAAACCATGTGTGAGTCACGCTGTGTGTGTGAAATGGGATCCCGTACGGGAATGGCACAGCCCACGTTGTGTACCAAGCTTCTCATGTCACGACAAATACTTGAACTGGAAAACGGAGGGCGTCGTTTTTTCGTTTAATCCGACGACATTTTCCGACCAATCGCGGCCATTTTTACATTATAGAAGGATATATTCTGCATGGATTCGCGGGAAACCCGCTTTCATAGAGTTATGTACTGGGAAGTTACGGCGCTGCAAAGTCGCCCAGCCGCATCGGTAACTTGACACCCCTAGTTTTATACAGAAAAGAGGCACTCGGGGATGTCGCAAAAGCATTTTTAAAATGCTGGTCCGACGAAACGAAACGTCCAATGTCATTCAAATGTGGAATGTTTTAGATAAATATACAAAGATCAGAATTCCGAGCGACCCCGATTTCCCATCCTCTTGCAACAGTGCCCCTTTAACGCACTCCCTAACTCATGCGTACAGTGGCCCTGTTGAAAAAGGCCCCATTTCGCGGTGGGACTAGCGACAGAAATCTTGTCGCCTCTGCTGGACCAATCAGGACGCTTGGCAGTGCATTGTAGCACGATTGCAGGCATTCAAATGTAACGCGCGCAGATTGTAAACACCGTGCATGCATGTGATGATACATGTAATGCTGGCCGTTGTCCGCGTCGACGATTGGCTGCTATTTAAAGCATACTGGGGAATCCGTTCCATTACATTCGTCAGCATGCATCCCTGTTATTAATGTGAAAAACTGCGGAGTAAATAAGGTTCGTCGTTTGAAAGTTTGGTAGGATTGGGACAGTCATAAGGAACGGAACCCAATACAATTTCTGAAAAGTATAGAAATTGTTTCTTTTCGGCATAACATGACCGAATTGATTAAATTACATCAAAATGACTCGGGCGTGAGTTGGCTCAAGACAACAGCCGGCTCACTCCACAGATTTGCGTGTGTTTTCTCAGGGTATTGTTACGTCGCTTTGCAGCGTGGAAATTCCCTGATATCTCAGGATGCGATTTCCTGACGTTGTACAGTTTCGACCCTTGTAGTTCCATGAGAGTCGTGCTTCGTGTAGAGCAAAATGGGCGGCCACTTTTCCACGTAGTTTTTAATTAACGGTTGCACGAGAAGTTAAGAAAATGGAATCTAATGACATCTTCGTGGGGATGTGGCAGCTAGATTCAAATTGCAACATTTAGTGGCAATGAAATGTGATTAAAAAACAGTTGACAGAATTGACAATTAACTAACAACGACAATGTTAAAGGAGATTACCAATCGTCAACGTTATCTTGAAATTTGCGGTATGGCATCATCTAACAAATATCCTTCTAATAGAATTGTTTGTCCTGCTTGTATATAAATAAAATTCCAGGATAAGGCGTTTAAGGTCGGCCACGTTGCGGCCCGATTTCCATTTTAAAATAGCTGCACTCTGAGTTCTGGGACACAGCAGCGGCGCTACGGGGGCGCACGGGGGGGGGGGGGGGGGGGGGGGGGATTGAGTTTAATCCCAAACCGTTGCACCCAATTTGTTACAATGTTGTTTGCGCTGTAAATAATAAACTCAATTTCATCCATCATAATTAGCGCAGCTGGCACCATCAAAAAAGCCCAATACATGTATACACTCTACAAAATTACATTATAGATTTTTGTTTGCTCCCCCTAAATTTAAGTTTTTCCCCTCTTGCACCCCCCCCCCCCCACCCCCCACCCCCCTCCCCCAGATTAACAGGTCTGGTGCCGCCGCTGCTGGGACAGCAAACATCCGTGGGAACGCCAAGTAATCGCGGTACAAGGACGATCAGCCTAGGGCGTCGCTGTCCTGTAAATTTAGGCATGGCTTCATGAAAACACAGAGGCTCAGAACGTGAAATCGATAATCATCGAGGGCCAACGTTTTATGACAAGCGCTTTCATTAGTAGACTGTACCTTAGTGGTTCGATATACGTACGAGGTGTTATGGATGAGTGTGGTACAAGGGGGGGGGGGAACTTTTACCATGGCTGAATGAACTTGTAAAGAAGTTTACAAAGGCCGCTGTTTGCATTATTATGCTTATGACTTGCTCGCTAACGAATTTAGTTCACGAGTTGATGCCGCACCCTTTGCAGGTTACAGTTTCTATCAAACTGGCCTACCAATCTCGGTGGATCGGACGCACGATTTCGGCCCTTTAGCAGCATACCCCTTGTGCTTGACGTGTTTATTGAGTGCACTTGAGATTACAGCGGTCGTTCTCGAGATGACGGCTACGGGACCTCTGCCCGTCGTAGCGGTTATACTGCTAGCGTTTTTACTGGCTGAACCTGTTCTATCACAAGGTACAAGTGCATTTCTACTTTCGTTTTCTAGCTTTATTCAACAATACATGTATTAAATTTCCATAACGGGATTAGTTTACCATGAAACCACGCGTCAACGACGCCAAAAAATTGACGATTGACGATTATAGCATGATCATTATGTTTTTAGTTGATTAGGGCATCTGATGAGATCACGCGATGCAACAATTCGGAACGCGTTCTCATCAGGAACAAAAATTGAAAAACGGTCAATTGCATATGACAACGTTCTAAATCAGCTCTATATATCTGTGCAACAAATTGAAAAGATATAACGAGCATTAAATATCTATTGTCCGTGCGTTTTTGGGTGTGGCATCTCGAAACAAAATATTCGTTTTAATTGATATTTTTTTAAGAAATATAAAAGTTGTTCGCTTTCAAGTGAGACATCAACAACAAAAAATCGACCAACGTTTAGTTATCGAACAAATACAGTATAGTGTAAAGGTATTTTTTTCCCTTATAAGCCTACATTGAACAAAGATTTAAATGAAATTACCCCCTGGAATCAACAGATCATCAAATTTTAAGATATACTTCCCACTTGCACTTTTGTCGCAAATGTTGCATTTTGTAGATAAATAAATGATAACATTACTGCATATTAAAGGCACAGGCTCGTCAGCAATGCGCGCCCGACAAATTCGTGCTCGAAACACGCAGCTCCATGCCTTTGCTATGGAGCTAGCTGCGTATTGCGTGGCACACATTTGGCGGGCGCGCATTGCTGACGAGCCTGTGCCTTTAAGTAAAGCACAAAATTACGGCGCGAGCGGTCCGTGTGTAAGCGCGACAACAGAGGGCGCTGCACGTGCGTGGGAATGGTTATCTTGTGCACTAACTGAATGCAATTTTTAAAGAAGAAAATTTGATTTTTCAACAGAAAAGCAACATTTTGCGACAAAAGTGAAAATGGGAAATATATCTTAAAGGGCCCATGAAATGGTGTTTTTATCACTGAAATCTGTGCTATGGAACTATACATGTAGTCCATTAATTTACAATCATAAAACCCAACTTAAAAGTTGTTTGGGGGGTTAAAATCAAGGTTTTTTATTTTTATGCTAATGAACATTTACATATGCATGAGCGAAGTGGTGATGTCACATTAGGAAAACACAGGAAAATCTCATTTAACTGTGCACAAATGTTTCCACAATCTTCTCCAAACTTTTGTAACCCATGGCGGTTTAGGTTTGTTTTACATGTTGCCTGCTACAAACCATAAGAAAACTAAGGCTGGAAACTGCAGCATTTTTCCACAATTCCAGTTTGAAGTCTTATGTTTTTTCTTTGCTTTTCTGCTGTGTATTCCTAAAGTAACATGCCCCAAACAGCGCCCTCTTTCTGTGAGTTTATGTGAAGAAATTTTCAAAGTTGAAAAATGCCATTCATGGGGCATCAAAATGAACAGTAGTATTGTCCTTCTACAAAAGTAATCCTTCATATGCAGCAAAAACTGTGCATAAAGTTATTGAGCATTTCAGGGCCCTTGAAAATTAGATTATCTGTTGATTCGAGGAGGTAATTTCGTTCAAATCTTTGTTCAATGTATACAGAAAAAATAAAATTATTATTTTTTGTCTGTGTTAAAATAAAGTCAATACTTTAAAAATTCGTTCGGAGAAAAAAAAAATCGAATTTGCTGACACCCATGCATGGACGATATAACTTTAAACCGTTGTTGTTGTATATTCTATTTTATGTCATCTTCGGCAAGACTCGGGGCGCGTTCAATAGCGCATTACGTATGCATACCGACAATATAACGGGGAAGGCGTAGGAAAATACCCAAATACCGGCGGTACGTGCTGTGCTATTGGACGCGCCCCTGGTTTATGCCATCAACCATCCTATACGGTATTAGCTTTAACTTTACTTTATTATCAACTTGGGATGGCGAAGGAGAACCCTCCCGCCCTCCCCCTCCTCTAGAAATCTCATAGGAGTAAAACCCACGCGGTCAACTTCAAACCCAATCCACATGTACGCGCACAGGAATCGAACCTGCACACCAGAGGTGAAAAGCGGGGAAACAAAAAATTGCGCCAACCCGACCGCTCGCATTGAACCGTAGGTTTCGTTTGCCTCATAATTTTTTTCGGGGCTCATAAATTGCTACGAGCAGCCTCAAGGCCCAGGGAAATTGATTCGCTTTGGAGGAAATATTTTCCCTCGGAGTAGGGGGTGTTGTTAGTCCGTCATCGTCGTCGACGATGACCAATGACATAATATCTCTCGTTAGTTGTTAGTTGTCGGATGAGATGCGATGAGTCGAGTCCGGCTGTGACCGATAAGTGCGATGCGGGCACAGAAAGCTGCAGTTGGCAGGTGATATCCGTTGATAAAAAGGCCTCCACAAGGACATTTCTGTAGAAAAAAAGGTATTCACAAGGTTTTTACGAAATACAACTTTTATTCAAAAAGGACGAATTTCCAAGGTACATGTATACTCTCTAAATGCAAAAGAGTGACTCCCTTATAAAACCACTCGGAAACAGTGAAAATCACTCTAAAAGGAGTGAAATTCTGTAAAAAGAGTGGCAATCACTCCAAAAAGAGTGTGAAAAACCACTCCACAAAGGAGCAGTAAAGGACAGCTCGAAAAAGAGCTGTCCTTTATATGGCTCCTCCTTTGAGTGGTTTTGTCCACTCTTTTTGGATTGATTGCCACTCTTTTTACATAATTTCACTCTTTTTAGAGTGATTTTCACTGTTTCCGAGTGGTTTTATAAGGGAATCACTATTTTAAAGAGTGAGTTTTTCACTCTTTTGCATTTAGAGAGTACCTATCTGTCGCAAGTTGAAGTGTAAGGGGTATTCGGTCGAAATTTCAGCTCAGGAAAGTAATTCTAGTTTATATATAGGAGCGTTTTGAATTTTTCGACCCTAATAGACCCAGTTGCGTGATAGATTTGCATAAATGATAGAGTCCCGCCTTCACGCTATGCACCAGACTACCTGGCAAATCGGGCCGTTTCTAGGGGATGCACGTGGTAGTCTATATAGTAACCAGCGCGAGTGTGTGAGGTACCTGGATGTTGCTTAATCAACATGGTCCGGCTTAGAAATACATAGAGTAATGTGCGAGGTATTCCAGGTACCGCACGGTTACCATATGCCAGCGTGCACCTCCTGGAAACGGGCCCGATTTGCCAGATATAGTATGGTGCTTGAGTTACTTGTACGCGAGTGCCATATACACCAATCCGGTAACTAAGATCTCCTCCCTGCATTTCTGCCATAGCTGGGGGGCGTCCAGTGCATGGGCTGTGCGTTTTGTGTTGCTGTTAGAAGGAAAAGCGCTCATCCATTTACATGCACGAACGAGCCTCCTTCGCGTATACGCGACGCGCCCGCCTTTGCGTACACGCGACGCGCCCGCCTCCGCGCGCACACAACCCTACAAAGACGCGCAACTTGTTCGAAGTAAACAAATGCAGCTTCAGCAACAGCAAAAACATACAGTTCATTCAGTGGAAGCCCCCCAGCTATGGCGGATGTACAGGGAAGAAGACCTTATTACCGGATTGGTGTATAGCGCGAAGGCGGAACTCTAGCATTTATAGTAAATATAAGGCGTGACTCCAGGGGCGCGTTCAATAGCACAATACGTACGCCGGTGTTGGGTATATACCTTCACCATTGAAGGTACTTCACCGGTGGAGGTAACGCGACGCTGGACCAGCCTAATTTTTTCCCCCAAGGACGGTAAAGGCCAATATTTGCATTTTTGCTTCCTATTGGTTAGTCTTGGCCCAAGACTCTAGTCGATATTGGTTTGTGCGTTGGCCATTCCCAGTAGTGCGCCCTCTTGCAGCACTAACTGGCCAGCCCTTTGCTCACTAGACTGGTTCCCGTCCACATATTCCACACAGGAGAATATAAGGACAGGTAAAGGGCGCTTCATCTTGATCTGTGATTGGTCGTCTTTGCGCGTGCGCATTGTGTTTTTTATATTTAAAAACTGGCCAAGCCCTTTGCTTTAGGCAATGTACTTTATTTACATAATTGGATATATTCGACACGCACGGCGGGTTACAAAGGTCGATGCAAAATATGCGCACTTATACTAAACAAAATAAAAATAATAATAACCACGTGACGGGCAGAATTCTGCCCGTCATGGCTGCCCTTTACCGATCCCTATATTTTCGCAATAAGCGAACCAATCTATAGGGATCGGGAACCAATCTATTTGCTCACTAGAGTAGTCTTGGGAATCTCTCCCGGAAGGTTTAACTTTTTCTTTGTTTTTGCCTAGGCTTTCCTAGGGAACCAATCAGCGAGTGACCCAAATACAGCAGCGCGTCGGAATGCAGCGAGCGCGACCCAGATACAGCGCGTGACCCAAATACACCGCGTGCACGCGCTTCGAATGGTTTGAAAAATATAAGGCGGCTTACAAGAATCATCGAACATGACCGTTTTATCGTTGCTAATATTTTCGGTGGCATACCGGGTAAGTTTCTTGGCAAATGTTTGCGAATATATTTACAAACATGTTTGCAAAGGCGTATGACATCGCAAAATACATTTGTTTATGAAGATAATTGCGACATTGCAAATATTTGCAAAGATATCTGTGGTATGCCATGTCCCTTGTGTGCCATCATAAAACTCTGTGCAGCTATTTACTTAAAACGGTACCGCCCCCAATGCTGAACTTCCGGGAGAGATTCCCAAGACAACTATATCTAGTGAGCAAAGGGCTGGCCAGTTAGTGCTGCAAGAGGGCGCACTACTGGGAATGGCCAACGCGTACACAAACCAATATCGACTAGAGTAGTCTTGGGCCAAGACTACCTATTGGTTGGACTTTGGATGATAAATTATGTTAAAAGTACATGTTGCGGTACGTACCGTACCGTCACAGTGTACTGCACATGTTTCCTAACCAAATTTAAACTTTATGGGGGCATAATATCATGTAATATTATAAAATAATTAGTTGTGAGGGTGTACGGTATTTATATCTCTACTTAATTAAGTCACGTACGTTGTTGCATTTCTCGCGATTTTATTTGGGCTTCGAAAGGTGTATTTAAAATATGCCGGTCATGTACGCAAAACGAGAGTCGCTCGCTGTTATTTTGAACGCGCGATCTGAAACAGTAAAATTCGCCAATTTCTGACGATGTTCCGTCGAATGGATATTAAACAATCAACGGCGATATTAATGTTATCATATTGTGGCAAGATTTACCAGCTGCATGTCATCTTATTTTTCCTATTTCAAGTCAAGTCTGCTGTATAGTACATACGTCTCCCTTCGTTCGGGTTCGACGTTCAATCGGCAACTTTGAACCAGTCTCATAACCCGAAATCGTTACTATTTTCTTGAATTTATCATGCACAGATTGGGAACGATCCAGCTTTAAAAGTTAACGTCCATTTCGAGCCAAACAAGACGTTTTAACTCGTTATTTTGACGAAATTTCATGGCGAGTACATGTTTCAACATGCTCATTTCAACATATAATTTCGGATGGTCCAGCTTCAAAATGCATAGAGTACTAGTAATGTGCGAGGTATTACAGGTACCGTACAGACTTTCGCGCCGGCTAGCATGTTCTAGCGTGCACCCCCTTGCCACTTGGCAACCGTTGCCAACGGCCCGGTAGTCTATATCTGGTGCATGACTCTCTTATTATGCGAGCGCCATAGCACTCATAGGACTCTAGGACTTATGCAAATCCATCACGCAACTGGCTTATTGTTTCAGCGCACACCGTTTCCTGTAGGCCTATATATGTGGTCCGATGATCCGATTATCCAGTAAATCGCAAAAGTGTGCGGCGCGCTTTAGTGCCTGCGATCATTCTCTTGCGCCGCGACGGAACACTCGGCATCAAGCAAAAAAGTAACACTCGGGTCACAAAACTGAACAAATCGCGTCGGCAACTGGACGGAAAATAATCCCAACCATGCTCGTGTCACACACGATGGCATCACACGAACACGCATCTTGTCTTTTTTTTGTCCATAAAACTTGACTATGACAATCGGCATCACGTCACAAAAGTTGGAAATGTTAAACTTTTGCGATTGTTGATTTTTTGTTTTACGCCGCCTACCTGATGCCGGTTGTCGTAATGCCGTCGGTACTATACACTCAGGTCGCAAAACAAGCCCATAATTATTTTGATGCCCACGGGCGTAGCTCGGGTGCAGCTTGGTCATAAAAAGGCAGTCGCGACCTATTTGGATTTTGTGTACAAGTGAATGATAAAAACAAAACCACATGAAATACCATTTTTTACGGGAAATTCCTTTAAAGGCACAGGGTCGTCAACAATGCGCGCGCGCCAAATTCGAGCCACGAAATACGCAGCTCCATGCCTTTGCTATCGAGCCGCGTATTTCGTAGTCTTGGCCCAAGACTACTGTAGTCTTGGGCCACAGCCGGACTCGACTCATCGCATCTCATCCGCAGCACTAACTGACCAGGGGCCAATTTCATAAAGCTGTTCAGCAGAAATTTTTGCTTAATCAAAAATTTGTTTGCTTTATAAAAATGGGTTAATAGTCAAAATTTTATGTCAACTTGTGTTCTTAGCAAGAATAGCAGATATTCTTGTGAAAAACACAAATTGAAGTGCAATTTCGACTATTGACCCATTTTTATAAAGCAAACAAATTTTTGATTAAGCAACAATTTTAGCTAAACAGCTTTATGAAATTGGCCCCTGCCCTCTGCTCACTAGAGTAGTCTTGGGAATCTCTCCCGGAAGTTCAGCATTGGAGGCGGTACCGTTTTATGTAAATAGCTGCACAGGGTTTTATGACGGCACACAAGGGACATGGCATACCACAGATATCTTTGCAAATATTTGCAATGTCGCAATTATCTTCATAAACAAATGTAATTTTCGATGTCATACGCCTTTGCAAACATGTTTGTAAATATATTCGCAAACATTTGCCAAGAAATTTATGCCACCGAAAATATTCAGGGAGCGCGTGTGGTCTAGTGGATATGAAGCGGGACTCCCAATCAGAGGTTGGGGGTTCGAGCCCAACTTCGACCAACGTGTCTGTGTCCCTTAATCCCAGTTGCCTCGTCAACCTAAGCGATATATGGGAAGCTGTTAAGGGGAATGCCACAATCTAACTGCTGATAGGGTTGTGCGCCTGACCAGCAGCCACCTAGTTGAAGCGAAATGGTTCTGGTGATTCCCCGATGGCAGCGGTAATAATGGTAACAGCCCCTTGAGCACCCTGCATATACAAATCTAATCATTATTATTATTAGCAACGATAAAACGATATTATTATAGCAACGATAAAACGGTCATGTTCGATGATTCTTGTAATTTATATTTTTCAAACTATTCGAAGCGCGTGCACGCGGTGTATTTGGGTCACGCGCTGCATCCGACGCGCTGTACATGTATTTGGCATCCTCTTGCAACAGTGCCCCTTTAACGCACTCCCTAACTCCTGCGTATGTCACGTCGCTTCGCATAGTGGAAATTCCCTGAGATCTCAGGATGGTATTTGGGTCGCTCGCTGCATTCCGACGCGCTGCTGTATTTGGGTCACTCGCTGATTGGTTCCCTAGGAAAGCAGAAAACGTTAAAGGTGTTATGCCGTGGAGAGAGGAATTATAATTATTTTTGCATGTTTCTATTCTTTGATATATTAATTATCGATTTCGTATCTCGTTTTACATTTTATATTAATAAAAAAAGGGAAAATTTAGGCTTAATTCCAACCCATGATTTTCCTCTTTTCTGGAAACTGTCGAAATCCCGCCGCTGCGGGCAGCAAACAGATTTGGCCAAATTCATGATGTCATTTTACGGAGACGTTTTTAGCCAAGAAGGGCTTGCGCACGATATCACTCCGCGCCAATACAATAGTCTGGTGCCGCACACATTGTGTAAGAAGAAACCTGTGTTTGGTCTTAATCCCACCGCTATGGTCGGTATGCTCGCCCGCGTGCGTGCGTGCGTGATCAAGTGCTTTGTGAAGTACACGCCGAACGAACGGCCCGCCAGCCGGTATGGTTTCAGCGAGTGCGCGCTGAACATTTCCGTAAACTTGTTACATTGCATTATTGACAGTCACATCACAAGACGCCCCCAAAACACTGCTGGATAAATGTTCTAGTGTTGGGATTAAATTTAACATACACAAGTATCAAATGAAGAGGAAAGAACAGGTCTAAGTTTTTACATCAAACGGATATTATAATTATTTTAGGGTTTGGTTTTCGTCTCAACAACGTACGTTCACGGTACGTTTTACGATGAATATAAATTCCACATTTACATGGTCTAAACATTTAGGCAATCGGCTCAAACAAACATGGTACATTTACCATGAAAACTTCCAGGGACAAAATAATTATTGACGAAAAAGGGTTGGGAAAAAGTTGAGAAAGAAAGAGAAAGCCGAGGCAGTACCGTTCCAGTTTCCTGTTGTCGACTTCGGTCGTCGATAGACCCAAGTCAACTCGGTCCCAAGTCAACTCGGACCCAAGTCAACTCGGTCCCAATTAAGTCAACTCGGTCCCAAGTCAAGATGATATATTTTTATCAGTAAACTATATAACGGTATCTGTTTCGGAAAACAATGTTCAAAACCCAACTTTCTTTGGCCATTGATTTTAAACATTTGTTACGTTCAATTTCCCATAGGGTCCGAGTTGACTTGGGACCGAGTTGACCTGGGTCCGAGTTGACTTGGGACCGAGTTGACTTGAGACCGAGTTAACTTGAGACCGAGTTAATCTGGGACCGAGTTGACTTGGGACCGAGTTGACCTGTACCCGATACGAACACCGGACTCGCGTTGTTCTCGGATTTATTCCTTGGTTAATTCTGGCTCAAACTGATACGGTTCAACCGTAGGAAATTCACTGGATGATTCTTCATCGCTGTCGTCATGAAATAAATGCGATGAGCAAGAAAAAACATCCCTATCTTCATCGGAAAAAAAGTCAACACTGGAGTCAATTGTCAACATGTTGTACCAAAACGCCACGTTGTGGAATAACAAGAAACAGCCGTCGGCCGGACGCGTCCGTAAAATGACGTCACGATTCCGTTGATTTTCCAATGTCAAACTTTTAGGCCCGACGGCTGTTGTTCAGATTTTGCTTCGAGTTTGGGCTGAAAAGTGAGCTAAAAACTGCTATTGTAAAAAAACATTCGCACAGTCTAATTTTTTTCTGAACAGTTTTCCTGGTATAATTAGATGTATTTAATGTAATTTTGGTAAATTCCTCTCTCCACGGCATAACATCTTTAAACCTTCCGGGAGAGATTCCCAAGACTACACTAGTGAGCAGAGGGCTGGTCAGTTAGTGCTGCAAGAGGGCGCACTACTGGAAATGGCCAACGCGTACACAAACCAATATCGACTAGAGTAGTCTTGGGCCAAGACTACGTATTTCGTAGCACGAATTTGGCGCGCGCGCATTGCTGACGTTAAAGGCACAGGCTCGTCAGCAATGCGCGCCCGCCAAATGTGTGCCACGCAATACGCAGCTCCATAGCAAAGGCATGGAGCTGCGTGTTTCGAGCACGAATTTGGCGGGCGCACATTGCTGACGAGCCTGTGCCTTTAATATGTGGAGCGGGAATCAGTATGTAGAATATGGGGACTGAGAACCAGTCTAAGCACTGCCACAAGAGGGCGTTGTTTAAGATGTCAGCGCCCATGGCTTTTCCAACCTGCACACGTGTTGTCATTCGATCAAGATTAAAAAGGGAGTTTTTTTTTTTCGTATACATTGAACAAAGATTTTAAGAAAATTACCTTCTGGAATCAACACTGAACACATAATGTAATTTTAAGATATGGGATTTTCGATCAGCTCAATGTGTGTGAAGCGCGCGAAGAAAAAGGGCGTGCGCGTGATGATCCGTTTTAATAGTTTCTGGCCGGCCGCTTTGCGTGCAATATGATATGCAACATTCTTTCCGTGATTTTTCTCTAAAACTAAGCCTTTGCGATGGAAATGCATGTAAGTATTCCTATTCTAAAATCGGTATTTTTTTCGTATACATTGAACAAAGATTTTAAGGAAATTACCTCCTGGAATCAACACATAATGTAATTTTAAGATATACTTCCCACTTGCACTTTTGTCGCAAATGTTGCTTTTCTGTAGAAAAATCACATTTTCTACTTCAAAAATTGCCTTCAGTTAGTGCACAAGATAACCATTCACGCGCGCGCGCAGCGCCCTCTGTTGTCGCGCTTACGCACAGACCGCTCGCCGCGTCATTTTGTGCATTACTTTATGCAGTAATTTTATCATTTATTTATCTCAGAAATGCAACATTTACGACGGAAGTGTCAGTGGGAAGTATATCTTCGAATTAAATAAGCTATCGATTGCACTATATAACTTCACCCAAATCCGTGTTCAATGTATACGAAAAAAATACCGGTATTTTTTCCGTATACATTGAACAAAGATTTTAAGGAAATTAACTCCTGAAATCGATCATCAGATCATCCAATTTAATTTTAAAGGCACAGGCTCGTCAGCAATGCACGCGCGGCAAATTCGTGTCACGAAAAACGCAGCTTCACGCCTTTGCTATGGAGCTGCGTATTTCGTAGCACTAATTTTGGCGTGCGCGCATTGCTGACGAGCCTGTGCCTTTAAAGGCAGTACACATGATTGGTATCTCGAAAATCGGAAATGTTCACAGATTTACGCCTAACTAAACTTACACAATATAAACATGATGACCGTAGAAAACTTACCCTGAAATGGTTTTGTCTGAAGTGCTATAGTCTTTTAGAAATGAGTACCGGTAAAACAATTCCCATTGGTCTTCGTCTCAGAGACGAAAATTCAATTTGCCCCAAAACCATTTCGACCAAATGCCGCTTCGCCCCAAAACCACTTCGTGCACAGGCCGTGGTTCAGGGCGAAATGGTTTTGGGGCGAAATGACTGCAAACCCTTTTTTGAGTGTTTTCTCAGAAGTTAGACGAAGTACGGAGCTGGTTTTTGTTCCGGTTGGTTTTAATCAAGCATATCTTCAATCACACAGGGGGATAAAACTAATTGTAACAGTTTACCAATCATGTATACTGTCTTTAATATAGGCACTTCTGACCGTCGGAAATGTTGCATTTCTGAGATAAATAAATGATAAAATTACTGCATAAAGTATGGTTAAAATAGTTATCTTGTGCGTGCACTAACTCAGTAACTGAATGCAATTTTTGAAGTAGAGAATGTGATTTTTTTTTACAGAAAAGCAACAGTTGCAACAAAAGTCATAAAAGTGCAAGTAGGAAGTATATCTTAAAATTTGATTATCTGTTGATTCCAGGATGTAATATCCTTCAAATCTTTGTTCAATGTATACTGAAAAAATACCGGCTATATTTACGGTAACTGTAACGCACTAATGAATGGCTATGATACATGTAGTTAATTATGGGATTGCAACAGCGCAAGCTAAGTGCAAAAACATAAATTTGGAAATGTAGGTTACTTAGGTTAGCGCTACAGGCTTGCGGCCACATCGGCGTTGCGCGCGGTGGGCCTTTCGCGAACAAATTGGACAACAGGTGCATTAAAACTACACAGTTTCTTATTCTTATGCTTTATTCGGCCAAAAAGACAATATAACAAAACAAAAAGGTATACAAAACACTGTAACCTAGTAAAATACCTGCTGATCCACTCACAGCAAAGTACGAATAAGTAAATAGAATAAATAGTTTGAATATCTATAGGGTAAATATGAAACAAATTCAAAATTAAAGGCAAGGCTCGTCAGCAATGCGCGCGCGCCAAATTCGTGCCACGAAATACGCAGCCGTAAAACTCGCCCTATTGTCAGATTGTTACCTTACTTTGCTGAAAACAGATACACATTAGGTAGAGCATCGTGCGATGCCTACTTTCGGAAATACCCTGTAGGCTATATACCCTAGAAATACCCTATTTCGGAAATAGCCTAGAGATAAATGATACAATTACTGCATAAAGTAATGCACAAAATTACGGCGCGAGTGGTCCGTGCGTAAACGCGACAACAGAGGTTAAACTAAATTTTTGAAGGAGAAAATGTGATTTTTTTATTTTTTTTTTATAGAAAAAAAGCTTCATTTGCGAAAAAAGTGCAAGTGGGAAGTAGGGCTATATCTTAGAATTAGATTGTCTGTTGATTCTAGAAGGTAATTTCCTTCAAATCTTTGTTCAATTTATACGGAAAAAAGTACCAAACGATTTTCACCATCTTGTAAATATGTTTTTGTCGTATAATCAAACCACAATGCGGAATTGATACGATAAAAAAAAATCCTCTTCAACGTGTACTTTGGAACATTTTAAAAAATGGTTTGTAGTCGCTGCTAGTGTTAACGTGGGCTTGTTTGTGAACTCCCGGTAAGCTTATTGACACGTAAGACAACCCAATTTGTTTTCTTTCTTTTTTCTTTCAGACACTGTGCCTCCTCAGGTCTTTGACTGCCCAATGGATGATATATCAGGAGGTGCTATAGCTGCAGCCAACAGTCAACAGACGGCATTTGCATCCTGGACCCCCGCGGTCACTGCCTTCAACCTCCTAGCAAACAATCAGTTCAGCCCAGTGGCAATTAGTACCAACCTGTATGGACGAGTCTCTGGTGGTCAGTATCGCTACGGCTTCACCACCATCGGTTTCCGGTTCATAGATAATGCAGTACCACCACAAAATACTGCATTCTGTACTTTCTTCGTACGTGTCCCAGGTAAGACTACTGAAAGGCTTAAAGGGGCTGTGTCACGGTTTGCACATGCGCAGCAAAACTTGAAAAAGTGTGGCTAACTTTTTCAAGTTTTGTCGCCAGGTTTTGCACAATCTTTGCCATCCCTTATAATTCTTTAGTAATTTTGGCAGTGGTGTACTTGTCAACGTCCGGGATGTTCTGATGCATTACTTTTTACTTGGAATCGCACTGTTTGCCGTATTTTTAAGCCGCCAAACATCGACATCACCGTGCGTGCGGACGTCGTTAAAAATATAGTTTTTTCATCCCATCAAAAAACTCCACAAAACATGACAGAAACGGCAGCGAATGATATGAATGACATGGTTGGATACAGCAATTTACTTAACCTTGTTTTCCATCAAAACTGACATGCTTATTTGGTCCTGACCATACCTTCTGTCCTTGGAAAGACACAGTGGCCGCCACCGCTGTACGATTTTGTTTTGCCAGACATTAATCGCGCAATCGCGATGCCAAATCGAACAAATGCGCGCACACGATGCACAATGTAGTTGAATTCTGCGTATTGTAAACACTCATGAACGAACACACTGCCCATGCGGCACGTGCTAAGTACACGATGTACACAACTATAGCACACGCATCAATGGCGTTGTGCACGAAATTGCACTACATTCATCTGAGCCTACACGTATGTCAAAATATGAAAGGATTTGGCGCATGCGCAAACCGTGACATAGCCCCTTTAATAGGCCCGTCTACATGAGCAAACTTTAGTTGGCCAACAAGGACCAACATGAAGTAGGAACTTATTGGGTGGTACATGGATGTGCTCAACCGCGTGATCCAACATGTTCCATCATATCTCGACTGCTGCCTTCACGGGACAGGCGTTCTAATCTGCTATTGGCCCGTTTCTCCAACAAGCTCCAACAAAGTCGGTTGACGGCTACATTTTCCAACATGGACCAACTTGTTGGATGATGTTGGGCATTGTCGGTCGGCTGCCATCGTCATACAGATGTTGGACCTTGTTGGCCAACAAATGTTGCTCGACCGTGTAGATGGCCCTTTATACTTTACACAAAAATATGTGAATGCAAATTCATGCGATGCTTTGATTTCATAATATGAATACTGGTACCATGGCCGTGAAATAGCAGTAAAGTTAGCACAACGTTTCTGCTACAGTAAGCACACGTTTTTAGCTAGCGCTTAAGCAGTGTGGTGGTGTTAAAAGCAATATGCAAAATTTTCAAATTTCCAAACCTTCAAAAATCCAAACTTCTACATGTACATGTACCTATGTGAGTAATATTATAAACAGTCGTGAGATTTTTTAAGGACAGAATTCCATACCCGCTCACTACCTGGGACATAATGCATAAAACCTATACTATATACATGTTATATAAAAGTTTTTGTGTGACGCGCATCGGTTGCGCCGTATTTTGAACAAATTTCGAGCAACACACGTGCGTGTTTGGAACATATTCCAGCGTGTGCGTGCGCGTACTTTATGGTGTTCAATACGCAGTGGCATTTTTCCTACGAAGATGGCGTCTGTGAACGTGATAAATTGCCCAGCCCCTATGTCCAAATCACATTTTGACCCCTCCCCATTTTTGTTCACGGGTGATGAGGATATTGTCAAAAACCACAGACGTTTTGTAAACTAATTTATCCAGTTGTACATGTAACATAAAGCAGTGCAGTGATTACACCAACCCTTTTTGCTTCCACATCCAAGTTGGAGATTGCACATTTCCTGTTTTCTTCCCATGGATAGCATTTTGGGGAAGTATTTTATGTGATTGTTAGGTTAGAGCAAAATTCATTTCTAAACAAGCTCCTTTAACTTCCAAAGAATCTTGTGAATAGCAATATCAACTATACTGAAGGTTTACACGTGTGAGCCACTCTACACTACAAGAAATTTAAAGTTGCATTTTTTGTTAAATTTATTTCCCCAGCGATTGGTGATACTACTATACCAACAGTACTCGGCTGCCCGACAAATGGCGTCACCGTTCAAGTGCTTATGAATGTATTTAACCAGGTAGCAACATGGACCGAGCCCACAGCGACCGACAACAACTTGATTGTACGTCGTTCCTGGCGCTCTCACGCACCGAACCGTTTGTTTCCAGTGGGCACCACCCAGGTTCGCTATGAGTTCACGGACCCCAATGCTGCCAATTCCCCTGCAGTTTGCACATTCCCAGTGACGGTGTCAACCCGAGGTAATGAAAACGCTATGTGGGTAATTCCCAAAATTAAGGGTCCAAAAGTGACATGCTTTTTAAGATTTCCAAGTGTTTTTAGTGATTGAAAGTGGTTTCCCAGTAGAAAATAATTACCGTAATTTTCGGAATATAAGCCGCGGCTTATACGTTGATTTTGCAAAAAAAAAGGTTCCCGGCGGCTTATAAACCGGGCGGCTTATACGCCGAGCTCTAAAGATAAAAATCATGATATGCTCATATATACATTATGTAATGTAGTTCCTGAAATAATTCTATCAATCTTTTATGGGAATTTTTTATTGGCAAAAAACGATGTTGAAGGCCGTCGCACGCGCACGAAAAGGTGTGCAATTTTCCCAGGTGCAGTGTACCGATTTTCGTTGGTGACCCATACATCGATGTGACACAGCACAAGCGCAGGCAACCAGTTCGCCATCGTACCATGCCATCGGTCGTGAATACTTGTCCAACGCCAAACAAATCGTTTGGTGCGTCTGTTCCTTTCGTGTTTTCTTCAATTCTTTACTTTTAGTTGGCGTTGTTTTAAAATCCAAAGAGTTCTGTGTTTGTCATTGTCTGTGAAAATGTGTGTTTTAGATGGAAAATCATTACAAGTAATTTTAATTAACGATGTTTTTCCAACAATGTACAGTAACTTTGCCCAACTTGAGCCCCTTCGCCCAAAAGCCATTTCGCCCAAGCCGCATACGTGTACCAGGCAGGCAAACGGTCCCCTATTTTAATAAGCCTTTTCGGTATCTCGCGCGCGGTGGCGAGGTCAAAGGTAAATTCGGAACACGACGCCGCCATAGTTCATTCACCGCCATTGATACAATGGGGGTGAATGAACTATAGTGGCGTCTTGAACAAAAATATGGGGCGGACGCAAATGCGAGAAATCATCGAGAAAATACCTGTACCAAGCAAAGGACGATAGATCTATGTAGCATTCTTTTTCCGCTGAATTACAAATATTAATATCACCCAATTCCCATGAAGCCCCTTTATGTCAGTTGCAATCTTCTTTTTCAAGTAATTTTGAATGATGTATAGTGAATCAACATAGAACGATCTATTGAGATAACCAAATTCGAAAAAAAAGAAGGCACAGCGTTTGCACAGCCTTGGTATACTCCGCTCAAGACGCCCATTATGATGACCATCGGCTTCAGTTTTTTGCCGCTGGCCGTGCAGGCAAGAACCACCGTGAAGCTGGTTTTCTTATTTATAAACTCTTTTTGCAAAAATGGAGAGGCCCCATGAACCGTCCAATTATTGATGTTGCAGCTTCGGTCTAAACCCCCGTCCATCTGGTCCAGTACAATGTCTAATTCTTTGTCACTGTCCTTTGCGTTTTTAGTTTAATCGTGATGGACCCAAACGCATGACAAATGCAATGTAGTGGCAGACAATACGAAAGCAATCAAACATAAAACGTTTGGCATATTTTATTTTGGCCGGTGAGATCAAAATCGCCAAGTCACCATGTGCAATGAAAATAGCCAATCGCGGTGCGCGTAATGGAGAGACTCGGCCGGCTATTATCGTACATGCATAGCATATGCGTCGGGCCCGGGCGAAAGCAGTGTACAATTTGTACACGTGGGCTGCGTTCCACTCATGCGAACGTACGTTGGCAACGTTCGCCTATGGTCTAGTGCTCTTTGATGCGTACAAGCTGGGTATACTATGTTGTTGGCGAACGTTGCAAACGTTTAACAATGTGCGCGTATTTGGAACGAAGCCCTGCTTTCACTTACCGTGTTTGTGCATTGCCTACCGGCCTGGTGCGGCCGCCGTCGGAGAATCCAGCGAACATCTTGATGGCTTGCGGCCTTCGTCATCAATGTCTTCTACTCTCCTTTATTTTTTGGAGATTTCTTATTATGCACATTCCAAGGCATTTTAAAAATATGTCAAGTTACATGTACTTTATCTATTTACAAAACAAACTGAAACAAGATTAGCCTACTTTGAGTGCATTGCACCTTGCTATAACTTATTATAAACATGTAACGCCTTTTCCGATAAAGCCACTTCTTGATTTCAATAAGATTTTCTCTTGAGTGTGCTGTCATCAAAACAACCTGGACCACAAAGCTCTCTTTGAGGTGACATGCCGTGCCGACAGAGAGTGTGACTATAGTGCGTGGTCGCGCGCACGTGGCCCGCGGTGAGGCACTTACGGCGGCAGTTCTTTGTGGTCGATCTGTGGCCGACAAAATGGTGCGGCTAATAAGCCGGGCGGCTTATACGCCGACGGTGAATCTTGTTTCTGGAATTTTCGGGAGTCGCGGCTTATACCCCGGGCGGCTTATATTCCGAAAATTACGGTATTATTATTTCAACAAATGCCGCTTAAATTTAACGTTTGTGTGTAGATTTGGCACCAAAGTTAATGCAAACTCATTCTACAGCCAATTGTCATTGGCGTAGGTAACCCGGGACACCAAACTCCTATTCAATACCATGGAACAAATTATAAGCCTTTATGGTCTTTTGTTTTAAATATTTTTCAGGAATCAGAGAACAAAATATTTAAAAAACTGATGCTGCCCCTATAATCACAGGCCTTAGTCTATTACTGAGAATTTGTGATCATAAGTGGTGATTTTTTAAGCAGAGGGTGTCGTAGGTAACTGGAACACCAACAATTTTGGACCCCTAATTTTAGGAATTACCCATGTACATGTACCGGTAGAGTAACCTCATTCCAATAACCTATAAATGTCATGAGTGCTAGTAAATAGCCCGCAAGCGAGATGATGTAGCAAACGTGAAGGATGAAGCGCCACTCGGTGTGTTTATGTTTACGTGCATCAAATTCATAGTTTATATTGCACCTTTTCAACTCATTGGGATGCAGTTAGCCCCTGGTACTAGCGCCACCTCCGTAGGGCATACCGGTACATACCATGTTAAATTCACGGAGCAATAATATACTGCATATGCAGTTTTATTATTGTACTCCAAACAATTCAATGAGCCTCTTGTGCGAAGTTGTTTTGTTTCCATTGTTGACGTCATATCTTATTACATGTAGGTCTATTGTAAAGAGTTACATGTCCATATAGAGTTATTGCTGTTGATTGTTAAATTACGTTAATAAATACCTTAGACAATTTAGGCATCCCTGTTGGCTGACAGCACGTCACATGGCCAGTCTTAAATGTACGATAAAGGCCCGGCCAGTCTTGAACTCTTTTTAAGGCTCGGGCCATTATTGGTGTCCAGGCCCCTAGCCAGTTTTAAACCCACTTTTATTCCCTAATTTACAGTTTATTTTTACATGCGCATTACATGTACATTCATAACGTGCGTTTATGTTACTGTGCAGCACAGAGCCCAGATTCGATGTGCATGCACGCTGTGCCCACCACGAACACATATAGGTGTGAACTCACTGACAATCGCAGACGTCCCTTTGTTCCTCTTTTGTTTGGACATAGTCTATTTTTCCTTACTCTCGTTGGTTTTGTACAGGAGCGAATCGCGGACGTTCGCTTGCCAATCGCGGACGATATTGTTCTCTTTGTTAGACCTCCCTAAAACGTCCATGATTGTTTGGGAGAACAAGCGCATACATACGCACGCGTCATAGATCGAGGGTATGGATTGCGGGTGTGTGCAAGGCGCGCCAGAGTACAGTAACAAAAAATACTGTACAACAGCAACAAAAGCACATGCATTTGTAAACCGTGAAAAGAACTGATGTTTTCAGCACAAAACAGAGATGTGATATGAGAATATACCACACTCGTCATGAAAATACCGAACTCGCCTTCGGTTCGTTCAGTATTTTCATGACTTGTGCGGTATATTCTCATATCACTCTCAAAGCCATCCAATATTATATAATTATTACATAAAATGAAGCTTTTCCGGATACTGTGCATTTCTGATAGTTACTCTGTAGCACAGGGCCCCAATCTAAAGCACACGCATACGCTCGTATCATACAGCAAGTGAATGCACTGTACGTGTGTGCACAATGCACGCATGAATACAGTAACAAAAAATACTGTACCGTACAACAGTAAAAAACGCGTGCAGTTTGTATACGTTGCAAATGAACTGAAATTTTCAACACAAAACACAATCTTGCGGATATCTTACAAAACAAAGAAGTTATTAGCTTCATTTTATTTTAACAATAACAATATTTGATGTCGTCTTGAGTCCACTAAGGGGAATTCTTCTGGCTTTTGGAGAACATGTAAGGGACTTCTCCCTGGCAAGACAAACGCGATTCCCAACTGCATTGTCAATTCCAATGGCGATCATCTTGATAATCCCCAAGATATTGTGGATGCGTTCAATCAACATTTTAAGACAATTGGCGAGCGCGCGGCCGGTAATGCACAAAATAATGTTTCTAACAAAGCAGACTTTAACAACAAAACCGCTATAGAGCACCGCAGTCTCGAAAAATTAACTCTTTTGGAAATAACTGTGGCCTTTGTACGGAAGCAAATAGACAAGATGTCTAATACAAAGTCCACAGGTCCAGATGGTCTCAGTGTCCGAATTTTAAAACTCGCTAGCCCATATGTATCTGAGACCTTGGCGTATATCATGAACTTGTCGGTTAGATCCGGGCATTATCCAACCTCATGGAAACAGGCTTCGGTAACACCGATACACAAAGGCGGTGACAAAAGCAGCATTACCAACTACAGACCAATATCTATTTTGCCACTTGTCTCAAAAATCCTAGAGAGAGCGTTGCATAATGACCTGTATTCTTTTCTTGAAGAACATGAAATGAGACCGGCATGCCAATCAGGCTTTAGGCCATTTCACTCAACTGAGACAATGCTCCATGACCTTATCAATAATTGTCAATGTGCGAAAGATAAAGGAGAGGTTACTGGCGTTGTTTTTATCGATCTTAGTAAGGCATTTGATTCAGTTGATAACGCCATTTTATTGGATAAGTTAAATTACCACAGCCTGTCGACACCCGCGTTAAACTGGTTTAAATCTTACTTAAGTGGGCGTGAACAATCAGTTCGCATTAAAAGCTGTCTGTCTAATGTTCTCCCAGTAAATGTCGGTGTGCCGCAGGGTTCCATTCTCGGGCCCCTTTTGTTTCTTATATATACGAGTGACATGGTAAACTGTATTCCACCTAACTGTAATTTGTATATGTATGCTGATGATTCCACTATAACGTGTAGCTCAACGAATCCTACTGAGATTGAGAACAGCCTGAACACAGCCATGTGCAAAATTTTCAATTGGGCATCAAAAAACAAGCTGACCATTAATGCCGGAAAAACTAAATGTATGGTAATTAGCTCCGGCCGTAAGGCAGTTTCAGCTAACCTTAATATCATTATCAATAATGAGTCGGTTGACAGAGTACAATCTTATAAATGCCTGGGGGTTATTGTGGATGAACTGCTCACGTGGTCCCCCCACGTGGACTATATGAAAGCTAACGCCTCCTCCAAATTGGGCATGTTACGGAGAATACGCCATTGCGTTCCGAAAAATAGCATGCGCACTCTTATTCAAACAATTTTCATGCCAACTCTGGATTATTGTTCTACAATTTGGGGAGGCCGCTATCAGCACCACAATGACACCCTTAATAAACTCCTCAAGCGCGCAGCCAGAACGATACTTGGATGTCCTTATCTCACTTCGTCTGCTGAGATGTATCAAACACTTAACTGGCTGCCGTTTGCTGACAGAGTGCGTTTAAAGAAACTCACCCTTGTCTATAAATGTTTACATCAACTGACTCCAGGTTACATGGCGAATTTATTCTCATTCTTTGTTCATGGCCGTTCGACGAGGCAAAGCCACAATTTGATTTTAAGAATTCCCTTTTCACGTAAAGAAAATTACCGTCATAGTTTTCCAGTACTCGGTGCGAGAGAGTGGAACAACTTGCCAACAAACCTAAGAAATACTGATTCTCTTGCCAAATTTAAATCACAACTCCTAAAATTAATGTTAATCAAGATTTAATGCACTTCGTCTCGCCATGCCAAGGTATTTGGGGATAATTTTTAATTGTGTATATAGTAATCGTATATAGTTATTTTAATTTGTAATTTGTAATTTTTATTTAAATTTAATTTAATTTGTGTATTTTATTTCATTATTGTGCTTAAGTTGGTTTCTAATTGTTTTTATTTTTGTACTTATAACCGGTGTTTTATCATAGTTTTATCTTAACCACATTTATACTTAAATTGTTTATCTATTGTATCCGTTTTAAACTTATTTTTAGGATGCAGGGCCCGAATGGAAACCAGCATTTATGCTGTTTCGGCATACCCTGGGTAAAGAAAGGAATAATAAATAATAATAAAAAAATATGAGAAGGCTCGTTCGGTATTTTCATGACTCGTGTGATATATTCTCATATCACCCTCAAAGCTTATTATATAATATCAATTACATTTACAGTAATTTTAGTAAATATGCTCGCATTGTCACATTTAGGAGTGATACAGTATTTATACACATAGAATAAATTTAGCACCAGTTGTGCATCAAGTCCTGTGCACAACTCTTAAAAAACATTTGACAACTCTTGAAACAAATTAGTGTGACATCCCTTTATGTAGTATCTCTTATTGAGAAAAAAATACATGTAACAGAGCTGTGTGCTCTAGCAAACATTGCCAACATTTGCCAACAGCTGGCCTTAAGCTTGTCACAAACAAGTGCACAAAAAGATTGCAGCGATTGGCAATAGTTGCAAAAACCATGAATAATTTTTTCAGCAGCATTGAAAAAAAATCAAGATCAAAACTGTTGAGAGAAATGTGTTTAGTATAACTTTTATGGGCATTGCAATATTTGTTGCAGTACCGGTACATGTGTTTTATATGCAGACACTTTTTCATGTAGTGAGATCCGAGATGATACCGGATTGTGTGTAACTTTATCAACTTTAACATTGTACCAGTACAACTTTATTTTCATTGTGTATATTTATAATTCTGATTGGTTTAATTATTTGTTTAATTATTTAGAAACCGACGGAGTGGTACCAAGTTTGGTCTGTCCAGATGATGTTACTGCAGTAGCCAATGGACTGGCATTCTGGACTGAACCTCAAGCCACTGATGCCTCAAATATCGCCTCCATTACATCAACTTTTTCTCCTGGCACTCTCTTTCAAGACGGCTTCACCGATGTTACTTACACTGCTGTGGATGGCTCTGGCAACCGTGCCTCTTGTACATTTGCTGTTAGGCGAGCACGTAAGTTACATTTAAATGCCCCTGAAATGACAAACTGATTCAGGTGCAGTCTTTTAATCTCATTATTTGAAAGATCATTATACTTGAAAAAACATTACAAGTCTCCATTTTGATTTGACATTGAAAGAAAGCATCCTGTTTTAATATTTCTTCACGGAATGACGAGGGTGCTCTTTAAGGGCAATGTCACTTTAGGAACACACCAGTAAATAACATGAAAAAACATTCAAATATAAACTAAAATGTTGCCATTTAAAATTACTCTCATGCGTGCAGTAATTTTAACTTTCAAAAAATACAAAAATCACGTATATTTCATAATCCTTTTTTTTAAGATTGTATTTTCCAAAATGGCCTCTGATTTCTGTGTTCTCTGTTAACCATTGCAGCTACCACAGACGCCTACCCACCAGTTATCACGAGTTGTCCGATTAACATATTGCAGACGGTAAACCAGGGTAATACTGCTTCTGTGTCCTGGGAAAACCCTTCAGTGTATGATGACAGTGGCTTGTGGAGGCTTGTCATGCAAACCCATGCACCGAACACAATGTTTCCTACTGGGACAACACCAGTGGAGTACCGCTATGAAGATGCAGCTGGGAAAATAGCTCGATGTGTCTTCACAGTCACAGTTACAGCTGGTATGATATATTGGTCTCATTACATTTGTTTTGAGTTATGATCAAGCACCTGTAAAAATAATCAAAGCTGCACCTGTTTGTAGTACCAGCAAGTTTCGCTGTGTTTCTGTAAGAGGGCTTATTGATTTTTGTAAAAATGCTTCTGTTCTGATACGCCATTTTGACAATGCAAATGTATGCCACGCCGCTAGAGGGCGTTTGCAATCAAACAGTTCCGATCAATCGACAATTATCAGCACATCGTCCAGATGCGTACTGCGTGGCAACTCTCTGGCTTTGGCACGTTGCGGCGATGGAGCCAATACAATATTTGATCGGCACCGATCGAGCTACGTCCGTGTAGATATCGATCCTGAAGTCATGTCGGTACGGAGTCATGCATGTTGGTACGGTGGGTGCCGGCGCCGGGCTCAAAATGTCGGATCTGATTTGGCACAAGAATTGCTTTGTATAGTGCATGACGTTTGACAGTTAAACACCAAGTGCTTTTGCAAGCATAAGAAGTCATTTCGAGTGGATTTTTGACATTCAGGAAGCCAGCTCTATTTCACATTTACAGTTAAAATACGTAAGATGTGAAATCCTAAGTGAAACACTCCCGAACAGCCGAACTGAGTGAAATGTTTGGAAGTGCCAAGTTCGGTAAAATCCCGTTCGGTTCGTCTGTTCGGTTACAACATTACTTTTAAAGGTGGGCTGTCGGATGATTCACAGGTTTTTCAGGTTTCTTTTCTTCTTCTTTTGTCTGCAAGCATAACTAGAAATCAGTGGCCGTAAATGTATACTGTGGGGAATTTGCATTGTAATTTCATATTGTACTGAGCCTGAGCCTACATTTCTAGTTATGCTTGCAAAACCTTGGCCCAGTCTGTGCGACATCTGACAGTTTTTTGTAGAATGGGTCACATGTGCAAATGTTACCTTTTTATACTAATCAAAGACTACAAAATTTGTCTGTGTAATGGCCATTTATTTCTGTACATACCGTAGGTATACATGTATCACACACAATCTTCTGGTTTCATGTACATGTCATTCTCTTAAAACAGTGCCCCTTTAACGCACTCCCCGATCGTGCGTACCGAGGCCCTGTTGAAACCGGCCCCATTTCGCTGGGGAACAAGCGAGAGAAATCTTGTTGCCTCTGCTGGATCAATCAGGACGCTTGGCAGTGCATTGCAGGCATTCAAATGTAACGTGTGTAGATTGTAAACACCGGGCATGCATGTGATACATGTACTCGGTAATGCTGGCTGTTGTCCGCGTCGGCGATTGGCTGCTATTTAAAGCATACTGGGAATCCGTTTCATTAAATTATCAGCATGCATCCCTGTTGTTAATTTGAAAAACTGTGGAGTAAATTTAGATCGTCGTTTGAAATTTTGGTAGGAATGGGTCGTCATAAAGAACAGAACCCAATACAATTTCTGGAAAGTATAGAAATCGTTTCTTTTCAGCATAACATGACTGAATTGATTAAATTACATCAAAATGACCTCGGGTCGTGTGTTGGCTCAAAACAACAGCCGGCTTACTTCACAGATTTGCGTGGATTTCCTCAGGGTATTGTAACGCCGCTTAGCAGAGTGGAAATTCCCTGAGATCTCAGGATGTGTACCGGTACATGTAGGCTTGTATCAGTATTTTTATGTGTTACTGGTAATGTGGTGTATCGTTTTTATATTCCCCAGTACAAAGTTTCCAAATCACCTGTGTAAATCAAGTTACTGCATCTGGACAACCTAGTGCACCTGTGTCTGTGCCAATACCACAGCCAGCAGTGTCTGCAGGTTTCAACAATGTCAACTTCCTGTATTTCAACCAATTTGAACAGCAGTTCCAAGGGAACTACAACACATTTGTTCCTGCAAGTGGATCAACCACTCGGAATATTCGAGTAGAGGCAACAGCTACCAACGGTGCCACAGCCCAATGCACTATCCCTGTCCAAATTTCAGCAGGTAATAGTCAAACAGTCCCATATTATCAGTTTGAGAGGGGGAAGAAAATCTATCTTGTGAATTTGTGGAAAAACTCATGAAATTGAGTAGCGCTCAGGCTTGTTGGGCAATGGATCAATTAGCTGTGAAGAAAAAGGTACCAGAGTAAACAAGTTAAAAAGTTTTAAAGAAATAATGCTGTTACCCCGTAGGATTTTTGTGCTATAATTGCTTTTTTGGGGTGGTGGGGGGGTGTTGGTGGGGGGTGTTGATTTGTGATAAAACTAGGAGAAAATAATGTGGTTCAATTCCCCCTCCTCCAGACTGACCAGACGCCTATTTTTAGCTGGGAAAATAGCTCGATGTGTCTTCACAGTCACAGTTACAGCTGGTATGATATATTGGTCTCATTACATTTGTTTTGAGTTATGATCAAGCACCTGTAAAAATAATCAAAGCTGCACCTGTTTGTAGTACCAGCAAGTTTCGCTGTGTTTCTGTAAGAGGGCTTATTGATTTTTGTAAAAATGCTTCTGTCCTGATACGCCATTTTGACAATGCAAATGTATGCCACGCCGCTAGAGGGCGTTTGCAATCAAACAGTTCCGATCAATCGACAATTATCAGCACATCGTCCAGATGCGTACTGCGTGGCAACTCTCTGGCTTTGGCACGTTGCGGCGATGGAGCCAATACAATATTTGATCGGCACCGATCGAGCTACGTCCGTGTAGATATCGATCCTGAAGTCATGTCGGTACGGAGTCATGCATGTTGGTACGGTGGGCGCCGGCGCCGGGCTCAAAATGTCGGATCTGATTTGGCACAAGAATTGCTTTGTATAGTGCATGACGTTTGACAGTTAAACACCAAGTGCTTTTGCAAGCATAAGAAGTCATTTCGAGTGGATTTTTGACATTCAGGAAGCCAGCTCTATTTCACATTTACAGTTAAAATACGTAAGATGTGAATCCTAAGTGAAACACTCCCGAACAGCCGAACTGAGTGAAATGTTTGGAAGTGCCAAGTTCGGTAAAATCCCGTTCGGTTCGTCTGTTCGGTTACAACATTACTTTTAAAGGTGGGCTGTCGGATGATTCACAGGTTTTTCAGGTTTCTTTTCTTCTTCTTTTGTCTGCAAGCATAACTAGAAATCAGTGGCCGTAAATGTATACTGTGGGGAATTTGCATTGTAATTTCATATTGTACTGAGCCTGAGCCTACATTTCTAGTTATGCTTGCAAAACCTTGGCCCAGTCTGTGCGACATCTGACAGTTTTTTGTAGAATGGGTCACATGTGCAAATGTTACCTTTTTATACTAATCAAAGACTACAAAATTTGTCTGTGTAATGGCCATTTATTTCTGTACATACCGTAGGTATACATGTATCACACACAATCTTCTGGTTTCATGTACATGTCATTCTCTTAAAACAGTGCCCCTTTAACGCACTCCCCGATCGTGCGTACCGAGGCCCTGTTGAAACCGGCCCCATTTCGCTGGGGAACAAGCGAGAGAAATCTTGTTGCCTCTGCTGGATCAATCAGGACGCTTGGCAGTGCATTGCAGGCATTCAAATGTAACGTGTGTAGATTGTAAACACCGGGCATGCATGTGATACATGTACTCGGTAATGCTGGCTGTTGTCCGCGTCGGCGATTGGCTGCTATTTAAAGCATACTGGGAATCCGTTTCATTAAATTATCAGCATGCATCCCTGTTGTTAATTTGAAAAACTGTGGAGTAAATTTAGATCGTCGTTTGAAATTTTGGTAGGAATGGGTCGTCATAAAGAACAGAACCCAATACAATTTCTGGAAAGTATAGAAATCGTTTCTTTTCAGCATAACATGACTGAATTGATTAAATTACATCAAAATGACCTCGGGTCGTGTGTTGGCTCAAAACAACAGCCGGCTTACTTCACAGATTTGCGTGGATTTCCTCAGGGTATTGTAACGCCGCTTAGCAGAGTGGAAATTCCCTGAGATCTCAGGATGTGTACCGGTACATGTAGGCTTGTATCAGTATTTTTATGTGTTACTGGTAATGTGGTGTATCGTTTTTATATTCCCCAGTACAAAGTTTCCAAATCACCTGTGTAAATCAAGTTACTGCATCTGGACAACCTAGTGCACCTGTGTCTGTGCCAATACCACAGCCAGCAGTGTCTGCAGGTTTCAACAATGTCAACTTCCTGTATTTCAACCAATTTGAACAGCAGTTCCAAGGGAACTACAACACATTTGTTCCTGCAAGTGGATCAACCACTCGGAATATTCGAGTAGAGGCAACAGCTACCAACGGTGCCACAGCCCAATGCACTATCCCTGTCCAAATTTCAGCAGGTAATAGTCAAACAGTCCCATATTATCAGTTTGAGAGGGGGAAGAAAATCTATCTTGTGAATTTGTGGAAAAACTCATGAAATTGAGTAGCGCTCAGGCTTGTTGGGCAATGGATCAATTAGCTGTGAAGAAAAAGGTACCAGAGTAAACAAGTTAAAAAGTTTTAAAGAAATAATGCTGTTACCCCGTAGGATTTTTGTGCTATAATTGCTTTTTTGGGGTGGTGGGGGGGGTGTTGGTGGGGGGGGGTGTTGGTGGGGGGTGTTGATTTGTGATAAAACTAGGAGAAAATAATGTGGTTCAATTCCCCCTCCTCCAGACTGACCAGACGCCTATTTTTAGCTGGGAAAATAGCTCGATGTGTCTTCACAGTCACAGTTACAGCTGGTATGATATATTGGTCTCATTACATTTGTTTTGAGTTATGATCAAGCACCTGTAAAAATAATCAAAGCTGCACCTGTTTGTAGTACCAGCAAGTATCGCTGTGTTTCTGTAAGAGGGCTTATTGATTTTTGTAAAAATGCTTCTGTCCTGATACGCCATTTTGACAATGCAAATGTATGCCACGCCGCTAGAGGGCGTTTGCAATCAAACAGTTCCGATCAATCGACAATTATCAGCACATCGTCCAGATGCGTACTGCGTGGCAACTCTCTGGCTTTGGCACGTTGCGGCGATGGAGCCAATACAATATTTGATCGGCACCGATCGAGCTACGTCCGTGTAGATATCGATCCTGAAGTCATGTCGGTACGGAGTCATGCATGTTGGTACGGTGGGCGCCGGCGCCGGGCTCAAAATGTCGGATCTGATTTGGCACAAGAATTGCTTTGTATAGTGCATGACGTTTGACAGTTAAACACCAAGTGCTTTTGCAAGCATAAGAAGTCATTTCGAGTGGATTTTTGACATTCAGGAAGCCAGCTCTATTTCACATTTACAGTTAAAATACGTAAGATGTGAATCCTAAGTGAAACACTCCCGAACAGCCGAACTGAGTGAAATGTTTGGAAGTGCCAAGTTCGGTAAAATCCCGTTCGGTTCGTCTGTTCGGTTACAACATTACTTTTAAAGGTGGGCTGTCGGATGATTCACAGGTTTTTCAGGTTTCTTTTCTTCTTCTTTTGTCTGCAAGCATAACTAGAAATCAGTGGCCGTAAATGTATACTGTGGGGAATTTGCATTGTAATTTCATATTGTACTGAGCCTGAGCCTACATTTCTAGTTATGCTTGCAAAACCTTGGCCCAGTCTGTGCGACATCTGACAGTTTTTTGTAGAATGGGTCACATGTGCAAATGTTACCTTTTTATACTAATCAAAGACTACAAAATTTGTCTGTGTAATGGCCATTTATTTCTGTACATACCGTAGGTATACATGTATCACACACAATCTTCTGGTTTCATGTACATGTCATTCTCTTAAAACAGTGCCCCTTTAACGCACTCCCCGATCGTGCGTACCGAGGCCCTGTTGAAACCGGCCCCATTTCGCTGGGGAACAAGCGAGAGAAATCTTGTTGCCTCTGCTGGATCAATCAGGACGCTTGGCAGTGCATTGCAGGCATTCAAATGTAACGTGTGTAGATTGTAAACACCGGGCATGCATGTGATACATGTACTCGGTAATGCTGGCTGTTGTCCGCGTCGGCGATTGGCTGCTATTTAAAGCATACTGGGAATCCGTTTCATTAAATTATCAGCATGCATCCCTGTTGTTAATTTGAAAAACTGTGGAGTAAATTTAGATCGTCGTTTGAAATTTTGGTAGGAATGGGTCGTCATAAAGAACAGAACCCAATACAATTTCTGGAAAGTATAGAAATCGTTTCTTTTCAGCATAACATGACTGAATTGATTAAATTACATCAAAATGACCTCGGGTCGTGTGTTGGCTCAAAACAACAGCCGGCTTACTTCACAGATTTGCGTGGATTTCCTCAGGGTATTGTAACGCCGCTTAGCAGAGTGGAAATTCCCTGAGATCTCAGGATGTGTACCGGTACATGTAGGCTTGTATCAGTATTTTTATGTGTTACTGGTAATGTGGTGTATCGTTTTTATATTCCCCAGTACAAAGTTTCCAAATCACCTGTGTAAATCAAGTTACTGCATCTGGACAACCTAGTGCACCTGTGTCTGTGCCAATACCACAGCCAGCAGTGTCTGCAGGTTTCAACAATGTCAACTTCCTGTATTTCAACCAATTTGAACAGCAGTTCCAAGGGAACTACAACACATTTGTTCCTGCAAGTGGATCAACCACTCGGAATATTCGAGTAGAGGCAACAGCTACCAACGGTGCCACAGCCCAATGCACTATCCCTGTCCAAATTTCAGCAGGTAATAGTCAAACAGTCCCATATTATCAGTTTGAGAGGGGGAAGAAAATCTATCTTGTGAATTTGTGGAAAAACTCATGAAATTGAGTAGCGCTCAGGCTTGTTGGGCAATGGATCAATTAGCTGTGAAGAAAAAGGTACCAGAGTAAACAAGTTAAAAAGTTTTAAAGAAATAATGCTGTTACCCCGTAGGATTTTTGTGCTATAATTGCTTTTTTGGGGTGGTGGGGGGGGGGGGTGTTGGTGGGGGGTGTTGATTTGTGATAAAACTGGGAGAAAATAATGTGGTTCAATTCCCCCTCCTCCAGACTGACCAGACGCCTATTTTTAGCTGGGAAAATAGCTCGATGTGTCTTCACAGTCACAGTTACAGCTGGTATGATATATTGGTCTCATTACATTTGTTTTGAGTTATGATCAAGCACCTGTAAAAATAATCAAAGCTGCACCTGTTTGTAGTACCAGCAAGTATCGCTGTGTTTCTGTAAGAGGGCTTATTGATTTTTGTAAAAATGCTTCTGTCCTGATACGCCATTTTGACAATGCAAATGTATGCCCCGCCGCTAGAGGGCGTTTGCAATCAAACAGTTCCGATCAATCGACAATTATCAGCACATCGTCCAGATGCGTACTGCGTGGCAACTCTCTGGCTTTGGCACGTTGCGGCGATGGAGCCAATACAATATTTGATCGGCACCGATCGAGCTACGTCCGTGTAGATATCGATCCTGAAGTCATGTCGGTACGGAGTCATGCATGTTGGTACGGTGGGCGCCGGCGCCGGGCTCAAAATGTCGGATCTGATTTGGCACAAGAATTGCTTTGTATAGTGCATGACGTTTGACAGTTAAACACCAAGTGCTTTTGCAAGCATAAGAAGTCATTTCGAGTGGATTTTTGACATTCAGGAAGCCAGCTCTATTTCACATTTACAGTTAAAATACGTAAGATGTGAATCCTAAGTGAAACACTCCCGAACAGCCGAACTGAGTGAAATGTTTGGAAGTGCCAAGTTCGGTAAAATCCCGTTCGGTTCGTCTGTTCGGTTACAACATTACTTTTAAAGGTGGGCTGTCGGATGATTCACAGGTTTTTCAGGTTTCTTTTCTTCTTCTTTTGTCTGCAAGCATAACTAGAAATCAGTGGCCGTAAATGTATACTGTGGGGAATTTGCATTGTAATTTCATATTGTACTGAGCCTGAGCCTACATTTCTAGTTATGCTTGCAAAACCTTGGCCCAGTCTGTGCGACATCTGACAGTTTTTTGTAGAATGGGTCACATGTGCAAATGTTACCTTTTTATACTAATCAAAGACTACAAAATTTGTCTGTGTAATGGCCATTTATTTCTGTACATACCGTAGGTATACATGTATCACACACAATCTTCTGGTTTCATGTACATGTCATTCTCTTAAAACAGTGCCCCTTTAACGCACTCCCCGATCGTGCGTACCGAGGCCCTGTTGAAACCGGCCCCATTTCGCTGGGGAACAAGCGAGAGAAATCTTGTTGCCTCTGCTGGATCAATCAGGACGCTTGGCAGTGCATTGCAGGCATTCAAATGTAACGTGTGTAGATTGTAAACACCGGGCATGCATGTGATACATGTACTCGGTAATGCTGGCTGTTGTCCGCGTCGGCGATTGGCTGCTATTTAAAGCATACTGGGAATCCGTTTCATTAAATTATCAGCATGCATCCCTGTTGTTAATTTGAAAAACTGTGGAGTAAATTTAGATCGTCGTTTGAAATTTTGGTAGGAATGGGTCGTCATAAAGAACAGAACCCAATACAATTTCTGGAAAGTATAGAAATCGTTTCTTTTCAGCATAACATGACTGAATTGATTAAATTACATCAAAATGACCTCGGGTCGTGTGTTGGCTCAAAACAACAGCCGGCTTGCTTCACAGATTTGCGTGGATTTCCTCAGGGTATTGTAACGCCGCTTAGCAGAGTGGAAATTCCCTGAGATCTCAGGATGTGTACCGGTACATGTAGGCTTGTATCAGTATTTTTATGTGTTACTGGTAATGTGGTGTATCGTTTTTATATTCCCCAGTACAAAGTTTCCAAATCACCTGTGTAAATCAAGTTACTGCATCTGGACAACCTAGTGCACCTGTGTCTGTGCCAATACCACAGCCAGCAGTGTCTGCAGGTTTCAACAATGTCAACTTCCTGTATTTCAACCAATTTGAACAGCAGTTCCAAGGGAACTACAACACATTTGTTCCTGCAAGTGGATCAACCACTCGGAATATTCGAGTAGAGGCAACAGCTACCAACGGTGCCACAGCCCAATGCACTATCCCTGTCCAAATTTCAGCAGGTAATAGTCAAACAGTCCCATATTATCAGTTTGAGAGGGGGAAGAAAATCTATCTTGTGAATTTGTGGAAAAACTCATGAAATTGAGTAGCGCTCAGGCTTGTTGGGCAATGGATCAATTAGCTGTGAAGAAAAAGGTACCAGAGTAAACAAGTTAAAAAGTTTTAAAGAAATAATGCTGTTACCCCGTAGGATTTTTGTGCTAAAACTGCTTTTTTTGGGGGGGAGGGAGGGGGGGGGGGGGGGGGGGGGGGGGGGGAGGGTGGGTGGGGGTCGGTTGGTGTTGATTTGTTAAAGAGGAAGAATCCCCTTGACGGAAATCCAGCATTCAAGCTTTTTTCGATAGTCCAAACATCCCTCTTGCCGACATGGATTTTTATTATTTTTTAATTGTCGGTTTTAAGTGGATAAATTGCAAGCAAAAGTCGCTTTCGAAAATGAGATTTTCGCGATTTCTGAAACGCTCATTAGGTATTCATGATATGTGCGTGACCCCGTGACGCAATCCTGAGAAAGAGAAGTCAACACGATTGTTAGCTCTATACGTTTACACGCAAAAAACTTGGAAAACCGTCTCTGTTAGATGGTGTTTTTTGAAGAATTTTGTTGGTCCAAAAAGCCAGAGATATGCCCAGTAGCTGCGTGGTTGTATGTTTTATTAGACACTATGAAAACAAAAGAGCAGAAAGATTTTCTTTTCTATTACCAAGAGAGATAAATTGAGTCGCTCATTCTATAACTTGTACGGCCGATGTTCAAACACGTGGGAACTACGTCCGCAGGGGACCGTACACAGACCGTTGTGAATGCCGTTCGTTCCGTGACAAAACCATCCGTCGCAATGCACCAGTATTTACTTCAAAAGAGCTTCATTGGGAGCCACAATTTCATCGTTTTTTCACAAAACAGGTAATAGTAGATTGTTGTCATATTACATTAAGTGTTTTTCACGTTTGTATTTTGAATTACAAGGACAAAACAGGCATGATAAACATTCACTTCGTGTATTTTCCATTCAATACTGCACAGACCGTTTTGTATGTTATTCAGGATGACGTCAAAACCCTGTTGATAAACAAGCCAAGTGACCTCGAGCGTTTCAGAATTTCGGGTGAAGAGGGTCGGAACTGCTTTACGTTTTAAGCAAAAGCCTGTCGATTTTTTTGTGAAAAACAAGTTGTGATGGTGTTGTAGACACATACACCTCCATGATGAACAGAAAAACTAAAAAAATGTGGAAGGGGGGATTCTAGCTGTTTAAACCATCAAACTAGGGGAAAATAATGGGGTTCAATATTTCCGACCCCTGGATGACCCCCCTCGGGGTCTTCAGTTCCCCCTCCTCCAGACTGACCAGGCGCCTATTTTTGGCAATAATAAACCGATGTACACAATATTGGGGTTGTTTTTAATGTTCTATTACAGAACACGCCTGTCCGTGGTTGACACAGAGTACTGCGCATGTGCACACTTTTAACGGCTGTAGGTGTTTTATATTTGGCGCGCTTTTTGGCGTCGAAATCGTATGGATGTTATCCTACGCTTTGTTTACTTACCAGTAAATGTGAATATTGATAAGTGGAAGTAATTTATCACGACGCGATATACACTATATACTCGGTGCGTTTCCCGAGGGCACGCTAAAACTCGTAGTGGACTCGGGGCGGGACTCAAACCCACGACCTCCTGCATACTAAGCAGACGTCTTAACCACTCGACCACAGAGCATGCCGGTGGCGAATGGCGGGTTCGATGGATGTTGATCAGCATTCTGTACGTTGACAAGAAAGCCAGCTGCTTTGCTAGGATTGCTAACAAAGCCTCTTTTGATTCTTTATCCTGACTGGCTAAAATGCAGTCTCGTGACGTTCACTGATATAGGCTAGTGCATGAAATTTGCGCCGACGTGCACTAGACGTGGGTTAAAACTTTGCGTGCACGTAATTTCCTGAAAATAGGAAGCCAACAGTTTCCTTTAACTGACGAAATGCCTCTCGTTGAGCTGCTTATTGTTGAGCTGCTTATTGTTGAGCTGCTTATTGTTAAAGTGCTTATTGTTGAGCTGCTTATTGTTGAGCTGCTTATTGTTGAGCTGCTTATTGTTGAGCTGCTTATTGTTAAAGTGCTTATTGTTAAAGTGCTCGATGTTGAAGTGCTCGATGTTGAAGTGCTCGATGTTGAAGTGCTCGATGTTGAAGTGCTCGATGTTGAAGTGCTCGATGTTTAAAATCATGTTTAAAACCTACATGTATTGTTCAAATGTCTATTGTTCGATTGGTGCTTAGTAAATTTAATTGTTTTCGCCAGAGCAGTTTTATGAAAAACGTTATGCAAAAAGTTTCTCAACCAAAGAAGCAAGGATGGACATGATTGTGTAATATAGGCCTACTAAATGAGTATGTAGTTGTCAAGTTTCAGTTCGTTCTATGTAGTTGAAGTTGAAGTAGGGACCAATCCTAGGATCGATTTCACCAAACGTATTAAAGATACATGTACGTTTAATATGTCCTGACTTCCACAGCAATGTGCTGCATCTCATTTGAACTTACATGTAGGATTGATTTTTAGGGTCATTTTATTTGCACTAACACTTGTGGTTTAGTGAAGCGTAGTGTGGGCATTTCTATTCGTAACCTTTTAAATAATGCTGTAACGAAGTCTGCAGGTTTAGGTTTGGTTCAGTTCGGCAAAAGTTCGAAAATTTCTTCCCGAACATTTGTTCGGTTCTGATTCGGCAAGTATTGCCGGCGGTGTTGGATCCGGTTGAAAGTGATCACGCACGTGCAGCTACATGTAGCTTTCTTTATAAATTACGGCCCATGTATTTTGTATTGAACCCGCTCTTTACAAGATTTGTAGTAATGAACAACATAACAGCTTTGGTGAGATGAAGTTGACCCTGGAAACTGAACGAAAACTGCGGCTGGAGCGCGACGCTACTGTCGGAACTTGCGGTGTGCATGCATTTTGTGATTTGTACCACGTGCGAACCGTCGTGATACCGTGTGGGATGCTATTTTTTCTAGCCTTTGCATCCCCGTTATTAATTTAAAAAACTGCGGAGTAAATTAAGATCGTCGTTTGAAATTTTGGCAGGACTGGGACATTATACAATTTCTGGAAAGTATAGAAATTGTTTCTTTTCGGCATAACATGACCGAATTGATTAAATTACATCAAAATGACTGGGGCATGTGTTGGCTCAGCACAACAGCCGGCTTACTGCGCAGAATTGCATGGATTTCCCCAGGGTATTGTAACGTCGCTTAGCAGAGTGGAAATTCCCTGTGATCTCGGGATATGTACATGTTGGCTTGTATCAGTATTTTTATGTGTTACTGGTAATGTGGTGTATCGTTTTGATATTCCCCAGTACAAACTCTCCAAATCACCTGTGTAAATCAAGTTACTGCATCTGGACAACCTAGTGCACCTGTGTCTGTGCCAATACCACAGCCAGCAGTGTCTGCAGGTTTCAACAATGTCAACTTCCTGTATTTCAACCAATTTGAACAGCAGTTCCAAGGGAACTACAACACATTTGTTCCTGCAAGTGGATCAACCACTCGGAATATTCGAGTAGAGGCAACAGCTACCAACGGTGCCACAGCCCAATGCACTATCCCTGTCCAAATTTCAGCAGGTAATAGTCAAACAGTCCCATATTATCAGTTTGAGAGGGGGAAGAAAATCTATCTTGTGAATTTGTGGAAAAACTCATGAAATTGAGTAGCGCTCAGGCTTGTTGGGCAATGGATCAATTAGCTGTGAAGAAAAAGGTACCAGAGTAAACAAGTTAAAAAGTTTTAAAGAAATAATGCTGTTACCCCGTAGGATTTTTGTGCTATAATTGCTTTTTTGGGGTGGTGGGGGGGGTGTTGGTGGGGGGTGTTGATTTGTGATAAAACTAGGAGAAAATAATGTGGTTCAATTCCCCCTCCTCCAGACTGACCAGACGCCTATTTTTAGCTGGGAAAATAGCTCGATGTGTCTTCACAGTCACAGTTACAGCTGGTATGATATATTGGTCTCATTACATTTGTTTTGAGTTATGATCAAGCACCTGTAAAAATAATCAAAGCTGCACCTGTTTGTAGTACCAGCAAGTATCGCTGTGTTTCTGTAAGAGGGCTTATTGATTTTTGTAAAAATGCTTCTGTCCTGATACGCCATTTTGACAATGCAAATGTATGCCACGCCGCTAGAGGGCGTTTGCAATCAAACAGTTCCGATCAATCGACAATTATCAGCACATCGTCCAGATGCGTACTGCGTGGCAACTCTCTGGCTTTGGCACGTTGCGGCGATGGAGCCAATACAATATTTGATCGGCACCGATCGAGCTACGTCCGTGTAGATATCGATCCTGAAGTCATGTCGGTACGGAGTCATGCATGTTGGTACGGTGGGCGCCGGCGCCGGGCTCAAAATGTCGGATCTGATTTGGCACAAGAATTGCTTTGTATAGTGCATGACGTTTGACAGTTAAACACCAAGTGCTTTTGCAAGCATAAGAAGTCATTTCGAGTGGATTTTTGACATTCAGGAAGCCAGCTCTATTTCACATTTACAGTTAAAATACGTAAGATGTGAATCCTAAGTGAAACACTCCCGAACAGCCGAACTGAGTGAAATGTTTGGAAGTGCCAAGTTCGGTAAAATCCCGTTCGGTTCGTCTGTTCGGTTACAACATTACTTTTAAAGGTGGGCTGTCGGATGATTCACAGGTTTTTCAGGTTTCTTTTCTTCTTCTTTTGTCTGCAAGCATAACTAGAAATCAGTGGCCGTAAATGTATACTGTGGGGAATTTGCATTGTAATTTCATATTGTACTGAGCCTGAGCCTACATTTCTAGTTATGCTTGCAAAACCTTGGCCCAGTCTGTGCGACATCTGACAGTTTTTTGTAGAATGGGTCACATGTGCAAATGTTACCTTTTTATACTAATCAAAGACTACAAAATTTGTCTGTGTAATGGCCATTTATTTCTGTACATACCGTAGGTATACATGTATCACACACAATCTTCTGGTTTCATGTACATGTCATTCTCTTAAAACAGTGCCCCTTTAACGCACTCCCCGATCGTGCGTACCGAGGCCCTGTTGAAACCGGCCCCATTTCGCTGGGGAACAAGCGAGAGAAATCTTGTTGCCTCTGCTGGATCAATCAGGACGCTTGGCAGTGCATTGCAGGCATTCAAATGTAACGTGTGTAGATTGTAAACACCGGGCATGCATGTGATACATGTACTCGGTAATGCTGGCTGTTGTCCGCGTCGGCGATTGGCTGCTATTTAAAGCATACTGGGAATCCGTTTCATTAAATTATCAGCATGCATCCCTGTTGTTAATTTGAAAAACTGTGGAGTAAATTTAGATCGTCGTTTGAAATTTTGGTAGGAATGGGTCGTCATAAAGAACAGAACCCAATACAATTTCTGGAAAGTATAGAAATCGTTTCTTTTCAGCATAACATGACTGAATTGATTAAATTACATCAAAATGACCTCGGGTCGTGTGTTGGCTCAAAACAACAGCCGGCTTACTTCACAGATTTGCGTGGATTTCCTCAGGGTATTGTAACGCCGCTTAGCAGAGTGGAAATTCCCTGAGATCTCAGGATGTGTACCGGTACATGTAGGCTTGTATCAGTATTTTTATGTGTTACTGGTAATGTGGTGTATCGTTTTTATATTCCCCAGTACAAAGTTTCCAAATCACCTGTGTAAATCAAGTTACTGCATCTGGACAACCTAGTGCACCTGTGTCTGTGCCAATACCACAGCCAGCAGTGTCTGCAGGTTTCAACAATGTCAACTTCCTGTATTTCAACCAATTTGAACAGCAGTTCCAAGGGAACTACAACACATTTGTTCCTGCAAGTGGATCAACCACTCGGAATATTCGAGTAGAGGCAACAGCTACCAACGGTGCCACAGCCCAATGCACTATCCCTGTCCAAATTTCAGCAGGTAATAGTCAAACAGTCCCATATTATCAGTTTGAGAGGGGGAAGAAAATCTATCTTGTGAATTTGTGGAAAAACTCATGAAATTGAGTAGCGCTCAGGCTTGTTGGGCAATGGATCAATTAGCTGTGAAGAAAAAGGTACCAGAGTAAACAAGTTAAAAAGTTTTAAAGAAATAATGCTGTTACCCCGTAGGATTTTTGTGCTATAATTGCTTTTTTGGGGTGGTGGGGGGGGTGTTGGTGGGGGGTGTTGATTTGTGATAAAACTAGGAGAAAATAATGTGGTTCAATTCCCCCTCCTCCAGACTGACCAGACGCCTATTTTTAGCTGGGAAAATAGCTCGATGTGTCTTCACAGTCACAGTTACAGCTGGTATGATATATTGGTCTCATTACATTTGTTTTGAGTTATGATCAAGCACCTGTAAAAATAATCAAAGCTGCACCTGTTTGTAGTACCAGCAAGTATCGCTGTGTTTCTGTAAGAGGGCTTATTGATTTTTGTAAAAATGCTTCTGTCCTGATACGCCATTTTGACAATGCAAATGTATGCCACGCCGCTAGAGGGCGTTTGCAATCAAACAGTTCCGATCAATCGACAATTATCAGCACATCGTCCAGATGCGTACTGCGTGGCAACTCTCTGGCTTTGGCACGTTGCGGCGATGGAGCCAATACAATATTTGATCGGCACCGATCGAGCTACGTCCGTGTAGATATCGATCCTGAAGTCATGTCGGTACGGAGTCATGCATGTTGGTACGGTGGGCGCCGGCGCCGGGCTCAAAATGTCGGATCTGATTTGGCACAAGAATTGCTTTGTATAGTGCATGACGTTTGACAGTTAAACACCAAGTGCTTTTGCAAGCATAAGAAGTCATTTCGAGTGGATTTTTGACATTCAGGAAGCCAGCTCTATTTCACATTTACAGTTAAAATACGTAAGATGTGAATCCTAAGTGAAACACTCCCGAACAGCCGAACTGAGTGAAATGTTTGGAAGTGCCAAGTTCGGTAAAATCCCGTTCGGTTCGTCTGTTCGGTTACAACATTACTTTTAAAGGTGGGCTGTCGGATGATTCACAGGTTTTTCAGGTTTCTTTTCTTCTTCTTTTGTCTGCAAGCATAACTAGAAATCAGTGGCCGTAAATGTATACTGTGGGGAATTTGCATTGTAATTTCATATTGTACTGAGCCTGAGCCTACATTTCTAGTTATGCTTGCAAAACCTTGGCCCAGTCTGTGCGACATCTGACAGTTTTTTGTAGAATGGGTCACATGTGCAAATGTTACCTTTTTATACTAATCAAAGACTACAAAATTTGTCTGTGTAATGGCCATTTATTTCTGTACATACCGTAGGTATACATGTATCACACACAATCTTCTGGTTTCATGTACATGTCATTCTCTTAAAACAGTGCCCCTTTAACGCACTCCCCGATCGTGCGTACCGAGGCCCTGTTGAAACCGGCCCCATTTCGCTGGGGAACAAGCGAGAGAAATCTTGTTGCCTCTGCTGGATCAATCAGGACGCTTGGCAGTGCATTGCAGGCATTCAAATGTAACGTGTGTAGATTGTAAACACCGGGCATGCATGTGATACATGTACTCGGTAATGCTGGCTGTTGTCCGCGTCGGCGATTGGCTGCTATTTAAAGCATACTGGGAATCCGTTTCATTAAATTATCAGCATGCATCCCTGTTGTTAATTTGAAAAACTGTGGAGTAAATTTAGATCGTCGTTTGAAATTTTGGTAGGAATGGGTCGTCATAAAGAACAGAACCCAATACAATTTCTGGAAAGTATAGAAATCGTTTCTTTTCAGCATAACATGACTGAATTGATTAAATTACATCAAAATGACCTCGGGTCGTGTGTTGGCTCAAAACAACAGCCGGCTTACTTCACAGATTTGCGTGGATTTCCTCAGGGTATTGTAACGCCGCTTAGCAGAGTGGAAATTCCCTGAGATCTCAGGATGTGTACCGGTACATGTAGGCTTGTATCAGTATTTTTATGTGTTACTGGTAATGTGGTGTATCGTTTTTATATTCCCCAGTACAAAGTTTCCAAATCACCTGTGTAAATCAAGTTACTGCATCTGGACAACCTAGTGCACCTGTGTCTGTGCCAATACCACAGCCAGCAGTGTCTGCAGGTTTCAACAATGTCAACTTCCTGTATTTCAACCAATTTGAACAGCAGTTCCAAGGGAACTACAACACATTTGTTCCTGCAAGTGGATCAACCACTCGGAATATTCGAGTAGAGGCAACAGCTACCAACGGTGCCACAGCCCAATGCACTATCCCTGTCCAAATTTCAGCAGGTAATAGTCAAACAGTCCCATATTATCAGTTTGAGAGGGGGAAGAAAATCTATCTTGTGAATTTGTGGAAAAACTCATGAAATTGAGTAGCGCTCAGGCTTGTTGGGCAATGGATCAATTAGCTGTGAAGAAAAAGGTACCAGAGTAAACAAGTTAAAAAGTTTTAAAGAAATAATGCTGTTACCCCGTAGGATTTTTGTGCTATAATTGCTTTTTTGGGGTGGTGGGGGGGGTGTTGGTGGGGGGTGTTGATTTGTGATAAAACTAGGAGAAAATAATGTGGTTCAATTCCCCCTCCTCCAGACTGACCAGACGCCTATTTTTAGCTGGGAAAATAGCTCGATGTGTCTTCACAGTCACAGTTACAGCTGGTATGATATATTGGTCTCATTACATTTGTTTTGAGTTATGATCAAGCACCTGTAAAAATAATCAAAGCTGCACCTGTTTGTAGTACCAGCAAGTATCGCTGTGTTTCTGTAAGAGGGCTTATTGATTTTTGTAAAAATGCTTCTGTCCTGATACGCCATTTTGACAATGCAAATGTATGCCACGCCGCTAGAGGGCGTTTGCAATCAAACAGTTCCGATCAATCGACAATTATCAGCACATCGTCCAGATGCGTACTGCGTGGCAACTCTCTGGCTTTGGCACGTTGCGGCGATGGAGCCAATACAATATTTGATCGGCACCGATCGAGCTACGTCCGTGTAGATATCGATCCTGAAGTCATGTCGGTACGGAGTCATGCATGTTGGTACGGTGGGCGCCGGCGCCGGGCTCAAAATGTCGGATCTGATTTGGCACAAGAATTGCTTTGTATAGTGCATGACGTTTGACAGTTAAACACCAAGTGCTTTTGCAAGCATAAGAAGTCATTTCGAGTGGATTTTTGACATTCAGGAAGCCAGCTCTATTTCACATTTACAGTTAAAATACGTAAGATGTGAATCCTAAGTGAAACACTCCCGAACAGCCGAACTGAGTGAAATGTTTGGAAGTGCCAAGTTCGGTAAAATCCCGTTCGGTTCGTCTGTTCGGTTACAACATTACTTTTAAAGGTGGGCTGTCGGATGATTCACAGGTTTTTCAGGTTTCTTTTCTTCTTCTTTTGTCTGCAAGCATAACTAGAAATCAGTGGCCGTAAATGTATACTGTGGGGAATTTGCATTGTAATTTCATATTGTACTGAGCCTGAGCCTACATTTCTAGTTATGCTTGCAAAACCTTGGCCCAGTCTGTGCGACATCTGACAGTTTTTTGTAGAATGGGTCACATGTGCAAATGTTACCTTTTTATACTAATCAAAGACTACAAAATTTGTCTGTGTAATGGCCATTTATTTCTGTACATACCGTAGGTATACATGTATCACACACAATCTTCTGGTTTCATGTACATGTCATTCTCTTAAAACAGTGCCCCTTTAACGCACTCCCCGATCGTGCGTACCGAGGCCCTGTTGAAACCGGCCCCATTTCGCTGGGGAACAAGCGAGAGAAATCTTGTTGCCTCTGCTGGATCAATCAGGACGCTTGGCAGTGCATTGCAGGCATTCAAATGTAACGTGTGTAGATTGTAAACACCGGGCATGCATGTGATACATGTACTCGGTAATGCTGGCTGTTGTCCGCGTCGGCGATTGGCTGCTATTTAAAGCATACTGGGAATCCGTTTCATTAAATTATCAGCATGCATCCCTGTTGTTAATTTGAAAAACTGTGGAGTAAATTTAGATCGTCGTTTGAAATTTTGGTAGGAATGGGTCGTCATAAAGAACAGAACCCAATACAATTTCTGGAAAGTATAGTAATCGTTTCTTTTCAGCATAACATGACTGAATTGATTAAATTACATCAAAATGACCTCGGGTCGTGTGTTGGCTCAAAACAACAGCCGGCTTACTTCACAGATTTGCGTGGATTTCCTCAGGGTATTGTAACGCCGCTTAGCAGAGTGGAAATTCCCTGAGATCTCAGGATGTGTACCGGTACATGTAGGCTTGTATCAGTATTTTTATGTGTTACTGGTAATGTGGTGTATCGTTTTTATATTCCCCAGTACAAAGTTTCCAAATCACCTGTGTAAATCAAGTTACTGCATCTGGACAACCTAGTGCACCTGTGTCTGTGCCAATACCACAGCCAGCAGTGTCTGCAGGTTTCAACAATGTCAACTTCCTGTATTTCAACCAATTTGAACAGCAGTTCCAAGGGAACTACAACACATTTGTTCCTGCAAGTGGATCAACCACTCGGAATATTCGAGTAGAGGCAACAGCTACCAACGGTGCCACAGCCCAATGCACTATCCCTGTCCAAATTTCAGCAGGTAATAGTCAAACAGTCCCATATTATCAGTTTGAGAGGGGGAAGAAAATCTATCTTGTGAATTTGTGGAAAAACTCATGAAATTGAGTAGCGCTCAGGCTTGTTGGGCAATGGATCAATTAGCTGTGAAGAAAAAGGTACCAGAGTAAACAAGTTAAAAAGTTTTAAAGAAATAATGCTGTTACCCCGTAGGATTTTTGTGCTATAATTGCTTTTTTGGGGTGGTGGGGGGGGTGTTGGTGGGGGGTGTTGATTTGTGATAAAACTAGGAGAAAATAATGTGGTTCAATTCCCCCTCCTCCAGACTGACCAGACGCCTATTTTTAGCTGGGAAAATAGCTCGATGTGTCTTCACAGTCACAGTTACAGCTGGTATGATATATTGGTCTCATTACATTTGTTTTGAGTTATGATCAAGCACCTGTAAAAATAATCAAAGCTGCACCTGTTTGTAGTACCAGCAAGTATCGCTGTGTTTCTGTAAGAGGGCTTATTGATTTTTGTAAAAATGCTTCTGTCCTGATACGCCATTTTGACAATGCAAATGTATGCCACGCCGCTAGAGGGCGTTTGCAATCAAACAGTTCCGATCAATCGACAATTATCAGCACATCGTCCAGATGCGTACTGCGTGGCAACTCTCTGGCTTTGGCACGTTGCGGCGATGGAGCCAATACAATATTTGATCGGCACCGATCGAGCTACGTCCGTGTAGATATCGATCCTGAAGTCATGTCGGTACGGAGTCATGCATGTTGGTACGGTGGGCGCCGGCGCCGGGCTCAAAATGTCGGATCTGATTTGGCACAAGAATTGCTTTGTATAGTGCATGACGTTTGACAGTTAAACACCAAGTGCTTTTGCAAGCATAAGAAGTCATTTCGAGTGGATTTTTGACATTCAGGAAGCCAGCTCTATTTCACATTTACAGTTAAAATACGTAAGATGTGAATCCTAAGTGAAACACTCCCGAACAGCCGAACTGAGTGAAATGTTTGGAAGTGCCAAGTTCGGTAAAATCCCGTTCGGTTCGTCTGTTCGGTTACAACATTACTTTTAAAGGTGGGCTGTCGGATGATTCACAGGTTTTTCAGGTTTCTTTTCTTCTTCTTTTGTCTGCAAGCATAACTAGAAATCAGTGGCCGTAAATGTATACTGTGGGGAATTTGCATTGTAATTTCATATTGTACTGAGCCTGAGCCTACATTTCTAGTTATGCTTGCAAAACCTTGGCCCAGTCTGTGCGACATCTGACAGTTTTTTGTAGAATGGGTCACATGTGCAAATGTTACCTTTTTATACTAATCAAAGACTACAAAATTTGTCTGTGTAATGGCCATTTATTTCTGTACATACCGTAGGTATACATGTATCACACACAATCTTCTGGTTTCATGTACATGTCATTCTCTTAAAACAGTGCCCCTTTAACGCACTCCCCGATCGTGCGTACCGAGGCCCTGTTGAAACCGGCCCCATTTCGCTGGGGAACAAGCGAGAGAAATCTTGTTGCCTCTGCTGGATCAATCAGGACGCTTGGCAGTGCATTGCAGGCATTCAAATGTAACGTGTGTAGATTGTAAACACCGGGCATGCATGTGATACATGTACTCGGTAATGCTGGCTGTTGTCCGCGTCGGCGATTGGCTGCTATTTAAAGCATACTGGGAATCCGTTTCATTAAATTATCAGCATGCATCCCTGTTGTTAATTTGAAAAACTGTGGAGTAAATTTAGATCGTCGTTTGAAATTTTGGTAGGAATGGGTCGTCATAAAGAACAGAACCCAATACAATTTCTGGAAAGTATAGAAATCGTTTCTTTTCAGCATAACATGACTGAATTGATTAAATTACATCAAAATGACCTCGGGTCGTGTGTTGGCTCAAAACAACAGCCGGCTTACTTCACAGATTTGCGTGGATTTCCTCAGGGTATTGTAACGCCGCTTAGCAGAGTGGAAATTCCCTGAGATCTCAGGATGTGTACCGGTACATGTAGGCTTGTATCAGTATTTTTATGTGTTACTGGTAATGTGGTGTATCGTTTTTATATTCCCCAGTACAAAGTTTCCAAATCACCTGTGTAAATCAAGTTACTGCATCTGGACAACCTAGTGCACCTGTGTCTGTGCCAATACCACAGCCAGCAGTGTCTGCAGGTTTCAACAATGTCAACTTCCTGTATTTCAACCAATTTGAACAGCAGTTCCAAGGGAACTACAACACATTTGTTCCTGCAAGTGGATCAACCACTCGGAATATTCGAGTAGAGGCAACAGCTACCAACGGTGCCACAGCCCAATGCACTATCCCTGTCCAAATTTCAGCAGGTAATAGTCAAACAGTCCCATATTATCAGTTTGAGAGGGGGAAGAAAATCTATCTTGTGAATTTGTGGAAAAACTCATGAAATTGAGTAGCGCTCAGGCTTGTTGGGCAATGGATCAATTAGCTGTGAAGAAAAAGGTACCAGAGTAAACAAGTTAAAAAGTTTTAAAGAAATAATGCTGTTACCCCGTAGGATTTTTGTGCTATAATTGCTTTTTTGGGGTGGTGGGGGGGGTGTTGGTGGGGGGTGTTGATTTGTGATAAAACTAGGAGAAAATAATGTGGTTCAATTCCCCCTCCTCCAGACTGACCAGACGCCTATTTTTAGCTGGGAAAATAGCTCGATGTGTCTTCACAGTCACAGTTACAGCTGGTATGATATATTGGTCTCATTACATTTGTTTTGAGTTATGATCAAGCACCTGTAAAAATAATCAAAGCTGCACCTGTTTGTAGTACCAGCAAGTATCGCTGTGTTTCTGTAAGAGGGCTTATTGATTTTTGTAAAAATGCTTCTGTCCTGATACGCCATTTTGACAATGCAAATGTATGCCACGCCGCTAGAGGGCGTTTGCAATCAAACAGTTCCGATCAATCGACAATTATCAGCACATCGTCCAGATGCGTACTGCGTGGCAACTCTCTGGCTTTGGCACGTTGCGGCGATGGAGCCAATACAATATTTGATCGGCACCGATCGAGCTACGTCCGTGTAGATATCGATCCTGAAGTCATGTCGGTACGGAGTCATGCATGTTGGTACGGTGGGCGCCGGCGCCGGGCTCAAAATGTCGGATCTGATTTGGCACAAGAATTGCTTTGTATAGTGCATGACGTTTGACAGTTAAACACCAAGTGCTTTTGCAAGCATAAGAAGTCATTTCGAGTGGATTTTTGACATTCAGGAAGCCAGCTCTATTTCACATTTACAGTTAAAATACGTAAGATGTGAATCCTAAGTGAAACACTCCCGAACAGCCGAACTGAGTGAAATGTTTGGAAGTGCCAAGTTCGGTAAAATCCCGTTCGGTTCGTCTGTTCGGTTACAACATTACTTTTAAAGGTGGGCTGTCGGATGATTCACAGGTTTTTCAGGTTTCTTTTCTTCTTCTTTTGTCTGCAAGCATAACTAGAAATCAGTGGCCGTAAATGTATACTGTGGGGAATTTGCATTGTAATTTCATATTGTACTGAGCCTGAGCCTACATTTCTAGTTATGCTTGCAAAACCTTGGCCCAGTCTGTGCGACATCTGACAGTTTTTTGTAGAATGGGTCACATGTGCAAATGTTACCTTTTTATACTAATCAAAGACTACAAAATTTGTCTGTGTAATGGCCATTTATTTCTGTACATACCGTAGGTATACATGTATCACACACAATCTTCTGGTTTCATGTACATGTCATTCTCTTAAAACAGTGCCCCTTTAACGCACTCCCCGATCGTGCGTACCGAGGCCCTGTTGAAACCGGCCCCATTTCGCTGGGAAACAAGCGAGAGAAATCTTGTTGCCTCTGCTGGATCAATCAGGACGCTTGGCAGTGCATTGCAGGCATTCAAATGTAACGTGTGTAGATTGTAAACACCGGGCATGCATGTGATACATGTACTCGGTAATGCTGGCTGTTGTCCGCGTCGGCGATTGGCTGCTATTTAAAGCATACTGGGAATCCGTTTCATTAAATTATCAGCATGCATCCCTGTTGTTAATTTGAAAAACTGTGGAGTAAATTTAGATCGTCGTTTGAAATTTTGGTAGGAATGGGTCGTCATAAAGAACAGAACCCAATACAATTTCTGGAAAGTATAGAAATCGTTTCTTTTCAGCATAACATGACTGAATTGATTAAATTACATCAAAATGACCTCGGGTCGTGTGTTGGCTCAAAACAACAGCCGGCTTACTTCACAGATTTGCGTGGATTTCCTCAGGGTATTGTAACGCCGCTTAGCAGAGTGGAAATTCCCTGAGATCTCAGGATGTGTACCGGTACATGTAGGCTTGTATCAGTATTTTTATGTGTTACTGGTAATGTGGTGTATCGTTTTTATATTCCCCAGTACAAAGTTTCCAAATCACCTGTGTAAATCAAGTTACTGCATCTGGACAACCTAGTGCACCTGTGTCTGTGCCAATACCACAGCCAGCAGTGTCTGCAGGTTTCAACAATGTCAACTTCCTGTATTTCAACCAATTTGAACAGCAGTTCCAAGGGAACTACAACACATTTGTTCCTGCAAGTGGATCAACCACTCGGAATATTCGAGTAGAGGCAACAGCTACCAACGGTGCCACAGCCCAATGCACTATCCCTGTCCAAATTTCAGCAGGTAATAGTCAAACAGTCCCATATTATCAGTTTGAGAGGGGGAAGAAAATCTATCTTGTGAATTTGTAGAAAAACTCATGAAATTGAGTAGCGCTCAGGCTTGTTGGGCAATGGATCAATTAGCTGTGAAGAAAAAGGTACCAGAGTAAACAAGTTAAAAAGTTTTAAAGAAATAATGCTGTTACCCCGTAGGATTTTTGTGCTAAAACTGCTTTTTTTGGGGGGGAGGGGGAGGGGGGGGGGGGGGGGGGGGGGGGGTGGGTGTGGGTGTGGGTGGGGGGGGGGGGGGGGTGGGGTGGGTGGGGGTCGGTTGGTGTTGATTTGTTAAAGAGGAAGAATCCCCTTGACGGAAATCCAGCATTCAAGCTTTTTTCGATAGTCCAAACATCCCTCTTGCCGACATGGATTTTTATTATTTTTTAATTGTCGGTTTTAAGTGGATAAATTGCAAGCAAAAGTCGCTTTCGAAAATGAGATTTTCGCGATTTCTGAAACGCTCATTAGGTATTCATGATATGTGCGTGACCCCGTGACGCAATCCTGAGAAAGAGAAGTCAACACGATTGTTAGCTCTATACGTTTACACGCAAAAAACTTGGAAAACCGTCTCTGTTAGATGGTGTTTTTTGAAGAATTTTGTTGGTCCAAAAAGCCAGAGATATGCCCAGTAGCTGCGTGGTTGTATGTTTTATTAGACACTATGAAAACAAAAGAGCAGAAAGATTTTCTTTTCTATTACCAAGAGAGATAAATTGAGTCGCTCATTCTATAACTTGTACGGCCGATGTTCAAACACGTGGGAACTACGTCCGCAGGGGACCGTACACAGACCGTTGTGAATGCCGTTCGTTCCGTGACAAAACCATCCGTCGCAATGCACCAGTATTTACTTCAAAAGAGCTTCATTGGGAGCCACAATTTCATCGTTTTTTCACAAAACAGGTAATAGTAGATTGTTGTCATATTACATTAAGTGTTTTTCACGTTTGTATTTTGAATTACAAGGACAAAACAGGCATGATAAACATTCACTTCGTGTATTTTCCATTCAATACTGCACAGACCGTTTTGTATGTTATTCAGGATGACGTCAAAACCCTGTTGATAAACAAGCCAAGTGACCTCGAGCGTTTCAGAATTTCGGGTGAAGAGGGTCGGAACTGCTTTACGTTTTAAGCAAAAGCCTGTCGATTTTTTTGTGAAAAACAAGTTGTGATGGTGTTGTAGACACATACACCTCCATGATGAACAGAAAAACTAAAAAAATGTGGAAGGGGGGATTCTAGCTGTTTAAACCATCAAACTAGGGGAAAATAATGGGGTTCAATATTTCCGACCCCTGGATGACCCCCCTCGGGGTCTTCAGTTCCCCCTCCTCCAGACTGACCAGGCGCCTATTTTTGGCAATAATAAACCGATGTACACAATATTGGGGTTGTTTTTAATGTTCTATTACAGAACACGCCTGTCCGTGGTTGACACAGAGTACTGCGCATGTGCACACTTTTAACGGCTGTAGGTGTTTTATATTTGGCGCGCTTTTTGGCGTCGAAATCGTATGGATGTTATCCTACGCTTTGTTTACTTACCAGTAAATGTGAATATTGATAAGTGGAAGTAATTTATCACGACGCGATATACACTATATACTCGGTGCGTTTCCCGAGGGCACGCTAAAACTCGTAGTGGACTCGGGGCGGGACTCAAACCCACGACCTCCTGCATACTAAGCAGACGTCTTAACCACTCGACCACAGAGCATGCCGGTGGCGAATGGCGGGTTCGATGGATGTTGATCAGCATTCTGTACGTTGACAAGAAAGCCAGCTGCTTTGCTAGGATTGCTAACAAAGCCTCTTTTGATTCTTTATCCTGACTGGCTAAAATGCAGTCTCGTGACGTTCACTGATATAGGCTAGTGCATGAAATTTGCGCCGACGTGCACTAGACGTGGGTTAAAACTTTGCGTGCACGTAATTTCCTGAAAATAGGAAGCCAACAGTTTCCTTTAACTGACGAAATGCCTCTCGTTGAGCTGCTTATTGTTGAGCTGCTTATTGTTGAGCTGCTTATTGTTAAAGTGCTTATTGTTGAGCTGCTTATTGTTGAGCTGCTTATTGTTGAGCTGCTTATTGTTGAGCTGCTTATTGTTAAAGTGCTTATTGTTAAAGTGCTCGATGTTGAAGTGCTCGATGTTGAAGTGCTCGATGTTGAAGTGCTCGATGTTGAAGTGCTCGATGTTGAAGTGCTCGATGTTTAAAATCATGTTTAAAACCTACATGTATTGTTCAAATGTCTATTGTTCGATTGGTGCTTAGTAAATTTAATTGTTTTCGCCAGAGCAGTTTTATGAAAAACGTTATGCAAAAAGTTTCTCAACCAAAGAAGCAAGGATGGACATGATTGTGTAATATAGGCCTACTAAATGAGTATGTAGTTGTCAAGTTTCAGTTCGTTCTATGTAGTTGAAGTTGAAGTAGGGACCAATCCTAGGATCGATTTCACCAAACGTATTAAAGATACATGTACGTTTAATATGTCCTGACTTCCACAGCAATGTGCTGCATCTCATTTGAACTTACATGTAGGATTGATTTTTAGGGTCATTTTATTTGCACTAACACTTGTGGTTTAGTGAAGCGTAGTGTGGGCATTTCTATTCGTAACCTTTTAAATAATGCTGTAACGAAGTCTGCAGGTTTGGGTTTGGTTCAGTTCGGCAAAAGTTCGAAAATTTCTTCCCGAACATTTGTTCGGTTCTGATTCGGCAAGTATTGCCGGCGGTGTTGGATCCGGTTGAAAGTGATCACGCACGTGCAGCTACATGTAGCTTTCTTTATAAATTACGGCCCATGTATTTTGTATTGAACCCGCTCTTTACAAGATTTGTAGTAATGAACAACATAACAGCTTTGGTGAGATGAAGTTGACCCTGGAAACTGAACGAAAACTGCGGCTGGAGCGCGACGCTACTGTCGGAACTTGCGGTGTGCATGCATTTTGTGATTTGTACCACGTGCGAACCGTCGTGATACCGTGTGGGATGCTATTTTTTCTAGCCTTTGCATCCCCGTTATTAATTTAAAAAACTGCGGAGTAAATTAAGATCGTCGTTTGAAATTTTGGCAGGACTGGGACATTATACAATTTCTGGAAAGTATAGAAATTGTTTCTTTTCGGCATAACATGACCGAATTGATTAAATTACATCAAAATGACTGGGGCATGTGTTGGCTCAGCACAACAGCCGGCTTACTGCGCAGAATTGCATGGATTTCCTCAGGGTATTGTAACGTCGCTTAGCAGAGTGGAAATTCCCTGTGATCTCGGGATATGTACATGTTGGCTTGTATCAGTATTTTTATGTGTTACTGGTAATGTGGTGTATCGTTTTGATATTCCCCAGTACAAAGTTTCCAAATCACCTGTGTAAATCAAGTTACTGCATCTGGACAACCTAGTGCACCTGTGTCTGTGCCAATACCACAGCCAGCAGTGTCTGCAGGTTTCAACAATGTCAACTTCCTGTATTTCAACCAATTTGAACAGCAGTTCCAAGGGAACTACAACACATTTGTTCCTGCAAGTGGATCAACCACTCGGAATATTCGAGTAGAGGCAACAGCTACCAACGGTGCCACAGCCCAATGCACTATCCCTGTCCAAATTTCAGCAGGTAATAGTCAAACAGTCCCATATTATCAGTTTGAGAGGGTGAAGAAAATCCATGTTGTGAATTTGTGAAAAAACTCATGGAATTGAGTAGCGCTCAGGCTTGTTTGGCAATGGATCAATTAGATGTGAAAAAAAGGTACCAAAGTAAACAAGTTAAAATGTTTTAAAGAAATAATGCTGTTATCCCGTAGGATTTTTATGCTAAAACTGCTTTTTTGGGGGGTGGGGGAGGGGGTGGTGTTGATTTGTGATCAAACTAGGGGAAAATAATGGGGTTCAATCTTTCCGACCCCTGGATGACCCCCCTCAGGGTCTTCAGTTCCCCCTCCTCCAGACTGACCAGGCGCCTATTTTTGGCAATAATGAACCGATGTACACAATATTGGGGTCGTTTTAGATGTTCTATTACAGAACACGCCTGTCCGTGGTTGACACAGAGTACTGCGCATGTGCACACTTTTAACGGCTGTAGGTGTGTTTTATATTTGGCGCGCTTTTTGGCGTCGAAATCGTATGGATGTTATCCTACGCTTTGTTTACTTATCAGTAAACGTGAATATTGATAAGTGGAAGTAATTTATCCCGACGCGATATACACTATATACTCGGTGCGTTTCCCGAGGGCACGCTAAAACTCGTAGTGTACTCGGGGCGGGACTCAAACCCACGACCTCCTGCATACTAGGCAGACGCCTTAACCACTCGACCACATTCTTATTTGATCTCATTTGAACTTATATGTAGGATTAATTTTTAGAGTCATTTTATTTGCACTAACACTTGTCGATTAGTAAAGCGTAGTCAGGGCATTTATATTCGTAACCTTTTAAGTAATGCTGTAAAGTCCGTAAGTTCGGGTTAAGTTCAGTTCGGCAAAAGTTAGGAAATTTCTTCCCGAACAATTGTTTGGTTCGGGATTTGCAAGTATTGCCGGCGGTGTGGGTTCCGGTTGAAAGTGATCACGCACGTGCAGCTAGCTTTCTTTATAAATTAGGGCCTATGTATTTTCTGTCGGAACTTGCGGTGTGCACTATTGTTTGTAGTACCCGCAAGTATTGCTGTGTTCTGTAAGGGCTGAGGCTATAAGCCAGGCACTCCGTGCTTTCCCATCACAGCCCGTGTACGAACCCGTCATGGTTATGGAAGGAATGTACCCAATTGATGTACATCGTGTACGTGCAGGTGCATACACATCCACATTCGGGCCCTTGCAGCTGTGAACTGTGCGATCCGCATTCGGGTCATGCATGGAGTGCCTGGCTTATAGCCTCTCCCGTTCTGTAAGAGGGCTTATTGATTTCCGTAAAAATGCTTCTGTCCCGATACGCCATATACACAATGCAAATGTATGCCACGCCGCTAGAGGGTGTTTGCAACAAACCGTTCCGATCAATTGACAATTATCAGCACATCGTGCAGATGCGTACTGTGCGGTAACTCTCTGGCTTTGGCACGTTGCGGTGATGGAGCCAATACAATATTTGATCAGCTCTGATCGATCGACGTCCGTGTAGATATCGATTGTGAATTCATGTCGGTACGGGCTAAAAAATGTTGGATCTGATTTGGCACAAGAATTGCTTTGTATAGTGCATGACGTTCGACAGTTAAACACAAAGCGCTTTTGCAAGCATAAGAAGTCATTTCGAGTGGATTTTTGACATAAAGTATAAAGTGACCTTTTTTTTAAATGTGAGAATAGATCCACAAAGCGCGAACTCATCCGTAACAAACGGAGACAATGTGATTTTCTTATGAGATGGCTGCCGAGCAAAGCTTAAAATAAGCTATTTTATAGACAAGAGACGTTGCATTGCATCTACATGTACATGTACCAGTGAAAACATGAATTTTAAGAATCAAGGCTTGAGTCAAGTACCGGTACATGTAGAATGGTTTGCATGACAGACCATAGGCTTAAGCTGCCAGGCAAGGCCCATTATCAGGTCCTTAGCTTGTCTTCATCATACTACTTACGACTGGCCTACCACACCCTAGTTTCCATTCATACTGTAAATACTTGTTTGTGTAAATTAGTAAAACCTCACTGAAATTCGTCAAGAGTGAACTTCCTTGTTTCACCAATTTGTAAAAACCTACCTTCCCACATGTGTGGTGTAAGAAATCAGATACATATGTTGACAAATGTTCATGAGTTTAGGAAATCTGGATGCAGTGAAAAGCAACTTGTCTCCACCAGGATTCGAACTGCAGACCTTCTACTTAACATGCAGACGTCCTACCAATTGAGCTATGAAGCCTACTGGCAGTATTGCAGTTGTTCCTCACCGATTGGGAATTTTTCCCCTAAAATTTGTTCAGTTCGGGTTCGGCAAGTATTACCAGTGGTGTGGGTTGAAATATGCCATGTGCAGCAAACCTTCTTTATATAGAGGCATTTTTTATCTTCAAACACGCTCTTTTACACGGTTTATATGTCGTACAAGATAACGGCTTTGGTGGGTTGAAACTAACCCGGGAAACTGAATGGAATCCGCGGCCTGGGTGTGGCACTACTGTTGGAATTTGCAGAGTGATATGCATTTTGTGATTTGTACCATGTGCAAAGTGTATGCAAGGTACCATCGTGAGATGGTATTTTTTTCCTAGCCAAAGAAATTCATTTTCCAACGATTGTTTGCAGTGCCCGCAAGCGCTGTGTTTCTGTAAGGCTTATTGATTTCTGCCAAAATGCTTTTTTCAACGTTGTGCGAATAATTCTGTCCAAGAAAATCCGGTAATCTTAACACTCCCGATATGCCATTTTCACAATGCAAATGTGTGCCACGCCGCTAAAGGGCGTTTGCAATTAAACTGTCTGATCGACAATTATCCACACATCGTGCAGTAACTTAGGCACATTGCGGCGATGAAGCCAATACAATATTTGATCGACACACAGGGTTTTCAAAAACTGTCCTACTTTCAAACGGATTTAAACAAACAATTTCAGATCATGTAAACAGGCACGACATGCAATTTTTATTGAGTGAGTTTCATCAGTTTTGTCTAAGAGGATGAGATTTAAAAGCCGTCCAAACAACTCTAAATTTCAGAATTTGCTACTTTAAATTTTACATTCTCCAATGTCAAGGGAACTGTCTATGTCTGAGGTCCCTTTGCACCTCTTGATGGTTTGCAATAACATTAAGGGTGGTCCTGCATTTTTTTCAGAAGACTATGTCCGTCCCTCACTTGACCATCCCTCACGTGACCATCCCTCACGTGACCCGTACTATACACATTACCCATGTTACACAGTGTACCTGTGGTTGATTGACAAAAATACATACATGACTGATGACACTTGACTGACGTGTACTTGACTGACATCATGACATGTTACATCCATTCCCCTTATAAATTTGTGAACTTTTCCTTTAAATTGCAGTGATTTTCTCTTTCAGGGATTTCTAATCCCGTGCAGTTGGTTATTTTACCCTGAAACATCCCTTGGAACTTCTCACTGTGTATGCATGGATCCCTTAAACATGTTAAACTACTTTAATCCCCTCTAGATGCAGTGCTTACTGTTACAATGTATTTTGTCTGGCCATTGTGGGGGTGGGGGTGTGGAGAGCAGTGTCATGCCAGTTAACTTCTCTGAAACTTCCCTTGCAGTTATGTGTACATTTACAAATTTCTAAGGGTGAGCTTTGGGGTATGGCTTTAGGTGGCGGGGGTTTGGATGGGGGATTAGAGTGGGGCGTTAGATGGGGGATTGGAGTGGGGGATGGGAGACTTTGGACTTTCCTGTTTTGGACACCAGAGGGCGCCGTCTAACGGTCCCGGAAGTGATTTTCGCATGACTAGTCCGTTTGTTTTACGTGAGACGGGAAAATTCTTCAATTTCAATGCTCTTTTTCTCACCTATGAAGCCTTGTACATGCTGTGTTTTGTGGTATGTGTTGGTAGGAGTAATCATTGATACCCAAACACAGGATAAAAACTGGGGAAATTGTGAACAGCTGAATGGGATGTGTATGGGATCTCCGGGAAGAAGTGATGAGCAACTGGTCCACTATTGCTCAAACCCACCAACAACTCAAACAAAAACCAACTAAACAAAAACCACCAATATTTATCACTTTCTTACGCTTGATAACTCATTTTAAGGAATACAAGTAATGGGAAACTTTTCAATTCTTATTTGGGGCCAATACAAACATGGAAATTGTTTGCTTAAGACTATCGGCAAGTTTTAAAGATACCGTAAACATTTAAATTGTTCTTATTTAGGAAACGAAAGAACACTTCACTATAGCAGTCTTCACTTGTATTGTTAACCCAATAAAAGACTAGACGTTTTAATTTATTTTTGACAATACAGTGATAGGTCCAGCCTCATTAAAATACAATGAGTACAATGAATTTGAGTGGGATTCAACCCCCTGAAATCCATTGTATGAATGTATTTTAATGAGGCTGGATCTGCCACTGAATTACCCGAGAACTGTGACATTGAATGAACAATGTTGTTTTTGTCCCTCACATAGATGAGCTGCATAAACAAAATGCAAATTAAATCAGGCATTTCACAAATCCGATTCTGCTACTTTGAAGACGTAATCATCCTGACTGCCCATGGGAGAATGCCTGATCTGGATCACTCAGATTTCAGTTCCTGGAAGGCCTTGACTGCTTCATTTGGATGCTTTACTTCACATGTCAGGAATCTGTCGGAGGAACAGGGGCCAATTTCATAAAGCTGTTTACCAAAAATAAATAGTCAAAATTGTACATCAACTTGTGTCTTTAGCAAGAATAGCAGAACACTAGTCAATTCCAATACTATATAGGATTTCGACTGAAAACCATTTTTTTTAATAAAGCAAACAAATTTTGGATTAAGCAACTTTTCTGTTAAACAGCTTTATGAATTTTGCCCCAGGTCATAAATAAGACAAGAGCTCATTTCACTCCTATTAAACTGAAACATAAAGGACTGTTTTTACAAAATCAATCTGCCTGCTGTCTTAAGCCCAAGTCAAACTTACTTCACGTCAAAACAAAAGCAGATGTGGTCAGGTATTTTACATCATACACATTTCACAATGTGAATGTTGCTATGATATCAAGTACACATTCCAAAATCATGTTGATGTGAAATTTGAAGCAAGATAATTTGTGGGATTTAGCTTTTACCTGCTTGATGTTTTTAAATCCCATAGTGATGTGTGTGGAGTGACATCATGTTTGCTCCTCGCACTGTTGTAGAACTACTTTCTAGCAAAATAAAAATAAATTTATAAACATAGGCATACACATAAATTGGTTTTGCAACTTTAACCTTCATTTGTGATGAGTTTAAAAAAATGTATTAGATGCATCTCAAAAATATAAAAAAGCCACAGCACTCGGCATGCTCAGGGCCAGCAAAATTCCATGACTAGGGCAAGTGCCAGTGTAGCCTATAGGCCTAGCTTAGAAATGGAATAGACTTCCAGGGCAGGCTAGGGCATGGCTTTGAAAATGGAAAGGTACATGTAGGCCTATGTTGAACTTGAAGAAAACAAATAAATATGCAACATTTCTCATCATTCCTCTAAGGAGAGGGATGTAAACATCACAAATCTGATGATCAGTCTGTTTTCTTCATGCCGTATTTTCACTCCATTGTTTATTAAACAGTTGTACTCGGATTTCCAGTAGGCTAGTAAGTAGCCAAAGCAAAGCTATGCCTAATTTAGGCTATATAGGTCTGCGCCTTTACACGACGACAGCTAGGCTAAAGTAAAATATAATTTATAGGCCTGTGTACATATCATAATAATGGTTTCTGCCATGCGCCACTGTCGTCAATGCTCCTGTTATTATTGCGTACGATCAGCCGATTGCGCCATGTTTATATGTATACGTACGTACCTGCGTATGTGTACGAGCGAAAACAAATGACAAAAAATGCGTGCGTTTACTATACCTCTCTTTGACCAACTTTTCCAGCCCGACGTTTTGGGTTTCCTTTGCATAGTGCACTTTTTAGTTCGTCAATGGTTGATTTTTCATAATGATTGTTCAGTCTGAAAAATCTAACATAAAATTGACAAAAGTCCGAAGAAACCAAAGCGAGTTTCACCGTGGACAGTCTACCGGACAATGTGACATTTAGTCCCACGTACGGCACACGCACGTTGCCGCCCAAAACGGGTACATGTACAGTGTCCGGCGTGGAACTACAATTGTACGTTCATGAAGACAAACCATGTATGTCAGCTCCACTACAGAAAACAGAAAAACCCAATCTGTCGTCCAGACTGTCCAGTGAAATCTTCAGCAGAAAATGAGATATCCAAAGCAAAAAGCTGCCAAGTAAAGAGCGAATCGTTTCAACAAACTTCTGGGGCGGATTGCAATAAAATCGACTTAGCCACTGGTCTAAGACCGGTCTTCTATAGCCGGCTATCCAACTTAGCCAGTCTCGGCTTAGACGCTGGTTTAGCCCATTGCAATAAACCAGTCTAACTAAAGTACGGCTGCGCCAGCCCCAAAACACGCACATCTTAACGGAAAGTGACGCAGCCGGCTATCCTTGCGTGATTTCAAGCCAAAGAAACGTCCTCACGAAGCCACCTGATGGCGCGTGTGTGGTGCAGTTTTTGCAAAGAAACTGACCGCGAAAGTTATCAAATAGCACTAAAAAGGTTATAATGTGCACAATGTGCGTTTTGTTCGTCTTTTTTCATGCAAAATTACAAGATGTAGCGCAGTGTCCAAAAATTATAGCCTGCTCGCCGCGGGCCTAAATTTTAAGACTGGTCTAACTTTAAGACAACGATATTGCAAGCAGGCTAAAATTATAGACCGGTCTTAGTGGACGCAGCGTTAGCCGGCTAAGCCTATAGACCGGTCTTAGACCGCATATTGCAATCCGCCCCTGTTCTAATCAAGATATATTTTAAGAAAATTGTTTTTCTTTGGGGTTAGTATAAAAATTATGTTGATACAAATAACTTGAAATGCTATACCTTGGCAAATTGCTTATTTGTCTGTCTTTTTAAAACCTCCATCTATTATTATTATTATTATTATTATTTTATTTCACTCCACTAAGGTATTAATTCAAAATATATAATACATAAATATAAGTTGTACACAGTAAACACTAACAGTGGAGAAGGCAAGGCTGAGGAGGAACATAAGTTCCTATGACCAAAAAGGTTCAGCCTGCCATGGCAAGAATCATTCAACAATTACAAACTACAGGTAATAAAAATGACAAATAACACACAAAAAAACAAAACAAATTAACCAAGAAATAAAACAGCTGCTCTTTTAAAGGAAGCAGTTGAAGCAGAACAACGAATATCAATGGGTAAGGTGTTCCATACATCTGGTACACTATGAAAAAAATAATATTTCAAGGAGTTACAAATGGAGAAAGGAATCCTAAAAGTAGGATATTCTCTACGAGAGTTAATCTACAGATACTATGCAAACACTTGAAGCATGTTGCACTGGTAACGTAAAGAGAGAGTGACACTTCTTTTTTAGGGTTTGCAAGGATCCACGCTCTACCAATTTTGAAATTTCTGCAGTACAATAAACATACTTAGTCCTGCTGGGTCACCATAGTGGTCAAGCTGCATTTGCACATTTTGTTAGTCCACCCATGCACTGTGTCATCAGTTATCTATCTTGTGCTTTTATTTTTCATTTTGAGCATAATATTAAGCATCGATGATACTAACATTTTACCATTGTCGATACCTGTGTCTTAAATGTACACACCGGCCTACTGTTTACATGATTTAGTGATGTAGCAGCATTGACAATACTTTTTTAATGGTCGTTGTAAAAAAAGATCATCAAAATATCCCGTAATTTACTAAAGAAGTGCAAAATTAACAAAAATGGTCAAAAGACGGGTTATACGCTTTACTAGCCGTTGCAACTACGCGCGAGCTTCACGACTTTGTCACAAACGATTCGCTCTTCTCCTACTCGGGATATCTCTGATTTTCTGCTCACGATTTCACTGGACAGCCCGGACGACCGAATAGGAATTTCCGTTTTCTTTTGAGGAGTTAGCATCATGTTTTCTCTTCACAAACGTACACCGGAGCAACCAACCCGAGCGTGTGTGCACTCAGACTATTTGCCGTGCTTCGCTGGGCAAATATATAACACTCCACGGTAGCCTGCCGTAGCACGCGCTCGCTCCCCGGATTCTCGAAACAAACATTTATGCTCGAATTTTCATACATATGTTTAACTTTGTTTCATACCTGTATAAATAATTTCTCTTTTGTCAATTACTTATGAATATTGGGGGAAAATCAGAGTTGAATTTTTTGCAGTTCTGCAGGAAGAAACTTTAATGCGGCTGGACACAAAACTAACTCGCAAGACCATGTGACTTTTCGGAACCAGAATCTGGTTCCGAAAAGTCACGTGACCTTGAATTTTTGAAAAATGCTCAAAAATTGCAAAATTTGACGGCATCTTTTTAGGATATATCTAATTTACTCTGGAAAGCACTTCAGAATAATGTCTGGGTCTATTTCGAGCCCAAAATAGCCCAACAAAGCCTGTGTGTTCCTTTAATATCGATTAAAACTGATATATCAAATATTGAAGAAATGTTTTAACTTACAGCCAAAGAAACCCCCTTTTGTACCTTCGGGAAAACTTATGGTTGAAGCTGAGTGTTGCAGGGCAGCCATAATGGCTAATGCTGCAACCGTTGCCTTTGTAACGTCTGCATGTGTTTGTCTCATAATTGACATCGTAGGGCCACTTTTGCTGTGTATCTTTATTTTGTTGTTCCGACTTCGTTGCGATTGCACAGACACGCCAAAATTTGAGCATGCTCGAAATTCTGCAATTGCGTTGCGACGGACACGTGAACAAAATTGTGACCACATTGCTATCGGAACGCATGCAAAATTCGTACACCTTGTGATGCGACTGCATAACGTGTGCTATCGTGATCGGATCACGGACGAAATGCTAGGTGTACGGCCGATTTAGGGGTTTGGGTAGGAAAATGGGGTGGATATCATTTCTGTGAAATATATAAATCACTTTATGACAATGTAGTACATGTATGTAACGCAATAGTGAGCACAAGTATCCCTCACGTCCGTTCCTTACGTCCATTTCTCACGTCCGTTCCTCATGTCCATCACTCAGCTTATATATAATGGGGTCTTCGTAAAAACAAATAATCTCCCTACCTTGTTTTGCTCAAATCCTGTAATGTCAAAGACAACAGTACATTCCAAGTTTAGTTTGATAAATTTACGTTGTTAGTCCCGTTTTGTCCGTCCCTCGCACAAAATGTTGTCCGTCCCTCAACTTCCTTAAATATCTCTCAAAGGGTGCCACAAGAATTACACTGCGTGTAAATAAATTGTGAGCCGAAATGACATCCATGCATTTGCCATGCACAGTGTCATCAATTACATATTTTTGTTGTATCTCATTTTGTGCATTACATGTATACAAAATGAGTAAAATTAAACTATTTAATCTTTCTTCTTTCAGTTGACAATGTGCAGCCTGTCATCAACTGCCCAAATGTTCAAGACTTCATAGTTAACACAGGAAACAATAATGGAGCCTTAGTAACTTGGAATCTTCCCACTGTTACTGACAATTCTGGAGCTACGATAACACCCCAGCTTGTGTCATCCTCACAGCAAGTACCAAATACATTTCTCGGATTTGGCACCTACACCATCACCTACAGAGCCACTGATCAATCAAGCAATGAGGCAGAGTGCTCATTCACTTTCAGTGTCCGTAAGTACATTAAAGTTGTCAACGGATTCTTAATTATGCCCCATTCTAGAGAAATAAGCTTTGTTACCCAGCATTGGCCGTTTTTTTGCAAGCATAGCTAAAAATCACTGTCAGCTCCAGACAGATTAAAATATGAACACACAATGGAAATCCTGACAGGCATACTACCTGCAATTTACAAGTACTGCCACTGATTTCTCGTTACGACTGCAAAAACTTGGCTTGAGCTGTACTGAAGTGAACTGTTTCCCTGTACTTCAGCAATGGACATTTCAGATTACCAACGAATGTGTCCAGTTACTCTGGCAGTCTACAGCTTTTTCCCTTAACTATTTGCCCGACCATCAAGCATGGAGGTAGGAACACATTGCTTTGAAGATGTTTCTCATACAGTGGGCTTGGCAATCTCGTCAAAGTGTATGTATAGGCAAGTGAATATAGCGAGTCTGTCTTAAATCAAGTACACGTTAACTCTCGACACGTTGATGACATCAAATTTTCTCATCTGGTATCTAGAACCCAGCGTCTCCATCATTCTGTGATTAATGTTTTCACGAGAGTATGGGATGAGCTACATGTACCTAAACAACTTCGTATATATTTTGCTGTAGTTCCACTTACGTCATGGCTTAGAAGTTTGAAAGAAACAATTTGCTCCACTGAAGACGGGTACAGTCATGTTGTTGCTAATATTATTCTCATTAATGGCATGATTGTTTTGTTAATGACTGATATGGTATTCATCACACTGAAGGTAATTTTATGACTATTTATTTATTTCATCCGAGCTGATGTTCATATCATTAGTTAAATTAGTTTATTTATTTATTACTTGATGATTTTGTGAATATTTATTTGCTGCTTCTTTATTTACTTGCCTTATTTTCAGCTTGGATTTGCGATTGTTCAATTTTTTTTGTTAAATTTTAAGGTCTTTTTTTTTAATGTTGTTGTAATCATCTTTTTTTTTTACAGTTTACATTTTTCGCCGCTTTGTGTCACTCCCTTTTTTCCCCTTAATTTTCGAAAATAATAATCGTGTATAATTAATTATTCCTATATTTATAACTGTACAGTTTAATTCTTATGTTTTGGTAAAGGTTGTTTATTTATCTAGTTTTTTTGGGGGCAGCAGGTCCTTGGATCACAGTAATTGTTACTTGTGTTGCTCCTTGCCTATTTTGTGTATTGCAGGAATGGCTAAATAATAATAATAATAACAATATAGTGTATGGCATCATGGAAAAGGAGCAGTACAGTACATCAAAATCCATTAAGAAAACATCAAACAATCCGCAGAGAAACTTTACCTGGGGGAGCATTGGGCATATTAGCAGGACAACGATCCAAATCACATTGCCAAGTCAGTAAAGAAATATTCCGGGATAATGATGCAGACGTTATACAGTGGCCAAGCCAGAGTCCAAACCTCAACCCAATCAAGAATCTGTGGAGGAAGCTCAAGACCCGATTAATTGCAGGGAAGCCTTTCAACCTCAAATACATGTACCTGGAGACTTTAGCGGAGAGGGAGTGTGCTAAAAACCCTGTAAAGAATACAATTTCCTTGTGAGCAAGTACAAGATCCGTTTGGAGGCTGTGATGACAAACGTAATGCTTTTCCATTGATTACGGAATGTGACTTTGAACTGATAAGGGTATGAATAATTCTGGACATGACGTTTTTTGTAAATTGTCAATAAAATACCCCTGAAACATTGTATTTCTTGAAATGTCTCTTGCAGTGATTCTTTCAACTGTTTCTTAAACTCTTGTGTACACTCAAGAAAAGAAAAAAACGCACCACGTAAAATTATCATTTTTTTTAAAGGAAATGGGACCGACATTGTAAAAATGGTACATGTTCTAGATTTTGAACAATTTAGAGATAAACGTCGATCTTTATTTATCTCGTTACGGTTGAGTGATTTGGGTGAGTTCCAAAAGCTGTGTTTTTGCATTTTATGCTAATGGTCACACATGAGAGAATCCTAGAGATGAGTTTGACCACTCCTGTCCTGAACACAACCCTTGCCTATAAAAAGACACCAAAATGATGCTAAAACACTTGTTATCCAAGATGCCACGACTGTCACAACCTGAGAGAGGCCGAGCCACCACTCTACTGTTGTGTGTCTTGAACAGCGTTACAACACTACTGGCACCTCCACGGATCGTCCCCGAGCTGGCAGGCCGCTGGTCACGACCGCTGCACAAGACCGTGCCAACCGGCTGTCACACCTCCGTGGCAGGTTCCAGTCCGCTACATGCACTGCCGCTGAGACCATAGGGACACACCACATGCCAGTGAGTGCAAAAACCATTAGGAATCGTCTCCGGGCCGACGGGATCAGATCCAGACTGAGAGCTGGCCATGGCAACACCTCGACATCGTTCTCCTCCAGGAAGTCGGCGCACACACGAGCACATGGGGACAGGCGTTGTCCTGCTGGAACACACCACGACCCCCAACTCGCTCCAGAAAGGGCAGCACAATTGGGTCCAGGATCTCGTCGCGGTAACGGGCAGCATTAAGGTTTCAGTCGATGAAAACCAAGTCAGTGCGTTGATTGGCCGATATGCCAGCCCAAATCATCAAGCTAGGGCCACCCCACCGGTTGACTTGGTGGACACAAGCGTCGGCGTAACGCTCGTGGAGTCTCCTGTACACCCGCTCCCTGCCATCGGCCCTGAAGCACTGGAACCTCTTCTCGTCACTGAAGACCACCTGCGACCATCTCTGCAATGTCCAGCGGCGGTGTGCTGTGCACCACTGGACCCGAGCCTGGCGATGTCGGTGTGTCAGCACTGAACCCACGTAAAGTCGATATGGTCTGATCCCGTCGGCCCGGAGACGATTCCTAATGGTTCTTGCACTCACTGGCCTGTGGTGTGTCCCTGTGGTGTCAGCGGCAGTGCGTGTAGCGGGCTGGAACCTGTCACGGAGGTGTGACAGCCGGTTGGCGCGGTCTTGTGCAGCAGTCGTGACCCGCGGCCTGCCAGCTCGGGGACGATCCGCGGAGGTGCCAGTAGTGTTGTAGCGCTGTTCAAGACGCACAACAGTCGAGTGGTGGACCCCGAACAACCTGGCCACTGCCCGTCGGTTCCTTCCGGCTTGGAGCATGCCAGTGGCTCGGTCTCTTTCAGGTTGTGACAGTCGTGGCATCTTGGATAACAAGTGTTTTAGCATCATTTTGGTGTCTTTTTTATAGGCGAGGGTTGTGTTCAGGACAGGAATGGTCAAACTCATCTCTAGGATTCTCTCAATGTGTCACCATTAGCATAAAATGCAAAAACACAGCTTTTGGAACTCGCCCAAATCACTCGGCCGTAACGAGATAAATAAAGATCGACGTTTATCTCTAAATTGCTCAAAATCTAGAACATGTACCATTTTTACTATGCCGGTCCTATTTCCTTTAAAAAAATTAAACTTTACGTGGTGCGTTTCTTTTTTCCTTGAGTGTACATGTAACTAAGCCCAGAGGAAACTCATTCGTCAAATAACACCATTAAAAATACTCCAAATTTGGTAAGAGTATAAATAATTTTGGGCTTAACTGTATATTGTAGCACTGGTATTAAATAACATTGTTTTTGATATCTTTTTCTTTTCCCAGTTGATCGCATTAATCCAACACTGCTCGGTTGCCCAACCAATATCGTCAACACAGCAAACTTTGGCAGCAGTTCTTTTCCTGTCAGCTGGGTTGCGCCCACTGCCACTGATAATTCTCAGCAGCAAGTAAATGCTGTACGAACATTTGGGGAAGCTCCGGGATCCAACTTTATTGTAGGAATACCACCGGTTACAATCATATACACTGCTACTGACGGCTCAAACAACGTGGCCACGTGCTCTTTTACAGTAACTGTTAACTCAGCAGGTATGGAGAAATAAATATCCAAAATCTAATTGTTTGATACATTTTGTTTTTTTTGTATTATCACTCTCTGTGCAGCAAACAAGAGCTTAGCATAACAAACACGGCACTATGTACTGGGGTGTTTCAAAATCAATTGAATGCTCAAGTTCATGCCCTGTAATAGGCTGCTCAGCGATAACTATTATTTATATCGCATGCTTCATGAAATGACTTGTGTGTTGAGCATTCCTAAAGTTATCTGCATCCACAAATTCCACTCTGGAAAGATGGTAGAAATAAGTGTGCGTGTCCCATGTGTAATGCTTATTGCGTCAACTGGAAAAGTGTCCCATGGTAACATCAATTTTGCTGATTTGTCACTTTGATGTCTGTTATCTGAAACAATTAAAGTACTTGTTCAGATATCCTGGAGAACGAATTTTGATCTAACATAACACAGTGGTGTGACATCTCTGATTTTTATCGGATTTAAATTTTTTTTTTTTGTGCAGCCCATATTTTATTTTCCGCTTCTTTGCTCTACCAATGGACCATATATTTTACCAAGCATAAAAAGAGCGCCCTTTGAGTAATTTCGCAGAACAAACTTTACTTGTGCTAGTCCAGTCGCCAAGCAAGTGCCATGGCATACGGCGTTGGTGTACTGTGTATGCTTAAAGGGACAAAACGGCTTTGTTGGGCTATATTTTGGGCATGAAATAGACCCGTACATAATTCTAAAAGTCCTTTCGAAACAGACTAAAGAGAACCTGAAAAGAAACTTCAAAATTTGGCCGTTTTTGAGCATTTGTCAAAAATTCAAGGTCACATGATTTATCGGAACGTGTCCTTGGAGTTATTTTTATTTCCAACCGTATGGCTATGTGATACAGTTTATTCTTGAAGTTTATTACTGCAGTACTGCATTGAATTCAGCTCTGATTTTATTTTCAAAATATTTATGAGTATTTGACAGAGAATATTTATTCAGGTTATTTAACAAAGTTATACATAAGTCTGAAAAATCTAACATAAAATTGACAAAGTCCGAAGAAACCAAAGCGAGTTCCACCATGGACAGTCTACCGGACAATGTGACATTTAGCCCCACGGCACAAGCACGTTGCCCACCCAAATCAGGAACATGTACAGTATCCTGCGAGGAACTACAATTGTACGTTCATGAAGACAAACCATGTATGTCAGCTCCACTACAGAAAACAGAAAAACCCATTCTGTCGTCCAGGCTGTCCAGTGAAATCTTCGGCAGAAAATGAGATATCCAAAGCAAAAAGCTGCCAAGTAAAGAGCGAATCGTTTTCCAACAAACTTCTGTTCTAATCAAGATATATTTTAAGAAAATTGTTTCTCTTTGGGGTTAGTATAAAAATTATGTTGATACAAATAACTTGAAATGCTATACCTTGGCAAATTGCTTATTTGTCTGTCTTTTTAAAACCTCCATCTACAGATACTATGCAAACACTTGAAGCATGTTGCACTGGTAACGTAAAGAGAGAGTGACACTTCTTTTTTAGGGTTTGCAAGGATCCACGCTCTACCAATTTTAAAATTTCTGCAGTACAATAAACATACTTAGTCCTGCTGGGTCACCACAGTGGTCACGCTGCATTTGCACATTTTGTTAGTCCACCTATGCACTGTGTCATCAGTTATCCATCTTGTGCTTTTATTTTTCATTTTGAGCATAATATTAAGCATCGATGATACTAACATTTTACCATTGTCGATACCTGTGTCTTAAATGTACACACCGGCCTACTGTTTACATGATTTAATGATGTAGCAGCATTGACAATACTTTTTTGATGGTCGTTGTAAAAAAGATCATCAAAATATCCCGTAATTTACTAAAGAAGTGCAAAATTAACAAAAATGGTCAAAAGACAGGTTATACGCTTTACCAGCCGTTGCAACTACGACTTTGTCACAAACGATTCGCTCTTCTCCTACTCGGGATATCTCTGATTTTCTGCTCACGATTTCACTGGACAGCCCAAACGACCGAATAGGAATTTCCGTTTTCTTTTGATGAGTTAGCATCATGTTCTCTCTTCACAAACGTACAGCGGAGCAACCAACCCGACCGTGTGTGCACTCAGACTATTTGCCGTGCTGCGCAGGGCAAATATATAACACTCCACGGTAGCCTGCCGTAGCACGCGCTCGCTCCCGTTCTCCGTACTCTCGAAACAAACATTTATGCTCGAATTTTCATACCTATGTTTAACTTTGTTTCATACCTGTATAAATAATTTCTCTTTTGTCAATTACTTATAAATATTGGGGGGAAATCAGAGTTGAATTTTTTGCAGTTCTGCAGGAAGAAACTTTCATGCGGCTGGACACAAAACTAACTCGCAAGACCATGTGACTTTTCGGAACCAGAATCTGGTTCCGAAAAGTCACGTGACCTTGAATTTTTGAAAAATGGCAAAATTTGACGGCATCTTTTTAGGATATATCTAATTTACTCTGGAAAGCGCTTCAGAATAATGTCTGGGTCTATTTCGAGCCCAAAATAGCCCAACAAAGCCTGTGTGTTCCTTTAATATCGATTAAAACTGATATATCAAATATTGAAGCAATTTTTTAACTTACAGTCAAAGAAACCCCCTTTTGTACCTTCGGAAAACTTATGGTTGAAGCTGAGTGTTGCAGGGCAGCCATAATGGCTAATGCTGCAGCCGTTGCCTTTGTAACGTCTGCATGTGTTTGTCTCATAATTGACATCGTAGGGCCACTTTTGCCGTGTATCTTTATTTTGTTGTTCCGACTTCGTTGCGATTGCACAGACACGCCAAAATTCGAGCATGCTCGAAATTCTGCGATTACGTTGCGACGGACACGGGAACAAAATTGTGACCTCATTGCTATCGGAACGCACGCAAAATTCGTACACCTTGTGATGCGACTGCATAACGTGTGCTATCGTGATCGGATCACGGACGAAATGCTAGGTGTACGGCCGATTTAGGGGTTTGGGTGGGAAAATGGGGTGGATATCATTTCTGTGAAATATACAAATCACTTTATGACAATGTAGTACATGTACATGTAACGCAATAGTGAGCACAAGTATCCCTCACGTCCGTTCCTTACGTCCATTTCTCACGTCCGTTCCTCATGTCCATCACTCGGCTTATATAATGGGGTCTTAGTAAAAACAAATAATCTCCCTACCTTGTTTTGCTCAAATCCTGTAATGTCAAAGAATACAGTACATACCAAGTTTAGTTTGATAAATTTACGTTGTTAGTCCCGTTTTGTCCGTCCCTCGCACAAAATTTTGTCCTTCCTTAAATATCTCTCAAAGGGTGCCACAAGAATCACACTGCGTGTAAATAAATTGTGAGCCGAAATGACATCCATGCATTTGCCGTGCACAGTGTCATCAATTACATATTTTTGTTGTATCTCATTTTGTGCATGAGTAAAATTAAACTATTTAATCTTTCTTCTTTCAGTCGACAATGTGCCGCCTGTCATCACCTGCCCAAATGTTCAAGACTTCATAGTTAACACAGGAAACAATAATGGAGCCTTCGTAACTTGGAATCTTCCCACTGTTAATGACAATTCTGGAGGTACGATAATACCCCAGCTCGTGTCATCCTCACAGCAAGGACCAAATACATTTCTCGGATTTGGCACCTACACCATCACCTACAGAGCCACTGATCAATCAAGCAATCAGGCAGAGTGCTCATTCACTTTCAGTGTCCGTAAGTACAGTAAAGTTGTCAACGGATTCTTAATTATGCCCCATTCTAGAGAAATAAGCTTTGTTACCCAGCATTGGCCGTTTTTTTGCAAGCATAGCTAAAATTCAGTGTCAGCTCCAGACAGATTAAGATATGAACACACAATGGAAATTCTGACAGGCAATACTACCTGCAATTTGCAAGTACTGCCACTGATTTCTCGTTACGACTGCAAAAACTTGGCCTGAGCTGTACTGAAGTGAACTGTTTCCCTGTACTTCAGCAATGGACATTTCAGATTACCAACGAATGTGTCCAGTTACTCTGGCAGTCTACAGCTTTTTCCCTAAACTATTTGCCCGACCATCAAGCATGGAGGTAGGAACACATTGCTTTGAAGATGTTTCTCATACAGTGGGCTTGGCAATCTCGTCAAAGTGTATGTATAGGCAAGTGAATATAGCGAGTCTGTCTTAAATCAAGTACACGTTAACTCTCGACACGTTGATGACATCAAATTTTCTCATCTGGTATCTAGAACCCAGCGTCTCCATCATTCTGTGATTAATGTTTTCACGAGAGTATGGGATGAGCTACATGTACCTAAACAACTTCGTATATATTTTGCTGTAGTTCCACTTACGTCATGGCTTAGAAGTTTGAAAGAAACAATTTGCTCCACTGAAGACGGGTACAGTCATGTTGTTGCTAATATTATTCTCATTAATGGCATGATTGTTTTGTTAATGACTGATATGGTATTCATCACACTGAAGGTAATTTTATGACTATTTATTTATTTCATCCGAGCTGATGTTCATATCATTAGTTAAATTAGTTTATTTATTTATTACTTGATGATTTTGTGAATATTTATTTGCTGCTTCTTTATTTACTTGCCTTATTTTCAGCTTGGATTTGCGATTGTTCAATTTTTTTTGTTAAATTTTAAGGTCTTTTTTTTTAATGTTGTTGTAATCATCTTTTTTTTTTACAGTTTACATTTTTCGCCGCTTTGTGTCACTCCCTTTTTTCCCCTTAATTTTCGAAAATAATAATCGTGTATAATTAATTATTCCTATATTTATAACTGTACAGTTTAATTCTTATGTTTTGGTAAAGGTTGTTTATTTATCTAGTTTTTTTGGGGGCAGCAGGTCCTTGGATCACAGTAATTGTTACTTGTGTTGCTCCTTGCCTATTTTGTGTATTGCAGGAATGGCTAAATAATAATAATAATAACAATATAGTGTATGGCATCATGGAAAAGGAGCAGTACAGTACATCAAAATCCATTAAGAAAACATCAAACAATCCGCAGAGAAACTTTACCTGGGGGAGCATTGGGCATATTAGCAGGACAACGATCCAAATCACATTGCCAAGTCAGTAAAGAAATATTCCGGGATAATGATGCAGACGTTATACAGTGGCCAAGCCAGAGTCCAAACCTCAACCCAATCAAGAATCTGTGGAGGAAGCTCAAGACCCGATTAATTGCAGGGAAGCCTTTCAACCTCAAATACATGTACCTGGAGACTTTAGCGGAGAGGGAGTGTGCTAAAAACCCTGTAAAGAATACAATTTCCTTGTGAGCAAGTACAAGATCCGTTTGGAGGCTGTGATGACAAACGTAATGCTTTTCCATTGATTACGGAATGTGACTTTGAACTGATAAGGGTATGAATAATTCTGGACATGACGTTTTTTGTAAATTGTCAATAAAATACCCCTGAAACATTGTATTTCTTGAAATGTCTCTTGCAGTGATTCTTTCAACTGTTTCTTAAACTCTTGTGTACACTCAAGAAAAGAAAAAAACGCACCACGTAAAATTATCATTTTTTTAAAGGAAATGGGACCGACCTTGTAAAAATGGTACATGTTCTAGATTTTGAACAATTTAGAGATAAACGTCGATCTTTATTTATCTCGTTACGGTTGAGTGATTTGGGTGAGTTCCAAAAGCTGTGTTTTTGCATTTTATGCTAATGGTCACACATGAGAGAATCCTAGAGATGAGTTTGACCACTCCTGTCCTGAACACAACCCTTGCCTATAAAAAGACACCAAAATGATGCTAAAACACTTGTTATCCAAGATGCCACGACTGTCACAACCTGAGAGAGGCCGAGCCACCACTCTACTGTTGTGTGTCTTGAACAGCGTTACAACACTACTGGCACCTCCACGGATCGTCCCCGAGCTGGCAGGCCGCTGGTCACGACCGCTGCACAAGACCGCGCCAACCGGCTGTCACACCTCCGTGGCAGGTTCCAGTCCGCTACATGCACTGCCGCTGAGACCATAGGGACACACCACATGCCAGTGAGTGCAAGAACCATTAGGAATCGTCTCCGGGCCGACGGGATCAGATCCAGACTGAGAGCTGGCCATGGCAACACCTCGACATCGTTCTCCTCCAGGAAGTCGGTGCACACACGAGCACATGGGGACAGGCGTTGTCCTGCTGGAACACACCACGACCCCCAACTCGCTCCAGAAAGGGCAGCACAATTGGGTCCAGGATCTCGTCGCGGTAACGGGCAGCATTAAGGTTTCAGTCGATGAAAACCAAGTCAGTGCGTTGATTGGCCGATATGCCAGCCCAAATCATCAAGCTAGGGCCACCCCACCGGTTGACTTGGTGGACACAAGCGTCGGCGTAACGCTCGTGGAGTCTCCTGTACACCCGCTCCCTGCCATCGGCCCTGAAGCACTGGAACCTCTTCTCGTCACTGAAGACCACCTGCGACCATCTCTGCAATGTCCAGCGGCGGTGTGCTGTGCACCACTGGACCCGAGCCTGGCGATGTCGGTGTGTCAGCACTGAACCCACGTAAAGTCGATATGGTCTGATCCCGTCGGCCCGGAGACGATTCCTAATGGTTCTTGCACTCACTGGCCTGTGGTGTGTCCCTGTGGTGTCAGCGGCAGTGCGTGTAGCGGGCTGGAACCTGTCACGGAGGTGTGACAGCCGGTTGGCGCGGTCTTGTGCAGCAGTCGTGACCCGCGGCCTGCCAGCTCGGGGACGATCCGCGGAGGTGCCAGTAGTGTTGTAGCGCTGTTCAAGACGCACAACAGTCGAGTGGTGGACCCCGAACAACCTGGCCACTGCCCGTCGGTTCCTTCCGGCTTGGAGCATGCCAGTGGCTCGGTCTCTTTCAGGTTGTGACAGTCGTGGCATCTTGGATAACAAGTGTTTTAGCATCATTTTGGTGTCTTTTTTTATAGGCGAGGGTTGTGTTCAGGACAGGAATGGTCAAACTCATCTCTAGGATTCTCTCAATGTGTCACCATTAGCATAAAATGCAAAAACACAGCTTTTGGAACTCACCCAAATCACTCGGCCGTAACGAGATAAATAAAGATCGACGTTTATCTCTAAATTGCTCAAAATCTAGAACATGTACCATTTTTACTATGCCGGTCCTATTTCCTTTAAAAAAATGAAACTTTACGTGGTGCGTTTCTTTTTTCCTTGAGTGTACATGTAACTAAGCCCAGAGGAAACTCATTCGTCAAATAACACCATTAAAAATACTCCAAATTTGGTAAGAGTATAAATAATTTTGGGCTTAACTGTATATTGTAGCACTGGTATTAAATAACATTGTTTTTGATATCTTTTTCTTTTCCCAGTTGATCGCATTAATCCAACACTGCTCGGTTGCCCAACCAATATCGTCAACACAGCAAACTTTGGCAGCAGTTCTTTTCCTGTCAGCTGGGTTGCGCCCACTGCCACTGATAATTCTCAGCAGCAAGTAAATGCTGTACGAACATTTGGGGAAGCTCCGGGATCCAACTTTATTGTAGGAATACCACCGGTTACAATCATATACACTGCTACTGACGGCTCAAACAACGTGGCCACGTGCTCTTTTACAGTAACTGTTAACTCAGCAGGTATGGAGAAATAAATATCCAAAATCTAATTGTTTGATACATTTTGTTTTTTTTGTATTATCACTCTCTGTGCAGCAAACAAGAGCTTAGCATAACAAACACGGCACTATGTACTGGGGTGTTTCAAAATCAATTGAATGCTCAAGTTCATGCCCTGTAATAGGCTGCTCAGCGATAACTATTATTTATATCGCATGCTTCATTAAATGACTTGTGTGTTGAGCATTCCTAAAGTTATCTGCATCCACAAATTCCACTCTGGAAAGATGGTAGAAATAAGTGTGCGTGTCCCATGTGTAATGCTTATTGCGTCAACTGGAAAAGTGTCCCATGCGTAACATCAATTTTGCTGATTTGTCACTTTGATGTCTGTTATCTGAAACAATTAAAGTACTTGTTCAGATATCCTGGAGAACGAATTTTGATCTAACATAACACAGTGGTGTGACATCTCTGATTTTTATCGGATTTCAATTTTTTTTTTTTGTGCAGCCCATATTTTATTTTCCGCTTCTTTGCTCTACCAATGGACCATATATTTTACCAAGCATAAAAAGAGCGCCCTTTCAGTAATTTCGCAGAACAAACTTTACTTGTGCTAGTCCAGTCGCCAAGCAAGTGCCATGGCATACGGCGTTGGTGTACTGTGTATGCTTAAAGGGACAAAACGGCTTTGTTGGGCTATATTTTGGGCATGAAATAGACCCGTACATAATTCTAAAAGTCCTTTCGAAACAGACTAAAGAGAACCTGAAAGGAAACCTCAAAATTTGGCCGTTTTTGAGCATTTGTCAAAAATTCAAGGTCACATGATTTATCGGAACGTGTCCTTGGAGTTATTTTTATTTCCAACCATATGGCTGTGTGATACAGTTTATTCCTGAAGTTTATTACTGCAGTACTGCATTGAATTCAGCTCTGATTTTATTTTCAAAATATTTATGAGTATTTGACAGAGAATATTTATTCAGGTTATTTAACAAAGTTATACATAAGTCTGAAAAATCTTACATAAAATTGACAAAGTCCGAAGAAACCAAAGCGAGTTTCACCATGGACAGTCTACCGGACAATGTGACATTTAGTCCCACGGCACAAGCACGTTGCCCACCCAAATCAGGAACATGTACAGTATCCTGCGAGGAACTACAATTGTACGTTCATGAAGACAAACCATGTATGTCAGCTCCACTACAGAAAACAGAAAAACCCATTCTGTCGTCCAGGCTGTCCAGTGAAATCTTCAGTAGAAAATGAGATATCCAAAGCAAAAAGCTGCCAAGTAAAGAGCGAATCGTTTCCAACAAACTTCTGTTCTAATCAAGATATATTTTAAGAAAATTGTTTCTCTTTGGGGTTAGTATAAAAATTATGTTGATACAAATAACTTGAAATGCTATACCTTGGCAAATTGCTTGTCTGTCTTTTTAAAACCTCCATCTACAGATACTATGCAAACATTTGAAACATGTTGCACTGGTAACGTAAAGAGAGAGTGACACTTCTTTTTTACGGTTTGCAAGGATCCACGCTCTACCAATTTTGAAATTTCTGCAGTACAATAAACATACTTAGTCCTGCTGGGTCACCACAGTGGTCACGCTGCATTTGCACATTTTGTTAGTCCACCCATCAATTGTGTCATCAGTTATCCATCTTGTGCTTTTATTTTGAGCATAATATTAAGCATCGACGATACTAACATTTTACCATTGTCGATACCTGTGTCTTAATATCGATTAAAACTGATACAGTATATCAAATATTGAAGAATTTTTTTTAACTTACAGCCAAAGAAACCCCTTTTTGTACCTTCGGAAAACCTATGGTTGAAGCTGAGTGTTGCAGGGCAGCCACAACGGCTAATGCTGCAGCTGTTGCCTTTGTAACGTCTGCATGTGTCCGTCTCATAATTGACATCGTAGGGCCACTTTTGCCGTGTATCTTTATTTTGTTTTTTCGACTTTGTTGCGATTGCACAGACAAGCCAAAATTTTAGCATGCTTGAAATTCTGCGATTGCGTTGCGACAGACACGTACACACAATTGTGACCACATTGCCATCGGAACGCACGCAAAATTCGTACACCTTGTGATGCAACTGCATAACATGTGCTATCGTGATCGGATCACGGACGAAATGCAAGGTGTACGGCCGATTTAGGGGTTTGGGTGGAAAATGGGGTGGATATCATTTTTGTGAAATATAAAAATCCCTTTATGACAATGTAGTACATGTATGTAACGCAATGGTGAGCACAAACATTCCTCACGTCCATCATGTCCATCACTCAGCTTATATAATGGGGTCTTCGTAAAAACAAATATTCTCCCTACCTTGTTTTGCTTAAATCCTGTAATGTCAAAGACTACAGTACATTCCAAGTTTAGTTTGATAAACTTACGTTGTTAGTCCTGTTTTGTCCGTCCCTTGCACAACATTTTGTCCGTCCCTCAACTTCCTTAAATATCTCTCAAAGGGTGCCACAAGAATCACGCTGCGTGTAAATAAATTGTGAGCCGAAATGACATCCATGCATTTGCCATGCATTTGCCATGCACAGTGTCATCAGTTACATATTTTTGTTGTATCGCATTTTGTGCATTACATGTATACAAAATGAGTAAAATTAAAATATTTAATCTTTCTTCTTTCAGTTGACAATGTGCCGCCTGTCATCACCTGCCCAAATGTTCAAGATTTCATAGTTAACACAGGAAACAATAATGGAGCCTTAGTAACTTCGGATCTTCCCACTGTTATGGACAATTCTGGAGTTACGATAATACCCCAGCTTGTGTCATCCTCACAGCAAGGACCAAATACATTTCTCGGATTTGGCACCTACACCATCACCTACAGAGCCACTGATCAAGCAGGCAATCAGGCAGAGTGCTCATATACTTTCAGTGTCCGTAAGTATTTTGAAGTTGTTAACTTCAAACATTCTCTAACTGCAAATATAAGGCATATTTTTACCTCATAAACTCTAGTATTGCATGTGGGTTTATAGATTCTCATTTGGTGTCAGTTAGACCCTGTTCTCACTAGAGAAATCGCTTCGTTTGACGAAGATTAGTTAATCATCTGTAGTTACTAAAGCGTGCATTAATATATCACTTAACGAAGATCGAACAAAGAGCGACCGCTAACGAAGATCGAAGGAAGCCGTGGGTACATGCGTCGCGCATCAATCACTGAACTTCAATCGTCTAGACGCGCTTTCTAGCGGCACGTCAAAAACAACTCTTGCTAGGTGCTCGACGCACAACGCGCTTGTGCAACAGGCCTGCCAAATCGCTTCGTCGAATGAAGGGAGCCGTTTACAATACAAATTTGTTTCATCGAATGAAGCAATCTCTTTGTCAAATGAAGCTATTTCCTTCATCGAATGAAATGATTCTAATCATCGTCGAATGAAGAGGTGTGCGTTCACATCAGGAAATCTGTCGTCGAATCATCGTCGAACGAAGCAATTTCTGTTTTCTTTGCCGTTTCCCCATGTAATTTTATCACTGTACACGCAATGCTTCCCCAAGACATTGCAAGGAAAACTTTCGTAGTGTGCTTGGGTGGGACTTGAACCCATGTCCTCCTGTATATTCGGCAAAGGTCTTAAAGGACCCCTTAAATGCTAAATAACTTTGTGCACAACTTTTGTTGCATATAAGGTTTACTCGTTTAGAAAAACGATACAGCTATTCATTTTGATGCTCTTTAAATAAAAGGTAGCATTTTTCAACGTTAAAAATTTCTCTGGAGATTTATTCTCAAAAAGAGGGCGCTGTCTGGGCATGTCATTTTAGGAACGCACAACAGAAAAGCAAAGAAGAAACATAAGTCTTCAAAGAAGCATTCGTTTCTGTGCGAAACAGAATGAACGTTCAGAATCCCTGTTTCTATTTAACAAATAATAATTTTATTTCTATGTAGGTACATTCATTTGTAAAGAAATCAGCTTACGATTTCCCAAATGTGCGTGATTTTAGCTTATTGACATTTCATTTTAACTGGAAATAGGAGGCACATCCGCAATCCTGAATTCCTTTAAATCTATCAATCTATTTATGTGCAGCCGATATCGCACGCAGTACAATATGCCTGGTACAACCATTCTGAGACAAACTCTCTTGACAGGTCATTGACGAATAGATGATCGACCTGATAAAATGACAGAACTTCATGGAATACAAAAAGACATAAATAAAAATATATGATTGAAACAAAGTATCAACAATAAAAAGTTCCCAGATCTTATGTACATGTAACATGACACGTTATGTTTCCCTTTACAAGATTACTTTGATTCATTTTGTGAATATAAGAGCAAACATTGATGATCGATTATGTCTACATGTACATTAAATAATTAACCAATCTGTATAGGCCTGTAATGGCTGCTTATACACTCGACCAAAAAAGTTGTCACCAGTAAGACATTTATAGATATTTATTATTAAATTGGATTTAATGTAGGAAAATAATATATCAAATTTTAGCTGAACATATCCCTCAAAGGAATAGGGCTCAAGAGAGATCATGATGGCAAGCTTCACTGAACAGGAATGCAACAAAGGAGTGTGGGGTCAGAATGAAAAACACCAAAGAACAATGCAACTTGTGATTTGGGCAATTTGTGTGTAGACAATTAGGAAATTGTTAAGTGAGTTTGGATTTATCAATGTTTCGTCAAAAACATCCAAATCAAAATGGTTAAATTGTCCAATCTGAATTGTGCCATTGCATTAGGTATGGTGGAAGCAAAATACTGAACTGTAACTCCCCTTGCTTGAGTTCAATAAAGTTGACATCGTTGTTTTTTGGTGTTTTTCATTCTGACCCCACACTCCTTTGTTGCATTCCTGTTCCGTGAAGCTTGCCATCACGGACTCCGTTGAGCTCTATTCGTTTGAGTGATATGTTCAGCTAAAATTTGATATATTATTTTCCTACATTAAATCCAAATTTCATAATAAATATCTACAAATGTCTTACTGGTGACAGAACTTTTTTGGTCGAGTGTATTTAAATTGAATGCAGAATATGTTAATTTATTTCATAACAAATAAAGAGGAATGTTCAATTTACTCACGCGTGTCGCCATAAAAAGTTTATTTTCTGCAAATTTGATTGCTTTACATTCATATTAACTTGCAACGTATGCATGAAACCAAAAGCCTAATCACATATTTGTAATCCTTTGCAAGAAATATTAGCACATTCATTTATTTAAATGACGCAAAATGAAACTGAATGCTAGTTATTGCGAAAATAAAATCGGGAATTACATGAACTCCAAATCAGCTTAAAATTGTATTTGTTTCACAAATTTAAAGGCTAATTTTCCAGAATTGTCTTGGAAACCTATAGTATTATTTTGGCGGACGAACCAACTGCATATTTATGTTGCCTATGCATTTATTTGCAGCTGTGACTTTTAACTACATGTAGTCCTTTACAGCAAAAAGAGCCTATATGTTTATATGCTTTTAAAATTACCTTTTTGCAGTGGATCAAGTACAGCCTGTGTTCACACCATGTCTTTCTGACATCGAGCGCACTGTGAACTTCCCTGATAACCAAGTACAAGTTACCTGGGTTGAACCCCAAGCAAATGATAACTCCCAAGGCAATGTCATCATCACCCGAACATTTGGACCAGCTTCAGGATCAACCTTTCTGGTCGGCTCCAATACAGAAATAACATACAATGCAGAAGATCCTTCAGGCAATGTTGCAGTTTGTACATTCAATGTACGGATTAATCGAGCAGGTATGAATAAGTGTGTATTGAATGTAAGGTTGTCTGCAAGTCCCCTATGTTGAGTTTTGTTTCAAGTCCTTAATCTTTAATAGCAACTTTACGTCAAGTCTCATGTCATTAATTAAACCAACATGTATGTAACGCAATGGTGAGCACAAACATTCCTCACGTCCATCATGTCCATCACTCAACTTATATAATGGGGTCTTAGTAAAAACAAATATTCTCCCTACCTTGTTTTGCTCAAATCATGTTATGTCAAAGACTACAGTACATTCCAAGTTTAGTTTGATAAACTTACGTTGTTAGTCCCGTTTTGTCCGTCCCTTGCACAACATTTTGTCCGACCCTCAACTTTCTTAAATATCTCTCAAAGGGTGCCACAAGAATCACGTTGCGTGTAAATAAATTGTGAGCCGAAGTGACATCCATGCATTTGCCATGCATTTGCCATGCACAGTGTCATCAATTACATATTTTTGTTGTATCGCATTTTGTGCATTACATGTGTACAAAATGAGTAAAATTAAAATATTTAATCTTTCTTCTTTTAGTTGACAATGTGCCGCCTGTCATCACCTGCCCAAATGTTCAAGACTTCATAGTTAACACAGGAAACAATAATGGAGCCTCAGTAACTTGGAATCTTCCCACTGTTAATGACAATTCTGGAGTTACGATAATACCCCAGCTTGTGTCATCCTCACAGCAAGGACAAAATACATTTCTCGGATTTGGCACCTACACCATCACCTACAGAGCCACTGATCAATCAAGCAATCAGGCAGAGTGCTCATTCACTTTCAGTGTCCGTAAGTATTTTGAAGTTGTTAACTTCAAACATTCTCTAACTGCAAATATAAGGCATATTTTTACCTCAGTTAGACCCTGTTCTCACTAGAGAAATCGCTTCGTTTGACGAAGATTAGTTAATCATCTGTAGTTAATAATGAAGCGTGCATTCATATATCACTGCCAAATCGATTCGTCGAATGAAGGGAGCCGTTTACAATACAAATTTGTTTCGTCGAATGAAGCAATCTCTTCGTCGAATGAAGCTATTTCCTTCATCGAATGAAGTGATTATAATCATCGTCGAATGAAGAGGTGTGCGTTCACATCAGGAAATCTGTCATCGAATCATCGTCGAACGAAGCAATTTCTATAGTGATAGCGGGGTCTTTGTGTTTTCTTTGCCGTTTCCCCCATGTAATTTTATCACTGTACACGCAATGCTTCCCCAAGACATTGCAAGGAAAACTTTCGTAGTGTGCTTGGGTGGGACTTGAACCCATGTCCTCCTGTATATTCGGCAAAGGTCTTAAAGGACCCCTTAAATGCTAAATAACTTTGTGCACAACTTTTGTTGCATATAAGGTTTACTCGTTTAGAAAAACGATACAGCTGTTCATTTTGATGCCCCTTATAAAAAATAAAAGGTAGCATTTTTCAACGTTGAAAATTTCTTTGCAGATTTATTCTCAAAAAGAGGGCGCTGTCTGGGCATGTCATTTTAGGAACGCACAACAGAAAAGCAAAGAAGAAACATAAGTCTTCAAAGAAGCATTCGTTTCTGTGCGAAACAGAATGAACGTTCATAATCCCTGTTTCTATTTAACAAATAATAATTTTCACCTTTAAAAAGTACCTAAAACAATATCTATTAGACCAGCTATAACTTGTGTGTCAGTATATCTGCAGTATATATATATATTTGTTTCATTTTTTTATATTTTTTCCATACATGTATTTAATTATGTCTAACGTAACAATTAATCGTTACAGGGAAACAGGCCCTTGGTCTTGTACAAGCCTCTGGCTTTCTACCAAGGACCTGCCATGCTTCGGCATACATGTCTTAAAAATCAATTAAGCTCTTTCTATAAAGTAATTTTATGAATGTACATGTATGTCCACTCCAAAGTATTAATTATTTTATTAAATGAAATTGTTGTTGTATTCGTGAAGCATGGAAATAAATGAATGAATGAATGAATGAATTTCTATGTACAGGTAGGTACATTCATTTGTAAAAAAATCAGCTTACGATTTCCCAAATGTGCGTGATTTTAGCTTATTGACATTTCATTTTAACTGGAAATAGGAGGCACATCCGCAATCCCGAATTCCTTTCAATCTATCAATCTATTTATGTGCAGCCGATATCGCACGCAGTACAATATGCCTGGTACAACCATTCTGAGACAAACTCTCTTGACAGGTCATTGACGAATAGATGATCGACCTGATAAAATGACAGAACTTTATGGAATACAAAAAGACATAAATAAAAATATATGATTGAAACAAAGTATCAACAATAAAAAGTTCCCAGATCTTATGTACATGTAACATGACACGTTATGTTTCCCTTTACAAGATTACTTTGATTCATTTTGTGAATATAAGAGCAAACATTGATGATCGATTATGTCTACATGTACATTAAATAATTAACCAATCTGTATAGGCCTGTAATGGCTGCTTATACACTCGACCAAAAAAGTTGTCACCAGTAAGACATTTATAGATATTTATTATTAAATTGGATTTAATGTAGGAAAATAATATATCAAATTTTAGCTGAACATATCCCTCAAAGGAATAGGGCTCAAGAGAGATCATGATGGCAAGCTTCACTGAACAGGAATGCAACAAAGGAGTGTGGGGTCAGAATGAAAAACACCAAAGAACAATGCAACTTGTGATTTGGGCAATTTGTGTGTAGACAATTAGGAAATTGTTAAGTGAGTTTGGATTTATCAATGTTTCGTCAAAAACATCCAAATCAAAATGGTTAAATTGTCCAATCTGAATTGTGCCATTGCATTAGGTATGGTGGAAGCAAAATACTGAACTGTAACTCCCCTTGCTTGAGTTCAATAAAGTTGACATCGTTGTTTTTTGGTGTTTTTCATTCTGACCCCACACTCCTTTGTTGCATTCCTGTTCCGTGAAGCTTGCCATCACGGACTCCGTTGAGCTCTATTCGTTTGAGTGATATGTTCAGCTAAAATTTGATATATTATTTTCCTACATTAAATCCAAATTTCATAATAAATATCTACAAATGTCTTACTGGTGACAGAACTTTTTTGGTCGAGTGTATTTAAATTGAATGCAGAATATGTTAATTTATTTCATAACAAATAAAGAGGAATGTTCAATTTACTCACGCGTGTCGCCATAAAAAGTTGATTTTCTGCAAATTTGATTGCTTTACATTCATATTAACTTGCAACGTATGCATGAAACCAAAAGCCTAATCACATATTTGTAATCCTTTGCAAGAAATATTAGCACATTCATTTATTTAAATGACGCAAAATGAAACTGAATGCTAGTTATTGCGAAAATAAAATCGGGAATTACATGAACTCCAAATCAGCTTAAAATCGTATTTGTTTCACAAATTTAAAGGCTAATTTTCCAGAATTGTCTTGGAAACCTATAGTATTATTTTGGTGGACGAACCAACTGCATATTTATGTTGCCTATGCATTTATTTGCAGCTGTGACTTTTAACTACATGTAGTCCTTTACAGCAAAAAGAGCCTATATGTTTATATGCTTTTAAAATTACCTTTTTGCAGTGGATCAAGTACAGCCTGTGTTCACACCATGTCTTTCTGACATCGAGCGCACTGTGAACTTCCCTGATAACCAAGTACAAGTTACCTGGGTTGAACCCCAAGCAAATGATAACTCCCAAGGCAATGTCATCATCACCCGAACATTTGGACCAGCTTCAGGATCAACCTTTCTGGTCGGCTCCAATACAGAAATAACATACAATGCAGAAGATCCTTCAGGCAATGTTGCAGTTTGTACATTCAATGTACGGATTAATCGAGCAGGTATGAATAAGTGTGTATTGAATGTAAGGTTGTCTGCAAGTCCCCTATGTTGAGTTTTGTTTCAAGTCCTTAATCTTTAATAGCAACTTTACGTCAAGTCTCATGTCATTAATTAAACCAACCAGAACATCTCAGCACAGCGTAAATAATGAGCAAGAAAACTGTTTAGCATGATGAATTTTGGAAACAATACAAAAATACGTCATGCATAGATGAATTTCGCATAAGCCCGTTCTACGCACTTCTGCATTGAAGCCGAGGCTCTTCGTGTTAAGTTGGCAGTATGCATGCGCTACAAGTACAGTATTGTACAGTGACTGAGTGTGTACGTGTGCAGTTCTGCGTGACATGTAGGACTGATTGTGCATTCACATGCGTACATTAGTTCACTTTCGAGTTTGATAAAAGGGCTCTTCGTGTTAAGCTACGCAAGTGCGCAGATCGGTCTCAAGTTGGTTAATTTTGGATTAGTCTATTTCATCGTTTTTTTGTGTTTTTTTTCCCACGTTTCACTGGCTCGGATGTTGCAGTTGTATGCAAAACATCAACATTCCTCGCAGAATTTTGCTCTAAAAAATTACCAAAAGGCCATAACATTAAAACACATCTAGGAAGAATTTGTGGGGAAAAATCTGTGGGGAAAAATGCAGGAAAAGTTTACGAAGATCTTCGTAAATGTTAAGTAGGGTTTGTTTTTGCCTTTACCCGACGTATATTAACACTGTATACTCAGTGCTTTCCCGAGACACTATGAACAACTTCATAGCGTGCTCGGGTGGGATTCGAACCCATGACCTCCTGCAAACAAGGCAGACGTCTTAACCACTTGACCACCAAGCTAGCCGGTGTTGAATGGCCGGTTTGATTCAGTTAGCAACGGAGATTGCAATTATTCAGTAATTGGTTTAGCTTGCGTCAGGGAGAATGAATGTTAATTAGGGTTTGTTTTTGCCCTTACCCGACATATATATTCTCAGAAGAAATCTGCAGCAGATCTGGGCTCATTAAATGAGTAAAAACCACAATGAAAGTACCTAACGGTACCCAGACACTGCCCGGAATTTCCATTGTGTCTTTGTATTTTAATGAGCGTGGACATGCCGTAGTTTTATTCTTATGGTCATCAAAACTAGACCAATTTCAGAAAACTGTTTAGCGAAAAGAAATGCTTAATAAAAAATGTTTACTTCATTAAAATGGGTTTTCAGCAAAATCTTATGTGATGTATATATATAGTACAATTGACTGGTGTTCTGCTATTCTTGCTAGAAACACAAGTTGACATACAATTTTGACTATTAACCCATTTTTATAAAGCAAACAAATTTTGGATTAAGCACATTTTTTTGTTAAACAGCTTTACGAAATTGGTCCCTGGCCTACATGACTTAATGGCCTTTTTCGCAGAGTGGGTCACAAATATTATCAGCTCCATAAGCAATTTGCGTAGTAAATACATACATGTATGTCGGCAACACTATCATTATTTGAAGTAAAGAATTATTGCATCGGTCCAAATGATATGATCATAATGCCGTGGTCAACCATTCTTATGGTGTTTTTTTGTTTTGTTTAAATTTTAGCTGATAACATTCCACCAGTGTTTGATTGCCCATTAGCTGGCTACTCAGAAGTGATCCCTATAGGTTCTGTTGACGTGGTCATTACATGGCCAGTCCCATCTGCTACAGATAACTCCGGTCAACTACCTGTTGTTACGCTGCAAGCTGGCAGTAGGCAATCTGGGGAAAGGTATACCGTGGGCAACTATCAGATCACATATACCGCCACTGATGGCAACCAGCAGAGTTTGTGTACTTTCTTTGTTGTGGTGACTCTGCAAGGTTAGTGCAAGATGGTTTTTGCTGACCAAGCTTTTTCCTTCTTTTAAACTCCGCTACATGTATTAGGTACTCCAAGATGGGTATTTACATCCCCGAATTGCTTAATCATAACAAATACACCATTGTAAAGAGGAATAACGGGGCTTTCCAATGATACCAATTCAAGGTTAATGATTTGGTAACAAGAGAGTAATTGTCAGTGTTGTGGCCGAGTCACCAGTATCGAGTCCGAGTCTCAAGTTTTGAATGCACAATATGTGAAATGATGAGGTTCTCTTGCGCTCCATGCTGGCCTGGTGGGGGCAGGTTACATATTCGATGTGTCGTACTGTGATTTTCCCCTAAAAATCCTGTATTAAACACACGATTATATATCTTTTTTTCATTTTTTGAAATATGTGACTGGAGTCACGAATCACCATTTTCCAGTCCAAGTCATCATAGTCTAGTCCGAGTCATTTTCCAATGTGACTAAAGTCAAGTCCAAGTCACGAAAAATGTGACTCCGAGTCCTACGGTACAACACTGGAATCTGTCAGTCAAACTTCAGTTTCCGAGTTTACTTTTTAACCAATTACATTAAACAGATGTCGAGTCACCAATTACAAGATGACGTATAAATGTGATGAAAATTCAATAAATTCAATTTATACAAAGTCTGGGGAAGCAAATTGAATAATTAACAAAATGGGACTATAATGCAAGTAAGATTATAATACAAGAAACGTTATCTTCACGCAAACTTGAATCCATGTTTCTGATTGGCAACAACAGTGTGACTTTGTACCCATTCCGATTCTTATATCGCACTTTGCGTTATGCGCCCCGATATTCCAAAAGCACTGCATTCCCTACATGGAGCTGCATACTACATGCCTGCGAATTCATTTAAAGGAATGTGACCATATCACATTTTTTGAGCCTCATATTTTGTCTATGGGTGTTGAGACTTCGATACCATGTCATGTGTTACATGTATATATTTTTTCGTTACAATTCTGAAATTCTGCGCTCTCAATCCATATATTTCCGGGTATATCGTAAAAAAACAAAACAGTAAACTAATTTATTTAGTTACTTAAAGCAGTGCAGTGATTACACCAACCTTTTTGCTTCCACATCCAAATTGGGGATTGTAAACTTCCTGTTTCTTCCCATGGATGGTATTTTGGGGATCATGTACTTTACATGATTGTTAGGTTAAAACGAAATAAATTTTCTGGAAAAATCTGAACACGTTCCTTTAAGCAGAATTGGAAAAAATCGGTTTTAGTAATAAAAACAATTAAAAAGAAGCTCATCCCATAGACAAAAACAAAATATTCTTTATGGATGTTGATTTCAGCGGATAATCAACCACCAAACATCACGTTCTGCCCATCCAACCTTGTGGCCACTGTGGAACTTGGCTCTGGCGATTCAACAAGAGTGACATACATAACGCCAACTGGAGTTGACAACTCGAACCAAGACGTAACTGTTATTAGAGTCAGTGGTCCTATTTCAGACACGCCTCTTACGGTGGGAACACACAACGTCCGGTATCAACTGTCAGACCCCAGCAACAATGTCGCCTTTTGCGATTTCTGTATTGTCATAAGTACAGGTGAGAATGTATTTTCTGCATTTAAACCTATTGCAGTAATTAGGCTATTTTACCTCTAGCTTAACTTGGAATCAAAGAAATTTTATTCAGTTGCAAAACCTCTGACACACTGAGCTGAGACATTGGTTGGAAGTACTAAACAGGCTTTGGTGTGGCATGCATCTGACTTTCTTTGGATGTTAGTGATGAATTTGATGCTTTTATTGTCACGGTGCTTCCATCTTTGTCTTGTTCCCCCTAGTACATGTCAGGTACGATCAGTGCATCTCGCTTTGGTTACCTTCATTTTAATAGGAGAAAATGGAAGATGGCCGCACCATGATAAAGGTCTATTATACGGTACTAGTGAGCTTACAATAGCCCATTGCTACAAGCTGGTCTGGAATAAGCCTGTTTAGAGTAATATTCATGAGCCGTTAAGTTCTGATAACTCCATAGGTCTCCATCAAGCTACAACCTTTAAACAGCTAGAACCCTAATCCCGCCCCGTGGTCCCCCATCTACATTTTTTTAGTTTTCCTGTTTATCATGGAGGTATATGTTTCTAAAATGCGAACACATTGTATTTTCCACCAAAAAGCTACATTTATTTTGTTTAAAACGCAATTCAGTTCGACTCTTCTTACCTAGAATTCTGAAATGATCAAGGTCACTTGGTTTGTTTACAAGCGGGGTTGTCATGTCATCCTGAGAAGAACACAAAACGGCCTGTGTACATGTAGTAATGAATGAAAAATATTGTATGTTCATAATGCATAATACAGTTGACAAGAATCTCTGTTTCACTAAAAGAAACTTGTCAGGGTAATGGGTATTGCCATTACAATTACCGCTATTAAAGCCAACAAATGCTACTCAACGAGTTTACAAGAAAAACCTGACTATAAGTGTTGATAGCAATGGTAACAAACACCACATAATCTTCCTGTAAAAAGTACCTTGGTGAAAGAAATTGCCAACTCAATGTGCTTTTTTAAAAAAATGTCTGCAGAATTGTTTTTTTACCTTTCATTTAAAACAAAAACCATACAGTGTACATGGATTTATTTTTTAGGTTTTCTGAAATATTGCTGCGTTTATGTGGCTGAAATTTATACAAGACAGTGCATCAACATTACTCTTTATTTATGTTTTGCTGTTTTTAAAAGTTTTCCAATCAAGTAATTGGTCTTTAATCTTACAATACAAGTGCCTGATTGTTTCCGTGAATTTTGTGTTTTTAGTTGACAGAACCAACCCAGTAATAGCATGCCCCTCTGACATGACCCAAACCGTGGAACTGGGTACAAGCAGTGGTATTACAGTGTCTTGGCAAGCAGTCACTGCCACGGATTCCTCTGGAGGCGCTGTTAGTATTGAACTCCTGACTGATAGTCCTCCAGGCGCCTTCTTTCCTGTTGGACCAGCCCAGACCGTAACATACAGAGCTACCGATGTCACTGGCAACTTCGCCACATGCTCTTTCACTGTAACCATTAATTCTAGTGAGTTCAACAGTGGCTAACAGCCAAATCATTTATTTTTTTTGTCGAAGTCTGTGAAAAAGACTAAAAGATTACACCAGTTTGGATGCAATCTTATTAAGCTTTCTACTGCACAGTATCGGAAACACACGATACTATAAAACCTTTATTTTATAAGTTATGGCTTTTTGTCCACCACCAACCTGACGGTTTGGTGGTGGTGTTAATTTGATAGCATCTTCGGCAACAAAGGCTGCCTATGCCATACATTCTATGGTATTAACTTTAACTGTACTTTATTATTAATGCAAGATATGAGGAGATGTACATGTACATGTAGTTTTAGAAGTAAGAGGAAAACGGCCAGGGAAATTTTTCCTGGGGAAAAACATGTGCAGTCAAGTAGGGACTTCATAATGCAATTCAAATACATGTACCGGTACATTACATGTATACACACTCGGGGAATCGAACTCGGTTCGTCAAAGGATAAACGAAGGGTTAGAACATGCACTATGCCAACCCGACCGCCTCAGCCAGTTTGGGCCAAAGTGCGGTCATTCTGAATGCATAGTCATCCTTTTGATTATCTTTATTGAACCCGTTTGCAAAAATAAGCACATGGCGTTGAATCTTTGACGCAGTGACTGTTGTGAAACCCAAATCAATTTCACATATGGGATGTTTCAAAATAAAATGAAATTTCATATTCATGCTGTTTAGCAATAACTGTTAGTAATTTCACCTGTTTTTATAAAATTGATTGTGTGTTAGGCATTGTCAAGGTTAGGTACATCTAGAAATTTCATTCTGGCAATATATGTACATGTACCATCCTCTTAAAACAGTACCCCTTTAACGCACTCCCCGATCGTGCATACCGAGGCCCTGTTGAAACCGGCCCTATTTCGCTGGTGAACAAGCGACAGAAATCTTGTCGCCTCCTCTGGACCAATCAGGAAACTTGGCAGTGCATTGCAGGCATTCAAATGTAACGCGCGCAGATTGTAAGTACCATGCATGCAGTATGTACATGTACATGTACTCGGTAATGCTGGACGTTGTCCGCGTCGGCGATTGACTGCTATTTAAAGCATACTGTGGAATCCGTTCTATTCAATTCGTCAGCATGCATCCCTGTTATTAATTTGAAAAGCTGCGGAGTAAATAAGATCGTTGCCGGGAATTTTGCTAGGAATGCGACAGTCGTAAGGAACAGAACCCAATACAATTTCTGGAAAGTATAGAAATGGTTTATTTTCGGCATAACATGACCAAATTGATTACATCAAAATGACTCAAGCGTGTGTTTGCTAGACGCAACAGCCATGTTACTTCGCAGATTTGCGTGGATTTCCTCAGGGTATTGTATCGTTGCTTCGCACAGAGTGGAAATTCCCTGAGATCTTGGGATGTACATACACTCGGCAAAAGAAGTTCTTGGACACTGGTAAAAGTTCAAATAATTTTTAAAAATAATTCATAAAAAGCACATTATTGTATATCAATATGACCACACAATAGTTATCTACCAGCATGATATGGAGTTAACGCGTGAGCAATCATGCATGGCTGGTTACACGCATTGAACAATAGCAAGTACAGTAACAGAAAATTGCAAGAAATGGAGCATTCAAATGCTAATAATCATGTCCATCCTGCAGGCCTAAATTTTGTTAACAATTCCAGTGGAATAATGATGCATCCAAGATGGATAATTTCCTCTTCTTTTCAAAATGGCATTTAATTTTGACTTGACAATGTGCACGGGATTTGTTCAATAATGAACCCCCAGCAAAGAAACATACTGCTTTTTTCTTTCAATGGATCATTATGCCACATAAACTGTTTCACAATTGAATAACTGAGACCGTGTTTACACTTGATCCCGAGCTCGGGATCGAACACCGAGCTCGGGATCAGCCCCGGATCACAAATAGGTGTAAACGCTCTCGGAACCAAACTGGCCCCGGATCAGACCCCGAGATTTTGGTCTCGCGTTGGCGGAGGGTTCGATCCCGAGCTCGGGATCAGTTTGCGGTTAGATAAGCAATTAGTCTTTACCGCAACCTGCCACATCCGCTCCACAGCCGTAGCGGGGGAAAAGCCCGCGAAATTCAAGTGGCCTTGTACACTGTACATGCACAACCCATGCACACACAGAGCATGACCTTTGACTGCAACTTCTGGCACTGCGCTCGAGACCAACTACAGAATGTAAACGCGGCACTCAGGATCATTGCGGTTAACACTAACGCCTTCTTATCAGGGAACCAATCTTGATCCCGAGCTCGGGACCAGTGTAAACACGGTGTGAATGCTCCATTTCTTGCAATTTCCTGTTACTGTACTTGCTATTGTTTAATGCGTGTAACCAGCCATGCATGATTGCTCACGCGTTAACTCCATATCATGCTGGTAGAGAACTATTGTGTGGTCATATTGATATACAATAATGTGCTTTTTATGAATTATTTTTAAAAATTATTTGAACTTTTACAAGTGTCCAAGAACTTCTTTTGCCGAGTGTATGTGTCCCATGTGTAATGCTTTTGGCGTCAACCAGAGAATGTCCAATGCGTAACACCCATGCAGAACATTTGGCTCATTTGTCACTTTAATATCTATTATCTGAAAAAAATAATGACCCTGATGAAAAATACTTATAACATTGCCACTTCTCTAAAGGTATGGTGTACACTGGTTTAAAATCTGCAGGGATATGATTTGTTGAAGTTAATTAATTTTGAAATCCTGGTTGGCAGATATTTTATGTTATCTTTAAACACCCCATATATAATATGTCGCAGTTCAGGAATTGAGTGTGATATTGCCATTTTGGGGACATTCCTCATTTCGCCATAACAGGCCACACTTGTTTGATTTTTGTAAACCTGCTATACATGTAGTCCTAAAGCATGCGAGGTAACTGTTTTTCTGTTGGTTTGATACAACTTGCAGTAGACAACACAGCCCCATTCATCACACGGTGCCCCGATAACATCCTGTACCGCGTACTGGAGTTTTCCCCCGCTGGGATACCTGTAACCTGGGCTGAGCCACGGTACACCGATGCTTCAGGCTCAGCAAGAATTAACTCGCAGTCACATCAATCAGGCAGTTTGTTTACGAGCCCCAGCACGCAGGTCACCTACCGCATAGCAGATAACACCGGCTTGGAATCGGTGTGCACATTCCAAGTTAACATCAATGTCCGTAAGTTATTTCCCCCCTTCCCTCCCCCACCTACTTATTTATTTGTTTATTAATTTCATTTCTCAGGAAAATTACAAGTAAAAACGTAATAATAAATAACAAAATTAAAACAATAAAACCAGTCGGAGCCGGCACATATGTTTATTCACACCATCCAGTTTTTGTTAGCGTATGTAGTAGCATTTAAATTCCCTTCACGCCTGAAGTAGCATTTTGTGATTGTATGGACACGGTAGTTGTTTAATCCAATGGCATTGTCGCATTGTGGTTCATGGACCGCCAATTACAAGAATGAGATCAATTAACATAGATATTCGAATAACTATCAACTTCTAAGTTGAATTAGAACCACTCCCTGCTCTTTAAAGAGAAATCCAAAGAGGTTATTTTCCCCGATATACAAGTCTTCCCCATCATAAGGTAAGTGCATCACTCAGCAATGTACAAGTGATAGATTGCATACTTTATATATATGTATATATATATATAACAAAATCTGACGGGCCGAAACCCCCCCCCCCCCCCCCCCCCCCCCCCCCCTGGAAAAATTCCTGGATCCGCCCCTGGTTAGTCTCTTGAGCATTGATGACTTCAGGTGCTTTTGTCGCACATGCGAACGAACTAAAGATATATAGCCCCTTTCTGCAGACATACATGTACATACATGTATGTGCCTGAAGGATTACCTAAAAGAAACCCAAATTCCTGTTGAGAGGTTCTCCTCTTCAGTTTGCTCAAAACACTATAAATATCTTCATATGTAAATGTAGAAAACTTCAATAAAATGTGGACTACGTGACTACACTAAAATGAGGGTCTTTCCACAGTAAAGGGGGCATTTTGGCAACACAGACCATATTTTCGAGGAAATACCTTTGTCTGGTCTTCAAATAAAAGAAAAAACTTTAAGTTGTTCTGAAGAGATAACTTAGGCCCAAAAAGGGTTACAAATAGTGTGACAACATGCCTTTTTAAAAAACCCGTGTACAAATTTCCAATATAACGCTCGTAACCGGGATGGCCAAAAATGTAACAGAAGGAAAAATACTCAAGTGTGTTTGTTCTAGCCAATTTATGTTTTAAAACTAAGGTTTGGGGTTAACTATCTGCTTGGGAATATAATGCTTTTGTGCCGGTAGTGTAGCTAAACCAGAGTTATTGCTGAAAGAAATCAGCATTTCAAAGACTGGTTTTTGTGTTATTCAAAGTGCTTTGAGTTGCCTTGTCAACCCATGCAATAATTGGGGAGCAATCTAATGAAGCGAGATGATTCTGATGATTCTCTTACGGCAGCGGTAATAATGGCAACGGCACTATGATCTTCTAGTTATGCTGTACAAGAACAGCTATTAGAATCAAATGTTAAGAGCAAGTTTTTTTTTTTTACATATATACTCTCCAACAAAAGAAACTGTGCATTATAAAAATTGCTGTATTTTTTCAGCCATGGCAGATAACTCGCTGGAATAAACTGTTAATGAAAGTCCATGAAATCTTTCAAATGGTTAACCGAACTTGAAATGTACAAAATGTGTTCGTGTTCTCAGAGGTTGCTGAAAACTGACTTGCCAATATTGAAGTCACAAAGTCAGTATCGAGTGTGTCCCCCTTGTGCATTAATCACTGCTGTGCATCTTCGCCTCATGGAGCCAATGACACGCGCATGAAAGAGAATATTGACTTTTGGGTAGTCCTTTTATACGGCTTGCTAACGAGACCTGAACTTTATGGAATTCTGTTACATAACAACCTGTAGGACCCCTATTGTGAAATCAACACCCAGGCATGCCTAAGTCCTGCACTATGCCATGAGCAGGTTTTGAGTGCATAACCTTTTTCTAACAATGTCAGAGAATATTGTCTGTGAATTTGGTGTTTAATTTCCACCTTCTTGAAAAAATACAGCAATTTTTACCATGCACAGTTTCTTTTGTTGGAGAGTATATATTTAACCAAAAAATGCAGATAGACCTGTAATTTGAAATTGTATGAGACATTCGTAAAAGTTACATAACACATGTCTAGGAGACCCAAACAAGGTCAAAAGCCTAGACAATTTGTGCAGATGAAATTTACAATGCTTTATACATGAATGTTGTAAAATTTCGTTGCTCCATGCTGGTTAATTTGCAAAATATCGAAAGTTGCTTCTTTTTTTTTCTTTCTTTTTTTCTTTCTTTTTTTTCCTTTTTTGTTTGTTGAGTGTACATGTACATGGATCTAAATTTCTCAAGTATGGCATATTTATATTTGCAGAGAACCCTTGCAGCATCGTCCCATGTGGCAATGGTGGTAACTGTGTTCCTACTGGCTTTAATACCGCTGACTTCAACTGCGTGTGTCCGCCATGCTTCTCTGGACCAACTTGCCAAAGCTGTGAGTTTGCATTCAATTTTGTTCAGTGGGGTTTTTCAAAGTAACATAAGATTTATAATTCTTAACCTGTGATAGGCTGCTTATTCACAATAACTGTCAGTTATTTCATATTTGTTGAATGTCATAGGCCTGGGGCCGATTTCACTAACGCGTTGCGATGATCGCTAATGCCCAAATCAATCACTAAACTCGAAATCCATCGCAACTTTGCGATCAACTTCAAAGAGCGATTTCACAAAAACTAAGCGATGGTGTTGGCCATCGCTAGTTGGTTTTTAGCGATGAATATTTAGCGACGACTAATTTGTCATCGTAAATGGAAACATTCATCGCTAAAATACAATTTCGCGTTATTTTCAGTGCGTCTCGAAATGGCGTTTCAGTTGTTGTACATAAACAATGCAAGAGCATTACAGAGAGAGAGAGGATTTTTAGGGACAGGACAAATCCTCTGGATTCATAGTGACAAAAAGATGCACAAATATTATCGGTTTACGCGGAATGGTGTCATGAGAATTATTGACATTTGCAACCGTTGAAGTATTTGTGGCTTTCAGGTTTTACGCTATGCTGCTTCTATTCCACAACATCCGATTATGGCATACATTGTGTATCTCTAGCTAGTGTCTGCAGAATCGTGCAGCGAGTCACTGAATTTATGGTTGTTTACGCGTTACTAAGCGATCGTCCTCGTCCAATAAATGTATTTATAATTAATACTCATCGCTATTGCGACGGCTTTAGTGAAATGCAAAATCCATCGCCATCGCAATAACGATGGATTTGAATTTAGCGATCATTCTACCGATGATCGCAAAACAGCGTGTTAGTGAAATCGGCCCCTGTGCATCAAAAATTTGAATAGCCTTTTACCAAATCGAATAATCGGTATATTGCAAACAAGGCAGACCTCTTAACCCCTCGACCACCGAGCTACCCTAAGTTACTTCCTTGATATATCAACACTGATTGCACTTTATGTACGTCTATTTTCTTGATGTATCTTTTTAGCCACCAACCAATGTGTCAACAACATGTGTGCAGCTGGCAGTGCCTGTGTGCCTGAACAAGGCTCCTGCACTCAATACACCTGCCAATGTAGTACTTGCTCCTATGGTCGATTCTGTGAACAGCGTAAGTATTTATGTACATTATATGTTTTATGTGGACTGGCAAATAAAAGATGTCCACACTTGGCAGGAAAAACGGATGATATGTGGACTAGCACACATTTTTACACAGTAAGGTTGTCCAACCTTTAAAAACAAGGTTAGAGGTCAGAGTGGGGGGTTATGTTGAGGGCTAGGGTAATAGTTTAGAAGAGAACCATTTTGATTTAGTAAAAAACAGTTTTTTTAACTATACAGGAACAAACGATTGTCCACATAAGGTATGGAATGTATACAGTGGGTTTAGGCAAGTTATCAATCAGAACCAATCCCAGGTTGAGTATTAGAATTAGATTCAAACGTTTTGAGGAATTGATTCCCATTATTTCAAATTTGTATCACGGTTCTTGTTTGCAGTTTTTTAACACTATTATTTTGACATTCCAAAAATGTTAAGTGAACCTTAGATAGTTTATGCTTTTGCATTTGGTAAAACATTACAGACTTCATTTGATGTCTCTTGCCAGTTTCACCAAAAAATTGTCTAAATGTCTAACTTTTTTTGACAGAGATTGATGCATGTGCCAACCACAAGTGTGCAAATGGTGCAGCATGTAGTCCTCTAGGAGGAAGTTGTCTGCAGTACTCCTGCACATGCACTGGCTGTTTCCAAGGACCCAACTGTGATCAAGGTAATGAGCAAAATAAATGCAAAATTCTGCACTCAGAATGGGCAGAGGTGGTCTTTTAAGGTTCATGAATACTGATTGGGCAATTTGAATGTCCTTAGGTGGACCTGAATGAAAGCAGCAGTTACGCAACACAAAACGGCTCACGCATGTGCTGCTGTCACAATTAGTGGTGACTTTTGTGGTTAGAAAGATGGATTGAAGCTGAATAAAGGTCTAGTGTACGTAACTCGGCAAAATTTCAGATTTGTGGTTGCAATAAAAATGCCGGTTCTGTATCCACCTGTGCCGCTTCGAGTGTTAATGCAGTATATGGCATTTCTATGTACTGGATGGGCGTATATACAGTGTTGCAATTACTGAGATATTTTTGCCTCTATACACAGTGTGAGATGGGCAATGGAAAACAATATAGGCTTTTTCACACTACACCTTCTCAACCGGGGTTGAACTCAACTCGGAGCAAACCCGAGACCGCCCCAAGACAAAATAATCATCGGTACCGTTAGCGCCCGGACAAAAAAAATCAATTTTCCCCTCTAAAACACTGAACGTACAGCCAAGTCATTCCAAAATTAGGTGTTAATTCACCAAACGTGATTTGCTAACCACTATCGTTCACTTACCACGCAAATCTATCGTATCAGCGTCGATAACGGCCGTGACAGTTGCATGCATTTGTTTTGATCAGTGCCCTCAAATGGTGAATTAGTTCACCTCTTGAGGGCGCTGCATGCTCAGTGCAGCGGCGGCGTAGCTACATCGATATCACAATTGGGATATGGGTTGATCGTTTGGAGCACGCGTGTGGCCCATGAAAAATCCTCGCTAACACTCCCCCCCCCCCCCCCCCTCCCTCCCCTCCTCCCCCTCCCCTCCTCCCCCTCCCCTCCCCTCCTCCCCCTCCCCTCCCCTCCTCCCCCTCGACCCCCCATCCTAAGGTCTCTTTAATAGACCTTAGGAAGGTTGGAAATAATGTCAAATTTTGACCTCTCTCAGGCCCGTTTTAAACGTGCTTGTGCCGTGTCAAATTAAAAAAAAAAATTTAAATTTGACACGCCACAATCCATTTGGCTCGGCAAGTTGAATTCGGCACAGCAGAAGAATTTAACTTAACGAGCTAACTTAATTTAGTGCGGCAGTAGCACGGCGTGGTTTCAAACGTCATGTTTCCGCCGTTTCAAATTTAATTCCAGTTCAAAGTTGGTCTGCAATTTTATTCACAATTAGGAATGCGCATGCTCGCAGTGCGTATGTGAGCAAAGAAATAACCAAAATATGGCAATTTACAATAGACAAAATGAAAAATACACGTGCACAACGTTCATGACGTGCACACGACTCATCCGCCATGTTGGGTGTATTTAAGTTAGAGTTTGCAATTAAGTTCGACGTTTGAAACCACTGCAGTGCTTATGCCATGCTATCGTCGCGTTAAATTGAATTTTTTTCGACATTGCACTTAAGCACAACGTTTGAAATGGGCCTAACCTGGTTATGTTTGTAAATATCTTTGCAGTGTACAATCCTTGTAGTGGAAGCCCATGTCAGAATAACGGCATCTGTAATAGCCTTCAGAACTCATGTACGTCATTCTCCTGCCAATGTATCGGATGCTTCACAGGCTATCGCTGTCAATTAGGTAAGTCCTTTAAAATCATGGAGTATCATCTTAAACAATATTTTCTTGTCTTCTCTGTGGACATAGGACTCATTTAATCTGTTTTTGTGACATGATTACTAGTTGTATTGCCTTCATCCTTTTTATTATTTAACTGTATTACTTCTTGGGGAGTATATGTGATCTGCCACGGCATAATGAGGAATGTCCCCCAAATATTAAAAACCACGTAATCGGTGCCTTAAGTTAAATATACATGAAAAATGTGTCCACAATTGATTTTGGTTTTTTGCATTGCATAGGTATTCTAGATTCAACCTAGAGTAGTTGGTTTTGTCAAAATGTTTTGTCACTGGCATTTCAAGTGGCCCGGTTAAAATATCTGGTTGTTCTTTTTACCTACAGTCGACCTTTAAGGTTTGCAATTTGGTAGTCATAGGGTTCTCCCCAGTACAAGTTTGAAAATGTGTGGTACATTTTAGAGCTTAGAGCTATTCTGGAGTCTTGAAAGGCTCTTTTGCTATAAATTCTCACAGATGTATGTTTTTGTGCACAAAATAATAAAGAAAATTGACATGAAGGATTTATAATATCTGTAATGAAACCCTATGCACAAACTCTTTGGAGGCCGACTAAGTGGCGAAAAAACTTTCCTAAGAATATTTGTCAGCATTTGTCCGCAATTAGTAGGACCTACATACTTGTACATGTAGTAGGCCTATAATTTCTCATCAGATTTTCACCGTTTGGAATGGGAAAATATAGTGCAGGTACACGTATTAAAGTAAAATCTTACAGCCCAAATCTGCTGTGATGGTCTATTCAAACTTTTGACCAAGAATCGATATCTTATCAACATATTTCAACTGTAAACGTGGACTTGCACAGATCACTTGGAAAAATATCTCCCATTCAAAATCAGTGCATGCCTTGGAATTATACCAATTTAAGGAAATCAAAACCATACCTATTGCTGTTTAATAAGAGTCCAATGAAATTTTCCTTGCAGCTTATGCCAATCCTTGTCTGCAAAATCCGTGCCAAAATGGTCAGTGTCGGCCGAGACAAAATATCTGTTACGACTACGTGTGTGACTGCAACCCTGGGTTTACTGGATTGCTTTGTGAAGGTAAGCAGGATACAGAATATGACATTAAAATGAGAAACAAAAGACAAAAGACAAGTGCAAGGCATGTATACATTATTGTTATACAAACACATAAAAAATATGACCCACCGAAAAGCAGACATGAACTTCAGAAACACTGGATTCTGGGCACCGCCGTTTTGTCAGAAAACTGGGCAAAGAGTGACATGCGTACAACTATGCCAAAGGAGCGCACGAATGCCCGTGGTATAAAGATTCGCTGCAATTGCCATTTTTGTGAAGTTTGTATAGATGCTTTTTAGTGGGTCACATTTCTTGTTCTTTGTATATTAATAATACATGAGTTACACTTGTTTTAATAATACAACATCCTTCAACACCCAGAACTGAATACTCGCGCTCCCAAAAAACTATACCCTTTTACAATTACCGGTTGTGTTTTAGTGTACAAATATTTATATGAGATGTTTTGACAAATCTTTTGGTAGCAGTTTAATTACATTATGTTTCATGCATGACTGCACATGCAGCAAATAAGGGTGTCCGGTGGAACACGACTTGCGCCATCTGATAACAATTGAAAAAAGAGACAAAAACAAAACCCTAAAAACGTGCCTTTGTTTAGGTTGTGGCTTGTCCCTGTGGCTTGGTATTTACGAGCATTTGAGTAAAACGGTGGCACGAGTTGGACAGCATGCATTAGGAAATTGCTGGCAAAAGCTTTGGAACACAGCCGTGGCACTTTGTGTGCGGTGGAATTTGCTTACCAAGTAGGCCCATTGCTGGGGTGTGAGCCGAGGACGAGCCATGTTTTAAGATAAAGAATAGCCCGCAATATGTTTCATTGTACGTATGTTCAACGAGGCTCTGTTGATTCTTGACAACAACCAAGTCACTGGTTCAAATCCTTTTCTTTTTCCTAGCCATACTGAATTGGCGCAAGTCGTGTTCCACCTGACACCCTTAATTGCCTCATGAAACATAATTAAATTAAACTGCCACCAAAAGACACGGGAGAAATTATCCAACATACACGTCAAAACATCTCATAAATATTAAAAGTGTATATTTGTGGTTCGGCCACTTGTGTGAAGTGCTGCCATAGTTGCCGAGAATCGGCTTAGAGAAGTAGTTTTTAGTAATAGTTTTTTTAATAGTAATAGTAGTAGTTTTTTAAACAACCCTGAATGCCGCAATACGGCGCGTTTCGGGAAGACTCTCCCCGGAGACCACAAAAATTTTGGCAAGAGTCACTCAAAATGACACCTTATTTTTTTACCCAAAGCTTCCAAAAATGCTTCCAGACCAAAGAGAAACAGCTCCAGTCCCAATAAAAATGGTTCTCGACCTAAAAAAAATGTTTTTTTACCTAAAAAAATGAATTTTAAACTCAAAAATATTAGGGCGACACCAAAATGTCGCCCTATTGAGCAGGTCGCCCTAATATAGCTTTTTTACCCACGATTTGTCGCCCTATCCTACAATTCATAGTTTTTATGTTTCTCGTTATGGTCACAAAAACCTGGCCCATCATATAATCTTACTCTGCCATTTTCTGTTTAATAGCACTGGTTGTGAGGGCCAATCCATGCAACAGCTTCCCTTGTTTGAATGGTGCTGAGTGTGTCAACATGGATGGTGGCAATGACTACACTTGCAAATGCCAACAAGGCTATACTGGCATCAACTGTAGAATGCAAAATAGTAAGTACATCGCCTTCACCTATTAGGGCTGTAGTCAAGTCCTCAGTCGAGTCTGAGTCCTTGGTTTCCGCGTCTGAGTCCTTCAATCAACTTTATTTCCACTTCCAACAAGAAAACAAATAATAACAAAGTTATTAAAGAAAATTAAAACAAATTATTAAGGAAGCGGAGCAGACCCGTAAAAAGCAAACTTGTCTTTGTATGGGACAGTCGTTAAGTCCTTCAGTCGTTAAGTCCATCATACACCCGAGTCCTCAGCAGGCCGAATTTGAGTCCTAAGTCCTTGTTTCAATTGTTCAAGTACCCTACCTTTAAGAGTCTATGATTGAGCCTATGATCTTTAGCAAAAATATCTCTGGGAGGTGAAATACATTTTGAGTTCTCAAAATCATTTTTAAAGCGGTTGACATGATTTATTTTACATTCTTAAAATTTACGTACATGTTCGAAAGTTGTTGGACCCCAAATAAAATTTGTAAAAGGTGTTTGAAACAATTTCTGACACTAATATACTTTTTGTAAAATAATGTACTTTTGTAAAATATCGTTTCACTGGACTCGGATGGACTCGGCCCAAATCTCTGATCTACATGTACATGTATGAGTCCTTACTGCCCAAGTCCTTGAAAATTGGGACTCCAGTCAAGTCGAGTCCAGACTATAGACCTAACATCTTCCAAGTTGGAAAGAATTTTCTGTGACAGCTCATGTTTATTCTACATGTACTTGGTTCCACGTTTTTCTTGAAATTATATAAACTCCTCAAAAAAGGTTCGGAAAGTCAAGTTTGACTGACAATTTCTCTCTTGCTACTGAATTTGTAACACATTTCCCTTGAATTTGGTATCATTGGAAAGCCCTGTTATTCCTATTTACAGTGATGTGTCATTTGTTATGATTAATCAATTGGGGGGATATGCAGTATAGCGGAATACAGGGGTGGGTGGAAAGTGAAATGTCACAAAATTCACTGCTATTGTCATGCAGTGCATTCCCCTTTTGCTTGGAGGATGGGAATGGATCAATGTACTTTTTGACAATAGCAATGCATTTTGTGACATTTCACTTTACACCCACCCCCGTATTCAGCAGTGCTGCACATCTCCCAATTGCTTAAGCATAACAAGTGACACATCATCATAAAGAGGAATAACAGGGCTTTCCAATAATATAAAATTCAAGGAAAATTATTTTGCAACAAGAGAGAAATCGTCAGTCAAACTTGACTTTCCGAACTTTTTTTGAGGAGTTTATATATTTTCTCAAGTACATTGAACAACCAAGTACATTCAAACTTAACAGGGAACTTGTATTATCAGAAAGTAATACGATAAATGACAAATGATTTAGACCTTAACTTTACCATGCTATAAGCAGAAACTAACCATGCTCTTGTTACTGCTCTTGGGCTCGGAGCCAGTATTAATATAGAGGGCACTCTTAGTCACGACACTCGAATGCGAACATGCAACACACGAGGACCATCAGTTAAATTAGCAACATTTATTCGTTCCAACCGTGTTTGGGTAACTACCTTTAAATCGTGCATTCTGTGACTAAATACAAAATCCGTGGTGATGGTAACAAAGGGCGAGAATATTATAAGTTACATCTATCCCATCCGAGTTTTGCCCCAGTCTATATAATGCATCCTGGTACATTTGTATCCAAGTGCACTGCTTCTCAGGGGCAAATTTGGGATGGTCGTTCTAGTGGGAAAAAGCCCATGTTCTACATTTACATGTTTGCGCATGGGCAGCACAACTTGGAAAAGTTGGGCTAACATTTTCAAATTGTCGTTGGGTTTTGCATATCCTATTCAATATTTGCCATCCTTTATAATTCTTTAGTAATTTTGGCAGTGGTGTACTTGTCAACGCCCAGGTTGTCCAAATGCATTACTTTTTACTTGAAATGGCGATGTTTGCTGTATTTTTAAGCCGTCAAACAGCAATATCACCGGGTGTGTGCGACCATCGTTCAAAAGAGTTTTTCATCCCATAAAAAAAAATTGACAAAACATGACAGAAACGACATCAAATGATATGAATGACATGGTTGGATACAGCAATTTGTTCAACCTTGATTTCCCCAAAAACAGGTATGCTTATTTGGTCCTGACAGCAAATTTACAACATATCTTCTGTCAATGGAAAGACACTGTGGCCGCTGCCGCTGTACCGATTTAGAGCATGCGCAAACCATGACACAGCCCCTTTAAGCCCTGTGGTTGAATAGACTGCTTTACGGTGACACCATTTGGGTGTCATTTGACAATCATGTCCCACGTGACCCGAGTGCTAACCAGCAAAAAGAGTGAGAACAGTGTATTGGTTGCACTTACCTCTGTTACCTACGGTAACCTTGTTGGTTGTTTTGCACCATAGCTGTTGCACTGAGTAAGATAAAAATGTCTTTCTTCAGGCTACATCGTGAAAACATAGTTTCGTTCTTCCGAGCCGAGTACATGCTCAATAATTCGATCGTATTGCCATGTGTTTACATGTATGCCGCATTTTTGAACAAAAACGGGCAGATGGGTATTTTTTTACCCACGTTCGTGTGCGTCGATTAGCATGCATGTTTGCACCCGTTTACACATGTGGCTGATGACACCATGGAGTTCCATATGTAAGTATAGCTCAATGGGTGTCGGCTGACATCCAGAAATTCAGATGTTGCACGTGGCCAAAAGCAGTCTATAGACCGTATCGAATAGCCACCATTTCATGGGGCAGTTTCTTTGTTCCTTGAGGACATGCATGGTTCTATTGTTGAACGGTGTAAGTAACAAAAGGTGCCCCACAAAATGGCGCCTATTCGATACGGTCTACTGGGTTTAATCCGGGTTTGTCTTCAAATCAGTATTGCACGCAAAGATAAAACCTTAAACTGCGATTCAAGTAACACTACTCTGTGAATGTTTTGCAAAAATATCAAGATTTTGCTGCTTGTTTACATTTTATTCTTTTTTGTTTTTCATTGTAGGTGCTTCTGGTGCCCTGAGTGCATGCGTGTCTAGTCCATGCCTAGCAGGCTCATCATGCCGTAATAGTTACCACAGTGCCAGCCCTGCCATATACGTGGCACAGTATGTGTGCATCTGCAATGTCGCCTTCACAGGACCCAACTGTAATGTGCCTGTCGGTAAGTGTGCTGGATTTAGTCAATTTTTGTTGTCTCATCAGGACTGGCATCCTCGGACAGGATTAGAACGAGGGTCATAGAGGTACCGGGTAGCAGGTGGAGAAAGTACTGCAATCCCTCGTCTGGCTGTACTACCTAAATAAATCACCAACTCAGTTTTCCAGTTGGAACCAATACATAGTTCCGAGTTTGCCCAGTTAACACCGCCCCCTTAGATATTGTTGCTATGGCTCGCACGCTATCGTCAAAATGGCGACACACAACGCACAAAGCAATGAGACTTTCAACAGAAAGCACAGATTCATTGGAGAAAACTCAAAGGTATTCATGTTTCAGGGTCAACAGTTATCTTAGAACACACCAAGTAAAGGGCCAGTAATACAGGGATGTCATATCATCATGAAATACATGCTTTCGTAGTTCGTACCTTTGAACAACGAAACGACCGGCCTTGAAACAAAAGATTCACCCGGATCATCGCATACAACATTGTACAAATTGTATGGGGCCGGCAGAACATATCGCGTGATCATGTTGTTGTGAGACAGTGCACTTTGACCTATGTGGGTGACATCCGCTAGCTCTGTTGTGATTGATCGGCGGGTTCGGTTGATTGACAGGTCGGAACTATGCATTGGCACAAACCAGTTGGGACCAGGGGCCAATTTCATGGCGCTGCTTAAGCAGCAGCTGAAAATCGGTGCTTACTGTAGCAGAAAAGTTGTGCTAACGTAAAGGCTATTTCACGGCTGCGGCGTGCTTAAGCATCCACGTGTTTGGAAACGGGCATTGTTGTGCCACTACTGTTTAGCAAATTTTGTCCCTGAAGCTAGCAAACGTTTTACAGTGCTTAAAGTGTCTCCATGAAATAGCCGGAGCCTCGGTTAGCACAAAATCAGCTGCTAAACAGCGCCATGAAATTGGGACCAGTTGGAACTAGTTGGAACCAACTGGAACCAAATAGGGCCAGTTGAAAGGAGTTCTAATTAAGTTGCAGTAATTCAAATGAATGTCTGTGTTGTATGCCCCACACGCAATGGTTCATCGGCATCAACATTCAATAGGTTGGTATTCCGCTTTCATATGCTAAATTTTTAATTTGCTGTTTATTATTTAAGACATCCACGTTACATGCTTTTGGTCACGTTACATGATTTTGGTCACGTTACATGAATTTGATCAATAGGAACATTTGGTGATCTATACAGCATTTACAGAGGCACTTTCACTGTAACTGAAGTTACATGTAACGTCAGTTATAGTAAAAATGCCCTTATAAAGACCCAGAGAGCCACATGTAGGGTGTCATAGGATGCAGGATATGTCTTGTCATGACATGTACATGTACATGTAGCTCTCTGCACCATTATATAAGGTCATTTTTCTGGTGAATGGCATTACATTTAAAGTTACTAACTGTGAAAATACCCAGAGGTACCAGTTGAAAGTTGCCAATCAGATTAAAGATTTTATTCAGTCGAGCTTAATTGCAAAACGTATCATATTTATTCATTTTTTGACATTTGTAGAAAAATTGCATTTTTTTAATTACAACTAAGCACTATTCCAAAAAGTAAGTTTTTTTGTTTTTTAATCTAAATTTTTTAAAAATGGCATTTATTGCATTTTGCGATGAAACTCTTTATACACTACATATAACAAATGTTTGTTTTTTGTGTTTGCAACATTCTCATAATGTATTACAGTAAACTCCCCATCAATGAATGCATGTGGAAACCTGGTCAGACAGTGCAGTAATTCAGGCACATGTAATAACGTCTACAACAGCTACCTACAAGCCATTGACTACTGGTGTAGGTGCCTTTCTGGGTTTATTGGCCAACATTGTGAAACAACAGGTTTGTTTTGTAAACATTTATGCCATACATGTACATGCCTTTACAGTTCCCCCACAATTCAGTGCACAGTACATGGAGCAGCGTATGATGAGACGGAATTACAGTACGCCGCACAGAAGCACCAAGTTTGATCGTGTACAAACAAATGGGATTTCGCTGGAAAGTGGAGGCTTCAAACTTGTATAACGTGGCAAATTTTTGTTTTGGACACATGTTAACTGGTAATATAGAGCTCCGATACAGATTCAACCTACTGTATATCATCTGTTATGAGAATATATCGGCATCTAGGGGTGAAATGCTGAATTAACTGTCAAAAACTTGTGGACACACTAGGGCGCGGTGAGGCACCATGCGCCAGTTGCAGCACTCTGTGCACTACTCAGTGTACTAGAATTCCATCCCATCATGCACTGCTTGCAGAGAATTGGGGGAACCGTAAAGACACGTATTCTACCACACAGAAAACCAATATAGATACACAACTTAAGCTCAGTAAATCTTAGCTGTAAACCACCTTTAGTTCACCAATACAATGACATTATCCATCTTGTAGTTTAAAATACAAAATTATCTTTTGAATGAAAAGGGATAGAGTTTGCATGTAACATTCGAGACTTTGTCTTTGCCTTCTTTTTTTCATTGTTGCAGTGAGCAACCCATGTAACAACCCATCTCCTTGTCTGAATGGTGGTGCCTGTTCTGCTAACGGTCTGACGTTTACATGCTCCTGTCGACCAAACTTCAGTGGAACCATCTGTGAAAATGCAGTTGGAGGTATGTTAATTTTGAATCAAGAGCTGCAAGTTTGTACATGTGGCCCTATGAAATCCTGGAGCAAGTTCAAATCACGACTAGAGTCAACCACTGGTCGAACGCCATCCTGGCAATTAACACATATTCACACTAACGTGCAAATGCGAATGACTTTGGTTTGTCACTTGGTTCCGTGCAAATCGCTGCATCAACTCAATGCTTGATGGGTACCAGTGAGCAGCATAACCGTGTCCAAATAGTCGACCAGACATGACTAACTATCATTGACTAGACTGCATTCTGTTGGAAATAGTCGATGTATGGTCGTGATTCAAACTTGCTCATAAGTGTTGTACATACATACTTTAATTAAAGACTGTATATAGGATTTGTAATGTCCCAAAATTTCAATCAAACATTTGATTGGAAAGCCTTTCATGTGTGCACATGGCACATGCATTTTTAAAATTGTGTGAAAGAGACTGCCGTGGTATTAGGACAATTAAATATAACCGTGGAACCAGCCAAAATGGTCATTTTGTGCAATTTCTCGAAGGCATGCACACATTTTTGCTTTGTTCTCTTGAAAGATGGATAAGGTACTGGCCTGACTAAAAATAAATAAAATTCCACTATCTCCTTTTGTTCTGCCTTACTTCTAAAAAGCTGAGAGTTGAATTGAGAATTTAATTAAGAACTGCTCATAAACACTTGTCTTGAATTGGGACTTGGGATTTGGACCATGGTGTAATTTGGGCATTTCACAGCACTGGCGCCACCAAGAGTTTGACGCGGAAAGGCTACATTCAATGTGTACGTGCACGTCGTGTATGGGTTAAAAAAGTCTGCACGAGCATGTATAGCTAAACGTGTGATAAAGTACGCCTATATTATGCCATTCTCAAGAAAAGAGCACTAATTGAACTTTATTTCTTCACAAACTTTGTCAAATGTGTTTAAATAATCTAGGCTTTCTAAATAAACTTCAATCTCTAAATCACACATTCGTTTTCAAATCAAATCTGAACTGTTTGTGTGATAAACAAATACAGAGTTCAACTGCTCTGTCAGAAAATGCCCTCTCCTACAGAAACGCTTGGTGGTGTTCTTAATGTGATGCCCAAAATTTACTAATTTCTCAACATCTCTGCTCCCGAGTCATTAATGTTTGTTACTTTGGTTTTTCTTCTCCAGACACGACTCCACCCAACGTGTTTGGCTGTCCAAGAGATTTCTCTTTCAATGCTTTCACCCAAGCCAGCGTGACCGTGCCATGGAATGAACCCACCTCCCCTGATGGCAGTCTGGTATACCAGACACACACGCCTAACTTATCACTCTTCCTGGCTGGAACCTCCACCCGCATTATTTACAAGTATGCAGATGCGGCTGGCAACTTAGCGGCATGCTCCTTCAATGTTCTTGTCACAGGTAGGTATTGCTTCCAAATCCAAGTTACACATCTAGCTTTAATTTGTTGGGTGTACCATGGCCGAATGGTTTAGTCAGTGACTCAAAGGCTGCGTTCCAGCATGTACATGCACTCGTGTTAACACAAGTGCGAGCGCATGTGGTCTAGTGGGTATGAAGCGGGACTCCCAATCAGAGGTTGGGGGTTCGAGCCCCACTTCAACCAACGTGTCTGTGTCCCTGTTGCCTCGTCAACCCAAGATATATATGGGAAGCTGTTAAGGGGATTGCCACAATCTAACTGCTGATAGCATCTTTTTGATGGATACCGGCGCATTACAAATATTCATTATTATTATTATTATAGGGTTGTGCGCCTGACCAGCAGCCACCTAGTTGAAGCGAAATGGTTCTGGTGATTCCCTGATGGCAGCGGTAATAATAGTAACACCGCATTGAGCACCCTGCAGGGTGGATATGTGCGCTATACAAATCCATGCATTATCATTATTATTATTAAGTATACTCTTGCGCACAGGAATGACAAGAATAGTGACACTCGGGTCAGTTGGAGTAATGTCTCGCTACTCAACAACAAATGGGGAATGTGCTGTTACTCCTCATGCTCCCGATGAGGGTCATGTGATTTGCATGACACATGGTGGAATATGGGTCCACCATGTGTCATGATGATGATGATGATGGGTAGAATTTTGGGTGAATTTGCTCAACTTGTTGACTGAAATCATTTTTATTGACACCATTGCTCCATCTTCTTTCATATGATCCTCTAAAGGGATCTGGTTGCTGAGATTAGCCGACTTAAGTCATTGCCCTGTACCCACCTGGGAGGTTCTTCAGTTCGGCCACGAAGTGTTGAGAGAACACGAAGAAATTCTCAGTTTTAGAGGTGGGACGAAAACCCCACACACCAAGCATGGACTGAGAACCCATAGCACATACTGACCTGGATGGGATTTGAACCAGGGCCATAGTAGTGGAAGGCGAGGAAAGAACCACCACGGCAACCTGATTCCCCGACACCGTTACTCTTCAAAACTTGTGACAACTTTTTTCTTTGTTTTCCATTTTGGCTCAGGAACCTTGGCAGGTGACAATGTGGACCCAACCATTACTTGCCCAGGTGACGTTTCTGCCAACCTGCTCGGAGACCAGTCGTCCATCCGAGTGGTCTGGCCCTCTCCCCAAGCCTCTGATGACCGAGGCCAACCTCAGGTCACCAGTGATCGTCGGTCTGGTTCAATTTTCGGTGAGGGTGTAACTACAGTGACGTACACTGCTACAGATGCAGCAGGCAGGAGCGCAACATGCACAATCCGAGTCCGAGTCACAAGATCTCAGGGTAATATTACAGTGGAATATGAAAAACGACCCGTTGAAAAATTCCATATTTTATATTTTAACCTCATTGTCTACAAAATCAAATAAAACACTCACTTAAAGGGGCCTGAAAAGCATTTTGTTTTTAAATTGTCACACTTTTGAGCCAGTACATTGGTCAGAAAATGTCACCTGTAATATTTCATTTTGTTTTTGTCAGGAAAAAATTAAATAATTTTAATTCGCACACAGAGATCCATCTTGTAATAATTATTGCATTGGTCCATATGATGTTGCACGGAATTTAATTTGTCCATATACGTGTTGTATGCACAACGTGTTTATTCCTAGAACTTGCTAAAAAAAAAACAGTGTGCTCAGGGGGAACTCGAACCCACAATCCCCTGCATACTAGGAAAATAAAAACCACCTGACAACCGAGCTTCCCAGTGCTAAATGGCTGGCAACTGCATATGGGTCTGTCCACAGTAATGGGGTACATTTCTGTAACATTCAAGATCTTAGGTCCGTGTTCACTTCAAGTGTCTTAATTTTATCTTTAAATTATCAAGCTAAACTGAGGAAATAACTTTTTCACCAAGGAGTAAGAAAAATAGTCCTACAACATACAATTCTGAAAACCCCGTGCACAAATTTTCCTATTACGCGTGTAACAAAGACGGAAAAAAATGTCACAAAATGGTTTGTCCACGTTACCTACGTAATAGGAAAATTTGTACACAAGCTTTTCAAAAATGTATGTTGTGGCAGAAATTTTTTACCCTTTTGGGCAAAAGTTATCTCCTGAGAACAAAACAAGGACATTTCTTTAATTCTGAGATAAACTAAAGACATCTGAAAGGAATTATTGACTTACTTTTCAAATGTACCCCATTACTGTGGACAGACCCATTTATATAAAACTAGGGAAGAGACACAAATCCAACCGCCGGTACCGACAGCGGTATCGCAGTAGGTGGGTCATTCTTCAATAAGTGTCTATTTTTGGCCTTAAGAAATCGTGAAAAAAAGTTGTTCAAATGTTGATTATTTTTAGTGGAACATGATCATTAAGGTACACAACAACTATAATTAACTTTCGGCACAATCTTTAGGGGAGTTTTATTTAATTTTATTAACATTAACTTTTCAGTGTTGTAGCATAGGAAAAATGTGCTAAAATCATATCCGTCACACTTTCGTGACGGAAATGACGAATTTTGACAGTGACTTTGGAAACTGAGTAAATTCAAACAAGAGAATTTAAAGTTTAAACATAGAATAACAACCAGTGAACAGAGGGCGTTGAACAGAATATAACGCAACTTATTGTCCTCATTTTATTGCCATTATTGGCAAATGAAAATGCAAAATAAAATAAGATATGACGCTCCAAAATATCGTGACGGAGATGACCCAAAATGCAAAAAAATTATCTTCATCACGGCAAAAAGTGATGGAACTGACTGTGACGGATATGACTAAATAAACAATTAAACTTTTATAACACCACCCACAGTCTGTTTGAAGCCCAAATACAACAGAAGCTTGGAAGTTTGCACAATTGTGATCGTTTGCATGAATACTTTTCAAGATTAAAAACACCAAATAAGATATGTTATAAAGCGTTCGGAGATGACGTTGAATAAAGGTACTATTGTAATTGTTTGAGAAAGTCCACAATTCCTTGGCTATTACGGGTTGCAGTCTTCTTTAATGGATTATTTCTTGCTATATAGGCTCTGAGGTATCCGATGGACTAATGCAAGTTTTGTTCATGGTCAGTTCTCTATCAGATATGATGCTCCAAAATATCGTGACGGAGATGACCAAAAATCCAGGGACACGATTTTTGACTCTTAAAATGTCAGATTTCATGCAAATATGGTTTAATGATGTAATTTTAAATTTTGCATTTGGAGGAGACCAACTATACTTGGCTTCTGGTAGTATAATTATCTTTTTAAGCTGCTTATTTAAAAAATTATGGCAATGGGGACATTTTGAGAGACACCACCGGGACATGCGTTTTGGGGGTATTTTGAAGGTTCATCGTAAAAAATAAGCACCCTGTCGATTTTTTTCAAGAATTTGTACCACTGCATATAATCAGAAATATGTTAAAGATTATTTTACCGCCTAAAAATAAGATTTTCATTATATAGTTTTTGAGATGTAGCATCTCAAAGTGTCGGGACACGAAAATAGACACTTACTGAAGAATGACCCAGGTACGGGCGGTTAGATTTATGTGTCTTTCCTAAGGTGACTTTTGTGTCAGTCCAAACAAAGTTAAATAAAATCCATTAAGATCACCCATACAAAGAACAAAATTGTTGAGAAACTTTCCAATCACTAGGGTGGGCAGTGTTTAGTGCTGCGGTGGTGTTAGTCTGTGTTTAGTTTTTTGTTGTGATGTTGACTTGTTTGTGATGAAAAACCATAAAATTAAATAAAAACGAAAAACCTATTCGGTGGTCCGGGCTGTGAAGTGAAATCATCAGCAGAAAATGAGATATATCCAAAGCAAAAGCTGCCAAGACAAGAACGAATCATTTGCGACAAAGTCGTGGGGCTCGCGCGATAGTGAACGGCTGATAAACTGACCATTTTTGTTAATTTTAAGCTTTTCTAGTTAATTACTGGACATTTTGACAATCTTTTTTTCACAAGGACCATCAAAAAACTGTCGTCAATTATGCTACATGTACATCACTAAATTATGTAAACAGTAAGCCGGTGTGTCCCTTTGAATACTAGGATTGATCTTAAGATAAATTAATTTCACTGTTTGCTTTTCTACATGTAACTAGGTTTCAGTATCCAGTGTCCTACTTCTGTGAACCTGCCTGTTGCTGCCGATCTTGACTGCTACACATACACCTTACCTGACCCTACCTTCTCAAACGCCCTTGGTACACCAACGCTGGGTTATCGCCTTGTAAATGGCGCTGCCACTGGCCGGGATTTCTACACTACGGTGCCATTTACTGGCAGTTTTTTGTTCCGAGCAGTCGATGCTTTTGGCAGGGTAGCTGAGTGTAACTTCCAATTGTCCATTGTATCAACTTCAAGTAAGTGCCAGTGCTGCTCGAGTTCTCAAATGAATCCGGGGCACCTGTTTTCAACGTCGGCAACACAATTAATTTTAATAATAAATTTTAAAGCCAATGCGGCTATACGCTGTGCCATACTTAAAATTTTGAAAGGAAAAATGACAACATCCATGCAACAGTTGCATGGATGACATCAGGATTGAACACTTGTTCCCCCGACTCCAACACGGCATGAAGTATGGAAACTTTGCTGCGACCTGATTCACACCCTCTCGAGCCCGAGCACCAAACTGCAAAACCAAATAAAATAACAAGAAGCGTATTTAGATGCAAATTAAAAGTGATTTTTCAAATGGTCAGAAGGGATACGGTTTCAAAATTAAGCCTCAGTGTGCTTTTATAACAAACTTGCTAAGCTGACGATATTCTAAAAAAATAGGCAACCTTGGGCAAGTAATTTTTCTTCCTTTAAGTAATCGAGATTTGTAAAAAATCTATCATGCTGTGTTAAAATTGAGCTTTTTTTTCCCTCGCTCTCTCTCTTTCTGTCTTATTAGCTCCTTGCACACCTAACCCATGCCAGAATCAAGGTAGCTGCAGTGTCGTCGGTTCTTCATTTAATTGTCGATGCTTCAATGGATTCACAGGACTTACATGCCAAACACCACCAGGTATACTTTATTCGATTTCTAAACTAGGCAGTCATAAATATGTCTGATATATTTATATGTTTGACTCGATAGTTTCACTAGCAAGTATGTCTCATTTCAAAGTATTTTATAAATGTAAGAGTAGTTTAAAAGTACTTTATCATCCAACACCAAGGGATCATTATAGTTTTCCCATTAAAGGCACAGGCTCGTCAGCAATGCACGCGCGCCAAATTCGTGCCACGAAATACGCAGCTCCATAGCAAAGGCATGGAGCTGTGTATTTCGTAGCACGAATTTGGCATTGACGAGCCTGTGCCTTTTAAACCGTGTTGTATTTTGTTTTACTATACCTCAAATATTCTGCCGGGCAGCTGTGGTATTCCATTGGTCTTTAAAATTTCCTCCAATTCTTCCTTATTGATAGCTTTCCAATGACGTCATGTTGTGTGTCAAATAATGCCGCGTCATTGTGGAAGCAATGGGCGTGCGCGTTGTATGTGTCCATAGCACGCGTAGCGCTCTGTACTAAGGTTCCCATTGGTGAACTAAACCACGCTACGCCCACCAGAGACACACACAACCCGCACGCACATCACTTCCACAATGACTCGGCATTGTTTGACTCACAAAATGGCGTATTCGAAAGCTATCAATATCACAAAGCGAGCACCACTGGAGGTTTTATTTATGCTGTAATTCGTGGGTATGCACGTAAAGCACACGCATCGTTCGTACATTTATTGTGCTGAGACAAATCTAAGGCATTGTCCCACTCATTTTCACGAAAACCAAAAAGAGTTCAAGTATCAACCTTGAAGGGGCTCTGTCACAGTTTGCGTATGCACCAAATCTTTAAATTATTGACATAACGTGCGTGCTCAGAAGAATGTAGTGCAATTTCGTTACACAGTGCATTTGGTTCGTGTGCATAAATATACATCATGTACTTTAACACGTGCTGCATGGGCAGTATACAGTGTTCATGAGTGTTTACAATACGCAGATCAGAATTCAACTACATAGTACATCGTGCTGCGCACCTTCGTTCGATTTCGCCAGTGTCTCGGAAAAAATGGTACAGCGGCGGCAGCCAGAGTGTCTTTACATCGACAAAAGATGTGCTGTAAAATTGCTGTCAGGACCAATTAAGCATACAGTTGAACAAAATGCTGTATCCAACCATGTCATTCATATTATTCGATGTCGTTTCTGTCGTGTCTTGTCGGGTTTTTGATGGTATGAAAATACTCTTTTGAATGACGGCCGCATACCCGGTGATATTGATGTTTGACGGCTTAAAGATACGGTAAACAGTGCCACTTCAAATAAAAATGTATGCATCAGGACAACCTGACAGTTGACAAGTACACCACTGCCAGAATTACTCAAGAATTGTAAGGGATGGCAAAGATTTAATAGGATATGCAAAACCCGAGCGACGAAACTTATAAAGGTTCGGCTAGTTTTGCTGCGCTTGTGCAAACCGTGACACAGCCCCTTTAATGAAGGTGGATTTGCTCATTGAAGGCACCATCATGCAAAAAAAATCACACATACACAAAAGTGGCTTTAAGCTCATTATCAAATGTTTTCTTGTTTTCCAGGTCCATGCTCGTCCAACCCATGCCAGAATCAAGGTGTCTGCAGAAATGTTGGTTCTTCATCATTCAATTGTCAATGCATCAATGGATTCACAGGACTTACATGCACAATCCCACCACAAGGTATACTTTATTTGATTTATAAAATAGGCAGTGATGAATATGTCTGATATGTTTATAGTTTCACTAGCAGAAGAATAGTTGAACTTCCAACAGAATTTCTGAATTTTAATTGAAAATTGCTTTTTCAAGACAAGATTTACAAGCATGGTATAATCAGCACTTTTCCAAAATTATGTTAAAAATTTCCACAGAATGTCCTGGTAACTGAGCATACAGTGCTAATAAATTACATGGATTAAGAGAAAATTATTGTAATTTAAAAATCAGGAATATTGTGGCTTTTTCATGTAGCAAAACCTTGAAATGTTGTAAGTAGGTCTGCAAGAGCTGCAAGTTTGTGCAGGTGGCCCTATGAAATCATGGAGCAAGCTCGATTCACGACGACAGTCAACCACTGGTCGAACGCCATCCTGGCAACAAACATTCACACTAACGTGCAATGACTTTGGTTAGTCACTTGGTTCCGTGCAAATCGCTGCATAAACTCAATGCTTGATGGGTACCAGTGAGCAGCATAACCGTGTCCAAATGGTCGACCAGACATGACTAACTATCATTGACTAGACTGCATTCTGTTGGAAATAGTCGATGTATGGTCGTGATTCAAACTTGCTCATAAGTGTTGTACATGTACTTTAATTAAAGACTGTATATAGGATTTGTTGCGTGTGTCTCTAGTGGGCGTAGCGCGGTTTAGTTCACCAATGGGAGCCTTCGTACAGAGCGTTACGCGTGCTATGGACACACGCGGTGCGCGCGCGCATTGCTTCCGCAGCGGCGCGGCGTTGTTTGACACACAACATGTGTTGTACATGTACTTTAATTAAAGACTGTATATAGGATTTGTAATGTCCCAAAATTTCAATCAAACATTTGTTTGGAGAGCCTTTTATGTGTGCACATGGCACATGCATTTTTTTCATTTTGTGGGAAAGAGACTGCCGTGGTATTAGGACCATTAAATATAACCATGGAACCAGCCAAAATGGTGATTTTGTGCAATTTCTCGAAGGCATGCACACATTTTTGCTTTGTTCTCTTGAAAGATGGATAAGGTACTGGCCTGACTAAAAATAAATAAAATTCCACTATCTCCTTTTGTTCTGCCTTACTTCTAAAAAGCTGAGAGTTGAATTGAGAATTGAATTAGGAACTGCTCATAAACACTTGTCTTGAATTGGGACTTGGGATTTGGACCATTTGGGCATTTCACAGCACTGGCGCCACCAAGAGTTTGATGCGGAAAGGCTACATTCAATGTGTGTGCGCGTGCGTGCAAGTCGTGTTTTGGATAAAAAAGTCTGCACGAGCATTGCTAAATGTGTGATAAAGTAGGCCTATATCTATTCTCAAGAAAAGAGCACTAATTGAACTTTTTCACAAGTACACAACTGCCAGAATTACTAAAAAATTATAAGATTGAATAGGATATATGCAAAACCCGAGTGACGAAACGTATAAAAGTTGGGCTAGTTTTGCTGCGCATGCGCAAACCATGACACAGCCCCTTTAATGAAGGTGGATTTGCTTATTGAAGGCACCATCATGCAAAATAAAATCACACATACACACACAAAAGTGGCTCTAAGCTCATTATCAAATGTTTTATTGTTTGCCAGAACCATGCTTGTCCAACCCATGCCAGAATCAAGGTGTCTGCAGAAATGTTGGTTCTTCATTCAATTGTCGATGCGTCAATGGATTCACAGGACTTACATGCACAATCCCACCAACAGGTATACTTTATTTGATTTATAAAATAGGCAGTCATGAATATGTCTTATATGTTTGTAGTTTCACTAGCAGGATAGTGGAACTTACAACAATTTATGAACTTTATAAATTGAAAATTGCTTTTTCAAGACTTGATTTACAAGCATGGTATAATCAGAATTTTTCCAAAGCTATGTTAAAAATGTCCACAATGTCCTGGTCACTGAGCATACAGTGCTATGGATTAAGAGAAAATTTTTCTAATTTAAAAATCAGCAATATTGCGGCTTTTTCATGTTGGAAAATCTTGAAATGTTGTAAGTAGGTCTAGAAATAATAATAATAATGGGTTGTATTTAGTCCATTGGGAAAAGGTTTGCACTGTAAACGTATTGGACCCTACAGTAAATAACATGCTTGCACAGGGAAAGTTTAAAGTGGGGTCACGGCAACTGTCCGCATGGGCACTGAAAAAAAATGGCTAATAGGAATGCACGGTAAAATTACACAGGAATGTTCCCTAAAGGTAGCAGAAGTAAAAGTTCAATGGGAACAAGCTTAAAGCTTGATGAAAAAATATGAACATCCTCTGACACCTGCACCCACTCTCTGGTACTTGGTACAATAGACCGATCCAGTAAGCCCTGCCAATTTAGCAATTGCCTAGCAACATCGCACACATGCGAGACACGTGTGCAGTGGAGTCACGTGGCAACATAACATTTTGCTTACTGCTTTCCGGCCATGCCCGCGCCCTCACGCACACAGAAACTGCACGCTGGAAAGCAAAATGTGCACTGTGACAAGTATCCGTTAATGTGCGTGCACATAACAACACGCTAGCTTTACACGTAACGCACGCGATCGAACATAAAACAACTCAACTCCAGCAGTTGGGCTATTTTCGATCGAACAAAAACAGCACATCTAGAACGCGGTGTAGGAAAGTGAATGCAAAATATGGCAAAACGACCGGCTAATTTTGGTGAGTTTTACCGATTTACACAAGTATTTATGAATGTATGAAAACTGGCTAGGGTCCTGCCGGCGCTGATAAAAATCATGTTTATTGTGTTTTTGCGTTACTCGTACTGCAGTTTGCCGTATCTCTGTGCACACAATTTTGAGGACTCGGGTCACCAAAATGGAGATCCACTTTTTTGGTTACTTCAACCTAAGGCTGTGATTGATTTATTCCAGAATGGGCGGAGCTTACTGGATTGGTCTATTGGCAGGCCCGCACTTTGCCTTGACTACTTTCAATTTACAGAAGTAAGAGTAAATAGGTATCATAAAGCTTGGTAGGTATCATGAAGGTCTGTTTTGACTCATCCATGCAAATTAGAGGCAACAAAAAATTGTAACTTTTAACTACAATGTAGTTATGTGAGAATGTGACATTGCTTTTTCTTTTCTTCTTCCAAATATTTCTAGGCCTTATGATCATTTGCAGTGATCCGCCAACTGCCACAGGAAATGCTGGGTCAGCTGTCTCTGTCAATATACCAGAGCCAACAGCCGTTGGAGCCCCACAGGCTACAGTTATGTTTTTATACTTTGAAGGAACTACACAAATATTTGCACCTAATTCATATCAAGTCGTCATTCCTCGGAGTGGAACAGAAACCAGAACCGTTACAGTCTATGCAGCATTTGGAGGAGGTACCCACTCTTGCACTAGTACCGTAACTATCTCAGGTAACACACTGGTGCAATTGCACTAATTATACTAAATATTATGCACATGCAAAACATTTAGGTACAAACAAAGATTGTTTGGTTTAACATTGAATTCCCATTAAAATCTCGCAAGAAAACTTTGGCACTTTCTTGCTTTGTTGGAATTCCATCTTAATGCAAAACCAATTGAGTGTAGAAATTGGTTTTGACTCGGTTTCAAGGCTAATTTCATAGGAAATGTGTCGGCTGATGCAAGTTTAGAACTCTATTTTGACTGTTGCCCCTGTATGTTATCGTCCAAATTTACCCTTTGCATTGCATACTGTACTAGTCCTGCACATGCAGCGCTGTGGAAAATTTCTGCTCAGTCATCTGGTCATGCAGTAAAAAATATTTCTTTTCAAGCTGATTATTAGCTTCGTCTCACCCCCAAGGCATTTGACATTCAGTCCGAGTTTTCACTCAAATGTTGCAAGTCAACAGCCCAAACCACATGGTCACGGTACCCCATCATGTGTGTTATTTTTCACGGTTACACAGGAACATTTCAAAATCTTGCAATGTTATTGATGCATGTACATTTTTGTCCTTTTCAGAGGGTACCGTTGTCCCATGTAGCAACAATCCTTGTATAAATGGAGGCACATGCAGTGTTAATGGAAATACATTCTTTTGCCAATGTCTCCTTGGATATTCCGGAGACAACTGCCAATTGGGTATGTCATTTTTATTTATTTTTCCTTGTTTTTCCTGTTATGTAATTACATAATATAGGTTTTCCTGGCCAATTTCGCAAAATCGTCATTCGGTTTTGAGGATTACACGCTCGTTGTCGTTTGAATTTGGACAGACATCCTCGAACTCGATTCAATTTCACGAAAGGGCATTCTTTTTTATTGTGTATGCATTCTGTATCACAAATAGGCCACCAAATACGCAGCTCTATGCCTTTGCTATGGAGCTGCGTATTTCGTGGCACGAATTTGGCACACGCGCATTGGTTTGAGAACTAGTAATTGGTTTGAGAAATTACTAGTTCTCAAACCTATATAGGTTTGAGAACCAACTATAATTATTGGTTCTCAAACCTATAGAGGTTTGAGAACCATTTACGTTTAAATTTCATCTCTCTAGCTTTAGGTAAAATTAAGTTGGGTGTACTCATTAAAGAAATTCTTTCCTACAGTATAAGGTAAATCGAGTTAGGTCCACGATTGCCGGCAAATACAAGTATGGGTGTGTGAATCTGTTTTAACACACTAGTGGCGTACCCAGGAGAATGCTACCCCACAAGGAACAAAGGTACCCCACAAGTTGGTCTTTGTCTACTTAGTACGCCACAAGGTTTGACCAGTGCTTTACCTACATGTATGGGAAGAGTTTTGACAATGGGAACAAAGGGTAGACAAAGGGAAGTACGTGGGAGGGTAACAAAAGAGGTACCCCATAAGGGTGTAAAGGTTGTGTGTGTGTGCGCTTGTTCTCCCAAACAATCGTGGACGTTTTAGGGAGGTCTAACAAAGAAAACAATATCGTCCGCGATTGGCAAGCGAACGTCCGCGATTCGCTCCTGTACAAAACCAACGAGAGTAAGGAAAAATAGACTATGTCCAAACAAAAGAGGAACAAAGGGACGTCCGCGATTGTATGTCGATTCGCACCTACGTGTGTGTAGGGACTACACACTCTCTGCGACCAAGCACGTACCATTTTTGGACGAGGGGGGATTTTTAATTTTTTTAAATCGCACCACCGTGCAGTCAGAGAAGGGTGGATTCACACTGAGACTTGTGAATCCACTTCTCTGACCCCCAAGGTGGGGCCCTAAAAAAAAAAATAATGAATATAAAAAATAATAATAAATAATAAATTCCCCCTTCACAGTGGTTTAAAAGCCAGTACCACCCAGACATGACAAAATATCACAAACTTACTTCAATATACCTTTGATGTAGTCACTTTGCACACCCATTCAACCTATTTGCAATCCAAAACAGCTCATTACCCAGCCGCAAAACCTCCAAGAGGCTCTAAAACGCACGCAGTTCACGAAAGCTAAAGCGCCTTCTATTGACGATTACTTTCACATCGTTTGAAGTTATGCCCATTTCAAACTCCCGTTGAGCTGATGCTGCTGATGCCGAATTCTGGCGGATCGTTTGAAGTGTTCTCTGGAGTGGTTTGTTAAAAACGCATATTTAAATCATATTTTGGGACGTTCATATTGTGTTTCTTTCTCCTGAACATCAACCTCGGAAGCCACTGAAGTAGATGACAAATAGAGCGCCTTTATACCACAGTCGGTGATAAAGTGTCCATTCGGTTTTCCTCATGAGACTTTGGCAAAACCAGAAATGCCTAAGCCAATAGTTCATCAAGATGCTTTTTCCTGATGAACAGCCTTTATTTTTCCAGCCCTTTTTATTTCCCCCACTTATATCCCTCACAATTCAAAATGTCGTGCGACCTTTTCCTCTCGAATAATCTCGGTTTTTGCCGTCCAACTTATTTTTCACCACTTTCATCGGAAACCTGACGAGAAGTTCACACAATGGACCTCGTAGAGCTAGCTAGAGCCACGACGTTGCTCACTGTCGACAACTGTCGTCAATAGAGGGCGCTATTTATTTACTATGCGATAGCTGTAGGGAGCAATGTGGGCCGTAGACGTCTTTGAAAAGGTCGATTTATTTCGCTCAAAGAGATTTTGCGGCAGATTACTTTTGTAGCCAAGTAACCAAGGTAAAATTTTTTGATAAGAGTAGAAAGTTTTGCCTTGGCCGTTTATGGCTGATTGTAAAAATATCTGACTAAACACATTTTGTGTGTTTTTCATATTTTTCAAAACTTCTCGATAAGATAGCACTGCTTCGTTTGCCACTTTACTAATAATTATTTAAAACAATCATTATACCACCGGAAAGAGCATTTCGAGGACTAAATTATAATACATAGAACATTTTTTTTTAAATGTTGTTCTATTCGGGAAAATATGAGATTTAGTTCAGATGACTGGACGTTTTAATTACTCGGTTTATTCTCATACTTTTAACTGTACAGTTAAAATAGGCAATTTTTCGGGGCACAAAACAGCTTTTTCGCCCCAAATCAATTTTTTCAGATACAACTGACTTGTTATAAGTCAAAAAACTGCAAACCAAAATCGGCCGAAATGTCTGGGTCTTAAACCACTGTGCCCTTGTCCTAAAATGGTATGTGCTTGGTCGCGGAGAACGCATATAGTCGCGTGTACACACTATGTAGCGGTTATAATTGAACGTGCTTAAAAAAAAAAGTACGTAGATGTCCAACTTTTGAAAATGGCATAGGCCCCATAGCTTACGTGTAACTACATGTGTGTATTGCAGAAATGTTGCGCAAATTATGCAATAAAAAGTTGCGCAAGTGGGCATACACAGTGCGTAAGGTTTCATGAAATCAGCTGCAGATTTTTGGACATTCCATACTTGCGTGCTTGCATATCGTACTTGCGTGCACGGCATGTACAAGCACAAGCAATATGCTCATCACATAATAGGTCAGTGTTGTTCAAAAGTTTTGCACAGAATATGCCATGTCCTGGATTGGACTCTCTAAAGCACTGTATCAGAAGCTTTAATTCACAGATCCGTCAAACCCTGCTTGATGGATCCAGCAGGGTTTTATTTTGTTTCACATTTTGTTTCATTTTTAAAATTTATTTAAAGGGACACACCAGCTTACTGTTTACATAATGTAGCAATCTAGCATTCTTGACAATAATATTTTGATGGTCGTGAAAAAATTTATAAAAATGTCACGTAATTAACTAGAAATGTTTAAAATTAACAAAAGAGACAAATGTTGGGCTATACGTTTTACCAGCTACCGCGATGTTTTATGTATCATGTGTTTGTAAATAAAGGTGGCGTTCGATATGGGTTGACACGTGTTTAACCTTGATTCCTTGTTTTCCCTGACTCATCACACCTTGCATGATCCTTCAGGTCAGCGCTGACTCGAGGAAGCACATCGAACGCAACGTTTTGGTATCTTTAGCGCCCTCAATAGTCCTATGCTGTTTTTTCTTCGGATATTATTGATCACCGCGAGCGCGAAGCGAAGACACAAAAATCAACACCTTTCTTATGAAATCTGTTGGCAGATTTGTGTACATATTGGAAAATACGGTATGCACATAGTGTTCGTAGGACATTATTTTCCAACAATAAGAGAAACTAACCCATATGACAAAAGCAACTCGCACTTCGCGCTGGTTCCTACGGCTGGAAATACAACTAACTCACAAGACCACGTGACATTTCGGAACCAGAATCTGGTTCCGAAAAGTCACGTGACTTTGAATTTTTGAAAAATGCTAAAAAACGGCCAAACTTGACGGCGTCTTTTCAGGATATATCTAATTTACTATGGAAAGCTCTTCAGAATAATGTATAGGTCTATTTCGAGCCCAAAATAGCCCAACAAAGCCGGTGTGTCCCTTTAAACTAAAGGACATGTCGCTAAAAAATGTTTCACTGCTGAACCAGAGATATTTTTGAAAGATGAATTGAGAAACACAAGAAAATTGCAGTGCCCCGACTTGGATTTGAACCCAGGTCCTTGGCTTACATTAACAAAAATTTAAAAAAAATCACTTTTTAATTTGGTTGTAATTTGTAAATTGTGTAAATCCTTTCAACAAAACAAACAAACGACCTGTTTATATGCAATTAATATGACACATTCATTTAACATCCTCGGAACCGATGTAATAATCACTATATTTGCCATAACTAATGTACAGTCGCTGCTGTTGGCATGGATTTGCAACATTTTACTTCATGAGTTGACAAGAGAAAAACTGTTGATAGCGGTGATAATAAACACCACATGATTGTTTTGTAAATGCTATTTTTGTGAGATATTAAAATTGCCAACTGAAGGTTTTTTTTAAAATTGTTTGCAAACAATTTTTCTACCATTCATTCAACACAAAAACCATGCATGGATTTGTAACGTTTTCTGACATATTATTCCGTGTGACTGAAATTTCTTCAATGCAGTTTATCAACATTATTCTTTAGTTTAATGTTATGATGTTGTTCCTGTTTTAAAAGTCGTCCAATCATGTAATCTGTCTTGAAAAATACTCAACACTGTTTTTAAAACGTTGTGTTACAGTATTAAGCTCAATAATTTCAGCCATTTCCGCATAGTGAAATAACAATGAACCAGCTTTATTCTTTTAAATAAAAACTAGTTGAACAAAAGTTGGTTGTGAGCAATAATTCTTCAGAGTGAGACATGCTTAATAAGTCTTATTGAGACATGCATCAGGACGACCTGACAGTTGACAAGTACACAACTGCCAGAATTACTAAAATATTATAAGGGATGGCCAAGATTGAATAGGATATGCAAAACCCGAGCAACGAAACTTATAAAAGTTGGGCTAGTTTTGCTGTGCATGCGCAAACCGTGACACAGCCCCTTTAGTGAAGGTGGATTTGCTCATTGAAGGCACCATCATGCAAACAAAATCACACATACACAAAAGTGGCTCTAAGCTCATTATCAAATGTTTGTTTGTTTGCCAGGTCCATGCTCGTCCAACCCATGCCAGAATCAAGGTGGCTGCACAAATGTTGGTTCTTCATTCAATTGTCAATGCATCAATGGATTCACAGGACTTACATGCACAATCTCACCACAAGGTATACTTTATTTGATTTCTAAAATAGGCAGTGATTATTATGTCTGATATGTTTATAGTTTCACTAGCAGAAGAATAGTTGAACTTCCAACACACATTCACACTAACGTGCAAATGCGAATGGCTTTGGTTTAGTCACTTGGTTCCGTGCAAAACGCTGCATCAACTCAATGCTTGATGGGTACCAGTGAGCAGCATAACCGTGTCCAAATAGTCGACCAGACATGACTAACTATCATTGACTAGACTGCATTCTGTTGGAAATAGTCGATGTATGGTCGTGATTCAAACTTGCTCATAAGTGTTGTACATGTACTTTAATTAAAGACTGTACATGTATATAGGATTTGTAATGTCCCAAAATTTCAATCAAACATTTGATTGGAAAGCCTTTCATGTGTGCACATGGCACATGCATTTTTATAATTTTGTGTGAAAGAGACTGCCGTGGTATTAGGACCATTAAATATAACCATGGAACCAGCCAAAATGGTGATTTTGTGCAATTTCTCGAAGGCATGCACACATTTTTGCTTTGTTCTCTTGAAAGATGGATAAGGTACTGGCCTGACTAAAAAATAAATAAAATTCCACTATCTCCTTTTGTTCTGCCTTACTTCTAAAAAGCTGAGAGTTGAATTGAGAATTGAATTAAGAACTGCTCATAAACACTTGTCTTGAATTGGGACTTGGGATTTGGACCATTTGGGCATTTCACAGCACTGGCGCTATTAAGAGTTTGACGCGGAAAGGCTACATTGAATGTGTGTGTGCGTGCGTGTACGTCGTGTATGGGATAAAAAAGTCTGCACGAGCATTGCTAAATGTGTGATAAAGTACATGTAGGCCTATATTATGCCATCTATTCTCAAGAAAAGAGCACTAATTGAACATTTTCACAAGTACACCACTGCCAGAATTACTAAAAAATGATAAGGGATAGCCAAGATTGAATAGGATATATGCAAAACCCGAGCGACGAAACGTATAAAAGTTGGGCTAGTTTTGCTGCGCATGCGCAAACCGTGACACAGCCCCTTTAATGAAGGTGGATTTATGCTTATTGAAGGCACCATCATGCCAAAAAAATCACACATACACAAAAGTGGCTCTAAGCTCATTATCAAATGTTTTATTGTTTGCCAGGTCCATGCTCGTCCAACCCATGCCAGAATCAAGGTGGCTGCATAACTGTTGGTTCTTCATTCAATTGTCAATGCATCAATGGATTCACAGGACTTACATGCACAATCCCACCACAAGGTATACTTTATTTGATTTATAAAATAGGCAGTGATGAATATGTCTGATATGTTTATAGTTTCACTAGCAGAAGAATAGTTGAACTTCCAACAGAATTTCTGAATTTTAATTGAAAATTGCTTCTTCAAGACAAGATTTACAAGCATGGTATAATCAGCACTTTTCCAAAATTATGTTAATAATGTCCACATAATGTCCTGGTAACTGAGCATACAGTGCTAATAAATTACATGGATTAAGAGAAAATTATTGTTATTTAAAAATCGGGAATATTGCGGCTTTTTCATGTAGCAAAACCTTGAAATGTTGTAAGCAGGTCTGGAAATATGTTTATTTTTGAATCAAGAGCTGCAAGTTTGTGCAGGTGGCCCCATGAAATCATGGAGCAAGTTCGATTCACGACTAGAGTCAACCACTGGTCGAACGCCATCCTGGCAACACACATTCACACTAACGTGCAAATGCGAATGACTTTGGTTAGTCACTTGGTTCCGTGCAAATCGCTGCATCAACTCAATGCTTGATGGGTACCAGTGAGCAGCATAACCGTGTCCAAATGGTCGACCAGACATGACTAACTATCATTGACTAGACTGCATTCTGTTGGAAATAGTCGATGTATGGTCGTGATTCAAACTTGCTCATAAGTGTTGTACATGTACTTTAATTAAAGACTGTACATGTATATAGGATTTGTAATGTCCCAAAATTTCAATCAAACATTTGATTGGAGAGCCTTTTATGTGTGCACATGGCACATGCATTTTTTTCATTTTGTGGGAAAGAGACTGCTGTGGTATTAGGACCATTAAATATAACCATGGAACCAGCCAAAATGGTGATTTTGTGCAATTTCTCGAAGGCATGCACACATTTTTGCTTTGTTCTCTTGAAAGATGGATAAGGTACTGGCCTGACTAAAAATAAATAAAATTCCACTATCTCCTTTTGTTCTGCCTTACTTCTAAAAAGCTGAGAGTTAAATTGAGAATTTAATTAGGAACTGCTCATAAACACTTGTCTTGAATTGGGACTTGGGATTTGGACCATTTGGGCATTTCACAGCACTGGCGCCACCAAGAGTTTGACGCAGAAAGGCTACATTCAATGTGTGTGCGCGTGCGTGCATGTCATGTATGGGATAAAAAAGTCTGCACGAGCATTGCTAAATGTGTGATAAAGTAGACCTATATTATGCCATCTATTCTCAAGAAAAGAGCACTAATTGAACTTTTTCACAAGTACACCACTGCCAGAATTTCTAAAAAATTATAAGGGATAGCCAAGATTGAATAGGATATATGCAAAACCCGAGCGACGAAACGTATAAAAGTTGGGCTAGTTTTGCTGCGCATGCGCAAACCGTGACACAGCCCCCTTAATGAAGGTGGATTTGCTTATTGAAGGCACCATCATGCAAAAAAAATCACACATACACACACAAAAGTGGCTCTAAGCTCATTATCAAATGTTTTCTTGTTTTCCAGGTCCATGCTCGTCCAACCCATGCCAGAATCAAGGTGTCTGCAGAAATGTTGGTTCTTTATCATTCAATTGTCAATGCATCAATGGATTCACAGGACTTACATGCACATTCCCACCACAAGGTATACTTTATTTGATTTATAAAATAGGCAGTGATGAATATGTCTGATATAGTCCGGCAGCCACCAGACTCAACCTTGTTTTGGGGTCTATAGTTTTTTTTATAATGGATTATGGTTCCTGAGATACCCAAATTGACCAAACATAAAACTGTTACTCTGTTGGTATTGAGCAATTTTAGATATAGGCAAAAAACAAAATGGCCGCCAAAAACCTGGTTTTTGAAAGAAAATCATCATTTTAAGAGTAATTTTGCGTATGATGGCCAAATAATTTGCATTTATTTCTCAAAGGCAAATGTCTAAAACAAACCTGATGTTATACACAATCTCAGATAACTTAATTTGCATATTCAATATGGCGCCAGCATTGTCTATTTGAGCTTAATTTGCATAATGTATACGGCGGCCACATGTAAATTTATGAGCTGAAGGCATTATTAGTCATTTATCATTATTAAGTGCCATCAATATAATTTTCTAACCATTGTAGTGCAATAGTCTCTTCTCTATAAAGAATAATAAAAATAAAATCTCTGAGTCCCACAGGCAAGGATGAAAGTTTTTCAGTAAAGTAGGTTATATTGCTAGTGCCTTGGTTCTTAAATAATTAATACAATCTTATTATTGTTATGTTATTAATGGTAAATTAGTCTCTTCACTGGTTTTCTTTTAATATTACAACTCATTTCGTTATTATTTCCCTCAATGTGTTAGTTTCCAGTATTTTTTCTAATAGGTTATTATTCACTTGATAATGTGTGATACTTCATACCACATGCTTAACAACAACGCACTTTGGCTTTACAACATGAAATGTTAACGATATTACTTAAAAACTTAAATGGATGAAACTAAAAAAAAAATTCTGCTGATACCATTTGTAATTGACACTGCTATAGTTCTTTATGTTTGCTGCTACATGTGACCCGCTCTGCGAAAAAGGGTATTAAGTCGGCTGGCTATAGTATTCTTTTTGCGACCATAAGAAGAAATCTGTGGCATTTCTACGCTCATTAACACAAAAGAAATTCCAGGCGTAACGCAGCCATTCCACGGGGAACACAGACATTCCAGAGGGAACGCAGACATTCCAGGCGTAACGCAGACATTCCAGGCGTAACGCAGCCATTCCAGGCGTAACGCAGCCATTCCAGCCGTAACGCAGCCATTCTAGGGGGAACACAGACATTCCAGCGTCAACACAGCCATTCCAGGGGGAACACAGACATTCCAGTGGGAACACAGACATTCCAGTGGGAACACAGACATTCCAGTGGGAACACAGAAATTCCAGGGGGCCGGAACACAGACATTCCAGGGGAACACAGACATTCCAGGCGGTATCTGGGCAACGCCAGGAATTTCCATTGTGTTTTGGTATTTTATTGAGCGTGGATTTGCCGCGGATTTCTTTTTGTGGTCGTAGCCAGCGTGACTTAATACCCTTTTTCGCAGAGCAAATGGGATCACGCATCCACGTCTTCCTGAGACTGATTTACATTGTTTGCTTCTTTAGTTTGGCCGTTCAGGCATTTCATAGATGCATAATACAGGCACAAAACATTGTGCATGAGAGTTTGGGCTTGTTGCACTCACAATACTAACTCGGGCAAAACACAGGAACAAAATTTATTGGACTCATCTAGGATAGGCTATTGTATTACATCTACTTTAACTACTGTTACACACACTCCATGTGCTGTTAATTGTTCACAATACACCACAATAGTGGGGACGGGAGAGGCGGGGGCGGGGGTTGGGGGGGGGGGGGGGGGGGGGGGGGGGGGGAGGGGTGTCTTGACATTTATAACATTGAAAAGAAAACTTACAACCTTACAATATTGAAGGGTTAGCATATGGCTTAGATGTACATTGTGCCTCAACATTGAATAATGTTAGACTTTTTTGAAGAGTAATTTTCTTTGTTGTTTTAGATGTAGGATTAACATAAACCATGAAAAAGGCAGCCATTCTGAAAAGAACAGAGTGGATGTTCCTCTAGAATTGGGAGAGGCTATAAGCCAGGCACTCCGTGCATGACGTATACATCAATTGGGAGAGGCTATAAGCCAGGCACACTCCGTGCATGACGTAAGCTTTCCCGTGCACAGCCCGTGTACAAACCATCATGGTATGGAAGGAAATGTACCCAATTGATGTATACGTCATGCACGGAGTGCCTGGCTTATAGCCTCTCCCTCTAGAATTTGAAGTAGATGACTCTACAACTATTCTGATACACTATATTGTAAATTTGATCTCAATACAGGCCACTTTGATATCATTTTAATGGGATGGGAGGCCATTGTGACAAATAGTTGCCATGGCAACTGTATTAAAATTTGATATTGGTATAATCCATATTTCTTGTGAGGCTATTGGATACCTCTGTATGAAATGTTGTCATTCTGTGACCTTTTGAACAATTTTAAAGCATTACAGCCACACTATAACAGAGCAATTGGTGTTTTTATTTGCAAAAAAACACAATTTGGCGGCCAATTTGATTTTGGCCGAAATAAAAATTGCTCAATGCTGACAGAGTAACAGTTTTCAGATTTTTCAAACAGAGGGTCTAGACTATCATAATCCGTTGAAAAAAAAACTATAGACCCCAAAACAAGGTTAGGCCCAAAATCTGGGTTTGGCTGCCGGACTAATATGTTTATAGTTTCACTAGCAGAAGAATAGTTGAACTTCCAACAGAATTTCTGAATTTTAATTGAAAATTGCTTTTTCAAGACAAGATTTACAAGCATGGTATAATCAGCACTTTTCCAAAATTATGTTAATAATGTCCACATAATGTCTTGGTAACTGAGCATACAGTGCTAATAAATTACATGGATTAAGAGAAAATTATTGTAATTTAAAAATCAGGAACTTGCGGCTTTTTCATGTAGCAAAACCTTGAAATGTTGTAAGCGGGTCTGGAAATATGTTTATTTTTGAATCAAGAGCTGCAAGTTTGTGCAGGTGGCCCTATGAAATCATGGAGCAAGTTCGATTCACGACTACAGTCAACCACTGGTCGAACGCCATCCTGGCAACACACATTTACACTAACGTGCAAATGTGAATGACTTTGGTTAGTCACTTGGTTCCGTGCAAATCGCTGCATTAACTCAATGCTTGATGGGTACCAGTGAGCAGCATAACTGTGTCCAAATAGTCGACCAGACATGACTAACTATCATTGACTAGACTGCATTCTGTTGGAAATAGTCGATGTATGGTCGTGATTCAAACTTGCTCATAAGTGTTGTACATGTACTTTAATTAAAGACTGTACATGTATATAGGATTTGTAATGTCCCAAAATTTCAATCAAACATTTGATTGGAGAGCCTTTTATGTGTGCACATGGCACATGCATTTTTTTCATTTTGTGGGAAAGAGACTGCTGTGGTATTAGGACCATTAAATATAACCATGGAACCAGCCAAAATGGTGATTTTGTGCAATTTCTCGAAGGCATGCACACATTTTTGCTTTGTTCTCTTGAAAGATGGATAAGGTACTGGCCTGACTAAAAATAAATAAAATTCCACTATCTCCTTTTGTTCTGCCTTACTTCTAAAAAGCTGAGAGTTAAATTGAGAATTTAATTAGGAACTGCTCATAAACACTTGTCTTGAATTGGGACTTGGGATTTGGACCATTTGGGCATTTCACAGCACTGGCGCCACCAAGAGTTTGACGCAGAAAGGCTACATTCAATGTGTGTGCGCGTGCGTGTACGTCGTGTATGGGATAAAAAAGTCTGCACGAGCATTGCTAAATGTGTGATAAAGTAGACCTATATTATGCCATCTATTCTCAAGAAAAGAGCACTAATTGAACTTTTTCACAAGTACACCACTGCCAGAATTTCTAAAAAATTATAAGGGATAGCCAAGATTGAATAGGATATATGCAAAACCCGAGCGACGAAACGTATAAAAGTTGGGCTAGTTTTGCTGCGCATGCGCAAACCGTGACACAGCCCCCTTAATGAAGGTGGATTTGCTTATTGAAGGCACCATCATGCAAAAAAAATCACACATACACACACAAAAGTGGCTCTAAGCTCATTATCAAATGTTTTCTTGTTTTCCAGGTCCATGCTCGTCCAACCCATGCCAGAATCAAGGTGTCTGCAGAAATGTTGGTTCTTTATCATTCAATTGTCAATGCATCAATGGATTCACAGGACTTACATGCACATTCCCACCACAAGGTATACTTTATTTGATTTATAAAATAGGCAGTGATGAATATGTCTGATATGTTTATAGTTTCACTAGCAGAACAATAGTTGAACTTCCAACAGAATTTCTGAATTTTAATTGAAAATTGCTTTTTCAAGACAAGATTTACAAGCATGGTATAATCAGCACTTTTCCAAAATTATGTTAATAATGTCCACATAATGTCCTGGTAACTGAGCATACAGTGCTAATAAATTACATGGATTAAGAGAAAATTATTGTAATTTAAAAATCAGGAACTTGCGGCTTTTTCATGTAGCAAAACCTTGAAATGTTGTAAGCGGGTCTGGAAATATGTTTATTTTTGAATCAAGAGCTGCAAGTTTGTGCAGGTGGCCCTATGAAATCATGGAGCAAGTTCGATTCACGACTACAGTCAACCACTGGTCGAACGCCATCCTGGCAACACACATTTACACTAACGTGCAAATGTGAATGACTTTGGTTAGTCACTTGGTTCCGTGCAAATCGCTGCATTAACTCAATGCTTGATGGGTACCAGTGAGCAGCATAACTGTGTCCAAATAGTCGACCAGACATGACTAACTATCATTGACTAGACTGCATTCTGTTGGAAATAGTCGATGTATGGTCGTGATTCAAACTTGCTCATAAGTGTTGTACATGTACTTTAATTAAAGACTGTACATGTATATAGGATTTGTAATGTCCCAAAATTTCAATCAAACATTTGATTGGAGAGCCTTTTATGTGTGCACATGGCACATGCATTTTTTTCATTTTGTGGGAAAGAGACTGCTGTGGTATTAGGACCATTAAATATAACCATGGAACCAGCCAAAATGGTGATTTTGTGCAATTTCTCGAAGGCATGCACACATTTTTGCTTTGTTCTCTTGAAAGATAGATAAGGTACTGGCCTGACTAAAAATAAATAAAATTCCACTATCTCCTTTTGTTCTGCCTTACTTCTAAAAAGCTGAGAGTTAAATTGAGAATTTAATTAGGAACTGCTCATAAACACTTGTCTTGAATTGGGACTTGGGATTTGGACCATTTGGGCATTTCACAGCACTGGCGCCACCAAGAGTTTGACGCAGAAAGGCTACATTCAATGTGTGTGCGCGTGCGTGCATGTCATGTATGGGATAAAAAAGTCTGCACGAGCATTGCTAAATGTGTGATAAAGTAGGCCTATATTATGCCATCTATTCTCAAGAAAAGAGCACTAATTTAACTTTTTCACAAGTACACCACTGCTAGAATTACTAAAATTATAAGGGATAGCCAAGATTGAATAGGATATATGCAAAACCTGAGCGACGAAACGTATAAAAGTTGGGCTAGTTTTGCTGCGCATGCGCAAACCGTGACACAGCCCCTTTAATGAAGGTGGATTTGCTTATTGAAGGCACCATCATGCAAAAAAAATCACACATACACACACAAAAGTGGCTCTAAGCTCATTATCAAATGTTTTCTTGTTTGCCAGGTCCATGCTCGTCCAACCCATGCCAGAATCAAGGTGTCTGCACAAATGTTGGTTCTTCATCATTCAATTGTCAATGCATCAATGGATTCACAGGACTTACATGCACAATCCCACCAACAGGTATACTTTATTTGATTTATAAAATAGGCAGTCATGAATATGTCTGATATGTTTATAGTTTCACTCGCAGGATAGTGGAACTTACAACAATTTATGAACTTTATAAATTGAAAATTGCTTTTTCAAGACTTGATTTACAAGCGTGGTATAATCAGCATTTTTCCAAAGCTATGTTAAAAATGTCTACAATGTCCTGGTCACTGGATTAAGAGAAAATTTTTCTAATTTAAAAATCAGCAATATTGCGGTTTTTTCATGTTGGAAAATCTTGAAATGTTGTAAGCAGGTCTAGAAATAATAATAATAATTGGTTGTATTTAGTCCATTGGGAAAAGGTTTGCACTGTAAACGTATTGGACCCTACAGTAAATAACATGCTTGCACAGGGAAAGTTTAAAGTGGGGTCACGGCAACTGTCCGCATGGGCACTGAAAACAAATGGCTAATAGGAATGCACGGTAAAATTACACAGGAATGTTCCCTAAAGGTAGCAGAAGTAAAAGTTCAATGGGAACAAGCTTAAAGCTTGATGAAAAAATATGAACATCCTCCGACACTTGCACCCACTCTCTGGTACTTGGTACAATAGACCGATCCAGTAAGCCCTGCCCATTTAGCAATTGCCTAGCAACACCGCACACATGCGAGACACGTGTGCAGTGGAGTCGCGTGGCAACATAACATTTTGCTTACTGCTTTCCGGCCATGCCCGCGCCCTGGTCAGCGTGTATGGAACACGCTCACGCACACAGAAACTGCACACTGGAAAGCAAAATGTGCACTGTGACAAGTATCCGTTAATGTGCGTGCACATACAACACACTAGCTTTACGCGTAACGCACGCAATCGAACAACTCAACTCCAGCAGTTGGGCTATTTTCGATCGAACAAAAACAGCACATCTAGAACGCGGTGTAGGAAAGTGAATGCAAAATATGGCAAAACGACCAGCTAATTTTGGTGAGTTTTACCGATTTACACAAGTATTTATGAATGTATGAAAACTGGCTAGGGTCCTGGGCGCTGATAAAAATCATGTTTATTGTGTTTTTGCGTCACTCGTACTGCAGTTTGCCGTATCTCTGTGCACAAAATTTTGAGGACTCGGGTCACCAAAATGGAGATCCACTTTTTTGGTTACTTCAACCTGAGGCTGTGATTGATTTATTCCAGAATGGGCGGAGCTTACTGGATTGGTCTATTGGCAGGCCCGCACTTTGCCTTGACTACTTTCAATTTACAGAAGGTAGAGTAAATAGGTATCATAAAGCTTGGTAGGTATCATGAAGGTCTGTTTTGACTCATCCATGCAAATTAGAGGCAACAAAAAATTGTAACTTTTAACTAGTTATGTGAGAATCTGACATTGCTTTTTTTTCTTCTCCCAAATATTTCTAGGCCTTAGGATCATTTGCAGTGATCCGCCAACTGCCACAGGAAATGCTGGGTCAACTGTCTTTGTCAATATACAAGAGCCAACAGCCGTTGGAGCCCCACAGGCTACAGTTGTGTTTTTGTACTTTGAAGGAACTACACAAATATTTGCACCTGATTCATATCAAGTCGTCATTCCTCGGAGTGGAACAGAAACCAGAACCATTACAGTCTATTCAACATTTGGAGGAAATACCCACATTTGCACTAGTACCATAACTGTCTCAGGTAACACACTGGTGCAATTGCACTAATTATACTAAATATTATGCACATGCAAAACATTTAGGTACAAACAAAGATTGTTTGGTTTAACATTGAATTCCCATTAAAATCTCGCAAGAAAACTTTGGCACTTTCTTGCTTTGTTGAAATTCCGTTTTAATGCAAAACCAATTGAGTGTAGAAATTGGTTTTGACTCGGTTTCAAGGCTAATTTCATAGGAAATGTGTCGGCTGATGCAAGTTTAGAACTCTATTTTGACTGTTGCCCCTGTATGTTATCGTCCAAATTTACCCATTGCATACTGTACTAGTCCTGCACATGCAGCGCTGTGGACAATTTCTGCTCAGTCATCTGGTCATGCAGTAAAAAATATTTCATTTCAAGCTGATTATTAGCTTCGTCCCACCCCCAAGGCATTTGACATTCAGTCCGAGTTTTCACTCAGATGTTGCAAGTCAACAGCCCAAACCACATGGTCACGGTACCCCATCATGTGTGTTATTTTTCACGGTTACACAGGAACATTTCAAAATCTTGCAATGTTATTGATGCATGTACATTTTTGTCCTTTTCAGAGGGTACCGTTGTCCCATGTAGCAACAATCCTTGTATAAATGGAGGCACATGCAGTGTTAATGGAAATACATTCTTTTGCCAATGTCTCCTTGGATATTCCGGAGACAACTGCCAATTGGGTATGTCATTTTTATTTATTTTTCCTTGTTTTTCCTGTTATGTAATTACATAGTATAGGTTTTCCTGGCCAATTTCGCAAAATCATTATTCGGTTTTGAGGATTACACGCTCATTGTCGTATGAATTTGGACAGACATCCTCGAACTCAATTCAAATTCACGAAAGGGCATTCTTTTTTATTGTGTATGCATTCTGTATCACAAATAGGCCACCAAATACGCAGCTCTATGCCTTTGCTATGGAGCTGCGTATTTCGTGGCACGAATTTGGCACACGCGCATTGCTGACGAGCCTCTGCCTTTGAAGGAGGATGTCTAGATTTTCTGGAAATTCGATCTAGATTTAACTTAACAATTATATAAAATACCTTCCAAAAATAATATTCATGACAAGAAAAGAAAAAAAATTACAAATATTTAGATGAAAATTTTAGAGTAATTTAATGACTTGACCGTAAATAGTGACACAAACCGAAATCGCGCTGTTTTGCTTCTATACCCGAATTTAAAATAGTACTAAAGTTTGCTTTTCCGACTATATTTCATAATGCTAATACATGTAGTTGTAGCATAATTTCTACTTTGAAAGAAAAAGACTTTTAATGACCCATTTTTGAACTAATCGACATTGACAAATGTTACGAACTTGTCCGGACATGGAAAAGACTGGTGCCCATTCATATACTGTGTCTCACTGCACTGAGCTCACAGGAACCCGACCGAGATCACGGGGAGTAGCGCCACCAAGAGTCACCAAATATGCAACATAGTCTGGGCGCGAGAACGCTGTGTAGCAATTCACGTAAATGAAGCTGGGGTACTGGGGACAAACCGTACTAGTAATAAAAACACACCATCCACAATTTTTGATGCAGACGCATGTGTTGATGTTTTCAACAGACCTGCTGTCGATCATGTCCTCTCTGGATAGATTAGTTGACAAAACTTAGGTAGTTTTTCGACGATATCCTGCGACCTAGAAGCACGGATGACGGATGTTATTATTTTCATTCATTCATTCATTCATGTATGGTTTTAGACAGTGGGCTCTCCCAACCCCCCATCCCCCCCCCCCCCCACCCCCAGGGGGATTTTTGCAGACAAGTATTTTCAGAAACCTTGTCCACAGAGGTATTGAAATCAGGTTGTCTGCACTTTGCCTAGTGGTGGGTGGACACGTGGGGGTACTTTTCAAAATGGCTGCCAGTCAGAATTGCTCCAGCTCATGTCTTAGGCTCGCATGTCCATACATACTTGATTTTGGTGGCAACACCCATGTTTTCTGGGTCAAGGAAGCCTGTGGTGTGGTTATTTATTACGTAGGATCATCAAATCAAGGTGGTTATTTGAAATAGGTACCATTAATTTCCACCATTTTCAAAATGGCCGCCCGTCAAAATTTTTTATCCAATTTATCAGCTTCATTAAGCAAAAGTTATTTTGGTTTCTATACCCATATTTGTGTTATAGAAGTTGATGCTGTTGACATACATATAATGATGTAGGATAATCAAACCTAAATTGTAATCTAAAATACCGCCATTAATTTAAACCATTTTCAAAATGGCCACCACGAGTCGTATACTGTGCCTTTTGTGGGGTACTGTGGCCAATAGACGGGTAAATATAGCACAATGCACCCCACCCCCCAAAATCTAGCAAAATTCTTTCAACGGTTTCTGGTGGTAAATAACAGGAAAAGTCTACTAAAATCAAGCCACTGAAAATGGGTGAAATCTGGGTCAATTCCAAGATGCTCGCCATTGACCTTCAAAATAGTTATAGTTTAATATTTGGTGTAGAACAATGATTTAAATGCCATGGGAGTTTCATGGTAAGGCAATTCACTGATTATAAAAAAATTAAACCCAACAAATGATAAAAGCCACGAACTCATGATGATGGCGATCATAAATCACCAGTGGTATGGGATGGATTGGACTGGGTGGGCTGGGGTGAGTTGGGGCTGGGCTGGGCTGGGATGGCTTTGGGCTTGACTGGGATGGCTTCGGGCTGGGATGGCAGGGCTTCGACTTGGGCTAAGATGACTTTGGGCTGGGCTGGGATGGGTTGGTTAAGTTCAGGCTGGGCTTCAGGGTTTGGAGCTAAGCTGGGAGGGCTTCGGCGTGGGATGGGATGGCTTAGGGCTGAGCTGAGATGGCTTCGGGCTGGGCTGGGATGGCTTCGGGCTGGGCTGGGAGGGCTTCGGTCTGGGCTGGGGTGTTTCGGGCTGGGCTGGGAGGCCTTTGGGTTGGGCTGGGAGGGCTTCAGGCTGCTCTGGGATGGGTTTGAGCTGGGAGGGCTTCGGGCTGGGCTGGGAGGATTTCAACCTGGGCTGAGATGACTTCGACCTGGGCTGAGATGACTTTGACCTGGGCTGAGATGACTTTGGGCTGGGCTGGGATGGCTTTGGGCTGGGCTGGGATGGCTTTGGGCTGGGCTTCAGGGTTTCGGGCTCAGCTGGGAGGGCTTCGTATCGGCGTGGGATGGGATGGCTTAGGCTGGGCTGGCTTCGGGCTGGGCTGTGAGGGCTTCGGGCTGGGCTGTGAGGGCTTCGGGCTGGGCTGTGAGGGCTTCGGGCTGGGCTGCGAGGGCTTCGGGCTCGACTAGGAGGGCTTCGGTCTGGGCTGGGATGTTTCGGGGAGGGCTTTAGGCTAGGCTGGAAGTGCTTTAGGCGGGGCTGGGAGGGCTTCAGCCTGGGCTAGGAGGACTTCAGGATGGTCTGGGATGGGTTTGGGCTGGGCTTCAGGGGCTGGGCGGGATTTGGGCGGGTCTTCGAGGCTTCAGGCTGGGCTGGGCGGGCCTTGGGCTGGGCTGGGAGGGCTTCGGGCTGGGCTGGGATGGCTTTGTGCTGGGATGTTTCTGGGAGGGCTTTAGGCTAGGCTGGGAGGGCTTTAGGCTAGGCTGGTAGGGCTTTAGGCTGCGCTGGTAGGGCTTTAGGCTGGGCTGGGAGGGCTTTAGGCTGGGCTGGGAGGGCTTCAGGATGGTCTGGGATGGGTTTAACTGGGCTTCAGGGCTTCAGGATGGACTTGGAGGGCCTTGGGGCTGGGCTGTGAGGACTTCGGGCCGGGCTGGGAATTGGGATGGGAAGGCTTTGGGCTGGGCTGGGAGGGATTTGGGCTGGGCTTCGGGGCTTCAGGCTGGGCTAGGAGGGATTTGGGCGCGGCTTCGGGGCTTCAGGCTGGGCTGGGCGGGCCTCGATCAGGCTGGGCTGGGATGTTTCGGGCTGGGCTGGGAGGACTTCGGGCCAGGCTAGGAAAGTTTCGGGCCGGGCTGGGAAGACTTTGGATTGGGATAGGAAGCGGCTTTGGGCTGGGATGGGAGGGCTTTGAGCTGGGCTGGGAGGGCTTTGGGCCGCTTCAGGCTGGCCTGGGAGGGATTTGGGCGGGGCTTCAGGCTGGCAGCAGCCTCGGGCTGGGCTGGGATGGCTTCGGGTCGGGCTGGGTTTGCTTTTGGGCTTTAATTAGTATGGGCTGGACTGGGATGGGATGGCTTCGGGCTGGGTTGGCCATGGGCTGGGCCGGGACGGCTTTAGGCTGGGTTGGCCACTAGCTGGGTTGGGAAGGCTTTAGGCTGGGATGATTACACCTGCGTGGGATGAGCTGACCTGAAAGTCGCGTCTCAAAAACATATAGGTTGTCAGGGAGGTAATTCTGGTAGAGTGGCGCACCCGTACGGTGGCTGATGCAGCCAGGCGTGCCACAGGACGGTATCACGGTTATGCAAATTACTGACCGATAAAAGAGACTACATCTGACATCAGCAGATGGGGAAATTATTGTTTCTACCCCTGGATCTATCCATTCTATGCCTAATATGACCGCCATTTCGAGTTTTAGGCTTTTATTGTTTGTGGAAGGTTCGATTGAAATTTAATGGATACCAGTGAATTCCCTGGCCCTGAAAACCCTAGGTTGGACATTTAAATCACTGCTCTACTCCAACTATTAAAGACGTTACAGCCATTTCAGCGATTTTTAAGGTCAATTAACAGCGGCCATCTTAGAATTGACCGAGATTTCACCCATTTCCGGTGATTGGTGGCATGACATGTTATCACCACATTCAGTAGGACCAGAAACTGTTGAAAAAACCTTTTGTTCGAATTTATTTGGGGTTAAGGGTACTTTTTCCCATAAATATACCCGTCTATATATGATCTACAGCAATATATGATGGTGGCCATTTTGAAAAGCGCCCTCACGAGTCAACCCACCGCCAAGCAAAGTGCAGACAACCTGATTTCAATACCTCTGTGGACAAGGTTTCTGAAAATACTTGTCTGCAAAAATCCCCCTGGGGGGAGGGATGGGGGGTTGGGAGAGCCCACCCTCTAATAGTGTTCGTAGGACATTATTTTCCAACAATAAGAGAAACCAACCGCGAATGACAAAAGCAACTCGCACTTCGCGCTGGTTCCTACGGCTGGAAATACAATTAACTCACATGACCACGTGTCTTTTCGGAACCAGAATCTGGTTCCAAAAAGTCACGTGACCTTGAATTTTTTTAAAATGCTTAAAAACGACCAAACTTGACGGCGTCTTTTCAGGATATATCTAATTTACTCTTCAAAGCTCTTCAGAATAATGTATAGGTCTATTTCGAGCCCAAAATAGCCCAACAAAGCCTGTGTTAAACCAAAGAACATGTCGCTAAAAAATGTTTCACTGCTCAACCAGAGATATTTTTGAAAGATGAATTGAGAAACACAAGAAAATTGCAGTGCCATCCCATCCCCCGCCGAAGCCCTCCCAGCTTAGCCCCAAACCCTGAAGCCCAGCCTGAACTTAACCAACCCATCCCAGCCCAGCCCAAGAAAATTGCAGTGCCCCGACTAGGATTTGAACCCAGGTCCTTGGCTTACATGGCCAATTGCTTTACCGACTAATCCATCTGGGCATCCGGCTGGAGCACCACAACAATCTCGTGTTTGCCTCTCTTTTTCCAACAATGCAGTGGGGCAAATCCATGCCAACCAATTGGCTACACTGATGGCCTATCGTGAAGAGAGGTCTAACCTCCATGGAGGTCTTATCACTCAACCACTGAGCGGGCTCAAATATCATACAGCAGCGACTGTACATTAGTTATGGCAAATATAGTGATTATTACATCGGTTCCGAGGATGTTAAATGAATGTGTCATATTAATTGCATATAAAAAACAGGTCGTTTGTTTGGTCTGTTGAAACGATTTACACGATTTACAAATTACAACCAAATTAAAAAGTGATTTTGTTCTGCCAATTGCATTTGGTTCCAATACAGGTCCATGCTCAGGTAGCCCATGCCAGAATGGAGGTGGCTGCACAGTCTCCGGTTCGACATTCACCTGTCAATGCATCAATGGATTCACAGGAAATACATGCAACACCCCACCAGGTATGTCTCATTCAAGCACTGTCATTTTTGCCTTGGTTGGATGCAGTTTATTCTTGAAGCCCCAATACATCATTTGCAGTGACACAACATTTTACTTCATGAGTTGACAAGAGAAAAACTGTTGATAGCGGTGGTAATAACACGACATGATTGTTTTGTAAATGGTATTTTTGTGAGATATTAAAATTGCCAACTGAAGGTTTTTTTTAAAATTGTTTGCAAACAATTTTTCTATCATTCATTCAACACAAAAACCATGCATGGATTTGTAACGTTTTCTGACATATTATTCCGTGTGACTGAAATTCCCTCAATGCAGTTTATCAACATTATTCTTTAGTTTAATGTTATGACGTTGTTCCCGTTTTAAAAGTCGTCCAATCATGTAATCTGTCTTGAAAAATACTCAACACTGTTTTTAAAACGTTGTGTTACAGTAATAAGTGTGGGGTGTTATGGCCGAGCGGTCTAGTGCGTCGAACTTAAGTTCCTGTGTTAGTACTACAATGTAGGTTCGATTCCTGGCCGTGACGGGTTGTGGCACCTGTGCCCTTGAGCAAGGCACTCGACCACACTTGCTCCCATTCCTGTAATTGGCGGTCCCTCCGCTGTTGGATGTGGTATATAAATAAATAAGCTCAATAATTTCAGCAATTTCCGCATAGTGAAATAACAATGAACCAGCTTTATTCTTTAAAATAAAAACTAGTTGAACAAAAGTTGGTTGTGAGCAATAATTCTTCAGAGTGAGACATGCTTATTGTTAAAGTGCTTAATGTTCAAAATCATGTTGTTCAAAACCTACATGTATTGTTCAAATGCCTATTGTTGGATTGCTTCTTAAAGATGTTATGCCGTGGAGAGATGAAATTACAAAAATTACACATTAAACTATTAAATACATTTAATTATGCCAGAAAAACCATTTAGAAAAAAATTTGACTGTGCAAATGTTTTTTTACAAGGGCACTTTTTAGCCCATTTTTCAGACCAAACTCAAAGCAAAATCTGAACAACAGCCGTCGGGCCTGAAAGTTTGACATAGGAAATTCCACGGAATCGTGACGTCATTTTACGGACGCGTCCTGCCGACAGCTGTTTGTTGTTATTCTACAACGTGGCGTTTTGCAACACCATGTCGACAATTAAGTGACTCCAGTGTTGACATTTTTTTTTCGATGAAGATAGCGATGTTTTTTTCTTGCTCATTGCATTTATTTCATGAAGACAGCGATGAAGAACCATCCAGTGAATTTCCTACGGTTGAACCGTATCAGTTTGAGCTGGAATTAACCAGGAAAGAAATCCGAGAACAACGCGAATCCGGTCATGCCGGTGTTACAATCGACGACCGAAGTCGGCAACAGGACACTGCCTCGGTACTGCCTCGTCTTTCTTTTCTTTTTTCTCTCAACTTTTTCTCAACCCTTTTTCGTCAATAATGATTTTGTTCGTAGAGGTTTTCATGGCAAATGTACCATGTTTGTTTGAGCCGATTGCCTACATTTTTAGACCATGTAAATGTGGAATTTATATTCATCCTTTTCTGGCGCGGCCGAAACTGCAAGTCCGTGCCGTGTAAAACTTACCATGAACTTACGGTACGTTGTTGAGGCGAAAACCAAACCCTAAAATCTCCGTTTGATGTAAAAACTTAGACCCGTTCTTTCCTCTTCATTTAATACTTGTGGATGTTAAATTTAATCCCAACACAGAACATTTATCCAGCAGTGTTTTGGGGGAGTTTTGTGATGTGACTGTGTCAAGAATGCAATGTAACAAGTTTACGAGAATGTCCAGCGCGCACTCGCTGAAACCCTACCGGCTGGCAGGCTGTTCGTTCGGCGTGTAATTCACAAAGTATACGGTACTGATGAATGTGCACAGTGAGGTGTACGTTCGCTGCCTCCCAAAAATAATCCCGGCCATAGCGGTGGGATCAAGACCAAACACAGGTTTCCTATCACACAATGTGTGCGGCACCAGACTATTGTATTGGCGCGGAGTGATATCGTGCGCGAGCCGGAACTATTTATTTTTGGCTAAATAGGTGTCCGTAAAATGACATCACGAATTGGGCCAAATCTGTTTGCTGCCCGCAGCGGCGAGATTTCGACAGTTTTCAGGAAAGAGCAAAATCATGGGTTGGAAATAAGCCTAAACTTTCACTTTTTTAAATAATATAAAATTTAAAACGATAAGATATCAATAATTAATAAAGCAAAGAATAGAAAAATGCAAAAATAAATATAATTCATCTCTCCACGGCATAACATCTTTAATCAATTTAATTATTTTGGCCAGAGACGTGTAATGAAAAGCGTTATGCAAACGTTTCTCATTTAAAGAAGCAAGGATGGACATGATTGTGTAATATACATGTAGGCCTACTAAATGAGTATGTAGTTGTCAAGTTTTAGTTTGTACAATGTAGTTGAAGTTGGAGTTTAAATTGCCTGCAGTCAATTCCACAAAAGGCCAATATTTTTGTTCGGTAAAAGTTACTCGTTTTTAAGTAGTGACCAATCCGAGGATCGATTTCACTAAACGTAGATATGTTCAATATGTCCTAACTTTTTAGATTAGATTTCTAATTGTGCTTGCAAAACCTTGGTCCAGTCTGTGCGACATCTGACAGATTTTTTTTTTAGAATGGGTCACAGGACAAATTTTTGAAATCGGAATCCCGCCATGCTTAAAGAGGAAGAATCCCCCTTGACGAAAATCCAGCATTTAGGCTTTTTTCGATAGTCCAAACATCCCTCTTGCCGACGTGGATTTTTATTATTTTTTAATTGTCGGTTTTAAGTGGATAAATTGCAAGCAAAAGTGCGCTTTTCGAAAATGAGATTTTTGAGATTTCTTAAACGCTTATTAGGTATTCATGATATGCGCGTGACCCCGTGACGCAATCCTGAGAAAGAGAAGTCAACACGATTGTTAGCTCCATACATTTACACGCAAAAAAACTGTTAGATGGTGTTTTTTTAAGAATTTTGTTGGTCAAAAAGCCAGAAATATGCCGAGTACATATGTAGCTGCGTGGTTGTATGTTTTACCAGACACTATGAAAAAAACAGAGAGATAAAAATTAGTCGCTCATTCTATAACTTGTACGGCTGATGTTCATACACGTGGGAACTATGCCCGCAGGGAACCGTACCATGCTGTATACACAGACCGCTGTGAATGCCGTTCATTCCGTGACAAAACCACCGTCGCAATGCACCAGTATTTACTTCAAAAGAGCTTCATTGTGACCCACAATTTCATCGTTTTTTCACAAAACAGGTAATAGTAGATTGTTGTCATATTACATGAAGTGTTTTTCACGTTTGTATTTTGAATTACAAGGACAAAACAGGCATGATAAACATTCACTTCGTGTATTTTCCATTCAATACTACACAGACCGTTTTGTATGTTTCTCAGGATGACGTCAAAACCCTGTTGATAAACAAGCCAAGTGACCTCGAGCGTTTAAGAATTTTGGGTGAAGAGGGCCGGAACTGCATGCTTTACGTTTTAAGCAAAAGCCTGTCGATTTTTTGTGAAAAATAAGTTGTGATGGTGTTGTAGACACATACACCTCCATGATGAACAGAAAAACCAAAAAAACGTGGAAGGGGGGATTTTAGCCGTTTAAAATCTCGCCGCCATGCTTAAAAAGTCACTGCCATGCTACGAAAAATCACTCAGTTTAATAACTGAAGCACAAGTGCATCCGAAATGCCGAAGTTTAAAGCACTAATACGCAGCCGTAACAGCGGACAGCGTGTTTTTCGAATCATACGAAAATACCTTGGCAGCTTGATCGGCCGGTAGGCGGATATGATGCAGGTGGTGTATCGTACGGCCGGGCGCAGCTAGATAGCCGTGCAGGATCTAGACGTGATCGACTAGCGCTATCCAAAGACGTAAATCTAGCAGAATCTAGCATGGAAGGGCGCCCTCTTCTGGCTGAGGTTCAACAGTTTAGTTTTTAACCGGGGTTTTTACGAAATAGAAAGCTGAAAAAGTAAAAGCCACCGCAATGCTATTTTTATTCAAATGTATAGGTAACATAAAAATATAAAAAAGTAACGTGTGAAAATGTTGAATAAAACTAAAAGAACCGCGCGTTTAAAATAGCCAGGCGCGAAGCGCAGCACAGCATGGACTCGTGCAAGTCTAGTCGCCCAGCCATGTGACCTGCAGCCATGCACAATCTAGCTTACCTGCGTACCGTGTCTTGTGCGTTACGGTCTGGCGAGGCTCCGTTGATCGGCCGGCCGCGCTGCTGTCGTGAAGCCGTGGAAAACATGTTATTTGTTGGCTCGCCTTCATTTCCGATGATCATGTTTTAATATTCTTTTAATTATCCACGTTCATAAAAAGGTACATAGTGTACTTATTGAAAATTAAACTGGTTTTGAAGCCCTGTATCTTTGTCGAAATTTTGAAAGAAATCACGTGGTGATTTGACCGCCGGCAGTTTGCCGAGATGAAAAAAGTTTGCCCTACCCAATTTTTGGGATACTTTTCCTTCCACATACACGTGCATACATGTATTTTTCATGTTTGTTTACATGTAATATACATGTACATATGCGTGTGTATACATGTGTATATACATGTCCATACGTGTACATGTGCAATCATGTTCTGTACCCTGCCGCCATGCTTTAAATTTTATAGTTGGAAAACACTGACAAATGTTAACTTTTACTTCTGGTTCTATGTACCGGTACATGTAGGCTTGTATCAGTATTTTTATGTGTTACTGGTAATGTGTTGGTTTTTTTTCGATTCTCCCCAGGTCAAAATTTCCAAATCACCTGCGTGAATCAAGTTACTGCATCTGGACAACCTGATGCATCTGTGTCTGTGCCAATACCACAGCCAGCAGTTCCTGCAGGTTTCAACAATGTCAACTTCCTGTATTTCAACCAATTTCAACAGCAGTTCCAAGGGAACTACAACACAGTTGTTCCTGCAACTGGAACAACCACTCGGACTATTCGAGTAGAGGCAACAGCTACCAACGGTGCCACAGCCCAATGCACTATCCCTGTCCGAATTTCAGCAGGTAATAATCAATAATCAACCATATTATCAGTTTGAGAGGGGGAAGAAAAACCATCTTGTGAATTTGTGGAAAAACTCATGAAATTGAGTAGCGCTCAGGCTTCTTGGGCAATGGATCAATTAGCTGTGAAGAAAAAGGTACCAGAGTACACAAATTAAAAAGTTTTAAAGAAATAATGCGGTACAAAGTATCATTTGGGGGTGGTGGGGGATGCGGCCGCGGTAATTTGTGGTCGCGGTAATTTGTGGTTAAACTATTAAAATATGGGAAAATGATGGGGTTTAAATTTGTTGACCCTTGGATGACCCCTTGGGGTCTTCAGTTCCCCCTCCACCTAGACTGACCAGGCACCTATTTTTGGCAATAATAAACCGATGTACACAACATTGCGGTCGTTTTAAATATTATATTACAGCGCAAACAGCTCCACTAAACAATAACAAAGACCCAGACATCACGCCATGCACTGCACGTACCATCTGGAAATCCACAAAACACCCTTATTTTTCTCAGCGCATGTAGTGTCCGGACGTAATATACATGTAGGCCTACTAAATGAGTATGTAGTTGTCAAGTTTTAGTTTGTACAATGTAGTTGAAGTTGGAGTTTAAATTGCCTGCAGTCGATTCCACAAAAGGCCAATATTTTTTTCGGGAAGAGTTACTCGTTTTTAAGTATAGTAGTGACCAGTCCTAGGTTCGATTTCACCAAACGTAAGATATGTTCAATATGTCCTAACTTTCACAGCAACATGGTGCATCTCATTTTAACCTATACCTAGATTTCTAATTGTGCTTGCAAAACCTTGGTCCAGTCTGTGCGACATCTGACAGATCTTTTGTAGAATGGGTCACGTGTACAAATGTTGCAATGTCGTACTAATCAAAGACTCCAAAATGTGTCTGTATAATGGTCATTTCCAAATTTGCATCTGTACACAGGTATACATGTATCACACACAGTCTTCTGGTTTCATGTACAAATGTAGGCTTGTAACAGTATTACTGGTGTTACAGGTAATGTGTTGTTTTGTTTCGATTTTTCCCAGTACAAAGTTTCCAAATCACCTGCGTGAATCAAGTTACTGCATCTGGACAACCTGATGCATCTGTGTCTGTGCCAATACCACAGCCAGCAGTTCCTGCAGGTTTCAACAATGTCAACTTCCTGTATTTCAACCAATTTCAACAGCAGTTCCAAGGGAACTACAACACAGTTGTTCCTGCAAGTGGATCAACCACTCGGAATATTCGAGTAGAGGCAACAGCTACCAACGGTGCCACAGCCCAATGCACTATCCCTGTCCGAATTTCAGCAGGTAATAATCAAACAGTCCCATATTATCAGTTTGAGAGGGTCAAGAAAATCCATCTTGTGAATTTGTGGAAAAACTCATGAAATTGAGTAGCGCTCAGGCTTGTTGGGCAATGGATCAATTAGCTGTGAAGAAAAAGGTACCAGAGTACACAAATTAAAAAGTTTTAAAGAAATAATGCGGTACAAAGTATCATTTGGGGGTGGTGGGGGATGCGGCCGCGGTAATTTGTGGTCGCGGTAATTTGTGGTTAAACTATTAAAATATGGGAAAATGATGGGGTTTAAATTTGTTGACCCTTGGATGACCCCTTGGGGTCTTCAGTTCCCCCTCCACCTAGACTGACCAGGCACCTATTTTTGGCAATAATAAACCGATGTACACAACATTGCGGTCGTTTTAAATATTATATTACAGCGCAAACAGCTCCACTAAACAATAACAAAGACCCAGACATCACGCCATGCACTGCACGTACCATCTGGAAATCCACAAAACACCCTTATTTTTCTCAGCGCATGTAGTGTCCGGACGTAATATACATGTAGGCCTACTAAATGAGTATGTAGTTGTCAAGTTTTAGTTTGTACAATGTAGTTGAAGTTGGAGTTTAAATTGCCTGCAGTCGATTCCACAAAAGGCCAATATTTTTTTCGGGAAGAGTTACTCGTTTTTAAGTATAGTAGTGACCAGTCCTAGGTTCGATTTCACCAAACGTAAGATATGTTCAATATGTCCTAACTTTCACAGCAACATGGTGCATCTCATTTTAACCTATACCTAGATTTCTAATTGTGCTTGCAAAACCTTGGTCCAGTCTGTGCGACATCTGACAGATCTTTTGTAGAATGGGTCACGTGTACAAATGTTGCAATGTCGTACTAATCAAAGACTCCAAAATGTGTCTGTATAATGGTCATTTCCAAATTTGCATCTGTACACAGGTATACATGTATCACACACAGTCTTCTGGTTTCATGTACAAATGTAGGCTTGTAACAGTATTACTGGTGTTACAGGTAATGTGTTGTTTTGTTTCGATTTTTCCCAGTACAAAGTTTCCAAATCACCTGCGTGAATCAAGTTACTGCATCTGGACAACCTGATGCATCTGTGTCTGTGCCAATACCACAGCCAGCAGTTCCTGCAGGTTTCAACAATGTCAACTTCCTGTATTTCAACCAATTTCAACAGCAGTTCCAAGGGAACTACAACACATTTGTTCCTGCAAGTGGATCAACCACTCGGAATATTCGAGTAGAGGCAACAGCTACCAACGGTGCCACAGCCCAATGCACTATCCCTGTCCGAATTTCAGCAGGTAATAGTCAAACAGTCCCATATTATCAGTTTGAGAGGGTCAAGAAAATCCATCTTGTGAATTTGTGGAAAAACTCATGAAATTGAGTAGCGCTCAGGCTTGTTGGGCAATGGATCAATTAGCTGTGAAGAAAAAGGTACCAGAGTAAACAAGTTAAAAAGTTTTAAAGAAATAATGCTGTTATCCCGTAGGATTTTTTTGCTAAAATTTCAGGTAATACATGTACATGTAGCCCCAACAGTCCCATACCATTATATTATTGTTGCTGTTCTCAGTTTAGAAGGCGAGGGAAAATCTAACTGGTGTATTTATAGAAAACGTTTAGTGCTAAGGCTTGTTGGGAAATGGGTTGATCAGCTGTGAACAAAAGTGGACTAAATTAGTAAAGACGTTTTTTTTAAATGTTTTTTTTTTTATTTTCTGCAGTCTATCATCTTTGCAAACCAAAGTGTCTGCCCTTATATAATGCCATATGGAAAATTTGCACTGGGAGGTTTTTATAACTTGGAACAAATTGTAAAAAAACATTATCTCAGGTGCAAAAAGACCCTGGTAGGCTAATGGCGTTTATTTGCAGCCATGTGATATGTAGCCAACTAATTACTTTTGTTGACAGCTATTATTGTCAAACCAACATTTTGTTTGCACACAAAGGGATTGGTTTTACAGGACAATGGTAGCCTCAATGCAAAATCACACATTTGGGGGCACTGGGACAGGCAGGTAATTTTTCTTTGTAATGTGTAAGTTGTTGAAGTGAGCATTAACTATTGCGTAATGATTTTTCCATCTTCAGTTGGCAGTCTTTGCTCTCCCAATCCGTGTCAAAATAATGGCATATGTTCTCTCGATCCTGCCAACACGGCCGGCTTTGTCTGCACATGCCCTATGGATATGTTTGTTGGAGACTTCTGCCAATTCGGTAAGATTAGGAAAAGTGAGGTTTATTTATAGAAACCACACTGGTTCAAAATCTGTAGAGATATGGTTATTTCCAGTAAATTGAAATTTTTAAAGAAATTTTACATGTATATTTTGAAACACCCCATTCCAGATCATATAAATGGCCTGGGGCCAATTTCATGAAACCCGTTAGCACAAAAATTTGTTTAGCACAGAATTTCTTTGGCTTATTTTACAAAATGGGTTGCCGGCCAAAATCGTATGTGATGTGTATTTACTGATATTTTGCTCCTTTTCCTAAAAGTACAATTTGACATACAATTTTGGCTGGTAACCCATTTTACAGAGCAAAGAAATTCTGTGCTAAACAAATGTTTGTGCTAACAGGTTCCATGAAATTAGGCCCTGATGATGATAGCACTTGGGTTTTTCTAAATTCATCTTTCACTTGGGGTTTTCTTGCATTGTTGTGTATAATGGGCTCAACGGTATGAAGCTAAATGTAGGCCAATCGCAAAAAAAAAAAAATTGTGTTTGGAATGAGGTTGCCAGTCATATCGGCTTTGAGTGACGTGACCTTTCGCATTGTTTCTTGAGCAAATTTATGCAAAACATGTATAGTTTGCACAATGACTAGCATGATTTCAATAGAAGGTGCTGTAGTAAGACTGGCATGTAAGCCTACATGTAGCATCATACATTTGTTTACATAATTGTATACCCAAACGTGTTCCACATAAAGGCTTGTTCTTACATGTGATGGTATTATTGCTTTCCGTGAAGTAAAACATCCGGGAATGTTTGGTGGTCAACGGTCACGCGCGTACACGCATGCACAAATAGACGCACATGAACACACGTAAAAAATACTCAACAGCGTACTTTCATTTGAAGATGCCTCACACACGCGTTGCGATACGTTCAAATGATTGAGCATGCACTCAACTTGTAAAAACCTTTTTGAATTTTATTTTGAAGTAGATCCTATTGTATTTATTTTATAATAGTGTATTGTCTGTTACCTTGTTTTTCCCTCTCTTAGTTAACCCGTGTCTCGTACCAAATGTATGCCCTGTGGGACTGGAGTGCTTCTACAGAAACAACGAATCCATGTGTTTCCCCGCTGGTAAGTGTGTGTTGAATATTTCTGTTAGATTCTTTGCCCCGGCGGCCATGACATGGGGCAGGTTTTTATATTTAAATTATGTGACAGTAGTAAGATCCACATAGTGCCTACTCGTGCATGACGCACAGTGACAATATGTGACTGCCCCTGTCGTGGCCGCCTGTGCAAAGGGTCTATAGACAATGTGCTAAACTGCCCTCTGTTGAAAATTGGTCGTCGTTATGTGCGCGCATCCTGTTTTGCATAAATTTGGTTTGGTAATGTGCCAAAGGTCACAATTCAAAGACGATTTGACATGCGACCTCATCATTAAAGGCAGTATACATGATTGGTAATCTCAAAAATCAGAAATGTTCACAGATTTACGCCTAACTTACACAATATAAACATGATGACCGTAGAAAAATTCCCCTGAAATGGTTTTGTCTGAAGTGCTATAGTCTTTGAGAAATGAGTAAAACAATTAATTTTCGTCTCATGAGACGAAAACTCAATTCGCCCAAGTGCCATTTCACCCCAGTGCCATTTCACCCCAAATCACTTCGTCCAAACACTACATCGCCCAAATGCCTTGCGCCCCAAAACCACAGGCCGTGGTTCAGTGCGAAATGGTTGAGGGCGAAGTGGTTTTGGGGCGAAATGACTGCAAACCCTTTTTTGACTTAAAAGTTAGACGAAGTACGGAGCTGGTTTTTTGCTCAGGTTGGTTTTAATCATGCATATCTTCAATCACACAGTGGGATAAAACTATTTGTAATAGTTTACCAATCATTCAACTACCTTTAATAGAGGATTGTTTTGGTTGCACTGTACTGGTTAGTAACTGGTATTTGAACGGTTTCCTGGATGTTGTGATGTGTGACGTCACAGGGTCATTCTTCAGTAAGTGTCTATTTTCGTGTCCAGACACTTTGAGATGCTACATCTCAAAAACTATACCATGACAATCTTATTTTTAAGTGGTTAAATAGTCTTTAACATATTTCTCATTATATGCAGTGGTAAAAATTCTTCAAAAACAATCGACAAGGTGCTTATTTTTTACGGTGAACCTTAAAAAAACCCAAAAAATGCATGTCCCGGTGGTGTCTCTCAAAATGTCTCCACTGCCATAATTTTAAGATAATTTTAAGATAATTATACTACCAGAAGCCAAGTATAGTTGGTTTCCCCCAAATGCAAAATTGAAAATTACATCATTAAACCATATTTGCATGAAGTCCGACATTTTAAGAGTCAAAAATCGTGTCCCTGGATTGTTGGTCATCTCCGTCACGATATTTTGGAGCATCATATCTGATAGAGAACTGGCCATGAACAAGACTTGCATTAGTCCATCGGATACCTCAGAGCCTATAGAGCATGAAATAATCTAATAAAGAAAACTGCAACCCGTAATAGCCAAGGAATTGTGGACTTTCTAAAAAAATTACAGTAGTACCTTTATTCAACGTCATCTCCGAACGCTTTATAACATATCTTATTTGTGTTTTTAATCTTAAAAAGTATTCATGAAAACGATCACAATTGTGCAAACTTCCAGGCTTCTGTGGTATTTGGGCTTCAAACAGAATGTGGATGGTGTTATAAAAGTTTAATTGTTTATTTAGTCATATCCGTCACAGTCAGTTCCATCACTTTTTGCCGTGACGGAGATGATTGTTTTGGCATTTTGGGTCATCTCCGCCACGATATTTTGGAGCGTCAAATCTGATTTTTTTCCCCGCATTTTCATTTGCCAATAATGGCAATAAAATGAGGACAATAAGTTGCGTTATATTCTGTTCGAAGCCCTCTGTTCACTGGTTGTTATTCTATGTTTAAACTTTAAATTCTCTTGTTTGAATTTACTCAGCTTACGAAGTCAATGTCAAAATTTGTCATTTCCGTCACGAAAGTGTGACGGATATGATTTTGGCACATTTTTCCCGTGCTACAACACTGAAAATGTAATGTTAATAAAATTAAATAAAACTCCCCTAAAGATTGTGCCGAACGTTAATTATAGTTGTTGTGTACCTTAATGATCATGTTCCACTAAAAATAATCAAAATTCTTAAAATACTTTTTTTTCACGATGTTTTTAAGGCCAAAAATAGACACTTACTGAAGAATGACCCACAGAGTGCATGTCAGACACAGAAAGCAGTCTGTTGACCTTTATCACTGTGCGGCCATCTTTGTCTTGTTTCCATAGTGTGTCTGTGTGACCATGTGACCACGTGATAGCGCATGTAATCTCCTGTTGTTGTTTTGAGAGAATCACTATCCATGCTGCGTGTTTGCTTGATCACGATACGCGTGTGCCAATGTGATGCACACATGTATCCATTTTTGGTATTTGTAGAAAACTGCCATTTTTGTATTACAACTAAGCACTACAGTCAACAGCAAATTCCACCAAGTATAACAATTTTTTGTGGGATATAACACAATTTGCCAATAATCTATTTGACAAATGTATAGGACCACCAATTGAGAATGTACTGACACCATTATCTTAATTTTTTGATAGGGCGTTTATTGCGTTTTGCAATGAAAATCTTCAATTTCAACACTGGGTCAAAATATTTTTCCTGCAAGCCTCGACTTGGTTACGTTCATTTTAGTAGGGGAAAGAAGAAGATGGCCACACCGTGATAATGGTCTATTGCAATCTCAGATAATTCTTTGATATTTCCTTACTATACTTTTTGTTATTTTCTTGAAGTTCGTCGCCGAAGAGACACCCATGAGCTTGGTAAGTACTTTTCACTTTGTACATTCTAGTTTTGGCAGATCTTTGGCATGATCATTTAGATCCGGTCTTGAGACTTTTTCAATGCAATTTTCACAAAAAACCAAGAGCAATTGGGGACACTCTCAGTATGGGGGTGGGGGGAGGGTACTTAGGTAAACACATTTTAGGAAAAAATAAAGGTAGGGAAAATACGGAGAAAAAAAATCAGTGATAGTGAAGGTTTGTTTTCATATTCTTCTTGGAAAAGGAGAAGATGAAAGAGGCAAGAAGAAGAGGCAAAGAAGTCAAAAGAGAAACTGCACATGGGAAAAACTCATGTCTGTTATATTTGTAGCAACAGCAAGGGTAGTAAGATTAGATCGTGCTAAAAACCAGGTACTAAGAATAAAAATATTGACCGACGGTAAAAAAACAATGTTTTTCTAAATTGAAGGGCCCTTTGAATATGTCCAGTAAATTCAAGTTCAGTTTTGATGAGTGTGACCCATATAGCCAATCCAAACACCTGTAATTACAACTACAAAACTGTTTTTATTGATAACTGTTTTGCATTTAACAAATTCTTTTGCATTTAAGTTATAAAAATGGTTATTTCATAAATGCAAGCTCATTTCCAACTGGTGTTTAAAACAAAAGTTATTTCCATCGCGCAAAGCAACATCGTGAAAAAAGTTACATTATTCTTTCATTTTAAGGCAGATTTTACATCTTAAATGCGGAAATTCTTTGTCATTGTGTTAGAATTGGCTAATTTCTCATTAAACATGTTAAAATAAAAAGACGGTGGTTGACTGTAATTAGTATGACCCCACAAGAGAGGGTAGTGCTGTGCGTGTGCATTGATGCGTGTCAGTTGGTGGCTGGTAGTTACAGAGACAAAGTTCCATGGGTATAGGAGACCCAGACGGCAAACTATATGGGGGACTAGCGGCAGTGTGCCATGGGTATAGAACACACAGAAGTGAATTTTTTTTGCAGTTTTTCAAAGGCAAAGTATTCTGAACAGAAATTCCCATTCCTACTAGAACATTTTGATTGCATGTACAAACGGGTACATAATGCTTCTCTCTTGCTGCAGTTTTAACACATTGTTGCCAGTATAGGATCTTCTTAAATTGTTTGCCGTTCTTTCATGCAGACGTGGTAAGGTCACCATGCCGCACTAATTCCTGCCCCAACAATCGTACATGCATCTCCATTAGGGTTGAAGCCGTGGAATTCATTCGTTGTGTTGAGGGTAAGTCAAACAATTCAGAGTCATCAGGGCTGTGCTTTGCTTTACTGCAACAAATTACCAATGTTTGCCACTGATTACAGCGTTTTTGTGCATTTGTCTGATGTTGGAAACATTGAAAACATCAGCAGTTTTTGCATATTTGGAATGCATCCCTTGTTCCTATGTATGTTCTTGTCATCCAACAATATTCTAAATCGGGATGAAACTGCACTTCTCTAAAACTACTGAGATGGTGCTCATAGTTTCAGCAAATGCTACATGTAGCTAATTTGCCTCACTTCTTTTTTATATAATAACTTGGTCAATGCAAATGGTGTATACTACCTTTAAGTTCTGCATAGTTTGTTAGAAATCATTGTTTTAGTTACCATATTTGTGTTCCCTTTTTTGTTCCAAGACATCAATATGAAAAAAAAACTCATTTTCTATCTGGTTTGTTTATATAACCCTTTACACCCCAAGGGTCCATATCGGGGCCCCAAAACAGCACATTTTTCTCCTGATGAAATAATTCAGGGTGCAAATATATTGGTACTAGTACATGTACTTAAGTGCTTTGTTCAGAAGAATATGTTTTGTAAATTTGAGGAAGTATGATGCACTCTTTCTGTAATGCATACACGGACATGTTATGAGCATCATAGAAATATGGAGTCAGATCTTCACTTTTAATACTTGAAAGAGTAATTTACATGCATTTAGGAACTAGAGCAACAGTATTTTTTTAAAGTTTGGTTTACTGCTTAGGAATTCAGGACACATTCTTTAAATACTTTCCATCTCAAAGAGTGAGTACACAAAGTACAATTCATACAAAATAGTTTTAATGATTTTTGTACGAAAAAACCCACATCAGGTGTAACGGGGGATACTAAATGTCACACTTTTGGACCCCTAATTTATAGAAAGACCCATAAAGTTTCTGTGGTTAACTGCGTGTGGTAAATAATGAAGCACTGTGTTTTGTTTACAGACAATGACGCAAATGCAGAGGAACACCACCCAAGTGGCCTGATGAACCCAAACCCGGATGACTGGATGCAGCGCGGCATTGCCCAATTGAGCAGGGAGAACATTGGCATGCACTGGACAATGGTTGCCGTGATTGGTATTCTAGCTTTGGTCGTTATGGTGATGGCTTATGCTTTCATGCGTCTCTTACTGCGTAAGAAACGCCAGGACGATATTATTAAGCTGATGCATTAGATTAAATCAATCGGATTGATCATGAAAATGAAGAGATGTTATGTTGTAGCAAAACTTATATACATACATGTGTATATAAGCAAAATATGCCTTAAATTCTAACATTGCTATTGTGGCATTGTCCACCGTGTTTTCAGGCTGTTACAATTAACATCTTTGATTTTAAAGTTTTTTACTGTGTCTAAGTAAAACGTTGGGTACTTTAGTGTTAGATTTTAATGTAGTTTAACAAAATAATAAATCAATAATACAAATAGTGTTTACGCTTTTGGAAGGAAATGAAATTGTTTTCTTGGAAATATAATACATAATAATAATAATACATTGCATTTATAAATATTAAGGCAAACTTTCCTGTAGATCGTAATGAAAAAAATGCTTCGTACATGTATTTTTAAAGCTTTTTAGGTGTACTGAAAATATTGACTCAAAATATGTCAATCCCACAGACCATTCGGTCATTTTAGAGGAAACGGTTCATCACCATACACCGATTGATTATGTTTTAAGCAATTTCCATACTCATTTTATCATTTTAACCACGTGTTCAATTTATCGGGATATCTTTAATGTTTATTCAACTTGGTTCAGTTGTTTTTTTTGCTGATGAAATCCCGAAGAAAGGCACTGTTTTTTTTGACATTCATTGATTCAGTTCAGTTCAGATTCACAATTACAATGTACTGTAGAGGTATGAGCAGTATGCCTACTTTTTTGCTAATTTTTGTCATTTATTGGCAGGCTCAGGCCACATTATGAAGCCATGAACTTTAAGCATCAATTTCTGACAAATCTGCAGCTGATCGCATCGGAATGTTCGACTGTTTGGATTGTTTTCACTGTTTTGTGTATTTTCATACATTTTAGTACACGGACAGTTTGGTCACAAATTTCTCTTAGCACATTTGTACCCAGGTAAAAGTGATGGGCATATCGTTACGTACAGTATGTACAAATAATCGGCCGTTTAAATTTGATCCCGTTCGTTATTGCGGTTTATAGGAACAGCCACGTCTTTCACTTTATATAAATATATAAATGTATTTGCATTAACCAGGGTTTTTAACGCGATTTATTATATAAAAATATATACATGTATACTCAGGATGATATACGTATGCACAAATACTTTTAGTGATATTGTGACGGCGTATACAGTATACTTTCCTTTTTAATTAAGCGTCAATTCACTTTTATGATGTACATGTCTAATGTGTGTTTGGCAGTAGTGCTTTTAGGTTTTATGCTAGCTGAATAAAGTTTGATAGCGAAGTCTTGCAGCATCGTGTTTCTCGGCCCGTATTAAGCAGGCCTCCCACTGTGCGATTTTTGCCACGAATTAGCTACGATTGGGTAAGATTGTGTGTAGAGTCTATAGGCAGTCTCCGATAATCGTACCAATTCGTAGAGGAATCGTGGCAAAAATGGCACAGTGGGAGGCCTGCTTTAGTCTTCCTCTGTAGCAGTTTCCAAAGATTCCAGTTCAGGCGTCAACTCGTAGTACATTGTTACGGCGCTCTGGAAATGCCTTCCGACTTGTTGAGATCCCGTGATAATTTATCGCAGGATGACAACATATTCAGCGCAAAATTTCGTCATCCCGTGATCAGTATCTGAGGAAGACGACATCCAGAATGTATGATGACGAAATCCCGCGATAATTGTTTATGGGATGTCGACATCCGAAATGTAGGATGACGACATCCCGAGATAACGTATTACGGGATGACTACATCGGAAATGTGAGATGACGACATCCCGAGATAATTTATAACAGGATGACAACATCCCGAGATAAAATATCACGGGAAGACGACATCAAAAATATATATATATAGGATGACGACATCCCGAGATATTTTATCACGGGATGACGTCATCCGAAATGCAGGATGTCTACATCCCGAGATAATATATTACGGGATGACGACATTATTAATATTATTATTATTATTATTTAATTTTTGACACAGTCAAGGGTCGTGAACAAGACCTTAAGGTCCGTATAAAATCACTCCCCGGATAAAAAGGATTAACGATAAAAAAAGAAATCTCGGGATTAAAAAAAAGATGGCATAAGGTATAAAACTTGAATAAGAGTATTAAAACAAGCAAACATATGCATAATAAAAAGTAGACTGGTTCCCGTCCACATATTCCACACAGGAGAATATAAGGACAGGTAAAGGGCGCTTCATCTTGATCTGTAATTGGTCGTCTTTGCGCGTGCGCATTGTGTTTTTTATATTTAAAAATTGGCCAAGCCTTTGATTTAGGCAATGTACTTTATTTACATAATTGGATATGTTCGACACGCACGGCCAAGTTACAAATGTCAATGCAAAATCTGCGCACTTACTTTAAAATATATAATAATAATAACCACGTGACGGGCAGAATTCTGCCCGTCATGGCTGCCCTTTACCGATCCCTATATTTTCGCAATAAGCGAACCGATCTATAGGGATCGGGAACCAATCTATGGTCTATTGAGCTCGTGCCAATGACGTCATTTTGGGAGTCAATTAAATAATGCCGCATCGTTGTGGAAGCAATGTGCGTGCGTGTTGTGTGTGTCCACAGTGTGCGTAACGCGCAATGCTAAGGCTCCCATTGCATTGGTGAATTAAACCATGATTAAACCACGTTACGCCTACCAGAGATGCACAGCACGCACGCACGCATATCGCTTCCACAATGACTCGGCATTATTTGACTCTCAAAATGGCATATTTGCACATGTTCGAAGGGGGTCAATAAGCCAGTTCGGAATCTCGCGCGCGCAAGGCCCTAGTATGAGTTGTGTCAAAGGTCATTTGAGATAAACACATATGCATACCGTTTTGTTTATCTCAAACCAAAGTCGGGAGACGCATGCGCAGTCAAAACTCCGAACTGGCTAGACCTGCATCAAAAAGAAATCAGCCTGACAGATCAAATGACAGAAACAAAAGGTGGCATGATTTACAGTGCAATTTCACGTAGCGGGCCATCAAACTTGTGAACTTCGGTTACAGATTTTACCAATAATATAGGGGGACGCAACTTTACCGGTACATCCGGGTAAAATATTCGATAATGCACAAATATATGTGCGATGTTTGACATATATGTGCGATGTTTGATAACTACTTTTCCCGTATTAGGACGACCGTTTTGGAAAGAGTGCTCTGGGGAACCACTAAAACGGCAAATTTGTCGGCAAGAAACTCTGCCGTTGACACCCATTTTTTCGACTTAAAGTTCTCATAAAAATGTTTTTCAACCTAGACAAAAATGGTTACAAACCTAATAAAAATGGTGAGAAACCTAATAAAAATGGTTTTTGACCTAATAAAGATGGTTTTTGAAGCACTTGGCGTTAGGACGACCGGCTATCGGTCGCCCTAATGCGGTCGGTCGTCCTAATACGCCTTTTTTACCCATAACCGGTCGCCCTAATACGGGAAAGGCAGGTTGTTAAATATATATGTGCGATGTTTTTTCATATGTATGCGATGTTGAAATATATATGCAATAATTTGACATATATATTCAATGTTTTTTCATATGTATGCGATGTTAAAAATATGTGTGCAATAATTTGATATATATGCAATGTTAAAAATATATGTGCGATATTTCGACATAAATGTGGGATATTTCAATGTGTGGGGTAGTCTATCGGAAAGACTGCCTTTTTGCGCGCAATACACGATGTACATAGACTATTCACCATTGGCCGCCAGAGGGCGCACCTGAAATACAGTCGAAAAGACAGTCTTTCATATTCCGTATAAATCGCTCGCAAAATACCGAGCGAATTCCTGGCATACCTTTGTGTGACACGTTGAAATGCGTGACGTCATCTAATTTCCATAATTTACAACAGCTCTGGTCTGTCTAGTACCCAGAGTACACAACACACTGGACAGGACAGTGCATACAAATGTCGCTGCTTTTCCAGTCGCTGATCGATCGATCGATCAGCAGTCAGCAGGCAAACATGATATGAGGCAAACACGTTGTCCACGGACGGACAAAGCTATCTTGCGCGTTGCACTCAGTGGCTTACCTGTACCGTCGCGTCGAGTCCGGGCCTTGCCGCTTGCCGGCCTGCGTTGCTCGTACGGTCGGGTTAGACCCGTGAACGGGTCTACGGTCGGGTGTTATCAAAGACTGGCATTAGAGATTTTCTTAGGGCATTTTCTGCTTGGTCACGATTTTTTTTCATCGCTTACGCATGGAGGAAGAAAACGACTGTGATTGTTTACTTCTCCTCTATACTATGGCATGCTTTTCATATTATTGGCTTCGGTAAAAAAAAAAGTGCTAAACGATTTCAGAGAAGTTATCCACTACTATTTTTCCCTAAAATGACTTGCAAGCATCAGTTAGTTCAGATATGAATTAATCTGAGTGAAGAACCACCCACTTTCTTAAAAACTACTAATTTCACTCACTATCACATGCTTTGTACACAATGTTTGAAGTATTATAAATTGTTGGGCAGATTTTAAAAAATTTCAAAATGCCCTTATTAAATTTTTGTAAGTTTAATGTTGAAAGGAGTCTCTCAAAGCCACATGGTTTTACAAAAGTAATTGTACATTTTCTAAAGTCAAATATGACCCATTTGATTTTCATTTAGGCCAACAAAAAATAAGGCAAATTGTTGTGACCCAAGGATCGACCTTTTACGGCCTATTTAAAACAATACTTTTTTTCCGATTCTTCGTGCATGTTTTTGTTTTTACAGCAAGCAGAATTGCAGAAAATTAATTAGAGCAACCTGCTAGCATAAGCCTCCGAAAATATACTGGAATAACGTTTAATGGAACAAATTTAAATTTGATGTTTATTAGTTTACTAAATGTTTAAAATTTCACCCTTTTCAGTGCTTTGAGGAGAATGCTTTGAGAAGGCCCATTAATTTTGTGGATATGAAGCTGTTTTTACGAATTCCAGGGAACAACAGCAAACTACTTTGTAGATAGGACAGAAGCCCTTGAAGGAAATTTGCACAGTTTGGTTAACTAAAAAAAAAATGTTCGTCAACATTGTCTGATTCATTAGTTCAATATTTAAATTCAAGTGCAGAAATAATTTGAATTTTTAGGTTGAATTCTATATCCGACCACTATAAACGTCTTTATTTTATATTAAATGAAAAATAAACAATGCATGTTAGAACAAGTTTGATGATAAAAATGAGAAATAAAATTATGACATGTCTAATTTTAGGCCCCCAGCCTGGATTTCCATTGTTATAAAACCACGTAAAATGTTAGTTTGGTTGTAAAAACCATGGTGTGAAAAATAATACAGAAATTTTCATCAAATTTTTCCCACTTCTGTCTAACATTGTCCAAAGAAATGTTCGTCAACATTGTCTGATTCATTAGTTCAATATTTCACTTCAAGTGCAGAAATAATTTGAATTTGTAGGTTGAATTCCATATCCGACCACTATAAACGTCTTTATCATGATTCTGTAAATGAAAAATAAACAATGCATGTTAGAACAAGTTTGATGATAAAAATGAGAAATAAAATTATGACATGTCTAATTTTAGGCCCCCAGCCTGGATTTCCATTGTTATAAAACCACGTAAAATGTTAGTTTGGTTGTAAAAACCATGGTGTGAAAAATAATAGAGAAATTTTCATGATTTTTAAATTTTACCCACTTCTGTCCAACATTGTCCAAAGAAATGTTCGTCAACATTGTCTGATTTATTCGTTCAATATTTCGCTTCAAGTGCAGAAATAATTTGAATTTTTAGGTTGAATGCCATATCCGACCACTATAAACGTCTTTATTTTGTATTAAATGAAAAATAAACAATGCATGTTAGAACAAGTTTGATGATAAAAATGAGAAATAAAATTATGACATGTCTGATTTTAGGCCCCCATATGCAGCATGGATTTCCATTGTTATAAAACCATGTAAAATGTTAGTGTGGTTGTAAAAACCATGGTGTAAAAACTAAGAGAGAGAAATTTTCATGATTTTTAGATTTTTTCCCACTGTTGTCCAACATTGTTCAATGTTTTGGCCATGGCATTGGGTCTTAATCTACACGGACAGGCACCCCCGGCCGGGGACAGGAAGTCACCGGGCTGGGCTGGGCGCGCACTCGTACCGAGAAATGCCGCTTCTCGGCAGGCCATGCACCACGGTCACTGCACGAAAACGGCCCGATATCATTTTCGCGCGGCACGGTGAATCACTGCACACGCAAGTTACCATCCCACATGACCTATTTATGGAGGCATCGCTTTCTCTTCTACGCAGGCGCCCATAATTTTTGACCTTGCTGTTTAATTATTCATGTGCTTCCATAAAGGTTATCGAACTTTTTTCTTACGGAGTAATCAAGACCGCGAGTTTTCGAGTTCACGTTGTAAGTGTAGGTACGCCCTCTGGCGGCTAAAATGAGCAATGTGGAGATCGCGAACTCTAACAGTAAATTCGGTCTTGCATCAAGACTATGTGTGGGGTCGCGGTGTTCGTGATATGTGGGCATGATCTTTCATAGATTGGTTCCCGATCCCTATAGATTGGTTCGGTTATTGCGAAAGTGTGGAATATGTGGACGGGAACCAGTATAGTAGTAGATCTTTCAATGTATGTGCGTAAACGGAATTGTATACTATCTGCATTACTCCATTCACGTCTCGGGCTCCAGTCCCTATGATTTAGGACTGGATAAGAAAAGCTTTGCGAGTAGAGACTGGAGCTCGAGTACGTAATGAGTGCAAAATGAAGGGGCGGGAGGCGCATTTTTTTTTTACACCACTGCGAGGGGAATTCGGCAGAAAACGCACCATTTCACTGCTGGTGAAGAGACTAAAGTTCCCCGTACGTATACATTTGCTATACAATGCGCTGTACATGTGCATGTAGATTGTGTACGTACGTACTGTACATGTATTATAATAAGATACATTTCATGATTGATTAGAAAGGGAAAAAAAGAAGAACTGCATACATATTAAAAAAATATCAGCCAAAGGATCAGTGGATGTTTTTTATGTTGAATGAATGGTGAAATATTTTTGTAAATAAAAAACACCATCGATCGACAACAGTCCCCAAACTTTGTATAAGCCCATAGGCCTAATGCATTTCCTTCCTCCATGTATATTTAAGGTAACTCCGTTTCCAAAACGTTTTTTTCTTCTTTCCCTTGAAACACGTTTCGATTGTTTCGATAAATCTTTCGAAACGACGTTTCGCTCGTTCTTTCGAAACGACGTTTCGATCGTTCTTTCGAAACAATGTTTTTATCGCTCTTTCGAAACGACGTTTCGATCGCTCTTTCGAAACGATGTTTTGATCGTTCTTTCGAAACGTTTCTATCGTTAATTCTTTCGAAACATTTCGATCGTTCTTTCGAAACGACGTTAACGACGTTTTGATCGTTCTTTCGAAACGTTTTGATTGTTAATTATTTCTAAACGTTTCGATGGTTCTTTCGAAACGACGTTTTGATCGTTCTTTCGACACGCGTTTCGATCGTTCTTTCGAAACGACGTTTCGATCGTTCTTTCGAAACGACGTTTCGATCGTTCTTTCGAAACGACGTTTCGATCGTTCTTTCGAAACACGCGTTTCGGTCGTTCTTTCGAAACACTTAGTTTATTACTTTTTTTTTAAACACTATAATTTGCCCCTTGAAGCACTTTTCAAACGTTCCCTCCAGACACTTTTTCAATCACTTCTTCTAAATTAAACTCCAGGAATTCTTATGTTGAGAATTGTAAAATTCTTTAAAATTACCCAGTAAATTAAAGCATCAGTCATGTCAGTTAGTAGGTGCATATTTGATATGGAAAAACCCCGTTGAGGGTGGGAAAATATAGAAGACTTTCACAGGGAACACATATTGTTCAGCCTACGTGTAGTATCATTAAACTATGTTTTGCATACAAGATCTCGAAGCCAAGATCGGCTACGTACCCCTCATTTTTTTTCTGTGGTGAAAAGTCACCGGTATCATCGTCGGTCGACAGACGTGACACGCGGTTTGCAATCATTGGCTTATTACGCATGCGCGACTTTTTCGTAGTCTTTGTACGTGCACTGTAACGAAGGATTACCCCTCGCAGTGGTGTAAAAAAAAAATGCGCGGGCGGGAGGGCGGGGAGAAAAGGGAGTCCAACTTACCTCCTTTGTTTTTCTTACACGTACCTGCACCATACTTACGCTCCTTACACCTTCTTCTCGGTTAAAATCTCTGACTGATAGTTGCCGTCGCCCTCTAACGTTTAGGAGTGGTGCAAATAGGGTGATGCGGAAAGGGGGTGTGTGACAAATAAAACATGTTCTATGAATAGTCCTTCGAGGGATTTGCCGCTAAACGAACGGATTAACCGTGATTGACTGGGAATGATGAGAGGATACGCATCATGCCGTATGCCAGCAGTTCTGCTTACAAATCCGCTACGTTATACATGTACAAAAGCACATGTTATTTTCGACCATGCTTTACTGAGATGACACTTGGAACTTATTGGAATTTCAATACAAAACATTTTATTATCAATGAATGGTTTATTTCGAGCTACAAACACCACTACTCGTGTAATCAAAGAACTCGAATCTTCCACAGACATTGAATATAAACATCTGAGGTGGATTAAAACGCACAAGATGCTCTCAGTTGGCCTGGTATAGGTCAGGTTGACCTGCATCTGCAACGCCAGTACTACCCCAATCCCCCGGGACATTGAAATTGCTATGCGAACCGCGAGTTGTCGAGGGTCGTTACAAGATGGTGCAGAATTATAGTCTGGACAACAAAGACAGGAGCGACGAATTCACTACGATAGTTTTATATACCCCCGAGAGAACCGTAACCGAAGGCTTATGCCTCGTGAATCCATCATTTCTTGGACCAAGGTTTTGTTAAAGGAAACTAAAACCCACTTGGTTCTGAATATGAACTAAAAGATTAAATTGTCGCAAAGGGCAGGCTCAATATTTTCTTGAGAAAGAAAATGACTCTTCTGTTTGAACATTCTGCTAACAGAAGAGGGCGCTGTTCAGGCGTAGAGGGAACCTATAGTTTAAAACAAAAGAGAACATTACATGTTAAACAGTGACGCTAGCTCTTGACTCAAACAAAATTTGCTACAAATGCCGCAAATGACATGCAAAGCAACTCCGTTATGTTCTTGCTAGCGAATGTTTTTTTTGTTTTTTTTTGTTTGTTTTTTTTAAAATCATACTTCACCCATCTTTTACCATTATATCTCCAATCGCCACGAACATAATGAGCGACGCGAGAGGGAACGAGGCTCGATTCTGCTTGACTGCGGTGCTTGTACTTGCAAGCCCCAACCCAACTAATGTTACCACTCGATAACTGCATGGTCAAGCCACATATTGCAGGGTTTTCCCTTTCATGCCGTGCCAATTCTCTGAACCCTTAATTCAGGGATCTACTTCCACATCGAACCCTCGCGGCTACTTGGTATTTCGCCTGGGCACTGCTTAGTGGCAGCGCCTTTCCTCTTGCGCCTGCCCCCTATATTGGGGTTCCCGCTTTGTATGCAATCTGGGGGTATTTGTATATTTAATTCCAATGCGGAGCCCTTCATTGCCGACATCAACACCACCGATCGGTTTCGCCTGCGAGACCGTTAGTCAAAACCCAGGGTAATTGCACGCGTTGCGCTGGGATTCTACAAAACGCAGGTTATTCGCAATGCAAATTTAGCTCACACTTTTATATTATACCCGCTATCACTTGGTGACGGAGTTACCTAAGTTTAGCTAAGTGTTCTCAAAATTACTGGGTGTATATCCCTATGTTTGTTATGCTGAACCGATGTACCACTTAAAGTGCACTTTGGGCTTTTCCCTCTTTGCGACAATCTGGAGCCTGTACCTTATACTTCAGTTTTGAGGCTCTTCAACTTCTCTAATATCACCACCTGGTGACTGCATTTGTCATGTTACGACATACGGGGCTCTTCCCATCGATCTGGTCACTGTCATCCCGTCGCATCGTGTCCCTGGAAAATAATTCACCTCACCAAGGTGTAAAAAGTGCACCGGTGAATATTTGGGGCGACTGTAAACACCGTTGAAGGAAAGACTTGGGATGGGCTGACCTGTGCTCCAGGAAGGGCAGCAACTGCTTGACCCTATATATGGACACTCGGGGATTTACTCCAGTCGTATGAACCGGTAAGCTTGTCCCATTCGGGGATCTTCCTCTCGCGTCAAACACGAGTTAAACATGGAGGTCTTACTCTCACTGGCCAAAATGTGGTTTTTCCCCTCACACGGCCAAACATGGGGCCTTTTCCCTCACACGGCCAACCATAGCCTTGGGCTTTTCCCCTCACACGGCCAAACATGGGGCTTTTCCCCTCACACGGCCAACCATAGCCTTGGGCTTTTTTCCTCACACGGCCAAAATGGGGCTTTTTCCCCCTCACACGGCCAAACATGGGGCTTTTTCCCTCACACGGCCAACCATAGCCTTGGGCTTTTCCCTCACACGGCCAAAATGGGGCTTTTTCCCCTCACACGGCCAAACATGGGGCTTTTTCCCTCACACGGCCAACCCCTTGGGCTTTTCCCCTCACACGGCCAAACATGAGGCTTTTTCCCCTCACACGGCCAAACATGGGGCTTTTTCCATCACACAGTAGTCTAGGCCCTAGACGTTGTTATTGTTTCGTTTTAAACGTCCGTCCCGAAAACCGATCGCCGCGAGACAGTCAATAACAACGTCTAGGGAATCTCGTAGTGACAGCGCCGTGCGCGCGCACCTGTTATGCATAATATTATGCAGAGCGCACTGTCGCCTGCTTACTATGCATGTATGCACGATGTCTAGTCCCCTGTGTCCTCACATCGTGGCATGACTGCACGGGGAAGCCGCGGGCTGGAAAAATCGTAATGCCCTCGGCAAACCTTACGATTTCGACACGGCAATTTAGAGATTTTGTTGGAAATACAATTGTATAGGACATTGCAAATGATAGGTACTGTTCCACAGATAATCGAGGACACAGTTGAACCTATTCGCCAGTTTAAAACCCGCCGGTTCGGAAAAATAATCTTTCAAGCTGTACATTTTTTTGGAATGAAAAAAAAAACCGGGTGAAATTAGAACACTGTTTGTTGCCGTATAGCTTGATCGTGTGTTGAACAGTTTATTGGCCTAAATCTCCATGGCTCAGAAATCTTCGGAAAATATGCCGATACGTGCCATTCAATCTACTACAACAACATCTTCGGAAATAATCTGGAATATATGACAGATACACAAAACATTTCATTTTACCATCCCATAACAGAGAAAATCGCTCACACCATGCTTAACGAAATCTGGAAGAAAGGAACTAGCAAAAAGCAAATACTGCACACCGGGCGGCTCGCCGCGTGCGGGCACAAAAACATAGGATCGACAAGAGAGAAAAAGTTTTCCGTGACATAAATTCCCCTTCCCTCCCAGTGGGTTTTCAAAATGTCAACTTAAAACCAGCAATAGCACTGTCATAACATAAATCCTTAGGCCTATGCTAGGGGCTTTGAAATCCGTGACATCATCAGTCGTGCAGTCGCGACACTATGACTTCAACTTGGTCAAATCCGTAACCGAAGTTTGCAAGCTTGATAGACTGCTGCGTGAAATTGCACTTTAGTTTCTGTCATTTAATCTGCCAGCCTCTGATTTATTTTTGGTACAGGCCTATTGGGGCTGGTTTTTTTGTACTTTGTGCCAAATATCACGCAAATCCACCTGTGCAGTGGTGAGATTTTCCGCCCCAAAATATCACCAAAATCACATCACAATTTATGAAGTCGCTGTCTATTTTTTTTATTGACGATTCCGCACGTAAATTTGGCACATTTTAACAAGCATAAAACAGGAACTGCTTGATGAATTTTTGCAACAAAAGTATCTTTGATAGCTGTTGCAACTTGTCTGTTGTGTGAAAATGGTTTTAACTGAAGATAGAAATTTTAAAATTTTATTTTGGGGCTCTCACTTATCGGGCCGATATATAATTTTTTATTTTTTTGAAAATCCTTTTTGTTTTTAGTCGGGCTTTATACTCTATGCAAAATTCAAAACTCGTGCGGTCTAGATGGATTTTTCCCTAAGTATTTTTTCCCGGGGTATTTTTCAGACCGACCGAAGCCTAACCGCCAACGTCGGCCAGGTTATGTTGCTTCGCCACCCGTCCGTTGCAAAGAGTCTTCGCCTACCCGGAATTAACCGCGCGAGCCACCCGGCGAAATCAACAACGCGTACCATTACCGGTTAAATCAACCACGGCGCCTGCAAAACAACAATAAATTTTCAAATCAAGACGATAAGCGCCGAACGTACGGTGCATGTACCAGGCTATTTGCTCTTAACTGCGCGTGCGTTAAGGAAAATCTACCCGTATCTGCATACAAAACTAACGCATGCGCACAAATTTCCCCCCTGTTTCGGGGGGGAGATTTTACGAGTTTCCCTAGACGGTCATTTTGACAAAACGATATGGTGATAGGACAACGAACGAGTCTATTGCGTGATTACGCCCTCTTGCGGCAGTCGGGTATCCAACACATAATGACCGTCTAGGGCCTAGACTAATCACACAGCCAAACATGGGGCTTTTTCCCATCACACGGCCAACAATGGGGCTTTTTCCCCTCACACGGCCGACCATAGCCTTGGGCTTTTTCCCCTCACACGGCCAAACATGGGGCTTTTTCCCCTCACACGGCCAACAATGGGGCCTTTTCCCTCACACGGCCAACCATAGCCTTGGGCTTTTCCCTCACACGGCCAAACATGGGGCTTTTTCCCCTCACACGGCCAAACATGGGGCTTTTTCCCCCTCACACGGCCAACCGTAGCCTAGGGATTTTTCTCTCACGCGGCTAATAAGCAATTTGAGTAATTTTCCTTTATGATAGTGTGTATTACAAATACATAGTGTAATATTTCAAATCTGTGGTACAGGCCGACTGGATTTTCCCGGGTGGGAAAATAATGTTTAATCAATCCATCTATCTGTCTATAAACCTGGGGCTTTTCCCCTCAGACACACGGCAAAACCTTGGGCTCTTCCCCTCACATGGCAAAAGCTGGGTCTCTATCCTCGACACGGCCAAACCTGCGGCTCTTACTCACTGGCCCTGGTAACGAGATATCCCCTTGCGAAATCTCCGGTAACCAGCCCGAATTATTACAAAAGGGCGGGAATAGGTGTACCGCACAATGCCAAAAGGGACAAATTCTTAAGGCCTTAGACCTAGGCCATGAGATGCCACCGTGGTGCGCTATGTGTATACGACATGTGAAACCATCTGTTGCTTTTCAAATTTGGGAATCTTAAGGTTTCTTCCCCTATTTGAAATCCGCGCTAAAACTATCAACGCAACAAAAGACTTGAGATTGGCGCATGCACCATGTCCGTTAACACCAGGCGAAAAGGTAAAATTCCCTTGAATAAAGACCTTCGGTATCAAAACAGAGGTAAACCCGTCCGGTAAATGGACATTCTCTCACAAAGCGTAGATTCCGCGCATTGGCGGACCTCAAATAGAGACCAGTCATATAAAACTTTGGCACTGAAACCAAGGATTTATCCAAAGTGCCCATTGCATTCGCTCGCAAGCCTTAGCAAACCTACGAGGAAAAGGCAATAAGCACACCACAGCCAACCACAAGATTATGATCCTAAGCACAACCACGCCTCATCAATCCAAGCCATTCCGCTTCAGTGCACACATTGTACACTGAATGACCTCAACCAGTACTTATAGCCCTGCATCATCACGAGTCAAAAGAGTTTCACATGGTGCTACCGTAAGCCCATACACGCGTTGATACCACCATGCACAGCCTCAAGTCTTACCTATCCAGCTCTTCACGAGAGACGTTGGGAGCACGAGGCGTCCCGCAGACACACAACCGTGCTCGTGATCGAAGGGCTATGTGGGTCAAAGCCCCACTTTCGTCCGTGGGCAAGACGCCCAATCCCAACTACCTCGCTAACCCCGGCGACATAGGGGGAGCTGCCAGGGGGAAATGCCACAATCCAACCGCCGACAGGATCGGCACCCAAGCGAGGCGGCCACTTGGGGCCAAATTTATAGAGCCGTTCAACCGCCCACGTTCCGTTAACCGAGCATCAGGACATCTCATAGACATCGTTAATGGTAAGAAACTGAAAACGTGCCTTAACCAAGCTAGTGACGCAACAATGACGGTTCCCAAGCGCGCGCACACTCAAGCACGCCGCGGTTGCAAAAAGGCCTAAACTTTCTGCCACAGCAAGCACACGCCCTCAGCCAGCGCTCAAACGGCTCAATGAAACTGGGCCCTGGCTGAAGCGAAATGGTACCGGTGATCTTCTGATGGCATCGACAACGCTAATGGCAACAGCACCAGGAGCATCCCAGTGCAGACATGTGCCATACAAGCGTCCGCCACTTGAATTCGCCAAATAATGCTCTGGGATCACCAAAGTGCGTTTCTTAACACACAAGACCAACAGCTGCGCATCCCATCCGAAGGATGGAGCACACGCGCTAAAGCGCCCTGTTCTAAGGCACAGGCCCCCAGACGGTTCTCGAACCTGCAACCTCAAGTTTTCACCGGAGTATTGCGAGTCAGTGACTTTATATCACGTCGGTAACCAGACTGGTCGGTTCACAAACGGTGACAGGCAGAGGCAGCCGGGAACGGACCGGAAACAATTAGCCTCGCCGACGTCCTGTTGGTTACTTACATGTACACCACTGGCTACGCAGCCCGACACCAGAACCGGACGCGGATATCTGAGATACGGGGTCTCACCAACCCTCGTCACATTTTCATGAAATTGCCCCTGCGAATAGATTGCCTCAAGCAGTAAACCTACCAGTATAACTCAATTTATAAATGGGACACACATACAATACAACTAACCTCTCCGTTGGTCCGAAATTTATCAAAAGATTTATTTAAAATCGCAGCTGAAAACTCCCACAATTCCTATGGGAGAACACTTATATACGCAGTACAAGTGTTCGCGACTGAAGAAGACCACTACATTTCGCTAAAATCAACCGCAGCTCATCCGACTAAGGATATTCAATATGAAAATGCTGCGACTGTTTTTCAAAACAGATCCCTGGTTAAAACAAAATGTATGCTACCACTAAACGAGCGCGGTGCGCCGATCACCGTGACCAGCTCAACGTTCCTAGCCATGATGCAAACGAATTATGAATATTGCCGCGCTAACATGTTACATGGCTACTAGACACCTTAGAATGTGAAAACACGCTCTGGTAATGCATGGCCATAGGGGCGGTTGACGAGCTGAAACGCTAACTTATCGCCGTCCTCCACGATTGACGCGCGAATACGAACACGGCCTGATATTCAACCTTAAAACACCACTACTGTTAGTGTAGCAGATCTCTCTCCCTGGCGGCTGACACCAACTGTCATGCGCCACTTTGCAAATTTCACCCCTAAAAAGAAAACCGAGACCCCCGTCCTCGACAGTACTTCCAGACTTATCTGAAACATGCTTCCTTGCGGGCTGAACATTTTGCGATGATATCAAAATGCATATCAAATGTACCGCACGGTAATTATCCTGTAAGTTTAAATGTGTGTGTTTTTGTATGTTTTTTTTTTTTTTAAATACAAATCCCAAGGTATTCTCCGTTGAAAATCAAAACACAATAATTCGATAACCAGGTAGGTCACTTTTATTGGCATTTAAAATCAATGGGGCTCAATATATTGTCTAAAACACATTTATATGAATTAACCGTATTTCGGGGCCTTTTCTTGGTACCAAATACCCAAACTAAACCAAAAGGCATGACCACGGGGACTTGGGACATACTCCTGCTAAGGAACCTGCGCTATTAAGGTACGTTGCGCAAAAAACCACCGTGGAATAACTCAACACACCCACACAAAACACTTTGTATTTTCTTTTCGACACCAAGGCCGAGTAAGCACCCAGTATGTTTTGGACCTGCCACACTTTGACGCCTAATTGTCACCCTGTGTCACCGCTCGAGAAGAAGCCCTCTATCTTGTCTCTTCATTCAGGGTGATGGACGTAGAATCCAGTGTCATGGGTAGGGCGAGACTCCGAATATGGGAATCTGTATCGGTAAAGTAGAAAACTTGCATGAAATCATACAACATCAAATTGCCTCAAATTACTGCTTCGGCTGAAACTACTTACATAATCGGCTCAAACTATTTAGGCCTATTTCGCCCAAAATACGACACTAATCCTGCTATGTAAATAAATGCCCGAAAGTTGCCACCCTTCTGCCGCAATTAACGGTTGCGTGTAAATGCATTTACAGGAAAACCGCAAAATGTCTACACCATTCCAGTGTTGACGGTCATTTCACAAACTGTCCCCATCGTACTCACTAATTACCCCTTACGGTATGTTGTCGGGGTTACGTATGTACGGTCTACGGCTTGATACTATACTTCAACTAAAATAGGGCTACTCATTTCATGTATGCTCTGTTTTAACCTACATCGCATAGGACCACTCACGATTGCACACGTCTACTAAAATTGAATTAACTATTGGACACCCATTAGCCACCTCCTTAAACTCACTTGTACTCCAATAACGGGCCCAATACATCTGCGTTAACATAACCTTATCTACGAAAGGTAAAACAACCGAAAACTTAGGAAAATCGCCATATATAGGCCTTTTTTTTTTCAAAGGAAATCCTTCCAACTACATGTAATCTCACAACGCGATGAAAATTGTTCTGACAGACTCTGCTGCAGAATATATATATTAACGGCACTTTCCGTGAAATGTCCATACCTAGTTAGGGCAAATACCGTGATTTTTCAGTTTGAAACATTTAACGAGGTCTTTGGCCATTTCGCAAATCCCTTTTAAAACTGAATTTTGAGAAGAGGAACATTTGATGCGTAACGAATGACCGCCTCCAGTTAATATGGCGAAAACCAAACCTTTGAGAGGCAAGGGAAGTCTCAGTCAAATGTAACCATGCGACGAGCCGAGTATGGACGAGCATTTAATTGAGCAAACTCACAGTAAGAGTTTGAGAAGTTGCTCAGACATTTCTTTAAAATGATTCATCAAGCATTTTTTTTTTTTTTTTGCAAGCGAAGGATTGAAAGAAAGGTCAATGTTCGAGAGGGAACATTTGATTTTGGATAAAACACCTAGACATTTCAGCCTGTCCCAAATGTCTGTTCACAGGGCCCGAGGCCATGGTCAACTTCTCAATTCTTTCCCCAATTACTTGTATCATTAATTGGTGTCTAGAAATAAAATCGGCGGATGAAACAGGGGAATAATTTTACACGTGACCGCCTCGAGTCTGCCTTGTTATGACCGCATGTTAAAACATGCCGCGGTCAAATGAAAAATTCTTCCCGAGATACAAACAAACTAAAAAACAACTGCAAATATAACTGCAACATGGTAAGATTTTACTTCAATGCCAACACTAATTTTCCCATTAGGCAGAAAAGAGAAAACCCCATAACAAGGCAACATTTGTGCGGAACAGGGGTTTCAGCACTGAAAGGGACACCTTTACAAAAATAGTCTTGACAGGGCAAACTCCTCATTTTTGCCGTACTCACCACCATTGACGATTCTTTCACTTGCCGTGTAGTGCCGAGTTCGTCAAAGCCATGCGCTACGTGCCACGATTTCGAATGCACCGCAATTGTGCACCCCATTGGTATGCAAATTTTGTAGAGCGGAATGCAAGAAAACAACGCGAAGAACAAAGGGGGGGGGGGGGTGCATTCCCAACAGACCTGCACGAATTGCATGCAATTTTCAAACCAATAACGTGCATAATAATACCCAAAGCCGCATGGAAAACCACACGATTAACCGACATTTTCCCGTAGCGTAATCAATACCGGGAAATAAAACGAAAGGGCAGAGACCGTAGTTTGGTGCTACGGTAAAAGCAACCCTCACCAACGTTGTACAAAACCGATATCGGCACCGAAAATTCAATAAAACCTCACACAATTTCCAAAATATCTCACTAATATTATCCAGAAATTGTCTTTTTTAAAAACACCACCACCATTACTATACTAAAACTTATCGGTTACGCCCTTTGGATTTCCCGGTGGCTGCTGTTCCAAATTCCCGGAGACCTACAGAGAGACGTCCTCCGCGTTCCAGTTAAAATCTCTGACTGATAGTTGCCGTCGCCCTCTAACGTTTAGGAGTGGTGCAAATAGTGGGTAGCACCTAGACCATCCCGCTCTATGGCATGTGGAACGTTGCACTATTCGATAATGCACAAATATATGTGCGATGTTTGACATATATGTGCGATGTTTGATATATATGTGCGATGTTTTTTCATATGTATGCGATGTTGAAAATATATGTGCAATAATTTGACATATATATGCAATGTTTTTTCATATATATGCGATGTTGAAAATATATGTGCAATAATTTGACATATATATGCAATGTTTTTTCATATGTTAAATAACTACTTTTCCCGTATTAGGACGACCGTTTTGGGAAGAGTGCTCTGGGGAACCACTAAAACGGCAAATTTGTCGGCAAGAAACTCTGCCGTTGACACCCATTTTGTCGACTTAAAGTTCTCATAAAAATGTCTTTCAACCTAGACGAAAATGGTTACAAACCTAATAAAAATGGTGAGAAACCTAATAAAAATGGTTTTTGACCTAATAAAGATGGTTTTTGAAGCACTTGGCGTTAGGACGACCGGCTATCGGTCGCCCTAATGCGGTCGGTCGTCCTAATACGCCTTTTTTACCCATAACCGGTCGCCCTAATACGGGAAAGGCAGTTTGTATGCGATGTTAAAAATATATGTGCAATAATTTGACATATATATGCAATGTTTTTTCATATGTATGCGATGTTAAAAATATATGTGCGATATTTCACCAGCCGGAACCTAGCACGAATTTCGGGCTGCTATTTTCACGGCTTCCGGAAATGATCGAAAGCTAGATGAAAAGTTAGGCATATAGATGCTGCGCTTTTCAAATGATTTTGTACCATCGTAAAAAGGAAAAATTGCACAATTGTTTTCTTCTAATCTGTAAAGAATATCCTCAAGTTTATTTTATAAGCGCCCCGAAAGATTTGGTCAGGATAAACCTCAACCCAATTAAATTTATGATTCGCGAGGGTTGCCAATCGGTGCCCCTTGCACACAGTTTTTATAAACCCAGTTCGCTATCCATTGTACAGTGGGCTATGATTCGCGAGGGGTGCCAATCAGGGCCCCTTACAGCGCCCCGAAAGATTTGGTCAGGATAAACCTCAACCCAATTAAATTTATGATTCGCGAGGGTTGCCAATCGGTGCCCCTTGCACACAGTTTTTATAAACCCAGTTCGCTATTCATTGTACAGTTGGATATGATTTGCGAGGGGTGAATTCGCGAGGGGTAATTTTTAAATCCCAGTTTCTATATTACAACATAGAAATATTGTAAAAAGCATTGTTTCTGGTATGATTTTCTGATAATTAAGATAATCTCCTTACAATCTAAGAACATTTGTCGTCTTAAGAAGAAAAACGTGTGAATTTGACTTTTTGTAATAGAACATGGGAGTTTTAGAGCAAGAAGGAATTAAATAAAGATTATCACCCATCAAAAATAGAGATAATTGTCTTCGTTGTTGTGATTTCTGCGTTTTGCGTTTTTGTTCGTTCATCTGGCGTTTTAGAAATTCTGTTAAAAGACAACCCCGCAATTACCCGTGCAAAAATGGTATATCATGGTTTCCAATAAAGACAAAATGTTTCTGATCGTGTAACATACACCGTGGAGAATTTGTGCCTATTTTTTGATCTATCCTTTAAAAAATGTAATTGGGCTGAGGTTTTCCCCTGACCAAATCTTTGTTCTCACTGATTAAAAGGGAAAAAATGAGGAATTTTTCCCTTTAACGATGGTACAAAATCATTGAAAAAGCGCGGCATATGTGTGTAAAATTGTGCCTAACTTTCCATCTAGCTTTCGAGCATTTCCGGAAGCCGTAAAAATAACAATATGTACATACATAGTTGGGGTCGCCTTTAATTAGACTGGTTTCCGTCCCAATATATTACGTCTGGATACTTCGTAGGGAACGGGAACCAGTCTAGCCTTTAATATGTGTGCGGTGTCCTAGACTGGTTCCCGTCCACATATTCCACACAGGAGACGTGACATGTGGGCATGATCTTTCAATATATGTGCGTACACCCAGCTATTAATCACGTGATGTGTATAACGTGATGAGAAACACGCCGTTAAAGGAGCGTTTTCAGTTTAAAAGGGTTTTGTTTGTCTGTTTGAACTTAGCAATCATACGTACAATACCTCCCAAAAATAATATCGACGGGGAATTTTTTTTAATGCAAACCCCAGTTTGGATGTGAGAGCAAAAAGGTGAATTACTGCACTGTTCTATGGAACCAGCTAGATAAATTATTTTGCAAAACATCGGTCTATTTCCGGCGATATCCTTAAAATATATACAGATTGAGAACGTGAAATTTCTTAATAGTAACGAAACAAATTTGACAGACAATAAGATATCAAAATCTCAATTACCATGGGAAAAATGGGTGGCTCAAAAATGTGATCTGGCGCTCCTTTAAAGGAGCGTGTCCAGATCACATTTTTGAGCAGATATTATTTTTGGACGCTATTTTCATTGCTAAGTTAAAATACACAAACAAAACCCATTTTTCTCTTTACGTCTCTGAATAAACAAAGGAGAAACGGTTATCATCGCGCACGTGTTTCTCATCACGTGATACCACGTGATTCATAGCTGGGTGCTACCTAGTCTGGTACTCGGACCAAAAATGTTTTTGGGGGCGGTCGAGTTGGCGTACGGGTTCTTTCCTCGCCTTTCACCTCTGGGGTCCCGGGTTCGAATCCGGGGCGTGTATGTGGATTGGGTTTGCAGTCCCTACTTGACCGAGTGGGTTTTCTCCTGGGGCATTTCTCTGGGGGTTTTCCTCCCACTTCTAAAACTGCAACTCCTTCTTCGTCATCTCAAGTTGATAATATAGTATAGTTAATAAAGCTAAAACCGTATAGTTGATGGCATAAAGGGCCTTAGTTGCCGAAGATGCCATAAAATATACAACAACAACAAAAATGTTTTGACTATAGACTGAATTATTCAGTCGTTGTATGTTGAATATGTGGACCGGGAACCAGTCTAGCATGTACATTAAAATATCTAGACTGGTTCCCGTCCACATATTCCACACAGGAGAATAGACCGGTTCCCGTCCACATATTCCACACTTTCGCAATAAGCGAACCCATCTATAGGGATCGGGAACCAATCTATGAAAGATCATACCCACATATCACAAACACCGCGACCCCACACATTGAAATATCCCACATATATGTCGAAATATCGCACATATATTTTTAACATTGCATATATATGTCAAATTATTGCACATATATTTTTAACATCGCACACATATGAAAAAACATTGCATATATATATGTCAAATTATTGCACATATATTTTCAACATCGCATACATATGAAAAAACATCGCACATATATATTTAACATCGCACATATATATCAAACATCGCACATGTATATCAAACATCGCACATATATTTGTGCATTATCAAATATTGCAACGGTTCACACGCCATACTGCTCCACATATTCCACATACAACGACTGAATAATTAAGTCTAGTCAAAACTTTGTGGTCCGGGTACCAGACTGTAGTTAGGTAGCACCCAGCTATTAATCACGTGATGTGTATCACGTGATGAGAGACACGTGCGCGATGATAACCGTTTCTCCTTTGTTTATTCAGAGACGTAAAGAGAAATACACTTATCCTACGTCACTGAATAAACCGTACCACACCATAGGCTACGCGACGAATGAAGGTCAGAAATAAAGGTTATGGGGCCTGCGCAAGGGTGACTCGCCGTTAAAGGCCCGCAGTGGATCATTTGCAATGACCCAAAAAGTAATCGACGAGTTTACAGAGGAAAAGTTCTGAAAGTAAAGATTGAATTAATAGCAACTATCCAATGAAAGGTTTTCGCTCAAAATGGTATAATTTTACCAGAAAATAATCCGTAAAGATGAAATTATTTAGATCGTTTGCAAACGATTTACTTATTTTTGGTTCGCATCTACGCGGTCCAAAATGCATGTGCGCTGTGTACTCCGTGTGCGTGTTCCAACGCGATGCATTTTTTATGGATCTCGCGCACACGCCGTATGTGCGCCACATATGACGCAAGCCACATATAGTACCCGATCAACTGAGAACGAATATTTGAAACACCCCGCCAAGACCAGGAAAATGCATATGGATTTTCATGTTTTTTTTTTAAAGTGGTACATTTGTCAAAGCTGAAATTTATTCCGATGAGTTTGATGTCTTTCTTTTGGTTTATAATCATCTTCCTTTCGCAAGGGTCTTTCCTGCACTCGTACCTCGCTTGCCAAGAACCTTGTAGTCTGGTACCCGGACCAAAAATTCTTTGACTAGACTGAATTTAAGGTCCGGCAGCCGTCAATTTCGCCATTTTGAAACAGGAGGAATTTCTCCTTTTTCCGAAGGTTCCCGAAGTTACCCGAATGCACGTCCGGTCGTCCGGACGTTACCGTTAATCGTCGGGTACAATTCGTCATTGTTTCGAGAATTTGAATTGACATCCAGTCAGTCCGCAGCGCACACAAAAGTGCTTCCTTTTATGCATCGCGTGCACGTACGCGTGCCGCTGCGTGTGTATTTATGGTGATGCCAGGGATTTAAAACTATGCAATGGCTATAGTTACGGCATGGAGGAAGAAACAAACAACCGTTTGAATGGCTATAGTTAAGTTACGGGATTGCAACAGCAGATTAAAACTCATGTACAATATGGAGCTCACTCGGTGATGCAGACAAGGTTTGAATTTTCTAGAATTTTCTTTTTGATGCTAGCCTACATGATTAAAATTTGTATTGGTCAAATATAGAATAACCCCTGTCAAATTGTTGTACACTCATGCCATATCGCGCAGCGCGCGCGCTTTGAAAATTAACGGTTATGTGCTCCTAAAAATAAATGCATGACGTAATGCTTAAAGTGCTATTTTAAACACGACATAGCCGGTCCTCATAATTCAGTCGTTGTAATATGTGGAGCGGGAACCAGTCTAAGAACCTTGCTGCATCGACTGGGTATGAGCTGTATTGAGGAATATATATGAATATTGATTAGCCAGTGACAGGGATCGCAACTGACCAATCACGCGCAGCGCATGTTTCTCGGTCATCGCATGCAGTGCCGATAGGCCCGATGTGCACGTAGCACGTATAGCGCGACATTCAAAATGCATCATAGCTAGGACGCTGTTGCCAACAGCAAGAGCCAATCACGCGCCTCGCTCCGTTTAGTGGTAGCGTCCACTTTTACTAGGGGGTGGGGTCCAATGTTTAAATAAACAGTCATTGTAAAGGCGCTTTTTAATAGGCCTATCTTTATTCAGAGATTCTGCGTTTAGCTTTTAGCGAAATATAGTAAGTCTTCCTTCAGTTACGAACATTTATACTGCGTGCAAGATAAAATGATATACATACATAAAAGATCTCCCCCACACAAATTGTGGTAATTGCGGCTACGATGTCGCGAGATAAACAACACGCGAGATGATTGTTCAAAACGGCTCATTAAGAGGTCAAAAGATACAGGTCAAAAGATATCTTGTCTCTCATTGGTTGAACAGCCCTAGGCCTGTATGTAATACAGCTCAGACCCAGTCGATGCAGCAAGGTTCTTGGCAAGCGAGGTACTAGTCTTGGCCCAAGACTACTCTAGTCGATATTGGTTTGTGTACGCGTTGGCCATATAGTGCGCCCTCTTGCAGCACCATCCTCTTGCAACAGTGCCCCTTTAACGCACTCCCTAACTCCTGCGTACAGTGGCCCTGTTGAAAAAGGCCCCATTTGGCGGTGGGACTAGCGACAGAAATCTTGTCGCCTCTGCTGGACCAATCAGGACGCCTGTCGTGCATCATGCAGCACGATTGCAGGCATTCAAATGTAACGCGCGCAGATTGTAAACACCGTACATGCATGTGATACATGTACTCGGTAATGCTGGCCGTTGTCCGAGTCGACGATTGGCTGCTATTTAAAGCATACTGGGGAATCCGTTCCATTACATTCGTCAGCATGCATCCCTGTTATTAATTTAAAAAACTGCGGAGTAAATAAGGTTCGTCGTTTGAAAGTTTGGTAGGAATGGGACTCGACAGTCATATGGAACAGAACCCAATACAATTTCTGGAAAGTATAGAAATTGTTTCTTTTCAGCATAACATGACCGAATTGATTAAATTACATCAAAATGACTCGGGCGTGAGTTGGCTCAAGACAACAGCCGGCTCGCTCCACAGATTTGCGTGTATTTCCTCAGGGTATTGTTACGTCGCTTTGCAGAGTAGACATTCCCTGAGATCTCAGGATGTTGCAGCACTAACGGATCAGTCTTTGCTCACTAGAGTAGTCTTGGGAACTTCTCCCGGAAGTTCAGCATTGGGGGCGGTACCGTTTTATGTAAATAGCTGCAGAGGGTTTTATGAAGGCACACGTACAAGGGACATGGCATATCACAGATATCTTTGCAAATATTTACAATGTCGCAATTATCTTCATTAACAAATGTATTTTGCGATGTCATACGCCTTTGCAAACATGTTTGTAAATATATTCGCAAACATTTGCCAAGAAACTTATGCCACCGAAAATATTAGCAACGATAAAACGGTCATGTTCGATGATTCTTGTAAGCCGCCTTACACTGTATACGCTGTATTTGGGTCGCTCGTAGTCTGGTACCCGGACCAAAAATTCTTTGACTAGACTGAATTTAAGGTCCGGCAGCCGTCAATTTCGCCATTTTGAAACAGGAGGAATTCCTCCTTTTTCCGAAGGTTCCCGAAGTTACCCGAATGCACGTCCGGTCGTCCGGACGTTACCGTTAATCGTCGGGTACAATTTGAATTGACATCGCGTGCACGTACGCGTGCCGCTGCGTGTGTATTTATGGTGATGCCACGGATTTAAAACTACGCAATGGCTATAGTTACGGCATGGAGGAAGAAACAAACAACCGTTTGAATGGCTATAGTTACGGGATTGCAACAGCAGATTAAACTCATGTACAATATGGAGCTCACTCGGTGATGCAGACAAGGTTTGAATTTTCTAGAATTTTCTTTTTGATGCTAGCCTACATGATTAAAATGGGCATATTTAATATTTTAAGGTTAATATATTAAGTTTGTATTGGTCAAATATAGAATAACCCCTGTCAAATTGTTGTACACTCATGCCATATCGCGCAGCGCGCGCGCTTTGAAAATTAACGGTTATGTGCTCCTAAAAATAAATGCATGACGTAATGCTTAAAGTGCTATTTTAAACACGACAGTAGCCGGTCCTCATATTCAGTCGTTGTAATATGTGGAGCGGGAACCAGTCTAGGTCGCTCGCTGCATTCCCACGCTCTGCTGTATTTGGGTCACTCGCTGATTGGTTCCCTAGGAAAGCCTAGGCAAAAACAAAGAAAAAGTTAAACCTTCCGGGAGAAGTTCCCAAGACTACTCTAGTGAGCAAAGACTGGTCCGTTAGTGCTGCAAGAGGGCGCACTATATGGCCAACGCGTACACAAACCAATATCGACTAGAGTAGTCTTGGGCCAAGACTAGAAAGACCCTTGCGAAATTGAGATTTTGATATTTTATTGTCTGTCAAATTTTTCTCGTTACCATAACTTAAGAAATTTCACGTTCTCAAATATCTGTATATATTTTAAGGATATCGCCGGAAATAGATCGACCGATGTTTTGCAAAATAATTTATCTGGTTCCAAACGTAATTCACCTTTTTGCTTCCACATCCAAACTGCATAGGATTGCCTTTTAAAAAAATTCCCCGTCGATATTATTTTTGGGAGGTATTGTATGATTGCTATAAAGTTAAAACAGACAAACAAAACCCATTTTTTACTGAAAACTTTTCTTTAACGGCCTTCATCTGGCGCGTGGCCTATGGTGTGGTATGGTTTATTCAATTATGTCACGCCTAAATAAACAACCCTAAACCCTAACCCTGAACCCTAACCTATTATATAGTCTCCTCTCAAGACGCTAAAAGGTACAAACCCCATATTGTTCTCCCCTCGATCGCAGCTAGTGGTGTAAAAAAAAATTAAGCGACCGGGCCATAACACTTAATCCCGAGCTAGGGGTCGAACACCGTGACCGTTGGAAAAATTACCATTTCAAAAGCACAGGAACACGGTTCAGTGATTTTTAGTGTAGAGCCATTGCCTAGGCAACTAACAAAAGATGACGTATTCACTTCGGTAGTCTATCAACCCCACACTATATCCAGCACGATATGTGACAAACGGATCCGACCCCTCCCCCACCCCTACCCCTCCCCACCCCCTTCCCCCACCCCCTTCCCCCACCCCCTTCCCCCACCCCCTACCCCCTTCCCCCACCCCCTACCCCCTTCCCCTTCTCCCAAGCACCCCCTTCCCCCACCCCCTTAATTCCCCCAAGCATGCACCCCCTTCCCCCACCCCCTTCCCCCAAGCACCCCCTTCCCCACCCCCTTCCCCAAGCACCCCCTTCCCCCACCCCCTTCCCCCAAGCACCCCCTTCACCCACCCCTTCCCCCACCCCCCTTCCCCCACCCCCCTTCCCCCACCCCCCTTCCCCCACCCCAAACCCCTCTCCGAGCTCCCCTTATATTAACACTCCCTTCCCTATCTGTTAACACACACACTCCCCTAAAAACAAAGGAATTCCTTGGATGTTTGAGACACGTTGGGGGAACAATGGTAGGGGGAGGGGCATACCCTCTGCCACATCGTGCTGATATACATTCCTAAGATGTTAAATAACGATAGGAACAGGTGTACTCTCAGATTCTGCTTGGGCGATTCCATGCTGGAGTCGAGTATAATCGATTCCACGCTGGAGTCGAGTAGAATCGATTCCACTTTAAGAATCTGAGTCACTATTCCAAATTTTCAGGAATCGATTCCTTTTATCTAGATTCGATCACCAGTGATAGGTTGCCGAATGCCGATTCTTAGAAATTCCGGAACCAAAATACACGGGTTTTGCCGTCTTCCTTTCGCAAGGGTCTTTGCTGCACGCTGCACACCGAGTTACCGATCAGTTTCCGGTGTGCAGCAAAGACTCTTGCGAAAGGAAGATGGGGTTTTGCATGTTTAGAAAGCCCCTCCAGGCGTTTTCATGCAGTATAACAAATTTCTGAAGATTCTGAAGTACTCGGCTTGGTTCTGATAATCATATCATAAACGTTAAGTACCGCTCAGTGCCACTTATGGAATCGATTCCGGCTAGCTAGAATTGCGATCGATTGGAATCGGAATCGGAATCGATTCCAAAAATGCTGTCCAGAGTCGCCCAAGCCCGCGTTTCCATTCTTCGGTTACGTAACCATGCGCACCGCATTCCGGACGCAATGAACCGTGGAAGCAGCAGGTAGATTTTGCAACAGACGCGATCCTGCCGACGGCCGGTCAAGATGCTGGTGATGATACGGGACGTCCTCGACAATCTACGCTAGTGGGATGTTTAGGTACGTAAACTACGATTGTAACGGTTATCCTATTCCTATGTTTTCATGCTGTGTGGGAATGGTAAAGATTAAAGTTTTTCTGGGTCTTTTACCTACTCGACATGCTTGAAGAAGGGAAAAGTCATGAAAGTATAGTTATGTGGGGTTCGGGATTTAAAATACGTGGGTTGAGTTGTACGGTTGTCGGACGCTTCGCCCCATGTCAGTTCGCCCCATACCACATCGCCCCATTACCACTTCGCCCCAATGCCACTTCGCCCCATTACCACTTCGTGGATTTTTTCGTTGAGATCTCATTTGAAAGTGAGGTCTCATTTGTTAGCGTCCACTTTTTGAATGATTCAGTCGGGGCAAGTTCTCACAGCTTTTAGCAAACTGTTTTCCTTTAGTCTATGACACGATAACACCCCAGTGAAATATGAATTTGGCAGTAAGACAATTTTAACTGGCGAGGATGGTATTTTGATTTCCTGTATTTGTTCCTGAATGACTTTTTAACAACACTATACAGGGCGTTTGGAAAACGGGCAAAAAAAGCGTATTAAAATTGGATTTCAGATTTTTATTTTTTGATTGCTTGCAAACTAAACAAAGAAAAAACAAAACAAAAACATGTCAACTTTAATTCTTGCTTTAATTAACTGCACTCAAATTCGGCTTAAAGGCACAGGCTCGTCAGCAATGCGCGTGCGCCAAATTCGTGCCACGAAATACGCAGCTCCATAGCAAAGGCATGGAGCTGCGTATTTCGTGGCACGAATTTGGCGCGCGCGCATTGCTGACGAGCCTTGGATGAAAATTAAATCTTGTTGGACCTATTGACCTTTGGGCCAGCTGGAGCTGCCGAAGTGTGACGTGCGTTGCCATGATGATTGGATCTAAACTATCATGGCCGTCGGGAAAAGTACCATTGGAAAAGCACTGGGACACGGTTGAGTGATTTTTTGTTTAGATCCAATTGCCTAGGCAACCAACTAAAGGTGACGTATTCACTTCGGCAGTCTATTTCATAAAGCTGTTTAGCATAACAATTTGCCAATTTGTGTATTTTACAAATATCTGCTATTCTTTCTAAAACACAAGTTGCATACAATTTTCGAGCAACACGCGCGCGTTTGGAACATGTTTCAGCGTGTGCGTGCGCGTACTCTATACGTTTAATACGCAGTAGCATTTTTCCTACGAAGATGGCGTCTGTAGGAAAATGCTGCTGCGTATTAAATAAACGCCATAAAGTACGCGCACGCACAACCTGGAACAGTTATCTAAACGTGCACGCTAGCGTGTTGTTCGAAATTTGTTCGAAATACGGCGCAACCGATGCGCGACACAAAAAAATGCTCAAAATCATGATGCACGTGGCAATTTGTAGACAGTGACGTCATTTCAACGTGATCAATTACAGACGTGTTTTTTTACACATCAATTCATAAAACCAGTGGCGCAGTATAGTTAATTAGGCCTACTCTTTTCCTTTTTTGTTTACTGACTGCCGGCTAAATAGCATAGGTGGGGCGAAGTGGCAATGGGGTGAAGTGGTAACGGGGCGAAGTGGCAATGGGGCGAAGTGGTAACGGGGCGATGGGGCGATGTGGTATGGGGCGAACTGACATGGGGCGAAGTGGAAATGGGGCGAAGTGACTGTAAAGCAGTTAGACCATAGTCAGCAAGGAACAGTACCTTGCTCTATGGTTAGACAAGCTTAGGTTACCTCGGCTCGAATTTTTTCATGTGGTAATCTCTAAAAGATTAGGCTACCACATGAACAATTTCGAGCCGAGGTAACCTTGTCTAAAACTAAAAGATTACCACATGAAAAATTTCGAGCCGAGGTAACCTTGTCTAGGGTTGAGTGAAATGAACTTATGATTCCTTGCTTATAATGGGGCTTAATCAAGTAACCATCCTTCTAATCTGATTGTTGTTTTCGCTTTCAGGATGGAGTCGTGTACTACCGTATGACGGCGGCTTCTTGGAAAAGGTAAATTGCGGATCTGTTAAAACTCTTAATTGGAAGAAATTCCTGAAAGATTTTACTTTAATACCTGCACTTTCAACTCTTTGTACAAGTCTTATGGACTTCATTAACAAAATTAAGGTTTTTTGTTATTTTATTCGTTTTGGTTGAACAATTAAGATGTTAAGGAAATTATAGATAATTTCAATAGATAATCCAATTTTAAGATATACTTCCCACTTGCACTTTTGTCGGAAATGTTGCATTTCTGAGATAAATAAATAATAAAACTACCGGTACTGCAGAGAGTAAGACAAAATCACAGCGAGTAAGCGCGACAATAGAGGCCGCTGCATGCAAGCGTACATGCGGTTCATCTTGTGCACAAACTACATGTAAATGCAATTTTTGAAGAAGAAAATGTCATTTTTCTTTAGAAAAGCAACATTTGCGACAAAATTGCATGTGTAAACTGGAAAGTATATATCTTAGAATTGGATTATCTGTTGATTCCAAGAGGTAATTTCCTTTAAATCTTTGTTCAACCTAAACGAAAAAAATTACTTTTTTTTATTCAGCTAGGATAAAATAATATTTTCACAACAAAATTTCACTTTTTTAGCGGAAGATGAATGAAATAATGCAGGTATTTAAGTAAAATAGGAAAGAATTCTGTTTACTGGCTGCCACTTATTCTCCTTATGACTTAATAACCATCAAAATATTTGAAAGGGAAGTGAATTGTGCAGTAACAGACATTCAAAAATGTACTTGAAAATACTGCCCTGTTCCATAGATTTAACACATGGCGTGTCAGTGGCAACCAGTGAACGGAATTCATACCAAAACAAATTCGGATCATCTTCTCAACTTTTACCGAAACATGAATTTTATAGTGGATAGTGTAATTTTGGAAAGAATTTACAAGTCGGACATCACATAAGCTTTCCTGCACTAAACCATCGGACAACTGGGAATAATTCCCGGTATTTTTTTCCTTATACATTGAAAATACATTGCGTAAGCGCGACATAAGTTATTTTAAAGGAAAACAATTCTGATTAACTTCTCAACTCTTAACTAGAATTCTCTTATTTAATCCACATAGAAACAATTACAATTACCACAAAACAATAATTCAACAAAATGAGGCCATTTTGAATGATCATGGTTAGGGTTTTGGGAACCTTTTATTTATTTTATTAACAGCAATACTTTGTCTTTTCTCCTCAGGTTTTTGATCACCAGCCAAGGGTCCATGAGTTTAAATGTAAGTATCATATAGCCTCTATTGTAACTTTAAAGATGCATTGTTTGAGCTTGGAGCCAATTTTACCATGAATATCTGGGCATGCAATTCTTAGGTTGATGTTAATGATATAAATAGTACTGGAGTTTTATACATTCACCACCAAAGTACATGTAGGTACCTATATATTGTTCTGTGTGGAGAGGCAATTCATGGTAAAATGCCTTGCCCAAAGGCACATCTACAACCTTTTGAATTAACCAAGGTATTGAGTACATGACACTTGACTGTTTGGATATCTAAATTTCATATTAAAATTGGCCCAGACATTTTTTTGTGTTTTTACTTGGTTTATTGATCATAAAAAGGCAAATCCTGGGTGTCCGTGCATGGTAATGAACCCCACGTATATTTTGAACGAAAGAACTAACCGGCCAAATTTAAAACTAAAACTAAAACAAAATTGGAATATGTGGCCCTGTAGTGACATGAAAGAAACTTGGCTTGAGAGATGATGAAAATCAATACCTGCATTTTCCGGAAACCATTAGTTTTTGATAATTTTAAAACTAATTAAGTTAGGAAAATAACTAAATTATTGGCCTTTTCGCAATTTCATTGCTTGAGAAATCAGTGGAAAAATCAGTGTACACAAATAAATTTACTGATAAATTTCTGGTGTCCTTTAATAGTGCATTTCATGTCTCTTGACATCTCAATGCGAACCACCTCAATATTGATACATAGATCGGCAAGTGGCGGCTGAGCCAGAGACATTGGGAAAATTCCCCTTCTCTTCCGAAAGAATGTTCTAGGATCTTTAAGATGCATTACACAATACTGGACCTAGGGCCTTACATCCCATCCACAGGATGAAGCAATTGGGGTAAAGCACCTTGCTCAAGGGCACAAGTACCTCAAGTAGTCTGAAAACCACAACCTTCGGGTGTTTCCACCTGAAGTTTGTAAGTTAATGACCCAAACTGCCACGATACTTATAACTCATTCTGCAAATTACCTGCACTATGCTATTAAAGAAGAAAATATAGCAATGTATTTGTATCCGTATATCATCCTGAAACCTGTGCACATCAAGTTGAATTTGCAAAAAGGCTACATGAATACATACATCGTACAGACTTCACCTACTCATCTGTGTCAAAAGTCGGAAGGTTCCATGTTGTGCATGGCCACAATTTTCATTCAGACATGCTGGAAAATGTACAGCACAAAATCAAATATGTTTGGCATACCGATATACGTAGATTAAATATGTTTGGCAAAACATATCTGTGTCAAAAGTCGGAAGGTTCCATGTTGTGCATGGCCACAATTTTCATTCAGACATGCTGGTAAATGTACAGCACAAAATCAAATATGTTTGGCATGTAGATTAAACAAACTTTACTTATTGCATATGTGCGAAGGGAATGAATTTACTTGCTGAAGTGGTTTAAAATTGGAGTACAAACTGCATGTTACAACATGAACTGTCTGCCATTATAATACATGTATTCCAGCAAACATATCAACATTCACTGTCCTTATAGGTACCCATTTACTCCTGGGTGGAGAGAACCCATGTTTAGAACTAATCATTAGGGAGGTTTTCGCACTGTCACGGATACCGATACGTCATGACTTTATGCGCGTCTCGTGACGCGTTACCGTATATAGTACACATGTTTTCATATGCGTGAACAACGGTTATCGTCCTCCATACGCGTAGCATAAAAACGGATACCGGTTATGCAGATTTTTCGCTTTTTCCGTGATGGATTAATAAGTTTTATGCATTTTGTTTCTTTGTGATGTATCTTCTATGAATACCGATCGAATTTAATGAATCATTCCCACGTGAAAGTGAGGAAAACCTGCTGCAAAAAAAGCCAAGGGCAGAGCATATTTAGCAGATGAATGTATGCACGTAGTCACACCCCAGTTCAGTAAGCGCATCAACGTGAACGGTTACCGTTATCCGTATTCGTATTCTTCACCTTGCGAAACCTCTCTATTGTCTCAAATGCAATCCACGCCACATGAATTTACCTTTTCTTTTTTGTGGAAAATGAAATGTGTAACATGCAGTTTGTGCTCAAAACACGAGAATGGCTAAAAAAAAAATTCTAAGCAAATTCTTAAATTTAGTTTGTTTTTTTTTATAGGGAAAAAACCCTTAATTCTTAAGGTCTATAAATTGATAGTCATTGAAAAACCATAAACAAGTTTGTGTGCATTTTCAAAGTTGAACTAAATTAACCTGGTTTTATGAGGAAATAATTCAGTACTCAATCATGATCATCAGAAAACCGGAGGATTGGCCAAAAAATGTAATTGTGTTTTTGAAAAATGTGTCCGACAGCTTGGGCTGAGTTTTTGTGATCATGACTAGAAATCGGCAGTGGATCTAGGCACTATCTGGGTAGTGCTTGAAATGTCCATGAGCCTGGGCCAGGTTTTTGTGATCATGACTAGAGATTGGCAGTGAATCCAGGCACTATCTGGGTAGTGCTTGAAATGTCCATGAGCCTGGGCCAGGTTTTTGTGATCATGACTAGAAATTGGCAGTGGATCCAGGCACTATCTGGGTAGTGCTTGAAATGTCCATAACCCTAGAACCGCCACTGATTTCCAGTTATACTTGCAAAAACTTGACTCGGGCTGTGCAACATCCAACTCATTTTAGAATAAGTCACATTTTTTTGCGTAAATTTTGGGTTTTTCCTGATCAAATCTGCAATTTTTTTGCTGTAACATTTTACATTCTAATAAAACTAAACATGTGGAAATTTTCCTGTCAACCCATTTAGTGATCACGTAAACTGGACATGTTTAAATAAACCTATGTGTGTGACATTTTGAAGCATTTCCGGAAAGTCAAGTTTGACTGTCGATTTCTCTCTTGTTGCAAAATAATTTTCCTTTAATTTTATATCATTGGAAAGCCCTGTTATTCCTCTTTACGATGTGTCATTTGTTATGATTAAGCAATTGGGGGGGATGTGCAGTACAGCTGAATACGGGGCGGGTGTAATGTCACAAAATGCATTGCTATTGTCAAAAAGTACATTGACACAAAATGACATTCCCATCCTCAAAGCAAAAGGGGAATGCACGACAATAGCAGTGAATTTTGTGACATTTCACTTTCCACCCACCCCTGTATTCCGCTATAATACTACACATTCCCCAATCGATTAATCATAACAAATGACACATCACTGTAAAGAGGAATAACGGGGCTTTCCAATGATACAAATTTCAAGGGAAATGATTTAGTAACAAGAGAAATCGTCAGTCAAACTTGACTTTCCGAACTTTTTTTGAGGAGTTTAGCATGGTAGTCATCTACAGGGGGCACCTTATAATAGTACAGCATTTGTTTCAAATTTATCTGAAAGTTCCTTTTTACAGGTATGTGACGTCAGAAAAGTCACACACGTAACAGACATTTTTTTCCTGTAAAACAAAATTTTCAAGTAAATTTGAGACAAATGCTGTATTATTATATAAGGTGACCCCTGTAGATGACTTCCATGCTATATTAATGCAAAAGTATTCACCAACAGGAAATTTATTGAACATAATACAGTTTAAAAAGCTACACATGTAACAAGAGAATGGCTTTACACATGATTTCCAGCTAAAAGGTACTTTTTTGTACGACTGGTAAATTGTTTTAGGCAAATGGAATAAGTTATGAGAAATTTAACTCAAAAATCATTTTGTTTTGGTATGAAATGCATTGTAAATTGTGTTGATCTGAAATTAATTTTTGTAATTTTCTTTTTCAGAAATGGGAGCTCATGAGGCTGCAAGCAGGGTTGTAGTCAAGTCCACCACAAGTCCCTGGGTCTTAATTCAAGTCACAGGCTACTCAAATGAACTCCAACAAAGGCATTCGTTTATGCTCATCCTTTGCTTCTGGACGTTTAACAGACTCGACTACAACCTCGGTTCCAGACGGAATACGCGTTAGTTTTTTAATCTTTTTGCGAGTGATGTCTTTGTGCCGTGGTACGTCGTAATCTGGATTTTAGTCAATTGGGTATGTAGACAGAAAACTTGAGAGTCAATTTTCTCGTCATGTTGTTACTAACATTATGTAACTTAATTGTGATTTACCAAGTTACAAATGTTGTGTTTTACTGATTTGTTTCTTGAAATTGCAGTTATCGTTTGTAATTACATTTTCTTGTTTTACAGTGAATGTTTAATAAATCATTTTAATTGTATTTCTTTGTACACCATTTTTATTAATTTTTTCTTTAACAGGTAGAGGAGGGAAACCTCCACTTCAATACGTTAGAAAATCGGACAGGGGGCAACCTCTGTTCGATTTTCAAATTATAAATTTGGTCCACCGTGCCCCGGACTATCTGTAAAGACAATAGCAATTAGGACCTTGCATAAATTAAGTTAATGAACATTTTACTTGAATATATTACTTGGTTTACTTATTGGAGTACAGAATAAAATGAGACTTGTTTACAAATGAAACTTTTGTTGTCGGTGACTTTTATTTTGACTTTGGAAGTTACTTTAACTATATAACACTATTTTAATAAGATTGTTTACAAACATTACTATATTTGTTAAAGTACATTTAACAATGCTACAAGAGAAATAAATACAATTGGTTGTTGCTAAATGAAGACAAGAATATTAAGTACAAGTCAATATTTACAAACTGTTTTTTGAGAAAATAATTTGAGCAAGTTTTGGTTTGTTTACAAACTGATAGTCATTTTTGGAGAGGCTTGAACAAATTTAGGACAGCTTGTTTGTTTACAAGCTGTTAGTCATTTTTTTGAGACATTGAAGAGTTGTGTGCTTAGGGACTGATAGATGGAAGGTTCAGTTGAGTTGATTCAATGTTTACAAACTGTTTTTGGAGAGAGGCTTGGACAGCAGAGCTTCTTGTTGGAAAGATGCTTTGGGTTTTTTTGGGAACTCTGTGGCAGAAGGTTCAATCATCCTGATTTCTTCAACTTGTGTCTGCGGGGGAAAAGTAAAAAGTGTTTAAACAGTATAGTAAATCTACAGATGGCACAAATGCAACATTTCCATATTTGTTGAATAAGATAATGTTTTTCTATGCTGTAAACTCAGGCATGCAACTGTGTTACAAGGGAAATGCAAACAAATCTCCGACTTTGTACAGTGTTTTTTAAATTTCCGATGGTGCAGATGAGGAAAAGTTGCATGCCTGTAAACTGCAACTCCTGAAGGCCCAATGGTCATTTTTCGAAATCTGGAGATACTTTATACAGTAAAGAGGGCATTTTGGCAATACAGACCATATTTTCGAGAAAATACCTTTGTCTGGTCTCAAAATAAAAGAAATAAGTTTCAGTTGTTCTGAAGAGATAACTTAGGCCCAAAAAGGGTTACAAATAGTGTGACAACATGCCTTTCTAAAAACCCTGTGATCAAATTTCCAATATACGCTCGTAACCGGGACGGACACTTGTGTTACATTTTAGGCCGTCCCAGTTACGAGTGTATATTGGAAATTAGTATACAGGGTTTTTAGAAAGGCATGTTGTCACACTATTTGTAACCCTTTTTGGGCCCAAGTTATCTCTTCAGAACAACTGAAACTTATTTCTTTTATTTTGAGACCAGACAAAGGTATTTTCTGGAAAATATGGTATGTGTTGCCAAAATTCCCCCCTTACCGTGGAAAATGCCAGTATATTGGGGCTCACCGTGGGTCAATCTTGGCCACTCTGAAGACGATGCAGTGAGGTCTGCCAAAACAGATCTTGAAAATATTTAGCTCCTGGTCGACATCGCTTGGCACACACGTCTTTGTCACCTGTCACAAATTAAGAAAACATAACGACTACGTTATAAAATGCTGCAAGTTTAGAGAAAATTAAAAGTTGATGAATTTTTTAATTTGGCTGGAAAAATGAAGACACGTTAGGTTGCTTACAAAGATTTACATCTGATTTGTTTAAAATCATGGATTGCCTCACGCATGGTGGAGTTTACAAATAAACTGCTTTGGAGAAATTAACGTGAAGTGTAGAGCAATTAAAATGCAAGATGAGAGGCATTTCCGCAAATATTTGAATGTGTAGTGGAATCTTCCCCAATGAGTGTTCACTGTATAAACTGCAGGCTACATTCACAATCAGAGTTGATTGGGATGGTAGAGACGACCCTACCGGGGTACATCAGTATGGATCAGCAAAGACAAAAAAGATTTAAAATTTAACTTTGAAACGTACCAAAACAGGTTGGAAACGGGCAAAAATTGTTTTCCTGATAATTTCTGAGACATTTTTTAAAAAGTCATATATTTGTTTATGCCGATTTGTGCAAATAACTGCTGGACTAACCCCTTGTGATTTAAAAAAAAATTATTGTCATAAAATTGACCCAAAATGGATTTGCAGTAAAGATGAACAGAACAATGGACTGTGACTTACTGATACTGTAGGTCAACACTGGCCAGATTTCTTCTCCCAGCAAATCTCAACATGATGGGTGGTGCATATGAACAGTAGCCACAGACTAAAAAGGAAAGAAAATATATAAGTTAACAAAGTTACGGTACTTAAAAATCAGAGCTACATGTAAGACTTCAAACCAAATATCTAACACTAAAGTGGAAAATGTGTGGAGGTATGAATGAACTTAATGCATTTTATGAAAGCAGAATTGATCCAAACAAACGATGGTTTATTTTAGCTAGTTCATCCACACTGGTACAACCGCAGAAATGCTATCATCTAACTAAATATGACGGTGCCAAATCGGTGCCAAAACAGACAACAGGCCCGAAAATATTATGGAGTTTGAGCGGAATTTGCTCAAAGATGTTTTAGTAATTAAAAAAAGAAAATACAAAAATGTGCCTTACAAAAGTGCTTAAAAGATCTGCTTGGCTGTGGGTTCAAGTCCCACCCAAGCACTGGTTTTTAATGATTCAAACTGACAGTCCGACACCAGCTCACTGAGTGGGCGAGTGGTTAAGACAACTGCTCTACAATGCAGAAGGCTGTGGGTTCGAGTCCCACCCAAGCACAAGGTTCTAACATAGTTCTTGGGAAAGCGCTGAGCACATAGCAAAAATAAATATCGTCAAAAAGGGGCAAGGGATTAGTTGTGATGCCAACTGCTCCACGATTCAAATAGACCCTTTTGCACCAATGCACTGAGTAGTTGAATAATTTGAGACAACTGCTCTAGGTTCAAGTCTCACCCAACCACATTTTGATGTTTTTAGCAGTTCTTATAAATTTGACCAAGAAAGGGCAGTTGTGATACCAACGGCTCCATGATTCAGACTGGCCCTTTGATACCAGCGCACTGAGTGGTCAAGTGGTTGAGGCAACTACTCTAGATTAGTTGTGATACCAACTTCCATGATTCAAATTGGCCCTTTGACACCTGCGTAATGATTGGTTGAAAGGTTAAAAACAACTGCTCTAGAATTCAGAAGGTTGTGGCTTCAAGTCCACCCAAGCACAGGTTTTAACAGAGTTCTTGGGAAAGCTCCGAGTATAAAGTGCTGATAAATTGCATCAGAAAAGGGCAGGGGATTAGTTGTGAAACCAACTGGCTCTTTGAGACCAGTACACTCAGTGGTCGAATGAGTGAGGCAACTGTTCTAGGTTCCAGTCCCAACTGCTCCATGATTTGAACCAGCACACCGAGTGGTCAAGTCAACTGTTGTAGTAGAATGTAGGAGAATGAGGATATGGGTTCGAGTCCCACCCAAGCACATTTTGATATTTTTAATTGTTCTTATAAATTGTCGGAAAAGGGCAAGGGATTAGTTTTGATACTAAATGTTGCAAGAATCAAACAGGCCCTTTGACACCAGCACACCGAGAGGTTGAGTAGTTAAGGCAACTGCTTCAGAATGCAGAAGGTTAGGTTCGAATCCCACCCAAGCACAAATTGTTAACATAATGATAGTTCTTGTGAAAGCACTGAGCAAAAGTGCTGTAAGATTATATTGGGAAAGAGCAAGCTATTCCTAATGTAGAGAAGTACCGGTAGTAACAAGCTGATGATTACAATACCTAAAAGCTGCTCATGATGACAAATGAATTCGAACAAGAGAGATACATGTGGAGTCCAATAGTCCAGGTGAGGCCAAGCATGGGCAGCAACACAAGGGAGCTTCATAAATTGGTCCTGTCAAAAGGAAATCAAATAAAATGCATGAGTATGTAAAGTTTACTTAATTACTCTGTTGTGAATGTGGGTGGGTCTTTTTAAAGCCTAGCGTACATTCACATTGCAACTGGAAGCAACTAGTGGCAACTGGTGTTTCCGGCAACTGGAAGCAACTCGCGGCAACTGGGAGCAACTGATCAGTTGCTCAAAAAGGTTGATGTGCTCGTACTTGCAACTACTGGCAACTGGAGTTGCCGCAAGTTGCTCATGTTCTACCTTCTGGCAACTGTAGTTGTACCCAGTTGCGGTCAGTTGCGTCAATGTACATGCACGCGTTGTTGCAACTACATGTAGTTGCTGTCAGTTGCACGCGTGTGTCTGAATACGTGCGCGCACATCGACAGCAACAGTTGCTTCCAGTTGAAAGGTCAATGTACTGTAGGCTTTACCAATTTGCCGTGTCGATGTGTGCGCTTTGAAAACTGGATGTTCCCAGGTGCTGCACACATCGACAGCAACTGATGGTCGAGTTGCTTCCAGTTGCAATGTCGATGGACGCTAGGCTTAACAGTGTTCAACAGAAAAACCAACTTTCTAAGTAACAGAAATGAGGAAAACATACTGACAAATTTGTTTGATGGTGCTCATCCCACAAATTATGTTCATAACGAACGGGACAAACTGTTAGAGAAATGAACAGGCTTTCCAATGATATCATAGCACACAATGCTACAATACAGTAACTTTTTAGACCCTCCCTACCCCCTGTACGCATGGCGTACACAGTGGCTCCAACCTCTTCACCCCTGTACGCATACGCATGCCATATACCTCAGCATTAGTAAGCATTGGTAAATGGTTCAGTACTACATGTATAGTGCTATATACTACTAACGATTCGCATGTCGCCTCCAAAATCTGAAATAAATGAGATTGTTTTTGCATTTTTGTTTACACATAAAATGACATCAAGCATCAGAAACTGCAGATTTAATGGGAAAAACCTAAATTGAGGAGTGAACAAAATGTGAGATGAGTGACAAAAATGTGTGGCCTGTCTAATATGTTTGTCAACTTGTCCAATTCCTTTCTCGTTTTAGTAAAAGCAAATTTTCAGTTTGCGTACATATAAGTATACGCATTGGCTTGGACCCTCCCCCCCTGCCACCCTATACGCAATGTCAACAACCCCCTCCCCCCTCCTTTATGGACGGCCCCTAACAGAGACATGATGATCAACAAAACAAAGTTTGCAAAAATCTTTGAAAGGTTTATTCAACTCTTGTAGCTTTTTGGCTGGAAGTAAATGTTTTTGGACTCTTGAGCCACTGTGAGTAACATGCCGTAGTAGAAACAAACATATTTGGGAAATATTAAAATTTTGATAAGGATAGTACACCTGATGTCAGTATTAGCATCATGATGAAACCATGGCCACTATGTGACTTCTAAAAAATAAAACTGGAACTCAGTTTCAGGGGTATACACCATGCATGAATAAACATGAAAAAATATTGGGGCATTCTGGGTAGCATCATGATAAAACCATGGCCATGATGTGACTTCCAAAAAACAAAACTGGAACTCAGTTTCAGGGGTATACACCATGCATGAATAAACATGAAAAAATATTGGGGCATTCTGGGTAGCATCATGATAAAACCATGGCCATGATGTGACTTCCAAAAAACAAAACTGGAACTCAGTTTCAGAGGGACACCATGCATGAATAAACATGAGAAAATATTGGGGCATTCTGGGTAGCATCATGATAAAACCATGGCCATGATGTGACTTCCAAAAAACAAAACTGGAACTCAGTTTCAGAGGGACACCATACATGAGCAAGGGCAAAATAGTAAATTTAGCATGCTACAGTGACATGTAAATAAGTAGCAGATTTGCATAATTTTGATTAAGGCAAGAACAGTACATCAATATGTCAGTATTAATTAATGGTGCAGTAATATGTAAATTAAGCATTTATTTGCATAACTTTGAATACGAACAATTGAATACTACACAAACTATTAAAGTTAAATGCCTGCTGCAAGATAGACTACTCTACCAGGGGCTGACCTCCATAGAAATTCAAGGTGCCATTTTAGTAAGCAAACTACCGGTAGATGCGCCTCATGTCCGTTTGACATGACTCTCGCGGTTGCTGATTTTTTTTCTCATCCCATAGTTTGGTTGTTTCATTTCAATGGTGATTAGGTACCATACCAAATATTGTGTTTGTTACTTTGCTCAGTTGCGGTCCCATGCAACAATAAGAGAACAATTGGGTTCTTGGGGGAAAACCTGATGGAGTATACCACTGTGCCTTATAGCTCAGATGGTAGAGCGTCTGCCCTGTACACGTAGCTCATCTGTCTGGTGAGTCAGAGGTCTTGGGGAAAACCCGAGGGAGTATACCACTGTGCCTTTTAGCTCAGATGGTAGACCGTCTGCCCTGTACATGTACATGTAGCTCATCTGTCTGGTGAGTCAGAGGTCTTGGGGAAAACCTGAGGGAGTATACCACTTTGCCTTATAGTTCAGCTGGTAGAGCATCTGCCTGGTGTGTCAGAGGTCTTGGGGAAAATCCGAGGGTGTATACCACTGTGCCTTATAGCTCAGCTGATAGAGCATCTGCCTGGTGTGTCAGAGGTCTTGGGGAAAATCTGAGGGTGTATACATGTACTACTGTGCCTTATAGCTCAGCTGGTAGAGCATCTGCCTGGTGTGTCAGAGGTCTTAAGGAAAATCTGAGGGTGTATACCGGTACATGTACTACTGTGCCTTATAGCTCAGGTAGAGTATCTGCCCGGTGTGTCAGAGGCCTTATAGGTCAGCTGGTAGAGTATCTGCCTGGTGTGTCAGAGGTCTTGGGGAAAATCTGAGGGAGTATACCACTGTGCCTTATAGCTCGGCTGGTAGAGTATCTGCCCGGTGTGTCAGAGGTCTTGGGGAAAATCTGAGGGAGTATACCACTTTGCCTATAGCTCAGCTGGTAGAGCATCTGCCTGGTGTGTCAGAGGTCTTGGAGAAAACCTGAGGGAGTATACCACTGTGCCTTATAGCTCAGCTGGTAGAGCATCTGCCCGGTGTGTCAGAGGTCTTGGGGAAAACCTGAGGGAATATACCACTGTGCCTTATAGCTCAGCTGGTGGAGCGTCTGCCCGGTGTGTCAGAGGTCTTAGGGAAAACCTGAGGGAGTATACCACTGTGCCTTATAGCTCAGCTGGTAGAGCATCTGCCCGGTGTGTCAGAGGTCTTGGGGAAACCTGAGGGAGTATACCACTGTGCCTTATAGCTCAGCTGGTAGAGCATCTGCCTGGTGTGTCAGAGGTCTTGGGGGAAATCTGAGGGTGTATACATGTACTACTGTGCCTTATAGCTCAGCTGGTAGAGCATCTGCCTGGTGTGTAAAAGGTCTTAAGGAAAATATGAGGGAGTATACCACTGTGCCTTATAGCTCAGCTGGTAGAGCGTCTGTCTGGTGAGTTAGAGGTCTTGGGGAAAATCTGAGGGAGTATACCACTGTGCCTTATAGCTCAGCTGGTAGAGTATCTGCCCGGTGTGTCAGAGGTCTTGGGGAAAATCTGAGGGAGTATACCACTTTGCCTTATAGCTCAGCTGGTAAAGCATCTGCCTGGTGTGTCAGAGGTCTTGGGGAAAACCTGACGGAGTATACCACTGTGCCTTATAGCTCAGCTGGTAGAGCATCTGCCTGGTGTGTCATAGGTCTTGGGGGAAACCTGAGGGAGTATACTACTGTGCCTTATAGCTCAGCAGCTGGTGGAGTGTCTGTCTGGTGTGGCAGAGGTCTTGGGGAAAATCTGAGGGAGTAATACCACTGTGCCTTATAGCTCAGATGGTAGAGCATCTGCCCAGTGAGTCACAGGTGTCAGGTTGGAATCCCGATAAAGCCCTTACGACTTTTCTCTCATCCCAAGTGTGGATGCCGCTGTAACTATTCGCCGCGACACATATTACACTACGAGAGGCATGTCAAACAGACACAAGGCGCGTCTAGTTTGCTTATTACTAAAATGGTGCCTTTACATACTTTACTTTATTGAATTGATTTCGCATGGGTGGGCTATCTTGCACTTTTGCTGCTATATCATCTTTGAGGAAGCCCTACCCATGCATGCCTATAAGCGGAAGCTAGACAAGTTTTAATACAGTGGAAAGTCACCATAAATGGGCAATGTATCTGAACCATACAAATGTTTGTTTTGGTGGCGTTTGACGTGAACAAATGATTGGGAGCCATGAGCGATGTTCACTGTAGCTGAATGTTCTTTTTGGTGTTCATTATAGCGAATTTCAACTGTAATAAAATTGGAATGATGGCCAAAAACTCACCTCTCCTGTGTGTTCAGTATCCATGGCAACACGTCAATTTTTGTAGTGTGTAATATATGAAGCTCCACAGTCTGTGGGCTCCATCTCCAATCTGTGAATACATAATGAAAAAAAATTAGCAACTGTGACAGAAATGCAACCAATCCAGGCTTTGACATTAACCAAAGTCACCAAGGCCAATGGCCTCATGCCCTGCTGAGTTGGCCCCGATGCCCCTTCAAGATACACTTTCTGAAGCCAACTTGGCCATCATGCCCTATTGAGCTCGTGCCAATGACGTCATTTTGGGAGTAAAACAATGCTGCGTCGTTGTGGAAGCAATGTGCGTGCGCGTTGTGTGTCCATAGCGCGCGTAACGCGCTATGATGAGGCTCCCATTGGTGAACTAAACCGCGTTACGCCCACCAGAGACACACAACGTGCACGCACATTGCTTCCACAATGACTCCCATTATTTGACTCCCAAAATGGCATATTCGCACGTGTTCGAAAGGGTTCAATCCCAGGCTTTGACATTAACCAAGGCTACCAAAGCCAATGGCCTCATGCCCTGCTGAGTTGGCCTCATGCCCTGCTGAGTTGGCCTCGATGCCCCTTCAAGATATACACTTTCTGAGGCCAACTTGGCCAGCATACCCTATCCCAGGCCTTGACATTAACCAAGGCTACCAAGGCCAATGGCCTCATGCCCTGCTGAGTTGGCCCTGATGCCCCTTCAAGGTACACACTTTCTGTAAAGCTATACTTTCTGATTTAGCTGATAGTGATAGCAAAAAAAGGACATGTCAAATTGACCTCTAGTGCTCCTTGATCCTGTTTTGCATCTTCCATTTTTATGCGCAAGTTAATTTTAGCTTTGTTTACAAAACTAGCCCCTGTTCAGCCAGGTGTGAAATTCCCAACATAATGACGACGTTAATGAAAACTCGAAACCTATGTCTACCGATATTTCAATATTTGTGAGCCAATTTTCTAAAAATCCTACAATTTTCATTTTATCTACAATTTTATGAGTGTCTACTTTTTCTGATACACCCTGTATAACTTCAAATGTTGATAACTTAATATATCTTCAAGCAAACTTGAATCCGTCGTTTTGATTGGTGGATCCATGGCAACCAACAGTGTGATAATGTTTCATAATACTCTTCCGATTCTCATATTGCACTCTGCGTACCGGTATTGCACCATGGTATTCCAAGATAACTGTGTCCCTACGCATATGCGCGGAGTACATGTAGTACTTGCAGAGTGCGCGTGTTATTAGTGCGTCAATTTTGCTTGAAGATAATATTAGTTATCCCGCGAGCACGAGTGGAATACGGCATTATCATGATTATGTAGGAACGTGACAGTCAAACGTCACGTGACCACATTCGTGTGACTAACTATGTTCCTTTTTTTGTCTGTCGCCTGAGGTGTATGATTTTTAAACATCTATATCTGGGAGGTTTTAATTTTGTCAAAAAATTTGTTAGTCGTACATTATTACATAATGAAACTATTTATAGCCCGATACCCAAAATCTTGGAATCGTCCAGATTGTACCGTTACATTGTTTTAAATTGTTATAAATTTAAATAAAGAAATTTATATTGATAAAATTCTCACTTTGTCTGTTTTGTTAGTTTGCTTTATTTGTATTTCTTCTTTCAAACAAACAAATAAGAAAGAAACAACCTGCAGTAAAACCCCCGTTGATCATTTTTAATTTAAGGGCGGTCCGGTTGGCATAGTGGTTCTTTCCTCGCCTTTCCTCTGGCGTACCCATTTCGAATCCTGGGCGTGTACATGTATGTGGATTGGGTTAGCAGTCCCTATAGTATGACGAGCATCTTTAAAGAATTGTAGAGTATATATTCACAAATACAAAAAAAAATTGTGCTCATCTTTAAAGAATTAAGAAGTTTATTATGGCTTCAGAACTCGTGTACAAACGGACTGGAAAATTTATAAGTGTTTCCTCACAAAATCTTTGGTTTTTCCATCAAATCTGCACATGTTAACCCTTTTAACGATGCTTAATAAGTCAACAGGGTCAGCTTCTCAACTCTTACCGATAGGTATACAGTATCAGTACAAGGTGCATAACATTACCTAGACAGAATGATTCTGTCCCTACGGGATTTCCCGTAGGGACAGAAGGTACCCCTTTCATACAGTGGATTGTTGTAATTTTGCCTCGAAATTAGAATCACACCCAACTATTTCCAGCTAGTTGTTTCCTGTAGTGGTTTTAGATATTCTTGATTAGAAGACAAATAAAAAGCACTACTTACATTGCCGTTTGTGAATCAAAAACGTCTATTTCCGACAATCTTCGACGAAGAAATTTCTCGGAGTCCTTATCACGATAAAAACGATTGCAAACGTGTAGTTGTGCATTGACGGACGCCCAAAGAGAACGTCAAACGAAACTGTACATTGTATGCCGCGCCGTATAAATGCGCGTGACATAAGAGCGCCACCCGTACTCTCATTGGGCCTCCGTAGAGGCACACCAACTGTACGTTCGCAAAAAAAGACCATGTCGAACTTTGGCGCGACTCCACACTAGAATAGATTAGAATGGGTTGTCTTGGACACAATAAGAAATCGCAGTGTACACATATATTTTCATACGAAAAATGGAATCGATCTGGAATAGAATTTTGATTCTTTTTTGGAATCGGAGTCGACTCCGAAATTGCTGGAGCGCCCCCAAGCGTTAAGCCTAGCCAACTTTATTTTAGCTGGTCACATCGGTCGTAACAACAGATTCTCTCGTCGAAGATTGTCGGAAATAGATGTTTTTTATTGAAAAACGGCAATGTAAGTAGGCCCTACCCCTAGAACTATGGGGGATATAGTATCCCTCATAGGTAATTATGTTGTTTTTTCCCAATATGGCGGCGCCTGAACTTTAAGATCGGACCGATACGGTTTAAGCTAGCGCAATAATCTGCTCCCCAATCGCCACCAAACTCCGTCTGATAGTTCTTGAGACATTCACCTTGCGTGTGTCTACGGAATTTCGGTACCATTTGTCCACTAAATTCTCCGAAAATAATGTTGGGAAATGAACGGGAACATGTGCGATGCATCCACATGCATGATTGAGGCATTCGGTAAAATGCATGTGGATGCATCACACATGTTCCCGTTCATTTCCCAACATTATTTTCGGAGAATTTAGTGGACAAATGGTACCGAAATTCCGTAGACACACGCAAGGTGAGTGTCTCAAGAACTATCAGACGGAGTTTGGTGGCGATTGGGGAGCGGATTATTACGCTAGCTTAAACCGTATTGGTCCGATCTTAAAGTTCAGGCGCCGCCATATTGGAAAAAAACAACATAACCTATGGGGGATACTATATCCCCCTAGCTAAGATAATCTCAGCTCTTTTTTTATCATTTTTCATTGGGATGTGGTCTTTTAGCAGTAGAGCTGAGAGAAGTTATGAACATGAACCCGCCATCGCAAAAAAAAAAAAAAGTCAAATGTGTCATTTTCTCACCGTGACACACTAATTCCCCCTAAAACTCACCCAAACCTTGCCAGGCATAACCACTACGCAGGTCCTTGAGGGAAATAACCAGACGTGAAGGTGAAGTCTGGTAACCAATGCGCATTGGTATTCCTTTGTACACAGACTAGGCAGATAGACTTTTTAAACACAACATGACAACGGTTAGGCTGTGAGCATACCGGTTTGTTTCGCTAGAAATGTTTGCAAAATAATCATCGTGGCTGGTTATTTCCCTCAAGGACCTGCGTAGTGGTTATGCCTGGCAAGGTTTGGGTGAGTTTTAGGGGGAATTAGTGTGTCACGGTGAGAAAATGACACATTTGACTTTTTTTTTATTTTTGCGATGGCGGGTTCATGTTCATAACTTCTCTCAGCTCTACTGCTAAAAGACCACATCCCAATGAAAAATGATAAAAAAAGAGCTGAGATTATCTTAGCTAATATCCCCCATAGTTCTAGGGGTAAGTAGGCCCTAGCATGGAGAAAGAAACAAGAGGAGTTGGAACGATCCTTGGATCAAAGATTAAGGCCTCGCTGCCGCGGTCGTAAAACTATTAGCGCTATAATCCATTTAGCGCCTGCGCGCGACCGCAGAACGGCCCCGAACTCGGCGATCGCCGCAAAGCATTATGGGATCATTTAGGCTGACCCACGCATGCGCGATGCGTCCGCGTCATTTTCCAAAATGGCAGCGTACGGTAAAGAAGAATTCGTGACAGGTTCCGATTTGAGCGATTTAAGTGATGTTTCGGACCAAGAATTTGATGTTAAAGAGTTAGAAGACACACCTAATTATGACTCCGATGATGACGGTAGGCAGTACTGCATATGTGGACAGCCCTCTACAATTGAAATGATTGCTTGTGACAACGATCAGTGCCCGATCGAGTGGTGGCATTACGGCTGCGCCGGTCTCACGGCCTCTACAATACCCGAATATACCTGGGTTTGCATCCGATGTCGCCCAGCTAGCCCAGATACTTCGCTCGGAGAAACAAGTACCGGTATGTATATAAATGTTGTTAATTTAAAGATTTGATCATTTTAAAAATCACTTTTTCTTTAAAACTTGAATCTATTTTTTAAAAACCAGATTTGGAACAGCATGGAGGAAGAAACATGAAATTTTTTTTCGGGAAAAGAATTTTGAAGGGAAGTGATTTTTTTGAGTGAAAAACATTAAAACTTCCTTGAAAAGTGAACGGAAATCATACCTTTGGAGCTCTATTGTCAAGCACTTTTAAAAATGATATTCGTTTGTTTAAATTTTTCCCCTACAGTACCATCTCCTCTTGATTGTTCAAGATCTCCAGACAAAGTTGCTGAGCCTCTGACAAGAAAGACCACCAGCAAATCAACAAAGGAGAAGGTGTCTAAAGAGGATCAGAAAGCACGAAAGCCTCGGAAACCTGGTAAATAACAATGTCCCAAATTTTACATTTTAAATCTTTAGGGGGTACAGAATTTTAACCCCAACACTCATCAATAGGTTTTTCGCACACAATGGAAGTAGCCTATTATTATAAACATTAGACAGCAGACCTTTGACATGTATAGATTGGTTCCTGTTAGGAATGGCATTCCGCAAGAAGCGATGGGATCGGAAACCGGTATATATACATGTCAAAAGTCTGCTGTACCAATTTATGCTAATTCCATTGTGTGTCAAAAACCCCGCACAGGTCATCCTCCAATATGATTTTACAAACACCCTAGGGCGTTAATATAAAATGCAACCAGTCTCATGTTTAGTTCACAAGGTCAAAAACTAAATCCTGTCCAAATGCCATGACACTTTAATATGTACCGTATAGCATTAAAACAGTCGTGCAATTTTTCCCCGAACAGCTGTACAACGACCTCAAGCTGTGTTCTCTGAAGATGACGCTTTACAGAAAGCCAAGGATTACTTCGAAGCTGGGCTGAGGCAAGTGCAGACCCATCCAGTCTTTCTGGGATCCTATCCAGCTGCAGTCTGTGCACTCAGTCTCGTGGCAAGCCTGATAACCAAGACCAGTATGCCAGCATTCACTGCTTTCTGCTCGTCAACAGTCGGTGGCCTGTGGTCAGTTTTAAAGGCTGGAGATGCAAAGTACCTTAAGCCAGAGGGTTACGAGAATCTTTGGCGTGCTTTCCACAAGTACCGACTACAGGTGAACGACAAGTGGGTCGAACTTTTGGAAGTAATTGGGTTACATAAGGACGGCCAACATGTCTATCTTGTTTGCCAGTTTTTATTGCAGGCAATTTTGCAAGCAATGATTCAAGATAAGAATAATGCAGACAAACCTCCAGACATGCCATCTAAAAAGATGTCCGAGAAGTTAAGCCCCCAGGAGGAACAAGTTTTGAGATATGTTTCAGGATATATACCATTTTCCTTGTATAAAAATCTAAATAAGCAACACAATGAGATTGCCATGACATACTGTAAATTTCTTAAAACTTGGAAAGTGGACAGTATTGATGAAACTGCGAGATCATTTTTGGAATATACCAAGGACTGGATTAATAAGCAGAACAGGGGTGGATTATTCAAAGTATCGGATGGGGTGTATTTATTGTTCAGGGCTATGGAGCAAGAGACAGCCAAGTATTTAACAACAAATAATCTTAAAACATTCCCAGGTTGTGACATTCAGAGTACACTTTCATCTAACATTAAGGATAGTCTGCGTGTCCAAACGTACTGGTGCAGTCTGACACAAGGCAAAATACATGGAGAGGCTTCAGCAAACTTGCTAAACATGGTTGTCAAGAAATGGATTAAGATCAGAGCAAAAGCATTCGTAAATGTTTATCTTAACGTGAAAAGAGCAACTTGTGCCAATGCTGGAAAAAAAGGAGAAAAGGCACTGCGAAAAGACCTGTGATTCTCACAAAAACAACTGCGATATAAACAAATTGCAAAACTTTGTCATTAAAAATTAAAGATGTTTTAACCACTTTATCACGATGCTTCCATCTTTGTCTTTTTTTCCATAGTACTTGTCTGGTACGATTCAGTGCGACAGCGTGCAATGCCATTGTTATGCACACAATAAACAATTTCAAAACAGGACCAAACTATTTTTTTGCAAGCCTTGCTTCGGTTAATTTTAATAGGAGAAAGATGGCCGCACCATGATAAGTCTATAAATTCAATATTGTTTGATTATTACATTTTCAATACGTTTTGGCATTTATAACACATGTAGTATGTACTTACAGTTTAACCACATTAATAAGTAATTACGACTGTAGTGAGAGTCTCTTCAATTCGCGCCACGAAATTCACAGCTCCATAGAAAGGCATGGCACACGCTGAATTTCATGACACGAATTTGATCTCTCAATGATGAGCCTGCATTTTTAAACTGGAAAGAAATCAAGAAAAAATGATTATTTTATGCATCTACAGTCAATTAACCTATATTACAGTGTAAAAGATTAAATCTACCATTTTGCCCGAATTGCTTGGTTTCAGCTATACTTTTCTCAAATGGAATTTTAAAAGACCCCCGCCTGCCCTCCCTTTATCTCCGAAAATAAGTACTACATGTACTTATCAACGTTTTTGGCGTACGGTTAGATATAGAAAACTAGAGTGTGCACTCGTAATACATAACGTGGCTATGGGTGCATGGTGGGCAAAGGGGTTTTGCCCACTCGTAGTGTTAAGCGAACATGGCGCTGCCATCCACGGCACAGTCCACACACGTGACTTGAATAGCGAGTGCACACTATAGTTTTCTATCTCTATGGTTTTTTGTCACTGCCCCAAAATGTTTATCACTCAATAGATTCAAATGTATGCCTCATATTGTTTACTCTTGAATGTAAACATTATGAAAAATTGTGTAGTTGGGTCTGTTTTCAGGCATCGAAATGGTTTTAGTGTCAAGAACAGTACAAAGTGCATAGACATTACTTTCGGCGAGGGAGAGGTGTGCTTTCCAGAACGGCAGCCTGATTACCATCTGCAGCCTGTACTTTGCAGTTTCCCCTCTTGGAAGCCTTGACACAACCGGATGCAACATACAAAGCCTGCATGTTATGACCGAACTGCTCAACTGTCGGGTTGTCACTGCAGCCACCCATGCCTCGCTGTTTGCTGAAATACTGCTCCAGAGGATCTTGGTTGAATTTCTCACTCAGAAGAAACTTCACACCAGGGATCTGCAGCAGCAACCGTCCCAGTTCAACGAATGACTTCACTGTAATATAATAATACATATTTTAAAAAATGAAACGAGACAAAGTGTTGTCCTTTAATTATTTTTTTTCAAAATATACAGTCCGTGGATCTCAGCAAATTTGTTTTTTCTCTGAACAAATTTTTAAAGCATTTACTTTATTTTAACGACAAAACATCATACTTTGTGGTCATACTTGGGCAAGTCTGCCCCTTGAAAAATTGGAAGACTGATGAGTAAACATTGGTCAAGTTTTTTTCGTTGATGTCTCATTTGAAAGCGAATAACTTATTTTTCTAAACCAATTTTATGCACACGACATTTACAATGTTTATGTGTGGAATTTTACGGGACACGAAAAAAAACAACCTTTGAACGTTAGTCCTCTGAAATTTACATTCCCTTACTTGATTTATACTGTCAAGTCTTATCAGTAATGCAAAGTGCATAGACAAATCGTCGCATAGCTGATGAGTGACAAATATGAGGCTGTAAAAAGCTGCATATTCGTCACTTCGAATTATTCCAATAAAACAATGTCTAACCTGTTATTCTGATCCCCGTCAAAGTTTCCTGGCTGAGGATCATCTTTTTCCTTGCCGTCTTATCTAGGCCTGGATATGATTCAACCTCGGATTCCCATTCTTTCAGGAAACCAAGAAAATCGTTCATCAACCACTGTTGGCAACAAATTAAATCATTAAAACAATAAGGCAACAATAATCAGTACTGTTGATATACATGTAGCCGTTTTGTGCAAAATTAAATCTTGTTTATGCAAACATTTATAAGGGAATAGGTTTGGGCTCTTGATGTAAACATGGTTTGTTTTAGTACAGTACATGTATATACAACTTTCACTTTGAAATTTCACTAGTTGATGTGAAAGTACAAGTAAACTCTCGTTATAACGCTCCCCGTTATAAAACTTCTCCTGATATAAAGCTCTGATTATTTCGGTCCCTTGAAGAGCACTATAATGAGAGTTTACTGTAGTTGTTTTGTTTACTTACGTCAAATCGTCTATCCTCTGCACTGGTGTATGGTCGCAGGTTGGGCTTTCTATGATGAGCACCATCAGATGCATTGGACACATTCAAGCAATCAAAGAAGTCATCGATGTACCGGATGAACTTGATGGTCGAATCTAAACCAACCTTGCCTGCTTCCTTCTGAGTTTCTAGTGCATTTGCAACAGTGCAGCTCATAACCTTAAACAAACAAAAAAAATTATCATGATCGTGCATTTAAAGTATGAAATACCACATATGAATAATTCAATAATTACAAATATGTATTAAATTCAACACCATTTTTTACCTGTGCAGCCATGTATACTCGCATTCTGAGGGATGGTTTCAGGTGCAAATGCTCAAATGTTATCTTGTTCAGACGTCGGTAACTATATGACGAGCCCATATCCCACTCGTACAACTGGAGCAGCTGCGTCCATTTGATGTCTTGCTTCTGATACTGTAGAAGAAACACATTCCACTAACTTCATTACCAGTCACACAAATATCACATGTACCTGGAGAATCAATATTTGCATAGAACATTTACATCGACCACAGTAAACATTTTAAATCTTATTAACAGTTATTTGAACTTGCCATAAAATAAGTAACATAAGTGAAAAGCAGCTTTAATTCGTTTGAGATCTTGTAGACTGACGAAAATACTAAAAGTTTTTGGAGTAAAGTGTCACATTTTCTTATTGCTAAAATCATATTTCCTCAACAAATATAAACCTTCTGTGGCACTACGTTATATAATTAGGAGGAATTAGTGGCGAATGTGTAGGAAAATACCAAATATATACATGTACACATTTAGATTGGAATGGGACTTACACACAGTGTCCTTGTCTTGCGATTGTACCCAGAGTTTTCAAAGTTGTTCCTTGTTGTTTTGAGAAGATGTGGGACGTCGCATATGAAGTAGATTCTGCGAGTAGGGTCAAAGGGATTTGAAGTATAATATGTAGGAGCGTCTGAATCGCAATTCTCTCCATGCATGCGGTAGAACTTTCGATTCTGGGATGCTCCATCCGACACGTATGCCCGTACCTTCAAACCAGCCAACTCCAGGCACAGAACAGCCTCCCACATACATGGGTATAGCTGGTCACTCGTGATACCAGTAGTTGGGTAATACGCCACTGGAAAACGGACAGAACTAAAAATTCCCCTCACCATCAAAACCATGACGTGCGTTGCTATGGTAGGCTCCTCATCTCTACATCGCCTTTCAAAATCGGAAATTTCATTCGCCATACTGCCCAAGTCAGTAAAGCCTACAATTTTGCCAGACCTCACAGAAAAAACCAATCCAGCTTTCACCTTTATTTCATCAAACAACAGAGAGACGTTTCTCTCAATCTCAGGAGCCGATTCGATTTTGCAATCTTGAAGAACTCTGGCTAGCATGGAATCATTAAAACCTGTAGTAGGGTTGGCAAAGTGACTATAGGCATGCAGTGTGCTCGGGTGTGGTAGCTTTATGAAACCAGACTCACGAAGAAGATTGTATCCTCTTGACGACTTGCTCTGAATGGCAATACACCATCTGATAATGGCAGGATGCCAACGCATCTGTTTTCCCTTCACAGCGGACTCCTTCTGTTGTTCCCATAGAAGCCTTGCTGGTGAGTTGGGGCCGATGACTTTGGTCATTTCCTGATCGCAATCAGTGACAGCTGCACAAAACTGCTGATGTTGAACTGCGCTCACAACTACAGTCTCATTTCCCATGATTGATGAGACTTTTTCTTTCATGGCCAGGTTACGACGCTTCAAATTCCTCCTTTCGGCCTGAAGAAGCGAGACTTTCTTTTGAAGCTGTTGGTTTGTTAGCTTGTTGTTGGGAATTGTCGACTCCACAGACACGATAGACTCGGCTTTATTGGACCTTTTTTCTCGGCTTGCAATAGCCATAAGGTCATTGCGATACATTCTGCAAACATCGCATCTCGGCTTGTTACTTAGAAGTAGACATCTAATATGGCGTACTGTCCCTTGAATGTAGACATCATTTGATGTGATCTTGGGTGGGATCTGCCCTTCTGCCCCCTTCTTGGCTTCTACTGCACTTGGCAGGTCTGCGTTGCCAACACAAATCATCAACGTAACTACCTTGCCCAGCATCTGACTGAAAGCAACTTCTGTCAGGACACTGGCATGACCACAACAAACGGGAAGATCAGCTTTGGCAACAATTAACACCCGAAACCATCAACCGCCACGACAAGTCGCAAAAAATGGTAAAAAAAACTGCAGGCATGCTTTCATCATCCATCTTCATGATTTGTAAGCGCTTGTCGGTTGCCCATGTGTTCAGACCTGCTGTCCGCGCTTCCTTCTCCCACTTGGCACTCACAAAGGCAAGGGATGGTCGATGGATTTCATTAGCCTCAGAAAAATCTGCTACCTTTATGTTGAGTGGGGCCTTCTTACGTTTCCTGCTTGCCGTCCACCATCTCCTAAGCTTCGCTTCACATGCTCTACAAATGCTGGGCGGATGAATCCCTGCGACGTCATCATTTATGTTGACTCCCAAGCCAGCCTGAATCATATGTGCCACATCTTCCTTTCGTAGTTTGTTTCGATTTGGCTCCAAATGCCATGATCCTCCACATAATCTACACACATTTAACCCTTGGTGCGATGACATCCTACATGTAGGAGGCCACAAACACAACAGGCACAACAATTTGACAGGCTCCTGAGAAATAAGAAATTAAAAAAAAGAAATAAAATAGTAAAAACACCTTTTACATGTATTTGTGATGATGGTAAACTTAAAAAAACAAAAAACAAAAGTCTTTAATCATCACAAGAAAACCAGAAACATGCAACCACCTTTAACGTAAACTTTTTGAAGCAGTTGTACGTGCGTAGTGGGGATTGACCAGAAAAAAAATATCAGTGTTAATTGTTCATAAAAGTGGCACACGTGTACATGATGAAATGGGTACGATTCATCCCGGGTACAAGCTGTCGCAGGTACGAGTCGTCCTGGGTACGAGATGACCAGGGTATCTTTTTTGGGGTTCGAGTTGTCCCGGGTACGAGTTGTCCCATTTCTGACTTGACTTAGGACGAGTTGATAACGTCCCAATATAAACGTCCAAAACAACACTTTTACTTAGCCTTCTAAAAGTATGCAGTGATGGCCAGGAAGCAGGTCAAATCGGACCCAAACCAAGTCGGACCCGGACCAAGTCGGACCCGGACCAAGTCGGACCCTTGACCAACTCGGACCTGGACCAAGTCGGACCCGAACCAAGTCGGACCCAAACCAAGTCGGACCCAAACCAAGTCGGACCCATGCATGACTAAGTCGGACCCATGACGTGTGCACGATCTATACGTGCACTTTTTCAATGGAAATTGGTTCTAATTACGATCGTAAAAGGAGTCAATAGTGCAAAAAAAATATTTTATGTTCAAGAAACATGTAGGCCTATTCATACATATTTTGATGATAAACTGCATTAAAGGAACACACCTTCTTTGTTGGGCTATTTTGGGCTCGAAATAGACCCATACATTATTCTGAAGCGCATTCGAGAGTAAATTAGATATATCCTGAAAAGACGCCGTCAAATTTGGCCGTTTTTGAGCACCTTTGAAAATTCCAACGTCACGTGACTTTTCGGAACCAAATTACGGTTCCGAAAAGTCACGTGGTCTTGTGAGTTAGTTGTATTTCCAGCCGTATAAAAGTTTGTTACTGCAGAACTGCACCAAATTCAACTCTGATTTCCCCCCACTATTTATAAGTAATTGACAAAAGAGAGACTATTTATACAGGTATGAAACAAAGTTAAACATAAGTATGAAAATTCGAACATAATTGTTTGTTTCGAGAGTCCGGAGAACGGGAGCGAGCGCGTGCTACGGCAGGCTACCGTTGAGTGTAGAAATTTGCCCCGCGCAGCATGCACGGCAAAGTGCACACACACGTATCAGTACATGTACGTAGGCGTGTTGCTTCGGTGCACGTACGTTCGTGAAGAAAAAAACATGATGCCAACTCCTCAACAAAAAAACGGAAATTCCTATTCGGTCGTCCGAAATAGACTAGTTCCCTGTCCATACATTTCAAAAATCGGAAACGGAAAACAAAACAGGATCTCGGACTTGGAACCAAGTCTAGGCTTAAGGCGGCTTCGGTTTTTTAGTAAATGCGCAGATTTTGCATTGACATTTGTAACTTGGCCGTGCGTGTCGAATATATCCAATTATGTAAATAAAGTACATTGTCTAAAGCAAAGGGCTTGGCCAATTTTTAAATATAAAAAACACAATGCGCACGCGCAAAGACGACCAATTGCAGATCAGGATGAAACGCCCTTTACCTGTCCTTATATTCTCCTGTGTGGAATATGTGGATGGGAACCAGTCTAGCGTACTCCTAGACTGGTTCCCGTCCACATATTCCATACAGGAGAATATAAGGACAGGTAAAGGGCGCTTCATCTTGATCTGTAATTGGTCGTCTTTGCGCGTGCGCATTGTGTTTTTTAGATTTAAAAATTGGCCAAGCCTTTTGCTTTTGGCAATGTACTTTATTTACATAATTGGATATGTTCGACACGCACGGCCAAGTTACAAATGTCACTGCAAAATCTGTGCACTTACTAAAAAAATAAAAATAATAATAACCACGTGATGGGCAGAATTCTGCCCGTCATGGCTGCCCTTTACCGATCCCTATATTTTCGCAATAAGCGAACCAATCTATAGGGATCGGGAACCAATCTAGCGTACTCCCTACCGTTGTCGAGTAGACTGGTCCCCTGTCCATGTGCGATACGACGGAGGGGAAGTAAATATGAGGACAGGGAACCCAGTTTTCCCTAAACTCTGAAATTTCTCGGCCATTTCCGGGCGAAAGTCTGTCCATTTTTCAAGACAAGTGCGGAATATAGACTGTTTGGAGCATGCAAAATTTGAAGTTCGTCGGAAAATTTCTTGACTTCCAAATTTGCAGACGTTTGGACCACACTTTGACCAAATTCCTGTCCCAAACTGGGGTGTGTCAACGACCGTTCAACGGCCTGAACATGCGCACGAGTCAGGAGTACACCAAAGAAGAGTGTACAGACAGCCACGGTTACTAGCGGAGCAGTCAGGAAGCCTCAACCCAGTTTTCCCTAAACTCTGAAATTTCTCAGCCATTTCCCGGCGAAAGTCTCTAAATTTTTCAGGACAAGTGCGGAATATAGACTGTTTGGAGCATGCAACATTTGAAGTTCGTCGGAAAATTTCTTGACTTCCAAATTTGCCGACGTTTGGACCACACTTTGACAAAATTCCTGTCCCAAACTGGGGTGTGTCAACGACCGTCCAAAGGACTGAGCATGCGCACGAGTCAGGAGTACACCAAAGAAGAGTGTACAGACAGCCACGGTTAGCGGAGCACTCAGGAAGCCCCAACCCAGTTTTCCCTAAACTCTGAAATTTCTCGGCCATTTCCCGGCGAGGGTTTGTCAATTTTTCAGGACAAGTGCGGAATATATATAGACTGTTTGGAGCATGCAAAATTTGAAGTTCGTCGAAAAATTTCTTGACTTCCAAATTTGCCGACGTTTGGACCACACTTTGACCAATTTCCTGTTCCAAACTGGGGTGTGTCAACGACAGTCCGAAGGACTGGGCATGCGCACCAGTCAGGAGTACACCAAAGAGGAGCGTACAGACAGCCACGGTCTGCGGAGCAGTCAGGATCAAGCCCCAACCCAGTTTTCCCTAAACTCTGAAATTTCTCCGCCATTTCCCGGCGAAAGTCTGTCAATTTTTCAGGACAAGTGCGGAATATAGAGTGTTTGGAGCATGCAAAATTTGAAGTTCGTCGGAAAATGTCTTGACTTCCAAATTTGGCGACGTTTGGACCACACTTTGACCAATTTCCTGTTCCAAACTGGGGTGTGTCAACGACAGTCCGAAGGACTGAGCATGCGCACCAGTCAGGAGTACACCAAAGAGGAGGGTACAGACAGCCACGGTTTGCGGAGCAGTCAGGTAGCCCCAACCCAGTTTTCCCTAAACTCGGAAATTTCTCCGCCATTTCCCGCGAAAGTTTGTCAATTTTTCAGGACAAGTGCGGAATATAGAGTGTTTGGAGCATGCAAAATTTGAAATTCGTCGGAAAACGTCTTGACTTCCAAATTTGCCGACGTTTGGACCACACTTTGACCAATTTCCTGTTCCAAACTGGGGTGTGTCAACGACAGTCCGAAGGACTGGGCATGCGCACCAGTCAGGAGTACACCAAAGAGGAGCGTACAGACAGCCACGGTCTGCGGAGCAGTCAGGAAGCCCCAACCCAGTTTTCCCTAAACTCTGAAATTTCTCCGCCATTTCCCGGCGAAAGTCTGTCAATTTTTCAGGACAAGTGCGGAATATAGAGTGTTTGGAGCATGCAAAATTTGAAGTTCGTCGGAAAATGTCTTGACTTCCAAATTTGCCGACGTTTGGACCACACTTTGACCAATTTCCTGTTCCAAACTGGGGTGTGTCAACGACAGTCCGAAGGACTGAGCATGCGCACCAGTCAGGAGTACACCAAAGAGGAGCGTACAGACAGCCACGGTTTGCGGAGCAGTCAGGAAGCCCCAACCCAGTTTTCCCTAAACTCTGAAATTTCTCCGCCATTTCCCGGCGAAAGTCTGTCAATTTTTTAGGACAAGTGCGGAATATAGAGTGTTTAGAGCATGCAAAATTTGAAGTTCGTCGAAAAATTTCTTGACTTCCAAATTTGCCGACGTTTGGACCACACTTTGACCAATTTCCTGTTCCAAACTGGGGTGTGTCAACGACAGTCCGAAGGACTGGGCATGCGCACCAGTCAGGAGTACACCAAAGAGGAGCGTACAGACAGCCACGGTCTGCGGAGCAGTCAGGATCAAGCCCCAACCCAGTTTTCCCTAAACTCTGAAATTTCTCCGCCATTTCCCGGCGAAAGTCTGTCAATTTTTCAGGACAAGTGCGGAATATAGAGTGTTTGGAGCATGCAAAATTTGAAGTTCGTCGGAAAATGTCTTGACTTCCAAATTTGCCGACGTCTGGACCACACTTTGACCAATTTCCTGTTCCAAACTGGGGTGTGTCAACGACAGTCCGAAGGACTGAGCATGCGCACCAGTCAGGAGTACACCAAAGAGGAGCGTACAGACAGCCACGGTTTGCAGAGCAGTCAGGAAGCCCCATCCCAGTTTTCCCTAAACTCTGAAATTTCTCCGCCATTTCCTGGCGAAAGTTTGTCAATTTTTCAGGACAAGTGCGGAATATAGAGTGTTTGGAGCATGCAAAATTTGAAGTTCGTCGGAAAATTTCTTGACTTCCAAATTTGCCGACGTTTGGACCACACTTTGACCAATTTCCTGTTCCAAACTGGGGTGTGTCAACGACAGTCCGAAGGACTGAGCATGCGCACCAGTCAGGAGTACACCAAAGAGGAGCGTACAGACAGCCACGGTTTGCGGAGCAGTCAGGAAGCCCCAACCCAGTTTTCCCTAAACTCTGAAATTTCTCCGCCATTTCCCGGCGAAAGTCTGTCAATTTTTCAGGACAAGTGCGGAATATAGAGTGTTTGCTATGGAGCATGCAAAATTTGAAGTTCGTCGGAAAATTTCTTGACTTCCAAATTTGCCGACGTTTGGACCACACTTTGACCAATTTCCTGTTCCAAACTGGGGTGTGTCAACGACAGTCCGAAGGACTGAGCATGCGCACCAGTCAGGAGTACACCAAAGAGGAGCGTACAGACAGCCACGGTTTGCGGAGCAGTCAGGAAGCCCCAACCCAGTTTTCCCTAAACTCTGAAATTTCTCCGCCATTTCCCGGCGAAAGTCTGTCAATTGTTCAGGACAAGTGCGGAATATAGAGTGTTTGGAGCATGTAAAATTTGAAGTTCGTCGGAAAATTTCTTGACTTCCAAATTTGCCGACGTTTGGACCACACTTTGACCAATTTCCTGTTCCAAACTGGGGTGTGTCAACGACAGTCCGAAGGACTGAGCATGCGCACCAGTCAGGAGTACACCAAAGAGGAGGGTACAGACAGCCACGGTTTGCGGAGCAGTCAGGAAGCCCCAACCCAGTTTTCCCTAAACTCTGAAATTTCTCCGCCATTTCCCGCGAAAGTTTGTCAATTTTTCAGGACAAGTGCGGAATATAGAGTGTTTGGAGCATGCAAAATTTGAAATTCGTCGGAAAATGTCTTGACTTCCAAATTTGCCGACGTTTGGACCACACTTTGACCAATTTCCTGTTCCAAACTGGGGCGTGTCAACGACACTGAGTCCGAAGGACTGAGCATGCGCACCAGTCAGGAGTACACCAAAGAGGAGCGTACAGACAGCCACGGTTTGCGGAGCAGTCAGGAAGACCCAACCCAGTTTTCCCTAAACTCTGAAATTTCTCCGCCATTTCCCGGCGAAAGTCTGTCAATTTTTCAGGACAAGTGCGGAAAATAGAGTGTTTGGAGCATGCAAAATGTGAAGTCCGTCGGAAAATTTCTTGACTTCCAAATTTGCCGACGTTTGGACCACACTTTGACCAATTTCCTGTTCCAAACTGGGGTGTGTCAACGACAGTCCGAAGGACTGAGCATGCGCACCAGTCAGGAGTACACCAAAGAGGAGCGTACAGACAGCCACGGTTTGCGAAGCAGTCAGGAAGCCCCAACCCAGTTTTCCCTAAACTCTGAAATTTCTCCGCCATTTCCCGGCGAAAGTCTGTCAATTTTTCAGGACAAGTGCGGAAAATAGAGTGTTTGGAGCATGCAAAATGTGAAGTCCGTCGGAAAATTTCTTGACTTCCAAATTTGCCGACGTTTGGACCACACTTTGACCAATTTCCTGTTCCAAACTGGGGTGTGTCAACGACAGTCCGAAGGACTGAGCATGCGCACCAGTCAGGAGTACACCAAAGAGGAGCGTACAGACAGCCACGGTTTGCGGAGCAGTCAGGAAGCCCCAACCCAGTTTTCCCTAAACTCTGAAATTTCTCCGCCATTTCCCGGCGAAAGTCTGTCAATTTTTTAGGACAAGTGCGGAATATAGAGTGTTTGGAGCATGCAAAATTTGAAGTTCGTCGAAAAATGTCTTGACTTCCAAATTTGCCGACGTTTGGACCACACTTTGACCAATTTCCTGTTCCAAACTGGGGTGTGTTAACGACAGTCCGAAGGACTGGGCATGCGCACCAGTCAGGAGTACACCAAAGAGGAGCGTACAGACAGCCACGGTCTGCGGAGCAGTCAGGAAGCCCCAACCCAGTTTTCCCTAAACTCTGAAATTTCTCCGCCATTTCCCGGCGAAAGTCTGTCAATTTTTCAGGACAAGTGCGGAATATAGAGTGTTTGGAGCATGCAAAATTTGAAGTTCGTCGGAAAATGTCTTGACTTCCAAATTTGCCGACGTTTGGACCACACTTTGACCAATTTCCTGTTCCAAACTGGGGTGTGTCAACGACAGTCCGAAGGACTGAGCATGCGCACCAGTCAGGAGTACACCAAAGAGGAGCGTACAGACAGCCACGGTTTGCGGAGCAGTCAGGAAGCCCCAACCCAGTTTTCCCTAAACTCTAAAATTTCTCCGCCATTTCCCGGCGAAAGTCTGTCAATTTTTTAGGACAAGTGCGGAATATAGAGTGTTTGGAGCATGCAAAATTTGAAGTTCGTCGGAAAATTTCTTGACTTCCAAATTTGCCGACGTTTGGACCACACTTTGACCCAATTCCTGTCCCAAACTAGGGTGTGTCAACGACAGTCCGAAGGACTGAGCATGCGCACGAGTCAGGAGTACACCAAAGAGGAGCGTACATACAGCCACAGTTTGCGGAGCAGTCAGGAAGCACCAACCCAGTTTTCCCTAAACTCTGAAATTTCTCCGCCATTTCCCGGCGAAAGTCTTTCAATTTTTCAAGACAAGTGCGGAATATAGAGTGTTTGGAGCATGCAAAATTTGAAGTTCGTCGGAAAATTTCTTGACTTCCAAATTTGCCGACGTTTGGACCACACTTTGACCCAATTCCTGTCCCAAACTAGGGTGTGTCAACGACAGTCCGAAGGACTGAGCATGCGCACGAGTCAGGAGTACACCAAAGAGGAGCGTACATACAGCCACAGTTTGCGGAGCAGTCAGGAAGCACCAACCCAGTTTTCCCTAAACTCTGAAATTTCTCCGCCATTTCCCGGCGAAAGTCTTTCAATTTTTCAAGACAAGTGCGGAATATAGAGTGTTTGGAGCATGCAAAATTTGAAGTTCGTCGGAAAATTTCTTGACTTCCAAATTTGCCGACGTTTGGACCACACTTTGACCCAATTCCTGTCCCAAACTAGGGTGTGTCAACGACAGTCCGAAGGACTGAGCATGCGCACGAGTCAGGAGTACACCAAAGAGGAGCGTACAGACAGCCACGGTTTGCGGAGCAGTCAGGAAGCCCCAACCCAGTTTTCCCTAAACTCTGACATTTCTCCGCCATTTCCTGGCGAAAGTCTGTCAATTTTTCAGGACAAGTGCAGAATATAGAGTGTTTGGAGCATGCAAAATTTGAAGTTCGTCGGAAAATTTCTTGACTTCCAAATTTTCCGACGTTTGGACCACACTTTGACCCAATTCCTCTTTTTTAAATTTAGGGCCCTCCTGGGGAGGGTCCAAGGGTGGCCGACTTACCAAGCGCCGGAGTGAAGATATCCTGGGGTTTCGAGCCCCCCACCCTTACACAAAACAAGAGACAGAAAGAACAAGCAAACTACAATAGACAAAGTGTTTCGGGCAAAAGTACCCAGGGCAGACCGACTACCACTTGCCGGACGACTCAAGTCGTGAGGTTTCGAGCCCCTCTGCCCTACAAAGACATAACAGCAAGACAGACTCAAAACGAGAACGCGGACATCACGAACACGGAGACATACAGAAATACAGACAAACAAAACGGACAAGCACCTAACCCAGAAAAAAAAACCAATCAAACGTTGAAAACTAATTTGTCGTTAACAACGACACAGACTGCTCCGCGCAAGCACCAAGTGGCACAAAACTTTGTCCGGGGCAACCGAACAAAGTCTGCGCGGAGACGCGCCTTAATATGACACTGAGCACGGCGAAGCACCTGCTCCGGAGTCGGCCGCGAGCCATCAAACAATGTCTCGCAGCGCGAGCACCACAACAGCCGCCTGACCGTGCAAATAAGAAACCAAATTAAGAGAGATTCCGGGCTGGAATCCAGCCCGGATCCCAAAAGAACGCACAGACGGGTTAACGAAAAATACCGACCCTGGGCCTTGCACGCAACGCGCTCGACCCAGGCCCACGAAACATAAACAAACGGGCACTCCCAAAACACGTGGTCAATTGTCTCAGGGGCGACACAGCCGACCCTGGGACAACCACCATCACCGATGCCCCAGCGGACAAGCCGCTGGGAGGTCTTGAGAGCGCCCCAAATTACCCGCCAATTCATGTCACGAAGACGGTGACATAAATTGGGGGCATGACATAACGAAAAAACATGTTTTGGATGAACTACAATGTTTGGGCGCTGAGGAGGGAGTTCCCCGGCAAACAACTCACACAATTGGCGAGTCGTCACCAGGTCCCACTCAACGCCCGGAAGAATAAAAAGACGGAGGAGGGAAAAAATGAGGAACGTCGTTCCTCCAAAGATTGGGGAGGGCCCGTCTGAGGGACTCCGCCACCCAGTAGAGCGCAAAGTGTCTCCACGGGGGACCGTCGCCACCCAATAAGGCCCGTACCCCACGAACAAAAAGAGCATCACACTTATGACGAAAATTGGTGACCGCAAGGCCACCTTCTGAAAGCGGACGGACGAGAACCGACCTCCGAACGAGCTCGGCCTTGCCCGACCAGATAAAAGAAAAGATGGCCCGGTTCACGGCCCGCTCCACCGAAGGCGGGAGCGGATAAACCGGGGCCAAATAAAACAACATAGAAAGGGCAAGGGTGTTGACTATCAGCACCTTGGCCAAAAGAGTGAGCGTCCTCGCCTTCCGCATGTCCAAGCAGGACTTGAGGTTGGGGAGGCGCTCCTTCCAGTTGCGTAGGCCCATGTCCCCCCTGCCCACCCACACCCCGTTTATCTTAATGGGGTCGGAGGTCCACTGAATGGGGACCAGATCGGGCAGGCCGGAAGGCCATGAGCCCAAAACAAGACCCTTGGTCTTGGCAAAATTAAGGCGCGAGCCACTCGCCCGCGAAAAACCATCAATGGTAGCGAATAGCCGTCCGGCGGACGCGACGTCCCTGACAATGCAGGTAGTATCGTCTGCAGCACCTTGCATTGCAGGCCATCGGCCCCGGGAAGTGTCAAGCCCGCCAGGCGGCCATCTTTCAAAACGTGTTGGGCGAATGGCTCAACGAAAAGAACGTAAAGTAATGGAGAAAGAGGGCAGCCCTGACGGACTCCCCTCGTAACGAAAAAGGGGTCGGAAACGATCCCGTTAACTAAAACGGCACTGGATACGTCCGTATATAACAGACTAACCCAGCGCCTAAAATTAGGTCCGAAACCAAATTGGTTCAGGACCTTGAACAAAAAATCCCAGTTGACCCTTTTGAAGGCCTTCTGCTGGTCAAGCGATATAAGCAGGCAGTCAAGGTTCCTTCCATCCACATACTCTACCAGGTCCCGGAGGAGCCTGATATTGTCATGGATGGACCTCCCCTTGACGCCGCAAGTTTGAAACGGCCCGACAATGTCGGGCAAAACTTGACCGAGGCGAAGGCACAAGGCCTTCGACAGGATCTTGTAATCCAAATTTAGGAGAGAGATGGGGCGCCTGTTCCGAGGATCAAGCGGATCCCCACCTTTCTCCAACAAAGTGATGATTCCCAAACGTTGGGAATCACCCAAAGAATACAAATTAAAAGCACAACGGAAGACACACATAAGGTCGGGACCGACCAAATCCCAGAACCTCACGTAGAACTCCTTGGGCAGGCCATCCGACCCCGGGGTCTTACCGTTTGCCAAAGTAGACAAAGCCGCACCGAGCTCGGACAGATCGAGAGGTCTGTCCATGTCGGCGCGACTCTCTTCATCCAAAACTGATGAGACAGAACGTAAAAAAGGAGGTTGAAGGTCAGCCTCCACAGGCTCTTCGGTATAGAGATCTTGATAAAAATCTCTATAAACAGAACAAATGTCCTCGGAGGACGACACGATGTCGCCATTCGGGGACCGAACAGAACTAATCATTTTCCTCAGAGCCTGGGAGGTCTCTAACTGAAAAAATTGCTTAGACGGCCTCTTCCCTTCCTCGAGGTCCCGGACCCGAGAACGGATCCGGGCCCCCTCCGCTTCGAGGTCGTCCAGCTCTTGCAACTGATTAGAAAGGTCGTCATACCGGGTGAGAATGACAGAGTCAGACCTCCCGGCGTTCAATTCGGAAACGACGGAACGAAGAGAGGCCATTATAACCTCCCTCCGTCGCCGCTTCCGTCTCGAACGACGACAACAAAAAGACATAATAAAACGCTTGATGCGGGACTTGACTTCCTCTCACCAGAGGAGCTCATTATCGAACCCCTCCTTGAGAGTCTGCCAGCCCGCATAAGTCACACGAAAATCCCTTTGAAAATCGGCGTCAGAGAGGACGGAAACGTTACATTTCCAGTAGCCTCTACCAACGCCGATCCTCTCAGGGGGAGAAAAACGAAGAACAACGCAATCATGGTCACTGAACACACACGGCGAATGCACACAAGACACGACGCCGACCGAGTCGGACGCGTAAATACGGTCCAACCGGCTCGACACCGTGTTTGCCGCATTGCGCCATGTGAATGATATTTCTGACGGGTTGAGAGATCTCCAACAATCGCTCAACAAAAAATTCGAAAGGATATCGCCGAGGTCTTTGGACCCAATACCACAGGACGTGGTATTCGAACCTCGACGATCTAAATCAATATCAAAAACACAATTAAAATCCCCTGCCAAAATGACAGGGAAGTTACCCGTCAGAAATGACGACAACCCCGCAAAGAAGGTGCAGCGTGCTCTGGGATTGGTAGGGGCGTAAATTGCGCACACCCGGACCTCCCCCAGAGAAACTTAAATTACCAGAAACAACCCTTCCCTCGGTATCGAAGGAAGGGTTGGAAAAAACAAAAGGACTTTTGGCGGGAAGAAGGACGACAGTGCCGCATGAGGAGGATGTGCCGAAACTGGCAAACATCCTCCCCTTCCATTCCGCCCGCCAAGAAGCTAAATCAGACTCTGACGAGATATGACACTCCTGAAGACAGGAAATGCCATAACCTCGACAGAGTTCAAAAACGCGTCTGCGCTTCGCGGGGTCGCGCATACCATTCACATTTAGTGAAAGGACAGAAACCATGATTGCGTTGAAAACTAAACCTCCGAGGAGACACTCCCGGAAACGAAAGGTCCCCAAGGATCACTGGGAGCGGGAGATGCCTGACCTTCGGACGAGGACATGAACTTGTCCTCGTCCTCGGACAACATCTCCCGCTCGCTGGCAGACGTGGACTCAGAGAGGCGGGGTCCCTCAGCAACCGAGGGGCCAGCCTTGTTCCGAGGGGACTGCCTCGAGGGACGAGAGTCCCTCTTACCCGCCCCCTCGGCCTCCAAGTCCAAGGGAACAGAAGACTTGCGGTGTCCTCCAAAAGCGGGACGCTTCTGGGGTGTCGCCGCAGAGGACGAAGGGGAGTCGGAGTCAGAGGAGAGGCATCGCAGCCTCTTCCTCTTTCCCTTCTTCCTCTTCTTGCCCTCAGCCTTCACGTAAGGGTTGACCTGATCGGTCGCTTCGGCCCGACACGCGGCGCGCTCGCAGACCAAAACTGGTATTTTGTTCACGCCGGTGCAGGCCGCGCAACCGACCAAAGACAAAATCTCCCCATTGTGGGCATTGTCACAGTGGAAAGATTTCCACTGCGACAACCCCTCGACGGGGTAAATCGTTTCGTAGGACTTGGGGCACCGCTGGAAACTGTGCCCCTCCTCCTCGCAAAAAGTGCAGCGAACATGGTTTGGACACTCGGAAACCGAGTGCCCAACCTCCAAGCATTTGTAGCACCGGGTGCTGCTACAATCCTTATACATGTGCCCAGGATCCCCGCATCGGGCGCACGTGCGGGTCTGACCCTGATGGCCGACCCACGCGTTGCGGTTCCCAATACGGAGAACCGAGGGGATGGACTTGACACCCGACATTAAATATTGCCGGCTGCCGTTGAACACGGAGGGCTCATCAGGGTAGGTCTGAAACCTACCCTTATGCACCCTCCCAAAGCGGGAGAGGATGGACCGGACGATATTATCGTCCAGGTCCACCTCAACATATTTGACGGTGACCAGCGTCAGGGAGCTCGAGGACGTGACCTCAACCCCACGGCGCTGGGTCAACACCGGCTCGAATCTACGAGCTATGGCAGCTAGGAGACTTGAAACAAATTTCAAATTTTCCGCCCGGCAAAGGTTGCAAGGCCTCCATGTGGTCTTTGGGCACTACCCCGACCTCACGGAGGACTTTGAAGCACTCGCCCGACCCCGACTTGCCATCAAGTTTTACCTCAACGACGCGGGGCCGAGCAAACTGATACGCCTTTGCAGGCATATTAAAGGAAAGCAACAAATATAAGCAAGAAATATATCCCACTAGGATAAAACAAAGACACCGAAACTTCTCGTAACGGTGTCTAAAATAAAATGCGTACTTCTATCTCCTCTGGGATAGTACAAAAAGACAAGGAATTATGTACAGTAAAAGCTGCTGTGTCAACCAGACTTATAGTAAACACAATAGCGAAGAAAAACAAATACCGCGCCGGCTCAGACTTATGAGACCGACAACGGTAGTGTACACAAAAGGGACTATACGTGTTAACGGCAAGACTTATGCCGTTCACACAGTATAGAAAACAGCAACACGAACAAAAACAAAATGGCCCGTACAACTGTGCACACGACTGCTATACACAACTGCACGGGTGAACGAACACAAAGGCCGTACCCTGCCCACACACACGTACGGCGTGAACAAAAGAATACGGCCGAACAAAAGACTGTGCTCGGCTAGTGCAGACTTATGCACTAAACCAACCAAACAAAAACCAACCAAAAAACACGAAGAACACAGACAAAATACCCCAAATTCACAAAAAAACAGACGAACACTTGGGAGTGCACTGTATATACACTGATGTTTACACTAAATTTACCCGGAGAAACGCTCCGAAACACTCAAAAAACGGCAAAAACTCCGGAGCAAAAACGCACACTCCGAGCAAATTCCTGTCCCAAACTGGGGTGTCTCAACGACAGTCCGAAGGACTGAGCATGCGCACGAGTCAGGAGTACACCAAAGAGGAGCGTACAGACAGCCACGGTTTGCGGAGCAGTCAGAAAGCCCCAACCCAGTTTTCCCTAAACTCTGAAATTTCTCCGCCATTTCCCGGCGAAAGTCTGTCAATTTTTCAGGACAAGTGCGGAATATAGAGTGTTTGGAGCATGCAAAATTTGAAGTTCCTCGGAAAATTTCTTGACTTCCAAATTTGCCGACGTTTGGACCACACTTTGACCCAATTCCTGTCCCAAACTAGGGTGTGTCAACGACAGTCCGAAGGACTGAGCATGCGCACGAGTCAGGAGTACACCAAAGAGCAGCGTACAGACAGCCACGGTTTGCAGAGCAGTCAGGAAGCACCAACCCAGTTTTCCCTAAACTCTGAAATTTCTCCGCCATTTCCTGGCGAAAGTCTGTCAATTTTTCAGGACAAGTGCGGAATATAGAGTGTTTGGAGCATGCAAAATTTGAAGTTCGTCGGAAAATTCTTTGACTTCCAAATTTGCCGACGTTTGGACCACACTTTGACCCAATTCCTGTCCCAAACTGGGGTGTCTCAACGACAGTCCGAAGGACTGAGCATGCGCACGAGTCAGGAGTACACCAAAGAGGAGCGTACAGACAGCCACGGTTTGCGGAGCAGTCAGGAAGCCCCAACCCAGTTTTCCCTAAACTCTGAAATTTCTCCGCCATTTCCCGGCGAAAGTCTGTCAATTTTTCAGGACAAGTGCGGAATATAGAGTGTTTGGAGCATGCAAAATTTGAAGTTCGTCGGAAAATTTCTTGACTTCCAAATTTGCCTACGTTTGGACCACACTTTGACCCAATTCCTGTCCCAAACTAGGGTGTTGTTGTTGTTGTATATTTTATGGCATATTCGGCAACTAAGGCCCTTTATTCCATCAACTATACGGTTTTTAGCTTTAACTATACTTATTATCAACTTGAGATGACGAAGAAGGAGTTGCAGTTTTAGAAGTGGGAGGAAAACCCCCAGAGAAATGCCCCAGGGGAAAACCCACGCGGTCAAGTAGGGACTGCAAACCCAATCCACATACACGCCCCGGATTCGAACCCGGGACGCCAGAGGTGAAAGGCGAGGAAAGAACCCGTACGCCAACCCGACCGCCCTCAAACTAGGGTGTGTCAACGACAGTCCGAAGGACTGAGCATGCGCACGAGTCAGGAGTACACCAAAGAGGAGCGTACAGACAGCCACGGTTTGCAGAGCAGTCAGGAAGCACCAACCCAGTTTTCCCTAAACTCTGAAATTTCTCCGCCATTTCCCGGCGAAAGTCTTTCAATTTTTCAGGACAAGTGCGGAATATAGAGTGTTTGGAGCATGCAAAATTTGAAGTTCGTCGGAAAATTTCTTGACTTCCAAATTTGCCGACGTTTGGACCACACTTTGACCCAATTCCTGTCCCAAACTGGGGTGTGTCAACGACAGTCCGAAGGACTGAGCATGCGCACGAGTCAGGAGTACACCAAAGAGGAGCGTACAGACAGCCACGGTTTGCGGAGCAGTCAGGAAGCCCCAACCCAGTTTTCCCTAAACTCTGAAATTTCTCCGCCATTTCCCGGCGAAAGTCTGTCAATTTTTCAGGACAAGTGCGGAATATAGAGTGTTTGGAGCATGCAAAATTTGAAGTTCGTCGGAAATTTTACTTGACTTCCAAATTTGCCGACGTTTGGACCACACTTTGACCCAATTCCTGTCCCAAACTGGGGTGTGTCAACGACAGTCCGAAGGACTGAGCATGCGCACGAGTCAGGAGTACACCAAAGAGGAGCGTACAGACAGCCACGGTTTGCGGAGCAGTCAGGAAGCCCCAACCCAGTTTTCCCTAAACTCTGAAATTTCTCCGCCATTTCCCGGCGAAAGTCTGTCAATTTTTCAGGACAAGTGCGGAATATAGAGTGTTTGGAGCATGCAAAATATGAAGTTCGTCGGAATATTTCTTGACTTCCAAATTTGCCGACGTTTGGACCACACTTTGACCCAGTGGAACGTTTGTAAAAATAGTGCCGGCAAAAGTGGCACCAAAACTTGCGCCAAAAGTCCAAAAGACTTGGCAAACGTCCCGGCAAATTCCCGATAAAGGACTTAGGTCCTGCAAAATTCACGGTAAAACTAAAAGCGTCGTTCCAAGTAGGGGCAAAAGTGCTGGGGAAAAGGTTTTTAAAAAACCCAAAAAGTTAGGCCTAGTGAAACGGTTTCATAAAGTGGTGCACACGTACATGATAGAAAGGGTTCGAGTCGTCCCGGGCACGAGTTGACCAGGGTGTCTTTTTTGGGGTTCGAGTTGTCCCGGGTTCGAGTTGTCCCGGGTACGAGTTGTCCCGTTTCCCTTCACACACTGCCTCGGCCGCCGGCACTGGCAGCATGCCACTGCAGTTCTCCATTTCACACACTTGTAAGCATGACAAAACGCAACATTTGCGACGGAAATGTCAATGGTAACGGTATTTTAGAATCTTCTAAGCTATCGACTCCAATAATTATTTTTCTTAAATTAGAGTTGTGACATAAACTTTAAAAATACCTACACTTTTCTCAGATTCTATTGCCAAATTCTCACCTCCTTCCTCTACATGATCAAAGCTCAGCAAACTACCAGAGCCTGCCGTGACAGCACCCCCACTTGCCCCAGGCCCACCGGCCGCCGCCTCTGCTCCTGAGCCCCCGCCCGGGCCCGGTGGTGCGCTCTTCACGTCTTTTTTTTGGAACCTTTTCTCCAGTTTCTGTTGCAGATTTTTCTGAACATGTTTTACTTGCGTGTGGTAATTCTCCTCTAGAAACGGAATCTGGTCGGGTTTTTCGCTCTCCCCATCACTACTTTCTTCCCTCTTGCGGATATTTCTCTTCTTTTTCAACATTTTGAACACTTGTATCTCAAGTCAAAACATCGCAACGGGGTCCGCCAGCCTACCTCTCTAGCCAGGCCCCGCCTCACCAACCAGGACCTCCACGCCAAGTTATTTTTTGTTTGCACAATTCTTTCTGTGTATGCCCGACTTTCGGATGGCTGTGACAAAGTGATCGATGAAAATTTTGTTGGCGGGTAACACGGCATTCCGATGTCCGTCTCCCCATCTCCCGTTGGCTAAGACCGCATTACTCACTTTGCATACCAGTGACTTGTTACTTTCAAAACGTTATTGAATGGAACTTTCCAAGATCCCCACCAAAAGAGCCAAAACCCATTATGCTGATGCTGCAAGATCACTTGGAACTGCGCGGCCATAACGGTCAAACTTTCGCTCAATATAAGACCTTTTACCATTAAAATGGTAAAAGGAATTATATTCAGACTCAGAAAGAAGGACACCGGAGACAAATTGTTGGGTACACGCCACAGCCAAAGAAGATTGCTTTATTCCGGATACCAGGATTTAGGGCATACCGGTCTCGTTGATTATTAACATTACCAAGTAAATATTATTGGGCAACACCATGGCCCGACCAGTAATTGGGCAACACCAGGCCCGACCAAAAAATGGGCAACACCAAGCCCAAAGCCAAAGAGGCACGCACAAACATGTATGAAATCATTTGTCTATCGTCACAAAAATATTGTACACTGAATAGCTTCCCGCCTGGGTACTTTAGGCCAGGAAAATAGCCTCCGGACACTTTTGAGCGCTATGACATTTTGATTCTTTGGCGTCTTTTTTGTCAACAATTTCATCAAGTTCTTCCTCTGTACGATCGCAAAGCGAGCACAGTACGTAAACGCCATTTTGATTTATACCTGTAATAGACTGGTACAATGAGCTCTTGCACTAATCTCCACTGCACAAACGAAAAGTGAACGCGTTGTTGGTAAAAAGATCAGTGTACTGGGACAAATCTAGGCCGTGTGATAGTACCCGAATAAAAGCAGTCAATTTTTGTTTTATATACCTGCGGCCTCGGGAAAATAGCAGGACTGCCGTTTCAAGATCACCTCGGGACGATAGTTTGCACCATCACCCTCATGAGCAGTCAATATTTGTATACTAACACACGGCTGAGTTGCTAAAATGGACCAATGAAATACCGCGGCTGCCTGATGAATATTTATGAGGTATAGTAATAAGGCTTAAGCGATGGATCCTAGGGCTGCGATGGATAGGTGTTGCGGTGGATTTCACCAAACCTATCGTAAAGGGGCGATCACACTATCGCGGAAAATTCACACTTTCGCGCTGCGCTCACCGCATTGCATGAGTTCCTAATCGCCGATTATTCCAAAATAGAAAATTCCACTCTGGTAACTTGGGGCTTCTCTGATACCTCACTGGCTGCGCGTTGGAAAGGTCAGCGCACCGCGGTCAAAGTTCAACAAATTTGAACTTTGACCCAGCTGAAACCGTTTTGCGCATCGCGATAGGCCGCGCACAAGCGGCAAACCAGTTTGTGTACAAACCAATGGAACAGTGTGATTTTTTCGCGATAGTGTGAACGCGCCTTAAGCGTGATGCGTTCGATTATCGATTAAGGATATTTGCATATTTACTCTGAGGCTGTTTGCTGTGCTGAATTATGTTTTTAATAAATCGGTCGTTGGCTACACGAGTTCAAAAGGTTCCCTTGTCCGTTCTGCGTAGTGCAAGCGCGCGCGTTAAATTTGGCGCGCAGCTTGCAGGACGCGTACCAATACATTTTGTGCAGTCGCCAAGCGCGCGCGTGGGCGGTTTTTGTTTTTCGCGTTTTTAAGTCGCGCGTAGGACGCGGGTAGAACACGGTAGCATCTTTCAAATTTGTATTCCATGTACACGTACATACATTGTGGCCGACGTAGACAATGGATGGCCAACAGCTAGCTGAGGCGCGCGGCAGCAGCCGCATCATAGCTTCCGTGTTGTTGCATATGCAGTAAAAACATCGACACTGAACAGTTTTAAAGTTTGTTACTGCAGAACTGCACCAAATTCAACTCTGATTTCCCCCCAATATTTATAAGTAATTGACAAAAGAGAGACTATTTATACAGGTACGAAACAAAGTATGAAAATAGGAACATAATTGTTTGTTTCGAGAGTCCGGAAAACGGGAGCGAGCGCGTGCTACGGCAGGCTACCGTGGAGTGTAGGATATTTGCCCCGCGCAGCACGGCAAATAGCCTGAGTGAACACACGACCGGGTGTGTTGCTCCGGTGTACGTTCGTGAAGAAAAAACATGATGCCAACTCCTCAAAAGGAAACGGAAATTCATATTCGGTCGTCCGGGCTGTCCAGTGAAATCGTGAGCAGAAAATTTGAGATATCCTGAGCAGGAGGAGAGCAAATCGTTTGTGACAAAGTCGTGAGGCTCGCGCGTAGTTGCAACGGCTGGTAAATAAAGCGTATAACCCGTCTTTGTTAATTTTGCACTTCTTCAGTAAATTACGGGATATTTTGATGATCTTTTTTCACCGACATACCTGTACTTACGGTATTACATGTATTGCATAATGGCGAAATGATACCGTACCAAAACACTCTGGTTCATCTCAAGATGGAATACTCAAAGATAACATGCATTCAGCTTTGTTAATGCATTTTGACAATTTACAATGTTTAGTCAGATGCGAGATGTGCACTGTGACGATTCTACATGTACATGTATACACCTTGTCGAATTCTCCTTGATTAATTTTGCAACTTTAGACATCTCTCCAAGACAAAAGTGGCTGCAGTATTTACCGTACTCACCTCACTACATACATTTTTAAGAAAGCTCTATGCCCGGTACAGATCTGCATTTATTGTATTCTACATGTATACCTTGAATTCCCAGTGAAGATGTTTACATTTGAAATACGTATGTAATTTCATGTACTCAAGCTCTACATTAATATTTTGATGGGTTTGTCTAGTTTAACATCTAATGTAACATCCGAAACGAGTAAAGGTTGGACTTTTAAGGTAAACAAGGGTTTATTCCATTTATTCTTGGGACACTAACTGTACTGATCAAGTTTTATCAAAGTTTGCTGAACATGATGATCTGAATGAAATGTTATCATGTAACGTCCGAAACAGAATGGAGCAGTCATCTTTTGTACCATACAAAGCATATTGTAACGGCCGTCCCGATCCGCCGCTGGGGGCGCCAGCACCGTTTCACGGTGGGTCTAACTGACGTGTTGGTGGCGCCATTGCGGCTCCCCACGGAGCCGGGTGGCGTGAGCCCCTGCCGGAGGATCGGGATACCCGTTCCGCGCGGGGACGCGATTCTCTGCGCCGTCTTTGATCTTTGTGTTTGTTGAGGAAAGTTGGACCCCAATAAACGTGCGGTACTTTCTTGCTGAGAATTGTCTTTTGCCTTGTGTTCTTTTCGTGCCGAGTTCTTTAACAAGCAGGGAATATTCTTGTTACAATATTCTGTGCATTTTCAGGGTTTTTGATGATTGCTGCAATCAAGCTCATAATTTGCAATCAAGTTCAACATATGCAGCATTCGAAAACTAGATCTAAATTGAACGGATTGAGTTTACGTTGAATGAATACATTTACACTGCTAAACTACATGTATTTGTGGGGCCATTTCAGTACAGACTTTGTTTTATTTTATATAGGCCTATTCGTGCATTTTTGTCCAGAAAATATGCTAGAAACAGACTAATGCAAAGCCATAAAAAAGCTGACATTTTTAACATAGTGTAACGTCCGAAACATAATTAAAATTCCCAATTTTGTTTTCACATAACTGTTTTGTATTACCCATTGTACACATGCAGCAAGTCTGATTACAAAACAGGCCAATTTCGCCATGCCAAACGAAACCTTTTAATTTTGAAAACCAGAATTTGTTGCTATTTTTGCTTTTAAATCAGTGTAAAAAGTCAAATTTATGTGATAGAACCTCAAACATTTGTATAAATAATCTCTGAACCATGCTCTTAACATTACAATTTATTGCTAAAGTAATTGGCAAAACACGAGTTGAATATCACAACTATGTATAAGTATGTAACAGTTTGTACTCAAATGAAGAAATTTTGTTTCAATTATGAATGTTTCACATGTTTAGAGTTAGAATTAAGCTCAGACCTTTACATTTCACATAAATTAAAATATTCTTCATGACAAAACTACTAGTTTAAAGTGTGTTGACTTGTTTTAATTTTTTGCTTTTTTGGTTTACACAATTGGGCTATGTTTAAAAAAATCAGAGCCTTATCACAATGTTGTTGGGGCTACCGGTACACACAGGTCTCATAACAATCACCACCTATTTTGACGCCGACAGGTATAGCTAAGATGCAGCTTGGTCCTAAAAAGTCAGTCACCGACTGCTCTGTGTCGTCGCAAGGTCAACCTGGGGGCGGCTCAACATTGGCATACCAATGGCTTTGAACCCCCTCCCGCCCACCACCCAGTGTGTACAGTACGTACTTTATGGATGGCCCCTATAGTGATCACAGCATGTACATGAAGGGTTACATGTTTTATTAATTATGGTACAGCTATGTACAATGTGTGCATTTACTTGAAAAAATACATGTATACTGTACATTACATGTACATTAAATCAAATTCCAAACATCTGTTGCTGAAGGTGTAAAAGTACACGTCCATATCTTGGATGAGACACAATAAAATTTAACTGGATTTCTTTCCGCTTTTCCAAATGTAAATAACCTGTAATTAAAACATCAAAATGAACAATATACGTATTAACTGTGCTTGTACCCATTCTACTTGAATCAATTAAACCAAGGTCTGTACATGTACTGTAGATATTTAGTCACTAAGGCAAGAGTTAATTTAGAATCGCTTTTAAAACTGTTGTGCCTCGTCGATTTTCTCCACGTCCAACAAGACCTGTTTGCCCTAGTGCTGGAGCTTGGTGGTTGAAGAGGCTGGTGCAGTCAGTCTTTTTTTCTTCTTTTTCGACGAGAATTTTTGGGAGATTGCTACCGGTATTCCTCCTGGTATATATTTAAAGCAAACATTTTACATGAAGGACTTTAAAGGATACTGTAATTTAAAGGAAACTGTCATGAAAATGTCTCTCTTTCTTGAGAAACGCAAACTCAGACGTGGCCATTTTACAAAAAGCAAGAGTACTTCTGGTCAGTCTACCACAATATGAGTTCTTGGATAGTTTGCTCGACCGTGGAGTCAGCAGTTGCTGGAACATCCACCTCACACTGTACATGAATATCACCTTGTGTACCATCTGCCTGCTTCGTAGCGGCCTGCTGTTCGGAGGACACTGCCTGAGCCAGCTTGCACAGGAATGTAGCGGCCTGGTTATCCTCCTGCTGGTCATGTATCTCCTGTGGCTGCTCTTGGCTGGCTTCCATAGCTCCTGATGTTGATTCCGCTGCAATGCCCACAGCCTGCACCAGGCTGTTCAGTTGTAGCTCTGTCCCATCAAGCGGCAATGCTTGCACGACATGCATCTCTTCTCCTTCCGTTACTTGTACCTCATGGACGATAGCTACTGGTACAGCCTCGCTGTCCCTGGAAAACTCATCACTGGAACTGTCCGCTGGTGCTTTCTTCTTTTTAGACTTCTCTTTGTACATTGTTTCTGCTATGTCTTTGTACTCATCCTCTTTCTCGCGATGAACTTGCATGTGTTTCCACATATTCCCACTGTAGGCAGTTGACCAACCGCAAGGACATCTGAAGGAACGAAGACCCTCATGTTTGCTTGACACATGCTCATTCACCACTTTGTTTGTGGCACCTGTATAAATAATTATCAAAGCAAATGGAAAATATACACAATTACTTAAAATGCATTTTATCCAAACTGTTTTTTAGTTTTAGCTGCATGTATATTATCTAGTTCAGAATCGGTCAATTGATTCACACGGGCAATTCAAAATAGTCAATGCTAAAAGATGACGTCGGGCAGCAAGCTAAAAATATCGGGTCTGATTCGGCACAGGAATTGCTTTGCACAGTTCATGTAACATTCAACAGTAAAATAAGTAGCATTTTTGCAAGCATGGGAAGTCATTTTGAGTGCGTTTTTGACATTCAGGAAGCCAGCTCTCTTTCACATTTTTCATTAAAAATATGTAAGATGTGAAATTTCGGTTCGGTATGAACAAATCCTGTTTGGTTCGTCCATTTGGTCACATTATTATTTTTTGGGGTATAATTCCCCTTAAACGATGTGACAACAGATACACAAAGTTCCTACTTGTGCATGCAAACAGTGATAATGCGACAGTCCCCTGTCATGGCCGCCTGTGCAAAGGGTCTATATGGAGTTGTATTAACACAGTGTAATAATGGAGATATGGACTCTTTGCATCGTTTACCTGTGTAATCACAGTGAGGGCAGTTGACTGGCTTCAGTCCCTTGTGGGTCCGTGTGTGCAGAATCAAGTTGTTCTTGGTCTTGCTAGCATATGGACACAATGAACACTGGAACTGGCGGTTCTCTGTGTGCACACGCATGTGGTACTTTAAGCTGGATGCCTTTCTGCCAACATAACTGCATAAATCACACTTGTATGACTGCAGTTCATTACTTTTGTAGAGGTCTCCATTCCACATAAGGTTGTGTTGGAAACGCATGTGATCTTTTAGCACAATGATGTCAGCACATCTGTATGTGCAGTGAGCACACTGCAGGGTTTTTTGCTCCTCAGTGGCATGACAACGCAGAAGATGGACTTTGAGATTGTACCTAGTGGACATCATCTTGCCACACATCTCACAGATACATGGCTTAGAAGGTTCATGGATTATCAAGTGCTTCTTGAAGTCATAGTGGCGGTCACCGGCATACTTGCAATGGTCACAGCGATAGACTTTAAGGAGACGTTTGTGGAACTCCTGCATGTGGGCTTTGAGTTCAGCTTTATCATTAAGGACTAGACTGCACTCGGAACACTTGACACTGTCGCTGTTCTCCACAACATGTGCTGCCATGTGGGCATCCATATTTTCAACTGAGATGTACTTGGCTTCGCACACAGAACACGTGGGCAACCAGGCAATTCTGTGAAACCTCTTCTTTTTCCGCATTTTTTCCTCAGCTTCCTCCTCTTTTATTCCCTCATCAAAGACTTCTTCAATCCCTTTTCTTTTTCTCTTTGGTTTAGTTGCCTTTCTAATGACTCGGTATTCGGATTCCATTTTGGGCTTCAAATCCACTGCACCTTCATGTTCTTCAACCGCCAAATTCCCTGTCGTACCTTGTTCATCAGCCTGACCCTCCGCCGTATCGGTCACTGCATCCTCTTTCTTTGGTGTGTGAATCTTCAGGATCTGTGGTTCAATGTGATCGCGCATCACATGGCGTTTGAGAGCCCACATGACGGTGGTTGATACTGAACACCCAGGAGAGTCACAATTCAGAAAAGGCTTCTCAACTTCTGTGTGCTCGTCACGGATGTGCAGTTTCATACTTCGCCACTGTGAGTGCATATATTTGCAATGTGGACATTTGAAGCCGTAGTAGTTCTGAATGTGGCACTGATTGTGTAGTTCCATTTCAGACGATGACAGTTGTAAATTGCAGTTTTCATCAGGACACGTCTCCATCACTGCTTTGTGATTTTCCTTCCATTTTTCAAACCACTCGTTGAGCTCTTTATTCGTCTTTTCTTTGAATTGTGCCGGTGAGAGTGAAGACTTTTCTAAAGCCTTAAGTTGTTTGTTTGTACTGCTTCCTGCCTGCCTCTTGCTCCGTCTTGTAGTACGTTGTTTGGTTTCAGTAGTTTCCTGGGGTGGTACCAGCTTTTCGTGCTTGGTTGCTGGTCCATCATTAAACACGACAAAGTCGTCATATTTGCGGTGCATCTTCTGTCTGCGTTGGCGTCTGCCTTCAGGTTGCAATGTCTTACTGCCAGCCTTTACAAAGTCAGATATCTCAATCTTTATTTGACGTCGTTTAGGTACCACTGTTTTTCAAAACATAAAGAATTTTTTTTGCTTTTTACTATTAAGATTTATTACATCCAAAATTAGTACAGTAGGGATGGGAACGTTTAACCGGTTAACCGTAAAAAATAAATGAAAAAAAACGGTTTTGCTTATTTAGGATAGTATACATGATTGGTAAACTGTTACAAATAGTTTTATCCCCCTGTGTGATTGAAGATATGCATGATTGAAGATATGCATGATTAAAACCAACCTGAGCAAAAACCAGCTCTGTACTTCGTCTAACTTTTGAGAAAACAGTCAAAAAAGTGTTTGCAGTAATTTCGCCCCAAAACCACTTCGCCCTGAACCATTTCGCCTGTGCACGAAGTGGTTTTTTGGGGAAGTAGCATTTGGGCGATGTAGTGTTTGGACGAAGTGATTTGGGGTGAAATGGCACTCGGGCGAAGTGGTTTAGGGGCAAAATGGTTTTGGGGCTAATTGAATTTTCGTCTCATGAGACGAAAACTAATTGTTTTACTCATTTCTCAAAGACTATAGCACTTCAGACAAAACCATTTCAGGGGAAGTTTTCTACGGTCATCATGTTTGTATTGTGTAAGTTAGGCGTAAATCTGTGAACATGTATACTGCCTTTAACGTTTAAACGAAATTTACAATTTACAATAAATGCGTGTACCGGTAATCTGCCGTTGTTGTGAGAGAATTACTGTCCGTATAGCACGTTTAGATGGCATTAACATGCACACAATTTCAACAGAGGACCAGACTATTTTTTGGGCACTTTCATTTGCATAGTTTTGGGCATTTTCACATTGAATTACACGTAAAACATACGCACTTTCTCAATGTTTGTGACATAAACCGCTCACGGTAATGTGCTATTCAATAACAGGGGTCGAAATTAACACTGGTCCTGTGGTGCGAGACCACTAAAAAAAATCAGAAGGACCACTAGATCTGTCAAAATGTGCAAACATTTCTCGATAGAAAGAATTAAGTACCAGTTGATCATGGCTTCAGACCTTGTGTACGAGACAGGCTGAAAAAGTTCTGTTTCTCCTCACAAAATCTTTAAATTTTCTCACTCCTAAATTTTGGTACCGAGTCACGTTTTTCATGCCCCTTTTAAATACAATTTTCTGTGCATTTGTATACAAGACGCGCATGCACCCGAGGGTGGGGATTTTGGTCACCTAAATGTTGCCCCAGGGGTGGGGAATTTGTCACGCAAAAAGTGACAATCCCCACCTCTTAGGTGGGGTAGCCCAGGGGGAGGAGTGGGGGAAACAATTGATAGGTGCATTACTACCACTAATCGTGGTAGTAGTTTTTTTTAATAATCGATTAATCGGCCTCTCGCGATAATTTCCAACTAATCGCGATTAGCAGCTCCATCGATGGTAGCACAGTGCATGTACATGTAGCACGATTATAATCACGATGTACAATGCACTCTGCAATGTACACTACAGATGTCTGCATCCTATCAGTGCATCACGTGTTCTGGCTGCCCACTATTTCCATATTCATTGGTACATGTATGTCACTCGCAATCTCACAATAACATGAATAAGCTTATCCCGCTCATCCGATAGAGTAGATGATACATATTCATGACATGCCAGACAGTGTTTTGATTGGTTGAAGTACATATACACTATGCACTAAAGACGACGTCCAACCTGGGCTAGTGTGATACGTCTACGTGCACGGTAGTTCAAACAATCGGGCGATTAATCAATGTTTGGTATAATCGCGATGTTTGGTATACATGTAATCGCGATGTTTGGTATAATCGCGATGATAGCGAGTAGTGGTGATGTATCGCAAACTCACCATCCACATGCACTCATAGGATCGGCTGTGTACTTGTGATGCTGGCCGGCCGTGTGTGTGTGTTCTGGAAATCATTTTTCACTGGCAATGCATCGCTTTTTGGGGGCGCGGGCATCAACAGTTCGCCATGCACATGTAGGACTACTGTACATAGTTTAGTTGGGTACAGGTGTGCAAAACTATTGTGCCATATTAGTGTCATGTGATGTCGGCCGGCCGGGTGTGTGTTTTGAAAATCATCAATGGACCCGTTGTAGAAATAGTCTTTCTATAATGTGTTCAGGGAATAAAAGCCATGTTGTATTTTTTATGTTATTGGCGTTTTGAGCACAGTTGAACGTTCAAAATGGTGTTGACAAATTTTAAGCAAAATAATCGTTATTAATCGCGATTATTTTGCTCCCGATTAATCAATTATTTAATTTTGATAATCATCCAGGCTTACAAGACGAATCTAGTTTGCTTACTCAAATGGTACCTTTTTTAAATTATATAATATTGGATGGCTTTGAGGGTAATATGAGAATATACCATACGAGTCATGAAAATACCAGCGTTGTACTCGGGTACTTTTATCTGAGTACCAAGTACTGCCGAGTACTCCAACAGCCGAGTACCAATTCAGTCCGAGTATTTTGCCAACCGAGTACAAGTACAAGAGTCCGATTACCCAGTACTTGAACAGTCGAGTACTAGTACTTCAACATCCGAGTACTTACATCCCTACATGCAGCGCGTGTCCACGTAGATGTGGCCGACCGCGCGCTGCGCTGCGCTGGCCCCATGACGGTCATGCTAAATTTGATCACTCGTCGCTCAAACGCGCCACCAGTCTGCGTTGCAAATTTAACATTCCAAGGGTACATGTATTTACTAACATTTCGAAAAATGGGCGCTAGTTTCTCGATGCCATTTTTTGACAAATTCCTCAGAAATGTGGCACAAAACAGTAGACGAATGACACCGAAGTATATGAACAAACCCAAAAATGCACGCCTAGCCTAACATGCCTGAGGTAGCGTAGCTACATGTAGCTGTGCACGCTACACAGATTTGGCGTGACCAGATAGTAGCTAGCTTCAATTCACCACGCACATGTATAGACACCACCGGATTAGAAATGCCTTTTATATGTCCGGCACCACATATTCAACAAACATTCGTGTTCGTATGTGGAATATGAGGTCCGGGAAACCAGTCTAATATGTATTGCGCCGGGGATGCATATGGGCATATGTAATTGGGCTGCGCGCGGCTAGCTCAAGCTAACCATTTCCTGTTCGACGCGCGTAGAGAATCGATTCTGTAATCGCTACTGCAGTAGGAATCGGGTTGCAGTTTGCGTGCAGTCTACACTTTTTTTTTTAATCGAGTACTGCTATTCGAGTACGAGTACTTGGAGAGTCGAGTACAGTGTCGAGTCCGAGTACTTCGCCTGCCGAGTACGAGTATGGACTGTTCGAGTATGAGTATTTCGACTTTCAAGTACGAGTACGAGTACGAGTACTCTCAAAATGTTACTCAAGTAGTACTCGATTACGAGTACCGAGTACGAGTACTACAACGCTGGAAAATACTGAACGAGCCGAAGGCATTTGGTATTTTCATGACGAGTGCAGGATATTCTCGTATCACCCGAAAAGACATCCAATATTATTGTTGTTATATAAAATGAAGCTTATATCTTCTTTGTTTTGTAAGATTTCCACAAGTTTCTTGTTTGGTGTTGGCATGGTTGGAAACTTCAGTTCTTTTCCAACGTTTACAACTGTATGCGCTTTTGTTACTGTTGTACAGTATTTTGTGTTACTTTGTACGCTCATGTGCGCGTTGCGCGTATACGCATAGTGCATTCACTCTATGCATGACGCGAGTGTACACGTGTGCTTTTGTGCGCCCAGCGTGGACGTACATCGGATTGGGGCTCTGTGATGCACAGTATCAGAAACCAGTGTTGTAGTCGAGTCACCAATATCGAGTCCGAGTCTCGAGTCACTAGCCTCGAGTCCAAGTCCGAGTCTCGAGTCATTAGCCTCGAGTCCGAGTCCGAGTCCAAATCACGAGTCACTTTCCTCGAGTCCCGAGTCACTTTCCTCGAGTCCGAGTCCGAATCACGAGTCACTTGTTCGCCAAATTAATGAAACTGAATCTGCTATACATGTATTTCGTTCACACAATATGTGAAATGATGACGTACTCATCACGCGCTCCTTGCCGGCCTGGTGGGGCAGTGTACATATTCACGCATCGAACTGTTTTTTCCCATGAATCCTGCATTTAGCGGGCAAATATATATATTTTTCTTTTTGAAATACATGTATGTGACTCATGAGTCACGAGTCACCATGTTCGAGTCCGAGTCGTCATGGTCGAGTCCGAGTCATCATGGTCGAGTCCAAGTCATCATGGTCGAGTCCGAGTCATTCTCCAATGTGACTCGAGTCGAGTCCGAGTCACGAAAATTGTGTACTACAACACTTTCAGAAACGCACGGTATCCGCAAAAGCTTCATTTTATATAATAATTCACTTTATTAAATTTATTTCACACGAGTCGTCAATTTTGCGCCTACGGCATTAATAATAATAATAATGAAAATTTATAGTGCGCCGGTATCCATAACAAAAAATGCTCATGGCTCATCTTTGACATGTACCTTGTTAATCTATAACCTTCCATTAGAGTACATGGTTATACATTGTACATGTGTATATAAACTTCAGCAAACCTAAGAATGTATTCACTTTTACATTTTTAGATGAAATCTTCCTGTTCACAAGAAATGTTCAATGTATATGTATTGTAATTTAATAGGAATGTATTGTATCATACACCATGTACCGGTACCTGTTTTGGGTGTTCTGGATACTTTCTCCACAGTCCTGACAAGATGACTGATAGTGCTTCGTAGGGCATTGCTGCGGAGGCCAACTTTTCTCCTAATCGGAGTCCTTTGGTATCTTTGCTGCCCCTTCAAAGAAGCTTGATCAGATTTCACTGAAAAATGGAGTTTGATCTCAGTTAACAATCACATAAAATAGTTCATGACAAGAAAACAAGAAATGTTACTAAAGTAAACCTTTGCGAGTAAGTTAACGACTTTATCGATAAACACTAACACATCTGAGCGGTAAGCTGTTTAGCTTCCACATCAGAATTGGATGATATTTTGCAGCCAGCATAATTACTCACATTGAAACCCACATGAATCAGTATTTCCAAAAAAGGGACTGTCGGTTGTGATTACTTTATTTGTAGCTTTTTTTTTTTAAAGGTATCAGAGTGAATAAATTTGATACAAATGTGGACAAAATGTCCATGACCTTGCGAAATCTGCAGTTAAAAACAACTTAGCTCCACTGGGATTCAAACTGCGGACCTTCTGCTTAAAGTGCCGACGCTCTACCGATTGAGCTATGAAGCCAATACTCGAATCACGGTATTGCAGTTGTTCCTTGTCCACATTTGTATCAAATTTGGTTTTTATTTAACTAGACAAAATGTCTGGCCTGGGAGAGGCTGATACCAGTGTTGTCAAGAGAATTTGAAGTAACTGATGAAAAAGTATGAGTTGTCGGTTGTGTACACAAGAGATTTGAAAGTAATTCTGATACTATTTAGGGAATACCGGTATACAAGATTTCTTTTGTAAAATCAAAAAAGTAGCCGGCAGCAAATGACAGAGTAGCCGGTGAAATCGCCGGCAGCTGGCGCTTCTGGACAACACTGCCGATACCCATTTATTAGCTGTATCACACCGAGTTGCAAGTACCCTGATCCGAGTTCTGCAAATGTTGAATCAGACTCCCGAATTTTACACAATCACCGAGAACAGGGGGCGAAAAAAACGGAATTTAGTTTAAAACACGGAATCAGGAAAAGAAAACGGAAGTGAAGAAAATAATTAGAAAAAAACCGGAAATCACATTTTCTTCCAAAATCATCTAAATTGAATCATTGGGAACGCTTCACAGCACAATATAATCAATCTGATTTGCAAAAAAACAGTTGTTCAAATTACAAAGAAATGTTACTTCAGCGTGGCCTCAGCCTCCTGTACATACTTTTTGTATGTACATGTACACTGTACTGCACTGCATAAGCACACGCAGTAATAGCATTCATGGTGCTAGTAGCATGGTGTTTGCTACTCCGTTGCCAGTCTCCAGTATTGCAACTCGTGGGACCAGGTACCGGTACCAGTGAATTGTGATGTTTGTGTCACAAACACGATCGACTGATCAGAGACACAGCGATGGTGTTTTCGAAAACTAGAATGGTCACAGGCAGGGGCGGATCCAGGATTTTGAAAAGAGGGTGCGTGAAATTTTAAAGCATGAAATGCTGATGACAATGAAATAGCGAGTGCATAGCGCTTCTACGGTAGATGGATTATAGATGCTCTGTGGTGCGATCTGGGGCAATATTTAACCACTTTAAGCAGAAAGTGTGCACAAAAAGTGTTTTTGTTGTTGTTGTTTTTTGAAAGGGGGGGCGCGTGCGCCCCCCACGCACCCCCCTCCCACGCAACCCCCTCCCACCCTCCACCCTCCCCCCCCCCCCCCCCCTGGATCCGCCCCTGACAGGCTTTGGATTGGCAGGTTTCTATTTTCAACTCACTTGATTTAGCTAGTTCCATTTTCATCATGTTCATACCTAAAAATAAATAAAACAAAGTTGCAAATTCAAGTTTGCATTATGATTGGTAAACTGTTACAGGGTCTTTCTATAAATTAGGGGTCCACTGTTGGTGTACCCCGTTACATTTTACATCTTGTTTTTGTAAATTCTGGACACATTCTTTAAATTCTTTCCATCTCAAAGAGTGAGTACATAAAGTACAATTTATACAAAATGGTTTAAAAGCAATTTTAATGATTTTTGTACGAAAAATCACACATCAGGTGTAACGGGGGACACCAAATGTCACACTTTTGGACCCCTAATTTATAGAAAGACCCTACCAATAGTTTTATCTCCATGTGTGATTGAAGATATTCATGATAAAAACCAACATGAGAAAAAACCACCTCCGTACTTCGTCTAACTTTTGAGAAAACGGCCAAAAAAGGGTTTACAGTCATTTCGCCCCAAAACCACCTCTCCCAGTGAACCAGGGCCTGTGCATGAGGTTGTTTTGGGGGTGAAGTAGTGTTTGGATGAAGTGGTTTAGCATGTTTGGGGGCGAAATGGCACTTGGGCGAAGTGGTTCAGGACGAACCGACGAAGTGGTCCAGGGCTAAATGGTTTTGGGGCGAATTGAATTTACGTCTCGCGAGACGCAAAATAATTGTTTTGCTCATTTCTCAAAGACTATGATTATATCGTGTAAGTTACGGTACATGTGTAAATCTGTGAACAATTCTGATTCTTCGAGATACCAATTATGTGTACTGCCTTTAAGCCGTATAGATTTGTTTTCCTCAAATAACATTCTTGAAATGCACTAGGAAATAAGCCAAAGCCCAATCCTTTAATTTTGAAAACGCACAATACATGTAGATTGATCGATCAACAGCTCCCAACAGTCGGTGGTATTCTGCAATGCATAAAGCCAGGCATTTATCAATCGATCGGCAACCACCGGTACAGCTCACACCAAACAGTCCGTGGTATCCTGCCATGTGTAAAGCCAGGCATCGGAGAAATGGGAACCCACTACATTTTATGTGTTGCATTGTACATGTGCGTGACGCATAACTGCTCACTCATGTGAGCTGCATCCTGAGACCTCAGGGAATTTCTACTCTGCAAAGCGACGTGACAATACCCTGAGGAAATACACGCAAATCTGTGGAGCGAGCCGGCTGTTGTCTTGAGCCAACTCACGCCCGAGTCATTTTGATGTAATTTAATCAATTCGGTCATGTTATGCCGAAAAGAAACAATTTCTATACTTTCCAGAAATTGTATTGGGTTCCGTTCCTTATGACTGTCCCATTCCTACCAAACTTTCAAACGACGAACCTTATTTACTCCGCAGTTTTTCAATATAATAACAGGGATGCATGCTGACGAATGTAATGGAACGGATTCCCCAGTATGCTTTAAATAGCAGCCAATCGCCGACGCGGACAACGGCCAGCATTACCGAGTACAAGTATCACATGCATGCACGGTGTTTACAATCTGCGCGCGTTACATTTGAATGCCTGCAATCGCACTGCAAGCGTCCTGATTGGTCCAGCAGAGGCGACAAGATTTCTGTCGCTAGTCCCACCGCCAAATGGGGCCTTTTTCAACAGGGCCACTGTACGCAGGAGTTAGGGAGTGCTTTAAAGGGGCACTGTTGCAAGAGGATGGTGAGCTGTAACTGTCGCCAGATCTCCGGGTTCATCAGTTCACCAGTCCCCGTTTTTTAATACTTTTTTCACGGAATTTGTAATTTTAAAAATGGAATCTAGGAAAAACAAAGCGGAAAATCCGTGAGTCTGAATTCTTGGGCCTTTAAGCTACATGTACCGGTAGTATTACCATCATTAGCAGCACTTTCATCATTGGTACTGTTTCCTGGTTGAGTTGGCCCTTCGGGTGTTGCGTCTCCTCCGCTCACCACTTCTACTGCAGCATGTACACCCATGAAATGATCCGCAATATGCTGTTTGGATGGCGACATGAAGTGGCACAGCTTGCATCTGAACTGCACATCGTCTTGACTCGCCATAATTAGCTAAAATTCTGGAGGTCAAGAATGAAAATAACTCATTTAAATGAATATATTTGCAGCAAGCTTCCCAAAGAGCAGCAAAGTTTCCATTACATCTGTCAGTGAGCAGGATTTCTGATGCGGTAGTACAATGTAGGTGTGCAGTGCACAAAATTATTGCACTGTCTTACTGTTATCATTTAACCAGTTAACACTGGGATTTTTAGGTGATCGGGCTAAACCACAGATATATATATATAAACCCATAGATTAACAATCTTGCATTGAAAATCGTGATTTGGAAAAGTATGAGCAAATGACGACACAATGGGCTGCATGAGCTAACTGATCGCGGCTATTCCAAAATGCAATCGGGATTGGAATCGGGAATGCCGCTAGAAGTGCACTGCATACCGGGGGTACATGTAATGGTACGGTACATCTCACTGATCCTCAGGGTATGCTATCAATTTTTCAGCATTTTGAATGCAAATAGAGCCAAACTGGAAGGGAAATTTATCATAGTTCTACTAAATAAAACGTTACCACACATGTGGACTTGATGACTACACCAATAATGACTTCATCACATGCACGGTGGTTACGTAATATAATTTCAAATGATGAAATCTTGAGAACTGTATTAGTGTCTCGTGCTGCATTATTATGTAAAGAAGTTCAACATACAGTACTGTACATGTACAATGTACATGTACAATGTCATTTGTTTTCATAACCATTCTGAAATTTCGCATTCTCAATCCGTATATTTTCAAGAATGTCGTCAAAAAACCATCAATGTATTGTAAACTACATGTACATGTAATTCATCTGGGATTGATTTCAAAAAATTTAGGTGAGTTCAATGCATTCTAATTCCCATACCAACGTCCTAAGATAAGAAGAGTGACCCTTCCTAATCATGTCTTCGCGCTTTGTGAAATCGGACCCTGAAAGCAGCGTAGTAATTACACCAACCTTTTTGCATCCACATCCAAATTGGAGATTGCAAATTTCTTGTTTTCTTCCCATGGTCATGGTTTTGTGGGAGGTATTTTACATGATTATTACCTGGACCATGACTGCTCATTTACCCCCTGATCTCAATGGTGTGGGCTTACGTTCACATCATCAAGGCCCTGAAACCAAGCACAGAGGATGAGCGGAACATCTCGATTCAAGCTCAGCAGTCAAGGGAAGCCACTAATCGAGTAATCTATCTAATGCTAATCGTATTTATAACCTACATCATTCTGTACATATGTATACCAACTCAGCCTGCATACATGATCCTCGTCTCAATACAAATAGGTTATTATGAGCTTTCTTGGGGCTTATCCTCGTTGATCTTCTTACCAAATTACCTTTGCTTTTGAATTCGTGCGCCAATCCCTTTATTTATGCTTTTAAATACAAAAAGTTTCGTAAGGCCTTACGCCATCCATCCTGAGATCTCAGGGAATTTCCACTCTGCAAAGCGACGTGACAATACCCTGAGGAAATACACGCAAATCTGTGGAGTGAGCCGGCTGTTGTCTTGAGCCAACTCACGCCCAAGTCATTTTGATGTAATTTAATCAATTCGGTCATGTTATGCCGAAAAGAAACGATTTCTATACTTTCCAGAAATTGTATTGGGTTCCGTTCCTTATGACTGTCCCATTCCTACCAAACTTTCAAACGACGATCTTAATTTACTCCGCATTTTTTCAAATTATTAACAGGGATGCATGCTGACGAATGTAATGGAACGGATTCCCCAGTATGCTTTAAATAGCAGCCAATCGCCGACGCGGACAATGGCCAGCATTACCGAGTACATGTATCACATGCATGCACGGTGTTTACAATCTGCGCGCGTTACATTTAAATGCCTGCAATCATGCTGCAATGCACTGCCAAGCGTCCTGATTGGTCCAGCAGAGGCGACAAGATTTCTGTCGCTTGTTCCACCGCGAAATGGGGCCTGTTTCAACAGGGCCACTGTACGCAGGAGTTAGGGAGTGCGTTAAAAGGGCACTGTTGCAAGAGGATGTACGCCATCTTGCATGTGGACATTGTATGAGAACAATGTCTCCTGAAAATATACAACACATTCAGATACCTGCATCGAATCAACAGACCTCAACGGCTTGAAATTGAGAGGCAGGTCTGGACCAAAGCCAAATGAATGGGCACTGAGGCCAAATGAATGGGCACTGAGGCCAAATGAATGGGCACTGAGGCCAATGGCCACCATGGCCAACTTTATTTTAGTATGTACTGGTTTTTAGTGTATACAGTACAAAGCTTGTGAAATTTACACTTGATACATGTATCAAGTCAGTATACGAGTGTTTTTATCCGTCTGACACCTTTTTACCACACACGATCGAGAGCCCTTTTTTATGTACAGTATAAATTTTGGTTTCGACACGTATCCGTTTCTTAAGTGACTGCATCACACGCGCACTCACCGCCATTAGTTTGTACAATTTACATTTTATCCGGTTCCAGTGTGAAGCCGTACTACATGTCCCTACATGTAACTTCTCACAAGTTTCTTGTTTTCGCGGACAATGTGTTACAGTGAAACTTGTCTATAGTGGTCACCCTCGGGACTGTAAAAAAAATTGCCACTATAAAGAGGTGGCCTTATTATAGAGGTTTTTTAAAGCATTATACACATGGCATTTGGGACCAAAGGTGGGTGGCCACTATATGCAGGTGGCCTGTTTATCAAGGTGGCCTGTTTATCAAGGTGGCCTTAACAGCGGGCTTTACTGTATAAAGTTGTGCACTACATGTTGTATGTACCGGTACATGGATTTTTTCTTAATTATAGTTTCCTCATAGGCAAGCACTGTAGTTCATTAATAGTGACATTAATACTTTTGTAAAGTTAAGGGGAAAGCAGATTTTAGAAGTTACATGTATGTCTAATTTGAAGACTCACATGCTAAAATTTGTCTAATTAGCTTACAAACATGTAGTTGGATTATGTTCTGACAGATGTCAAGGTACATGTATGTAATTAAAAAAACTTAGTTCTCAATCTCATAACACGTACATGTACAAACAAATCAGCACATAATTCTGCAATTTATTGAAATTCATGCTCAGACAAATCTCAAAGAAAGGAGAAGGATGATGAGATGGAAAAAGCAAACCCGTGTATAGACTGCTTTCGGCCACATACAACATCCGGGAATGTCTGGGTGTCACCAGCCATGCCATACAATGGCATGTCACATGTGGCAGGGCTTAGCATTTAAAAAACTTTATTTAACACCCTCCATAAATACTTTTTTTTGTTGTAAAATCAGTAAAACTCAATAAAATTCTTCAACAGTAAGCATGTGTCGTGTTCATTCAAACTGAGTGCATTACCGTAAGTTGTTTTGTTCGATTGCGTGCATCTAAGGCCAGGTTCACATAAATTAAAACATACCAATTTATTGTTGTATTCCTAGACTACAATTACAAGATTGTGTGCATGTGACTACAAATTTATTGTAATCGTATCATAATCGGTCAACAATGGAAATTCTCATCGTCCGATTGTAATTCTAATGTGATTGGATTACAATAAATTGGCAAAAACCGAGTGTGACCCATCTCGTAATCGTATTAAAATACTTTCCATAACCACGCACTGCGGTAACCTTCCCTACCACTGCCTACGTGCGCATGTAATTTCTGCTTCACCACACGTGCCTGGCTTACTTTTTCATTCACAGGGAACCTGGAAGGCGCCGCGCAGTGACGCAGGAAGCACGAACATGCAACACGGGGAAAGCCACTACAAGGGATGGATTACAATAGGACAATGAGATTGTGTGTTCGTGTGACCCCGCTTTATTATTATACATGCACAATTACAATCCGATTATGTAATTTGATTACGCGAATGCGTACCGGAAATGACGCAGCATATTGCTTTTTTAAAATTTGCACACATGGTTTAAAATTTGCGCATGGTTTAAAATTTGCGGCGAACCTACCTTGTGCAGATTCTAAAGTTGCACCAGCAATCTAAAGTTGCACCAGCAATCTAAATTTGCGCTGCACTCGCCCTAATGTTAAAATATTCCGAAGAGTACTCATCGATTCGATGTCTAGTTTTGGCAAAATTTAGACCGTCCGTGAGATAAAATACAGACTGTTTGCCCCCAAATCAAATATGCGCGAGAGCGGAGAGGTCAACATGAGCTAGACTGGTTTTCCTGTCGCATTTCCCCTTTGTCGCATACGACGAAGGAAAGTAACTATGAGGATAGTGAACCAGTCGAGTGTAGTCTGTGAACACCCCTTTTGTTGTTATCATTGTGTTGTAAATTTGTTAACGTCCTGCGAAAAATCCCCCCCCCCCCCTCCCCCCTAAAAAAATAGCAAACGTTTCAGCAAACATCGCAGCAAAAGTCAGTCACGGCAACATTTTCGACAAAGTCTTGGTAAAAATCCCGGCAAAATTAATGTCCCAGCAAAATTCCAAAGAAAAGTTGTAGCAGAATGTGGCTGAAATCAGGTCAAAAGTCTTCACAAGGGGCCGGCAAAAGTTAAGTGGCACTTAAACCCCTGGCCAAAAGTTTGAATGTCCCGACAAAGGTCGCTGGAAACTTTACAGTAAAAATGTCGTTCCAAGTAGGGGCAAAAGTGCCCGGAAAAAATTCTCTGCAGAAAAGGAAGTCAGTGAAACGCTTTCATATTAAAGTGACACACTAGTGGGTCTTTCTATAAATTAGGGGTCCAAAAGTGTGACATTTAGTGTCCCCCTGTTACACCTGATATGTGTTATTTTTCGTACAAAAATCATTAAAATGGCTTTTAAACCATTTTGTATGAATTGTACTTTATGTACTCACTCTTTGAGATGGAAAGTATTTAAAGAATGTGTCCTGAATACATGTACTTTTAGAAGGCTAAAAGTGTTTATTTGACGTTTATATTGGGATGTTATCATTTTCTATATAACACTTTTAGCCCTTTGGATATTTAACCCCATTCGCCGTCGTGAACCAAGCTGCACGACCAATATGGCGGCGGTTCTGGAATATGAAATCTGACTCGACAGTCAAAATTAGACATTAAAAAACTTACCATGGAAGTCCCTAGAATCTCCAGAATTCTGTACCCTGGTCTATTTTCCCCGATGATTCTTCTAAACAGGGAAAAAATTAGTCCAACGTCATTTTCTTCACATTTTCCGAGTTTACTGAGGATATAAAGAGCCCTTGTCGTGACGTAAAAGTAGCACAGCAAATTGTACTGTAGTGACATCATACAATAAGGTGACCACAAGAGGGCGGTATATCTCGACCCGCTGTGGCACCATGTGCTACTTTTACGTCACGTCAAGGGCTCTTTATATCCTCAGTAAACTCGGAAAATGTGAAGAAATTGACGTTGGACTAATTTTTTCCCTGTTTAGAAGAATCATCGGGGGAAATAGTTTTTTAATGTTTAATTTTGACTGTCGAGTCAGATTTCACTTTCCAGAACCGCCGCCATCTTGGTCGTGCAGCTTGGTTCACGACGGCGAATGGGGTCAAATATCCATCGGGGTGTTATGGCCGAGCAGTCTAGTTCGTCGAACGTAAGTTCCTGTGCTAGTACTAGAATGTAGGTTCGATTCCGGGCCGCGACGGGTTGTGGCACCTGTGCCCTTGAGCAAGGCACTCAACCACACTTGCTCCCATTCCTGAAATTGGCGGTCCCTCCGCTGTTGGATGTGGTGAATAAATAAAAGGGCTAAAAGTGTTATATAGAAAATGATAACATCCCAATATAGACGTCAAATAAACACTTTTAGCCTTCTAAAAGTACATGTGTTCTGGAAAGTGAAATCTGACTCGACAGTCAAAATTAAACATTAAAAAACTATTTCCCCCGATGATTCTTCTAAACAGGGAAAAAACTAGTCCAACGTCATTTTCTTCACATTTTCTGAGTTTACTGAGGATATAATGAGCCCTTGACGTGACGTAAAAGTAGCACATGGTGCCACAGCTGGTCGAGATATACCGCCCTCTTGTGGTCACCTTATTGTATGATGTCACTACAGTACATACAATGAGGTGACCCCCTATTTGCTGTGCTACTTTTACGTCACGACAAGGGCTCTTATAGTCTTATCCTCAGTAAACTCGGAAAATGTGAAGAAAATGACGTTGGACTAGTTTTTTCCTTGTTTAGAAGAATCATCGGGGAAAATAGACCAGGGTACAGAATTCTGGAGATTCTAGGGACTTCCATGGTAAGTTTTTTAATGTCTAATTTTGACTGTCGAGTCAGATTTCATATTCCAGAACCGCCGCCATATTGGTCGTGCAGCTTGGTTCACGATGGCGAATGGGGTCAAATATCCAAAGGGCTAAAAGTGTTATATAGAAAATGATAACATCCCAATATAACGTCAAATAAACACTTTTAGCCTTCTAAAAGTATGTCCTGAATTTTAAAAAACAAGATGTAAAATGTAACGGGGGACAGTACACCAAAATTTGACCACTAATTTATAGAAAGACCCAAGTACACGATCATGACGATGGAAAGGGTTCGAGTTGTCCCGGGTACGAGTTGACCAGGGTACGAGTTGACCAGGGTGTCTAATTTTGGGTGCGAGTTGTCCCGGGTTCGAGTTGTCCCGGGTACGAGTTGTCCTGTTTCCTTTCAGTCATACAGTGGTTTGTTGTAATTTTACCTCGAAATTAGAATCACACCCAAACATTTCCTCCTAGTTGTGTCCTGCAGTGGTTTGAGATGTCCATGATTGGAAAATGATTGAAAAATAATACTTACAACACCATTTTTGAAGCCAAAATGTTCGCCCATGTGCTAACCCAACTACAGCTTTTCTCGTTGCCGTTTTAATAATTCTAGACGTGGGAGGGCACTCTCCTCCGTGTAAATAAGATACAGTTCGGCCCGTGTTCGGACTGCGCAGCGACCAAATGCTGACAGACTGTATCAAGCCTGATCATTAATTGGGCAAAAATACATTTACACGTACATGTACGTACATGTACGCAGTCCTTTCCGTGCCGCTAGCGCTGTACGCACAGAGGAAATGACTTGGCTGTGCTTCCCGACGGCAGGACACAACTACAGTAGGTGGACATTCTTGGGTGTGATTCTAATTTTGAGGCAAAGTGATAACAAACCACTATATGAAAGGGTTGTGTTCTGTCCCTAGGATACCCGTAGGGACAGAATCATTCTGTCTAGTCTAGTGTTGACCTCTCCGGTATTTTATCTCACGGAGGGTCTAAAACTAGACATCGGATCGATGCGTACTCTTCGAAATATTTCAACGTTGTGGCGACTGCACCTAACCTAGGCCTTTTTAATATTGAGCAAATATCAGAGCCAAGGGACAAATTTCATTTGCGTGAGTTTGCCACAGATTTGGGGTTGGAAACGGCACCATGGCGGAGGATACAACGCTTGAACCTAGCTAAGATAATCTCAGCTCTTTTTTCATTGGGATGTGGTCTTTTAGCAGTAGAGCTGAGAAAAGTTATGAACATGAACCCGCCATCGCAAAACAAAAAAAAAGTCAAATGTGTCATTTTCTCACCGTGACACACTAATTCCCCCTAAAACTCACCCAAACCTTGCCAGGCATAACCACTACGCAGGTCCTTGAGGGAAATAACCAGCCACGATGATTATTTTGCAAACAATTCTAGCGAAACAAACCGGTATGCTCACAGCCTATAGCCGTTTTTGTCTTGTTCAAAAACAACCACTGGACATGAAGGTCAAGTCTGGTAACCATTGCGCATTGGTATTCCTTTGTACACAGACTAGACACTTGGTTGTTTTTGAACAAGACAAAAACGGCTATAGGCTGTGAGCATACCGGTTTGTTTCGCTAGAATTGTTTGCAAAATAATCATCGTGGCTGGTTATTTCCCTCAAGGACCTGCGTAGTCATGGTAGTGGTTATGCCTGGCAAGGTTTGGGTGAGTTTTAGGGGGAATTAGTGTGTCACGGTGAGAAAATGACACATTTGACTTTTTTTTTTTTTTGCGATGGCGGGTTCATGTTTATAACTTCTCTCAGCTCTACTGCTAAAAGACCACATCCCAATGAAAAATGATAAAAAAAGAGCTGAGATTATCTTAGCTAGCTTGAACCAGGCTTTTTACGAGGGTGAAGCACAATTGCTTTTTTGAAATTTGCGCACGATTCAAGATATGCGCCGAACCTACCTTGCGTAGATTCTAAAATTGCGCCCGCAATCTAAATTTGCGCAATCTTTGAACAGGGGTGCGGAATTTTAAAATCTGCGCGCGCAAATTAAAAAATTGCGCCGAGCATAAAGATTGCGCCTGAGAATTAAGATTGCGCCCAACAGACCCTTCCCCTCTGATCGTGTTCAGTTGCAACATCACAAATTCCATCCTTTAATTTCAAACACACCCTTCAAAATTCGATGCATTAAACGATCCACGCCACGCCGAAGACGTGGAATACTTACGAGAAACTCCTCAGAAGGAAAAAGTTACTCTGAAGTCTGTAATTGGTTGAAAGAAATTAGCCTCCAAACAGACGCCTCGAAAATTTTTGGCAAATTCAAGATGGGGGATTGTGGCTGGTCCCCAATCTTTTGATGTGCACAGAGTGGGCCGTTTGCTGCATGCACGAGTACCAACGCAGTGTTAGCGTCACGCGACTGCTGGTGATGCGTTTGTGCCCAGCGTGTATATTTAATGTATGCAGGATGGGGCGAGGCCCGGCATTTCATTGGCTCTTGTGACAATAAAAAGGCTGGTTTGTTTATGAAGGTACGGTGGCCTAGAAGACATTTTTCCTTTGTTTTAGCTTTCCTTTTAGACTGCATTAAAGGCACAGGCTCGTCAGCAATGCGCGTTCGCCAAATTCGTGCTCGAAACATACTTTGCTATGGAGCTGCGTATTGCGTGGCACACATTTGGCGGGCGCGCATTGCTGACGAGCCTGTGCCTTTAATGTTCAAGAATACGTCTTCTATCAAACGGGAACATGTCAGATACAAGATTTGAGGCAGATTACATGATTTATTGTAAAACTTTTAAAATTAACAGGCCTTGTAGAAATTTCAGACACATGCAGTAATATTAATTGATAAAACCTGAAAAATCCATGATACATATTTGTTGGTATATAAATGAATGGTAACAATTGTCTGTAGACATTTTTTAAAAAGCATACACCGATCAGTTGGCAATTTCTTACACGAGAAATAAAACTCACATGGTGTTTGTTACCATTTGTTACTCAACTCATGTGAAGTAAAATGTTTGAATAAGTGATTATGTTTTTATGGATTATAACCCAGGGACCGCCGAGGTAAATTATTTCGATACAAATGTGGACAAATGTCTATGATCGAGTTTGGGAAATCTGGATGCACTGTAAAGCAACGTGGCTCCACCGGGATTCGAACCGCGTACCAAACTCGATCATAGACATTTTGTCCACATTTGTATCGAAGTAAAATGTTGAGTAACTGCAAATGTATTAGGCTTTACGGAGTGGCGTTGTCCATGATGAGGTGATATGAATGTGACAACAGCAAGAATCGTTCCAAAGCGAAAAATCGTTATACACCAAAACGAAACATTTGGAAGGGAAGTGTGAAAAGAGGAATTTCAAATTGTCGTCGAAAATAAAATGGCACAGCATATGTCCAATGACTAAGGAGGCTGCCAGGGCTAGCATTGATTTGTCAATCATTCTATTGTACTATACCTTGCATAAATTTCGGGGTTCTATTTATCGCCCAATTTCTGACAGCTACCAAATTAAAGACAGATTACATGATTGGAAAACTTTTCAAAACAGGAACAACCACATCACATAACTAAACAATAACGTTTAATGAACTGCATGCCTTGCAGAAATTTTAGCCACATACTGTACATGTTGGGTAATTCTACTACTCAACAGTTGGGTTTTGGTTTACTCATATCTTGATCATTGTGTAACCAGCAACTGTTGAGCATGTATATCTACGGAAGCGTAAAAGGGACATGATTAACAAAAGTCACAGCTATGACTTGTAGCACAAGTCAAAATTATGACTTATGAGTCATATTTATGACTTAGCACAAGTCATCATGACTTACTTTTTTTTATTCATGCACCGGTATCCAATGAACAACTGTTGATACATTTGTTTTGTGTGCAGAATATCTATGTATTGTTAAGTGATTTCAATTGAAAGGCTAGGGCTAGGGAATTTAGATATGGTAAAATGGTTGGGTAAAATTATTTTACGTGTCATTTTGTGTAAAATGTGTGGTATTGTACCTTCTTGTTGGGTTTCGAACCTTTTACTATAAAAATGTGCCGTTTATGCACACTTTTACCCTTTTCTTTAGGCCTTTTCCCACTACCCACATCCGACCCGGGTAACTTTTCTACCCGGGTAGCGGTAAATAACCCGGGTTAAATTTAACCCGGAGTTTCTTTTAACACGACAAGCGTTAACCCAGAGAAGCACTTACCCGGGTACAACAGCGACCCTTTTCCCACGGCATTTCTGCATGCGCACGTACCCGGGTACACCAATCAGCACAAACACCCAGAAACCATTGCGTGTGGAAAATCGATCGATCGCACACACAAACATGGCGGACGACACAGAAACATCGCTGGCAATTTTGCTGTTAATATTTCGCATGTTTAATAATATTTATCGATGTGTGTTTTGTCACTGGCCCCACGCGTATTTTGTTGTACACTACCTTCAGAAGAGTACCAATTTGACAGTGCCATTCAAGCGCGGGCGCACTTGCAACCTTTGACCAATCATTACTGCGGCAAGAATTTAACTCGCTAAATAGCCTACCCGGGTAGGCTATTGTCGTCGTTTCCCACGACAAACGTTAACCCGGAGAATCGTCTCAAGGTCGCCGTTAACTCCGAGATTGGTGGGTTAACCCACCTCCCGAGCAGGGCTAGAAATTACCCGGGTTAAGTGGCATTTTTGGCCAGATAACCCGGGTAATTCGTAACCCCGAGATTTGCCGTGGGAAACGAACCCTTAACCCGGGTAATCTCGGGGTTAAATGTTTCTGTTACCCGGGTTATCTCGGGGTTAAAGTGCCGTGGGAAAAGGCCTTTTATCGGGCAATTTCACGCTGTGGTTGTTACTGACGAAGGTCAAACGTCCTCCAAGTCGGTTCAGACGAACATGAAGACACAGAGTTGAGGCTTTTTCGTGTAGTTGAAGACACTCCACATGGCTGTACACACCTAGCCTTGTCTAAGGGCTGTGAATTTGTGTGAATCCGTGAAGAATTTGCCTGTATGCTATATGCAGCGAAAGTAGTAGCTGTAATGGCTTTAGGTCTAAGCGTAGCCTCAGGGAGACGATAGCTTAACTTCCACCAAAAGTGTCAACCACGTACACAAAAGAACTTGGCCAAAGGTCAGGGCTTCGGTAGATAAAATAAAACAAGCAAACTTCTAAGCTACAAATTATGTAAGAATTATGGGCAGAAGAAAGCATGACCCAAAGTGTGTGCCCTTTAAATAAGCATATGTATTTGCTTGCATACGTACATGAGATAACATATCGTTATGTGTATGTACACTTGAATTATATAGCTGCACGTACATGTCGAAAACTATAAAACATTCGGACGAACCGCAATAATGCTCTAAGTACATATATAGGTCGCGTTCTCTGCAGCAGCGGCAGCACTGGCTAAGGCCTGCGCCCTTATACTCTGAGGGATGAAGATGATGAAGCTCGAGATGCTCTCGATGAGCGCAAGAATTTGCTTCGTCTTGATGCATTGGACATGGTATCCAATGCCGCAGAGTATGCCTTTTCTGTGGTTAGCGCAATGACTTTATTAGCGTAGTTGCTGTTCTCGAGAAAGGTCGTTTTGACACTAAAGTGCATCTTCGTTGTACGACTGGTCTTTTTCGTACAACTGTTTCAGCCTGGTCCACTCTTCAGAATATAAATGAAGTGCATGTTTAGCGGTTGACACGCGATTTTGGATGTCGTCTCCTTCTGCTGGTTGGTTAGGGCTCCCATAGGAACCAATGCTAAATGCCAAATTTCCAAAAATCATTTAAAAATACTCACAACTCTCTTAGCTTCTCAGGACAACAACCAGAATACTCACTGATTTCTCATCTTTTTAATTCTGTTCAATTTTATGGGGGTAATCCGTCACTTTTATTCCCCAATTTCCACTTGAAACAAAACTAAGCCTACAACAGTGAAACTTGCTAATCAGACCTGCATCCATTTTGGAACAAAGGCACATACGCTACCGGGCAAAATAGGGCCACTTTTAGGAGCTACAGTGTATAAAATGTTTATAGTTGGAAGAAAAAATACCCCACATCGCGACGATAGTCATATTCCACACAAGACCACACTCGTTCAGCTTGCAACTCTCCCTAATAAAGAAGAATTTGAGGGCATACAAAATATTCATGAGCTCGGCGCACAGATCGTGCCTATTTACTTGGGTGCACCCGCAAGTCGAGTTGTCTTCCACTGACGATCAAGCTCTTTTTCGGCCTGCTGTATGTCTGCAGCCAATGCTTTGGGGGTGGGGCGTCGTTCTCTACTTGACTCTCGTGGGAGGTCCATGTCGTCTCTGGTACATTTTTCCCTTGGGTGATAATCACGGGTTGGGCTTAAATCTGACTTCGGTTGACATGACGATGAGTGGTAGAGGTCCGGTCACTCATGAGAAGATGACGGGGGTTACTGCAACCAGTCAATTCACTGTAATGGCTTTAGGTCTAAGCGTAGCCTCAGCTAGGGCCAGGGAGGCGATAGCTATAACTTCCACCAAAAGTGTCAACCACGTACACAAAAGAACTTGGCCAAAGGTTAGGGCTTCGGTATCCACACTTTAATGAACGCGGTGAACTGTAGATAAAATAAAACAAGCAAACTTCTAAGCTTGGACAAGGCTATAACACACGTACCGGGCTTTGTACGTTTCAGTGGGCTTGTACTACTTTTCCAATATCTTAAATAACTTTGCAATTTTCGGACGGATTTAAACCAACACTTTAGATCATGTAAACAAGTCCTGATAAATGTTATTGAGCGTGTTTTATCAGCTTTTTCATGGAGAGCAAGATTTAAAAGCCATACGAAAAACAAGTCAATTTCCACCTCTTTGCGCGAAACGATTGAGGTGGTTTGCGAACATTATGGGACGTCCTGGGGCTCGCAAATTCCACCACTGTCTCCAGCAATGTATTATTATTGAAGCAGGTCAAATAAACATAGAGATTTCTGAAATTGACCTATTTTTGTGTCGGCTTTTCATATCTCAGCTTCTTGGAAAAACCTGATTAAACTCGCTCAATAACATTTGTCAAGCCTTGTTTACATGATCTGAACGTTTAGTTTAAATCCGTTGAAAAATTACAAAATTATTGCAAGATCAAAAGTTGGTTTAAAAGCGTATAATAGCTAGCCTGCCAATTTCTGCAAATAAATCTAACGCTATGCTTTTGTACACGTTCAATAATAGACGAGTGGGCGAGTCTGTATGGGTCCCAAACTATGCAGCAATAATCCAACCGTGATCTAATGAGGGAAATATATAATTTTTTAAGAACAGACTCGGAACAGTTTCTAAAATTACGTTTAACGAGACCCAGCATTTTGAGGCATTTGGTGTAAGTTTCTTGACAGTGCTCATTCCAATTAAGTTTATTGTTAATGATGACTCCTAGGTATTTTTCGCTGTTGGTACTTGATAGCCTGATACCGTTTATATGTAATAATCGTGCTGACTGGGCAGCAACTTTCTGGACATGTGCTAGTCTTTTGGCAAGACTGCCTTTTGGCGCGCGATACACGACGTACATAGACTATTCACCATTGGCCGCCAGAGGGCGCACCTGAAATACAGTCGAAAGGTTTTCGAGTTCACGTTGTGAGTGTAGGTACGCCCTCTGGCGGCTAAAATGAACAATGTGGGGATCGCGAACTCTCAACAGTAGATTCGGTCTTGCATCAAGACTAGACATATGCATGACCTTGCACTTATCGATGTTAAAGTTTAATTTCTATTGCTCAGACCATTTACTAAGTGTATCACATTGTACCGGTAGGATGTCAGTGTCTTCGTCATTGGATTTATACACATGTAGCATAGCTAGATTTAATTGATAAAAATCCCAAATAAGGGGCCCTTTAAAGGCAGTATACATCATTGGTAATTCGAAAATCAGAAATGTTCACAGATTTACGCCTAACTTACACAATATAAACATGATGACCGTAGAAAACTTCCCCTGAAATGATTTTGTCTAAAGTGCTATAGTCTTTGAGAAATGAGCAAAAGAAATAGTTTTGGTCTCATGAGACGAAAATTCGTTTTTTTTTAACATTTCGTTCAATGCTGCCCTCACACGACCGATTGTCAGGATGTAACTTAGACTGGTTCCCGCTCTACATATTCCACATACAACGAAAATTCAGTCTAGTCAAAAGATTTTTGGTCCGGGTACCAGACTAGATGTAACTTTGCAAATGCCCTTCTCCAAATTTAAACTTGGGCTAAGGCTCCGGCTCTATGTGGCTGTACACCTTTTCGCAAATACTTCTGCAACAGTACTGCAATGATATGCGGGAAGGATAGTTATTCAACAACCTTCGCCCAACGTCACTCTGTCTTTTGTCCAAGTTCACTCAAGCAGTATTTGTGAAAAAGTTACAGTTGATGCCCGAGCCTCAACCTCAGTCTTAGTCGAGATTTGGAAAAAGACAATTTTTTATTCGCGAATGGGGGGCCGTGTTGCTGAACAAATCGGAGCGGAGAAATGGAAAAGGAGCGGCGAAAATCAGGAAGATCGAAGGCAAAGCAAACAGACAGCGCAAAAAAACGCTCAAAGTCTGCCTCAAACCGCCTCTGTCGAGAAAACAAGCGGCTTTTGACGGACAACATAGCACTCCCAGTTTCCATGCTGCATCGCCAGATCGCTGGAGGCAGGAAGATAAGCTCTCGATCCACATCGAGCTCTGCGAATCTACATGCATGACATGCACATGCATGACATGTCAGATGTAGGCCTAGCCAGAATGCTTCTGGATATGCATGATAAGTAAGTAAAGTACATGTATGATGTAGCCTAGGCTATTAGTATTTTATAATTTGGAAAGAATTCCGTTAACTAGTCTCCACTTATTCTCCATGCATATACTGACTTGATAAAAAGGCATAGAGCAAGGAACAGAAGGAGTTACAACTCAGCTCCCTTCGCTCTATGGATAACCTAACCAATGAATGCTAACCATGCTAACTGGGTGTGGGTAATTTGCGGAACTGTGGAACTTTAACTCTGCGGACAGGTCAACTCGTACGCAAGCCAACTCGTGCGCAAGTTGGTGGACTCGTACGCACACCAACTCCTACGCACACCAACTCGTACACGTACCAACTCGTAGCCTACTACATGTACTAGTTCATAGCCTATGTACATTCACAAAGTGCAGACTGCAATCATGAACCAATTGAAGAAAATACTTCTTCCTGCCTTTTCTGACCAGCTCCACTCCTTTTACAAGTTTTAGAGGCAGTTGTTGTTCATGGAATTCGCATTTAGTTTTTGGTTTACTATGCAAATAATAAAATTGCTGATTTATTTTATTTTATTTTATTTTTTAAGGAACGGAGATTTTTCTTAAACCAATTAATTAGGTGTGTTTACTGTAAAGAAATTGCCAAAACCTTTTCAAATTTATTTCGGCAGTAAAACCCAATTCTTGGGGAAAAGAAAAACTGCCCTCCAGGGCCACGATATCCAAAAAAGATTTCTGCAAAAAAACAATCGGTTCTTTCAAAACCAGGGCTGCCCAATGCCCCAAAACCACTCGGTTCTCAAAAACAATGACCCAGATTTCTGTAAATGCCCGGCAACATTTTTCTTGAAAAAGAGTTGTTAAAAACGGCAGTTTGTGAAAGTCGGACCCTCCGGATCTTTGTTAAAAATTGATACATGTATTTATTTAACGAGCAGAAAGTACCTAGTTTGACTTCTAAATACGCTTACATACCTTTTATTACCATGTATTGCACCAATTTGTAATCATACACCACATCGACTATCCACAAAGTGACATTTTCAAAGAAATAGGTGGAGGAAGTGCAGGACACTACGAAAAAAGAAATTGGTTTTTTTTTCACGCCGGATCTTTAAAAATAAGGCCTGTACATGGCGGTAAAAGGTATGAAAGCATATTAAGAAGTCAAACTAGGCACTTTCTGTTCATTAAATAGCCATTTTTGAAAAAGATCCGGAAGATCTGGAAGGATCCGGAGGGTCCGTTTTTCACCCACACCCGTTAAAAACTGTTTACACATCTTGCTACAGTACAAACATGTTTGGGGCCACGATAAGGATTTCGATATTTGCACAACGGAGATTAGCTACATCATTATTGTACATGTGCTTGCCGGTCCGGCGTACGGGTTGGTTGGCGTACGGGTTGGTCGGCGTACGGGTTGGTCGACGCACGAGTTGGCCCACGCACGAGTTGGCCCACGTACGAGTTGGTTGCGTACGAGTTGACCTGTATCCCTCAGAAATCAGAATAACAAAATATTAGGCTAGAATTGCCACCTGGACAACTCAGTCTGTCATTTTGAGACACATGATTCAGGCACATACATGTAGGCTGTTTAGGAAAAGCGAAATTAAAAGGTAAATTATCTGTTTGCTAATGCAGACCAAGGGCACTATGAGATATCATTGTGATCCATAGAAATACTGTATAGGTAAGGCAATCTAAACATGATGGTAGTAAAGTTCCCCTGAAATGGTTTTGTCTAAAGTGCTTTTGTTTTGAGGAATTAGTAACACAATTTGCCTTACACGAGCAGACATTTGCCCCAAAACCCCTTCGCTCTGGACCACTTCGCTCCAAAGGCCACCACCAAAACACAACGTGCACAGGCCTTGGTTCAGGAAAGAGTAGTTGTGGTCAAATGACCGTAACGTTTTTTTGTGTTAAGTTGAATGTTAATTAATCTTTTAGAAAACCACCTTCAGTTACTAATTTCCCACAAGATTTTTGACTGAAATAAAACCATGTGTAATTTTTCTTGCTAACTCATGAACAAAAATTGGGGTCACTACAGTTGATGTACAGTATCTTTAGTGGGATTAAAAGACTGGGAAAAAAAGCAATTGTGCGACAATCTCCAAGTGTGATTGATGATGTGCATGCTTTACGGTACATGTAAACCAACATTTGTGCAAGCATTTCTTCCTCCATGGTGCAAGTCAGCTCAGCATGGGCATTCCAAGAAAGGAAAAAAAAGTGTTTATGGTTCAAGAATTTTGTACCGTACATGTAGCCACCATCCTATTTAGGCTAGTTGCATGCTGGACTGCACAGAATAGCAGTCAAAACAACAAGGTACTGCATTGGGGGCTGGGGGTGGGGGGGGGGGGGGGGGGGTGGTGGTGGGGTAGGGCTACTGTTATTCAAATGTGGGCACCCTTGTAAGGAAAATTAGTTACTTTCATTTTGTGTACATGTATATATTAAGATATTTTTATGTACGAGTTTGTAATTTTTACAGAATCAGCATCGACTACAAACAGGATGAAGAATTTCTTTACTTTGACCCTACCAATTCGGACGAAGGACAACTGGATGAGTCATGGTATCCCGTAGTTTCCTACAAGAGCAAGTAGGTTGAAAATGCAACTTATTCCGATGTTAAGAGAATGTTAATAATTTACATGCTGACTTGTGCTACATGTACAATCCAATTGAAAGATGCACACCAATATATGATGTTATTACATCATATATTGGCTGAAATATTTGTGCATTTTTGCAACATATACATGTATTACAAAATTAATATGTTGGTATGTAATATGGGTCATTCTGTAAATTTGGGGTCCAACGTGCGACTTTTTCTGTCTCCGTTACACCTGACATACTGCTATTTGCCATACAAGTATCATTAAAATGCCTTCAAAACATGTTTTTATGAATAATACTTTAAGTAATTACTCTTTGAAATAGAGAGCATTTAAAGAATATGTCCTGAATTTACGAACTACAACATTTTACAAGATGTCAGATGTAACGTGGACCGAAAAATTTGATCCCAAATTTATAGAATGACCCATATGTTAATAGAATATAATTTTTAGGTGACGATGGAGGTTTGAATGATGTTTAGGATGCTGTAGATGGTGTATGGTCCGCAACATAAAAATATGTTCTCTTTATCAGAAAAAAACTGATGGCCTGGAGTTTATCGCAGGGGATGAGGAGATTCATGGGAGAGTGCAAGAAGACTTCAAGGAAGCAGAAGAAGAGGACGTGCCAACCTTCACACGGAGCGGGCTTCATAAAGTTGCACCTTCAGTCAAGGAAGCTGAATCTACACAGCTTTACATCATAACTGAGACAAGGCTGAGAGATTTGACACTGGAGGCAAGGTCCCACTGTCAGTCTTGCCAACAGCCAAATGACATCAACATAGCCAAGTCAGGAACGTCTGCACACATAACATGGGTTGGTAATTGCTCCATTTCACTTGTTTTGTACTTTGTATTAAAACGGTTTCTGCTTTTATTACATATGGCTGATACTCAGTGGGTCTTTCACACTGTCAATTCGGGTCCATTTACGAAAAAGCAATATTTTGTATATTCTCAAGAAAATAGCAATTCAACTTTTTCTCTGCAAATGGTGTTTAAATAAATGGCTTCCTAAAGAGACTTTAACCTCGGGTATTTGTTTTCAAATCAGATCTGATGTGTGTGTGCAGTAAATGAACACACCAATGTCGACCGATCTGTCACTAAAATGCCCTCTCGGACAGAAATGCTTGGTGGTGCTCTTATTGTTAAACGCCTGAATTGTGTTTTTTAGTGTACATTTCTGTTAGTTAAAAAGCTCATCAAATGACCCAAAGTTTTACATGATTGAACATAACACGTGTGTGATAAAAGCCAATCTGTTCATAAGTCATTTCAATGCCTTATCATTTTCTGTGGCTGCGCCTTGTCTTTAGAACAAATAGCCATGACACATCACCCTCGATACCTAATTTTTAACATGCACTTAAAAACTTATCTGAATGTCAACTGCTATGCATCAGTACCTTGATCACTTTCTAGTGGATATCATTGCATCAGGATGCTTTCTGCAAATTGCTTTAATCAAAGCATTTTCTTTTTCAGAAATGTTCTGAGGGACACACATCTTTTTGCTGCCAAGAGACCATTCAAAGAAGTCATGTAGCAGATCTAAAGCTGGGAGCAGCACTAGTGCTGTCTGGCAACAATTACAGGAAGGTGGCCCTCATGTTTACGTTCATTAACTTGAACATGTTCCATCCAAACACTTTCCACAGCTACCAATTGAAATTTGTCTTTCCCGCGATTGATGACATGGCATCCGGCGTCTTTCAGCAATCAAGGGACAAATGCCTTGGCGAGAAAGTTGTGGTTCTTGGTAAGTTATGTTGTAAGTGCCATATTAACTATTCATAATCAATGCATTCAATGTACACTAAAACTATAGTGGCTACCCAAGGGACGAACAAAATCTGGCCAGAATAAACAGGTGGTCCTACACAGAGGTTAAGAAGGCACATGCATGGAGAAACAATAATTTTATAACATACAGCTACGCTGTAGAAGTAATACATTATGAAGTTGATATCTTTCAAGTTTTTATCAACTTTTTAGGCTTCTCATAAAATTTCCCTTTTTTTAAAACAAAATTTTATGCAAGTTGCCCATTACAAGGCCCGATGGCCACTCGAGGTAAGGGCTACCGAAGACAATTACGGAGAAACCAGCTCTTCACACCGAAACAAGATCAGAATTACGAGTCTCTTTACCATACAAGTGGGGCTGGGAGGGGTAACTAGTCCGAAGCGAGACAACCAAGTTGCCTCTGCCCCTATTATGAGCAAGCATGGTAAAGTGCCTTGCTCAAGGGCTCAAGTGCCACAACCTGTCACGGCCAGGATTCGAACCCATATTCCAGTAGTGGCACATGAGGCAATTTACTGTATGTGGCCAGATTATCAAGGTTCAACTGCTATAGAATTGTATACAAAGAAAATCTATTGCCCTGGCCCATTGACCATGTTAGAGAGGGCCCTAATATCAAGGTTCCACCTTCAGATGTTTGTGTACACTTTGGAAAGGTGGCCTGGCCTATAATAACAGATTTCACTCTTGCCAATTATTTACATTATTGATTGTTGTCTTTTTTTATCCACATCTGTGCAGGTGATGGGCGAAATGATAGCCCAGGGCATTCTGCTCAGTACTTGACATATACATTCATGGACAATGCCACAAAGGAGATACTTCACATGGAGTTCATAGACAAGAGAGAGACTAAGGCCCGCTTCAAACGTTGCGCTTATGCCGTGTCGAATCAAATTCAACTTGATTTTCTTAAATTCGACACGGCACAAGCACGACGTTTGAAATCATTTGGCTCGGCAAAATGAGTTCGACACGGCAGAAGATTTTAGCTTGACAGGGTCTGCCGTGCTAACTCTATTTACTGCGGCACAAGCACGGCTTTGCTTCAAACGTCGTGCTTCTGCCGTGTCAAATTTAATTCCAGTTCGAAGTTGGTCCGCGATTTTGTTCCTAACTAGGAATGCGCATGCTCGCAGCGCGTAATGTTAGTAAAGAAATAACCAACAAACAAGTGCTTCAAAATAATAAAATGGCGACATACAATGGACAGAATGGAAAACGCACGTGCACAACGTCCATGACGTGCACAATACTCATCCACCATGTTGGATGTATTTAAGCTCGACTTTGAGTTTGCAATTAAGTTCGACGTTTGAAGCCACTGCCGTGCCAACGTCGTGCCATTTTTGTCAAGCTTTCATCAACAGGTGCAAGCAATAAGTTGCCGAAAGAAATGTCTGTTACAAAAGAATTCTTTTGCCGCCCTATCTACGTTTTTCAAAGCTAAAGTGACTGAAAGAAAAAAAAAGGAAACTTTTACTGCAAACGGCATTTCCAATTTTCCTCTAATTATTGTGTCCCGTCACCTGATTGCGTTGTTTGTAATTTGTTCACATTAGGCTTAGGCCTACTTGGAATATGTTTTCTTGCGTATTTAAACATTTATGCAATCGATTTGTCAACCATATCATCTGCAAGTAGAGAATATGACAATTTCTTTAGAAAAATATAGGAATTTCTGTGGTCTGTATCTCCTTTTGTCAGCGGTGTACAGAGTGTTTTGTACTGTAGGCCTACTACCCACGTACTAGCCTCCTACATACAGTACATGTACTGTATATTATGTGCAACTAAAAAATGGAAAAATTGGGTGGTTGTATCACAATTTTGCGTGTTTATTAAAGAAATGAGCGCATGTGTAAATGAGCAAATTGATGTGAAATTCTCATTATCTATGTTTCAGGAAGTTGTTTTAGATGAAAAATGTGATACAACCACCTTATTTTTTTCCGAGTCGCACACGTTTCCCGTACGCATCATATTAGAGACTATATTGGGGACCATTAGAAATAGTACAAGTACGGTATGCGGTTCGTCGAAAAATCGGGTGGTTGTATCACAATTTTGCGTGTTTATTTAAGAAATGAGCGAATGTGTACATGTACAGAGGCCTATTGATGTGAATTTCTCAGATTAATAACCACGCAATATTTCAGGACAATAACTAACGGCCCGGTTTTTGACTTTTCTCAAAAGTTAGACGAAGTAAAGAGCTGATTTTCTACTCGGGTTGTTTTTCAATCACACAGGGAGATTACACTATTTGACCAATCATGTATACTGCCTTTATTTGAAATAAACACAATTTAAGAAAAATAAAGAATGTCTTTGTCTCTTTTTGTCAGCGGTGCAGAAGTACATGTAAGTGTTTTGTGAAATTAATTTACCACTTTTGTGAAAATGTCACAAAAAATGCCAATATTCTACAAAACCGGCCGAGAGTTTGAAATTTACAAAAACATGCGTTTTTCAACAAACTCGTCACCTTGTTTTCACAAAAGTTGTAAAAAATTCACAAAACTTTTCAGTTGATCAGCTGATTTCCTCTTGTTTCCTCATATATCCCATTGAAAATTGACTTCATGCACTAAATCTATGGAACATATGGCATAAAAATTCAAAGAAAAACATTACATTTTCACCCCTAAATTCATGTTTCCTCGCCATATTTACACTTTCTCAGTGGGGTGTTATGTCATATTATGAAGGATTAGTGGCGCGGGTGTATGGTATTTATACGGAAAATAAAAAAAAATCCTGCATTTTCCTCTTTTTTTGTAATGACACACACACATTTACTAAAAAACACGTACCGTGTACAACGAATACGGTTTACTATATACTGTGCATAGCGCATGCCATATACACTGTACAATTGACCTCGGCTGCCAACCGGCCGGCCAGCTATCGCGCGTACAGACGGTGTCGGATTACTTGATTTGCGCACATATCAAACGGCTGTTGTATTAGAAGAAACTACGTAAACATGAAACAGTGCCTGCTTATCCCTGCAGTAATGTATTTTATCGCAAGAGGGCGCTAGTACAAAAACTCGCCTCGACATTTTGTTTCACACAATTTCGGAAGAAAAACGACACGGTTTTTCACTGTTTTCTCAAAAGTTTGACGAGGTATGGAGCTAGATTTTACTGAGGTTGGTTTTAATAATGCATATCTTTATTCATACAGGAAGATGACACTATATGACACTGTTTGTAAGGGTTTACCAATGATGTATACTGCCTTTAAGCATGGCTTTAAGTCTGTACTGCATTTTGAAGCCGTCCCGGGCTTAGACTTGGTTCCAAGTCCGAGATCCTGTTTTGTTTTCCGTTTGCGATTTTTGAAATGTATGGACAGGGAACTAGTCTATTTCGGTTCAGAATCTCGAGATTCTGAACCGAAATTTTTTTTTTTTTTTCTGCTTGCAGAAATTTGGCTTTTAAAATTTCCACTAGAAAATTTTACGTGATGCTCCACAAGTGGACAACTAAATTCTCGTGTTTTCTGCTAGTAGGTTTTCAGGTTTAAAAAAAAAAAAAAAGCAAAAATGGACAACTAAAAACATATCTCGCGATACATTTTTAGTTGTCCACTTTTGGGCACCACGAGAGTCGTCAAAGTAAAATCCAAAATTCTGCTAGCAGAAAATTGTGTTTTTAAAAAATACTTGTCGCGAATTCAAATTAACATAGATATTCGAATAACTATCAACTTCCAAGTTGAATTAGAAACGGCCAGAGACACCGCCACACCGGGAAATCCCTCGAATCCCCTTGCTCTTCACGAAAGAATGCTCTTGGATCTTTAAAGTGCGTTACCGAAACCTAACACACTGGACCAACGGCTTTACATCCCTTCCGAAGGACCAAGAGCACAAGTGCCACAACCCGTCACGGCCCGGAATCGAACCCACATTCTAGTACTGGCACAGGAACTTGAGTTCGACGCACTAGACCGCTCGGCCATAACACCCCATTATACATGTATTTAGTGATGGACCTAGTCACGTTGTCCTTGTTTTGCCATAAAAGAGGTGGTGCTATAAGACGGCCTCGCAATTTGTGATATACATCTGTGGTACCCCCCTCTTCATCACCACCTCCGATTGAAATCCTGAAAAGAATGTTTAAAATCATTTGGATGTTTGACACAGAATGGGGGAACAAGAATAAAACGACATTGGCAATGTAGTTAGTGCTAATAAACACCAAAATGAATCAAACTAAAACCATGTGGATTTATTCAAATATGAATTGTGTTACTTCATCATCATTTGTGTAATTTCAACACCACAGGGAGTGTTAATAGCCGAAATACATGTACCCAAGTTACTGTTACCTCTTATAAACCATGCCAGTCACATTTTTGAGTATTGCTGAAAATGAGGTTGTCGTAGTTGGCAATGGATTTACATGCAAGTTTCTCGAAACACTTCCAAAGTACAAATAAACACATACATTGTGAAGTAAACCATTGTCAATGTCAACTAAAGTTTTAATTGGTACTGTAAGTAATTGTTCATGACTTCCTGGAATATACTTTAGAAAAACAGCTTCAAATGATACACGCGTACGGGGCATTTAAAGAAAATGGATTTTATTCAGACTCAACAATCACATAACATACGTTAACATAACATACCTCCCCAAAATACTATCTATGGAAAGAGAATTTTACAATCTCCAATTTGGATGTGGAAAACTGGAAGCAAAAGTTTGTTCTGCACTGCTGTACGTAACCAGAGAAATTGGTTTACAAAACATTGGTGGTTTTTAATTTTACGATATCCTTGAAAAAATATGGATTGAGAACACGAAATTTCAGAATGGTATGAGAAAAATGTGACAAATGATCTTGTATCAAAATCTCAATGGTGGCCTCAAAAATGTGATCTGAAAATGCTCCTTTATATAAAAATGGTTGAAAAAAAATCATCATGTATTCGCCTTCCAGTGGTCACAGCAGATGAAAAGGCAACAAATTCAAAATGTTAAATGTATACATACTGAACACACTGTCTAACTGAAAAATAAACAAATGGTGCATTTTTTTTTATTATCATTTTTTTAAATTTATTTTGAAAATATTTTGTCTACCACAAAATGTGAATAAATTAATATATGATCAGAAAATTGTCTTTAGTGTGATTTCAACCAGAGATCTCCGACTCAGGGTATTTGTACGTTCTGCCAGCCGAGTCTTGATGATGAGGCCCAGCGGTATTAACCAAATTTTCTCTGACAAAGGACAGAATGCCAAAACATTTGACATGATGAAAGAAATACGTATCTCCAAAATCACAAGATACCTGTATTTCAAAGTTGTATTTCAATACATTTATTAAAATAAAATAAAAAAGAGTCGAATATCATGATAATTTTTTTTTAATTTTTTTAATGATTAACAGTTAACGTATTATAATACTATACTACAAAGTACATGTCCAGTACAGTCGAACCTCGACAACAAGAACATTCTGCTCATAAGGAAAACTTTAGGCCCCAACCCTTTCTTTATTGCTTTCATTCCTCCTGATAATACAAGGTTCCTGATCTGCAGTGTCACAAGAGTCTCTTCTTAACGAGGTTTGACTATACATGCATACAAATATTGAACTCGAGTGTGGACAGTTGATAGTCAAAGACGTTTTTGAGGCAAAGGCGACATGCTTTGCCTTTTTAATTAAACTCACAGAGCCGACAGTACCTAAGCATTATGATATATTTCCCGTTTTTTTAAATACTTATATCAAGCAAATTTCCCATAAAAAGATACTTTATTTCGTCCCCAAACAGCGACAAGCTCACGTCTCAATTTGAATTTAGACAATTCACCAATATATTTCATTTTCTGTGCAGTATAATTCAAATTGACAGCATTCTACTTTATATAATTGCGTGAAATTCGTCTCGTGTGGTGATCCGCATTGTACTGAAAAAGTGAATTAGTCTTTTTTCATTCGTTTTAGCACTTTGGTCACTTAAATTTATTGAGAGTGCATTCCTTACTCCATGAAAGCCTAAAATATGTCAGGTATTTTTGCATTTTCTTGTTGAGTGTTCGTCGAGATTCGATGGGAAAATATGGCCGAGTTCAGAAAGGCAGATAAAATCAGGTTTTAACTGCTGATAGAAACACATCTAGGCCAGTACATTGTAACCGTAACGATTGAAATTACATGTACCAGAAACGAAATGTGCTAGAAAATGAATGACAAAAGACAAAATCACTTTTTTCAACACAATGCTGATCACCACACGAGACAAATTTCACGCAATTAGGATGAATTAGAACGCTACCAATTTGAATTATACTGCACAGCAAGTGAAATCCACTGGTGACTTGTCTAAATTCAAATTGAGAAGAGAGCTCGTCGCTGTTCGAGGATGAAATTAATGTATCATTCTAGGGAATTTGCTTGATATAAGTGCTAAAATAACTGGAAAATCCTAGAATAATAGCTGTTCATATATAGCGCTTTAACAACAAAGTATCATTATGATATTAGTGTTGGCAACCTGCCATTATTATCGCTGCCATCAGAGTATCACCAGAATCACCTAAATTTGTCTATACATACCGCCCGGCCATGGTATACAACCTCTCAGCAGATTGTGAAATCTCTCCTGTAAGCTCCCGAGTTATCGCTTGGGCTCCCCAGTTATTGCAATGTCTTGCCCAGGGACACAAACACATTGGCCATAGTGGGACTTGAAACCACAAGCTTCTGTTTGTGAGACCTGCTGGGGTGAACTACTAGACCACATGTGCTCCCGTCCAATGTGGACATCCCAGGAAACTATCAATTACTTTTCCTGACCACCATGTGCGCAGTAAAATTTGTCAGGTCAAGTATTTCAGAGTATTTGTGCACAATGTACAAAAATACTTACATGTATATTAAGTACTTATGTGAAGTATTTGAAGTATTATCGTCTGTATGCCCAAACGAATGCCAAATATGCTTGGGTTAACATTTACGCCAACACACAGCTGTGCCGCACTTCCCTTACTAAATGTGAATGGAGAGTCTATAGACTAATCCAACGAACGAATACTGCAGTGTACACATGTACATGTATCTCCAATGCGCTTACGTGACATCACAATAGACATACACCACAGTAACAATGGAATAACCACAAGAAGGCGGGCTCACTAAATGTTATTCGGATTACACTATACTGCAGAGAAGGAAATTTCAGTAGATGCTCCACCAGGATTGCAATAGATGAAATAGTGACTCCCTTTCGTAGAAATCTGCCATCTTCAGATTGCAGATGAGTTGTTTATGTAAGGCTGTGGTGAAAAAAAGTAAGACAATGAGACAAACAAAGTCGCTGTTTGGCATGTGCAGGGTTCTTTACTGGCTGCCATCTTTAAAGGCACAGGCTCGTCAGCAATGCACGCGCGCCAAATTCGTGCCACGAAATACGCAGCTCCGTGCCTTTGCTATGGAGCTGCGTATTTCGTGGCATGAATTTGGCGCGCGGGCATTGCTGACGAGCCTGTGCCTTTAATCTAGGCACGCTGAACAAAAATTATGTTTATAATGAAGGAGGCTGATAATCAAACTTTTTTTTTCATTTTATGATTGAATGAATGTGTATATTTGTCTGGTGAAAGTGTCATCATGGTCATCTGGGAGTCTGAATTTGGGGGTCGGAAAGGGTCATTTTGATCTGATGTGGTTTTCAGACCCCAAAAATTTCCCCACCAGTGGCACTATAGCCCTGAAAACTATTCTGGTGGTGGAATAGCTCCCAAATACCAAGAAAAACCCCATTCCAACCAGAAAAAGTACATGAACTCAGACCTAGGGACCTCCAAAATTTGAAAATTAGTCAGCGCCCCTACAGAAATTAGGATTTTTGGGGGTCCACCTCTCCCTCAAATAATACAACTTGATGATTCAGACTTCAGAATCTTGCAATCTGGGCAGAAGTCTACAAGCAAACCAAATTTTAGCTGCCTATCACTATTAGAAAAAAAAGTTATGGGGCTTCAAAGATGCTACAAACTGCATTGAGCAATCCACATTTGTCAAAAAGGGGCCCCGACACTCAAATTTCAAAAGGTTGTCCTGCAAAAACCGTTAAAGATAGCAAGCTAAAACTTGGGATTCCTTCGTTTGGTAGCCTAAGGTATTTTTGAAAAAAGTTTCGGCAAAATCTGAGAGGTGTCATGTACATGGGTGGCTGAGTTGACACGGAATGACCGTACTTCATCTGCAAGTAGTGCAGAACCACTGCCAACTCAAACTACTAAAGATGCTGTGCCAATAAAAGATTGCAGAACCAACTTTGAGGCCATGCTGCTTGGATTTATCGCCGAAAACAACCTGCCGTTTACTTTAGCACCAAAGATTATTGACTTGACCAACGAATTTGCCAAAGATAAAAAACATTTGCTCAGCTTTCCGTTGATCGCACCTCAGCTTCATATAAAATTAGAATGGGTATAGGAAGATACTTTCGCGATAAAACAAAAGCTGACCTACAAACAAGTAATTTCTCCCTCATGCGATACAACATCATAATAATGACATGTTTAAGCGATGATTTGTTAAATTTATTTTATATAGATAACATATTCTTGGTGTGTCGTATTATGTTGCGTTATGTGGTTGTAATGATTGCGAGTGTAATTTTCCCTTTGGGGACTCAATAAAGTTTGAATTGAATTGAATTGAATTGAATATTGATGAGGCCACGTCTGAAAATCGTCAGAGTGCTGGGGATTCTTTGTAGCTACTATTCCACTGAGTTGGAGTAAGTTATCTTGCACCATCTGGATGCCATTTCGGTGATATGTGTGAACAGTGAGACACTACATTGTAAACTTGTACAGGTATTCAGCTGCCATAATCTACCATGGACGAATCTGATGTCCAGACATGATGGACTCTTGCAATGTCATGCGAGGATCAAAAAATGGTGTGAAGCAACGCATTCGCAACACACTTGTCCCCACACAGATGCCCCACACTTGCTTGATATTGACGGTGATTCTTGTCATCACATACTTAATGCATGTAAAAGTTCTGCAAACAGTTTGATCACCATGTAGAAGGGTTGATCACTGACATTATCAATGCTTCAAGTGGTGACTTGATCTTCGGGAATACTTGAGAGTTGAATGTGCCTACGAATAAAGTTCACCATGCCTGAATGTTACGTAGGTACACGATGGTTGTCTGTCCTTGAAGTTGCAATGAATGCTTTGCGGCTGCTAGATGCATACGCTATTTTCTACCATGCTTTTCTTGATGCAGAAGACAGAAACGTGTACTTGAAATACTGTATAGAGATCTACCGCAGCAGACTTGTGAGCGAAAAATTAAGAAATGCCATCAGAGACATCAAGAAGAAGCTCCAATGCAAGAACATGACGACCGATGGAAGGCAACGCAAAAAGAGGGTTGTCCAAAGGCTTTTCCATCGCAAAAAGTACACGTTGTTACTTAAAGGGGCAAACCGGCTTTGTTGGCCTATTTTGGGCTCGAAATGGACCCATACAAGATTCTGAAGGCCCTTCCAAAATAAACTGAACAGATCCTGAAAAGAAACAACGGAATTTGGCTGTTTTTGAGCAATTTTCAAAAAACGGAGGTCATGTGATTTACCCGAACCAGATTCTGGTTCCAAAAAAATCACATGGTGTTGCGAGTTAGTTTTTGTGTCCAGCCGCATGAATGTTTATTACTGCACCACTGCACCCAATTCAACTCTGATTTTTCCTCAGTATTTATAAGTAAATGACAAAACCGGTATACATGTTATGAAACAAAGTTAAACCTAAGTATGAAAATTCGAACTTAAACTTTTGATTCAAGAGTCCGAAGAACAGGAGCGTGTGCTACGGTGGAGTGTCGGATATTTGCCCCGTACAGCACGGCAAAAAGCTTTAGTGCACACACTGCTACTGGGCGCTGGGAGCTACCAGTATGACATGCAATGGACTGAACTGTCGCACAACAGCTGGTTGCTCCGGTGTTTGATGTCAACTCCTCCAAAGAAAACGGAAATTCCTGTCCAGTGAAAACGTTAGCGGAAAATTGGAGAAGAGTGAATCGTTTGTGACAAAGTCGTGAGGCTCGCGCTGGGAAAGCGTATATCCGTCTTTTAACCGTTTATTTAAATTTTAAACTTCTTTTTAAAATTACAGGATATTTTTTTTCACAACGACCATCAAAAAAGTATTGTCAATGATGATACATCATGTAATCATGTAAACAGTAGGCCGGTGTGTACCTTTAATTTGTACGCGAGTGTGCTTCCAATGCTAAGGAGTATGTGTTGTTGTTCGAACAGGAAGTTCTCATGATTCACAGGTTGTACGACGAGCAGATGAAGCTACTCAAAGTTTTCTTGGCTTGTTTCATGAAGCACCATTTCATCACATTTGCAAATACTGGCAAGAAGTTAAAAGAGTTGCATGTCACCGAAGAGAAACTTCTACCTACCAAGGACATTTTTGTCGGGGAGGATGCCAAGAAGATGGTAAAGACTTTCAGTTCCTGCAAGATGCCAGGAGAGCCTTCAGTGACACTGCTGCTTGCATGCTACAGAAGCTTCCTGTAAACAACAGGCACCTGAAATGCCTTGCCTCACTAGACCCAGAAACTATTGGACATGATGTGACAATGAGATACATGAATACCTTGCCTGAACTCATCACAAATGTACTCAAACCTGATGAAAAGGAGGTGTACATGTATGACCTCCAAGTGAGACAACTTCATACGGACCCACACCTACCAGTTGTTGCCAACGAAATGAGCCTCGACTTGTGGTGGACAAGGTTCACAAAACCGGAAAGTACAATGTTCTTTGCAAGATGGTGTTTGCTCTTAGTTGTTTTCATGGCCCTATGATAGAAAGCTTATTCAGCACCATCTCAAGCATAATCAACCCATCTGCAAATAAGCTGAACATCAAGTCGTACTCTGCCATCCAAACTCTGAAATATGCCCTGAGAGCAGAGGGCAAATCAAGCACACAGTACTTCAGCAGAAAGGACAAACAATTTGACCCTGTGAACACCCAGCTAATCAGCAGTGTACAAATTTCCAATATACGCTCGTAACCGGGACGGACACTTGTGTTACATTTTAGGCCATCCTGGTTACGAGCGTATATTGGAAATTTGTACACAGGTTATTTAGAAAGGCATGTTGTCACACAATTTGTAACTCTTTTTGGGCCCAAGTTATCTCTTCAGAACAACTGAAACTTATTTCTTTTATTTTGAGACCAGACAAAGGTATTTCCTCAAAATGACACCTTTACTGTGGAAAAACCCATGTCCATATTTAAGTGGTAAAGAGAAAGTAACAGTATAATATGAATTTCTGAAAAAAGTGTAAAAATTTAAAGTAAATTGTTCGTCCCTCCTTTGCCCCCAAGATGCCGTTTGCCCCCAATTGTTTTCCCCTCAGTTTGCTGTCTAAGGTAGCCTTTATAATACCAGATGTCATTTTACTCAGCCTTGGATAGAAACTGGAGTAACAGATCAAAATACAGCAAATGTGTCCCTCCGTTACCGTTTGGCTTGGCCCATAAAACCCCAAAGAAAATTTGACATACCTGTCCACGAGGGAATCTCTCAGTTTTGATGCAATATGGCTAGGCCGAGTGTCAGTCAACTTAAACACGCTTTCAATTACAGACAGTTCTGTACTTGTTGTGTCTAAACCACAAAAGGCACACCAGTCATTGACAACCATCCCCCCTCCAACAACTTCACTGCCTCTGTTCACTGTGCCAGCCTGTAAAATATACATGGGGCGTTTCAAAATAGACTGAAAATTAAAATTCATTCCCTGTAACTGGTTGCTAAGCAATAAGTTATTTCACATGTTTCATGAAATGCCATGTGTTGGACATTAACAAGGTTATGTGCACCCACAAATTTAATGCACACGTGTGTCCCACATGTACATGTAATGCTTTTTTGTCAACTGAAGAATGTCTCATGCTGCTTGCATAACACCCATTTTGCTGATCTATTAACCAAAACAATTAATGACCATGCTAAAAAAACTACTTAATAGTATTGAAACTTCTCAAAAGGTATGGGGTACACTGGTTCAAAATCTGTAGAGACACATGTAAGCTTATTTCGGTTCACTTTAAATTTTGAAAATCTGGTTGACAGATACATGTATTTTGAGCTATTTCGACCTCCCCCCAACCATCACAAAACAATATGCACCATTCATGACCTCAGGCCGCGTCTCAATGCTCACTTCCACAGTTTGAATGTTTTTGGTTTCCATAATTTGCTGGCAGAGTCGTGACGTCACATCGGGGTCACTGGACCGTTGCTACATGTATGGTCACTGGTTCACGCTCATGTTTTACTTCTATATTATGTTTGCGTATAGTGTATTCTATTATCATTCTTTTAGAATATTTAAAAATATGGACAATAATGATTTTACTGGTTTGCTAATACCTTCTCTCATTGTGATACATTGTCCTGCTGTTATTTTGTCATCATTGTAACAGAAAAAATGCACAGAAAATGTTTCACTTGTGGCTTCTATGTAAAATGAATGGACATACCCGTTGCCATACACATGTAGCGTGAACCGTTGTCAAAACAGTGAACGGGACCTGGGCGGAAGTTGACGTCACACTCTGCCAGCGAATAGCTGTTATTACGGATTCTCATCCGTAACCAACACGTTCAGTAGGACCTAATTGCTCCTTACATTGGTCAAACAGTGAGGTTTTACATGCAAGAACAATGACCCCCTTTGCATTGTTAATGTCATTGGCTGTTACGTTGGCTTTCATAATCAGTGATTTATTGCAAATCCATGCGAAAAGCCCAGAGCGTCTTAACTCCATAAAAAATGAAAATAACCAAAAACAGGTTGAAGTTCGCAGAACCTGAAGGAGTAACACCAAGTGTTGCAATAAAAATGACTCGAGACTCGAGATTCAAGTCAACTAAAAGTTTTACCGACTTGACTTGAGACTCCAATCTCAAATGACTTGGACTTGAGTCACGACCACAAATGACTGGACTCAGACTTAAAAATTTGACTCAAGTCTGCCAAAAAATGACATTTACGGTATTCATTTTTTTAAAATTTCTTTATTTGGTAATAAATTAAAATTGCAGTTTCTGGTTTTTGCTATCTTGGGGACAAAATCGTATTTTAGGAACAACAGATAAAAAACATTAGCTTTAATTAAACCAAGAACATGCATGCCTGGCCACAATCAATAAAATACCCTAATTTTAAAAGTAACAAACTAATTTAATCCCATGACTAATTGACTTGACTGGACCTGGGGCCAATTTCACGGCACTGCTTAGCACAGAATTAATTTCCTTAATATTGCAAAAATGGGTTGCCAGCCAAAATCGTATGTGACGTGCATTCTAATATTCTCAGGGCTTGAAATTCGTCACCGACAGGGCACTGCCATTTCTGTTTTTGGAGTCGTCTTTTGGAGTTTAAAAAGGGCACTTTGGGAGGATTGCAAAAGGGCACCAAGGCCAAGAGTAGGGGCAACAGAGGCAATGGCCTCCGTGGTCTCCGTTAAATTCAAGCCCTGTATTCTGCTACTGATTCTAAAAATACAATTTGACATACATTTTTGGCTGGCAACACATTTTACAAAGCAAAGAAATTCTATGCTAAGCAAATGTTTGTGCTTAGCCCCTGGCTAACATGTTTTGCTTGACTTGAATTTTATGTGAAATTAGTGTATTTCAGACCCAAAGACAGTTTAACTTGATTTGACTTGAGACTCAAGCAGAGGGAGATTTGTTCCAACCTTGGTAATAATATGCTACTGTGCCTCAAACCTCAGCTGGGCCAGTATTTATATCCCAATGAGGACCGTGTGATTTGAATTAATTTCAATGGTGATGAAGCACCATAGCGAATATTGTTTTCAATACACGATGCACAATGTCTTAACTCACCACAAGAGGCACTTGCAAGAGGGATGACAACTCATCTTGGTCTTCAATTTTGGTCTTAGGATGAACCTGCAGAATGGAAAATAAATGTATGGAGAAATAATTTATAGCAGATACATGTACAGTTCAACTTAATTACATGATTGGTAAACTGTTACAAATAGTTTTATCCCCCTGTGTGATTGAAGATATGCATGATTAAAACCAACCTGAGCAAAAACCAGCTCCGTACTTCGTCTAACTTTTGAGAAAACAGTCAAAAAAGGGTTTGCAGTCATTTCGCCCCAAAACTACTTCGCCCTGAACCATTTCGCCCTGAACCACGGCCTGTGCACAAAATGGTTTTGGGGCGAAGTGGCATTTGGGCGATGTAGTGTTTGAACGAAGTGATTTGGGGCGAAATGGCACTCTGGCGAAGTGGTTTGGGGGCGAATTGAATTTTCGTCTCATGAGACGAAAACTAATTGTTTTACTCATTTCTCAAAGACTATAGCACTTCAGACAAAACTATTTCAGGGGAAGTTTTCTACGGTCATCATGTTTATATTGTGTAAGTTAGGCGTAAATCTGTGAACATTTTTGATTTTCGAGATTACCAATGATGTATACTGCCTTTAAGGACTACCAAGTTTTGCATTCAGGAAAAAACACTGTTGGTAGGACCTACGTCATAAAACAGCAGGACAGGGGCCAATTGCATAAAGCTACATGTAACACCAGAGAAATTTGCTGAATCCAAAATTTATTTGCTTTTTAAAGGCAGTACACATGATTGGCATCTCGAAAATCAAAAATGTTCACAGATTTACACATAACTTACACAATATAAATACGATGACGGTAAAAAACTTCCCCTGAAATGGTTTTGTCTGAAGTGCTATAGTCTAAGACTTTGAGAAGTTAGCAAAACAACTATTTTTCGTCTCGCGAGACGTAAATTCAATTCGCCCCAAAACCATTTCGCCCTGGACCACTTCGTCCTGAACCACTTCACCCAAGTGCCATTTCGCCCCCAAACCACTTTATCCAAACACTACTTCGACCAAAAGCCACTTTACCCCAAAACAACTTCGTCCACAGGCCGTGGTTCAGGGCAAAGTGGTTCAGGGTGAAGTGGTTTTGGGGCGAAATGACTGTAAACCCTTTTTTTACTGTTTTCGCAAAAGTTAGACGAAGTACGGAGCTGGTTTTGGCTCAGGTTGGTTTTAATCATGCATTTCTTTAATCACACGGGGGATAAAACTATTTGTAACAGTTTACCAATCATGTATACTATCTTTAAAAATGGGTTAGCAGTCAAAATCGTATATGATGTGTCTACATGTACAATTGAATGGTGTTCTGCCACTCTTGCTAATTTTTCTGCTAAACAGCTTTATGAGATTGGGCCCAGTACTGTTTAATATAGAATGGCTTATACCCGTACCGGTAGGTTCATTTTCAATCCTACACTGGTGTGTTAAAGAGCTGATGAAACTACTCACTGAAATAGGGTGCAATTTTCGTTATTTGTTGCAATTTTCCTCTCGGTGTTGTATGTGAGCGCAACTGAACAAACCAACAAATGCAATATTTTGTATGGTAGCTTATCACCATTGAACTGAAACAATCAAACATGGGGTAAGAGAAAAACCATGTGATTCTTTACTCATCCCGTGTTGTTTCATTACAATGGTGATTTAAAGGCACCATACCAAATACTGCATTTGCACACCCATGCAACACCAAAAAAAAAACACTGGGTTTGTGGGGAAAACCTCAGTGAGTATACCGCTGTGCCTCATACATGTAGCTCAGAGGGTGGGATATCTGCCCGGTGAGTCAGAGGTCTCAGGTTCATATTCCAATTAGCCATATGATTTTGCTCTCATCCCATGTTAAATTTTTTGGAGTTTTTGATTTTTTAAATTAAATTCATAAATACCTTAGACAGTTTACGCATCCCTATTGGCTGAAAGCACATCACTTAGGCAGTTTTAAACAAGCGATAAAGGTACAGTCAGTCTTAAACTGTGCTGGAACACGCACATGCACACAGAAACTGCACGCTCCCGAAAGCAAATTGTGCACTGTGACAAGTACCCAGTCGTGTGCAAAACACATTTGCATTACGCGTAACGCGCGCGATCGAACAAAAACATATCGTCGCACAGCTAGCAGTTGTACGAACGCGGTGATGTCACTGTGGGTGTAGAAAGTAAAGGCAAAACGACAAGCTAATTTTGGTGAGTTTTACCGATTTACGCAAAAAGGTATTTATTAATGGGATTAAAAATAGGTTTGGTCAGTTTTAAACAATCCATTCAAAACTGGCTAGGGTCCTGGGCACTGATAATGGCCTGTGCCTTCGACTTGGGCCATTATCAGTGCCCAGGACCCTATCCAGTTTTAAACGTATGTTTAAAACTGACCAAACCCACTTCTAATCCCTAATTTAAGAAACTACTGATATTAAAAATGTATGACCCACCAGTCCACCTCGATTGCTGAACACACAGTAACTACCAACTAAGACATTCCCTGCTACCATTTGTCGGAAGACTTCAACCTTCAAAACATCTGCTAGAATCTCTTCAGTTTCCTGTCAAAAAATTGGTGACAAAGCAAAAAAGATGTTTTAAATATTGATTATAATTTGGTCTGAAAAAGGAGATTTTTAAAAGGAGAAATTGTTGATTTTGTGCATTAAGTGTATGCTTAGGCAAGTCTATCAGTGATGTAGTCAGGACCTTTCTTAGAATCACTTTTTTTGGTACGACACTGAATTATCCTGTCCAATATCCACACAGTTTTCTTAGTTTTAAGGCATTTTTACATTTGGAGCACTACATTCAAGTACCTGTGTGTGTATACATTGTATTCCAGTGCCTTATACATTAGCTCAGCTGGTAGACAGTCTGCCCAGGGAGTCAGAGGTCTTGGGTTTGAATTCCGATTAGGCCCTTACGATTTTTCTCCCATCCCAACTTTGGTCTTATTCTCAATATACCGTAAATTGCTTACCCTATCTAAATCTGGATGTACCAAGGCTACATAATCATTGCAGCAGATGACATTCCCTAGGGCTGATAGTTTCTCCTCTACCCTCTGTATGGCCACAGCATCAGGCAGAGCATTCCGTAGGTGTTGTAATTCCTGGTCGGTTGTGCTGTTTGGGACAAGAAGTCCGTTTTTGTTCCCTGTGACAGACAAATTTAACATTAGCCTGTCCTGCACACTTCCGCATTGAAACTGGGGCTCTTTGTGTCAAGTCGGCAGTACACGTGCACTACAAGTACATTGTACATGTACAGTATTGTACAGTGACTTAGTGTGTACATATGTACGTGTGCTGTTTTGCGTGGTCAGTGAACGATTTTGTTCTGAAATATTGTATAGCAGATTTACTATGCAATTTTGTTTTTGTGTAGCAATTTTTAAATTTTGTTTAGCAATCCAGTATTTTTGTATAGCAAATTCAAAATGTATGATTAAACGCTGCATACAAAGGCTTCTTTTGCGAGTTATTTTAAAAACCATAACAATGTTGTTAATAATCACATTTTAAATTTAATGAAAGATTACCCGAATTACCACATGTTTTATTTCAGTACATGTAGTCTCTGAATAGCACATTAAAACTGGAAAAAGTATTTTTATTACTTGCAGGCTGCACAGTAAGGTAAGAGTAAGACTCTTGAGAAGCTCATCAGAATTTTTCTTTTTTAAAAACTAGGCCTAAAGCATCGGCGAGTGAAGATTTGATGAAAAAACTCCAAATTTTTGAGTGGGAAAATGTTAATATTTTGTGAGGAAACATTTCCAAATTTTTTTTTCAGTCTGCCTCGTGTTTTGCACACAAAGTCTGAAGCCATGATCAACTACATTTACTCAATTTTCCCATACCGCGCCCATTGCCTAGGCCATAAGCCTCAGTCTTCCGGGTTCCCGCACCGGTCTATCCCCGCCCGCTCGTCGCTCGGGCGCTGCATGCAGAGCCAATAAGTGGCAGGCTCGACACGGCCAGTCATTGTCGGTAGCTGGCGGTCGTTCCACTTTCGAAATATCCTCATTTCTGCAACACATTTTTACACTTTGTCCACGAGAGTGGACGATGTTTTCCACAAAAATGACGATCAACCAAAACACGATCGCTGTGATCATTCCTCCATGCCTGGATGCACAACAAAAAAAGATTACGAAACAACGATCATGAAAATCACGGTACGATCCTTGCTGTATGGTACGACTCGACGGCCCAGCTGAGCTGATATAGATCTCCATGCACATGTATGCATACACAACTAGGCCTATGTTTTGCAAGAAAGCGATCGTGTTGTAAAACGCATGCTGATTGGCTGGTAAAAATAATATGACTTGTTGCTACTAAATTCTGGCCAATGACGTTTAAGTTAACAAAACGGTGATCGGCAGCATAAGATATCAAGCCGCTGACTTGATTTACTGTGTTCACATGCGCGCATATATGCTCTTCGCAGGTTTTTGTGTCGTTGCACAGAGAACGTATCACTGCATGCACGTGCAGTAGCGATAGCGAAACGGCCGTGCTGTGGATTAGCACCGCTATCGGACCGGGCCGCTGGCTGAGGACCGTAATCGGGAGCTGTTTTTTGCCGCTCGTGCTAATCAGAAGCAGTGATCGAAGTATTTTTTTTTTCAGTTCTCTTCGTGGTTCTTTTTTTCACGAAACATATGTAAATTATTTACTTTTTCATGCGTGTCGGACGATATGCACGTGCCGTAAGCCGCCGTGCGCCGTGGCGATACGTCAGTCTGGTCAGTTTTCCATTTTCGTTTTTTCATTTCTCACTAACATTTACAAAACTATCTGGAAGTGCAAGAATAAGGACAAAATGTTGAAAAAAATGTGTCGCAAATTGCATCGCTAAATTAAGTCAAAAACTGCGATGCACTTTGAAAAGTGCGTCGCAGATTGTCAAAAACGCGTCGCATTTTGCGATGCGATACAGGGGAAATCGTTCACTGGTGGTATTTCAGGCCTCAACCTTAAGCTTCAGAGGGGCAAGGCCACTTGGCATTGAAGGCCCCAAAAAGAAGGGGGCACCAAGGCCAATTGAAAGGGCACCAATGCCATTTTCAAAATTTGTATTTTTGATGACTTAATGTCACTTCCCTTTAATTTGAAGATGGTGTTCAAGATTATGTTTTTTTTGTTTTTACTTTACAGCTTTCTGGTGCATCTGGGAGCTAATCTGGGGTCTTGAAGGGCTTGTTACATGTGTTATAGTATAGATTCTCAAGAATTTTTTTGTGCAGATTAAAACAAAATATGGAAAAGAAGTATTCTGCTTTAATACCTGCACTTGCCCTACGCACAAACTCTATGGAGACCGACTTGGTAAAAAAACGTTTTTCCTAAGTAGACTAACTTTTTGGTCTACTTTTTCCCTCAGTAAAATGACGATTTCCCGCAGATTTTCTCTTTTTGGAAGTTGAGCTGCGGAAAGAATTGGGAAGTTGACCATGGCTTCATACCTTGTGTGCAAAACATGATGAGACAGGCTGAAAAAAATCTGAGTGTTTCCTCACAAAATCTTAAATTTTTCCCACTCGAAATGTTGGTTTCCCCCCTCCCACCCCCCCCCCATCAAATTTGTACATTCCAATGCTAGACAAGTCATTTTAAAGAAAAAAATCTGATAAACCTCCCAACTCTTACCAAAACGTTATTCACAGACCGTTCCGAGCCCATTCATGTGGCCCAGGCCAAAAACTGCGCTGGGTCAAACATTCGAGGTACCACATGAAACTAGGTTTAGATGAAAGAGCACATCACATAGAGTACGGAATGGCCCTCGCCAGACGAATTTTCTGCTGCAAAAGTCCCGCCAGACGCCCGCCAAAATTTCATTCCATATAATAAATGCAAGATACAACGGCCGTCGACAAACGCGTCCATTTGTTTTGAACAGGTAGCTTTGACAGACGGCTGTTTCATCCGGCGTAAATCCGGTCTGACCGTACATGAACGACCGGGGCAAATCAAACTCGTTTGTTAGATTTTTCTGCATCATCCGATGGTTTGGTAAGAATCTGGTTTTTGGCCGGTAAATCGCAAAGGTAAATCGTAAATCGGCAGGGTTTATATTGGGTCGGTTCACACTGAGCCTTGTAGCGCGTCGCTTTGAAAAAGGCCATGTGGAGGGAATTAAATGAGGCACTGAAAACCACAGAATTACACAAAAATGTGCATTGCACATAATTTATTTACATGTACTTGTGTAAAATGAGTTACCAGCCAATTATTATATGGCAAATTGGGTTTTCAGAAACAGTAGCAAAATAGTTTATACACATCACATACGATTTTGGCTGGCGGGCCATTTTTGCAAAATAAAGCAAATACATTCTGCGCTAAACAGCGCCGTGAAATATTGGCTCCTGGAACTCACATTATACGTACGCGTCAAATGTATCTTTGTTTACAGCGCTCCCAGTTTTACGCCGGATGAAACACAACAGCCGTCTGTCAAAGCTACCCGTTCAAAACAAATGGACGCGTTTGTCGACGGCCGTTGTATCTTGCATTTATTATATGGAATGAAATTTTGGCGGGCGTCTGGCGGGACTTTTGCAGCAGAAAATTTGTCTGGCGAGGGCCATTCCGTACTCTGTGTGATGTGCTCTTTCATCTAAACTTAGTTTCGTGTGGTACCTCGAATGTTTGATCAAGCACAATTTTTGGCCCCCTTTGGGGGTCCCCAGGGGTCATACGCAGCAGAAGGGCCCCGGCAGACGCCCAGATCTGCAAATACTAGGTCACTTCCTAAATGATTCTGCCCTCGGTTGTTGGTACCTCGTTCGTTTAACCAAAACCCTCTGGGCTGCCGGTCTACCGGTATATTGGAACAACTTATAAAAGGCTAGCTACGGTACAGTACCATCATGCAAGGACATGCCGCGATGTGTAGCGATAGCGAAGCGGCCGTGCCGCGCGCGGATTACTACCGGGATCCTACCCAGTGATCTCCACTGGTCCAAATTTTGTCCGGGCGCGCTGCGCCGATGTCGCTCAGTGGGGGTGGGGGGTGGGGGGGGGGGGTTGGTAGGTATGCACGCACACGCACACGCCAACCCAAACACACAACCACGAACGCGCACTCGTACCGTACACCCGTCGCGTACACCCGTCGCGGCACAGTGCTTGGCATGCAGCGCCCTCAAGAGGTCAACAAATTTGCCTCTTGAGGGCGCTGTTCAACAAATGCATACTGTCATGGCCGTTATCGATGCGGATTTGGGTCGCCGATCCGATAGATATGCGTGGTACCGGTAAATAACCGATAATGACACCAGTGGCTACCGAATCACGTTAGGTGAATTTACACCTCATCTTGGAATGACTTGGCTGTACTTTCATCGTGTTTTGGAGGAGAAATTATATTTTTTTTGTCCGGGCGGCACAATGTTTTGTCCGGGCGGCAAATTTTTGTCCGGGTGCTAACGGTACCTCTGATGATTTTGTCCGGGTAGTGGAGATCACTGCCTACCAGGACTGGACCGGCTGTGCGATTCAGAAGAATGATTGAATTATTTTTTTGCGGGAGACATTTCTGCTGCAAATTTGAAGTGTAGTGTTTAGAGCTGAAGTGTTGCGATCTACATGTAAGGGGGACGTCGGCCAATGTGGGGTGTTATGGCCGAGCGGTCTAGTGCGTCGAACTTAAGTTCCTGTGCTAGTACTAGAATGTAGGTTCGATTCCGGGCCGCGACGGGTTGCGGCACCTGTGCCCTTGAGCAAGGCACTCAACCACACTTGCTCCCATTCCTGTAATTGGCGGTCTCTCCGCTGTTGGATGTGGTAAATAAATAAATGTGGCCGTAAGGTACAGTGTACCGGTATATGTTTTTTAAAAGGGCATCACGGCAATTCACTGGGGCATTGCGGCAATGGCCGCTGGTGTTTACATGTAGGAGTGATCGTGCATGCACGTGCAATACATTACATGTAGTTCACTTCAGTTGCTTAACACAAAGAGCCTAGTTATCAAACCCAGAAGTGCGCAGACTGGTCTCAAATTGGTTTATTTGGGATTCGTCTACACGGTACAAAAATTAAATGCAAATTATAATCAGACCGAAACATTGAGGAGGCTGATACAGTATATGTGACTTATTTTATCAATAAGTAACACCTCTTCTGGCAAGGCAGACTGCACCAGCCTCCGTAAGAGCTGCTGAGGCATGGTGCACCACTCAGCTTAAAGTGTTCCTTGAGAACCTGTCCTAAGTTTTTAGATACAAGATCCAGAGGTCAGCTACTACAGTACATCCCTCACAGGTTTATTTGGGCTAACAAGCCAACAAAATCAGTTTTCTGTAAGCCCTTGACTAAAACTAGCGTTCAAATTAGCAATGGTCCGTTGGCCAAATGACAGTTGAAATCGTCTCGGGCCAGCTAGAAAGCCTCCCCAAATGGTCCAGCTGTCCAGTTGAATTCAAACAGACCCATGCCGTACATGTGAAATTTCTACGGATTTCCGCATCATTTTTAATTTCCTTAATGCGCTTTTTTTTATGTTTCCGTTTTTGTGTAACTTGAGCGTGGCAGATTTTATTTTCTGCTTTTTTCTACGCACGCATGGGCGATCTTGTTTTCACCAAGCAAGAAAACAGCGCCCTCCATTGACAGTAAATAAACTTGTCCAAGTCTACGACACTTCTGTCCACGCCAAGACACTTCTGTGCGTGCGTGATTGCATGTGGGCTACAACAAGTCGTGATTCAGACTTGTGCAAGTCTAGAACAAGATGACGCCATGAAACTTCCGTGTAATGTGTGGTTGCACGCGTGTTTTTGCACGAACTGGCCGCCCGCTGCGCCTAGAGTTGACCGGCCGACCGTTGACCGTTGAAATTGGCCCCTGGATATGGATGTACGGTATGCGCAAATTATGCCTCAGCTCGCTCGGTGCATTCATTCAGCGCCTGCACTGTCCCCATGTACATGTTCGTATTGCAATGACCGTACCGCATGTGCACTGTAAAACACATGCTTTATTCCACTTCGATCGTCGGGCAACATGCTTGTTTACAAACAAACTTGTGCACCAATACCAGATGTTGTAAGTCAAACATATTGAATACATGTACTTTATGTTTTAAAGAACTGAAGTACCAGATTATCTTGACTGGTCCACCCGGACTTTTTGAACAGTGTTTTGACTGGTCCGTGAGAGTTTCGACTTTCGTTAGATTTTATTTTATTATTTTGTAGTATATTGTCTCAAATGAATGTTTAGGGTGTTAGGGTTTAACAATGCTGTATACTTACCAACACACAATCTGCCAACAATTCGACACCCTGCTATTGAAGTGTGTACAACTGGAACAACATCTCCAACTTCTGCATCAAATAAACTGAAAAGGTAATGAACAGAAAACAAATTTCAGGTACAACTTCCCGAACAGAAGCAAACAAATTCCTGAATCTTCTCATGGTGGCTCAAGATCCGGAAATGAGACATTTACAGAATAAATTTTGGGGTGCAGGTTCGCCAAATCTACTAGCAAAGTCAATTGTTCTCACCTAAAGGTAGTATACATGTACATGTACATGATTGGTAAACTGTTACAAATAGTTTTATCCCCTGTGTGATTGAAGATGCATGATTAAAACCAACCCGAGCAAAAATCAGCTCCGTACTTCGTCTAACTTTTAAGAAAACAGTAAAAAAAGGGTTTGCAGTCATTTCGCCCCAAAACCATTTCGCCCTGAACCACAGCCTGTGCACGAAGTGGTTTTGGGGCGAAGTAGCATTTGGGCGATGTAGTGTTTGGACTAAGTGATTTGGGGCGAAATGGCACTCGGGCGAAGTGGTTTGGGGGCGAATTGAATTTTCGTCTCATGAGACGAAAACTAATTGTTTTACTCATTTCTCAAAGACTATAGCAATTCAAACAAAACAATTTCAGGGTAAGTTTTCTACGGTCATCATGTTTATATTGTGTAAGTTAGGCGTAAATCTGTGAACATTTCTGATTTTCGAGATACCAATCATGTATACTGCCTTTAACTGCCAACAACTCAACTGCCAACCAACTGGTGGTACATGTACGTGATACTTACAAAAATAAGTAATAAAATAAAAATTAAAAAAAAAGAAAGTTCCTCAGAAAACATGCAAAATCTGTTAAAAGTTTCTATAATTATATTCCCAAGATGTGTTTTAGTTTTAAATATTTCGTGGAAACTCTGGCTGTATTGGAGGTCGAGTTGGTTGAACAATTCGTCGCTGTCACACTATGAGCAACTAACAATAAAAAATTGGGCACAAACCATTGTTATTAACAATGGTGTGTGCCCAATTTCTATTGCTAGTTGCTCATAGTGTCACCACGAAGTGACACCCAAGTGCACTTCAGTTACAGTTCGTGAAAACCGCACAGTGGGAAACACAAGTTTTCACGAACTGACATCCAAGTGTGTGCGCGCGCATTGCACCCAAAACGCATGAAATTTTGTTTCCACGAATTGACACCCAAGAAAACATAAATTTATTCACCCCCCAAAGCTTTGAAAATGCTCGATACGAATAATATCTCAATACTTGTAGAATAATAGTAAAATATTGACCGCAACAACTAAACGTTGGTCGATTTTTTGGGGGTATAAATACCATACACCTACTTTTAGAAGGCTAAAAGTGTTGTTTTTTACGTTTATATTGGGACGTTATCATTTTCTAAGAAACACTTTTAGCCCCTTAACATTCTAACCCCATTCGCTATCGTTAATTTTGATGCACGCCAATACCGAGTCCAAATACCGACGTGTATATTCTTACCGTAAATTCCAAATCAGACATTTAAAAGCACACCATCGGGGTCCTTGTAATCTCAAGACTTCTGCACCCTTGTCGTTCACTGTCCATGATGACTCAAACATCAAAAAAGGATAAAAGGGAGCAAAATCTGGAGTAAAATCGAAAATTTTCAGCCAGCGCGGTACACAGACTTCATGCTGAGACGCGTCAAAAGGAAAGTAGTCCCACCAACGCGGATGGATTTTGTTTAGCCTAGACTGGACCCCTGTCCACATATTTACTTCCCCACGCGTTGTATATGAGCGAGAGCAGCGTAGCGCACATAGACAGGGGGCAGGTCTAGGCTAAACAAAATCCATCCGCGTGGGTGGGACTACTTTCCTTTTGATGCGATCATATAGTAGCGAAATCAACATGCATGACATGCTCAAGTCTCCCGTCTGCCCAAATTTGTCGATTTTACTTCAGATTTTGCTCCCTTTTATCCTTTTTTGATGTTTGAGTCATCATGGTCAGTGAACGACAAGGGTGCAGAAGTCTTGAGATTACAAGGACCCCGATGGTGTGCTTTTAAATGTCTGATTTGGAATTTACGGTAAGAATATACACGTCGGTATTTGGACTCTTGAGGGCGTGCATCAAAATTAACGATAGCGAATGGGGTTAGAATGTTAAGGGGCTAAAAGTGTTTCTTAGAAAATGATAACGTCCCAATATAAACGTAAAAAACAACACTTTTAGCCTTCTAAAAGTACCATACACCCTCCCACTAATTCTTCATAATATGACATGATAACACCCCAGATACATGTAGGTATGTATGTACCGGTACATGTGACATAAAAATTAAAATCACTCGCAATAATAAAAGCCATTTTATTCAACAGAACACGGAATGAGAAAGTACAAAATACCAAAATGAGCATGTTTCTTCCAGGATAAATGAAATGATGGCTACACATCGTCAATGGGAGCCTGTGACCTACATCAAATACAACTTCTCGTTTTCCAATGTTCCTGGTCATTTTCTTCAAAAACTGCATTCAGTTAGTGCAGTGCAACAGATAACCATTCGCACGCACGCAGCTCCCTCTGTTGTCGCGCTTACGCACGGACCGCTCTAGCCCTAAAATTAGGGCTGTGAATTGCTCGCTTTTCAAATCTGACTTATTGAGTCGCTAATTCACAGCCCTAATTAAGGGATGTACGACAATACTCAGTCTGAATCAAACTGCTCAAATCTGACAAAGTTCTACTAAAAATATCGTCCGAAGCACATCAGACCGAGCACTTTCACATACACCATTGTAATCCTGAGAGTCTAGTGTTTCATAAAATAACAGTAACGCTTACGGAATCGTCAATTTGGCCATCTACGATGTCTGGAAACATTGGACAAATTTCGGACAATGTTCTGAGCCGCATTCCCTGGGTGACGCCATCTTAGCTCATATGCTGGCGCTTCTCGATCATGAGACGTCAAGGAGCCCGGCTAACTGTGCAATATGCATAATTCATATTATCCCAGCTGGCAAGTACGTCACGCGCGCAGTGCAGCTAGTTATCGAACTGTGCGAGTGACGTACTTGCCAGCTGGGATAAACACACGGACGTCAATATGAATTATGCATATTGCACAGCCGGGCTCCTTGACCGAGAAGCGCCACCACACGTCGAGCATATCAGCTAAGATGGCGTCACCCAGGGAATGCGGCTCAGAACATTGTCCGAAATTTGTCCAATGTTTCCAGACATCGTAGATGGCCAAATTGACGATTCCGTAAGCGTTACTGTTATTTTATGAAACACTAGACTCTCAGGATTACAATGGTTAGGTATGTGTCAAAAAATTTCAAAGTTACTTTACTTCAGTGAAATAAATGTCATTGAACAGAACACGACATAAATAATCTAACAATACCAAGGTGAGCATGTTTCGTCCAGTACGAAAGAAAATATCCGCAAAAGAAAGGTGAAAATTTGGGCAAAAAACCTCCTGCACAGTTAATGGGTTTTGCAAATTTACTTGTGACCGGGCCGAGCACCGCCGCATTGCTATTAAGTTTCGCAACAGACACCACTGTGCCAACAAGCTAGGACATGTAGGACTGCCAGAAAACCGGGACTGCTTTTGACTAGACGTCAGCTGAAGCAGTCAGATATTGCGGGCGGCGCTTGGCGCATTTCCTGTCCACGTACGGTACGATCGCGGCATGCGGGGTTTTTTTCGGGGGTGTGAAGCGCATAAGAAGTTTATCTGCTTATGATTGGTCGAACTAGAACTATGGGTAAATGGTAAAGGCGGCGGTATTCGACCGGATAAGGTTCATTTGAGTATAAAAGTTGCATCTGAGGAGGAGCGAGGCAAAACGTTTTGACAATCGCATGCCGAGGTAATTGCCTTTTATTTGCATCAAACCCCAAACTGGAGGACCGGTGGATGAGGTTAATTGCAGCTTGGCTACCAAGATGAGGTCTTGATGATGTGGGAATCGACTGTGGTATTGTGTTTTTCGTCCAATGCAATTTTATTGCAGAAATTTGTAATTTGCAGAGCTGAGTGACTGAATATAATTATTGTAAGACCTATATTGTCACTGACATTCACATCCTAAAAACTTTCATTAGACACGAATAATGTGAAGCTAGGTTCATTATGCTTCTCCGCCAAACTCACTCGCCGGACACTCGCGATCGCCGAGTGCAGTGGCCGCAGAGTTTGTCATGCGTCAATATACAAGTCCGCTTTGCGCATACTATAGTTGCCGAGGTAAAATCGAGCACAGGGCGCAATTCGGAACGGATTGAGCGCGCACCGGAAACGGGTAGAAACGACCAGGGGCCAATTTCATAAAGGTGTTTAGCAGAAAAAAATGCCTAATCCAAAATTTGTTTGCTTTATAAAAATGGGTTAATGGTCAAAATCTGATATGATGTGTATTAAAACTGATTTGGTGTTCTGTTATTTTTGGCAAAAACACAAGTTGTCATACAATTTTGACTATTAAACCATTTTTATAAAGCAAAAAAAATATTTGATTAAGCAATTTTTCCCTGCTAAACACCCAGTTATGAAATTGGCCCCTGTGCGCTCAGATGCGGATGACCGAGCACTGTTGCATTTGTTTTACCCTACTCGCCGCAGACAAATTTTCCTTTCCGCTTGTACAATTGTAGGTCGCCAAGCGAGTATGATTTGGGCTTAAAGGCAGAGTCTTGTGAGCAATGTGCGCGCTGAATAGGCAGCTCCATGCCTTTGCTATATGGAGTATATGGAGCTGCGTATTTCGTGGCGCTACGGCACGAATATGCCGCGCACGCATTGCTGACGAGACTGTGCCTTTAATCAGACTCTGGAGGCAGATCGGAACTTCTGCCGAGCACTGACCTAGTTTGCGTAAAGAGCTAGCACGCGCCAGCCCTTATGGCGCGTGCCAGAAGAGTCTGGCCACGTGCCGCCTGGGGTTATGTATTACATTGTATAACATTGTATTACTAAATCTTTGTCATTGTTGTGTTGCGGAATGTTAGCTGTGCACATGCATGCAGTAGTACAAGTTGGATAGTATTAAATGATAAATCAGCTTTGTTTTTCTTGCAGAGTCGGAAATCCTGTGACTGTGTCCCCTGTCTGGCGTTCAAGTGCGGGAATTGAGGAAAGGACACTTGTTACGCCTACTACAAACAAACACACACGTCTGGGAAAAGAATTCAAAATATGCAAGCAGTGAAATGAAATAATGATGTGTTATACGACTACCCATTGTTTAAACACAAGATGGCATTTTCGACCAGCGAATTAATCTGGTCAAATCTGGTCAAAAGATTTATTAAAAACCACCATTCCATCCAAAAGACATCCAAACTGACGCCACAAAGTAGCATAATTCTTACTGGATCCCATAAGGTGATCACGTTAAATCACGACTATTCTTTATTTCATGTTTCAAACTCATTTGGTATTATTGTGTGACCTATTGGGTCAGTAATCAGTACTTTGAGGGTATGACTAAAACAATACATTTTTGTAGGTTAAAGGCACAGGCTCGTCAGCAATGCGCGCATGCCAAAAAGGTGACACGAAATACGCAGCCCCTAAGGCTATGCTATGGAGCTGCGTATTTCGTGGCACGAATTTGGCGGGCGCATTGCTGACGAGCCTCTGCCTTTGCCTTTAAATAAATATGCCACAAGTTCAGATAGAAGGCAGACTTAGCTTTTTTATCGGTTGCTATGCCTGCAATTCGCATGCCTGGTGAGAAACAATGGATCTTGTCACCGGGACCGGGTGACGTCACTTCGCCCTCGCCCATATAAGGTACACATGTATTTAATTCTGATTAAAAGTTAGCAACCTTTTAGCCCAATAACATTAGCCTTTTTGCCACATGGAGAGGTCACGTGTTTAATGCTGACTAGAGATCATACGTTTCCCCTGGACCCATCCTTACACTTGGGGCTCTCCGGTACCATAGTACCAGTAAAACCACGCAGCGGATTCCAAAGCCACCCGGTCCCCTGAAATTTCTCTAAGCTGTGGTGTATAAGAACGCCTGGAGAAGAAACTACTCTGTGTCAAACAGTAAGTACAGCCAGCTACGCGGGATGCCTTTTGTGAGCGTTTGACCAATGAGAAACTGTCATTTGTGCAGGTGGCTTGCAGAGTGGCGGATGAATACCTCACAAGACTTGGAAATTCGGTCATTTCTTCCTTAACTTCTAAATGTTTTTTAATCTTTGCAAACGTCGGGGGGTTAGGGTAACGACGATGTTTAACATTCAATTTGGATGAAACTCGGCAGGATGATAGACAATTAAGTAAAGAAAAATACTCGCATATTCTGAAAAAATACTGCCCTGACCTTATGCAAAAATATCAACGATTTGTATGAGAGAAAAAAAGACGGACGTGTAGGAAGAAAATGTGCAGCTGGAGAAGATAACTTTTGAGAAATTCAGTCAAAACTCTAATAATAGGTATGTGTTCTATGTCACCAAAGTAAAATAACCCGGTGAAAAACAGTGTACCGGTAAGTACTAAAAAAACCTGATATTTCGAGGAGCATTTTAACACAACGCTCCCGCGCCGTTCAAAACGAAAACGAGGCTTTGACGAAGTTGCTGTGCGTGAATTGCAATATTCACACATACCTACAATGGTGTATGTGAAAGTGCTCGGTCTGATGTGCTTCGGACGATATTTTTAGTAGAACTTTGTCAGATTTGAGCAGTTTCAGACTGAGTATTGTCATACATCCCTCAATTAGGGCTGTGAATTAGCGACTCAATAAGTCAGATTTGAAAAGCGAGCAATTCACAGCCCTAATTTTAGGGCTAGGACCGCTCGTGCTGTAATTTTGTGCATTACTTTATTTTATCATTTATTTATCTCAAAAAGTGGGAAGTAGGCTAGACCCAGTAACTGAGTCGTTGGCCCTTTTTTTACGATTTATTTTTTTTTTTGGGCTAACGACTCAGGCAATACATATACGCGTATGCAGAACTTTAACATTTTTAAATTTACCGCGCCTTTTGCCGAACGATGCGTTCCAGAAACTGCCCCAAAAAACAACCAAACAGACTTCCAACCTGGCCGAAAATGCACTTCCTGCATTCTAGACTTCCCAGAGATCATTCTAGTGCCTTCTTCTGGTACTTACGATCACTGCTTGAGACGGTGTGAATTTTAACAGTTGGAGAAAACAACTCTCACAACTCACGTTGTCATGGTCGAGACGCCATTTTCTGTGGAAAATTTTGGCGATTTGCATAAATGTCACATGTCGTATGACGCCCAATACAAACCGCACGAGCCGTGTCACAGAAACATCGACGACTGTTTTCTGTCACAAACTAAACAGTTTTTGGTGTTCTGGTTGTCGCTACATTATTGGCCTAAATATGCTGTTTAGTTTGTGACAGAAAACAGTCGTCGATGTTTCTGTGACACGGCTCGTGCGGTTTGTATTGGGCGTCATACGACATGTGACATTTATGCAAATCGCCAAAATTTTCCACAGAAAATGGCGTCTCGACCATGACAACGTGAGTTGTGAGAGTTGTTTTCTCCAACTGTTAAAATTCACACCGTCTCAAGCAGTGATCGTAAGTACCAGAAGAAGGCACTAGAATGATCTCTGGGAAGTCTAGAATGCAGGAAGTGCATTTTCGGCCAGGTTGGAAGTCTGTTTGGTTGTTTTTTGGGGCAGTTTCTGGAACGCATCGTTCGGCAAAAGGCGCGGTAAATTTAAAAATGTTAAAGTTCTGCATACGCGTATATGTATTGCCTGAGTCGTTAGCCCAAAAAAAAAAAAATTCGTAAAAAAAGGGCCAACGACTCAGTTACTGGGTCTAGAAGTAGGCCTATATCTTAGAAGTGCAAGTGAGAAGTATATCTTAGAATTTGATAATTTGTTGATTCCAGGAGGTATTTCCATTCAAATTTTTGTTCAATGCATACGAAAAAAATATCGTAAATTCTTTTTAAAAACTAACCTGTGAAAAGTTTCTGACGCACCGATTGCTGTCAAGCAGTAAGCATTTGTCAACTTCGCAAATACCCCGATTTCATTACTGTTTTCAAATTGTACACGCATAGCCATTTTCGTAAAGTGTTGAGGCCCTTTCAATAAGACTTGTTTCTTGGCAGCCCAAGTAACTGTTCTGATTTTCAACTGATAGAAGAGAAGTTGGTTGCAGTGTTTGTAGTTCTGTTGTGCAATTCGTCGCTCGTTTATTCAGACACGTTTTCTGGAAGAGCGTTACCTCATCCTCACAAAGTCAATACGGACGCACATTTGTACGGACAAATCAGCACCAGTCTGACCTAATTGTCTATCCCCCTCTTGTGCTTGTTGTGCAAACTTGGGAAGGGTTTAGATTGGTTCCCGATCCCATCGCTTATTGCGAAAATATGGGGATCGGTAAAAGGCAGCCAAGACAGGCAGAATTCTGCCCGGCCACGTGGTTATTATATATATATATTTTTTAGTAAGTGCGTATATTTTGCATTGACATTTGTAACCAGGCCGTGCGTGTCGAACATATCCAAATGCAAAATAAAGGGCGTGTTTGTTTCGGACGGATCCAGATTCAGATCTGCGCAGATCCAAGGTGACCTCGTTCACTTCGCGCACATCCTAATCAAGATCGATCGGGGTTAGTCTGGTACCCGGACCAAAAAATTATTTGACTAGACTGAATTTAAGATTCAGTCGTTGTATGTGGAATATGTGGAGCGGGAACCAATCTAGATCGGTGTCCGCCAGCCCTAGACTGGTTCCCGCTCCACATATTCCACATACAACGACTGAATCTTAAATTCAGTCTAGTCAAATAATTTTTGGTCCGGGTACCAGACTAGACCGGCTACTGTCGTGTTTAAAATAGCACTTTAAGCATTACGTCATGCATTTATTTTTAGAGCACATAACCGTTAATTTTCAAAGCGCGTTGCGCGCTATATGGCATGAGTGTACAACAATTTGAAAGGGGTTATTCCGTATTTGACCAATACAAATTTAATATATTAACCTTAAAATATTAAATATGCCCATTTTAATATACATGTAGCAGCATGTAGGCTAGCATCAAAAAAGAAAATTCAAACCTTGTCAAACACTACCCATAAACTAGTTCCCTGTCCACACAGTGCAATATCGACCGCACGTACGGCGCATAAACTAGTTCCCTGTCCACACGAACCAAGCAACGTTAGACCGTCTTTCACAAAGACTACATAAATACACACGCAGCGTCACGCGTACGTGCACGCGACGTCAATTCAAATTCTCGAAACAATGACGAATTGTACCCGACGATTAACGGTAACGTCCGGACGACCGGACGTGCATTTCGGGTAACTTCGGGAACCTCCGGAAAAAGGAGGAATTTCTCCTGTTTCAAAATGGCGGAATTGGCGGCTGCCGGACCTTAAATTCAGTCTAGTCAAACAATTTTTGGTCCGGGTACCAGACTACCAGTCTCCTAGACTTGGTTCCAAGTCCGAGATCCTGGTTTGTTTTCAGTATGCGTAGCGCCCTCTGTTGATTTGTGAAATGTATGGACAGGGAACTAGTCTATTTCGGTTCAGGATCTCGAGATTCTGAACCGAAATAGACTAGTTCCCTGTCCATACATTTCACAAATCGGAAACGGAAAACAAACCCGGATCTCGGACTTGGAACCAAGTCTACGAAACGACCGGCCTTGAAACCAAACATTCTCCCGGAACATCGCATACAACACTGTACAAAATGTATGGGCAGAACAACGCGTGATGTTGTTGCAAACATTGCACTTTGACCTATATGTGGGTGATCTCTGCTAGCTGTGATTGGTCGGCGGGTTCGGTTGATTGACAGGTCGGAACTATGCATTACAATGGCAACACGTCACACTTTTAAAGGCTGTGTATTGCACTGGCTGGAGAGAAACGATACAATTGGTCTGGGCAGATGCACAGTGGTGTGTAGTCTGGTACCCGGACCAAAAATTCTTTGACTAGACTGAATTGAAGGTCCGGCAGCCGTCAATTTCGCCATTTTGAAACAGGAGGAATTCCTCCTTTTTCCGAAGGTTCCCGAAGTTACGCGAATGCACGTCCGGTCGTCCGGACGTTACCGTTAATCGTCGGGTACAATTCGTCATTGTTTCGAGAATCTGAATTGACATCGCGTGCACGTACGCGTGCCGCTGCATGTGTATTTATGGTGATGCCAGGGATTTAAAACTACGCAATGGCTATAGTTACGGCATGGAGGAAGAAACAAACAACCGTTTGAATGGCTATAGTTACGGGATTGCAACAGCAGATTAAAACTCATGTACAATATGGAGCTCACTCGGTGATGTAGACAAGGTTTGAATTTTCTAGAATTTTCTTTTTGATGCTAGCCTACATGATTAAAATGGGCATATTTAATATTTGAAGGTTAATATATTAAGTTTGTATTGGTCAAATATAGAATAACCCCTGTCAAATTGTTGTACACTCATGCCATATCGCGCAGCGCGCGCGCTTTGAAAATTAACGGTTATGTGCTCCTAAAAATAAATGCATGACGTATGCTTAAAGTGCTATTTTAAACACGACAGTAGCCGGTCCTCATATTCAGTCGTTGTAATATGTGGAGCGGGAACCAGTCTAAGTGGTGTGAACCGGTTTCGCTTACAAGATGCTATAGTTTCCCAAATCAGACACAGATTTGATAGTTGTTGTGGTTTACACCCCAACAGAGGATGCAGAAGAGGGGGTAAAAGGCGACTTTACTTCTGTAACGCACTGGGAATGGCACTTTGGTTGTGGAGCAACGAGCTATACATCGAGCCTAGGCTCGTTGAAAATAGCAGGACTGGGCCTGTGTGGATCTGGGCTTCAAGGCCAGAGCGAGATCTGGAACCTTGGCACGGTGATTTGGCAAAAAAGGACTGATACTGATAGGGTGCCGGCAGAGTGATCATTATCACCTCGAGTACGAGATCGAGATAGTGCACAAACTGCGGGGGCCTAGTTATGGCTGAAAGTATGAACCCCTGCACTTTGTAGGCAGGAAGGCTGGAGCTCTGGGTGGGAGCAGTTCATACCAACATTCAATCTGGCACCGTACCATGTACAGTTGTGCTCAAAATTATTCATACCCTTGTAATTTTCAGAGTATTTTGAATCATGTTAATAAATGAGTGAGTTTTGTCTGTCTTACTTATGATAAGTTTTTGACAAACAACTGAAAGAATAACAAGTGACGTTTTCTGTAATATATTATTTTGACATATTTCCAAAAAGGTCATGTCCATAATTATTCATACCCTAAATAAAGTCACTCTTAATAATCAATAGAAAATCCTTTGTTTTTTAATCACAGCTTACAAACGGTTCCTGTATCGGCTTACAAGGCCAAAGCATGTTTCCACCTGGATTTTCGCCCACTTCCCCTTCGCAAAAGACTCAAGGTCGTTGAGGTTGGAAGGCTTCCTTGCCATCACCCGAGTCTTGAGTTCCCTCCATAGATTCTCGATCGGGTTGAGATCCGGGCTTTGGCTCGGCCACTCCAGAACGTCCACATGGTTGTCCTCGAACCATTTCGTGACTGCCTTGTCAGTATGTTTGGGATCGTTGTCCTGCTGGTAGGTCGATAACAATTTTGACCAAGCTAGAGTTTCTCAGCGGACTGCTTGGTGTTTTCATCGATGATCTTAATGTACTGCTCCTTTTTTCATGATTCCAACCACTTTGACGAGATTCCAAGTCCCATTTGCCGAGAAGCATCCCCACAGCATGATGCTACCACCTCCATGCTTGACGGTTGGGACCGTGTTCTTTGAATTGTACGCTTCCCCTTTCTTTCGCCAGACATAAGCATCATCCATGTGCCCAAAAAGTTCCATTTTTGTCTCGTCTGACCACATAATCGATGACCAGAAGCTTGGATCCTTGTCCAGGTGTGCTTTAGCAAAGGCCAGACGAGCTTTCCGATGTCTCTGCCTCAGGAGTGGCGTCTTTCTAGGTCGGCGGCCATGGAGACCTCCCCGATGCAATGTGCGCTGAAGTGTCTGCCTGGATATCTTGGTCCCAGAGTCGCCAAGGCTGTTCGAGAGACCCTTCATGGTAATGCGGGGATTGTTGCTGGCTTCTCGGCACACTTTTTTTGCAGACGAGGTACGATACCCTTCGACTTACGACCATGCTCTTTAAGGTTTCTTACTGTGTGGAACTCCTTGTACTTCCTAATTATTCTTTGAACGGTGGAAACTGGCACTCTAAACTGCTTTAAAAGGGACCGTTGCAGCCTTTCGCTTCTTTGTGTCCAGAAACTGAGAATGAAGGCATCAACTCCAATCACTTTATAGCCTACAAGCAGAGTGCTATTCTATGACATTCTTTTATTTAAATTGAATTGATATATGTTAGATATATGTTAGGATAACGAAAATAAATCACTGGAATGTTGAAAGCAGGTGCATTATCACAAAAAATGGCCTAAATGCTGATATTTTGAAAGGGGTTTGAATAATTTTGAACTGGCACAAAAATGCAAATCTGGACATTACTATTGTTATGCAAATGTGCTGAGCCAAAAACATGTGGTCTTGTGCAAGGCAACTAACTGTCTGGGATACAGTGAAAGTTCCTTCACAATAGTTTTTGGGAGTGAGGAAATTTGAAAAATGTTAAATTGTTCAAAAGGTATGAGTAATTTTGAGCACAACTGTATATACCTGGGGTCCTTTTCACTAGCAATTGCTTTGTAAATTGGATTATCAGTTCTCAGAAACTGGACAAAGCAACTGCAAGGTCATCGTCATTCGCTGCACTCGCCAATGGTTATGCCTATCTGCCGGCAAGCCGGGTCTATCGTCCAGTCAGTAGGACTAGCAAACAGCCATGGTGCAATGACACAACCCTTTCTAACGTCGGAAATGGTTTGGAGAGGGCGTATATAAAGTACCGTACCGGTGAAGAGATCGCCGCCCTCCTCGTGTACATCTGCAAAACCAGATGACGCAGCCTCTTTTGGAAGCACAGAAACTTGCTTAGCACGGATTGTATTTGCTTTATTTTGCAAAAATGAGTTGCCAGCTAAAATCGTACACGTGAATTTTGTACTGATATGTTTGCCAAATAACTGTTTCGAAGAGGCTGCTATGATCGGCCCGATGCTATTGTAGCGTTCTAGCCGTGCGCGAGTCTCGAACACAATACTCGGAGTCGGACAAAGACCACAAACTCGCTTTCTGACTTGACTTTAGACGAGCCTTTATTCATCACCTCTTCATGCTTACAACACCATACCAGAACGTAGACTATGCGTTTCCCGGCGGCGCGGACGTGTCCCAATCCTCCGGCAGAAGGCAGCCACACCGTAGAGTCGTGCTGGCGCCCTCTGCCGGCCGATTGGCACAATCGTTACACTATCCTGAGCAAGACCAAGGTCCGTTGATAACCCAACGTCTATCGTGCCTATCGGTGCCGAGGAAGTAGAGGTTTTGGAGATTGAGTTTCTCATAGTTAGGGAACATCATGGCATATCATGCACTTTTGACGTCAGATTAGGCGCGTTAGTCTTGCTAGTGTAACCTTTGGACAAATGAACAGTATTTGGCACCAGCGTCGACCATGCTAAGGAGTGATATAAAGAAACCAAGAGCCTCACAACGCTCACAGGTAACAGCGCCAGGTAACAGCGGATCTTCAGCGTCAGACGCCAGTTATGACAAACAAAATTATTTTGTGGTTATGTATGTGTCTACGACCTATTATATTAAAGACACAGGCTCGTCAGCAATGCGCGCGCGCCAAATTCGTGCCACGAAATACGCAGCTCCATGCCTTTGCTATGGGGCTGCGTATTTCGTGGCACGAATTTGGCGCGCGCGCATTGCTGACGAGCCTGACAAGTGCCTGCAAGGTTGACATTGGATGGCATATCCTCTGCAGTCGATTTCACGAAACATTGCGCAGCTTGCGCAACTTTTGACAAATGGCGTGTTATCTTCGGAACAGTGTTGCGCAACTTACGCAATAAAATGTTGCGCAAGTGGGCTTACGCAAATGCGTAAGTTTCGTGAAATCGGCTGCAGGAGTGAGAATTCAAAACGTTTGGAATACGTAGGCCTAACCTTCGTTTCCCAAAGAGTTACGGAGATACAAATTAAAGAAGTATGGACAGAGGTAGCCTTTGTTCAAGGCCTCGCAGCTGGTGGTGTCGCGCGCCAGAACGAAAGCGCCACCATGCGACGAGGACTGGACGAGCAGCGCAAGCTGCTCGGCCTTTGCCGTCCCGGAATTTTGCTACCTCTCAGGTAGCAAAATGCTAATGATCGTATGGCACAGTGTGCGTGTTGCGTTGAATAGCTAACAATGCGAGCCAATCAGGTTCGCGCGCACCAGTTTGTAAGCACGCGCGCGCTTCACATACAACGCGCGCCCGCCAACACAAACATAGTACCGTCGGTATAATTTGACTTTATTTGGTGTCCTTAACATTTATGCAAGGTTAGACAATTTGTATTTTTTTAATTACAGAACCACGTAACTAATGGGTTTACAAATTTACTTTTTCACGAAGTGGCGTATCGTGATACGCCACTCATTGAAAAAGATGGTATGTGCATGAATTGCTTTTTCACGAAGTGGCGTATAATACGCCACTTCGTGAAAATGCCACGCGCTAGGGCGACGTTGTAAATATTACGCGCGCAGAGAAATACAGACAGGGGGCGAATTCTGTGGCAAATCACGCATGGTCGGCATTTTTCTTTTTCACGAAGTGACGAATAAGTTTTAAGCTAAAGTGTTCTTCAATTAGACAATCAATACAACAAAAAAGTATATTTTTACGTCATTTAACTCATACTAAAAAGTATCACCTAAAAAGACTAACGGCTTTTCATAGAATAACCGGCGAAGTTGGAGATTTAAAAAGTGACCAACTTCAAAAGCGATTTTCTCAAAACAAAGTTTTACTGCTGCGTTCGCGGATACGCCACTTCGCAACGCAGGGATGAATAATGCAACAGGGGCTGTAATACATTAATAAATATTTATTCCAGGACGGTGGCGCTCTCGTCCTGGCGCGCGACACACCCATCCAGCTGCGAGGCCTTAACAAAGGCTAGGACAGAGGCGGATCCAGCCTCATTAAAATACAGGAATACAATGGAATTCAGGGTGTCGGACCCCCGAAATTCATTGTATTCCTGTATTTTAATGAGGCTGGATCCGCCACTGATGGACTATGTAAAGAAATCAGTAGTAAGTCATTTACAATGAAACAATTGTAATGCAGTTGCAGATTTTACTAATTTTCAGCATTTTATTCCTTTTAGCATTTGGTAATTTCACATGCTCAAAATATAATATTGTTATACATTATCTTATGCGTTAGTTTACCAGGTTGTTCCAGCTTCATGCGTGTCATAAACAGACAGTATTTTAATATTAGTAGTATTCTGAAGATTTAAAGAAATTTGGTTTTAATCTCGCAGAACGTATTGTTTCATATGCATGGTAACGGTAGCTTCCCTGTATCCCACACGTTATCTAACTAATTACGAATACATTGGTGGCAACGCAATGGGCCTTTGTGACTTCACGAGTATACCGCATAAGCATCTTGACCAGTCGGATTGATTAGTGATATATACAACATTTTAGGCAAGCAGAGTTGTCGAACAAGTAGTGTTGTTAATTGTACATTAATGATGCATTATTCCGTTCATGCTGAAATGGTAAAACCTGTATGCGGTCGTATATAAACACCTCAACAAAAGTAAGTTCCCCCCTAAACAATTGATCATATCTCCCAAAGTAAATTTCGGAATGACACGAAATTTGGTGCGAATGATTAGTGCAATGTAAGGAACGTGTATTTCAAGTGGTGGGTCCATACATGATGTCATGCATGAATGAGCAGCATTTAAAGGTGAAATTGACACTTTTCAAAAATTGCAAAATGCAGTCAACAATTCCCTAATTCTTTTCACACATGACAAGTAGAGTTTAACTTAATAAAATGCCACGCATGTCTATCCAAGACAGGGCCATTGCCATAGGCCTGCTAGAGATACCTGTAAAACAAGAAACCCGCAGGATGGGAGTCAGCCAAATAAGGAATTTGCATTAAAAATTCGAAATGATTGGGGCTGTCGCAGACTTGCCAAGAACTGGTCGACCAAACGTTACTACCCCTGCAGACGATCACTTTATGGAAATGCACGTCCAGTTAGGCTGAGGGCAAGAGTGGTCAATGAGCTTTTAGAGATTCAAGAAATTGACCGGATGATATGGCCAGCAAACTCCCCATATATCAATCCCATAGAACATTTGTGGGACCAATTGAAGCGGACATGTGATCGGAGAACTGGTGAGCAAACAACACATAAGGACTTGCCCCAGATGCTGCAGGAGTTGATTACCCTTCTGGGGTGGAGGATCACCCGTCTCATCAACACAATATGCGTGATCGATGTTATCATGTGTTACAAAATCATGGTGGTTACACAAGATACTAAGGACCAAAATTTAACGTCATGTGTTAACAGAATTGGGAATAACTTGTTGACTGCATTTTGCAATTTTTGAAAAGTGTCCATTTCACCTTAAAATGCTGCTCATTCATGCATAACATTAGGTATGGACCCACCATTTAAAATGCACACTCCATGCATTGCACTAATCATTCACTCCAGGTTTCGTGTAATTCCGAAATTTACTTTGGGAGATATAATCAGTTGTTTAGGGGGGAACTTACTTTTGTTGAGGTGTTTATTTGGTATATATGCCGTTTAAAGGTAGAACACAATGATTGGTAAATTGCATGTTAAAGGGGGCGTTATTTCCACTCGTAATTAGAAGCCCATGTTGACAAAACTGCCCTGTAGAAATTTCAGCCACATAGGTGCAGTATAATAATTCTAAAAACTTGAAAATCCATGCACGGTTTTTGTGTTGAGTTGAATGGTAAAAAAGTCTTTTGCAAAAGACTTTTTCAGAAAACCACCTTCAGTTTTTTTTTCACAAATTATATCGTTTTGGACTGAAATAAAATCATGTGGTGTTTGGTACCATTGTTATTAACAATTTTAGTAAGGTTTATCTTGCCAACTCGTGAAAAAAAAAGTGGGGTCCGCGTGTTTGTCTATTTTGCCATCAATGCAAATTTTTGATTTGATCTAATTTACAATGTATAACGTAGGCCTATGTCCGCGACGCGACTTATTCTGTTTTTACTTTATACCTGCGGACTTATTGTTCATTTCCTAAAGGAACACACTGGCTAACCGTTTACATAATTTAGTGATACAGCGTCCTTGACAATAATCTGTTGGTGGTCCTTGTGAAAAAAAATATCATGAAAATATCTTGTAATTAACTGAAAAAGCTTAAAGGCACAGGCTTGTCAGCAATGCGCGCGCGCCAAATTCGTGCCACGAAATACGCAGCTCCATGCCTTTGCAATGGAGCTGCAAAATATGTGGCACGAATTTGGCGCGCGCGCATTGCTGACGAGCCTTGCCTTTAAAATTAACAAAAACGGTCAATTGATCACGTTCAAATGACGCCACTTCCTACAAATTGTCACGTGCATCAGGATTTTGAGCGTAATTTTTGTGTGACGCGCATCGGTTGCGCCGTATTTCGAACAAATTTCGAGCAACACGCGCGCGTGTTTGGAACATTTGTTCAGGGCGTGGCGTGCGCGTACTTGATGGCGTTTAATATCCAGTAGCATTTTTCCTACGAAGATGGCGTCTGTGAGAGTGGTCAATAGTCGGGTTATACGCTTTACCAGCCGTTCACTATCGCGCGAGCCTTGCGGCGACTTTGTCGCAAACGATTCGCTCTTCTCTTGGCAGCTTTTGCATTGGATATATCTCATTTTCTTCTGATGATTTCATTGGACAGACCGGACCATGATACCACCCAATAGGTTTTTCTGTTTTCTTTGGAGGAGCTGACATTTATGGTTTTTCTTCACGAACGTACAACTGGAGCAACCGGCTGTTGTGACCGAGTTCCGCGTGGCGCTAAGAGTAGGTGTACAGACTAAAACACATAATGACGAAACACGCCAGGTGGTCTGGCCCCCTGCCCATTTCACAATGCATCAACGCTAGCTGCATGGTATACGAACCTGCGAACCGCGGACCGTACCGGTCGCATGTGTGTACTGCCACGCGGGGGCTTGTCACGAGTTTGCCCGTATACAGCGTCCACTGTGAAACACGCTATATATAATACTCGGACTCTGAGTAAAAATTGTATGTTCGATTTTTCATAGTTATGTTTAACTTAGTTTCATAACTAACCTGTATAAATAGTCTCTTTTGTCAAATATCAGAGCTGAATTTGGTGCAGTACTGCAGTAATAAACTTTCATATGGCTGGAAACAGAACTAACTCCAAGACCACATGATTTATCCGAACCAGAAATCTTCGGATAAATCACGTGACCCCGATTTTCGAAAAATACTAAAAAACTGCCAAATTTGGTGGTTTATTTTCAGGTTCTCTTTAGTCTATTTCGGAAAGACCTTCAGAATCATGTATGGGTCTATTTCGAGCCGAAAATAGCCGGTGTTTCCTTTAAACATAGTGCATGATATCTGCGCTATTTCAACTTCTAACATTCTCATCAAGGTGGCTATTTTGCTAACATTGCATTGTATGATTCTACGAAATATATACGTACTTCTTTATTTGTATTTCCACTATAAAACTATATATTCCTATATTCCTCTCTACATCCCGATATACAGATAATACATGGTGGTATATTTATGTCTTCAATTTTGCACGGACATAATTTAGCTTAATGGCAGTCACAATGGACAACTATTTTGAATATTAGTTCTTGCAGGACTAAAGAAAACATTGTTCCTATTGTTTAAACATCCCCCATTTGAATACAGAACCCCGCACATATTTGCATGCCCAATTCTTGACAAGAAAAATCCTTTGAATGTATAGTTATGGAAGCCGAGTTCGATGGTTTTTACGATATATTATACAATAAGTTAATGCTGCGTAAAAAAGCGACAATAAATAAACAAAATTATACAGTCAAACTTGTTTATTGTTGCCACCTTCGGGACCGGACCGTAAAAACTGGCCTCTACGAAAGTTGCATTAGCATAAAATTATACCCACCGTGACATCATTTGGGACAAATGACGAGTGGCCACTATAAGCAGGGGGCCTCCATACCAGTGGCCACTATAGACAAGTTTGACCGTAAATAAATCAATAAATACATACAGAATCAACAGGATGTTCATTTTCATAGATTGCCGAACATTGTAGTTGAGTCATTCCTTCACATATTTTGTATGCCGATCTCCCTAGATAATACATCAAGCTAAATGCCACGCAGCACATCTGCAGTTTTGGCTGATCTAGCCTATAGTAAAACTAACGCATGCGAAAAAAATACGACTCATACACAACGATATATACAAAACGCTATGCCTTTATCTGTGCTTACGATAAATATATGTTTGCTTTCTTCATACCAAGCGACCGTTACAAACCCAGAATAACATATACACTGCCTTCAAATCACAGCTCGCATATTTATTTCATTAAATGAACATTAAGAATTTAATTCTTCATATTCATATTCATTTGACATACACCATATTAAAAGCACTATTCCGAAAGAAACTGCCCTTTTCACATTGCGCTATCGTGACATGTATCAAGGAAAGTCATGCTAATTACTGCTCTGCACAACACAAAACTGTTCGGATTATGAGTGTCGCTGCTTAATTTGTGCGCTAATTTTCTGGAGAATTGAATTTCTTATTAAAATAGTTCCCCAAGGAATTACTTTCAAGTATCCAGCCAAAATTAGGAAGGGTTGTTGTAGAAGCACATGTATTTCAACCATCTTTTAGTTTTACCAACTGATTTCCTTCAGAACTTCGACTGCAGCGTCAATTTAATCCTGCTCGCACTTTATTACAAGTTTGCGGCGGCGGATTACATGACTACGTCATCTTAGTTCAAAGACACAGTTGTAAGGTTGTCAGTGTCTTTTCAAACAGAAACTCGTCTACTTTGGTGTGTCTGGTTCCTTGACGTCATCTGTGCTGCTGGCTTCCGAGGCAGCAGTCTCTGTTATTGGCTGTTGGGCAGAGAGAGAGAGAGGAAAAAAAAGAAAAACAGTTGCAATCGTGTTGGGTATTTTTGTTGTTCTGGCCAAGAATGCTCCATGTTTAAACAAAGCTTAGTCTAAACTTTCTGTAGTGCTGAAATACAATTCGGTCCTCTAGAGTAAAACAAAATGTTCAAGTCCGAGTCAAGTCATTTGTTTCAGTGACTCGAGTCCAAGTCAAGTCATTCAAGTCTCGAGTCCGAGTCATACAAATATCAGTGTTGACAAAAAAATACTCTTTCGACTATTTTGAAAAAGGGTCAGACGGGCTTGTGACTCGATTTTTATAAACTTAACAGCGTGTTGAATTCGGGAGACAACGATTCAATCTTGAGGTGTTGACATCATACTCCCTTTCAGAAGAGCCGTGAAAAGTTTATCATCGAAATTAATTGTGCTGGCGACGTCAAAGGCAAATGCTTTGAATCGAGGTTTATGAATTAGGCAAAGCGTAGCCCTACGTAGCTTTCCCCCACCTCCCAAATTAAATGAGCCGATAATTTCAAACAAGAGTTTCTTCTCTTGAGCTGCAACCGCAGGTTTACAAGTAGCACGTATCATGACGTACAAGGGACATCGCAACCTGCAAATATCTTTGCAAATATTTACGATGTCGCAAATTTTGTCGCCAATGTCTTTGCACAAATTTGTGATGATGCAAATATCTTTGCGAATACTTACGATGTCGCACATTTTTTCGCAAATATCTTTGCAAATATTTGCGATGTCGGACATATTTTATTATAGTATTTTGGCATGCCTAAGCGTAGTATTTTTGTTGGAAGCTAGAGGGCTTCAAATCCAGTTTTCTATCTTTTCATGGCGAGGAGCGCTAGTTAGACCCTCTAGCTTCTAGCCAAAACGCCCCGCTTAGGCATGCCAAGTACAAAATGTACGACATCGCAAATATTTGCAAACATATTTGCAATTTACGACATCGCAAGATATTTGCGACAAAATGTTCAACATCGTATTTGCAAAGATATTTGCGATTTCCGATGTCCCCTGTACGCCACCATAATTACGTCACCGGGAAGGAGGGGGTTGGGGGATACGTGTCCCCACCCCCCCCCCCCCCCCACCCCCCTCATGTACACCTCCAATTCACAAAAAAACGCAGATGTCTGCGATCGTATACAATGTACGTGCGTTCAAAACGAATTGTCCCAACCACCATGTTGAATCCCATCATGCTAATTTATTACCACCGTTTATGACCAATATACTTTGTCTAGATTGTGAACGAAAGGCGCAGTAATAGACTACTAAAGTACGTCAGTTGTCAGGATAATTGTAAACATTCACTAATCTGAAACGTCCATTGCTAAAGCCCAGGGAAGCAGTTCAATTGTTTTAGTGTAGACCCGTTAACTTTGGCAACACAAAAAGGGTGATGTTTTCACTTTATTACCGGTACGTACTATATATAGTTCTAAAATAGAAACGTCACCTTTTGTGCGTTGCCAAGGTTACTGGGTCTGTACTAAAACCAACGAACTGTTTCATTCCGATTTAGCAATGGACATTTCAGATTACCAGCGAATTTTCAGACCAAACTCTGGCAATTAAAAAATTACAGACGTCGCACTTATAGTAGTCTATATAGTGGATGAGAAAGGTGTGCAGTGGAATGCTAGTGCACATTATGCATAATTAGTATAAATAAAAATTCTTACAGTTACAAATTTATGCCTCAGCCTGGAAGATTAAGAAGGAATACACAAAAATTGTCTTTAGTGATAATCTTTGGTTTTGGTGTTTTCATGCTTAAAGGAGTGTGACCAGATCACTTTTTTTTACCCATAACTCCCCGGGACTTACCTTATGGGTCATGAGATTTTTATATCATAACATCCGTTATATTTTTCTGATTACGAAACTGAAACTCCCGCGCTTCTAGGCCGCATATTTCCGAGGATATCGTCGAAAATCCACCGATTATTTGTAAACTAATTTTCCAGTATCAACGTTTATCCACTGAAAGCCGACTCGATGGTTTTGTCCAATTTTTTACTGGAAATCGCGAATGTTTTCGGGTTTTTGGGACATGGGAGGTGTGTATGGGAGTTACTTGATAATATTGGTAAGTTATATCGAAAACTATTTTCCAGAAACTCTGGTCATGCTCCTTTAATTGCGAATAGTATGTGTCAATGGGGATCGAGAGTGCATTTGTTGCCGATTACATTTTGGGCAAACTAAGTTGTTGAAGCAAACTATATAATTTGTTTTAGTCTGTCCTGCGCATGCGCGTACATGAATAGTATGGATAGTGGTGTGGTAGAAAACTGGAAAAGTATAGTATTTCGAATGATTGGGACGGCAGATTTTATTCGATATAAAAATGCTGACAGTCGAGGCTACGGTAACACATGTAACTTTTTTTTCTGATGTTCAGCTATCGGTTGCATGCTACATGATGTATTGAACAAAATAAATAAGGTGTTTCGCACGATTAGTTACGTCCAACATAAACCCAAAACAAATGCCACAAAGTCACGCAAAATGCTAATTCAAGAGGGCTAATATAGATTACTAAAGTGTGATGTCAGTTACCATGGTAATTGGGTCTGAACAATCGCTGGTAATCTGAAACGCCCATTGGTAAAGCGCAGGGAAACAGTTCACTGGTTTTAGTGTAGACCCAGTAACCTTGGTAACACACAAAGGGTGACGTTTGTACTATAGTAGTCTATATTAGTGAGACTCAGTAGTGAGAGTTTTACCTTTTCAAGCTGCTTAATTTCAGTAATTTCTAAGGACCATAGAATCTACAATATTTCAAGTTAAAAATACATTTCTTTCTGTGGAATCAATGGTAAATTACCTTTGGTTTGGGTTCTTGTTCGGGGATAATAAGGATCTTTCCAATATTTTTGTGGTCGTGCATTTTTTGCATGGCCTCACCAACCTGTAAGAAAAATTAATGAAACTTAGGATAAACTTACAAATTAAAAATGAATTTAGAAAAACGAAATGCACCAGCATTTGCAATAGACTGTCATCTCAAAATGATATAAACTCTAAATTGCATATATAGGCTTATCAAAAGTTTAGATTCAGAATATTCTTGTTGTATATAGGCCCTGCTCGATTCAGTGGGTATTCTCCTTTATATGGGATTGGCCCTCTCTAAAACACCTAAAACTGAATTTGTTTACGTCTTGTTTACGTCCTGACAAAGTTCTGACGAACAAGCAACTCTATGCGGGCTTCTATTGAATGCTTTTTCAGTACCAGGAAACAAAAATTGTGAAGAGCCTATTGCAACCTTGCAATGAATTTTTGTGACTTTTACCCCTTTTATAAATATGTCACGAGTATTGTCTTTACAAATTTCTGGCCAACGAGCTACAATGCTACCCAAGCTTTTGACAAATTGTTTGGTATTTTTTCAATTCCCGGAAAACAATGCATGTCAAGGGCCCGTCTCGAGCATTTTGTGAAATTCAATCACATTATTCACAAAAGTGGTCGATCGAAAATTCACAAAAAAAAAACCCACGCATTCATAAAAGTGGGCGATACAACTCATGAGCTTGAAAACGGGGTGTTTGTCACAAAACGTGTGACCTATTCACAAAGTGGTAAATTAACAAGGAATGGTTGTAACAGAGAATTTCCCACCTCCTCAAAAGCATATGTAGAATCAATAACCGGGTTGAGTATGTTGACTGTGTGAAGCTTGAAGATTTCGTTCATGATTGTCTTGACTCGCTCCTCGCCGCCTTGGTTGAAGAGGAAATGGTAGAATTGGAAGCCACCCACGGACTTGTTCTCATCCCATAGCTTGCCGGGTTTGACACTGTCCACATTCCACCACTACAAGGCCAAGAGTGGTAATAAATTAGCATTTTGCATGCACATTTCATAGTGTCTGGTGAACTGACGTACTTCCTTTCACATGCACACTTAGTATTCACTTGACCAGACTACTTTTTGTTGCTATCTGGTGCACGCGGAAGGTGTAAAGTACGGCATCAATACCGTGTTTACCGTAGGAGAGAATGTCATATAGATCAACCAGACTGATTACTAGGCATTAGCGTGCACCACGTAGCAACGACAGCGTAATATGCTATATTACATACGTGTAGCAAATCTTTAATTAATGTACTTGTACTTGAGTGGTTTTTAACAATAGGGCTTCCATTTTCTACCTCTGGGACTGGAAGGACATCGTAAATCACAAATATTGGCACCAATAACGGTGCCAGGTGCTACTGAGGAAGTCACATAGTTAACATTGAAAAAGAATGCGCACTTTTCTGAAGCAGATTTGGGTTAGGCCTGCCTACATACGAACTCGGCAAGTTAATCGGGACTCTTATACAGTGAAACCTGCTATTAGGGCCACCTTGATAAACAGGCCACCTGCATTTAGTGGCCACCCACCTTTGGTCCTAAATGCTATGTGTATAATGCTTAAGAAACCTCTATAAAGAGGCCACCTCCATATAGTGGCCATTTTTTTACGGTCCCGAGGGTGGCCACTATAGACAAGTTTCACTACCTACATGTACTATACAACGCAGGCCGTTGACCGAATTCATGACAATGGAGAAATATATTTAGGCCTATAGCACTGTCCTTTAAACTCACCGTCCTCGCATAACTGAAGAAACTTCTTGTTTCCCCCGTGACGACATTGCTAATTCCTAAAAGTAAGAACATACATTATGGTCATGATGAAATTTGCACAAAGCCAGTTAACCCCCGAACATCCCATTGTAAAAAGAAATATGTGGGTGAAAAGGGCACCAGCACACCGCCCCGCCCCCTACACCCCCCACCCCTCCCCCACCCCTCCCCCACCCCTCCCCCACCCCTCACCCCTCCCCCACCCCCCACCCCTCCCCCACCCCCCACCCCTCCCCCACCCCCACCCCTCCCCCACCCCCCACCCCTCCCCCACCCCCCCACCCCTCCCCCACCCCCGACGTCGGCGCTCGCATGGACTGGCGAAATGTTTCGATACTCCACTGGCGCTCCCCCCCCGCCCTCCCCCAAACCCCCGCCCCCCAATTCCTCCCCCAAGTAGCCCCCTATGGAGAGAACCCTGGCTATGCTGCTGCAGACCCACCCCTAGTCTTGTCACAAGACCGTATTTTGGTTCCCCCTTCCACGCCCCGCCTACGCGCTACCCACTACCGATAGAGGGCGCCATTCACACTTCCACCTTCCGGAAGGTGGAAGTGTGAATGGCGCCCTCTATCGGTAGTGGGTAGCGCGTAGGCGGGGCGTGGAAGGGGGGAACCAAAATACGGTCTTGTGACAAGACTAACCCACCCCCGGCCCGTGTCTTTATGTATTGTCCAAATTAAGAAGAGCAGCATATAGTCGTACCAAACAATATTTTATCATCAAAGCAAGGCCCAATGTTTCATATGCAAGCATTTTTATGGATCCCTGGGGCCGATTTCACTAACGCTTTGCGATGATCGCTAATGCCTAAATCAATCGCTAAACTCGAAATCCATCGCAGTTTAGCGATCAACTTCGAAGAGCGATTTCACAAAAACTTAGCGATGGCGTTGGCCATCGCTAGTTGTTATTTAGCGATGAATATTTAGCGACGACTAATTTGTCATCGTAAATGGCAACATTCATCGCTAAAATACAATTTCGCGCCATTTGTTTAGTATTTTGAAGGTTTGGTGATTTTCAGTGTGTCTCGAAATGGCGTTTCAGTTGTTGTACATAAACAACGCAATAGCATTACCGAGAGAGAGGGTTTTCAGGGACAGGACAAATCCTCTGGATTCATACAATGACAAAAAGATGCACAAATATTATCGGTTTACGCGGAATGGTGTCATGAGAATTATTGACATTTTAGAGCCACATCTCCGCCCTTCAACTCTTAGGAGCCACGCAATAGATGCAACCGTTCAAGTATTAAGCTCTCAGGATGCTTCTATTCCACAACATCCGAGCATCATGGCCTGTACGTCGCTATAGTGTCTGCGCTGCAGAATCGATCGTGCATCAAGTCACCGAATTTCTGGGTGTTTACGCGTTACTAAGCGATCGTCCTCGTCCAATAAATGTATTTATAATTAATACTCATCGCTATTGCGACGGCTTTAGTGAAATGCAAAATCCATCGCCACCGCAATAACGATGGATTTGAATTTAGCGATCATTCTAACGATGGTCGCAAAACAGCGTGTTAGTGAAATCGGCCCCTGGACTATGGGCATTATCATATGTAAACACCTCAACAACACTCAGTTCTCCCCTAAATAATTGATTATATCTCCCAAAGTAAATTTTGGAAGTACATGAAACTTGGTGTGAATGATTAGTGCAATGCATGGAATGCGCATTTCAAGTGGTGGGTCCATACCTAATGTTATGCATGAATGAGCAGCATTTAAAGGTGAAATTGACACTTTTCAAAAATTGCAAAATGCAGTCAACAATTCCCTGATTCTTTTCACACATAACAAGTACAGTTTTGGTCCTCGGTATCTGCACCGTAAATGCACTAAGCATTTTAAATTAACTTTAAAAAAATGCCACGCATGTCCATTTAAGACAGGGCCATTGCCATAGGCCTGCTAGAGACCTTTACACATGTAAAACAAGTAGCCCTTAGGATGGGAGTCACTCAGTCCAAATGCAATAAGAAAATTCGAATTGATTGGAGCTGTCGCAGACTTGCCAAGAGTGGTCAATGACCTTTTAGAGATTCAAGAAATTTACCGGATGATATGGCCAGCAAACTCCCCAGATCTCAATCCCATAGAACATTTGTGGGATCAATTAATCAGAGACCTGATGATCAAACAATACTCCAGGACTTGCCCCAGATGCTGCAGGAGTGGATTACCCTTCCGCAGCGGAGGATCACCCGTTAGGAGGAAATTCCAGTTGAGTCCCGTTAAACGAGACCTAATGGGATCCCATTCAAGTCCCATTCAATTCCCGTTCAATGCAACGGGACCTATGTGGAATTTGGGAAATTTCCCATTAAATTCTGTTAAATCCCGTTGGTCCCGTTGGAATTTAGGCAATCCCATTAAGTCCCATTGAAAATGTCAATGGGACTAATGGGATGCAATGGGAATTTTCTATAATTGCATCAACACAATATGGGTGACCGATGTCATCAGTTACAAAATCACGGTGTTACACAAGATATACTGAGGACCAAAACTGTACTTGTCATGTGTGACAAGAATTGGGGAATAATTTGTTGACTGCATTTTGCAATTTTTGAAAAGTATCCACTTCACCTTTAAATGCTGCTCAGTCATGCATAACATTAGGTATGGACCCACCACTTGAAATGCACGCTCATGTCGTATGTCCTGCAATGTCAGCACCAAAGGTGACCAAAACTTATTAGGAGGAAATTGGTATAGGCCTACCCCAAACGCTCATTTATTTACATGTATTATTTGCTAATGATATATGAATATAACTTTTAAAAAAGAATTCCAGGAACTCATAGAATAATCTAAACTGCTTTGTAGACACTTCGGCCATATAGTAATACTTGCTATTAACAATTTTGATAGGGTTTTAATTTTCTTGTCAACTCATAAAGTAAAATGTTGTGTCACTGCAAATGTTGTAATGGCTTTTAGATATACATGTATTAAGTGATCAAAAAGTATGCACAGTGTTTGTCTTGTGTCTGTCCAACAAATTAACTGTGCAACATGATAACAAAATTAAGAAATTACAATTAGACTTTGATTTAATCATAGCCTATCCCCATATTGTTATTGTGCTGCTAGCTTTTGGAACCGTAATTAACGACCCCGAGTAGCCATATTAAGCATGCACACAAACTTGTACAGAGCCACGGCTTGAAATAACACACGAGTTAATATCTATTAAGCCTTCATCTAAAAAATAGCCATGAATTTGGGACGCAGCTCAAACTGCGTGGGTTTCGGAAACTTTTTTTCTGGGAAGTCTCGTCAGTGGAATATGTGGACCGAAAACCAATCTGGGAGCGCCGGAATCCAGTCTATTAAACAATAAACTGGTTTCCGGATCACTGTTTCACATGAGCCCACGAATATTTGTGTTTGTATAAATTATGGAATATGGATTATGGGCTTGGGTTTCCATAACCAGTCTATACAACATGTCAGCGCAGGCAAGTTTGCGATGTTTTTACAATTTTTGGGAAAGTTAGCCTAGTAGTAGGCCTAGTATGATCATGGCTTCAGACCTTGTGAACAAAAATTATACAAATATCACATGGTATGAGGGTAGATAGTCGATATTATTAGTTCCCCGAGGTATTGGAAGTTGACATGCTAGATCCCGGCGAAGGCCGTGAGCATGGTGAGGCGTGAAAATTAGAACTAAATTAGAACCCGAAATGAACCATGTGATATTTGTTTGGTATTTTTTTCCGTATACATTGCACAAAGATTTGAAGGAAATTACCTCCTGGAATCAACAGATAATCTAATTTTAAGATATACTTCCCACTTGCACTTTTGTCGCAAATGTTGCTTTTCTGTAGAAAAATCACATTTTCTCCTCCAAAAATTGAACTCAGTTAGCATGGTTAGTGCACAAGATAACCATTCACGTGTGCGCGCAGCGCCCTCTGTTGTCGCACTTACGCACGGACCGCTCGCGTCGTAATTTTGTGCATTACTTTATCAGTAATTTTATAATTTATTTATCAAAAAAATGCAACATTTCCGACAGAAGTGCAAGTGGGAAGTAGGCCTATATCTTAAAATTTGATGATCTGTTGTCTGATTCAGGAGGTAATTTCATTCAAATCTTTGTTCAATGTATACGGAAAATATAAAAATATTTCCCACCTACTCGCCCTAAATATTTTTTTTTATGTATTAGGAAACACAGGTATTTTTTCTTGGCCTAATCTGCTGCCCAATCCCTACCAAACTCTGATACATGTAACTTCTTAATAATATCCTTACCTTGTTTTGGCAGAATCTGCTCACGGAATCCTTGCAAATGCACCCTCAGAAGTCAACAACAGTACGTATGTCATGCATCTACATGTACATGGGGCATATGTACATAAGTATGGCCAATGTATATGCTGGTATGCCCCCATAGTACTCAGTTTCAGCCCGGTTCATACTTCATGCGAAAGCGAACGCGAACGCAAATCTGACAGTAAATCTGACATCAAACTTTTCGCAGCGAACATTCACGCAAGTTGAAAATAGTTCAACTTTCTGCAAATTTACGGCGCGAAAACTTAGCTGTGACGTCACATTCGCGTTCGCATTCGCTTTCGAATGAAGTACCGTATGAACCGGGCTTTACTCACCATATAAAACATACTTTCCCATGGGTTTAAGCAAGTCATAGCCTTTGTTAGTGTCCTCCCCACAAAGGCCGTCAAGCACAATGTCAACCCCTTTGGGGTCAATCCTGTTGTGAGAAAGAATAGTGAAAGCAATACAATAATATAAATGTGTGAACTTGTCTGAGGAAGCCCCAATCAAGGTGCCTTCCCATACATTATCTCATTGTTCAGTTGACTAGAGTTGAGCGGAGTGTGATGGGCCAGGATTATGACTGCTCAATATGCAAACAGTTGGGGAGGGGGTGTTGTAGTAACCTACTACCCGGTATGCTGTTTGTACAAGAGGGGTGGGGATTCCAGTTTTATCTGTAGGATTTCTGTTCATACTTTTGAGCCACTCTGCACTTCTATGTAGGTGTATACGTTATTCAACTTGATGACGTTTTCTTTTTTTTTCCTCGGTAATCCTACTTGTACCAGTGCATGTGCCAATTATTTCCAAAAAATACATTGTAGATTTTGTTCTAACCCAACAATCATACATACATATATCTGAATATCCATTGGAAGAAAAACAGGAAAATTTGCAATCCACAAATTGGACGTGGAAGCAAAAAGATTGGTGTAATCGTTGCATATATGACTCATGATATGGTATCAAAACCTCAATACCCATGAAAAATTGGAGGGCGTCAAAAATGTGATCTGGTTACACGCTCCTTTAATTAGGAGAACTTACGTTTTGATAGCCTGGATGTAATCACAGTTTGCTCGGTCAAACAGGTGGTCAAATTTATCTTTGATGCTTTCATGTTTGACTGTGGATGCGGTCCCAAAGATCTTGATGTCATCAACCATCTTGCACAGCTGTGCTACAGCAATGCCCTGGCCAATTAAAATCAGGGAAACTCAGGGATGCAAATTTCAAGCTGATCAGCTACCTTTCCTCTCTATTTTGTTAGTGTCATTATATCTCGAAAACAATGTCCTTATTGTAAGATTCCTGACTTTCTCTTTACCGATCAACACTCCACACTACATAATTCAAGAATCAGACTTTTCTGTAGTTATTTTTCAAAAAGTGGATTATGAATAGAAATCACTTTGTTACTATGTGATTGGTTACCAAGTTGTCAACAGAACACGGACCACATCACACACACTGGAGCTCAGCATACATGTACACTTCACCAAGTGCTTTAATAAGGGATCACTGGCACCTGCATTTTTAAGGGGTGAAGTCTGAGGGGGTGGGTGGGAGGTGGGGAGGTGGGGAGGTGGGGAGGTGGGGAGGTGGGGAGGTGGGGAGGTGGGGAGGTGGGGAGGTGGGGAGGTGGGGAGGTGGGGAAGGGGGCGGGGCAGCTAGGGAGGTGGGGAAGGGGGCGGGGCAGCTAGTATGGTGTACAATGTATGTTCTTTTGATAAGTTTTATTAAATTGATCAGATGGTGTCCCAGCAGTTTTGTAGTACATGTACTGTACGTCACTTCAGTCCATTATAGTTGGGCATTGTGGCAGAAAGCATTTAGTATACAGGTACATTAAAGGCCTGTGTATCATATTGGAATAAGAGTGTAAAATATCTAAGGAAGAATGTTGGTAAACTAGCCTGAAGAAAGTTTTGCTACATGTACATGTACTTAGATGTATCAATGCTTCAGAAAACCGTGAAAATCTATATATAGATTTTGTGTACAAGTGAATGGTAAAAAAGTCCTGTACACGGGACCTTTTTAGAAAACCACCTTCTGTTGTCAATTTCCAACATGAAAAACCATTTTGGACGGAAATAAATTCATGTGGTGTTTGTTACCATTGCTATCAACACTTTGTAAGGTATTTTTTGTCAACTCATTAAAAACAAAATTGGGTCATTGCAAATGATATGAATCTAATTCATTATTTGAATCTAATTATTATTTTTAAAAAATCTATGCAGACATTGTAGCATCAAGATTCATACGTCTACCTACCACGCCACCACCAGCCGAGTGTACAAGAACAGACTTCCCCTTGGTCAAGTTTGAGATTTCATACAGCAGCATGTAGGCCACGGCATAGCACAAGGCTAATGCTGCACCTTCCTCATACGTCATCTTATTGGGCATCTCATAGACAAACTGGGCAGAGACTGCAATCGCCTCCGCAAAGGTGCCGCTACGCTGGAAGGCAACCACTCGATCCCCCACCTGTTGAGGTTTGTCAATCTTGTTAGTAAATGTCTTTCCACAGTAATTAGATCCCAGCTCACTTCAGATGTCTTGATTTTTATATTTTGGTTATCAAGTAATACTCATTTTGCCCCAAAAAGTCCCACAACATACATTTTCCATTATGCAAAACAAAATGGAAAAACGTCACATAGTGGTCTGTCCACATTACATACAGATTCGGCAATTTTGTACATCTTTTGTTTAAAGAAGTGTACATATGTTGTGGCAGAAATTCCCTTTTGGTGCTAAAGTTATTTCCCGAGAACAGTACAAAGAAATTTCTTTGAGTTCAAGATAAACTGAAGACATCTGAAAGGAACTATTGTCTTTTTCAAATGTACTCCATCACTGTGGAATGTGATATCAACATATGGGTCTTTCTATAAATTAGGGGTCCAATGTTGGTGTCCCCCGTTACATTTTACATCTTGTTTTTGTAAATTCAGGACACATTCTTTAAATACTTTCCATCTCAAAGAGTGAGTACATAAAGTACAATTCATACAAAATAGTCCATTTTAATTATTTTTGTACAAAAAATAACACATCAGGTGTAACGGGGGACACTAAATGTCACACTTTTGGACCCCTAATTTATAGAAAGACCCATATGCTAATTCCTTCCCTGTAGATGACTGCAATATACACCAATGCAATATCTGGTATTGTTCCTATTCACCATTGAAATGAAACAACCAAACTTGGGATGAGAGTAAAATTGTTACTTTGCCCAGTTGACACCCATGCAACACAGAGAGAAAAATTGGGTTCATAGGGAAAACCTGATGGAGTATACCACTGTGCCTTATAGCTCGCCTGGTAGAGCATCTGCCCGGTGAGTCAGAGGTCTCGGGTTTGAATTCCGATAAGGCCCTTATGATTTTTCTCTCATTCCAAGTTTGGTTGCAATATACCAGGGTTGTAACGAGTCTCCTTCTGCTCGAGTCTCAAGTCAAGTCAAATTGCCTTCGATTCTCAAGTCAAGTCAAGTCAAGTCAAGTCAAGTCAAACTGCCTTAGAGTCCCAAGTCAAACTGCCTTTAAGTTTCAAGACAAGTCAAGTCAAGTCAAATAGTCTCGACAGTAACCGACAGTAAATTTGCTCAAACTATTTTCAAAATGAGTCTAAACGCTGAAACTTGCATTGCTTTGGCCAAGAATGCTTATGACATGTTAAAACAAAGCTTAGTCTTATAGGTTTGTGCAGTGCTGAAATACAAGTCCGTACTCAAAATGACCAAAAAAATGCACAAAAGTGTAATTTTATTTTTGGCAGACTCGAGTCAAAAAGTGCAAGTCAAGTCGAGTCATTTGAGGTTCGAGTCTCAACTCAAGTGAAGTCAGTGAAACTCGAGTCCGAGTCATTACTATACTGATCTATACAGCAGCATGGACTACATGTAGTAAGGCTTACTTAGCAGTTGATCAATATAACAGAAAAAAACACGTGGATATAAATGGAGATAGCGTAACATTGTCTATGTTGAGGGCTGATTCAAAAATAAATTTGCATAAAAAGTGCATTTATTCTCCAACTTTTGCCTAGATATTACAATTAAACTTACAATTAAACTCTCAATTAAACTTAGAGATTTTTTTTCATTGTGGGGATGGGAACTTACTTCTGCCGAAAAAAATCACGGTTGTCAAATATAGGAAATGTGAAGTCATTGAACACCTTGCCTCTTTTTTGCCACTGGGGGCATCATGTTATTGGTTATCTTCTTTGATCAAATGCTTATAAGCAATGTGACAAGGTGGGAATCACCTATAAGTGATGTGATTGGAAGGAGTTGCGTGTGTGAAAAGTACAACTTTCCTGGCCGACTACAAGTAAATGTAGGTATTGTATGCATGTACCATGTGTTATCACAAACCTTGCGTAACGTACACCATAATTTGTATGCAAATGGCTCCTTCCAATTACATCATGAACATGTAATGATTATGCATGTCTTGGTGGCATACATGTACGCCAATTTGACCAAAGACCGCAATTTGATGACGAGCAAATCAAACATTCATAAAATGTAAAGAGGTACTTTCAGATTAGAGGAGAATTATTTTTTTTTATTATCTCTTTGGTGTGGTCATGTTTGGCCTTCAACATATTGTAGGCAGTGGCGTTGTAGGGGAGGCAGAAGGGGGAGGGGAACCCCTTGTGCCCCTCCAAGATTTGAGGTTTTGAAAACTGCATATACTCTGCTTTGTGTGCCCTCGTCCAACGTGTTGTGCCATCCCTTGGCTCTCCACTTAGTGACACCTCATTTAAAAAGAAACAAATGAGGTCTATCAATTTTTCATTTAACTTTTTGTTCATATTTTGCTTGTTTCTTTGTAAAATGAACGGTCAGTACAGACAATGACAATTTTATAAAGCAAGGCTTGCCTTGAATTCATCGACGCCAGTCCCCATAGCTTCAATGTAGCCAGAACACTCGGTGCCTAGAATAAACGGCGTGCGTGGGCAGTCATCAATGGAGCCCTGGCGCATCATCAGATCTAGGAAGTTTAAGCCACTGTCGGAGCAAAAATGGTACATTTTATGCAGAGATTCTTTGAGACATTTACCGGTAGTTAAATTTATAGCCATTTTGTCCACTTCAAATTACCGGTATTTAAAAGCACTTACGGATTGCGTGTACATGTACTTTGAGACACTGCTTGAGTGGAGTTGTTCGGAAATACAAAAATTATCATGCGCTAATTTGCCAATTGAAATCAGTGTTCAGATTTTGATAATGTTCATAATAATTTTATAATGTTCATAACGTTAATCTTTGCAATGCAAGACTTGAAGTCAATTCAAAAGGCCCCTGAAATAGATTTTGACCAATTAACGTCTGTATACAACAGTTGCATATAGAGTTGAACCTCGTTAATATTAAGAGGTCATTATTAGCAAATTGCCTCGCTATAACGGGAACATTGGATCATCAGGAGTAAAGAGAATGAAGAACAGAGGGTTGGGACCTGTGATTGTTCTTGTTATAAGCAGTATGTTGTATTAACGGTGCTCTTATTATCAGGGTTTGACTAAAGTTGTAATTGTGAAAAAAGGAAAGCTTCAGGCCTATTATATAGAAGACTTTTGATTACATCTCAAGTTCTGTTCTCGAGCAAGAAAAACGTGGAGCCAGTGAAAGTGTGGAGTTTGGAATGATTTACTTTTGGATTCTCAAAATGACCCAACAGAATAATCTCTTTATAAATATTTATTAGAATATACTGCTCACAAAAATAAGACAAACATAATTCCCCCTAAATTTCATTTTTTTCGGCCTTGAATTTTGTTTCTACTGCAGTAATATAATAATTGGGGCAAGCCGGGCATGGGTTTGGGGCGTATCTTAAGTAATCTCTTGGAGGGGTGGTTATCTCATGAAGGGTTTTATCCCTCTGTTGGGCTTGCAAAACTCACGTGATAGCCAATCCCAATCAGTGAGGAACAACTACACTACCGTGATTCGAGACCACCAGTTGGCTTCATAGCTCATTATTGGTAGGGTGCTGCACGTTGAGCAGAAGGTCCGCGGCTCGAATCCCGGTGGAGCCAAGTTGCTTTCCACTGCATTCAGATTTTCCAAACTCATGGACATCTGTCCACATTTGTATCGAATTTATTCACCCCGGCGGTTTCTGGGTCACAATCCCTAAAAAATAATCCCTTATTCATACATAATATAATATAATAACGTAGCCTATGTCCAAAGAGTGATAATACAGCAGATGCCTTACTATGCCAATTGCTGTTGAAAACATACACAGACCAAAAAGAGACCGAAATAAAACCCACATTCTCTTTGAGTCTTTTGTAAACAGTGTAGCTTTACGAAATATTTGGGTATTTTATTTCAAACTAAACACACACTTACAATATCCATTAAAACAAATAATATTATGATCGATTTTGTTGAGAGCCCTTTGCAGAAATAAAGATGAAATGATCCGTTTTGAGTCTTTCTCAAAGCAGCTTGAAAGTAGAACACATGATTGGTAAATAGGTGCACATAATATAGGTGCAGTACTTCTGAAAACTTGAAAATACATGCATGGCTTTTCTTTTGTAAACGACTTTTTAATTTTTTTAAAATAGAAAACCACCCTCAGTTGTTGATTTCTCACACAAAATGCCATTTTGGACTGAAATAAAATCGTGGTGTTTTGTACCATTGTTATTAACACTTTTAGTAAGGTTTTTCTTGTCAACTAGTAACAAAAATTGGGGTAACTGCAAATGATGTACTCTATACCTTTAGCACTCGAGATAAAATATGTTCAAATTTGTTTTGGTTAAAATTACAAACAAGCACTTGACGTATCACAATTGTTGTTAGGTCATCGCATAGAATACAAAGTTGCAACAATTTTTATTTCATACGATCATTGGAAAACTTTTAAAAACACGAACAACACCATGGCATAACTAAAAAATAATATTGATAAACTGGCTTGAGGAAATTTCAGCCACATAGATGCAGTAATACTTAAGAAAACCTGAAAAATCCATGTTAGTTTTGGTGTATGAATAAATGGTAAAACGTTCTCTGCAGACCACCTTCAGTTGGCAATTTATCCCGCAAAGGTACCATTTTGCACACAAAAATCATGTTGTGTTTGTTACCATTACTATCAACACTTTCAGTCAGGTTTTTCTTGTCAACTCGTGAAATAAAATAATGAGCGAAGCGCGCGCTGCAGTGTTGCATTGCAAAACGGATTGATCCGCCGGCAGCGTGCATTCAAAGTCCTGCTGGTCTTCCGACTTACGAACATCTCCAAGATTTATTCAGAGCACGGCAGTATATGGCTGTGCTCACCAGCAACCACCACAACTTGACAAGGTGTTTTGGCTATAGTCACGCATGCTTAAAATAGTAGACAAGTTGTCTGATTGAACATATGCCTATATGCTTTAGGCTGCATGCAGGAAAATTTGACTACTATACATTACTATAGGTATGGCTAGCTATTTAAAGGGGCCCTGAATGGTATTTTTATCTAAGAAAAACTCTATTTTTTTGGGGGGGGGGGGGGGGGGGGGTGGGGGGGGGGGGGGGGGGGTGGGGGGGGGGGGGGTGGGGTGGGGTGGGTGGGTGGTGCCGGGGCGATCGGTGCAGGAGGGGAGAGGGGAGATAAAGTCAAGGTTTTGGTTTTTATTATGAATTTGCAGGGGCGGATCCAGGAATTTTTCCAGGAGGGGGTTTTGCCACCAGGGAGGGGTTTTGCCCATCAGATTTTTATGTCTGCTTGTTTCGGACAGGCGGACACGCAAAAAATGCATTACATTATATTTTTTGCATATTCATAAGCATGGTTTCCCCTCCATGACCTGACGATCCCCCAAATCCATGGATTTCCAGAGAGGGGTCATGGAAGTACTATAGTATGGTGGCCCCGGAGGGACATATTGTAGTCGTGAATTTGTTTCGCGACGTCGCGAATATTTTCGCGATGTCTTAATTTTTTTTTTTTGGGACGTCGCGAAAAATTTTCGCGACTAGGTCGTGAATTTTTTTGCGACGTCGTAAATTTTCGTTGTAAATATTTTTCAGTGGCTTGGGGGGTTCAACAGTGTGTACATTGCAGCAAACTAGGTCATGTCGCCCCCGAATGACTCGTCCCTTGACCGAGTCGTCCCTGGTCGACTCGCCTCTTCACCCGATTACACAGAATGGCCAAACGTGAATGCTTATCAACAGTGGTACATGTATTTTGTCAGTATTTTGATATTATTTTTTCTGAATTTTATGTTGATATTATTTTTATTGTATTGCGCATTTTGACATTAGTTTTATGAAATACATGTATAAATTTATACTTAGCAATCGGTCCAGTTTATCGGTTGGGTCAAGGGGCGATTTAGCCGTGGCGTCTCGGTCAAGGAGCGAGTCGGCCAGGGGGCGAGTCGGCCAGGGGGCGAAACGTACCACCGTACCGTCACGACAGTGCATATGGCGCGCGCAAAATCGCTGCTTGGCGCCAAACGCCCTCTATCGCTAGCTTGGTGAGCAAGTACCCCTGAAGCTGCTGAAAATTTTTGGCGACAAAATTAACGCCAAGTCGTGAAATTTTTCACGCCCAGTCGTGAATTTTTTACGACTTGTCGTGAAATTTTTAATAGCCAAATATTTACGACGTCGCGAAAAAAATTCACGACGTCGTAAATTTTTTTCGCGACGTCGCGAAAATTTTCAGAACATCGCGAAAAGTATTCACGACGTCGCGAAAATATTCACGACTACAATATGTCCCTCCGGGGCCACCATACTATAGACATCCAGGATTTTTTTCCCACCAGCATGTACATCCTTGGACACTATCAGTGTTTTAAGTGTAGCATTACAATAGCTGTTCCACAAAATCCACTCGCGTCGAAAAATGACAGCATTGTACACGAGTTACATTCAAACACGGAACTAAATCTGTCAGATTTCCAAAATTACACAGTTAACGATGTTTGTTTGTCTTTTAGCGACCAAGTTTACACAAAGATTACTCCCATATGTTGTTTGAAAATGTTGAGGAAAACGTTTAAGATATGTGCTGATCTAATAAACAATTCTCAAATCTGCAGGTACTAGTACCCTTTGCAGTCAAAGAGGCCACCTTTTTATAGTGGCCATTCATCTTTGGTCCCAAATGTCGTGTGTATAATGCTAATGCAATTAACCCTTGTATATAGTGGCCAGTTGTTTACGGTCCCGAGGGTGGCCACTAATGCAAGTTTCACTATTAAAATCATGATTACATAATGAAGTTTTTAAAGCCTGTAAAGGTGCTATATGTACATTACAAATGTCCATCTGCCCTCCGTGATCTTTGGCTCTCTTGTAGGCCTACGTGTAAAACCGAGAGGTCGATAGCCGTGTGTATAGATGTAATCACATAAACAAGGTGGTTGCTATATAGCGCGTGGCGGTTTTTCCATATGCGCATCAGCTGCAGCACATTAAAATATCGTGACATTTAGGAGCATCCCGCTTGAATGAGTGCCCTGTTCGCGCGTAATTCCGAGGCCTTTGGAGATTTCAAAACAAAAGAAACATATATTGTCCAACGTGCATGTGGGGGAGGGGGAGTGGGCGGTTCACTGATAACTCTATGATAACACTGGCATTTTCTACATATATATCTTTATGATTCACTGATTCACTAATTCAAGTTTTTCGGCAGTGCATGATGGGTTTAAGGAATAGTTTGGCACCATATGGTAGCATTCCAAATCGCGTTACGTATTATAAATGTCGTTGAAAATAAAGGCAATAGTAGGCCTACGCCTTATAATTTTATTTTGCGCAAACGAGCGTAAACATTTCTAAATTAATAATTTAGTGTCGGCAGCTTATATTAAGTAAAATGATAATTGTATAGGATCCCGATTGCGTCAGTCTCAAATGTTGCCACAAAAAACACATGCTTGTAGTGATTGGAAAGGACACTTTAATAGGAAAATTGAATTGTGTTGGAAAATTGCAAGAGCGCCAAGACCAACAAAGGTCCAACCTACCGCTGGTTTGCTCGACAAAATTATACATGTATTTTTGCCAATGCTTCTGTAGTTTAGGGACCAGCATTCACGATGTAGGATAGACAAACACATTTTTCTTTTAAAAATACAAATAAGGTGGAGTAACCACACGCAATTGCACAGTATACGAAGAAAGATTTGTATCTTGTCCCACAGTATACATGTACATGGCGCATAATAATATACATTTCTCTGCATAGTTTTGTCAAGCTCACTGATTAATTATTTTATTCGGTGTATAGGCTATAGCCTTGTAAATGTCGAACACTTTTAAGAATGCTTATAGTTACATTCTCCTCATGCATGCATTGTGATGCCGATAAATCGCGTTTTATATTTCTTTGGAAATAAAAATGTGAAAATTCAAAGTCAAACATCTCCATCTTTGACCCGGACCATAACTGGAATAATGTATGTATTATGGTTTGGTCAGGGTTTATGCCACCGAAAATAGTTGCTGGTACTGACTGCTGTCAATTTGCTGGTATATTATAAATATGAGTCCGACACGTGACAAAATTTGATAATTGATATTCATCTATAGACGATGTGCTCTTTGTTTATATTTAAACCGCCTTCTGTCGACATTATTGGTCGTCGTTATGCGCACGCATCCTGTTTTGCATAAATTTGGTTTGGTAATGATGCCAAGCTCACGTCGTCTACACTTTATTTAAAAAACAATTTCCATACACAATAATTGACACATTTTTGACACATTAATGTATTAAGAAATCCCAAAAAAGCAGAGCTTGTCGAGTTTGGGAACCCACAACTGACATAAATACAGTTGGCAGTGTAAAGTGATTGCGAATGTGCCAAAGCGAAGTTTCTACATGGGCAAAAGCGCCCGAATATAGGCCTACTCTTTGCAGAGTGGCCTGAGCTATAGGTAACACCTTGAGAGTTACTCTAGTATGGTTCTTCTGGAACAGGTTTTTATGGGAAACAAGAATATTTTGGGTAAAAAGCCCAAATTTTAAACCCACACCCTAAAGGGGCGGGGCAGGGGAGTGGGCGGTGAGTCTATCCAGGGCATCTGAATAGTCTGGCGGGAGGATTAGGGTCCGATGCACACCACGATCAATAAAATCGGCTGATTAAGTGCCTACGTGAACACCTGGCACCTGTTAATTTCAATGGCGGCCATCTTATAAATTACCATGATCCTCAGCCTAACCACGTTATCCTGACTTCTTACCATTTTGAAAACCTCAGAATTGGATTCAGCACTCTTTTTTATTGATACAAATCGAAGCATTAATGCTACTGATGTAGCAAATGCTACAACATTAAAAAGTAAAAACTTTTAGTGTTTAAAAAATGCTTTCAGTAAAAGCATGTATATAATACTTAGTTTTTAATCATACAAACGCCGCGATATACATTTGTAGTTATCTACTTTTGCATCCTCTTAAAACAGTCCCCTTTAACGCACTCCCCGATCGTGCGTACCGAGGCCCTGTTGAAACCGGCCCCATTTCGCTGGGGAACAAGCGAGAGAAATCTTGTCGCCTCTGCTGGACCAATCAGGACGCTTGGCAGTGCATTGCAGGCATTGCGTGCATGCATGTGATACATGTACTCAGTAATGCTGGCTGTTGTCCGCGTCGGCGATTGGCTGCTATTTAAAGCATATACTGGGGAATCCGTTCCATTACATTCGTCAGCATGCATCCCTGTTATTAATTTGAAAAACTGCAGAGTAAATTAAGATCGTCCACGGAAATGTTTGTAGGAATGGGACAGTCATAAGAAACAGAACCTAATACAATTTCTGGAAAGTATAGAAATCTTTTTTTTTCCGGCACAACATGACCAAATTGATTAAATTACATCAAAATGACTCGGGCGTGTGTTGTCCGAGCACAACAGCCGGCTTACTCCACATATTTGCGTGGATTTCCTCGGGGTATTGTAACGTCGCTTAGCAGAGTGGAAATTCCCTGAGATCTCAGGATGCCACTTTTGGGGCGCCACGAGAGTGATCAAAGTAAAATCCAAATTTCTGCTAGCAAAATTATTTTTTGTTAATGCTTGAAGCGAAATTTTAAACCTCAACGAGAAAATTGGGTTGTCCACTTTTGGAGCATCGCGTTATTTTTCTGGTATGAATTGGAAGTTTTTAGTTGTCCACTTTTGGGGCGCCGCGATAGTTGTCAAAGTAAAATCCAGATTTCTGCTATAACAGAAAATAGCGTTTTTGGAAAAACCTCAAAATCTACTAGCAGAAAACGAGAAAATTGAGTTGTCCACATTTAAAGCATCAAATATCTCGTCGAGAAATCTAAGAACCTGAAAATCTACTAGCATAAAACGAGAACTTTGGGTTGTCTGCGTTTGACGCTCCATAAATGAGCCCACTCTTTCCCAGCTTCAGACTTATAACTTATAAGTCACATGTATTTTCACTAATTATTTGCACTAACGTGGTGAACTTCAAAAGAAAATAGGTCAACTCATCAGACAGCTTTGTGCCACGAAAGACGTTCAAAAGTAATTTCCATCCGATGTGCCACGCTAATTTCATCACAGAATCTTCTGATTTACGGTTGATTTTTAAAACGGAACTTTTGAATATTAACTTTGACTTGGCGTAAAACTGAGAGTTATACCTTACAGATTGAAAACAAAAGGAAAATTAGAGTAACTAATATGTTACGCTGCATGGAATACACTAACGCACTGTGTATAGTCACGGTATTATAATAAGAGCAAACCCTTGTTTGTGATCTACACTCTAAGAAATAATGGTTCAAGTCTGCACCTTAAAGGCAGTATACATCATTGGTAAACCCTTACAAACAGTGTCATATAGTGTCATCTTCCTGTATGAATAAAGATATGCATTATTAAAACCAACCTCAGTAAAATCTAGCTCCATACCTCGTCAAACTTTTGAGAAAACAGTGAAAAACCGTGTCGTTTTTCTTCCGAAATTGTGTGAAACGAAATGTCGAGGCGAGTTTTTGTACTAGCGCCCTCTTGCGATAAAATACATTACTGCAGGGATAAGCAGGCACTGTTTCATGTTTACGTAGTTTCTTCTAATACAACAGCCGTTTGATATGTGCGCAAATCAAGTAATCCGACACCGTCTCTGTACGCGCGCTAGCTGGCCGGCGGTTGGCAGCCGAGGTCAATTATATATACTGTATACAGTACAGTGTATATGGCATAGTAAACCGTATTCGTTGTACACGGTACGTGTTTTTTAGTAAATGTGTGTGTGTCATTACAAAAAAAGAGGAAAATGCAGGATTTTTTTTTATTTTCCGTATAAATACCATACACCCGCGCCACTAATCCTTCATAATATGACATAACACCCCACTGAGAAAGTGTAAATATGGCGAGGAAACATGAATTTAGGGGTGAAAATGTAATGTTTTCTTTGAATTTTTATGCCATATGTTCCATAGATTTTGTGCATGAAGTCAATTTTCAATGGGATATGAGGAAACAAGAGGAAATCAGCTGATCAACTGAAAAGTTTTGTGAATTTTTTACAACTTTTGTGACGAGTTTGTTGAAAAACGCATCTCGGCCGGTTTTGTAGAATATTGTAGAATATTGGCAATTTTTGTGACATTTTCACAAAAGTTGTAAATTAATTTCACAAAACACTTACATGTACTTCTGCACCGCTGACAAAAAGAGACAAAGACATTCTTTATTTTTCTTAAATTGTGTTTATTTCAAATAAAGGCAGTATACATGATTGGTCAAATAGTGTAATCTCCCTGTGTGATTGAAAAACAACCTGAGTAAAAAATCAGCTCTTTACTTCGTCTAACTTTTGAGAAAAGTCAAAAACCGGGCCGTTAGTTATTGTCCTGAAATATTGCGTGGTTATTAATCTGAGAAATTCACATCAATAGGCCTCTGTACATGTACACATTCGCTCATTTCTTAAATAAACACGCAAAATTGTGATACAACCACCCGATTTTTCGAACCGCATACCGTACTTGTACTATTTCTAATGGTCCCCAATATAGTCTCTAATATGATGCGTACGGGAAACGTGTGCGACTCGGAAAAAAATAAGGTGGTTGTATCACATTTTTCATCTAAAACAACTTCCTGAAACATAGATAATGAGAATTTCACATCAATTTGCTCAATTACACATGCGCTCATTTCTGTAATAAACACGCAAAATTGTTATACAACCACCCAATTTTTCCATTTTTTAGTTGCACATAATATACAGTACATGTACTGTGGGTAGTAGGCCTACAGTACAAAACACTCTGTACACCGCTGACAAAAGGAGATACAGACCACAGAAATTCCTATATTTTTCTAAAGAAATTGTCATATTCTCTACTTGCAGATGATATGGTTGACAAATCGATTGCATAAATGTTTAAATACGCAAGAAAACATATTCCAAGTAGGCCTAAGCCTAATGTGAACAAATTACAAACAACGCAATCAGGTGACGGGACACAATAATTAGAGGAAAATTGGAAATGCCGTTTGCAGTAAAATTTTCATGTTTTTTTCTTTTAGTCACTTCAGCTTTGAAAAACGTAGATAGGGCGGCAAAAGAATTCTTTTGTAACAGACATTTTTTTCGGCAACTTATTGCTTGCACCTGTTGATGAAAGCTTGACAAAAATGGCACGACGTTGGCACGACGTTGGCACGGCAGTGGCTTCAAACGTCGAACTTAATTGCAAACTCAAAGTCGAGCTTAAATACATCCAACATGGTGGATGAGTATTGTGCACGTCATGGACGTTGTGCTCGTGCGTTTTCCATTCTGTCCATTGTACGTCGCCATTTTATTATTTTGAAGCACTTGTTTGTTGGTTATTTCTTTACTAACATTACGCGCTGCGAGCATGCGCATTCCTAGTTAGGAACAAAATCGCGGACCAACTTCGAACTGGAATTAAATTTGACACGGCAGAAGCACGACGTTTGAAGCAAAGCCGTGCTTGTGCCACAGTAAATAGAGTTAGCACGGCAGACCCTGTCAAGCTAAAATCTTCTGCCGTGTCGAACTCATTTTGCCGAGCCAAATGATTTCAAACGTCGTGCTTGTGCCGTGTCGAATTTAAAAAAATCAAGTTGAATTTGATTCGACACGGCATAAGCGCAACATTTGAAACGGGCCTTAGTCTCCCTCTTGTCTATGAACTCCATGTATCTCCTTTGTGGCATTGTCCATGAATGTATATGTCAAGTACTGATGCAGAATGCCCTGGGCTATCATTTCGCCCATCACCTGCACAGATGTGGATAAAAAAAGACAACAATCAATAATGTAAATAATTGGCAAGAGTGAAACCTGTTATTATAGGCCAGGCCACCTTTCCAAAGTGTACACAAACATCTGAAGGTGGAACCTTGATATTAGGGCCCTCTCTAAACATGGTCAATGGGCCAGTGCAATAGATTTTCTTTGTATACAATTCTATAGCAGTTGAACCTGGATAATCTGGCCACATACAGTAAATTGCCTCATGTGCCACTACTGGAATATGGGTTCGAATCCTGGCCGTGACAGGTTGTGACACTTGAGCCCTTGAGCAAGGCACTTTACCATGCTTGCTCATAATAGGGGCAGAGGCAACTTGGTTGTCTCGCTTCGGACTAGTTACCCCTCCCAGCCCCACTTGTATGGTAAAGAGACTCGTAATTCTGATCTTGTTTCGGTGTGAAGAGCTGGTTTCTCCGTAATTGTCTTCGGTAGCCCTTACCTCGAGTGGCCATCGGGCCTTGTAATGGGCAACTTGCATAAAATTTTGTTTTAAAAAAAGGGAAATTTTATGAGAAGCCTAAAAAGTTGATAAAAACTTGAAAGATATCAACTTCATAATGTATTACTTCTACAGCGTAGCTGTATGTTATAAAATTATTGTTTCTCCATGCATGTGCCTTCTTAACCTCTGTGTAGGACCACCTGTTTATTCTGGCCAGATTTTGTTCGTCCCTTGGGTAGCCACTATAGTTTTAGTGTACATTGAATGCATTGATTATGAATAGTTATTATGGCACTTACAACATAACTTACCAAGAACCACAACTTTCTCGCCAAGGCATTTGTCCCTTGATTGCTGAAAGACGCCGGATGCCATGTCATCAATCGCGGGAAAGACGAATTTCAATTGGTAGCTGTGGAAAGTGTTTGGATGGAACATGTTCAAGTTAATGAACGTAAACATGAGGGCCACGTTCCTGTAATGGTTGCCAGACAGCACTAGTGCTGCTCCCAGCTTTAGATCTGCTACATGACTTCTTTGAATGGTCTCTTGGCAGCAAAAAGATGTGTGTCCCTCGGAACATTTCTGAAAAAGAAAATGCTTTGATTAAAGCAATTTGCAGAAAGCATCCTGATGCAATGATATCCACTAGAAAGTGATCAAGGTACTGATGCATAGCAGTTGACATTCAGATAAGTTTTTAAGTGCATGTTTAAAATTAGGTATCGAGGGTGATGTGTCATGGCTATTTGTTCTAAAGACAAGGCGCAGCCACAGAAAATGATAAGGCATTGAAATGACTTATGAACAGATTGGCTTTTATCGTCACATGTTATGTTCAATCATGTATGTTCAATCATGTAAAACTTTGGGTCATTTGATGAGCTTTTTAACTAACAGAAATGTACACTAAAAATACACAATTCGGGCGTTTAACAATAAGAGCACCACCAAGCATTTCTGTCCGAGAGGGCATTTTAGTGACAGATCGGTCGACATTGGTGTGTTCATTTACTGCACACACACATCAGATCTGATTTAAAAACAAATACCCGAGGTTAAAGTCTCTTTAGGAAGCCATTTATTTAAACACCGTTTGCAGAGAAAAAGTTGAATTGCTACTTTCTTGAGAATATACAAAATATTGCTTTTTCGTAAATGGACCCGAATTGACAGTGTGAAAGACCCACTGAGTATCAGCCATATGTAATAAAAGCAGAAACTGTTTTAATACAAAACAAGTGAAATGGAGCAATTACCAACCCATGTTATGTGTGCAGACGTTCCTGACTTGGCTATGTTGATGTCATTTGGCTGTTGGCAAGACTGACAGTGGGACCTTGCCTCCAGTGTCAAATCTCTCAGCCTTGTCTCAGTTATGATGTAAAGCTGTGTAGATTCAGCTTCCTTGACTGAAGGTGCAACTTTATGAAGCCCGCTCCGTGTGAAGGATGGCACGTCCTCTTCTTCTGCTTCCTTGAAGTCTTCTTGCACTCTCCCATGAATCTCCTCATCCCCTGCGATAAACTCCAGGCCATCAGTTTTTTTCTGATAAAGAGAACATATTTTTATGTTGCGGACCATACACCATCTACAGCATCCTAAACATCATTCAAACCTCCATCGTCACCTAAAAATTATATTCAATTTACATATGGGTCATTCTATAAATTTGGGATCCAATTTTTCTGTCCACGTTACATCTGACATCTTGTAAAATGTTGTAGTTCGTAAGTTCAGGACATATTCTTTAAATGCTCTCTATTTCAAAGAGTAATTACTTAAAGTATTATTCATAAAAACATGTTTTGAAGGCATTTTTAATGATACTTGTATGGCAAATAGCAGTATGTCAGGTGTAACGGGGACAGAAAAAGTCGCACGTTGGACCCCAAATTTACAGAATGACCCATATTACATACCAACATATTAATTTTGTAATACATGTATATGTTGCAAAAATGCACAAATATTTCAGCCAATATATGATGTAATAACATCATATATTGGTGTGCATCTTTCAATTGGATTGTACATGTAGCACAAGTCAGCATGTAAATTATTAACATTCTCTTAACATCGGAATAAGTTGCATTTTCAACCTACTTGCTCTTGTAGGAAACTACGGGATGCCATGACTCATCCAGTTGTTCTTCGTCCGAATTGGTAGGGTCAAAGTAAAGAAATTCTTCATCCTGTTTGTAGTCGATGCTGATTCTGTAAAAATTACAAACTCGTACATAAAAATATCTTAATATATACATGTACACAAAATGAAAGTAACTAATTTTCCTTACAAGGGTGCCCACATTTGAATAACAGTAGCCCAGCCCTACCCCACCAATTTCTTTTTTCGTAGTGTCCTGCACTTCCTACACCTATTTCTTCGAAAATGTCACTTTGTGGATAGTCGATGTGGTGTATGATTACAAATTTGTGCAATACTTGGTGTTAAAAGGTATGTAAGCGTATTTAGAAGTCAAACTAGGTACTTTCTGCTCGTTAAATACATGTATCAATTTTTAAAAAAGATCCGGAGGGTCCGACTTTCACAAACTGCCGTTTTTAACAACTCTTTTTCAAGAAAAATGTTGCCGGGCATTTACAGAAATCTGGGTCATTGTTTTTGAGAACCGAGTGGTTTTGGGGCATTGGGCAGCCCTGGTTTTGAAAGAACCGATTGTTTTTTTGCAGAAATCTGTTTTGGATATTGTGGCCCTGGAGGGCAGACCTGTCCGCAGAGTTGACCTGTCCGCAGAGTTAAAGTTCCACAGTTCCGCAAATTACCCACACCCAGTTAGCATGGTTAGCATTGGTTAGGTTATCCATAGAGCGAAGGGAGCTGAGTTGTAACTCCTTCTGTTCCTTGCTCTATGCCTTTTTATCAAGTCAGTATATGCAAGGAGAATAAGTGGAGACCAGTTAGCGGAATTCTTTCCAAATTATAAAATACTAATAGCCTAGGCTACATCATACATGTACTTTACTTACTTATCATGCATATCCAGAAGCATTCTGGCTAGGCCTACATCTGACATGTCATGCATGCATGTCATGCATGTAGATTCGCAGAGCTCGATGTGGATCGAGAGCTTATCCTCCTGCCTCCAGCGATCTGGCGATGCAGCATGGAAACTGGGAGTGCTATGTTGTCCGTCAAAAGCCGCTTGTTTTCTCGACAGAGGCGGTTTGAGGCAGACTTTGAGCGTTTTTTTTTGCGCTGTCTGTTTGCTTTGCCTTCGATCTTCCTGATTTTCGCCGCTCCTTTTCCATTTCTCCCGATTTGTTCAGCAACACGGCCCATTCGCGAAAAAAAAATTGTCTTTTTCCAAATCTCGACTTAGACTGAGGTTGAGGCTCGGGCATCAACTGTAACTTTTTCACAAATACTGCTTGAGTGAACTTGGACAAAAGACAGAGTGACATTGGGCGAAGGTTGTTGAATAACTATCCTTCCCGCATATCATTGCAGTACTGTTGCAGAAGTATTTGCGAAAAGGTGTACGGCCACATAGAGCCGGAGCCTTAGCCCAAGTTTAAATTTGGAGAAGGGCATTTGCAAAGTTACATCTAGTCTGGTACCCAGACCACAAATCTGTTGACTAGACTGAATTTTCGTTGTATGTGGAATATGTGGAGCGGGAACCAGTCTAAGTTACATCCTGCAGACAATCGGTCGTGTGAGGGCAGCATTGAACGAAATGTTTTAAAAAAACGAATTTTCGTCTCATGAGACCAAAACTATTTCTTTTGCTCATTTCTCAAAGACTATAGCACTTTAGACAAAATCATTTCAGGGGAAGTTTTCTACGGTCATCATGTTTATATTGTGTAAGTTAGGCGTAAATCTGTGAACATTTCTGATTTTCGAATTACCAATGATGTATACTGCCTTTAAGGGGTGCTTATCTTTGATACAATAGCAGCACCCCAATAGGAGCAAATGTGCACCCTGTGAGTATGGAGCAAGTCTGCACCCCACATGAAGGTGCAAGCCTGCACCCCGTGTGGTGCAGGCTTGCACCTCCAGAGGTTAAATCGTGCACCTTTAAGGGTGCAGAGCTTTGATACAATAGCAGCACCCTAAAGGGTGCAAAATTGAACCCAAAGACCAAGGTGCAAATATGCACCTAAAAAATGGGGTGTAGGCTTTCAAAGCGGGGTGCAATTATGCACCTCCAGGGGTAGTTATTGCACAACATGGCTGCATCCGCACCGAGGTGCAACTCTGCACCCTTAAAGTTCAATTATCAACCATGCAATAAATTCACGCTGGGGAAAAAATCACTATTAATTTGGTCAATTAAAAATTATCGAAACATTTATTTACAAAGCAAAAACTGTTTTAACATCTGGCAAGTATTGTGCGCGGGAGGTAAATTCCCTGTAACAAGGAGCAGTTTTTCATACATACAATGCATACAATGTACAAGTATATATGAGAGTTACAGTAATTACATGTATTAGAAAGCACATCAAACAACACTGCATTATTTAGGAAAAGGTAAATGTATAAATTGACACTATAACCAAAAAAATGATGTCTTTGGCAAGGCTCCAGCGTCCTAGGTACAGTTACATTTTAAAACAAAAGTACAGAAAGATCCACATAGCTAAACTACAATTTCCCCATTTTTTTTTTCCAATAACAAGTGGTATGCAAGTGATACATTTCATAGAACTTGGCAAGGTTTTTTTTGTTGTAATTTTCAGCAAAACTCATACTTCTGATTAAATCCTAAATTTGTTTATAAACGAGTGTTTAAAATTCGTGCAATAGAACGAACACTTTCATTCGTTGATAGATTTATTGTTCACCTCGTGGAATAAGATATTTCTGTCAATTTATTAAAATTATTTGTACTACTGCACTGACAAACATTATTTGCATATTACTATACCTCATAAAATGTCCCATTTGGAATCACTAACTTCAATAAAACAGCGAGCAAAACTGGGTTTGCTGCAATATTTTTTTTATGTAGCTTGGTGGCATAATGCGGTGATATATGTGCTGCACCCGAAAGGTCTTTTACAACTGCAAAAGCGTATGTGTTTAATGTGCATGTGTATTACCTGGATACAGATCACTATACACTGGTTGTAATTTATTGTAGAAATTAACAAAAAAAATAGACAACTGATATGTGGTGTTCAGTGGACTAGAATACAAATATTGACAGCTCATGAGGGTGTTGGTGCAAACTACAGGCATGCAACTGTGTCATTACAAAAAGAGCAAAATGCAAAAAATCGCCAACTTTGTACAGTGTTTTTTAATTTTCAATGAAACAAACAAAAAAGAGGAAATCAGCTGAAAAGTTGCATGTTTGAAACTATCGTCCCGAGGTTATTTTTAGATGGCATGCCTGTCATGATATTTTCCCCGAGGCCGTTGGCCGAGGGAAAATAGCAAGCCTGCCGTCTCAAAATCACAGAGGGGGCAGTAATTTGCAACACCCGAATAAAGAGCAGTCGATATTTGTTTTATATACCTCATACATTGATCTTATATGTCAAATGATTAGTATTTTTGGACAAAATTAAGTTTTCTGACAGCCGAGCGCAAGCCAAAATGCACATTTTCCACGTGAATGCGAACATCACTTCTAGTTGCTTCTCGCGTACGCCCGCATGTGCTGACACACCTTTGACCTATGACGCAAAAGGTCAAACAATAGTACTTTTTCAGTTGCGCAAAAATGTACTATCCTTTGATCTATGACACAAAAGGTCGAACAATAGTACTTTTTTTAAGTTGCCCTCAGGAATGGTTCAACTAATACATGTCAGGTGATCTGCTTTTAACCAATCAGTGAACGAGACTCAATATATGAGGTACATGTATATAATAAGAATTTGCTCTAATGATTATGTATGAGGCATGGTAATATAAGTTTCCTTGGCATCTAGTAGGAAATTGTATTTATAAAACGCTGTACCTTGGCAGGCAAGGACTTGTTTTGGTTAAGACGTGCAAGGTACTGCTAATAAAAAAGGAGTGTTTTTACCCTGCCGAGGATATTCTACACCATACACATAAAAAGCTGCAAAGGTTGCAGAAACGCCCAATGGTATACTGCTGGTGGTGCACAGAACTGTTCCATCGATTTTGATGGCAAGGTCCACTGTGGTGAAGGTGTTTCCCTTGATGACCAGGGTAGGGGTTAGAACTATAGGCTCCTGTTCAAATGTAAGTAAAAAATATAGCAATAATCAATATTAAATTTAATAATCATATTAAATATTATATACCTTATACAATGATTCTCGTTCACCGCTTGGTTAAAAGCAGATCACGCGACATGGATTAATTTCAATCTTTTTCGTGCGCAACTATTGTCTGACCTTTCGCATCAAGGTCAAAGGATAATACGTTTTAAAGTACTATTCCGCAGGGCGTACAGAATAACACGCACGCATGTGCCAGTATGTGTGCGTGTGCCAGCAAGCGGGCATTTGCGTCAAGCAACCAGTAGTTCACGCAGAAAATGTGCATTTTGGCTTGCTCTCGGTTAACTTAATTTTGTCAAAAAATACCAATCATTTGACACAAAAAATCAATGTATGAGGTACATATAAAACAAATATGGACTGCTCTATTTTTGGGTGATGGTGCAAACTATACCAGTTTTCCTCGGAATAGTCTTCGATAAAACTAAAGTATTGAACAGTTAAATAATAGTACTGAACAGTTAAATAATCTATTACTGCAACCCCTTTTACCACCACCAGCTATGATGCACCGGGCAGCACAGCCATGAGCCTTGAAATTACATTAGACAATTAAGTTACCTTGTCAATGACATCTATAGTCGGATCCTTTTCGGCCATCAACAATGGAATGAGCAGGCAACAGGCAGTAACTGTAAGCTCTGAAACAAAATTAAACATTACATTTTAGTACTTATTTTAGCACAATATTGTCTTCTTTTTTTTGGTATCCCACTTTCTTGTCCTCTCCCCTTCACAACAAAAGCAAATACAAAATGAATACGTACCTTACGTGCTTATCGTTGGCGTTTTCTAGTTGAAGTATATTTTTGCAGGCACTGCATAATGGTTTCTGCCTGCTTTATGATTCCGGACCGCCATGGCGACTGTCTTCTGTAGGCACTCGTAAATGTCCTTTCTGTAGCTGCACTGCAATTCTTTTAGCAGCTGCAAAGAAAATATCAAAAAGAAAACATTACTCACAGAAAAACTAAATAATGAGTGTGGATTTTCTACTGGCATGGCCCATTTATCACAGTTTTTATAACGACAAACATGCATTTTTTAAAAACTAATAGGCCTACTAACTGAAATTAGAGCAGGCCTAAAAAAAAAAACAGAAAATGAAGCCTATGACCAGATCATGAGATGACTATCTGTATCACTATTTTCCCAACATAACCGTGACAACAGGCCTAGGTCCTAAATTAACAAGTTAGTATAGTGAAGTGGTATTTGTAAATTTGTATGGCCTATTATTACTATATATACGGCACATGTACTGTACTTATGTAGGCCTATGTTTTTACAACTCTGTAACAAGCACTTCCCATACCAGGGCCCGCCCACTGGCACTAGACTGCACTACAGCATTTTCATTTTATAATGTACTGTACATGCTGAACAATGTCAATGTACATTCAGACCTATAGCAAAAACCTCAGTACAGTAGTACATACATACAATCAGAAATGTAGACCTAGTACGTGTACATGTACCTATACGTACGTATACATAGTACATGTACACGGAAGGGCTAAGGCTACTTGTATCGATACATGCACAAATAAGGCATAGTTCGCCATGCACAACTCGACCAGGCCCACAGTATAGTAGTCGATCGGCCGTGCATGATATGTGCAGACATGAAAAACTGACTGAACACAATGACTGGTTAGCAATAAACAATAAAAATGGCAATAAAAACCCACTTGAAGATGCAAATATAACACTCACCTTTTACAAATTATTCTCTTGTTCGAATGTTGAAGTCTGGACGATCGTAGAAAAGTGCAAACACACGGGACCTCACTATGCGTGACGATATAGTAGGCACTCGATGTGACACGTTGGCGGTTTATTTAGACTGGCTCCCCGGCCGGAAAACCTAATATTGTAGATTGGACTGGCGTGGCACCAGACTTGGTTTAAGCGGGAATTTTCAGGTACATAAATCACAGGAACGACAGATTGATTTCGCAATGCCGTAATAGCCTTTTTATAAGTCGTTTCGGTACGCGTTGTCATACAGAGGCACTTAATTTCTCGGGTTTTCGTTGTTATCCATTAAATATTGACTTTATTTCCATCGGTTTACTAAACGACGGTAATTTAGATATGAAACAGTCACGGTATTTTGTACCATTCATTGCAAAATAAGCTGACAGCAATTTGTCAGACTTGTTGTGAGACTAATCCTGAGAGCTGGAAGGTGCAGATTTACACCCCAACATGTGTGCACCCAAAGAGGTGCAGATTCGCTCCCTTCAAGGTGCAAATCTGCACCCACCAGAATTGCGCACACTTCAGCAACATTCTGCACCCCAGTTGCACCCTAATTTCTTAGAGTGTAGGGACCAGGAAATAAAACTAATTCGACCGTAGAAATTGAAACAATAAAACCGTGCATGCAGAACTTCAACAGTGCTGGCACCGCGACACATTCTTGGCCTACCTAGATGAACCATGCACATTCTAGCCACATCTTATACGTTGCATGTCATGACTTGCTTTGGGAAACTGGATTAGTGGCTGAATTTTACGCTAAAACGAATACATGATGCATGCCTTGGACTTTGCAGTCTCGCTAAAATTCCACCCGGTAACAATTTGTAGTCTGTGAAAAATAGCGCCTATATTGAGGAATTTCAAATTGTCATCGACAACGAGGGTCTCAGTGCTTTCGTTTGTGATGAAATTTGCAAATGAAAAGACGCAACACAACGTAATACAATGGCTCAACATCTAAAATGAGGCTGCCAGTGTCAATTTCCAAACCGCCTACACTGTAGTCTTAAGGGGCGTTCACACTGTCGCGGAAAATGGCTTTGCGCGCAGCTAGCTGTGCCATAGGTTTGTACAGAAATTAGTCTGCCGCTTGTGCGCGGCCCGTCGCGACGCGCAAAACGTTTTAGCTGGGTCAAAGTTCAAATCTGTTGAACTTTGACCGCGTTGCGCTGACCTTTTCAACGCGCAGCCAATGAGGTATCAGAGAAGCCCCATTAAGTTACCGGGGTTGAATTGTCCATTTTGGAAGGCCCGACGATTGGGTGCTCATGCAATGCGGTTAGCATAGCGCCGCAGTGTGATTTTTCCGCGATAGTGTGAACCCCGCTTTAGACATAACTTTTTACGCAATTTATCATTTTGGTAAAGAATGACATTTAATTGACAAACTTCAATTTAGCATTGGCAGTCTCGTTTCAGAATGCTGAACCATTTTATTACGTCACGTGTCTTTTCATTTGCAAACTTTATCACACAAGAAAAAACTCATTTTTGGTGACAATTTGAAATTCTTCTATTGACAGTGGATGCTTTTTTATTTTTTAAATCAAATATTCTGCGTCATACATTCGCTTAGTCACAGGAACACCGAATTATATAAACCATCTTTTATTGTCATCTTTTCATATTAAACTGCTGGGGAAATTACTGGGTTATGACACGTCAATTCTAACATTATTATTGACGTCACGGTTTGTTCTGGTGAGCCGCATCATTATTTACATGTAACTGCCGTAGAAAAGCAGCGAAGCTTTACATCATCGTGTCTTCGGTATATTGCATCTTGCTTCATATTGCTTTTTTATTGGTTCCTCTATAGTACTGCAATAAAATATTTTATAATTGATGATCAATTTGCGTGTAAGTGCGTACGAATCGCTATTTTTTTGTGGAATTAGAATGTCGGTTTAGGCCTATACTATAACGCGAAAACGAACGCAAATGCGAGTTTGACGTAGCCGTTAAGTTTCGCGCCGCGACATCGCAGAAAGTTGAAGTTTTTATTTGCGCGAAATATGCCGCAAAGTCAGATTTACATGTCCGCCTTCGAGTTTCGCGTGAAGTATGGTCAGGCCTTAACTCACTCAAAAGCTCTTGCTTAAGCGAATGACAGTGGATGACGTTTTTAAATGTGGAATTTAAAAGAGACTTTTACTTTGAAAACTCGAGATAGCCACAGCATGAGCATGGCAGTCCAAAATATGGTCTGCGGTATTCTGGTATTGTTTAGGCAAGTATTCAACGTGGTATATGGGATGTACATTATTTTAAGGAAAATGTTTAATTGACGCTCTTGAGGTTGACGTTCCCCTTTTTTGCGATTTTGTGCACATGAAAACAATATATACAATATATACCGCTAAAGCTCTGAATAATGTTTAGACGTATGTTGTAATGAGATGCGACGTAAACTCACCAGGCCTTGACACGAACAAGCACTTCCCCATCTTTAGGCACCGGGATGGCTTTCTTCATCACCTTTAGTCGGTTGACTCCCCCGAAGGACTGCAGCACCACGGTTCGCATCTCGGGCTCCGTTCCCTTGGTGCCATCGGTCGCATCTGCCGCCGTCTTGTCCGTTTCGTCCGTGCCTGCCGTCTGCTCAGTGTTGGCTTCGTTGGTCGCCATCTTCTTGCCTTCCCACCCAAGTACCGCGAGCTCGTTCTTGGCGCGAAGACTGCTATCTTCTGTTGATAGCAAGGTAGTGATAAATCAGCACCGCACTGGGCACGTACCCGCAATGTAAGCAGTAAACAACTGATTTGGATATACGCGCACGCGTGCATACACTCACTGTACGGATGATCTGCTTAGTGCGGTGATATGATACTGCCAACCACTTGCACTGCGCCCATTATAATTATTTTTTTCCAACGGACGCGGAGGGATATGACATGTATACGGACACGCAGTGCGCTGAGCAGCTGATTTGAAAGGGTTTAATTAAATTCACCTTCACGCGCCGAGTTTGGATGTTTCAAGATGACCGACACCTGGTTGAGTGCATCAATTGATTTTTGGTATAGGCAACGTGCAAGTGCCTCATTTTCTGTGTAGGCCTATATCTTAAACAAATTTCCCAACTACGCAATTATGCAGCGAGACGTGACTTTAATTTTCTTTATGTAGTGTTTTCACACAATTGCAAACTCACAATTACTTTCTTTTGTAGTTTTATATTTTGCCGCCAACACTTTTGTCTTATGGCCTATGTACGCAGGCTCTACTTCGTGCTATACCCAAAGAGTCAATTTTTCACGTTCGGTGCATGGAATTGGCGATACTAGGGACCATTAGAAATGTTACGCGTATACGGGAAACGTATGCGGCTCGGTAAAATCGAGTGGTTGTATCACGATTTTGCGTGGGTATTAATCTGAAACAACACAAGTAATGAGAATTTCACATCAATATGCTCATGTACACATGCGCTCATTTCTTGAATAAACACGCAAAATTGTGATATACAACCACCCTATTTTTCCTAGCCGCATACGTTTCCCGTACGCGTACCATTTCTAATGGTCCCTACTAAGTCGCAGTCGGGAACGGGGCTGCGTGGGCGGGTGGCATGTGCATAAGACGCGCACATTCGTTGCTGGGTACATGTACATATGTAATTACTGAAGGGATGATGCTCTGTTAATACTGCAGCCAATTTGGCACTTGAACATTTCTAGGTATAGCCTGCAGAAATTGATGGCGCTGATTTAGCAACATAGCCGTTGTTGATTTTCTTCTTTTTTTCGACATATGATGGAGTTAAGATTGTTTTTGCTTCGTTTTCATGGGAATTAACGTTATATTTTGTTATACATTTTGTCGAGCACCCGTCAGCAGAACAAAATCAGATTATGCCGACATGGGTTCGGCTTTAAGTTGGTGTTTTTTTAATTGGTTGTGCAATAATTTGCTTTCGATGAAACTCTAAAAAATCTCAAGTATTACGAAATTGTATCCTTAGGTGTCGTGTTTCGACAAGATATAATAATCTCCCATACGGCAAATAGTGGACCGACATTCCATGTGTACATTATAATTTCCCATTTAATGGAATGTACGTACATGTAAAAGGATATCAAACAATGTCAAAAGTAACTAACTGTCCTTGTTGCATAAGTTATATGAAAACATATATATTGCCATGCCACACTATTTGGGGCAATCGTTTTATTTTGGGAGAAGATGAAAGCCATTATACAGAGATTTTAATATGCTTATTTTACAGGTTTCTAACAATGTAGGACTTATTAAAATTAGGTCTACCTCTTATTAAGTCATATAATTTCATTAAAGTCATTTGCTGAAAATTATCAAAGCAACTCGTCCTTATGTTTAGCTCTAAAAAAAAACCAGCGTCACATTAGTCCTTTTCCAGGGCGAACTCGCCCTTGGGTGACTCGCCCCCGCAAGTTCAACCCGCGTTGATTCACAACGGCGATCGGCACCTCATCCCTCACTTGAACAAGTGGGAACTCGCCCATGCCCTTTTCCCACTACTGTTCTTGCCCGCGGGGCCAAATGTTTCAACTCTGGTCCCGAGCAGGGTTGAACTCGCCCCGGGGAATGAGCAATCGCGGGGGTGAGACTTGCAAGTGGGAATTTCACCCCGGCGCACAGTGGGTCAGAATGAAACGAAAGTGTGCCAAAATTAAATATTTGTCTGTTTTAGTGGAAAGTGGAGTTCTCACTATGAGCAACTAACAATGGAAATTTGGCACACACCATTGTTAATAACAATAATGTGCCCAATTTCCATTGTTAGTTGCTCATAGTGTCTGAGGGTTTTGAAACCCGTAGAATACAATGGTGATAATGTTAAATCTTTGTGACGTGACTCTGATGGTAAACATACCCGAAACAAAGTACGGACGTTTGTTTTAAAAATGTATAGTGCATGCAATAAAAAGATGCGCCAAAATGTGGTCACGTGGGTGCACGTCTTTTTTTGCACGAACTATAGGTTTTAAAAACATTCCCGTAGTTGGCCTTAGTACTTGTTAATTGAGATAATCATGTATTGTTTTGTTTTTTCACTTTATACAAAAACTGACGCAATCGATGTCGAGGAATGTTTTCCTGTCTAGATAAGACAGAGGAAACGAATAGAAGCCCTCTAGGGACTATAACCGGTCAAACATACACACAGCCAAGTTTATCAAATGGGGGATTCACAAAAAACAAAAGAACTTCAAGGGTAGCAAATTGTAGCAGTCCAATTTGGTTTTAACATATTTTTTAGGGTTTTGGCTTCTTGGAAAAATATGACTTGAGGCGGGAATCGGCCGGAATATTTATTTCCAGAGTTAATGAATAAAGCACACTACTTTTTTACACTATTTTTCTGTGTCTGTCCGTGTTTTTTTCAGATGAATTACAAAAGTAAATTTGCCATCGATTTAATTGTCCTTAAATATGGAATGTTCTCTAATTTCAAGCCAAATTTTATAACTTCATGTTTTGCACAGCGGTCGTAATGGCCGTTTAAAACATTGGTAACGTGGTTGTTCTCGTGATTTGCCTGTTCTCGTCGGGTTTAAGACGGTATTACTCGAAGTTAAAAATGTTATGGAGATTACTTCTATTATAAAATAGTTGTATGGACCCACACAAACCTAACAAATGTAAAATTTTACATTTTTTGAAAAATCACCATTTGCCTATTTTGGCACAGTTTGCATTCCCACCTGGCCCATTGTGCGGCGTCGCCCCGGGGCCACCCCACAATGTTGTCTATGGGAAAAGGCCTTTAGCGACGTTATTAAAATGGTTATAAATACGTTATACATCGATTGGAAATAGTTTGTGGAAAACTCGGTACACCCAGGCAAAATTAAAAACGGGCAAGTGTTTGTCCTCACGTACGTGTCAGACAACTAAATGAGCGTGTTTATATTTTTTTCCAGAAAAGTGATTTTGTTCTCACCTAATACTCATAAAATACTCCCTATGAAAATACTATCCATGGGAAGAAAACAGGAAATTTGCAATCTCCAATTCGGATGTTGAAGCAAAAAGGTTGGTGTAATTACTGCACTGCTGTATCTAACAGGATACTAAACTTTATTAGATTTTTCACGATTTCCTTGGAAATGTACCGTACGGATTGAGGGCGCCAAATTTCAGAATGGTATTGAGAGAACAATGACACATGATGATGATGATGATGATGTGGTATAAATCTCAACACCCCTGGGAAAAGCGGGGGCGTCAAAAATGTGATCTAGTCACGCCCCTTTAAGGGTCGATCTGCAAACAAACATGTTTACATGCAGCTTTTAGTCAAAGTGAACGTCCAAACGGATCCTTTATGGTCGTGCAATGATGTGTGGTTTTTGACAAGAGTATTGTTTGTAACCTTAACGGCGTACATACACATGATACACAAGCACTAAGATGGGCATTTTTGTTTATTTACAGTGCAGGGCTGCTGGCTTCATCAAGGCATGGATCATTGACCGAAGACGACCCAAAAACTGCCACTTCTTGATAGGTTCAGGATCAGCAAGGTTAAACACCTGCGACTGCTCCACTGTGTGAGTGTTGTCTACCCGCTTTGCAATGTTTGTATCGGACCACTTGATAATTGTTGTGGTGGTATTACTCGCGTGGAGCCAGTACACATGTTATCAGCTACAACGAAAGCTAACTCAGTGCACCGAAGAGAGAACAAGAAATGGAAAAGCAGAACAAAAGCCTGACGCTGAAACACTTCCTGCAATAAATGGCAATGGACCAAGACCGCAGCTTGAGGACAGAAGGATATTGGAGGGTGGGTCTTCTGTTTGGTGCAGGGGCTTCAGTAATACTGACAGGATGTGCCACTTTCTCAACCTCTGCCTCTCCCACAAACACAAAGAGTTTGTCTTTCTGAACGGTCCACAGTCAGTCTCCTATATGATCCCTCGGAATCCTTTCGACCCAGCTCTGGTTGACTTGTCTTCAGTGTCTAACCATAACACGCAATACTTTACCTACAGTCACCTGCCTGTAGACTATGTTTTAGGAAACATTCAGAGAGTTGTTCTAAATAGAGGGAAGCATCTCTTGATGAACCGATTCCATCCAAGTAACATCATGCACGTGTTTCACGATGACCTCCTTCCGCTGTTTGATACAATGCTTCAGAATGGACTCATGACCAAGCCAGATTTCAGGACTGATTCCCGACTCGTGTTCGTGGATGGACATCCAACTGGGGAGTTCATGAACCTGTACGTATCTCTGTTCGGCCACCAGCCTATCTCTTTAGATGACCTTGTGGATGACGAGGATGGGTTTGTATGCTTCCAAGAAGCCCATGTTGGTTTAGCGAATACGACAGTTTGGTACCAGTATGGCTTCAACATACCCCAAGGTCCAATTCCCAACACCTTGATATCAGCTAGCAAAGTCAAACTCTTCACCTCATTTGTGCATAGCCGGCTTGGTACAAGTAAATGTTCGAAATCTGAAGATTACGCAGTGATTATCAAAAGAGAATCGACAAGACTGATTTTGAACGAGATAGATTTTGCCCTACAGACAATACAGAGCACGGGCTTGCGAGTTGTAACTGCAGGATTAGAAGACTCTTCACTGAGAGATCTGATCGAGCTGATATCGTGTGCTAAAGCCTTGATTGGGATGCACGGTTCACTGTTGGTGCTCTCCATGTTCCTGCCAGTGAGATCCGTCCTTCTTGAACTCTACCCGTATGCAATCAATCCAGATCATTACACGCCATACAAGACTCTCGTTGAGCTTCCAGGCATGGGAGTGACATACAGATCGTGGAGAAATTTGAACCTGGACCAGTCTGTACCGCACCCAGATGCTCCCCCAATGCACGGTGGCATAAACCATCTCAGTGCAGCGGAGCAGCAACATATTTTGTCTTCGATTGAGGTGCCCAGGCATCTATGCTGCTCGGATCCAGAATGGCTCTTCAGAATCTACCAAGACACTAACGTTGACATTGCAACCGTTGTTCGCTTGTTATCGAACGGTTTGGCAGATACTGAACAATCAACCGAACATGAACCTCCAACGCCATTCTTTCCGAGCAAAGTTAGGAACATCAAGTGTGCAAGAGAAAAGGAGCTGCGTTTGTCATGGATGCGGCCATGGAACATTGAACACATCAGTGCTAGTGTAGTTAACTACGAATTGTGGCTACAGGGAGAGCGCATGGATAATTATGAAGCATTCATTGTTCCAATCAACGAGTTTGTCATAGCCAAGGGCCTGAACGATACCCAGACCTACAGAATATGGATCAGATGCTTGATTGGAGATGGTGTAGGACCAATCACAACTGTAGTTTGTTAAAATATTTTATTTTAATTTAATTTGATGGGCGGGGAGCGTTTGTCGTGAGTTCGGGAGTAAGCACAGTATCATCAGGCGCACCCAGGGGGCTGGCTGACACAACTTTATGCCTACTTAAAGCTGGGTGGAAATCTCCCTTCACTTTCATGGTTTTCAACACTTACAGTACTCCTTTCTTTATATAGTCCTTTATCTACTAAGAACATTTTATTCAGAATTTCATTCTGGAAAAGTCAGAAATTTCAGTCTTTTTGAAAACGAAAGGTCACGTCAATCAATTCGGGCTGTGTGTGTGTGACGTTAGCGAGGAGACACAAAGCTGCTTCAGTGAGTTGCAGCAAGGTACATGTATATATTTTTGTAAAATACTTACTTTTCCTTGCCTTTTTAGGGCATGACACAAAAAATGTATCAGGATTTGTCTGCGGGGGCGTGGTGCATTTATAAAGGTGCACTAAACGGTTGACTCCATTGGCTAAATTATATTTTCTGAAACCGATTGAGGAGACAATGAATCGCTTGCACTTGAATAAAGTCTTAGGCCAATTATAATCATTGCATTGGGTACCACTTAAATGGGAACTATTTTTCTCGAATGTTGGTGCAAAGTACTCAGAGCAGTGATTTTTTTGATCACGTGAATAAAACAAGGTCGTAAGATCATTGCATTTTTTCCCAGAAGTGCGACTGTTCAATTTATTGGGTTGTAATATTTAACGACATGGCAACTTTGCTTTGTCCTGGTATGCAGACAAGGGTTTGGACATACCGAATGCTATGCCAGCTTTCACAAGAGATTTTTCTGGTACTTGACGTCGTATATGTGAAGAGGCTATAAAAATTGACGACACATGGAAGGCTATACCAACAATGTGTGAATGGATATACGTGTATGCCAAAATATACGACCGACATTTTGGCAAAATTCAGTTTTTTACATGTACATGCATTTACAGCAAATAAAACACACAAGGACATCAAGACAACTGCAGATGCTCTTCATTAACTGCAACAGGACTTCCATGAAGGAGCGTTACAACTTTTTAGAAAGTCGAACTATGATTAACTGTAGTCGCTGCCGAGGAATGTACACATGGGAATAACTTCAGATTAAAAACTTTATTAGCAAAGTTCCTTATAAACATTTTTACAATGGTTTTTAACTAAAAATTCAAAATCATGTCTTTCCATGATGTCAGGTAAAATCGATAATAAAAAAAGGTTTTATTTGTAAACATGAATGGGTGTTTGGTACTACAAAAAAGGTTCTAAAATTAAGCAAAGACAAGCTAAAGCACTTTTGAATGGCATACGCTAATATAGTCAAACCTCGTTCATAAGGTCATTGGGACTTTGCAGATTACTTGTACTATCAGGGAAAAAAACAATATTGCATCAATGTGGCTTAAATTTCTACAAGGCAGTTTATCAACATTATTCTTTAGTTATGTAATGCTGTTATTCCTGGAACTTGAAAAAAAAGTTTCATCTGCAAATGATATAATGGGCTTTTAAGCACAAGATTCCCATATTTAGCCATATCGCGTGTACATTTGATAAAAGGGACTTCTTTGTCTGTCCAAATTCCTGTGACTCAAGAGGTTATACATGCGCCATTAGCATCTGACGCCAATCTTGAGTATTGCTCTGATAAGTGCAAACTTAAAAGTGCTTATAGCATGTCTTTGTCATTACTTCGTAACTGGAAATGATCAAAACAAGTGGTTTTTAAAACAATTACATGCAAACTGTTAACAAAACCAACATTCTTCAATTAAATAGGGAACAAAAATGCTAAAAAGAAAAGACAAAAAGTCGAGATCAATTTCACAGTCAATCAAAAGTTTTGAATTTGTATGGTACAAATTGACTTTTGTCAAATTACATGTAGCCATTTGCGTGTTTCAAATGAATAGCGTCGGGTGTATTGACATACATGCACACTAAGTATTCACTTGACCAGACTAAATTTATACCCCCAGCACGATATGTGGCAAAGAGACTACCCCCTATACTTCAACACACTCTTCCCTTTTGTTAACGCACCAATCCCCTAAAAACTGAAAGGAATTCCTTGGATGCTTGAGACACAATGGGGAACAATGGTAGGGGGATACCCTCTGCCACATATCGTGCTGCATATGACTAAATTTATGCTGCTTTGTGGTGACCGTGCATGCAGGAGGTGTGAAGTACAGAATCAATACCATGTTCACCGTAGGAGAGAATGGCATAAAGCAACCATACTGTTGGTTGCTAGGCAATGACATGCAACAACTGCGTAGTACGACTCTTTAAACTGCACCTTCATTTAAAAGTGAACAAATTGTGCAAATGTTACACGCAAAAGGCTATTTGGCACTTTACAACTTTACTAGCACCTCAGTAAAAGATGCACAAATTACAGCCTTTTGTAGACACTATCATCGAGTGATTAGGCCCAAGCAAACTGCATAGGATTACATTCACTTTTTCAAATTCCAAAATTTGTTTGGTGATATGTCACAAATTTGTGCCGAAAAAAGTAAAGCTAAAATACAGCTTGTCATATAAGAACACTGAACAAAATGTAACTCAATTTGCGATAAAAATCTAGCTAATTTGGAAAAACAAAGATGCTTTTACCCTAAATATTTTTGAAAATTGTGCACATCTATATAGTTCATTATCAATATTCTCCTTGTTAAAATGTCCCTTACAAAAATAGGACTCCTGAATGATTATTGTTGAAAATAAAGCTGTGTAATTTACATTAAAATGACATTTTTCTAAAGGTTTATAATTTTGAATCACTGATCAAAAGCGTTAAATTCTGTACAAAAAGAATCATGCTCCATTTGGAGACAACTTTGATTCATCAAGATGTTAATTACACATCATTTCCCGATGTAATTTATCAGTGCTTTCTGACGAACTGAAAACATTTATTTGGAGCATAACTTTGATATAAAATGTTGTGTTCACCTCCAAGCACAAAATGCATGCTTTTAACTGTGTTTAGCCAATAATGCCCAATATTTTTCTATTTAAAAGATAAAGTAATACCAGTACCTGCAGGTTATATGTAATTCAATCCATTACTGTCGTTTGTGTAAACCAGCCTGTGCTTGTGTAAATTCCGGCTTCAGCCAAGTATTAAAAATCTTTAGGAAAGATCTAGTTTTCTTACCCCAAATTTTAACATACACATTTCAGACACTGCAGGAGAGGATTTCATAGCAACTGTTTTCTGTTGGATGTTGTGCCAGATTCAACGGTCAGATTTCAGGCTGTTGAGTCGCTGGGCAAGTCGGTTGGGCTCCAGACACATGCGCTTGGGGGAGCTCTCTACTCCGTCACCTAGGGGCAAGACCCGCTTGGGAGTCTGACGATTGGCACTCACTCTGATGACTTCTTCGTACTTGATCATTTTGTTGATGTCGCGCAGACTCTGTATGAATACACAAAGAATCATGCAAATAATAATACACCACTCATAATATGAAAAACAAACTATTCAATTCAATTATAATTATTCATTTTTTAGTGAATTCCATGTCTGCCGACAAGAATGCGGCAATGCAATGTACATGGGCGATTCCATGGTAACTCATGGGACACCTAAGCGCACCATTTTACATTCTCTATGCTCTAGCTCTTAAACGCAGTTGACTGAGATTCCTATTTCTTGTTTTTTTATTCTCATTACTCAAGGCTAGATCCACAAAGTAATGTCAAGATAAATTGTCAACCAGAGTATGCATGGTACAGCTTTGAAAACCAGTAACTCATGTGACGCTAAAAAGACATGCCAACAAATTGGCAGTGTTTATTTTTATAGTGTGCTACATTTAAAACAAACAACACATCATCAAACTGAGTGCACACGAAGTAACTACTATAAGTATATGTAAGAGTTTGTATTGGTTAATAACAATGAAAGTGATACCCTTCACAGTTATAACACGGTAACTCATGCGACGGTAACTCATGTGACAGTTTGTCCAGCCATGTACATAATGGTATTATTCTATTTATTTCCAGTTGGTTTTATTCACAATTCATTCAAAACTGTTAAAACCAATTTATGTTCACAAAACCCGAGAACAGTGTTTGAAAATTGTTTTTTCTTTTCTTTTGGCAACTCATGTGACATACTATTAATGCAGAAAAAAAAAATATTAGCAGACCAGGCAGTGTGTATAAGCAATGGAAGGTACACTGTACATCAACCTTGGCTGCTTTCGAGCGCGGCACCAGGGATCCCTGGTGCTCCATGGTGCTCACCTGAAAGCGTGTGTTCGCATGTGTGTGACGTAACGTTCCCAACACCTAGGAGCACCAGGGACGAGCGCTCGAAAGCAGCCCAAGCTATAACACGGTTCATGGAAAGCAGTCTATATTTAGGAGAAAGTTGATGCCATGGGTACAAAATCATGTACATTGTGCATTAAATGTATACATACAAATTCTATGATCTACATGTGCAGGGAGTACTCTGGCTGCTGGCCTAAATCTTTGTTGGCACAGTGAACTGTATGGTAACTCAGTGGTAACTCATGGTGGATGGTTTTCTGTTTACTTTGATTTTGTTTTTACACTGGGCACTACAGATTGTAGAAGGATAATATGCGACACCAAATAATTTGTAAGGATTTTGAACATTTCTTTAGAAATTTGATCTTTTGGTATCATTTGTAACTCATGTGACAGTTTTCAAGAGGTCATTATTACAAGGTGGATGGTGCTATGTTTATTTTGTTTTTGTTTTTACACTAGGCACTACCAGTAGTAGAAGAATAATATATTCAATTGTGAGGGTTTTTAAAATATTTTAAATGTTTTTTTTTGGGTAATGCATGTGACATACAGTAAACCTCGGATAAGTCAGATCCAGGCTGTTCCAAATTGCGGCGCCAGTTACAGCAAAACTCGAGGCGTAAGACGCCTTTCGTGCAAAGGGAATTTTCAGTGTCTTTTCGGCATATTGACGAGTTTCTCAAGTTTTTACGTAAGGTGTAAATAGACTTGCCATATACTGCTGGGCCAAGGAATTGATGCTTTTAAAGACAAATATAGCTTTCTTGTATTTAACTCTCTCTGGATAGGCAAGCCAGTCGAGCTTTTTAAACATGTCAGCTGATGGCGTTAGGAAATCGCATTTCAGTATTATTCTGGCTGCACGTTTGAGGCATTTGTTCAAGACAGTGTTATGAGATGCGTAACGGTCACCCCATACTGTGCAACAATAATCTAGACTAGGCATGACTAAGCTTAACATAAGGGTGTTCATGTGCTGTTGAGTTAACACAGTCGCGAATTCTTTTTAACATAGCTAATTTCGAGAAAACTGTCTTCTTTACATATTCGACATGTTGGTTCCAACTTAAGGTTTCGTCAATAATAACACCCAAGCATTTAAACGATTTAACGTTATGCACTTGATCATTATTAATGTGTACTCTGAGCTCATGCGTGCTTATTTTTTTCTTTGAGCCAATTAGCATACATTTAGTTTTACTGGCATTAATTTGGATTTTATTTTTAACAGACCACAGATGAATCATGTCTAATGACTTGTTAAGGCTAGTTTCAATTCCGACAATGCTTTCGGAACTGGAAGTTAGTGTAGAGTCATCGGCATACATATATAGCTTATCGGATACATAAAGAGCAGGTCATATGTATATATATATAAGAAACAATAATGGACCCAGAATTGATACTTGTGGTACACCGACACTTATAGGCAAGGATTTTGATATATGTTTACTAATATTAACGGTTTGACTGTGATCACTAAGATAGGACTTAAACCAGTTTATTACTGAAATCGACATGTTCAGCTTTTCTAGTTTTTCTAAAAGAATTTTATGGTCAACGCAGTCAAATGCCTTACTGAAATCTAGGAAAGCTTGAAGACAATCGTTTGTTAAATCGTTTAGTGTACTTTCTGTTGAGTGCAAAGGCCGAAATCCAGATTGACAAACAGGAATGAAATTATTTCCATCAATGTACGAGTACATGTTCGAGTGTATCTATCTTTCTAGGATTTTAGAGATAATCAGCAAGATTGATATAGGTCGGTAATTACATGCGTTGCACTTATCGCCTCCTTTATGAATAGGTGTAACTGAAGCATGTTTCCATGCCTTGGGATACTGTTCATTTATTATGGAGAGGTTAAATATATGCGTTAAAGACTTAGTAATAAAAGGTGCAGCCATTTTAATCATATTAACGCTAATACCATCTGGGCCTGTTGCTTTCCCAACTAGTCCATGGGCCAGACCAGATATTGGTACCACCCAAGGTGGCAAAACATTAAGGGTGCTAAATGCTTTGTAGGATCGACCTAAGTACAAAACCATGTGATAGCATCTCCAAATGAGCAGCTTAGTCTCTGTTTTTCTTAGTTTTGTGTTTTGCCATTAAGTTACATGATAATTCCATTATATGTACATCCTTTGGCATATGGGTTGGCATAATATTAATTACGCTGTTACTGCAGGTGGTTTTATGGCAATAAAATACAGACAGGCAGTTGGTGAGCAATGAATCCTATGCCATTATGTTGATTTTTACTATAAATTTGTAAGGGGGGTGTGGGGGGGGGGGAGGGGGGGGGGGGGTGAAGGCTCTTACCCATTCAGTGACACAGGCGTTCTGGTTGACTTGTTTTGATTATTTGAAATAAAATGTTATATTATTTTATTCCAAATTTGTATTTTGTCCAATTGTACCGTTTTTACTGGGTTAATTGTACATTGGTGGTATGGAAGAGTTTCCCCGGTTTTTGGTTGTGCGAGTAAAGGAACGTTTTTCAGTTCCTTTAGGTTTGTGTAAGGGGGAGGGGGTGAAGGCTCTTACCCATTCAGTGACATAGGCGTTCTGGTTGACTTGTTTTGATTATTTGAAATAAAATGTTATATTATTTTATTCCAAATTTGTATTTTGTCCAAGTGTATACTGTTTTTATTGGGTTAATTGTACATTGGTGGTATGGGAGAGTTTCCCCAGTTTTTGGTTGTCCGAGTAAAGGAACGTTTTTCAGTTCCTTTAGTTTAGCAAGAGCTAGCTTTCTGGGCTTCCGTCTGCCCTTCATCAGTTGCGGGTTGATTCAAAATGAATCGGATTACCTCGCATTTGGGTAAATCTTGAGAGCGATAGAACCAGCTTTTGTTATTTTGTTTAGTTAGAGCAGGATTGTTTAGTGTTCAGTGACTGCTCTTTTTATAGTTCTGGTTTGTTACTGGTATTGTTATGGATATTAACACCGAGTGGAGTTAATTTTGTCTTTTTGAAGTGTCCTTTCATTATTTTGATCCGTTGGCTTGTTTAGGCGTGTGCCGGCATGCTTTCTTTTTGTCGCCGTTTGGTGTTAGAAAGGATTTTTGCGTGTTTAACATATTGGCCACTCTCATTTATGGGTGTTTTAAGGTTATCTATCGCTCGTAGATTTTTCCCAATGTTTTAGCAATTGTCGGAACAAACTCTTAGTTGTTTACCCAAAGCCGTATATTTTTCAGTTCCTGAAGGATTTGCTTTGGATAGGTTGGTAGTTGTTCACAGGTTGTTGCTAGTTATGTTTTTACAGTTTGCATTCGCATCCATTTGTAGTTGGTTTGCTTTTTTTCAAAGTTTGGTGATCTCTTAGTTTCTTTGAGTTTTGTTTAGCCTCGACATTTTTTAGGCGTTTCGGTATGAATATAACGATATGCTGCTGTTTATGTTATATTCTGTAGTGTTTGGGTAATTTTTGTTAAGGCGTTTATCTCTTGTTTTGAGTTTAGAGATCTATTTTTTGCGCTTTTTTGCGCAATTTCTGCTTTTAGTTGGTCTAGGTTATGGTAGGGACTGTCAAAGTTTGGTGATGTGTCTGTTGTATATACGGTTAAGTTGAGACACATTGCTGGCTTGACAGGCCTGGTGTGTTTCGACCACGTCATTGTTGCAGTTAGTTGGTTTGGTGTGGGTTTCCCCAGCTCTTTATGCGTCGTGGATGCATCATGCTCTGCGTGACCTCCTATTGTTTGGTTCCGTTGTCCAATGAGCGTTCGTGTTCAGCAGAGAGGAAAATCCTGATATCTGCGTGTGATCCGTAGGTGGAAATTTATCATCGGATTGTGTTTCTATTTTGTGGAAAAGGACCTTTTTGCAATCAAAATCGAGTTAATTGCAATGTGTTGTAGTCCTTTATAGTTGGAGTTTTACCGATGTGTTGTGTTATTTTGTTTATTTTTTATTTCCACAGTTTATATTTTTGGGATTTTGTGTCATTCGTACACGTTAAATTTAAGAATCCGTTGGGTGGGATAGCTATTTTTGAGGTATAGTTTTTGTTTTGGTAATTTCAATAGTTACCCTTGAGTGTGGGTTTTTGGTAAATTACCTGATTTTTGTTGTATGGGCTATCCCAAATTAATTGTATGTTTTGGATTATTTTTGATAACGAATTGGTATTTTTTCTTTCCGAGTTTATAGGATCAGTGACGTGTTCCACCAAAGTTAAATGGAGCCTTTCCGTTATTCAAGTGTATTTGGTGGAGATGGATTTTCCAAATATTTTGTTGGGTTAGGGAGTTGGTTACTCCGTGTGTAAAGGACAAGAATGGTCAAGTCGGTTTTGGGATACCGGAGGTATCTCGGATCTGAGAACGGTGTAACCTGAAGATTATGGTATCTCCCGTGATAGGCATGTGCACTCGGAATTATCGGGCAGATTGAGGTTGCCATCGACTCACGCTGTTCCCTAACACAATGAAGTTAACCCTGCAGCTAAATGAATTGGCTGTTGCCAACTTTCTATCTGTTTTTAATAGTAACCCTACATTGTAGCTGTCACTTTTCATATACAATTTGCCTTACAATGCAGCTGGCAAGATGAACCACTGAAGAGCAGGTTATTTGTAACTATTTATGTGCACAGGATATTGTATGGTCATACAAGTTGCTCTTATTTAGTGTCATATACACCTGTACATGTACAAAATAATCATCCAAGTATAGCGCCCTCTATAGATAGTTGCCATGGCAATAAATTTGTCATCATGTGAATTTCATCATCACGTGGAGTATGGTTACTTAATTTGTCTTTGGAAGCACATTTGAGACATACCGGTAGGTGATAACAACATACATGTACACATGACGCTAATATAAATACTACAATGTACATATGTATGATGTATAGACAATACTGTTACTCAGACAGGTGCTATACTGGCAATTTTTTTGAATGTTACCGTCTAAATAGTTAAAACATACCTAAACCAACACTTTTAAACCATTAATTAAGTTTGGTTTGTTTCACAGGGGACACGAACAAAAGATTAATGTTTAAAATACTGAAACAGCGCCCTCTAGAGAAAAAATATATTTTTACGTGACGTCATTTTTAAAAGCTATAGCTAAACAACAATTTGACCAAGTTTCATCATCATACAACAAAGCATAATGGTGTAATTGCGAATTGTTCAACCATATCTTAACCCAAGTGCTAAGGATTTATGAAGAAGCTTCATTCTGACTAGGCTTAAAAAGTGGGCATTTTCTACCACTAAGCTGCCACCCTGGGATTGCTATCACATCAATTTATCATCCCTAGACATAGACCTTTCAAAAAAATGCATTTAGGTTTTGCCACCTCAGGTGGTACCAATAAGTGAAATTTTGGCCTCTGGCCCATGGACTAAACCGACAAAGATGCAATTTGCTTTTTGACAAACTCTTCTGGGATACTAGGGAGAGAACAATGTTCGTAATCTGGTGAAGAAACAAGAGAATGGTCGTGAGAATCATCGGCCTCATTTGAACTTATGTGATTCTCAGCGGCCATACGTACACCAATTGTTGAAAAATATTCATTGAAATTATTTGCGATGTCGGTAGGGTCATCAACATATTCTCCGTTTGAGGAGATGATTGAACTCGGGACACATTTTTGTTTATTGGGAAGGACTTCTTTAAGTTTCTTCCACAAGAGTGATGAGTTATCCTTATTTTCCTCAATTGCCGAAGCGAAATATTTGTATTTAAAAAGCTAATTAACATGCTTGAGCAATTTGCCCAACTTGCATGAGATTTTGGTTCAATAATAATAAATTAATTTAAGATCATGTTTGCTTGTCATTAATTTGTCCATTTATCAAGTTGTTAAGTGGTGCATTTGTTGATAAATTATCTTTTCTGCCGTGCGACTGGTTTGGGGACCTATTCTCGCCGACACGTAACAGTATGCTTTTGGAAACCCCCTAAAATACGTTTTTTTTCCCCCACCAAAAAACTTTTGGTACTTTCTACCTTTAGTATTGAAATCTGTCGGTAAAGGTCAGAACCTCTGGTATGACCCCCTCGTGTTAAGGTCAGAAGGTCAGAACCTCTGGTATGACCCCTTGTATATACGTCATTTGGGGGTCAAATTATGACGCATCAATGTTGACTTCATGTGTGTGCATGTTGTGTGTGCCCTCTGGCGGGCATAACGCGGTTTATTTTACAGGGTTATAATGACTCGGACTCCAGACTTGTCAACTCGAGTCCCGATTTTCACTGACTTGACTTGAGACTCCAACCTCAAATGACTTGACTTGAGACTCGAACCTCACATGACTTGACTTGAGACTCGAGCCACAAATGACTTGACTTGACTCGGACGTATGTGAATGGAGTCGACCAAAAATGAAGTTGAACTTTCATGCTTTTTTTTGTCATTCTGAGGACCAAATTGTATTATAGCACTACATGTACATATAGACTAAGCTTTGTACACGAAGCATTCTTGGCAAGAACAAAAATAACATACATGAATGAAAGCGTTTAGACTCATTTTAAATTTAGCTTCAGCAAATTTACTGTTGCGACGACTTGACTTGAACCGACTTGACCACCATGCCCGACTTGACTTGGGACTCCAAGGCCATACATTTGACTTGACTTGGGATTTGAAGGCAGTGTGACTTGACTTGATATTCGAGCAGAGGGAGACTCGTTACAACCCTATTATTTTACCAATTGGAAACTTAGTACAGCATGTTACGCGTGCTAGAGACACATACAACGCGCACGCATACATGTACACATCGCTTCTAACAATGACGCGACATTATTTGACGTACATGTAGTAAGCACAAGCTTAATAGGCATACACCACATGCAATAGAGCTTTATCACGGTGCGGCCATCTTCCCTTTTCCCCTATTAAAATGAACGTAATCAAAGCGAGGCTTGCCGAAATAAAATAGTTTGGCCCCATTTTGGAAATGTTCATTGTGTGCATCACAGTCGATGACATGCGCGCGGTGCGATCAAGAAAACGCGCAGCGCGGACATTGATTCTCTCAAAACAACAACGGAAGACTACACGCGCTATTGCGCAGACACGCACACGCACTGATCATGCCCACGTACTACGCAGTGGGGAACAAGACAAAGATGGACGCACCGTGATAAAGGTCTATTAAATAAAAAGTAGAACAAACACGATAACCTGCACACTGTAAGATGTGACAATAGGACAAAAATAAATATTCAGTGCCAAGTTATATGAATCCACTAATGTAACCCAAATATTTATAAGGCAAAGTCACAGTTACCTTAGCAGGGCTTTTGTTGATGTAGTACAACATGCCTTTATTGGGGCTGGTTGGGATGGAGTTTGAGTGTGGACTGATGTACAACTCATGGCGACTCGACACCTTACGTGGTGACGCTGGGTGGCTCCTGATAACGGGCATCGGTGACAACGAAGGTGCTTCAAGATTCTCCTGGTTACCCTCGGCTGAAGCAAAGCGTAACGCAAAGCTCTGAAGCTTCTTGACATACACCTTTGTTGAAAATAAACACATTTTCACTTCAGTCATGCACAATTTTGAAATGACATTTGTAACCTGCCCCAGCAAAATGAGGACTGTCCCCTACTTTCAAGTTTTTTTGAGATATACCATGTATATTTAAAAGATTACAGAGCGGGAACCCGGAAGACTTAGGCCTAGGGCCTACGCCACATGAATGAGCGTGGTATGGAAAATAATTGAGTACATGTAGTTAATCTTGTCTTCAAACGTTGTGTGTAAAACACGAGGAAGACTCAAAAGTGTTTCCTCACAAAATATTAATTTTCTCACTCCAAAATTGAGTTTTTCCATTAATTCAAATCTGCACTCACCAATACTTTAACAGGCCTAGTCTTGGAAAGTTGTTTTTAAAAACATTCTAAAGAATCCAAAACAAGCCTGTCGATTTTGAGACCCCAGAATAGCTCTAAAATGCACCAGAAAGCTTGTAAAGTCACACATTTTCCTGGGACCAGACCCCACACCGTGGCTTCGCGGCGGCGGGTTATCAAGTTATTACAGTATTGGGCTCCCACACATTTTCTGGCGTCTAGGCAAGCAAAAAATGTGAAAACCAGAAATTGAGTTTAACTTCATTTTTCACAAAGTATACTTCAGGTGCCGATTTTGCTATTTGGGAGGCACTCCTAATTTTGCCGTGAAAATAATGCTTACAAAAATGCAATTTTTTGGCTGTTTTCAGTTCCTGGAAAAGAGGCTTTGCCGGATTTCTTTTTCCACAATATGAAAAAGCTGGAAATCCAGCTGTAGCTGGATGACTGGTATCCCTGCTTTAAAGAGATGTTTTCATCACCGTCTCGGTAAAATTTCTGAAAAATGCGAATTAAACTGACCGTGTTGTAGAAACTGATGAGGTCTCCTCTCTCCTCATCCTCAAACGATGAACTGGTTCCTGCCATCCGTGTGGGGGTGGGCGGGGCACTGCCAGGATGGGGGGTGGGCAGGGTGCTGGCTGAACGCATCCTCAACATGTGGGGGTTGGGGTTGGAATCGACTACAACAATCAATGGCAGGGGGACAAATTCTTCAATATTATCTGGGGATTATTAGACCATCACAAGGCCCTGCAAATCCTTTATCCTTGTCTGATACAGAGAGAATGTCACAGGGGTTATTAAGAGAGACGATAAAGACCGGCTGGTTTTGAACACTTTCTAGTCTGGCCCCAAGTTACGGTAGTTTCAGCATGTATAGAAAACAAACATGATTGAACGAAACAACTCAAATGGCAGAAACAGCACAGTTTACTGATTGATATAAAAAGTATTTATGAATGTGAATAAAGGTATGGTTGTCCAGTCTTACACAGTTCAGGTGAACGGATGAGCGCCCTCGCGGGACAACTAGTGCCGACACAATATAGATCTTACCAGCGCCATAATAGCATTGCAGATATAGCCGTGCCTTTATTATTGTATTTGTTTTAAATATTTGTTTGGCCGACAGCACCATCGATTTGCCAAATGTACCATGAATTCGCCGAATCAATTATTATTGGGGGGGGGGGGGGGGAGGGGGGAGGGGGGAGGGGGGGGGGGGGGGGGGGGGGGGGGGGGGGGGGGGGGGGGGGGGGGGGGGGAGTGTCACACTCCCCCACACACTATGCCGCTGCCTTGGGCCATTATCAGCGCCCAGGACCCTAAGACGGTTTTAAACGAATGTTTAAGACTGGCCAAACCTACTTTTAATTAGGGAATAAAAGTGGGTTTGGCCTATCTTAAACACATGTTTAAAACCAGTTAGGGGCCTGGACGAGTGATAATGGCCCTAGCCGCGAGGCGAGGACCACTATAACTCGTCCAGACCCCTAGCCGGTTTTAAACAGATTGTTTAAGACTGACCAAACCCACTTTTATTCCCATTCATAAATACCTTTTTGTGTAAATCAGTAAAACTCACCAAATTTGCTTGCCGTTTTGCCATATTCTGCATCGTATTTTTATGCATCGCAAGTTCGCTCCAACTGCAAGCTGTGCGTCGAGTTGTTTTTGTTCGATTTCGCACCTGTTAAGCGTAATGCAGGCGTGTTGTACGCGCACGCACACGATGGGGTACTTTGCACATTTTGCTTTCATGTGCGTGCGGTTTATGTGTGCGTGTTCCATATGTGCCGACTAGGGCGCGGGCACAAACGCGGGCCAGGCAAAAAAGTGTTTAAAACTGGCTGGCCGGTCTTTATCGTTCGTTTAAAACTGGCCATGTGATGTGCTCTCAACCAATAGGGATGTGTAAACAGTCTAAGGTATTTATGAATCCCTAATTTCGATGTCAACTAAATTTTGATTAAACTGAAAATTTGCGTTTCTTTTGTTGCTCGGTATTTCTGGTGCATTTTCATTGCCTGTCAGTATAGACCTACCTTTCTGTTTATCAGCATCTGGTGAGCTCTGGCGCGAGCTATTGCTACCATTGGTAGAGTTCTGTGTGCGAATCAAAACACTGCGATACACATGGCTCTGTGCCTGCGGCTGGCGACGGTATGCTTTCATGATGTCCTGGAACTTCTGGTCCTCTTTGGTCACCTATTATCAAAGTTAAAACGTGAATCATGCAGAGCGTGATCCAAAACTGGTAATATCTCAAACAGTAAAGAAAAGTCCATAATTATTTTACAATCCTATTACAAAAATTGAACGAATAAATTTGCCTAGGCACACTGTGCAATCACATTTTCAAAAAATAGTTGAAAATGCATACTTGTACAAAATTGTAGTTTTTGTCAATTTTATTGATTGTTCGTCCCTCACACATAAAACCCATCACCTCTGCATAAAACTGTAAAGTCAATTTCAACATGTGATAAACTGGGTGTGTGTATTAACATCAGTAGCAGGTAAACAAACAGGTTCCATTTCGTTTTCATTTGTTGTATTGACTAAGGAAAGGCATCTCCCTCATGTAAGGGACGGAATTGGATCACACTCTGCAACGAGAGAACGAGATATTACATCTTGCTAAACTTAGATTAAAACAATGTACACACTGGTTTTAACACTGTATACATGCGCTTGTTCTCCCAAACAATCAGGGACGTTTTAGGGAGGTCTAACAAAGAGAACAATATCGTCCGCGATTGGCAAGCGAACGTCCGCGATTCGCTCCTGTACAAAACCAACGAGAGTAAGGAAAAATAGACTATGTCCAAACAAAAGAGGAACAAAGGGACGTCCGCGATTGTCAGTGAGTTCACACCTTCGTGCACATGTTTTCCTTTTAGATGGAAATTACTACATGTATCGTCTGCGTTTTCACGAAATGGCTAATCTGCGAACGCAGTAGTAAAACTTTTGTTTAAAAAAAAAAATCGCTTTTAAAGTTGGTCACTTTTTAAAACTCAAAATTCACCGGTTGTTTAGTATAGTTTAAATGACTTTAAAATATACTTTTGTCACTTCGTGAAAATGCAAAATGCCGAGCATACCTGATTCACTACAGTAAGCGTACAGAATTTGTCCCCCGTTTGTATGTTTACTACGCGGGTACTGTACAACGTCACCTGTGCATGGCGTTTTCACGAAGTAGCAAATAACATTATTTGTCACTTCGTAAAAATGCAATTCGTACACGTACCATCTTTTTCAATGAGTGGAGAATCGCGATTGACACTTTGTGAAAACGTGAATTTGCATACACATTAGGTTCGCAGTTTTTGGCAAGTTCTGTAACTTAAAAAATAAAAAGTCCTCGAAACCTTTTTAGAAATGTTAAGGACATCAAATCAAGTCAAATTATACCAAAAACTGAAATTGCAAAAAAATAAATTGTATTTTGACGGATTCGCCACTTTATGAAAACGCTGACGGTACATGTATGTTCAATAGATCAAGTGGTTTGACAGATTGATCTCAATAACTTGTTTAATTCTAATGGTTGTGGGTTCAAATTTTGGTGTGTGCCTTTGGACAAAGCATTTAATTTGCCCCTCTCCAGACTTTGGGAAAACTGTAAATTGTGACATATTGAGCTCATGCCAATGACGTCATTTTGGGAGTCAAATAATGCCGCGTCGTTGTGGAAGCAATGTGCGTGCGCGTAACGCGCAATGCTTAGGCTCCCATTGTTGAATTAAACTGCGTTACGCCCACCAGAGACTCAGGATTATTTGACTCCCAAAATGGAGTATTTGCACGTGTTCGAAGGGGGTCAACAACAGACGGAAGCTACTGATTACATTATTGTTGTGTCCAGTTTCACATGCATGTTTATGTTTAGAATCAAGAAATATGCACAAGTAAGATTTTGCACACGAACATGTACCATGTGTACTTCAGGGGTGAGATTGGAGGAAAAAAGACAATTCTGGAAGGATCGTTTTAAACACCACCGTACCATCGGCATCGTGCAAAATGCAATGGCACAAACATTTTAATTAGGCATCACAAGAACCAGTTTTGTTTGAAATATTTACCTTGTTTATAGGCCTACAAATGTGGATAATATTAAAAAGAATTCAGGCAACATTTACCGTTAAAGACGGTAAAGTGAAAGCGGAGGGTAAAATCGGTTCGTTGGCTGCTTGCCGCAACGCGCCAGCCGCGCACACTGCACAGTATATATACCGTACCGCATCGTGCCAGCGGCGGCCCGCAGAGCACTGCACACATGCACGCATCACACACACCACACGCTCGGCCGTTGCGATGCAGGCAAAGATGGCGCTTGCTTATGGATTAGACTTGTACACATCTGCTTTGCTACTCGTTGCAGACTCGGTCAGGTCGCAGAGTGGCACAGTACATACATGGTAAAGCGCTGTATGTCATGGCACTTGCGTGACTACTAGACTCGCACAAGTTTTCTTCGAAATAATTACTGAATCAATTGCGGGCGCTCGTTAAAAAAGTATGGCCTGCTAAAAGGTCAAAACAAAAATTTAAAAAATAGAAAATACAATATGGATCGCGGCCGCAGAGCACAAACAAAAAACAATTCCGCTACAAATTCGTAAAATTCTGAAAATCCAGGAAAAATCTCACCCCTGGTACTTATATGTGATCGGACTGCATTGTTTGATAGAATGATTGGGGCTACATACATGTAGACTATATAAAAGTGTGACATCAGCTGCCAGGGTTACCAAGTTTAAACATTTGCTGATAATCTGAACGTTCGTTGCAACCTTGACAACACACAAAGGAGGACATACTCTATTGCCCAGACAATGCGTGGAAAGCAAAAATTACATGATCTTTTTCACGTAGATATAATTGTTGTGATGCCTCCAAATTTGGGGAAAAAAACAAGGCAATTATTGTAATGCCAGTAGCATCTCCTTTTATCCTGTTTTGTATCATACAAACTTTGAAGCAAGACAAGTTCGTACAGGTTATACAGAAAGTTACCCACCTTGCACATGAGGTATATTGCACACATGATGAGCTGATCTAGGTGCCTGTCTTTCATTAAATCCACATGTTTAGTCAGCGACTGTTCGATGCATGTCCAGGCCTTACGGCGAAGGTCATCCGACAGATTCAGCTTGTGGACTAGGTCCAGAAGGCGCACATTGACCAGATGGAAGACCTACACAATGTTTCAAAAATGCACGTATAATGCATAAATTTAGCTCGGGTTGAAAAATATATTCCAAATTACAGGCGTATTACTGCTTACAGGTGCATTACGCTCGCCGCACACCTTTGCGATTTACCGGCCCATCGGGCACCGGACCATCGGATCCGGAAAAATCAAACAAGTTTGATTTGCTCCGGTCTATAGCGTACGGTCAGACCGGCCCAAATTGTTTCAGCGCACACCTTTCCGGTATGTGATCCGATGATCCGATTATCCAGTAAATCGCAAAGGTGTGCGGCGGGCTTTACTCTCTGTGAGCAGTGTTCAAAGTTTTGCTGTTACTGAGTTCAACAGAATGTTTAACCAGTTGACGGCGGACATTTTTTTGGCAATGTGATTGGCCAAAAGTAAAGAACAGGGGCGCATTTAATAGCACAATACGTACACCGGTATTGGCCATACTGGCATACCGAAAACATTGATAATGGCCCGAGTTGCAAGGCGAGGACCACTATAACTCGTCCAGACCCCTAGCCAGTTTTAAACGGATTGTTTAAGACTGGCCAAACCCACTTTTATTCCCATTCATAAATACCTTTTTGTGTAAATCAGTAAAACTTACCAAATTTGCTTGCCATTTTGCCATATTCTGCAGTGTTTTAATCTAAGTTTAGCAACCGAACCCACGGTATTCCCAATACATATTGCAAACCAACAATCCCAACTTGAACGTGGCACGCTTTCTATACCAAGATGGCAGATGTATAAATTGTGGCTATGATCTTTAAGTTTCAAGTTAATATTTTGCTTCAACATTCAAAGTATTTATTCTTATGACTGTGGAAGACCACCGCCAGCTGAGTTAGCAGCTTTGATTTGCAATATAATCGTCAGAATCTTTGCGTTTAGCGTGCAGTTGTAGTGCTTTGCAAACCGCGTTGTCTATTGAGCTCGTGCCAATGACGTCATTTTGGGAGTAAAACAATGCCGCGTCGTTGTGGAAGCAATGTGCGTGCGCGTTGTGCCTGTCCATAGCGCGCGTAACGCGCTATCCTGAGGCTCCTATTGGTGAACTAAACTGCGTTACACCAACCAGAGACACACACAACGCGCACGCACATTGCTTTCACAAGACTCTGCATTATTTGACTCCCAAAATGGCATATTCGCACGTGTTCGAAAGGGGTCAATAGTGGCCTTGTTTGATCGCACACTTTGGGATGTAGTCGTTCAATAAGCCGTTTCGGTTGCAGTATACCGACGCTGCCAACATATTTCGGTATTGTGCTGTTGAACACGCCTCTTTTTCTACATTCATTGCATCATACTTTGCAACACTCCGAGGCGGCCGCCATGGAGCAGATTTGCTACACTGACAGGCCGTCCACATCGGAGCGGTAGCTCATCGCATTTCGAGTTACGAAGGAAGGTAAACGTTAGTGAAATCGCCCCCTGGTCATGCTCATTTAATACCTTTCTGAAGAAGAGTCCGACTGAGCCAGTCCTCTTTGGTTTGCTTGGGTGTGCTTGTCCGGTGGGTGTTGGTGTGGTGCGTTGTTCAGCCTTAGCAGGAGAGGTCGATGACCCTGCTAGTGAAGGCTGCTGTTGCTGCTTCTTGGGGGAGGGGGAGGTTTTTAGGGTACCAGCAGGGATGGTTGTGACCTTGATGGGGCTAGACACGATCTTTAGGTTGCCATCCTTGTCTTTGATTCCTGTTTACAAGACAGTTTTAAAAGACAACCCAAAACAAGGCAATAATAACCCCCCCAACATGCACCACACATATTACACGGGGCCATTGGTTGCAAACAGCTATTGTTTATATTGTGCCACTGGGCCAGAGGGTAGGATGCAGGATACACTAATTAATGAAGCTTGGCTAGAGCCCAGATTTCACAGGGTCGGCTTGAGTGAAGTTAACGTATTAAAACATGATGAGTCTGTCCACAGCATGGACACCCAAAAATAATTCCTTCATTCCTTGGATGTTTAAGAATCAATGGGGTGACAATGTAAAAGGGGTACCCTCCGTTACATGCACATAATTATCATGCATCAAATACCACAAATTGATTGCTTTCCGGTGACGTCACGCATTCCATCCACCATTTTGGTTGTCATTTTTCATGACCCACGTGGCCCGAGTGATAACCGGCAAAAAGAGCAAGAAAAGCGCATTGGTTGCACTTACCTCTGTTGCTTAACCTTGCTTTATGTTGTTGCGCCATGGCTGTTGTATCGATAAAGATAAAAACGTATTTCTTCAAGGCTAAAAATCGCGATCAAGTAGAAGCACTTTCGTTCTTACAAGCCGAGTGCATGCTCAATAATTTGAACGTATCGCAGCGCGCGCGTGCTGCATCTTCGAATGAAAATACGCTGGTGAGTATTTGTTTATGCGTGTTTATGTGCGTCTATTGGCGAGCGCGTGTACGCGCGTGACTGTTGACCACCAAACATTCCCGGATGTTCTACGTCACGGAAAGCAATCAATATTTAGTTATTGAGCTCTAGTAGCCAACCTTGAGACTGGTAAAAAAAGGTTGCATTATATAATAATAATAATAATAATAATGATTAGATTTGTATAGCGCACATATCCAACCTGCAGGGTGCTCAAGGCGCTGTTACCATTATTACCGCTGCCATCAGGGAATCACCAGAACCATTTCGCTTCAACTAGGTGGCTGCTGGTCAGGCACACAACCCTATCGGCAGTTAGATTGTGGCATTCCCCTTAACAGCTTCCCATATATCGCTTGGGTTGACGAGGCAACTGGGATTAAGTGCCTTGCCCAGGGACACAGACACGTTGGTCGAAGTGGGGCTCGAACCCCCAACCTCTGATTGGGAGTTCCGCTTCATACCCACTAGACCACACGCGCTCCCTGTAACAGTTGGGATGAAAGATGAGTGGCCACTATAATAACTATAAGCAGGTTGCCTCTTTATCAATGTGGCCTTAATAGCAGTTTTGACTGTATACTATAGATCTTTCCCAGGACTCCCTCCCCGTACACGTCCGCCATTGCTGGGATGCTCTTTTTCCACTGCATAGACTGTGCGTTTTGCATTGTTGTTAAATTAAACAGCGCGCATCCATGACGCGTGCAACATGCTCTTCAGATACATGTACAAAAATTCACACTGAGCCAGCTTTGCGTGTGATTGCCAAGCACGTCGCTTTGTGAAAAAGCGGAGGAATTTTGAATGAAACGATGCACTGAAAATGACTGAATTTTAATAATAATTTCCGTCCAAGTTAATTCTGTGGAGGGAAATTGGCGTGAAACAACGCACCAAAAACCATATTGGATGGAAAGTGTTTTCATAATTACAGGGATTTGATTGGATGTTTAAAAACCTGAAATTGCAAGCGCGCAGCGTGAAGCCATTACGGCGTGGGATTTACACGATTCACAGGGGTCATGCTTTTTGGCTAAAAAACCCTGAAAAATCACATCCCTGTAATTAAGTGACTTTCAGTGCACTGTTTCACTCAAAATTCCCCCCAACATCGCTTTGTCCCAAAGCAACATGCGTCGCAATTACGCACGCAAAAGGCTCAGTGTAAATTCACCATTACAACAAACGCGCAAATTGTTCAATGTGACGACACAATGAGCATCAACACAACGCATGTACTTCATGCACTGACCGCATCCCAGCTATGGCAGACACACAAGGGAAAGGTCCATACCTTGTATCGTGACGGTGACCATCTGTGGATGTGCTATGGTTCTCGTCTTGGGTTGTGTCAGTGTAATGGACTTGGGCTTGACACTGACTGTTACACCACTCTGCAGTGTCGTCTCGGAAAGCAATTTGCCCTGCACAGCTGTACCATTAGCGCGAACCGTCGTCTTGCCGCTACCGGATACTGGTGAGCCCATGGAGGTTGATGGTGATTCGCTAGTGGGGACGGCCACGGCAAACAAACGCCGCTTGGCGCTTCCTGGCGATGGTGAACTGAAACGATCACGAGCCGAGGTTGGCGACTGGAGAAGGGCATCTGCAGGGAAATCGTGAGCACAGAAAATTGGAAGATTTAAAATGTTTTAAACTGACTGTCACACCAAGTACAGTTAACTATATTGTAGGCGGGACAATTTGCTATTCAAGTGTTGCAAAATGGTTAAGAAGCCACGCGAATCCATAAGACTTGTCACAATTTCATATACGTGGTTGACAGCATCTTTTGGCCATATAAATAGAATTCAAATTAAGTCAAATGCCTTACCAGTGGGAAAACATTTGTAAAAAAACCTTACAAAAAATACAAAATGAGGCAAATTGTAGCAACTCAGAGTGGGCGGCCAAAATATCAGAGTACAAAATTCTAGGACAGTGACAACCTGCATGACACTACAAATTCGTACCCGTGTCGCATCTTAAACCTACGGTCTTAAACGTACAGTTTAATGCCCCAATGCATCATTTGCACTCACCAAAATGGCCTAAATAGATGAATGGATGTCCCCTCAAGACAACTGTTCACTAGGCCTGCAGTAGGATGATTGATAGCCGTTTTTATGTACAGTGGCAAAAGGGCCTTACTCAAAGAACATATGGGCAATTCCGTAAATTCAGATTTACACCTCAGAGACTCTGAAGGCTTGTAACGCTTCACATATATTCAAGTTGTTTGATTTTAAACATGTTTTTCAAGCATCATTGATGGAATTGTAATTCCTGAAAATGTGATTGTAATGCTATTCTCAGTAAGTGTGTAGGGTCCCCAAAACCCTCGGTTTCGGACGTACTCATTGAGAACGTCTGAAACCGAGATATTTTTGAATGTACCACGCATATTGGGAATGACATTACGATAAATTTTTCAGGAATTACACTTCCATCAATGTGCTTTAAAAACGTGTTTAAAATCAAACAACTTGAATACGTGAAGCATTACAAGCCCTGAAAGTCTCTGAGGTGTAAATCTGAATTGACGGAATTGCCCATAAGGAACATTATGTTTGTACACAAATCAATGGGCCTGAGCTTGAGGCCAAGATTTCCCAGGGTGGACCTGACCGCTAAGTGAACTCAACATTAAAGGTAACTACAGGGGCACAAACTAGGGTAATCGATTGAGGAGTACATGAAGTTTAAGCAGAATTGGCCTAAAGGTTTTTTAGTAATTAAAAAAAATACAACAATGTGCCTTCTGGAAGCTCCCTTTGCAGCTCCAAAGGTTAAGCACGCTTCTACCGGTAGTATCTACGGTAACCAACCTCTTTTGGCAGCATCCGTCTCCATGAGCATCCTAACCCGCTGGTGCACGACTGGTGATCGATGGACCTGGACCAGCTCACCACCGACCCGGCCATTGGTACTGCTATCCTGCTGTGAGGTGGTAGTAATGAGCGAGACGTCTTCACATGATGGTGGTCCATCCTTGGAGTCACGCAGGGCAGTCCATAGGAGGGAGTCACTGCGCCATGCACGGTCCTGAAGGATTTCCTCTTCAACCTGCAGGGAGGCGGGAAGGGTCAGGTGTTGGAATGGGCGAGACCATGAACCAAGATAAAGGTCTTTTCATGGTAAAGTGGTATTCATAAATACCTTGGACAGTTTACGCATCCCTATTGGCTGAGAGCACGTCACGTGGGCAGTCTTAAATTAGCGATAAAGAATAGTGATAATGCCCGGCTGGCTGTCCCGCGTTTGTGCCCTAGTCAGCGCGTATATGGAACACGCACATGTACAAAGAAACTGTACGCGCCTGAAAGCAAATTGTGCACTTATCTCCAGTCGTGTGCGTGCGCGAGCAACACGCCTGCGTTACTCGTAACGCGCGCAATTGAACAAAAACAACATCACGCACAGCTCGCAGTTGTACGAACGCCGTGTTGACACTAGACTGTAGGCATAGGAAAGTGAATGCAAAACATGGCAAAACGACGAGCTAATTTTGTGAATTTTACCGATTTACACGAAAAGGTATTTATGAATGGGATTAAAAGTAGGTTTGGCCAATCTTAAACAACCCGTTTAAAACCAGCTAGGGGTCCTGGGCACTGATAATGCCCTCGCCTGGCGGCTCGGGCATTATCAGTGCCCAGGACCCCTAGCTGGCTTTAAACGTGTGTTTAAGATTGGCCAAACCTACTTTTAACCCCTAAATTATATACCTCATAAATTGATTCTCATTCAGTGATTGGTTAAAAGTGGATCATGCGACATGGATTAGTTCAACCATTTCTGTGTGCAAGTGAAAAAGTACTATTGTTTGACCTTTTGCGTCAAAGGTCAAATGATAGGACATTTCTATGTTCTATTGTTTGACCTCATAGGTCAAAACAATTTTTTTTACACGACCCCAGCGCAGCGCCGCGGGACAACATTCAACGTTTTAATATTTTTACATGAACGATCAAAATGACTGTGTGCACAATGGACGATCAACCAGTGCGATTTGAACTTGCGATTTGAATCTGTTGGATGGAGCCGACAGTTGCAACAACAAAAAGCAGATAAAATACGCTCCTTCCGTATTGAGGAATTATGTGTGGCAGTTAATATTGAAAATGTTGATGAAATGTCCAACAAAGCACTCGATGACATTCCGGGGAAATTCTATGCTGGAGCCCGCGACAAGAAATGCAACCTCTACAGCAAGAAGACCATGCAGGCTCTCCGTTATGCATTACAGCGGCACTTCGAGACATCAATATTGTAAAGGATTGAACATTTGCCAGGTCAAATCAAATGTTCAAAGCACAGTCGGTTAAGCTTAAGGAGGGGGGAAAAGAAATTGTCAAACAACATCCTCCAATAGTCAGGATGACATGAAACTCATTCAGGAAAGTTTAGATTTGCTAACTCCTGATGGCCTACAGCGCAAGGTTTTCATCGATGTTATGATCTACTTTGCAAATCGTGGAAGAGAAAATGTCAAGGATATAGTGCCTGAATTAAACAAGGATGAAGCAAGTGGGTGTTGGTACTTTGCAATGAAAGATGACGATGATGAATCACAAGGTGGGCTAATGTTCAAAGTACCAGGCCATCCTCGATGTCCAGTAGCATCACGAGATATCATGACAGTATCGGGGCATCAGTCTGAAACCAGTATCAAAAATAACTGTCGGACCAGTGAAGACCATAAGAAAAACATGTCAGACACACTGTCATCACTCGGTGTTGAATCTGATGCTCAACCTTATGATTATTAATAAGGGTTTGTTTTTGCCCTTACCCGACGTATATTAGCACTGTATACTCAGTGCTTTCCTGAGACACTATGAAAAACTTTATAGCGTGCTCGACCGGGAATCGAACTCATGACCTCCTGCAAACAAGGCAGACGTCTTAACCACTCGACCACCGAGCTAGCTGGTGTTGAATGGCCGGTTCTTGTCAGTTAGCAACGGGGATTGCAATTAATCAGTAATTGGTGTAGCTTGTGTCGAGAGAATGGATGTTAATTAGGGTTTGTTTTTGCCCTTACCCGACGTATATTAGCACTGTATACTCGGTGCTTTCCCGAGACACTATGATAAACTTCATAGCGTGCTCGGGCGGGATTCGAACCCACAACCTTCTGAGCAACATCGTGGCTCTGCGAGGTCCATTGTGTGAACTTCTCGTCAGGTTTCCAATGAAAGGGGATGTGGGTTATGAATAATGTTGTATGATAATTAAAAGTATGTAGAAAAATAAGTTGTACGGCAAAAACCAAGTTACGTGGGATTGCGAGAGAGATTATTCGAGAGGAAAAGGTCGCACGACAAATTTGAATTGTGAGGGATATAAGTGGGGGAAAAAAGGCTGAAAAAATAAAGGCAGTTCATCAGGAAAAAGCATCTTGATGAACTACATGTGTATTAGCTGAGGCATTTCTGGTTTTGCCAAAGTCTCATGAGGAAAACCGAATGGACACTTTATCACCGACTGTGGTTTAAAAGGCGCTCTATTTGTCATCTACTTCAGTGGCTTCCGAGGTTGATGTTCATAAGAAAGGAATACAATATGAACGTCCCAAAATAAACAAAATATGATTAAAATATGCGTTTTTAATAAACACTCCAGAGAACACTTCAAACAAACTGCCAGAATTCGGCATCGGGAGTTTGAAATGGGCATAACTTCAAACAATGTCAAAGTAATCGTCAATAGAAGGCGCTTTAGCTTTCGTGAACTGCGTGCATTTTAGAGCCTCTTGGAGGTTTTGCGGCTGGGTAATGAGCTGTTTTAGATTGCAAATAGGTTGAATGGGTGTGCAAAGTGACTACATCGAAGGTATATTGAAGTAAGTTTGTGGTATTTTGTCATGTCTGGGTGGTACTGGCTTTTAAACCACTGTGCAGGGCCCATTTTCATAGAGCTGCTTTAATAACAGCCTATTTTCTCTTAACCAAGCATCGGGCTATTTCACAGACATCGTTAACGGTAAGCAACTGAAACTTTTAAAAAAGAAATGTCAATGTGCATTTGCAATACAAAATAACAGCTTGGCAAAAGCTAGGAGTTACACCTCCCTAAAACACCAAGGTCACCAAAGGTCAAATATTGCTAGTTGAACGTGACGTCAAATCATGTGTACGCATCGTGGGCGCTCTCCGTTGTCGTGCTTCAGTCATTGCACATATTGACGTTCATTGCTAACTTGTTTAGGGCATATTGCATCAAATGATTATACAGGATGATTTAGATTTACATTTATGTAGAATTATATAATCAACGTACATGATTACAGCAACAAGAAAGATAAAAGTGACGCCAGGGAAGTGGGTGAAAGAAACAGAGAAATCAGAGCTCGCACAACAACGCGGAAATGGTTCAATGTAATGTAGAATTGTTTGACTATGTATGAATAATTCCCATTTCAGTTTTGCGCATGGAAATAATATATTATTAACCTTTTTAAACATCGTTCCCAACTTCGTTCCCAACATCGTTCCCAACGTTTTTGTAATTGAGAATTTTGGTAAACGTTGCGGGGTTACAGAGCGGTTTTGCACACACAAATTAAGTAATAATCACGAAGTCACGATAAAAATAACGGGAGATGCGGAGTGGAGGATGTCTATAAGATACGGTATCATTTTTGCTAGTTCTGACAGGAAAGGTTTACCACGCCGAGACACAGATTGCCGGGTTTGCGTTCAATCATGAAGGAAGGAAAAGCCGTACATCGGTATGGTGTGCACGCCAAGCACACTGACACATGCCTAGCCTACACCCGCTATGTCCGGGCACCCACGGTGCAGGTGCTGCCGGTGTAACGGTGTTGATATTTTTGTGCGGTAAATAACGTTATTCAGCCTTGGCTTTGCTACGGGGCCAACCAGGCGAATATGTGGGAGATGCGGTGCCAGCCACCGACCTAGCTAGGATCTTAGGATTGGATTGGTGAGCCTGACTATTTTCTTTTCACGAAAAGACACCAAGTTACAGGCAGAAATAAAACCTGCATGAAGGCCTAACCAGCTTTACATGACTGTGAATGTACTAGTAATGCTAGGCTATGCTGTTGCATCATCCATGGCCAATATACTGTCAAAGCTGAAATATTCGCGGTGGTTTTATTTTCACGCATTTCGCGCACCAGACATAGCCCGCGAAAATAACAACCCGCGAAAATATTGTTTGCAACAATTGTGGCGGGCCCTGTTAAGGTGACATAATTTCCATCCGCGAAAATAACAACTTGCGAAAATGTCTGATGTTAAAATGCGCGAAAATATCTGTACGCGAAAATATTGGCTTTTACAGTAACGTTTAGACATACCGTGTTCCTAGCAAGCATTCCATAGAAATTCCCCTTGCTCCATAACTTGAAATTGTTTTCCCCACTACGGGCATTTATTTTTTAACAATTATAGATGTTGCATACAAGTTGAAACAAAAAATACATTTAGACTGAATACAAAATATTAGGGCTAGGCTTGTACACTGAAAGCTGATGATGTATTCTAGCAGGATGCAAGCTTACATGGTTGAGGTGTTTGACAATGTCCCTGGATAGACCATCCTCCGCTCTCAAAAGCAGCTCAATCACTTTGTAGAAATCAAAGGCATGCAGCTCAAAGATTTCAAGAATCCATGGAAAGGACCTGTAACAGATCAGAAAGGCAGTATGACAACCTTCCAGCAGTACAGGGAGTTTTATATTTTCCCATTTACAGTCAAAGCCTGATAATAAGAGCACTGTTAATACAAGTATCAGCTTATAATAGGGAACATTTTAGAGGCCAATTTCATAAACCGTTTAACAGAAAAATTTGCTTAAAGGTACACACCGGCCTACTGTTTACACGATTTAGTGATGTAGCAGCATTGACAATACTTTTTGATGGTCGTTGTGAAAAAAAATCATCAAAATATCACGTAATTTACTAAAGAAGTGCAAAATTAACAAAAATGGTCAAAAGACGGGTATACATGTACGCTTTACCAGCCGTTGCAACTACGCGCGAGCTTCACGACTTTGTCACAAACGATTTGCTCTTTCTACTCGGGATATCTCTAACTTTCTGATTACGATTTCACTGGACAGTCCGGACGACTGATTATGAATTTCCGCTTTCTCTGGAGAAGTTAGCATCATGTTTTTTCTTCACGAACGTACATGTACACCAACCAATCCGCCCTGTGTGCACTCAGGATATTTGCCGTGCTGCGCGGGGCGATCCACCGTAGTTTGCCATACTAGCACGCGCTCGCTGAGTCCCATTCTCCGGACTCTCGAAACAAACATTTCTGTTTGAATTTTCATACTTTCAACTTTGTTTCATACCTGTATAAATAGTCTCTCTTTTGTCAACTACTTATAAATACTGTGGACAAATCAAAGTTGAATTTGGTGCAGTTCTGCAGTAAGAAACTTTCATGCGACTGGACACAAAACTAACTTGTGACTTTTCGGAACCAGAATTTAGTTCCGAAAAGTCATGTGACCTCTGTTATTTCGGAAGGGCTTTCAGAATCTGGTATGGGTCAATTTCGAGCCCAAAATAGCCCAACGAAACCGGTGTGTACCTTTAATCTAAAATTTGTTCGCTTTATAAAAATGGGTTTTCAGTCAAAATCTTATATGATGTGTATTTCAATTGACTGATGTTCTACTCTTCTTGCTAAAAACACAAGTTGACATACAATTTTGGCATTAACCCATTTTTATAAAGCAATAGGTTCAATTATATAAAAACCATATTCTTTGAAAGAGACACTAAAATGATGTGCTCCGAGTTCAACATTGTGATTACTTACACATTCAGGCACATACATTTATGAGTGGTTTCTGGGTCATTCGATGTCAATTCCACATGCTTTTGGACCTGACCCTCGAGGATTGAAATGAAATTTAGTGTGCTGATTGGACACTCCTTGTGAAATCCCCAGAACAAACATTTTATGTCATTTGGTCAATTAATTTGAGATACAGGTCAACAAACTTTTAACTAATTACAGGGATGCCAGTGGCTCTTACCTTCAGGGCCGGAAAAAAATCACTATCATAAATGCATGTATGTGTGCACATGGACTCGCCAGCACAGTATACTGTACAGTATGTACTGTACATTGACAGTATGAGTGCAATACAATGGATATGTCAGTATGTATGTGATCTAACCACTACTGTATGGATACAGGGCCCTCTATGTACTTCTGATCGATAGTCTGGTTCCGCGATACTTTAGCCGTTTATGATTATGGCCGGGATACAGACATACATGTACTGCATGTGTGCAAATCATTGGGAAAACGTGCTACATGCGTGTACAGTTGTACATACATACATGACATAGGCCAATATCCGGACATCGTTGTTCAGTAAGTAAGACTATTTTCCATGTTTTGTTTTTATTTGAAGAGTTGAACAAAGGTTTTCCTTATATTTCCGGCTGGGCACTCTTACAGTTTTTGAGTTATGATTATTTGAACATTGGCTACCATGTAAATAACATGTACAGCACAACATGTGTAGTTGCTTACTTTTGGAGATACGGCTGTTTAAACATAGCAGGCCATGCTAATTAGTCAAAGGGGTCAGGTCCAAGAGTGTGTTGAATTGACATGGAATGATCATTCTACCAAAGGTCTCATAAGGGTCCTTCTCAACAAAACTGGCGTAAAGACTTCTTCATTGTAAATATAGACGTCTGCCTTATTTGCAGGAGGTCTTGGGTTCGAGTCCCACCCGAGCATGCTGTGAGGTTTTTATAGTGATTAGGAAAGCACTGAGTATACAGTGTTAATATTTAAGTCGGGTAAGGGCAAAACAAACCTTGATTAAAATTCAGTTTCCCAATGCAAGATAAATCAATTTCTGGTAAATATAACCATTCAAATCCTTGGCAAAATCTTACAGCATCTACAAATCACATTGTAATTATCAACTTATTTTAAAGGGCACCTTATTTAGGATTTATATCAATGAAATATATGCTTTAAAACCACTCTACTCAGTTAAAGTCATAAAAATCCTATTTGGAGCTTGCTTTGGGGGTTAAAACAAAGGTTTTTAGTTTTTATACTAATGAAAATATGCATATTCATGACCAAGGTCACGATGTCACAAGAGGCAAACACAGGAAAATCACATTCAACTGTTCACAAAAGATTCCACTTTTTTCTCAATTTTCCTGAAACTTTTGTAATCCATGGCTGTTTGAGTTTGTTTTACATGTTGCCTGCTGTAAGCCATGACAAAACTGGGGGTAGAAACTGCAGCAATTTGCCACAAGTCCAACTTGAAGTCTTATGTTTTTTTAAAACTTTTCCCTTCTGTCTTCCTTATGTGATGCACTCAAAACAGCGCCCTCTGTCTGTGATTTATTGCAATGAAATCTTCAAAGTTGAAAAAGGCTACCTTTTATTGATTTTACATCCAAACAAACAATAGTATGTCTTGCTGAACAAGTAATCCGTCATTATGAAGCAAAGCTTAGGCACAAAGTTGTTTAGCATGTCACAGGCCCTTTAATGATCAACAATTTATAAAAAAATAATACTTATCAACATTTTACAGTGCATGTAAAGTCCTACGTGGCCCTCGATCCCCTACCCTCTGTAGACCCGTTAAAATGTTGACAACTTTGGACGGCCCTTATGCAATAGTTTACCGATTCAAAGCCATCAGGATATGTTTGAAAAAAAGAGCAAGGTTACTTACTTCTGCGAGTTATAGGCAAAGAGGATGACTTCGAGACAGCATGCCAGGAGAGACCGATGAAAGACATCATGCTCCAACAATGACTGATGAAAACAGGACAAATTCACTGTCAGATTACTGCATAAACAATCCATTTTACAAATAAAATGGCACATACATGTACAGGGCATGCCAGTCAAATTGTAAAGTAAATAGAGAAGAGCAAGTTGCTTACTGATAAGTCCGTTTTGCCTTTCTGCTCAACGCGCTTCTTTTCGCTAACCATGATCTTCTCTAGAGCTGTGTAGTACATCTTGACGGATAGTGTTAATCTTCTCTTAGCAAAGTCCATAGGTGGTCCTCCATTGTCATCCTATTAGGGGAAAATCATTTGGGATTTAATGTTTAAGTGAGTTTTGGAGCCAGTGTGTGTTTTTCAACTATAGAAATTACACGTATTTCCATATGTAACGGTGCAAAAGAATACAGGGACATCAAACTGAAGCAATGTGAGTGAACAAGGTCTTACAATATGCAGCTCTCCTGGCTGGCTACTATTAAAAACCATGTGTACGCATATTGTACATGTACCATGCATTATCATGAAGCCTACACCATCATTTTTGTGAAAGAACAGCTCTTTTCCAGTGAAATTGGAGAAAAACAAAAATTCCGGAAGGGGCGCAGCTTCCTTGGGGGATGGGGGGGAGGGGCGAGACGTAGAGACCACGCAAACTTCAACTTTTCAGAGGATCGTTTTAAACACCACCGTACCATCGGCATCGTGCAAAATGCAATGTCAAAAACATTTTAATTACATGTGGGCATCACAAGAACCAGTTTTGTTTGAACTATTTACCTTGTTTATAGGCCTACAAATGTGGATAATATTAAAAAGAATCCAGGCAACATCTACCGTTGAAAACGGTGAAGCGAAAGTGGAGGGTAAAATCGGTTCGTTGGCTGCTTGTCGCATCATGCCAGTTGCGCACTCTGCACAGTATCCGTACCGCATCACGCCAGCTGCGGTCCGCACAGCACTGCACACATGCACGCATCACACACACCACACGCTCGGCCGTTGCGATGCAGGCAAAGATGGCGCTTGCTTATAGATTAGACTTGTACACGTCCGCTTCGCTACTCGTTGCAGACTAAGTCAGGTCGCCGAGCGCGCGGCATGCACAGTACATACATGGTAAAGCGCTGTATGTCATGGCACTTGCGTGACAACTAGACTCGCACAAGTTTGCTTCGCAAAATTACTGGATCAATTCAGGGTGCTCGTTAAAAAAGTATGGCCTGCTAAAAGGGCAAACAAAAATAAATAAAAAATAGAATATGGATCGCGGCCGCGGAGCACACAACAAACAAATAAAATTCCCCTACAAATTAGTAAAATTAAGGAAATCCGGAAAAATCTAACCCCTATTAAAAAATTAGAACCATAACAAATACATAACCAATACTGTCATTCAGGGTAGATTCATACTCAACCTTTTTCACACATTAATCATGTACATGTAAAGTATGTTGATGATCGTCGCCTCACAAAATACGGCACAGAAGAAAAATGTATGTGTCTGACAAACTGAATCACAAAAACAGTTGACGCCTGTGATTCTGTGATTTTCAGTGAGTTTTTCACACCAAATTCCTTCCATATTGCATAGGAGTGAGGCAACGTGCGCCACAAAGACGTGCGACGTGTCGCAAGTACCAAATTCATCGCAACTTGCCGAACCCTTTGTAAGTTTGCCACAGGTTCGGCACGTTGCGATGGATTTGGTACTTACGACGCGTCGCAAATCTGTGTGAAATCGACCCTGGTCATGTATGTTTTATGATTGTGATTTTTAAAGCATTACATAAAAATAAATACCACGGTACTTATTCACTTTGGTCGTCATCGAACTGCAGTCTTTAGAAATCACTTCACAAAAAAAATGCAGCAGTGCGTCTACCCAGCAGGCCTCCAGCTTACCTGTGTGTACCTCTGGCAGAACACCTCGCCCATCTCCCGTATACGACCTATGACAGACTCCGTCACATCTTGACTACATTCACTGATGATACTTTGCAGTTCCTCGCTGGGCCCCGCCTTGTGGCCAGCTAGCAATGCCTGCAGTCGGCTTACGGTCTGCGTTGCTGTGGAAATAGGTGTTATAGTGTGATCCTTCTCCTTGAGATATCGCCGGCCGGTCAGTGGCGTCTGGGGACACAGGCTTTTGACCTGTTATGGATCAAAAAAATAAGGTAACAAATACAGTAAACTCTGTACAAGTCGGCAAATCGCCTAAATCGGCCGTCCGACAAAAGTCCCGATCGTCTACAATGCATTTCCATTGAAATGTTTGTTTCTAAGTCGGCCTTTGTAAGTCGCCATTTCGCCCAAGTCGGCATGTTATTCTCGGTCCATTTCAACAAAATGCAATACAAAATCCTTTGTGTAAGTCGGCACTTACACAGTGGCATCGATTTCCTTCCCTGCGGTTTTTAAGAAGTGTCGAGTGAATTGGCACGCACAGACCATGGTCGCCAGTGTATCGGTGTCATATTACAGCCAGGCCATGTGTGAGATTGCATGCAATTATAAAGGGGTTTCCCCACTTCTAGGCCTGTACGCATGCACACTTTCCATTTTGGGGGTCGTAATATTGAATGATGCATACGTATGTACCCATACGTATGTACCCATACGTATGTACCCATACATAACATGAACTTCACACGTGCTCGCTCACACGCGCGTGTATTTAGCATGTCCATAAAAACGTGATCCAGTGTTAAAAATCAGTGCTACGATGTTGACATAAATCAAGGGTTTCGTTTCTCGAATCGACCCCCAAAACAAGGAGATTAAACTAAAGTAAATCCAAGCCTCCATGCTGCAATTACCCATATGCATAGGCCATTCATGTAACGTTGTGTAAGTCGGTAAAATGACGACTTACGGCAGATGTTGGCATTCGTGTAAGTCGGCACAAATTTTCGGTTCCAAAGAGTGCTGATTTAGCCGGAGTTTACTGTAAAGTGCAAATTCCATTTGTGTCCGTTGATAACTGTAGGTACATTGTAGCCTGTGTGGTAGTGCTACTACTAACCAAACAAAGGTTTCCTTCTGTTGATCCTGAATAGCTTTGTCATTTCCCAACGGATTTAAACCAACATTTCAGATCATGTAAACAAGGCCTGGCATATTTTATTGCGTCAGCTTTGTCCGAGAGGGTGAGATATAAAAGCCGTACAAAATCAATTTCAGAATCTGCCACTTTCGCCTTGGCGTCCTCCAATGTTGATACATCACTGGAGAACTAGAAAGACAGAACCTCACTGTATTGTCCCAAACTGCTTTGTATATTACCGTCTGAAAAGGTTTTAATAGGCCGCGGATATAGTAATGGAATCTTATATATGGGTCATTCCATTGAGGAACACGGTTTCCGTGTTACATCCACAAACATTTGAACTCTTTTTTTGCCTTTGATAACCCCATGAATCAATACTATTCAGAAATTCAAGCTGTTGGATGAGATAAATTTAAAACATTCATTACTTGTAACAAAATCCTCATGGATTTAAATTTAGATGTCAACTAAATAGAATTTTGTTCAAATGTAGGTGTGACATTTGGTGCTTTTTAGCAGATTTTCTTGAATCACAAAGAAATTTAAGTTAGAATCCTTCAAATTCAAATTAAAAAGGATTGTTTAGTTTGAGAACTGTGTTAATTTCATATTCAACATGAAAACATTTGTAGTTGGAGTGAAAGCAGTTCAACTGTATTGGCAATTGGTTTCCAAGTTACATCCACAACCACCACTTTGTTAAATAATTCAAAATGACGGCACTTTGTCAACACTGAAGACTCCCAAATTACCCCCAATCGGTGTAAGCCACCACATCATGCAACATCGTTATATAAATAGTGATTCATTGCTCTCTTATTGACCATTTTTGTGGAAATGAAGAAATGTCCACTTTGTTCCTCAACTTCATGGAATGACCCATAGCGCACATACATCTATCTACTCATGGCGCTATTTTCCTGGTCACTGAGCACTACTCCCTGTGAAGTACATGTACGTAGCCCCTGCAGCCTGGCACAAGCACTCAACGGCTGCAACCCTTGCAGGTGCCCATTTACTCCTGGGTGGAGAGAGGCAACTTATGGCAAAATGCCTTGCCCAAGGGCACATGCACCATAACAAGCCGGGAATCGCTCCCACGACTGTTAGAATTATTCACGGTCTTCAGTTCAATGCATCAAACTGCTTGGCCATGGTGCTTCATGTCAAACCATGTTAAACTTCAACAAAAGTACATTTTTGAGAGGTTTGGAAACAAAAGATGCTCAACCTGTGTATAAGGTGCACTTTTTTCACCACGACAAAAATCAAAAGTTGGGGTGCGTCTTATACACGTAGATAGCCAGTCGTGACCGGCAGTCTTTGCAACATTGTGATATTTCATTTCTGTTTCATCTACAGTAGAGGGCATAAGGACCAATTTAGGTTTCACATATGTACCTTATCTGTCCCTTTTATAAATGTGGATAATAAAAAAAATCTTAAAACAAGTCATCAGGAAGTTGTTGATGAAGACCGGCTAGCGAACGAATGACATTAGGCCGATAAACACCAACTGGGGCCAATTTCATAGAGCTGCTTAAGCATGAAAAATTGCTTAAGCATGAAAAACTTTGCTTCATAAAATTAGGTTACCAGCAAAAATTTCATGAGATTGTCACGGTAACGAAAAAGTCCTCTAACACTGGTCATAGAATGCTTCTATCACATGAGGATTTCACTGGTAACGTTCCCTACTGAGCAAGAGTTTTTTGTGCTTAAGCAAATATTTGTGCTTAAACACCTCTATGAAATTGGCCCCTGTACTGCTAAATGCTTCCACTGATGAAGTGTCATGGCGCCCTCTTCAAACACAGGGTGCTCCTTCCATACTCATTAGCAGCCATCTTCAGCTAATGTACTACATGTATCACTGGTTTACGTGATCAATTGCTGCAATTTGTATTGCATGTGCAAGTACCAGGAACCAAAAATAAATGTCATTATTAAACTTGTCCTAGTCTGTTCCATTTCTCTTTCGCCAGTGTTGCACTGTGACTTCATGGGATGTCTTGCAAGTGGGTCTGTCCACAGTAATGGGGTACATTTGAAAAATAAGTCGATAATTCCTTTCAGATGTCTTTAGTTTATCTCAGAATTAAAGAAATTTCCTTGTTTTGTTCTCAGGAGATAACTTTTGCCCAAAAAGGTAAGAAATTGCTGCCACAACATACATTTTTGAAAAGCTTCTGTACAAATTTTCCTATTACATATGTAACGTGGACAGACCATTTTGTGACATTTGTTCCCGTCTTTGTTACATGCATAATAGGAAAATTTGTGCACGGGGTTTTCACAACTGTATGTTGTAGGACTATTTTTCGTACTCCGTGGTGAAAAAGTTATTTCCTCAGTTTAGCTTGATAATTTAAAGATAAAATTAAGACATTTGAAGTGAACTGGGACCTAAGATCTTGAATGTTACAGAAATGTACCCCATTACTGTGGACAGACCCAATAGAACTTCTACCCAGTCTATATGGCCTGCTTGCATGTCGTGATTTTCACGATTACGGTAATATAAAATCCAGAATGGGAAGGACTGCATCGGCACAGACACACATTTTGTGGTATTTGCTACTAAAATTGGGCTGGGAGTGTGTTAGATATTAGCGTTTTTGTTTGTTTTTTTTAAAGCTAGAAAGTATGGGATGCGCCTTATACACAGTATTTTATGGTATATCAAACAATTACAAAGCCTACATGTAGGCTGGTTCCCTACCTTCTCCACATACTGAGGCACACTACATTTAGCCTGCATACTCTCGTTCAGACTAGTAGCATGTTTCATGGCCAGGGACTTGGCAGGCGTCCCGATATCCTCATCTGCATCATCGCTCAAGAAGATTCGCTCGTCAAAATCACCCTTTGTCAAAACATACTCCTCGTACTGTTTACTTAGGCTTTTACTACAGGAAGAAATAGAACAAAACTATTAACATAGAAACCTTAGACACTTATTTAAAGGCCCTGTAGATGATCTGTTTTTGAGCGATTCTGCGAATAAAACCATTATAAATCAAAAGAAAGACATCAACAAACTCATCCGAAGAAATTTCAGCTTTGTCAAATGTACCACGTTAAAAAAAAAACCATCAAAATCCATATGCGTTTTCCGGGTCTTGGCGGGGTGTTTCAAATATTCGTTCTCAGTTGATCGGGTGCGTCATGCACTCTGTGGCGCACATCATATACTGCGTGTGCGCGGCGCACGATCCATTAAAATTTCATCGCGTTGGAACACGCACACGCAGTACACAGCGCCCATGCATTTTTGACCGCGTAGATGCGAACCAAAAATAAGTAAATCGTTTGCAAACGATCTACCCGGTAAATAATTTCATCTTTACGGATTATTTTCTGGTAAAATTATATCATTTTGAACGGAAACCTTTCATTGGGTAGTTGCTATTAATTCAATCTTTACTTTCAGAACTTTTCCCCTGTAAACTCGTCGATTACTTTTTGGGGTCATTGCAAATGATCCACTGGGCCTTTAAAGGAAAAACGGCACAATGTAGTAAAGTAGTAAAGTAATGAATGCTAGTAACCCAGCCTGCAGACATTTCAGCTACATAGATGCATCAATGCTTCGGAAAACATATAAACTCCATGCATTTTTAATTTAACCACTTGACGCGGGATTTGTTTTGGCAAAAGAATTGCTTTTAAAAAAAAAAAGAGCAAAGGTGATTGCCCAAAAGTTTAGACCTGGGCCCAATTTCATGGCACTGCTAAGCACAAAAATTTGCTTAGCACAGAATTTATTTGCTTTATAAAATGGATTACAAGCCAAAAATATACGCCAACTTGTGTTCTTCGCAATGGTAGAATACCTTTGAATACACATCACTTGCGAGTTTGGCTGGCAATCCATTTTTGCAAAATAAATCCTGTGCTACAGTAAGCAAATTGTTATGCTTAGCAGTGCCATAAAATTGGCCCCAGGTCAAGCACCACGAATACCGTCTCTTGATAGTCATACATGCATTGTGTGAATCTTCTCATCAAAACATCGTACTTTACCGTCCACAGCCATCAAGTTCAAGATCAAAACACGGTGTGTACAAATGAATGGTGGAAAATGGACGTGATTACACATCCCTTTATAGGAATCTATACAAGGCCAATAGACCGTATCGAATAGCTGCCATTTCGTGGGCACCTTTTGTTACTTAAACCGTTCAACAATGGAAGCACAATATGTGCAACCATGCATGTCCTCAAGGAACAAAGAAACTGCCCCACGAAATGGCAGCTATCCGATACAGTCTATACAGTTACACCAACTTGAACTCCTACAAGTCTGAAATAACACTATCACACTTGAAATGTTAACGTATTTTACAAATAATGTACAGTAAAATCTTGTTAAAGGAGCGTGACCAGAGTTTCTGGAAATGTAACTTACCAATATTATCAAGTAACTCCCATACACACCTCCCATGTCCCAAAAACCAAAAAACATTCGCAATTTCCAGTAAAAAATTGAACAAAACTATCGAGTCGGCTTTCAGCGGATAAACGTTGATACTGGAAAATTAGTTTACAAATAATCGGTGGATTTTCGACGATATCCTTGGAAATATGCAGCCTAGAAGCGCGGGAGTTTCAGTTTCGTAATCAGAAAAATATAACGGATGTTATGATATAAAAATCTCATGACCCATAAGGTAAGTCCCGGGGAGTTATGGGTAAAAAAAAGTGTTCTGGTCACACTCCTTTAAGTCGAAACTCAAGGGAATGGGTAAAGATTTCGTGGTATCCAGAGTTCGAGATAAGCGGAGATCCCGATTCGATCCGCTCAATGCATGAAAAGTGACCCCCGTAACTCGCTAGGCCCATGTGTATACCGTAGTGTGGACTCAGTATTTAGCCCATTTTGTAAGCTTTTTTCCCAGCTACAAATCATCGTTTTGGCAAGATTTTTGTTGTTACTCGAAAGTCTATTTCATGTACAAGATTAAAACATTAAAATGTCCATTTTGTAAAGAACGTAGCAAGTGTTTTGTGTCTTCATTTTGTGTTTGTATTTTTCATCATACGTCCGTGTTTTGCGGGCGGTTTGCAGCTAGTGAACGATACGCGTACGCATGCACGGCAGTGTGGTGCTATCTTGTACCTATAGAGGGCGCACTTACTATTGTCGACAGTGCAGTGCATGATATGACTACGGACCACCTGGTGCCAGCTGCATGCTACGTTCGTGCACAAAGCGTCCACCGAGCATTACGCGATTTTCAATGCAGGCCTTGCGGTACCCACTCGGCCGGGCGTTTCCAGGAAGGCAGATTTGTCATGGTTATGGATTGATTCGGCCCTATAGACCTTTATCTTGGTGCGGCCATCTTCCCTTTTCCCCTATTAAAATGAACGTAACGAAAGCGAGGCTTGCCGAAATAAAATAGTTTGGCCCGGTGTTGAAAATGTTTATTGTGTGCATCACAATGACATGCGCAGGGGAATCCTCTCAAAACAACAACAAAAGACTGCACGCGCTATCGCGCAGACACGCACATGCACTGATCATGCCCGACATGTACTGTACACGTACTATGCAGTGGGGAACAAGACAAAGATGGACGCACCGTGATAAAGGTCTATTGTATCAGGGGACAGTGTGCATCACGCTGCATCTTGTGATGAAAAGACGGATTATATTAACAGATAAGACTCATAAAAAGATGTTCACATTTTGTGATCCCTTTTGTTGCGGTCTCTTTTTAGATTTGCTGAAATAAAAATTGAGGTAAACGGAGGCACTAGCATAGGAATTTCGAGTTACAAAGGTATTCATGTGCACAAAAGCCTACCGGTATTCTCATGACGGGAATGAGTGATTACTTCGAGGTAAACGGAGTTTCAAGGTATCCGGTTTCGACTTAACGAGATTTTACTGTATTTCCTTTGAACTCTCTGGTAAAATGCATGACTGAATAATTCTTTTACACATGCACACTTGTATGTGGTGGTAGGAATACCTGTTGAGCTCAAAGTTTGTCACGTCCAGGAGGCCCGTCAACTTGTCCATGTTTCCTCTGAAAACCTGAAAGCACCAAGACAAATAAATTCCATTACTCTGGGTATCACAGCTGAGCAAACTCCAAACAGTGCAAATAACAGCTGTTTTATCACGTTTACAATGATTGGTATCAGTGGTGTGATTAAGTACATTTTCACGAGTTTTTTTACGAGTATAAGTACAAATACAAGAAGTATGATTATTATATAAAATGAAACTGTGAGCGATACCGTGCATTTCTGTTACTGTACGTTATAGCGCCCTCTGTGGGTGGAAAATGTCACACACTGTACAGTAACAAAAAATACTGTACAACAGTATCGATTCTGCATGTATGCACAACCGGAACCAACCGAGCTCGTGCGCGCACTTCAATTCCACGAAATGAAAAAATGGCGAGCCCAGATTTGATACGATAGAAGACGATGATTACGATGACATCCTCCAAAATAGAGAAAGCGGAGCGACACGGAGAAGCACCACGAAAGCAGTGAACATTTTAAAGCTGTACTTGAGGGAAAAGGAATTGTCAGAGGACTTTGAAGACTTAAGCAAAATTGAACTGAATGCGATTCTCCGTAAGTTTTAGCCGCCTACGTGGGATTACGAAAGTATTTGAAAACAGTTTCCATATGTGCCAGCATGGAGCTACAAAAGGAGCTCCATGGTGCCAGGGTGAAATGTTTACTGTTGCTTGTGAAACTTTCAACAATTTCGAATTTTAAATTATACCGTCTGAAAAATGTTACAAGTGTGTCAGCTTCATTTTATATAACAATAATAATATTGGATGTCTTTTCGGGTGATATGAGAATATACCGCATTCGTCATGAAAATACCGAACTCGCCTTCGGCTCGTTCGGTATTTTCATGACTCGTGCGGTATATTCTCATATCACCCTCAAAGCCATCCAATATTATATAAATACTTTGTCACAATAAGTGCAAGTTCCATGTCTTTATGAGTATTAAGTTTTCTCATTAATGCTTGGAACCTGCAGAGTCCTGGATGGCAAAATCCAAATTATAGGCGAGTCTTATTACCCGAGTAGCAAAATTTTGTACCCAATTTTATTTTCGTAATATAGCTTTTTATAGCCAGTAGGTCAGGATTATACCCATAAAATTAGGCATTTACAAGATTAGATATCCGTTTATAATGGCCGACAGATACATGTCATATCCTAAAGTTTTATTATTTTTTTTATTCAAAGTGAATGCAAAATGAGCATAATCCTAAATCACACACAAATTTTGCCTGAAATTAATGTGTTGTAAAAGATCATGGGAAATATTTTCATTAAAAAAGGGCTAAAATGTGACATTTTTATGAATTTGTGAAAATGTTTTGTTCAAGTTTGCAGGCCTTGGGCAATGGCACAGGGCACTGACGGCAATTGCACTGTTATTTCGAGGCCCGAGTTTGACAATATTTAATTATTTACAAAGAGACATCTTCATATGATAACTTTGACCCCGTTCTCACTAGAGAAATCGCTTCGCTCGACAATGATTCGACGAAGAGATTTCCTGCTGTGAACGCATGAATCTTCATTCGACGATGATTAGAATCATTTGACAAAGAGATCGCTTCATTCGACGAAGCAAATTTGTAATGTAAACGGATCCCTTCGTTTGACAAAGCGATTTGGCGGGCCTGTTGCACAAGCATGTTGTGCCACGAGCGCCTAGCAAGAGTTGTCTTTAACGCGCCGCTAGAAAACCACACTACAGGGCTTCCCCATAACTTTTTTTAACACTGGCCACCCGGGCCACTGTGGTCACTTCTTGACTGGTCCGCCGGCATCTTGAGTGGCCCTCCATTTTTTACATGTCATTTTTACAGGTTACTCTCCGCACCCCCTAACCCCCCCCCCCCCCCCACCCCCCACCCCCCCCCACCCCCCACCCCCCCCCACCCCCCAACCCCCCCCCCCCCCACCCCCCCCCCCCCCCCCCCCCCACCCCCCACCCCCCCCCCCCCCCCCCCCCCACCCCCCCCCCCCCCACCCCCCACCCCCCCCCCCCCACCCCCCCCCCCCCCCCCCCCCCCCAAAAAAACAATGCCATCCATGTACACTTGTTTGATTGGCTGCCTGTCGATGTGGATTTTTTTTATTGTTGCAGCAAAGCCTTGGATTTACGCGCATCTCGACCTACATACACTCGCGATCGTGCACCATCCGTGCATTCCGATTGGTTGCTTTGCCATGATGTCACACACAGAGCTAAATTTATGAATGAAACCATGGAGCTTCCACTTGTAGTGAAGGGGAGCCATAACTATAGGGGCGTTCGAGATGCTTACACCGGGTAACACGGGGTTTACACCGGGGAAGCCCCCAGAAGATGCAAAACGAACGACACAGGGTCTCGCTTTGAATTCTGGGAACACGTGGTCAAAGGTTGTTGCCGGGTGGCGCTTTATAAACGCCGTTATCGTTTGACTCAGAATGAAAAATGAAGCCGGCGCCACACAAAAATAGTAGCCCTAAAGTACCGAAATAAACTTCGTCAATGCCCACATGTATCTATACTAATTCAGCAAAATGTATTTACAGCCCTATTTCCTCCTATTTTGTGTCATAAATAAGTGTTTTTCTTCGTACTTACGTCGCGATTCCTAACTGTCCGCAATGTTTTACTACTCGCGGTTACTAGGTGACGTCATTACACCTTGCTTTACACCACAGACCCAGCCGCGAGCTCGGGTAGTGGTGGCTGCCACCGGGGCAGTCTCGTGTAACACGTGATGGCTAAAAGAACGCTCCGGTGTAAGTCGGTGTTACCCGGTGTGAGCATCTCGAACGCCCCTATTGCAAACTTGCACTAATATCCATGTAATGACTACATATTCTTTGTCCGTAGTGTGGTTCAAACATCGATGTTCAAGTCAAGAATTCTGTCACTGAGTGCAGAAACCATGTGCACAAATAATTCCACGGTTGCTGGATTTAGAGAAAAATCATCCAAGGGGCCGTGACTTGCAAGGGGCCGCGTGACTTGCTTGCCGTGCCAGTAATGTTGCACGAGATTGAATACATGTACATGTATGTCAGTGAGAAATTTCTTATGTATCGCATGATCACCATTTTGCAATCCAAATTTTAAAATGGATCACGCATTGCGATGCAATGCCTATGAACATTTATCTTTTCCTCCATTGTTTGCAACATTGTTGAGTTACCTATTTGAATAATAAACTTAAAAAAACTCTAACTTGTGTCGTTTGTCGTCTGTTCTTCCTGATTAGCTCGAAAAAGTTGTTTACGGACGCGGTGTACATGTATCGCGCACCGTAGGCGGAAGACTACGGGGACTTCCGTAGTACGCAATAGAGCCATTTTAGTTAGCAGCCTGGACGCTCCTCGTGTCTAGTTAACATGTTCCTCACGGAGGCTGCTGTAACTAGTATTCGCCACAACACAAATTACGTCGTGAGAGACTTGTCAGACATGAGGTGCGTCCAGTCTGCGTGCACGCACGTGCTACACAGACTGAAATTCACCTCAGCATACATGTAGTGCCCGCTGCATAAGTAGGCTTACAACATGCTACTTGCCCAGTGCCCCGCGCCACGTGTAAATCAAATGTTTGTTGTCCTGTGCGCGGCGTGGCACAGACCATACCAGCAGCATGCATGGCATCGGCCTTGTGTTAGATTTCATTTTACGTCGATTCAGCGTTTGCCGAGCACACGGGCCACGCACGCACTGTGACGATCGCACTGAAAATTTTTTTCACTCGATCTTCGACTAGCAACAAGTCGAATTCATTTACATTTTACAAACTCCGTCGCATTGCAGAAAAATCTGGGCTTGAAAAAGGGAAGCGAAGGGGACTAGCTAGGCCGGGCATGCACGGTGTGTGTGCAGCTGGCGAGCTCATCGCAAGATCGTGACGGTTCGTACACGTACATGTTCCCATGCATCATGGCGAATATCTACACTAAACAATTTTAGGAAATGGGTGCATGCAGAAATGGACCAGAAATCTTGCTGTCATAAACTTGCTGCCCGCTGCAGTCGTATGTGTAGGACACAAATGCGCACCCCTGGCCCTGTATTTATAATGGTACCGTCTTCAAATTACGCCTCAGCTCGGCGCAATCATTCAGGGAAATTTATAAAACCCGGAGGTCGGAGGTACCCAAAGGTACCCGGAGGTAGATTGTTTTTGCTAACGTGTAGTTGGTGCGTTGACGGTGGCCCGGAGCTACGCAGTATTAAAATAACAAGCCGGAGGTAGGTTGTAGCATGTACTACACGGTCACAACAAATTCTACCTCCGGGTTACCTCCGACCTCCGGGTTTCAACGACACCCATCATTCAGCGCCTACTGTCCCGGCCGTACGTGCAATGACTGTATCGCATGTGCACTATGAAACACGTGCTTTATTCCACTTCGATCGTCGTGTAACATGCATGTTTACAAACAAACTTTGTACATCCATGGAGGAAGGAAAACAACCTGGTCGATCGTCAGTCAATCATGCGTGAATATTTAATATTTAGGCTACATGTACTAAGAATCTTGACTGGCCAACCCGGACTTTTTGAACAGTGTTTGGACTGGCCCGCGAGAGTTTTGACTGGCATTTGGCCACCGGACCACCGTTATGTTCGAGCCCTGACACAGCGCGTCTATAGACGCTTAAAGCTCAGCGCTCGATGCGTGACGCACATGTACGACCTCCAACGGTTTCATTCGATCTTCGTTAGCGGTCGCTCTTCATTCGATTTTCGTTAAGTGATATATGAACGCACACTTCATTAACTAACGATTAATTAATCTTCATCGAACGAAGTGATTTCTGTAGTGAAAACGGGGTCTTTGATAATATTGTTAATGACGTAATTACAACAAGCCATTTTTCAACTTATAATCAATTACATTCCAAATCTTTTTGACCATTTCCTTTCTGGAAAAGGTACCCGGTAGCTGCTAGTTTTCCCCACCCTACAGAACCTGTCCTTCATACATTCAAATTACATTGAGTGAAATTTGAACAAATAATTAAAAAAAAATTCAAATCTTACACTTGCACTCTGACTACTTCAACTATCTTTACACATTCCAAGGGACGCTCATACTATTATTATTATTATTTATTTACTTCTGGTACTGAAACCAAGGATTCCTCAATAGTGCCCATTGCACTGTCGCTCGCGCGGCAAGCGTGAGGAAACCCATGATGAATTAGATACGGCCAGAGACACCGGGGAATCCCTCCCCTTCTCTTCACGAAGAAATGCTCTGGGATCTTTAAAGTGCGTTACTTTACCTAACACACTGGACCAACGGCTTTACATCCCTTCCGAAGGATGGAGAAAGTGTGATTAAGTGCCTTTCTCAAGAGCACAAGAATCGAACCCACATTCTAGTACTGGCAGGAACTTGAGTTCGGCGCACTAGACCGCTCGGCCATAAAACCCCACATACTACACACTGAATGGCCTTTACATGTACACGTATGTGTGAACTATCAATGCATAGTTCCGAGATTGCCCAGTTAACCCCGCCCCTTAGATATTGTTGCTATGTGCTCACAAGCCATCGCAAAAAAATGGCGACACACAACATACAAAGCAACAGGACTCGGCATGGAAAGCACAGATTCATTGGAGAAAACTCAAAGGTACATGTATTTATGTTTTAGCATCGACAGTTACCGTAGCACACACTGAGCGAAAGGCTAGTAATGCAGGGAGGACATATATTCATAAAAATGCGCTTTTCTACCTTTGAACAGCGAATCGCCCGACATTGAAACCAAAATTCACCTGGTCACTGGCGCATACAACATACAAACTGTATGGGCAGAAAATCGCGTGATTGTTGTGATGATTGCATCACTTTGACCTATGTAGGCGCTGTCTGCTAGCTCTGTTGTGATTGGTCGGCGGGTTTGGCTTGATTGACAGGTCGGAACTATGCATTGAGTGCATTTTAGTTACCTTTTCTTCAATGAGTTGACGGATGTGTGGTTTCCACCAGTGCTCCTTTATGCCCTTAGCCTCCAACACCAGTCCCTTATGCAACTCACAAAGCTTCTCAATAATACACGGTGGATCCTGGGACACTGCGTAGCTGTGGCTCGAGTAGTTCTCGGGAAGACCTGGGATAATAGATTAAGAAATGATAAATGAGTGTGCAGTTGAGGGAAGGTGATCTGGCTTGCATCGGGGAGAATGAATGTTACATGTACTTAAGGTTTATTTTCCCCGTACCGGATGTAACTTGGTTAGCACTGTATACATGTACTCGGTACTCGGTGCTCTTCCCCCCCGAGACACTGAACAAAACTTCATAGTGTGCTCAGAAGGCACTTGAACCCATGATCAAGGCAGCCAGTCTTAACCACTTAGCTAGCCAGTTTGAATCATTCAGCACTGGTGAGGCAAGCAGTGATCTCCACTACCGGTTTTGTCCGGGCGCGCCGCCCGAACAAAATCATCAGAGGTACCTTTAGCGCCCGGACAAAAATTTGCCGCCCGGACAAAACATTGTGCCGCCCGGACAAAATATATAATTTCTCCTCCAAAACACTATGAAAGTACAGCCAAGTCATTCGAAGATGAGGTGTAAATTCCCCATAACGTGATTCGGTAGCCACTGGTGTCATTATCGGTTATTTACCACGCATATCTATCGGATCGGCGACCCAAATCTGTATCGCTAACGGCCATGACAGTATGCATTTGTTGAACAGCACCCTCAAGAGGCAAATTTGTTGACCTCTTGAGGGCGCTGCATGCCAAGCACTGTGCCGCGGCGTACGGGAACGGGTGCGTTCGTGGGTTGGTGCGTGCGTGCACACCTACCCCCCCCCCCCGCTGAGCGACATCGGCGTAGCGCGCCCGGACAAAATTTGGACCAGTGGAGATCACTGGCAAGGTGCTTTAGCTTACATTAGGGTTTAAAGGGGCTGTGTCACGGTTTGCACATATACCAAATCCTTTCAATTTTTGACATACGTGCACAATATATACATGTACTGTAATTTTGTTACACAGTGCCATTGGTCCCTGTACATCGTGTACTTAGTGCATGCTGCATAGCAAGTACAGTGTTCATGAGTGTTTACAATACGTAGAATTCAACTACATGTACATAGGTACATTGTGTGGTGTGCCTTAATTCTTTTTCGCATCACGCGCACTCTATCAGTGTTTGGAAATCCCGGTACAGCGGCAGCGGAGATTGTGTCGGTGTCGTTCCATGTGCTGTAAAATTGATTGTCAGAATCAGCATACGGTAGATAGTTGCTATAATGAACACGGCGGGGTACACACAAAATGTTCGGTATAGCGATCATTCATTATAGCGATTTGACAATCATACCTCCGTTTGCCCAGCATGTTTGTCAGACACGAAATGGCAGTGCACCCTCTATTGACCCAGAGCACCATCTGTCTTTTGATGCCCTAGAGCGCCCTCGTGTCCATTTTCAGCTTCACTTTTTGTACTAAGGGTATCGTTTAGAAGTTGTAATAAACCTTCCCATGGTATTAAAATTGTAAATTTATTACATTTTAGTTTACTACCGGAGATATTTTACCTAAACCTGCTTTGTGAAACCTTTGAATTGCTGATTTAATTTGCAGTTTACAGCGTTCGCCCTTAACTTTTTTCCCAACTGGCCAACAGGGCCAGTTGTATTAAATCTTCACTGGCCCGTCGGCATTTCAAGTGGCCCGGTTTAATACCGTTAAAATTTCTGGTTGTTCTTTTTAAACACAGTCGACCATTAATGTTTGCAAAAACCACATTTGAGTCCTACTCATAAGGTTCTCCCCATTAAAAGTTTGAAAATGTGTGATACATTTTAGAGCTTTCTGGTGAATTTTAGAGCTATTCTGGAGTCTTGAAAGGCTCTTTTGTTATAAATTCCCTTCGGGACAGGGAACTGTATTTGCAGTTCTAAGTGCGAGTGTACTTTTGGGGGCAGTTATACAGAATTAGCCCATAGTACTACCTGGGCAGAGCTGGTCTTTTTCAACCTGTTGGCTTGGGGTCAAGTCAGTTTTTGGTTTTTGTTATGTGACTTGACTCTGGAGAAAATGACTTGTGACTGGACTTGGGAAATAAGATTGATTTACGACTTAAATAAAAACTAGTCATCAAGTCTTCAGCCCCAGAGACATATGTATACTGCAAGTGCAGTCTCCCGCTCCAGGGGAATAGATTGGAACCAGCCGTGGGAGTCTGAAGAAAGATCAAAGTTATTTCATCACTCCTTTAAATTTAGTACTGTTTTATTTCAACTGGACAGCCGGACCATTTGGGAAGGTTTCCAGCTGGCCCGAGACCATTTCAACTGTCATTTGGCCAACGGACCAGTGCTAATTCGAACGCTGGTTTATCATGTTTATATGGACTGTTTTAGATAATTGTAACATGAGTATTATTGTTAACACTTTTTTTTACTGAAAAGTAACTTACCTCAATTGTAGAGTTATAAAATTGTTTAATATTTTTTTAAAATAAATTATTGCACAATAAACCAACATGGACTCGGAAAAAGAGAAGAAAAAAAAGGAAAAAAAGGCAAGAAGGCAATTTTTTAAATTCTTTAATGTGTCTTCACTGTGAAAGAAACCTCCCTTTGACTCGATCTGTGGTGGTTCTGAAAGAATCATTTGGGTAATTTGGCTGGAGTTTAAAGCAATTCTGTACTTTGGCTTAAAGAAAATGGTGATTGTTGTCTGTGAAGGTCGCTTTCTCTTTTCCCTTGCTATCGGCCTTTTGAATTTTGTTTCATGCCAAACTGGCGGGACTTTTTGGTGGGACCGTTTGCCAACTCAACTCAACTGTTTCAGGTTGGTCAGAGTCGAGTTGGCAAACGGTCGAGTTCGCACGTTCGATTGACGGAAAAAGCATTACGCGTGCGACACACATGTACATAAATTTATAAAAACAACCATTCCACAATGAAACTTGCGGGAGGAACATACAATGTAAGTATGGTACTGCTCATCAAACAAGAAATTTTACGAAACATGTGAAATACATGTACATGTAACCAGACCTTCATTTTTAAGGAGCGCGATCGCGCAGGCGCTCCTACCGCGCTCCTCGTAATTTTCGGGGAGCGTAAAAAATAGCGCTCCTCAAAAAATAACGGGACCATCAATGACCAAGTGTCCGAACGCCAACGCTGTACGGTGCAACTAAAATGGTCGCATTGGCGCCTAAAAATGCTCACATGCGACAAGTGATTAAATTATTATTGCCATTGGCGACCACAAAATTCGCACCTTAGTCGCCCAAGGTGGGCATCAGTGATGTCTACGGGCGGTACAATCCAGTGTTCTGCTCTTTTTAATATACTTGCGGCATGCAAACGACGATTGCGCATTGCATTTTTCCATTTCACCACGTGCAACACACGGCCACAGCTTGGGTCTGCATTGTGTCTAACACAGCTTGTGTGCAATATACGTGCATAGACATACATGCATCTGGTATCCGACTGCGGCCCCAGACTGGCTCGGCCCCAAACTCGGCCCCAGACCAACTCGGCCCCCATTGCCTTGTGTACAAACTCTGCCCCAGACTGACTCGGCCCCAATTGCCTTGTGTACAAACTCGTACCCAGACTGACTCGGCCCCAATTGCCTTGTGTACAAACTCGGCCCCAGACCAACTCGGCCCCCATTGCCTTGTGTACAAACTCGGCCCCAGACTGACTCGGCCCCAAACAGGCTAAACATTTGATTTTTCCCCAAAAGTCCATATACAGTGTGTTTTCAAAGATTTTAAGGAACTTTTTTTTGTTAAGAGAGCTATTAGCTCTCCTCGATTATCTCAGGAGAGCAATTTAGGGCTCTCCTGACTTTTTTAAAAATGAAAGACTGATGTAACTGATAAATACATTTGTTGCTGATATGAGCAGATCTGGCACTGTTAGCGCCACAATACACTGCTCAAGGGCATGGGGGACTCACCAGTGAAATCTGGGTTCAAAAGGTCACGACGGTTGGCCAGCAAGATGTTACTGTATATGAGATCCAGACAACACAGCAGCAAGTGGTAGGAGTTAACGAGGTCGTCGCTGATTGCAGGGAAATTACCTGAGGGAAAACACACAGAATAAACCAATGATCTCCAGCACAATATACTACAGTTAAACCTTCATAATAATAGTATTGGTTAATACAAACTCCGCTTAAAACAAGGAATATTTAAGGTCCCAATCCCTTGTTATTTCTGATAATACAACATTCCTCTTATTAACAAGGTTTACCTGTATTGAGAAATGTCATGTTCAAAGCGAAATGCTTACAAATGTAATGTATGTGGCACATTACATTTTTGCACTTCATATGCTTTCCTTTGCTCACGTTCTAGATTACTCATACCAGTACATATACGCACATATGCATTGACTTTTAGTTGAGTTTAATGTCAGAGGTTAAAAATATAAAATATAAGGACTTAAATAAATTGCATTAGTCAATAAGAGTGTTTCTACTGAGCACAATAATTATGGCATTTTTTTTATCAATTGAGGTCCGAGTTTCTAATTAAAGGTTCTGTTCAGGAAAGGCAGAAAAACAGTTCAAAAACAAATTATTCATTATGTACATCATACCATAATAGTACAATGTAAATGAGTTACAAAATTATTTTATGTCGAGTATAGTGTAATCCGAGCAACATTTAGTGAGCCCGCCCTCTTGCGATTATCAAGAGTGTCAAATATATTTTTTACAAGTACAAATGAAAGAACAACTAAAATTTGCCGTTAGAAGAAAAAAAAGATTATTTGAGCTCTTCGAAAATATTGACAATCTCATCAGTATAAGAGCACAAAATAAGCCATAAAATTAATTGGAATTGATAGGAACCTGTGGAACTACCGTACATGTGTACATGTACATTTAGCAGGGGTTGAAATTAACCTGAATTTCATGCTGGTCAGAAGGACCAGTAGATTAGAGAACTCTAGTGGTCCTGCTGAAAATTTGGTGGTCTACTGGTGCTTTTCAAAATGGCACCGAGATATAATTAAACATTTTATGGTTTAAGGTCATTGAGTGAAGGATGGATGGGATTGCTTTTTGATCCAACACTGGGGGCATGTCTGGAGAGGTCGGAGAAAGGAATGAAGTTATCTGAAAATGTCTAAAGCAATCAGGAATTGTTTGTGGTAACCAGGAATTTTTGCATTGAGCAAGAAATATTTACTGTGGATTAGGCATCAAAGAATGTTTCCAAGAGTCAGTTTTACTGGTCTCGGACCACAGGACTAGTGCTGATTTCTACCTCAGATGTACATGTAGTCCCAACAATTTAAGCCCATTCCCAACAATTTTAATTGACAATATCTCATACTGCAATTTAAACATCCATTCTTTTTTTTTTGTTGGGTGTGTTTGTTCGTTTGTTAAATTTGATTCCTCTTGCAATTTTTATTTTTATTTTATTTATTTATTTTTTTAATATATATTTTTTTTGTTATTCTTTCTGTGTATTTATTTCTCTTTCTTATCTTTTATTTAGATATTTTGGTTTTAATTAGATATTTTATTTTTGTTTCTTCTAACATGCAGTTTCACTTTTTGATCGCCGTACTTATAGTCTGTCGCTGTAATTGATAGCATTATGGGAGAGCCACCAGATAGTGATTAAGTTCGCTTTTTGGCAATCCTTCAGGGGTGTTATCATTCTCGTTTTCTAAATTACTTGTTTGTTTTTTTTGGTATTTTTGCTTGTAGTGTCCTTTGTCACGTTTGTTGTTCTCCTGAGAAATAATAAATGAAATGAATGAAATGAAACATAACAGTACATGTATACATTGACAGCACTCACATACATGTACCGGGTACATGTACATGTACTGTTAAACTCCTCTTTTTAGAACCTCATTTAGCCCTTTCAAGCTTGAGCAGTCATTTGGCAACCATAAAATACTTTCATACAGTACATGCAGATATAAACATAATTTATTTAATGCACAAGTCCTTCTGAGAATACCTTCTAAAAACATACATATACCGGTATTTCACACAATTCAGAAACAATTCCGCAACCGACTCACCTTGCCAAATGCAAACAAAATGTACAAGTCTCAGTGTCAATATTCTACTCAAATTGCTTTTTAGTGTACACCTAGGGGAACGCCCCAGACAAGTTTCAACAAGTTTATATTCCGCCAAAAAAAGTCCTAAACACAATTAGCATATCAATGACCTGTGTCCAACAATAAATGCACTATGAATACAGACTCTGTGGGCATGGAAGAAAATTAAATTGGAAGTCCGATTGCATGATAATATTATGGAGAGGAATACATGTATTTTAGGTTGTTGCAACCTTCTGTGGGCACAGTAGGGCAGAAAACAAAATTTCCTAAAAGTTAAAGCGGACATTTTGAGGGGTGAGATTGGAAGAAAACAAAAATTCGGAAAGGGGCGTGGCTTCCTTGGGGGAGAGGAAGGGCGAGACCACGGGAAGACCACGCGAACTTCAACTTTTCGGAGGATCATTTTAAAAACCACCGTGTCCATCGGCATCGTGCAAAATCAAAAATATTTTAATTAGGCATCACAAGAACTAGTTTTGTTTGAAATATTTACCTTGTTTATAGGCCTACAAATGTGGATAATATTTTTTAAAATCCAGGCAACATCTACCGTTGAAGACGGTGAAGCGAAAACAGAGGGTAAAATCGGTTAGTTTGCTGCTTGCCGCATCGCGCCAGCCGCGCACACTGCATACCGTACCGCATCGCACCAGCCGCGGCCCGAACAGCACTGCACACATGCACGCATCACACACACCACACGCTTGGCCGTTGCGATGCAGGCAAGGATGGCGCTTGCTTATGGATTAGACTTGTACACGTCCGCTTCGCTACTCATTGCAGACTCGGTCAGGTCGCCGAGCGGCACAGTACATACATGGTAAAGCGCTGTATGTCATAGCACTTGGATGACAACTAGACTCGCACAAGTTTTCTTCGCAAAATTACTGAATCAATTGAGGGTGCTTGTTAAAAGTATGACCTGCTAAAAGGGCAAAAAGAAAAAAGAAAATAGAAAATATGGATCGTGGCCGCAGAGCACACAACAAACAAATTAAAATTTCGCTACAAATTGGTAAAATTCCGGAAAAATCTCACCCCTGATTTAACAAAGGTTAAACCACATTTTCAGCAAGTAAAATTTAAGACCTTTTAAAACCTTTTTTAATGCCTTCTTTAATGGCATTTAAGACCAATTAAACCCCCAAAACAGTAAAGATGTTCATACCCGGCCACCACAGGCCCAATATCTAGCTAATATTTTAATACTTTTTAATGCTTTCTAATGCTTTCTAATACTTTTTAATACTTTTAATGTTTTTGAAGGCCTTAAATTTAGCAAAATGATTTTAAGACTTTTTAAAGATCCGCGGACACCCTGTTAAACGGCTACTATCCCCCTTAAAGAAAAATCCAGCATTTGCACCATTTTCGATAGTCTACATATCCCTCTAGCCGACTTATACATTGTACCCCAGTTTATGTCCGTTTTAAGTGGATAAATTACAAGCAAAAGTGCATTTTTCGAAAATTAAATTTTTTGGCGATTTCTGAAACACTCATTACATGTAGGTATTGACAATATGCGCGTGACCCAATCCTGAGAAAGAGAAGTCAACACGATTGTCCGCTCCATACGTTTAGATCATGTTTTTCGAAGAATTTTTTTGGTGCAAAAAAACAGAAATCGGTAGTACCGGTAGTTGTGTGGTTGTATGTTTAACCAGACACTATGAAATAAAGAGCAGAAACATTTTCTTCATTTCCATGAATGAGAAAATATGTTGCGTGTAAACAAAGTTCAAAGGAGTACAGGTAGGCGAACTTGTACCGGCGTCGCGCGGCTAGGCTGCCGTGTGTGTACGGCTAGGCTGCTGCGTGTTGCTTGTGCGGCAACTTGAACGGACTGAAACGACTGTTCATGCCATCATCAAAAGAGCATCACTGAGAGCCACAATTTCATCTTGTTTTCATAAAAAGATTGTCATATTACAGAAAGTATTTTCACGTTTGTAATTTGAATTACAAGGACGAAACAGGCAACAGGCATGATGAACATGTATAAACTCAGTATATTTTCTATTCAATACTACACAGGCAGTTTTGTGTTTTTCTCAGGATGACATCACAACCCTGTTTGTAAACAACCCATGTAACCTCGAGCGTTTCAGAAATTCGGGTAAAGATGGTCAGAACTGAACTGCGTTATAAACAAAAGACCGTTTGTTTTGGGCGGAAAACACGTTGTAATTGAGTTGTAGAAACATACACCTCTATGATAAACAGGAAAACTAAAAAAATGTAGATGGGGAGATACTAACTGTTTAAGAAAACAATTTATATTGTACCTTTGATGAGAATAAACAGAGTCCAGCAGAAGTTAAAGACATCAGAATTGGAACAGGGATGCCTCCTGTAAAGGAAAACATCAATTATAAGCATACAGTACATGTAAAAAGCTGGGGAAAAAATGACTTTTACAGTCAAACTTTTTCATACCTTTTTTTTAATGAGCCTGTCCACCCCCTTTTCTTATACATGTAGGTGATGAGATTTTGATACCATGTGTCACTTCTTTCATTACCATTCTGAAATTTCGCTCTTTCAATCTGGATATTTTCAAGGATATTGTCAAAAGACAATGTTTAGTAAACTACATGTAATTTATCGGGATGCTTAAAACAGTGCAGTGATTCCTTTTTGCTTCCACATCCAAATTAGAGATAGCAAATTTCATGTTTTCTTCCCATTGATCTTATTTTGGGGATGTATTTTATATCAGAGATGCCAGCAGCCCTTACCTTCAGGGCCGGACAAAAATATATACGGCCACTATCATACATACATAATCTGTATGTACAATGTATGTGTGCACATCGGGGTTGTAGTAGAGTCCTTCACAAATCTTTCACAAGTCCAGATACATGTAAGTCCTTGATAAGTCCTGCACAAATTCATCACAAGTCCCGCACAAGGCCAGGCCGTCACAAGTCCAGAAACAAGAAGCAAAGGATGAACACGCACAAAAGAATGCCTTTGTTGGAGTTCATTTGAATAGCTTGTGACTTGAATTAAGACCTAGGGACTTGTGGTGGACTTGTGAAGGCTTGTGAGGACTTGTGATGGACTTGACTACAATCCTGGTGCAACCCTATAGACTCGCCGGCACAATACACTGTACAGTATGTAAATTGACAGTATAAGTGCAATGCAATGGATTTCAGTATGTATGTGATCTAACCACTGCTGTATGGATACAGCGCCCTCTATGTACGGTACTTCTGATCGATAGTCTGGTTTTGCGGTACTTTAGCCCTGAATGATTACGGCCGGGATACGGACATACTGCATGTGTGCAAATCATTGGGAAAACGTGCTTCGTTTGTGTACATGTACATACTGGTAGGCTGTACGTACATGTACATGATATACATGGCATATCCGGTCATCGTTGATTAGTAAGTGAGACAATTTTCCACTTTTTTTTGGACTTGCAAATATATTCCCGTCTGTTTACTTTTCCAGCCTGGAAAAAAAGGCTTTGCCGGATTTCTTTTTTCAAAAACTGGCATCCTTGTTATATGATTGTTACCGGTAGGTTGAAATGAAATTCATTTTCTAGAATATCTTTACAAGCTCATTTAACTTTTGTTGGAAAACTCTTCCCTCACCCCCTTAAAAAAACAATCCTGAACAGAAGTTTGTTAAATATGGTGAAATTGTGGATAACAAGGCACTGATCACCCAGTCACTTTGAAATAGCTTTCAAGACTGCTCCTACTTTGCTGTGTTTTCAACCTGATTAAGCCTGCATGGGATGAACTGACCTCTGGAGTCGCATGTCTTTCAAACAGCCCTTGGAGGTGCAGAAGCTCAGAGAAGCACTTTAGGCAAAGTGGCGCACCCTGCTTCAGTGGCTCTTACAGAGGCTGGTGCAGTTAGTCTAACCACAAGAGGTGTTCATACAACTTTCTGACTGATAAAATATGATTCGTATCTCAGCCTCCGCAATTGTTGTTTTTTTATCGTAAGTAAGAGCTTGTTATTACGTTACCTTTGTTTGCGGCCTCGCGGTGCCCGGGGCTGCTCACTCGACATGTTTTTGAAGAGGTCTAAATAGATGGGCTGGTATTTCTTGAAGATAACCGCAGAGACATTGAAGTTACGCTCAAGGCGGTCCACTTTATCACGGAACTGCTGCGACAGGTTGGCCATGTCCTCCCATTTCTTCATTTTACTGAAGAACTCAATCACACTGCCAGATAACAAAATAAAGCAATGAAATGAATGTCAATTTTCAGAAAATGGGGGACGGAAATGAGGGAGAAGTAGAGAAGGCATGGAAGGAGTCACGCCATATTTCTGGACAATATATAGAGCATGTTTTTTTATTGACCACTCTCACAGACGCCATCTTCGTAGGAAAAATGATATCGCGTATTAAATGCATTAAAATGTTATTGCGCACGCACACCCTGGAAAATGTCCAAACCCGCGTGCGTGTTGCTCTAAATTTGTTCAAAATACAGCGCAACCGATGCGCATCACAAAAAATTACGCAGCACCGCCATTAAACGGTTTTGCCAATGTGGAGTGCAACACTAACCATTATCTTAGCCATTTCTACTGGAGAAAAAAATATAATACCAGTTATTTGACACGCGCACAGCAGCTGGAATGACGCGCCACATTAAAAAGCGATATCAGCTGTTTGTACCGGCAAAATACTGTTGCGTGCACGGGCAAAAACCTTCTCCAAGCAGGGGCCAATTTCATAGAGCTGCTTAAGCATGACAAATTGCTTAAGCATGAAAAACCTTGCTTGATAAAATGAGGTTCCCACTAAAAATTTCATGCGATTGTCATGGAAATGAAACAGTCCTCTAACACTGGTCATACACTATTTCTATCACATGACGATTTCACTGGTAACGTTCTCTACTAAGCAAGTGTTTTTTGTGCTTAAGCAAATTGTTGTGCTTAAACACCTCTATGAAATTGGCCCCTGGTCTTAATTTGCCGGTGCACACACCGGCAAACAACTGGTTAAGGCCGTTTCTACTGAAAGCATAATGTTTATGAAGCATTTTGGAAATGGTTATCGTGCCGAGTAGAAACATGCTCAAAGCACAGCTCAAACACAGCCATTCTAGACTGCAATAGACCTTTATCGTGCCACGGCCATCTTCTTGCTCCCTGTACGCATCGGACACAATGTCTGAACACTCAATGCAAGTTTTGTGGTCAGAAAATTTCCCCTTTGCAGTGCAAATATGGTTTACATATTAGTACAGTGTTTGAACATAGGAAATGATTCACACAAGTGTAAGCAAATCTATTTCCCAGTAAACTCAAAAACAGAAACTTCCACAAATCTCAAAAACATCTGTTTATTTACCTGAGTTTTGCGGACCGCAAGAGGCGAGTTAGAGACACACAATTCCCTTCCACTGTTCCATTTCCAACAGTTGGAATGATGGATCCTCGGCAAGCAACATACAATGCGCATACCAGCCAGTGAAGTTCATCACCCTGTCCAAATAAAAGAAATAAACCAGCGTAAAAATGAATTTTGTATACAAGAGCGCCCTCTGTTGTCGCGCTTACGCACAGACCGCTCGCCACGTCATTTTGTGCATTACTTTATGCAGTAATTTTATCATTTATTTATCTCAGAAATGCAACATTTGCGACGGAAGTGTCAGCAGGTCAGTGGAAGTATATCTTAGAATTGAATAAGCTATCGATTCCAATATATAAATTTACCCAAATCCGTGTTCAATGTAGGCCTAGGCCTATATGAAAAAAATACCCTGAAAACTTCAACTATTTCCATGTTTTTGTTGCCATCAAAAGCGGCCATATTCTGTAATTATCATATCACTGGTGCGCATGAGTTTCGAGCCAAAACAGGACCAAATTTTCAGTAGAAACATGAGCTTCGGAAACGGGTCAGTGGAGATTTTGCCGCAAGCTTCAACACTCGCGGCATATTCAAATGTTCATGACATCAGTAAATGGTAAATGAGCGGCGTTGTTTGCTAATTTACATATTTCAAATTCGCACACGTAGTTTACTCGTGCCCCTAACCTAAGGGTTAATTTTTAAAGTTTAATTTGAAAAGGTTAAATTAATAAACATAAACATTATTTTAAAAATTAGGCCTAGCGTTTAGATTTTAAAAAATTAAAGTTTAAATTAAAGTGTTATTAAAGTAAGTTACTCTTCTTCCCATCTGCCCATGTTATCGACTGACTGCCGGCTAAATAGCATAGGTGGGGGGCGAAGTGACAATGGGGCGAAGTGGCGATGGGGCGAACTGACATGGGGCAAAGTGGAAATGGGGCGAAGTGACTGTAAAGCGAGCGCAGTTCGGTCGAGTTGGTAGGAGTCGAGTTGGCAAACGGTCGAGTTGACCTGCACCCAAATGTTTCCAATTCCGCCTACCTCAAGCGTGTAATTCACACTTATTCTTTCGAAGGTATCCCACGCCTCTCTCCCAGAAATATCATCAAGATTTAGACCGAGACACAGTTCCTCGAAACGTTGTTTTAAATCTGGGCCTTGCAAGATTTCATCCTTGGTGTCCGCCATATTCGATTTAAATACCACTGACAATTTACCACCTATTTTGGACTGATCGATATACGCGTACTGTACTACTACGTAACGTACACAGCGCGCGTATCCGGATATGTACGGTACGTACCAACATGTACTCAACACATAACGCGCGTAGCTTCGAGTTCCCAAGTAGTCTTGATGCAAGACCGAGTTCGCGATCCCCACATTGTTCATTTTAGCCGCCAGAGGGCGTACCTACACTTACAACGTGAACTCGAAAACTCGGTCTTGATTACTCCGTAAGAAAAAAGTTCGATAACCTTAATGGAAGCACATGAATAATTAAACAGCAAGGTCAAAAATTATGGGCGCCTGCGTAGAAGAGAAAGCGATGCCTCCATAATTAGGTCATGTGGGATGGTAACTTGCCGTGTGATTCACCGTGCCGCGCGAAAATGATATCGGGCCGTTTTCGTGCAGTGACCGTGGTGCATTGCCTGCCGAGAAGCGGCATTTCTCGGTACGAGTGCGCGCCCAGCCCAGCCCGGTGACTTCCTGTCCCCGGCCGGGGGTGCCTGTCCGTGTAGATTAAGACCCAATGCCATGGCCAAAACATTGAACAATGTTGGACAACAGTGGGAAAAAATCTAAAAATCATGAAAATTTCTCTCTCTTAGTTTTTACACCATGGTTTTTACAACTAAACTAAAATTTTACATGGTTTTATAACAATGGAAATCCAGGCTGGGGGCCTAAAATCAGACATGTCATAATTTTATTTCTCATTTTTATCATCAAACTTGTTCTAACATACATTGTTTATTTTTCATTTAATACAAAATAAAGACGTTTATAGTGGTCGGATATGGAATTCAACCTACAAATTCAAATTATTTCTGCACTTGAAGTCAAATATTGAACTAATGAATCAGACAATGTTGACGAACATTTCCTTGGACAATGTTGGACAGCAGTGGGAAAAAATCTAAAAATCTTGAAAATTTCTCTCTCTTAGTTTTTACACCATGGTTTTTACAACTAAACTAAAATTTTACATGGTTTTATAACAATGGAAATCCAGGCTGGGGGCCTAAAATCAGACATGTCATAATTTTATTTCTCATTTTTATCATCAAACTTGTTCTAACATACATTGTTTATTTTTTCATTTAATACAAAATAAAGACGTTTATAGTGGTCGGATATGGAATTCAACCTACAAATTCAAATTATTTCTGCACTTGAAGTCAAATATTGAACTAATGAATCAGACAATGTTGACGAACATTTCCTTGGACAATGTTGGACAGCAGTGGGAAAAAATCTAAAAATCATGAAAATTTCTCTCTCTTAGTTTTTACACCATGGTTTTTACAACTAAACTAAAATTTTACATGGTTTTATAACAATGGAAATCCAGGCTGGGGGCCTAAAATCAGACATGTCATAATTTTATTTCTCATTTTTATCATCAAACTTGTTCTAACATGCATTGTTTATTTTTCATTTACAGAATAAAGACGTTTATAAGTGGTCGGATATGGAATTCAACCTAAAAATTCAAATTATTTCTGCAAATATTAAACTAATGAATCAGACAATGTTGACGAACATTTCCATTTTGTTTTTAGTTAACCAAACTGTGCAAATTTCCTTCAAGGGCTTCTGTCCTATCTACAAAGTAGTTTGCTGTTGTTCCCTGGAATTCGTAAAAACAGCTTCATATCCACAAAATTAATGGGCCTTCTCAAAGCATTCTCCTCAAAGCACTGAAAATGGTGAAATTTTAAACATTTAGTAAACTAATAAACATCAAATTTAAATTTGTTCCATTAAACGTTATTCCAGTATATTTTCGGAGGCTTATGCAAGCAAGTTGCTCTAATTAATTTTCTGCAATTCTGCTTGCTGTAAAAACAAAAACATGCACGAAGAATCATAAAAAAAGTATTGTTTTAAATAGGCCGTAAAAGGTCGATCCTTGGGTCACAACAATTTGCCTTATTTTTTGTTGGCCTAAATGAAAATCAAATGGGTCATATTTGACTTTAGAAAATGTACAATTACTTTTGTAATGTACAATTACTTCAAACATTGTGTACAAAGCACTGTGATAGTGAGTGAAATTAGTAGTTTTTAAGAAAGTGGGTGGTTCTTCACTCAGATTAATTCACTCCTAAATTTTGGTTTTTTTCTATCATATCTGAACTAACTGATGCTTGCAAGTCATTTTAGTGAAAAATAGTAGTGGATAACTTCTCTGAAATTGTTTAGCACTTTTTTTTTTTACCGAAGCCAATAATATGACAAGCATGCCATAGTATAGAGGAGAAGAAAACAATCCCAGTCGTTTTCTTCCTCCATGCGTAAGCGATGAAATAAAATCGTGACCAAGCAGAAAATGCCCCAAGAAAATCTCTAAATGCCAGTCTTTGATAGCCTTTGAACTTTTCGATTCCCAACTTGGAACGAAAATGCTTCTTCTTCACTGGCCGCCCAATCATCACACCCGACCGTAGACCCGTTCACGGGTCTAACCCCACCGTACGAGCAACGCAGGCCGGCAAGCGGCAAGGCCCGGACGTACGGTACAGGCGAGCCACTGAGTGCAACGCGCAAGATAGCTTTGTCCGTGGACAACGTGTTTGCCTCATATCATGTTTGCCCGCTGACTGCTGATCGATCGATCGATCAGCGACTGGAAAAGCAGCGACATTTGTATGCACTGTCCTGTCCAGTGTGTACTCTGGGTACCAGACAGACCAGAGCTGTTGTGAATTATGGAAATTAGATGACGTCACGCATTTCAACGTGTCACACAAAGGTATGCCAGGAATTCGCTCGGTATTTTGCGAGCGATTTATACGGAATATGAAAGACTGTCTTTTCGACTGTATTTCAGGTGCGCCCTCTGGCGGCCAATGGTGAATAGTCTATGTACATCGTGTATTGCGCGCAAAAAGGCAGTCTTTCCGAAAGACTAGTTCCCAAGCCGAAAATGGCGGGAAAACCGTATTACTCCTACACAAAATCATCGCTTGAAATAAAATAGTTCAAATATTTTCGTACAAATGCAACACATAGAAATTAATTCCCGCTTATTGGGCCACAACTTTAAAACGACATATCAAAATATTTATATTAAGTATCATCGTGGAATATGTATGAAGGATGGCTCAAATATCACTCGTGAATAAGAGCGGAGTGATACTTTTCCCGGACTAATGAGTAGGTAAAATGTTAGACTGGTTCCCGCTCCACATATTCCACATACAACTACTGAATATGAGGACTAAACTGGTTCCCGCTCCACATATTCCACATACAACGACTGAATATGAGGACCGGCTACTGTCGTGTTTTCAAAGCGCGCTGCGCGCTATATGGCATGAGTGTACAACAATTTGAAAGGGGTTATTCCTTAATTGACCAATACAAATTTAATATATTAACCTTACAATATTAAATATGCCCATTTTAATATACATGTAGGCTAGCATCAAAAAGAAAATTCAAACCTTGTCTGCATCACCCAGTGAGCTTATACGGTTACCGTAACTGTAGCCACTGCGTAGTTTTAAATCCGTGGCATCACCATAAATACACACGTAAATTCAAATTCTCGAAACAATGACGAATTGTACCCGACAATTAACAGTAACGTCCGGACGACCGGACGTGCATTCGGGTAACTTCGGGAACCTTCGGAAAAAGGAGGAATTCCTCCTGTTTCAAAATGGCGGAATTGGCGGCTGCCGGACCTTAAATTCAGTCTAGTCAAAGAATTTTTGGTCCGGGTACCAGACTAGTAAAATGTTAGACTAGTTTCCAGTTAGACTGGTTCCCGTCCACATATTCCACACAGGAGAATATAAGGACAGGTAAAGTGCGCTTCATCTTGATCTGTAATTGGTCGTCTTTGCGCGTGCGCATTGTGTTTTTTATATTTAAAAATTGGCCAAGCCCTTTGCTTTAGGCAATGTACTTTATTTTCATAATTGGATATGTTCGACACGCACGGCCAAGTTACAAATGTCAATGCAAAATCTGCGCGCTTACTAAAAAAATAATAATAATAATAACCACGTGACGGGCAGAATTCTGCCCGTCATGGCTGCCCTTAATACCGATCCCTATATTTTCGCAAAAAGCGAACCAATCTATAGGGATCGGGAACCAATCTAGTTTCCAGTCCGCTAATTACACGCCGATCGATCCCATCGCTAGATATTCTCCTATGTGGAATATGTGGACGGGAACCAGTCTAGGTGAAAAGAAGCTCATGCATAGACTGGTTCCCGTCCACATATTCCACATAAGAGGATTATAAGGACAGGTAAAGGGCGCTTCATCTTGATAATTGTCGTCTTTGCACGTGTGCATTATGTGTTTTATATTTTAAAATTGGCGAAACCCTTTGCTTTAGGAAATGTATTTTATTTACATTTGGATATGTTCGACCGTACGCACGGCTGGGTTACAAAGGTCATTGTTATACCCCGTCTCGGTATACTGCAGTTTCATTGGTCCAGAAAGGTCACATGTCCATGTGATAAAAACTCATATCACCCTGCCGTATGCGAATTTAACTTCATATCACCCGGCCGTACTATGCGTGTTCTTTGCCCCTGTACATAGCACGCGTAACGCGCTGTATGAGGCTCCATTAGTAAAAGAAACCGCGTGTTACGCCCGCTAGAGGCGCACAACGCGCACGCACATCGCATTATTCCACACGCTGTGCGCGTGCTACTTTCGCAATGTTACACACGCACAGGTAGTAGTACGAAAACTAGCGAAAGTGCAGAGACGAATTGTTTTTACAATTTCAACATTCCAAATAATAGATACGATATTATTATGCTGTACGGAGACCATGAGACGGGATATAACAAAACAATTGTTGACTGGTGTGGTGTGGGATATGGGTTTTAACACCCTCGGGAGCTCATAGCACCCTCGGCGTTGCCTCGGGTGCTATGAGCTCCCTCGGGTGTTAAAACTCCATATCCCACACCACACCAGTCAACAATTTATAATGCAAAATATACGCACTTACTAAATAAATAAATAACCAGGTGACCACGGGCAGATTTCTGCCTAGTCTCGTACCCAGACCTGCTGTGGATGTTCGCACATCAGGTCTGGGGAATCACGATGAGAGCTCATCACTGATTGGTTGGGGTCCGCACTGAATTTCTTTGCGGGACCCATGCGAAGCTTTTTGCATTATTATAAGCACCGCGGGTAAAGCTCAGGGGCCAATTTCATAGAGGTGTTTAAGCACAAATATTTGCTTAAGCACAAAAAACTCTTGCTTAGTAGGGAACGTTACCAGTGAAATCCTTGTGTGATAGAAGTAGTGTATGACCAGTGTTAGAGGACTGTTTCATATACCATGAAAATATCATTAAATTTTTGCTGGTAACCTAATTTTATCAAGCAAAGTTTTTAATGCTTAAAGATAGTATACATGATTGGTAAACTGTTACAAATAGATTTATCCCCCTGTGTGATTGAAGATATGCTAGAGACTTGACCTCAAGTCTATAGCCTGGTGGGGCGTTCTACATATTCACGCATCGGACTGTTTCTTTCTCAAGAGTCCGGCATTTAAAGGGACACACCGGCTAACTGTTTACTAGACTTGAGGTCAAGTCTCTAGACAGTCGTATTTGGTCCGTCTGCGCCTATAATCCCCACACGCAACAGTCGTTGTTATGAATAGTACCTGTCTAGAGACTTGAGAAACCTGTATTCGCGCCAATATTAATGCATTCATGGTGCGTCATATATAACACGCAGTTGCCATAGAACCAGCCAATAAAAGTTCTTCCATCGTGCCGTGGTAACGTCCACTTCTACCAGAGGGAAAACTGATTCAGTTAATGCGTGTTTTAAAACCGTTCAATATTGTTATTTAAAGAAACTGTGTTGAGAGTTTAGTGAAATGTAGTAGGCCTATATGTTAAGTTACAGTCAAGAGCATTTATGATGTACAAATAAATGTACAACGATATTTATAAAAAAGATCTTCCCTATAATGATTATGAGAGATCTATTATCAGCTTCTTTTGATTAATGTGTTCTACAGGGTGTCCCAGAAAAAAACGAAACCAAGATTTATCGATGTTTAATCATACTTTAATCTCAATCTTGAATAATAAATGACACATATTTGGAAAGCTTATTTCCTCATCTTTCATTTGATACCACTCATATGATACATACTTCACGCATGAATGAATAAAGACAATATGAATAATAATAATAATAATAATAGCAATCTTATATAGCGCCAAATGCCAGGGCCTTTAGGCGCTTAGCGATAACATACATATACATGTACATAGATATAAAAAAAAATATTAAACGTTAAAACCAAAGAGCATCATCAAGAGCATCAAGTCTGGTAATACTGAACAAAAAGATGTCTTAAGCTGGGACTTGAAATTACTGATGGAATGAATTTGACGCATGCTGTTAGGAAGACCATTCCAGAGGTGTGCCGCTAAAAAAACAAATGATCTATCACCATAGAATTTTGTTGATGAGCGAGCAGGTACCCTCAATTGACAGTCCGATGATGATCTTAGAGACCTAGATGGGGTATACAACTGGACAAGGTCAGAAAGATAACCCGGAGCTATGTTATGAATGGCCTTAAAGGTAAGTAAAAGAGTCTTAAATTCTAATCTTTGCTTGACTGGAAGCCAATGGAGCTGAAAGAGAATTTGTGTCATGTGTTCACGTCGAGAGACACGAAGTACAAGTCGTGCCGCAGCGTTCTGCACCCGCTGAAGTTTAGCAATTTATTTGTCCGGTAATCCAAAAAGTAAGGAGTTGCAGCAATCTAACCTCGATGTAACAAAAGCATGCACTAATCTAGAAGTCGATGTTTGATCAAGATATTGTCGAATCTGTCCAATCTTTCTTAATGCATGCCAAGCAGCCTTACACAAGTTATTGATATGATTGGTCATTGTGAGAGATGAATCCATGGAAACTCCAAGGTTGCGAGCATGTACTGACGGTTGGATGACATCATTGCCAATAGTCAAACCTGGCAAGGAATGACAGACCGCTTTACTAAAATGTGAACGAAAAAACAGTATCTCGGTCTTCCCATCATTTAGCACAAGCATGTTGAATTTACACCAAGATCTAATGGCAGATATACATGCTTCCATCAAGCTTCACAGCAGTATCACGCTCATGAGGCTTAAATGACAGGTAGAGCTGGGTATCATCGGCATACATGATAGATTGAATACCATGGGCGTCAATTATATCTTGTAAAGGGGCACTGAACAAAATGAAAGCCAGTGGCCCAATGACAGAGCCTTGAGGAACTCCACAGTCCACAGCAATTGGGTCAGACACGACATTTTTGACAGAAACAGATTGTGTACGACCAGCCATGTAAGATGAAAACCACTAAAGCGCTGTTCCGCTAATTCCATAACGTTCCTCAAAACGAGCAATCAACTGCTTGTGGTCAATCGTATCGAACGCTGCACTGAAGTCCAACAATACTAGAAGAGCTTCATTACGCTTATCAAGAGCCGTCAGGATGTCATTCTGCACACGCAACAATGCAGTCTCTGTACTGTGGAAAGGACGATATGCAGATCGCACAGAAGCGTGAAGTTGGTTAGCAGTGAGATACGACTGTAGCTGGTTGACGGCAACTTTCTCAATCGCCTTCCCAAGAAATGGCAGATTAGAAATTGGGCGGTAATTGAGGAAGCATTCGGTATCCAGACCTGGTTTCTTCAACAGTGGAATTACATGCGCATGCTTAAGGGCTATGGGAAAAATACCAGAACATAAGGAAGAATTTACAATCTCAGTGATAATATAGGAAGAAGATCATAAATGCACATTTTCAGAACGTTGGCTGGGAGTGGATCTAGCAAGCATGACTTAATAGGTCTAGATTTAATGGCACTAAGAACCTCCTCTTCAGAGACTTCGGAGAAACAACTGAAAGTACTGGAACATGACTCATTCAGTTTAACAGAGAAGCAGGGCTGAAGCATGAAGCAGGGCTACCAAAAGGTCGTTTGCACAACGCGAACGATACATGAATTTCAGGGGTTCCAACACGCACGTTTTTAATGCACAAGTAAGTGACCATCTCCGAATCCATTCATGCGAAAAATCGGTCAGGTGTGAAAAAAACGAATGATTTAAAAAAAACAAACATGGAAATTCAATCCATTTTTAAATGCAGGATATCTCTGTCATCCCTGGCTCATTTTTCCTGACTGAGGTATCATACGAAAGGGCATGAAATGAACTTTTTAGAAATGTGATTTTTTCTTTGAAATTCAGCTATCGTTGTATAAACGACTTTTTGGTAGCCCTGCTTCATATTGTCTTTATTCATTCATGCGTGAAGTATGTATCATATGAGTGGTATCAAAAGAAAGATGAGGAACTAAGCTTTTCAAATATGTGTCATTTAGTATTCAAGATTGAGATTAACGTATGATTAAACATCGATAAATCTCGGTTTCGTTTTTTTCTGGGACACCCTGTACAGTATATTCAAGTAATAAACTCGTTTATCAGTCCCTTTAAATGTGATTGCGCCAATGACTTGTGTCAAGGGCTAAATACATCGATAAATTAAACCGCACAGCCCTTTATCACGTCACAGAAAACAAATGAAGCTGAGCAGAATGTATTAAAACTACTTTTACGTTATGTTGCTTTATTCTTTTCCACCTTTCGTGGCACTGAAGTTTAGTTAACGCACTACGGACTAAGATACGCTTTAGGTAAAATTGAAAAGGAGCGCACTGCCACTGCCAACTTTTCAAACTCGACTAACGATGTGAGTAATTTTGCCCGGTGTTTTATTTTCTTCTCCTACAAATTGGATGCTTAGTTTTTTTTTTTTTTTTTAAATGCAAATTCGCCCCAAACAAGGCAAAAAGCCACTCTTGGTAAGGGGCTACGAGAAGAAGGAAAAAGTAAATAAATAAATTAAAAAAAAAAAATTTGTAGGATGGAGGGAAATATGCACCAGGCAAGGAGTTCCAAGGAGATGCAGTACGTGGAATAAAGCTATTGGAATGGCTCTTACAAGAGTGTATGGGTGAGAAGAAGCAGACAGTCTGGTTTCGCGCTCAAACACTCTGATAGGAGGAACTAGGTCGGACACACTGGTGGCACATTTACCATAGTTTGCAGTCAGTTTGTAACGCGACTCTATCCTGCAGGAAATATTACAGTCTTGATAAATCAGATCTTCGCTCCAGATTAGAAAAAGTCCTGCAAACAAATCTTCAACAAAGCCGACAACCGCATTCGTTGGCGCCTATGCTCGACAGCACTGTTCAAAATTTCAGCTCTATCTTTCTCTATAACCACGATCTGACAATCATGCATGATCAGCGTTTACGATTATATTTTAAAAAGAAACCATCTATAATCGCAAATTTGCATCAACTGATCAAGTCGAGTAGGCCTAGCCTAACCTAAACCAATTTGCACCTCAAGCTTGTTGCATGCGTTTGATGGAGATGAAACGCAATTTAAAATTCACAAAAACACATCCTTTTAGAGGAGTAACATGAATATTAATGTCGTCCTGCGTTTCGATCAATCAGCTCTCTACGTCCAATTCTGGTAGCAAACTCCATAGACCGTGTACAAAACGGAAACAGGTTTCTCAAGTCTGTAACTAAAGGTCGATTAGACTTGTTCCCAGTCCATTCGCGACTACGCTGCTGCGGTTTACGAACCAACCGGTCTAGTTACCGACTTGACATCAAGTCTAACTGTTACATAATGTAGCAATCTAGCATCCTTGACAATAATTGTTCGATGGTCGTTGTGAAATTTTTTTCTCAAAATGTCACGTTATTAACTGGAAATTTTTAAAATTAACAAAAGAGGCTATACGCTTTACCAGCCGTCGCGATGTATTATGTATCATACGTTTGTAAATAAAGGTGGCGTTCGATATGGGTCGACACGTGTTAACTTCGATTTCTTGTTTTCCCTGACTCATCACACCTTGCATGATCCCTGAGACCCTGAGGTCAGCGCTGACTCGAGGAAGCAACTCGAACGCAACGTTTGCATAGTTCCGTGATTGCCCAGTTAACCCCGCCCCTTAGATATTGTTGCTATGTGCTCACAAGCCATCGCAAAAAAATGGCGAGACTATACGTACAAAGCAACGGGACTCGGCATGGAAAGCACAGATTGATTGGAGAAAACCTAAAGGTATTTATGTTTTGAGGTCGACAGTTACACTCTAAGAAATTAGGGTGCAATTGGGGTGCTTATATTGATACAATAGCAGCACCCCTATAGGAGGACATTTGCACCCCTATGGGAGCAAATTTGCACCATGTGAAGATGTGTGCACCCCTAAAGTGCAGACTCGCTCCCTTCAGGGTGCAAATCGTGTTCACATGGTGCACATTTGCTCCCATAGGGGTGCTGCTATTGTATCAAAGATAAGCACCCTTTGGGGTGCAGATTTGAACCATTATTTCTGAGAGTGTACCGTAGCACACACTGAGCGAAGGGCTAGTAATGCAGGGATGACATATATTTCATAAAAATGCGCTTTCCTACCTTTGAACAGCGAATCGCCCGACATTGAAACCAAAATTCACCCGGTCACTGGCGCATACAACATACAAACTGTATGGGCAGAACATTGCGTGATTGTTTGTGATGATTGCATCACTTTGACCTATGTGGGCGCCGTCTGCTAGCTCTGTTGTGATTGGTCGCGGGTTCGGCTTGATTGACAGGTCGGAACTATGCATATAGGCCTATGCTGTTATTCTCTTCGGATATTATTTATCGCCGCGAACACGAAGCTAAGCGAAGACTCGTCCATATCAACACCTGCAGAAACCCTTCTTATGAAATCTGTTGGCAGATTTGTGTACAAATTGGAAAATACGGTACTATGTACATACTACATAGGCCTAGTGTTCGTATTATTTTCCCAAAAGAAAAGAAACCATCCGCGAATGACAAAAGCAACTCGCACTTCGCGCTGGTTTCTATACGACTGGAAATACAACTAACTCACAATACCACGTGACTTTTCGGAACCAGAATCTGGTTCCGAAAAGTCACTTGACCTTAATTTTTTTAAAAATGCTCAATTTGACGGCGTCTTTTTAGGATATATCTAATTTACTCTGGAAAGCGCTTCAGAATAATGTATGGGTCTATTTCGAGCCCAAAATAGCCCAACAAACCCGGTGTGTCCCTTTAAAAACCACGGCTGCACGCGTCTCTACATATACATGCGTCACGCGTAAGTGCGTTCGCATCGGTACGCCGCGCGTGCGTGCACGCCACGCGCACACCACGCGCGCGCCACGCGCGCGACTAGTTGTTTTGTTCGAAATTTGAAATCTTTCCAGCAGAACGAACGTACATGTACATAACGTTGTTCCTGCGTCTTTCTGGTAGCATTCTAATCAACCATTATGAGCTTTTTTCGTTCAATGGATCTTGATTCAGGTTGTCCAATCAACTCGAACACTTTCCCTGGAAAGTTGTGGAAGTTGGTCGACAGCGAAAGGTTTCAGTCTATCCGTTGGAGCAACGGAGGAAATTGCATAGCAATAAATGGCACCACCTTCAAAAATGAGATTCTTTATAATGGTGACTTCAATGTTTTCAAAACTCAGAACTTCTCGAGTTTTGTGCGCCAGCTCAATCTGTACGGGTTTCGAAAGCTGGCGGCCGTGTCCTCCAAGGACAGCCTTTCAGGTGAGGACATTCATCACTTCCAAAACCCGTATTTCAACCGCAACAGACCTGAGATGTTGGAGCACGTTCGCCGTGCCAATAGTCGCCGTCGAGGTAGTGGCTGCGAGAACACCGAGAATTACGGCAGCACACCGTATTGCTTCAGGCGTTTCACGGCAGGGTCTTCTGGCGGTAACCGCCAGACTTTTTTCCACCGCCAGGGTGTTCCCTGTACCTCGCTTGCGCTCGACTCTCACTGTGGACCTCTCCAAAACATCAACAACAGGTTCAACCCATACCATCGGCCCACACCGTGCGGTTACCCGGGTCAGCAGTGTTACGACCGTACATGGAGTGGTGGCAGCGGACTGCAGGGCCTCACCTTGATAGCCAATACGGCCAGCGGTTCACTCACGGCCACTTGCCCACCTGAGCCTCGACTGGTTGATTTCCCTTCACTCTACAACCAGAACGGACAACTGAGAAAATTCGTTGTTATTCAGGAAGATCTAAGCCTCGGCCAAAACTTGCAAAACTACAACCCATGCCCAGGAGGTACGTTTCAGATTTATAGAAACTAGGCTAGCGTATAGGTTGGAACGTCGTCTTCATTGTATTACCATGATTTACGCTATACGTATAGTATGCGGTACATGAGAAAGTCCAACCTGGGCCTATAGTATAAGAGCTATAGGCTATATAGGGTTGCACCCCAGTAAATAGGGCTCCCATAGGAACCAATGCTAAATACCCAATTTTCAAAAATCATTTAAAAATACTCACAACTCTCTCAGTGTCTGGAGACAACAACCAAAATACTCATTGAAATCTCATCTTTTCAATTCTGTTCAATTTTAGGGGGGTAATCCGTCACTTTCATTCCCTAATTTCCACATGAAACAAAACTACCCCTGCAACAGTGAAAATTGCTAAACAGACCAGCTTCCATTTTGGAACAAAGGCACATACGCTACTGGACAGAATAGGGCCACTTTTAGGAGCTACAGTGTCTAAAATGTTTGTAATTGGAAGAAAAAATACCCCACATCGCGGCGATAGTCATATTCTACACAAGACCACACTCGTTCAGCTCGCAATTCTCTCTAATATAAAATAATTTGAGGGCATACAAAATATTCATGAGCTCGGCGCACAGATCTCTGCCTATTTACTGCGGTGCACCCTTTAATGACCCGAGTTGCTGAAATTTGGCCAACAAGTACTCTTGTGTGATAGAATGAACATTACTGATCACATTTCTGCAAAAAAATTTGAAAAAAAATTCTTGGAGGCCAAATGCCAAGCTCACCCAGATAGGGCCCCGCCCATGTTTCGTACACTATTGAATGATAAATGCACATATATGCACTCTCCCTGAGCTTTTTCCCCCTCAATCCTCAAATTCCACCTTAATGTTGGAATGTCAAAGGTCTCGGGGATCTTGTTCGTGTTCAGCTGTACTAAATATGGTGCAGGATGGGGGTGGGGGAGGGTGTGTGGGGGGGGGGGGGGCACTATAGAAAGAGAAAAGTATTGCTAACTAAAACTATTCCAAATCAAGTCAAGTACATTGTACATACATATACTGATGCACCTACAATGTTGTTCCAACCCCCCACCCCCCCCCCCCCCCCCCCCCAACCCCCCAGCTACCCCACCGGTCTTTGGGTGGGGCTTCAATCACTATTTTCATGCCCCAGGGTGGGGATTTTGATGCATATAGAAATCAAATTTGTATGGCGAAACATGCATGTTTTGCCACATGGGTTGGAATATTTTGTCACCTAAATTTTGCCCCAGGGGTGGGGATTTTGTTACTCGACAAGGACCACCCCCCACCCCCCCCCACCCACCCTCACCGTACCTCTTAGGTGGGGCAGCCGGGGAGAGGGGGTGGGGGGAACAAGCTTGATACCAGCCGTGCATTACTACACGTGTACCTGTTTTGCTCTGCGGGCTAACTTCTCTCCACTGTGATTGGCAGAATTTATCTTGCACCATGCAGACCTGAAGAAATTAAATAAAAAAATTGTTTACACAATTAAAATGACTTCAAATTGTCATTATTCCTGTTATTTCAACTTTTACCTTTGAGGTAAACAAACCCACATGTTTAAATACAGTTGGAGGAAAGAACAAAACAAACGAACAAACAAAATGGACGATGCCATTATAGGTTGCACCCCAGTAAATAGGGCTCCCATAGGAACCAATGCTAAATACCCAATTTTCAAAAATCATTTAAAAATACTCACAACTCTCTCAGTGTCTGGAGACAACAACCAAAATACTCATTGAAATCTCATCTTTTCAATTCTGTTCAATTTTAGGGGGGTAATCCGTCACTTTCATTCCCTAATTTCCACATGAAACAAAACTACCCCTGCAACAGTGAAAATTGCTAAACAGACCAGCTTCCATTTTGGAACAAAGGCACATACGCTACTGGACAGAATAGGGCCACTTTTAGGAGCTACAGTGTCTAAAATGTTTGTAATTGGAAGAAAAAATACCCCACATCGCGGCGATAGTCATATTCTACACAAGACCACACTCGTTCAGCTCGCAATTCTCTCTAATAAAAAATAATTTGAGGGCATACAAAATATTCATGAGCTCGGCGCACAGATCTCTGCCTATTTACTGCGGTGCACCCATAGGGGCTAAGTAACCCAGTGACGTCCAGGTAACGTCTAAGTAACGTCCCAGTGACGTCTAAGTAACCCAGTGACGAGTGACGTCCAGGTTACGAATACGATGTCTCTAAACAGGACGAATGAAACGTGCACAACTTTTTAAAGCTATTTTACCTTTTATTGAACGTCGAATGTATGTCCATATAGGCCTATCATTGGCGTTGTCAATACAAGAACAGGATGTTCAAAAGTCATGTAGGCCCTACACCAAATTTGCTGAAAATATGCTGAAATTTAAAGATATTATTATTATTATTATTATTTCGTTCTGGTATTTACCAAGGATTCCTCATAGTGCTCATTGCATTGTCACTCGCAAGTGTGCGGAAACCCAATTAGAACAAGAAATGGCCAGAGACACCGGGGAATCCCCTTGCTCTTCACAAAAGAATGCTCTGGGATCTTTAGAGTGCGTTACCGTTACCTAATACACTGGACCAACGGCTTTACATCCCTTCCGAAGGATGGAAAAGTTAGAACACATCATTAGTTTTGGGCAAATTGATATCCACCGCCGGCTTGCTAGGCCTGTCGCGGCTTTACCTCTGCCGTTAGCATTAACCAGGGGGCACCACGAGGAGGTGACAGTCGGACATCATTGGTAATCTCGAAAATACGAAATGTTCACAGATTTACACATAACTTACTCAATATAAACATGATGACGGTTCAGTTTCCCCTGAAATGGTTTTGTCTGAAGTGCTATATATAGTCTTTGAGAAATAAGTAAAACAATTATTTTTCGTCTCGCGAGACGTAAATTCACTTCGCCCTAAAACCATTTCCCCCTGCGCCACTTCGCCGGTTGGTTTTAATCATGCATATCTTCAATCACACGTACAGGGGGATAAAACTATTTGTAACAGTTTACCAATCATGTATACTATATATCTTTAAATTACATGAATGACCAGTCTAAACTTACAGGAGCGCGTGTGAAGCGGGATTCCAAATCAGAGGTTGTTGGTTCAAGCCCCACTATGTGTCCCTGGGCAAGGCACTTAACCAGTTGCCTCGTCTACCCAAGCGACATCTGGGGAGCTGTTACGGGAAATGCCACAATCTAACCGCTGATAGGGTTGTGCGCCTTAGCCAGTTATAGCCACACAGTTGATTTAAAGTTTTAATTAATTAAATTAAATTAACAATTCCAGTTTGTTATTATTGTGCGTAAATTTAAAGAACATGACTATTTGGAGATTGGGCGATTGTCAGTTCATGGAATGAACATCATGCATGATGTTCATTGCGTGAACTGTCTTAAACCCTTGTTTGTCCCATGCAGGTCGCGTCCCTCTGTCGAGATGTGAGGACCCACTGTTGTCCAGCAGTAGCGACCCCATGATGTGTGAAGTGTCCCAGCTTAGTCCCCCTCACCACCAGACTGCGGCCGGTCATCAGCCCTTCATTTTCTCCCCGACCCCCGATCCACACAGCTGGAGAGGTGCGCCTGGCTTCAGCGGATTAGCGCAGGGCTGTACTCGTACTCCAGCTGCACCGCAGTATCTCCGAGAACAGCATTCAATGATGCCTTCTTCACCGGTCGTCTACACTCAGCTGTCACCACCGCCGCCCCAAAAGGCGGTCCACGCTGTTCACTGAAGCTGCCAGGTGTCTCGAAGAACAATGGCGGTTGCAATTGTACATGTAAGTCACGTTCCTGTCCTACCCATATTTGTGTGTCAGTTTTCATTGTTAATTTAATACCAAAAAAATAAAAAAATAAACGGCCTGCACAGATGAGTAAACTTTTACGTTTTTCACAAACACAGAAACCCCTCACTTTTAGGCTGCGTTCGGGCAAATAACTACTCCGGAGTAATGCGTGCGCATTGCACTCGGGTCACATTACGCGAACGGCAAGTCCGCAGTCCGCATGCGCGATCGCGAATGGCCGTCTTTTGCCATGAATGCACCAACAAAAAACACCCCGCTGTTTCATTGCTCACAAGAAACTACAGACCGTAAGTCGTGAGAACCTTTGATGGCGTCTAAAACAAACCTTAGTGAGTTGTTGTTTCAGTTATCCAGTTGACACGTTGAGCAAATTCACAAAAAAATCCAACCTATATATTCCGCCATCTTCATCACATGACACTCGTCATGAGTAAGAGCACCCCCCATTTATCAGGGAGTACTTTAGTAGCGAGAGCATTATAATTGATGTCAAGTCGGTAACTAGACTGGTCCCCTGTCCATGTGCGCTACGCTTCTCTCGCTATACAAGGACAGGCACATGCCGAGCAATAACTACGGGTGATTGGCCGTTGTATTACCACGCGTGATTGGTCGTTGTATTAAGTATATGCATGATCTATTTTTAGAGTTTGCTCAACAACGAGTGAATTTCGCAATCGTTAATTTAATTTGTCGCTGGGTTTTGCATATCCTATTCAATCTTTGCCATCCCTTATAATTCTTTAGTAATTTTGGCAGTGGTTTACTCGTCAACGCCCAGGTTTGTCCTGATACATTACTTTTTACTTGAAATGGCGCTGTTTGCCGTATTTTTAAGCCGCCAAACATCAATATCACCAGGTGTGCGGCCGTTGTTCAAAATCGAACGAAGGCGCGCAACACGCTGTATTCTTAGACTGGTTCCCGTCCACATATTCCATACAGGAGAATATAAGGACAGGTAAAGGGCGCTTCATCTTGATCTGTAATTGGTCGTCTTTGCGCGTGCGCATTGTGTTTTTTATATTTAAAAATTGGCCAATCCCTTTGCTTTAGGCAATGTACTTTATTTACATAATTGGATATGTTCGACACGCACAAATGTCAATGCAAAAAAAAAAAAATTAGTAACCACGTGACGGGCAGAATTCTGCCCGTCATGGCTGCCCTTTACCGATCCCTATATTTTCGCAATAAGCGAACCAATCTATAGGGATCGGGAACCAATCTAGCTGTATTCTGAGCGCCTGCTTGGCGCTTGCGCAAACCGTGACACAGTCCTTTTAATTTGCATAAACATCCAGGAATTCCTGGATATTTATGCCAAACATGGCGGCGTGTACCTGTCCTCATATACGACGGAGGGGAAGTAAATATGAGGACAGGGAACCAGTCTAGTCGGTAACTAGACCGGTTGGTTCGTAAACCGCAGCAGCGTATAGTCGCGAATGGACTGGGAACAAGTCTAATCGACCTCCAGTTACTGATTTGAGAAACCTGTCTGTCACATTGTACACGGGCTATGGGGTTTGCTGCCAGAGTTAGACGTAGTGATCTGATTGGTCAAGACACGGGCTTGATTAATATTCATGCAACATTTTCAAAAAAAATGTGCTTGTGAATTATATTTCCTTGTAGTGGACCTATCAATATCCATTACTCCTGAATTTCAAAATGCCCCAAGTTTTGGTTAATAAATCAATTCAAAAATCGTAGCCGACAATTCTCTCAATAGACCGATCCAGTAAGCTCCGCCCATTTTGGAATTGACCAATCACAGCCTCAGGTTCAGGTAACCAAAAAGTGGATCTCCATTTTGGTTACCTGAGTCCTCAACATTTTGTGCACAGAGCTACGGCAAATGCAGCACGAGTGACGCAAAAACACAATAAACATCATTTTTATCAGCTCAGAGGAGGCCTAGCGGGTTTAAAACGGATTGTATAAGACTATCCTAACCTAATTTTAATCCCTTCATCAATGTATTTTTGTGTAAACGTGAAAAACGTACCAAAATTAGCTTGTCGTTTTGCTAAGTTGTCCATTCACTTCGTTCTAGATGTGTGTCGAGATGTTTTTGTTCGATCGCGCGCGTTTATACGCGTATTGCAGACGTGTTGTACGGGCACGCATACGACTGGATACTTAAAGAGGAAGAATCCCCCTTGACGAAAATCCAGCATTTAGGCTTTTTTCGATAGTCCAAACATCCCTCTTGCCGACGTGGATTTTTATTATTTTTTAATTGTCGGTTTTAAGTGGATAAATTGCAAGCAAAAGTCGCTTTTCGAAAATGAGATTTTCGCGATTTCTGAAACGCTCATTACGTATTCATGATATGCGCGTGACCCCGTGACGCAATCCTGAGAAAGAGAAGTCAACACGATTGTTAGCTCCATACGTTTACACGCAAAAAACTTGGAAAACCGTCTCTGTTAGATGGTGTTTTTTGAAGAATTTCGTTGGTCCAAAAAGCCAGAGATATGCCCAGTAGCTCCGTGGTTGTATGTTTTACCAGACACTATGAAAAAAAAAGAGAAGAAAGATTTTCTTTTCTATTACCAAGAGAGAGAAAAATGAGTCGCTCATTCTATAACTTGTACGGCCGATGTTCAAACACGTGGGAACTACGCCCGCAGGGGATCGACCGTACCATGCTGTACACAGACCGCTGTGAATGCCGTTCGTTCCGTGACAAAACCACCCGTCGCAATGCACCAGTATTTACTTCAAAAGAGCTTCATTGTGAGCCACAATTTCATCGTTTTTTCACAAAACAGGTAATAGTAGATTGTTGTCATATTGTAACATGAAGTGTTTTTCACGTTTGTATTTTGAATTACAAGGACAAAACAGGCATGATAAACATTCACTTCGTGTATTTTCCATTCAATACTGCACAGACCGTTTTGTATGTTTCTCAGGATGACGTCAAAACCCTGTTGATAAACAAGCCAAGTGACCTCGAGCGTTTCAGAATTTCGGGTGAAGAGGGTCGGAACTGCTTTACGTTTTAAGCAAAAGCCTGTCGATTTTTTTGTGAAAAACAAGTTGTGATGGTGTTGTAGACACATACACCTCCATGATAAACAGAAAAAATAAAAAAATGTGGAAGGGGGATTCTAGCTGTTTAAGTGCACATTTTGCTTTTGAGCGTGCAGTTTCTGTGTGCGTGTGCGTGTTTCAATACGCGCTGACCAGGGCGCGGACGCTGACGCACGACACGGCCACGCGACTCTACTGCACACGTGCATCGCACGTGTGGCATGTTGCTAGGCAATTTCTAAATGGGCGGAGCTTACTGGATCGGTCTATTGTTGTGTGGGGGAGATTTTATTTTTATACATGTATATTATTTTATTGTACACTTAATGTACGCAGTATAAATGCTCGTGACTTAAATAAGACCTACTTTCGCTAAAAGTCAAACGCAGTTCATCTGCATAACGATACGTACAAACATTTTCTTACTGCATATTCATTTAAACACCTCCTGGTGAAAAATGGACGCTACTAAACTGTGGAGTGCGGTGTGTGATTACCGTGATTGGTTCTTGCTATATAGCGCCATCACGCTTTGAATCGTGAATATTGTCGCGCAAACAGCTGGTTTCTCAAGTTGGTACCTCGTCTGCACTGGCAAACATTTCAAAAACATGACCAAACTTCAAGTTTGGTCATGTTTTTCAGAAATGTTTGCAGGTTGTGGACGGCACATTAAACATTAGCAAACAACATCAAACTTCACCAAACTGTGTCTGCTCGTGTTTGGACATGCTGCTATTGACCCCTTTCGAACACGTGCGAATATGCCATTTTGGGAGTCAAATAATGCTGAGTCATTGTGGAAGCAATGTGCGTGCGCGTTGTGTGTGTGTCTGGTGGGCGTAACGCGGTTTAATTCACCAATGGGAGCCTCATCATTGCGCGTTACGCACGCTATGGACACACACAACGCGCACGCACATTGCTTCCACAACGACGCGGCATTGTTTTACTCCCAAAATGACGTCATTGGCACGAGCTCAATTGGCAAACATTTGTTTGCTCATGTTTTATGTCTGAACCAATCAGGAACCAGTTTCAGGTCATGTGATTAGAGCCAGCCAATCGTGATCACATGATTGTTCCAGAAGTTTGCTTCTGTTTGCCAATGTAGGCACACAGAAAAACATCAGCAAACATACCTGTTTGGTGATGTTTGCAAACAAAAAGTTTGCCAGTGTAGACGAGGTTTAGCAGCTTGTCTGAATAGCAGCCTGTCCAAACACGAGCAAACACAGTTTGGTAAAAGTTTGCTGTTGTTTGCTAATGTTGTATGTGCTGTCCACACCTGCAAACTTTTCACATAAAACATGACAAAACTGTAACCTTTGTCATGTTTTTCAGAAAGGTTTGCAGGTGTAGTTACTAATATGTTGCTACTGTTTCTGAAAACACAATTTGACATATAATTTTACAAAGCAAATAAATTCTGTGCTGAGCAAATTTTTATGCTAAACAGCGCCATGAAATTGGCTCCTGGTAAATTTCAAAGTCAAACACAGAATGACGATCGGATCTATAGAAGATTCTTGCATTTCAGTCTCGTCTTTGCAACGAGGCCTGGGGTGGATTGCAATATAACCGTCTTTAGTCTGAGACACATCATGTGTCCTAACTGAGTTTATGACATCTTAGCTACGACACATTAAAAAATGCCTTGCAATATCCAAAAGTTAGTACGTCTTAGCTAAGACCTAAAAGCTTGTATGTCTTTACTGTTGTGAGCGGCGTTTCAATCGCAATCGTGTGTTTGCATACCATCGCGCATACCACTACTTTACTTGCCGGTTGTACGCGTGACAGTGGTGTGAAAAACATCGTGAAAACTTTCAGAATTAACATAGGTCCAGCTTGAATCGTAATTTCCTTTCAGTGGAAACTGAGTTTAAGAAAGATAAACTATCAAAAAAAAAATTTGATCCTAGTCACAATATAATTCTCCTTTTGTCTAAATTTAGCAGGAAATTAAAAAAAATTTCTCCAAAGACATAACTTAGGACACATATTATAGGTGTCTTAAATGTTAGGACACAAGTTAGGATACATAAATGTTTATTGCAAGGCAAAATAATCTATGATGTCTTAGTGATGTCAGAGTTAGGACGTCCTAGGGGTTAGGACGTCCTAACTGTCTTTATTGCAATCCACCCCTGAAGTGCAATCGTACTCGTAGCTATAGCTCCATGGCACCTCAGTATTTTCTTGCGAGCATGCGTAAACTGTTCTTACGATAAGCCTTCTTACATTTTCCTCTGCAGATATACAGAAGATTGGTATATGCCAGTAATTCTACAACTCCGCTCTCTGCAACCAACGGAAGTTTCTGGAAAGTATTAGTATTGGAACAGCACAAAAAAGTGGTATTTCAGTTTTGTAGAAAATAATCCACTTGTCCCTAGTTTTTACAGACACATTTCGGAAATGTTTTGCTTAATACTCCCGGAAATCGGGCATATTTGTCAATTTTACTTAGTTGGAAACTATTCCCATTTCATGAAAGATTGGTGTTTTTGCCACTTGTCATTATAATGAATGTTTATGACTGATGGTAAGAACAGTTTAAAGTTAAAGGCTATATTGTATCCGTGTACTATGATCATAATTTTGTATCATTTCGCGAGTTCGGAAGAAAACAATCGTTCTCCAATTGTTACACTCCCTCTATTATAATCGGTTTGGCTTGTCCGAATTATCTGGCTATACCTCTTAAAGTTATACACATGACGAGTGTAGATGGAAAATGATCACACTATACCTATAGTGGCTACCGTTGCCTTCTGACCATAATGACATTTCCCTTATCCCACGTTTCATTATTTCATTTCTCTATGGACATTTAGGCATTATACCAAATATCGCGTTCATTGTTTACTGTGTATATACTTTTTAACACGTATACATGTACATACAGCCATAATTCGGACACAGCTTTGATTTGTTTAACTATAGTGCATTTGCAATGTCTATTTTTACTTTTATTGCCAAAAAGTTTAAAGTTACATGTTAAATTGTCTGTGTTTATCAGCAAATTCGATTTTTTTTTTCTTCGAACGAATTTTTAAAGGGCCCCTTATTTAGGATTTTTATAAATGAAATCTATGCTTTAAAACCACTCTATACCCAGTTAAAGTCATAAAAATCCTATTTGGAGCTTCCTTCGAGGGTTAAAACAAAGGTTTTAGTTTTTATGCTAATGAAAATATGCATATTCATGACCAAGGTCACGATGTCACAAGAGGCAAACACAGGAAAATCACATTCAACTGTGCACAAAAGATTCCACTTTTTTCTCAATTTTCCTAAAGCTTTTGTAATCCATGGCTGTTTCAGTTTGTTTTACATGTTGCCTGCTGTAAGCCATGACAAAACTGGGGGTAGAAACTGCAGCAATTTGCCACAAGTCCAACTTGAAGTCTTATGTTTTTTCTTAACTTTTCCCTTCTGTCTTCCTTATGTGATGCACTCAAAACAGCGCCCTCTGTCTGTGATTTATTGCAATGAAATCTTCAAAGTTGAAAAAGTCCACCTTTTATTGATTTTACATCCAAACGAACAATAGCTTGTCTTGCTGAACAAGTAATCCGTCATTATGAAGCAAAGCTTAGGCACAAAGTTGTTTAGCATGTCACAGGCCTTTAAAGCACTTACTTACGAAAAAAAACACATAATAATTTGTATTTTATACATTGGCACCCCAGTGAAAAACGCCGTTTTTATACGGCTTTTTCGCGCCTTACCGAGACTTGCCCAAGTCTGACTTCCCGGCTGCGTTCGGGCGTGCAGTTCTCGCTACTCTGGAGTAATGCGTGCGCATTGCACTCGGGTCACATTACGCGAAAGGCAAGTCCACAGTCCGCATGCGCGAATGGCCATCAGTAAAGATGGCCGTCTATTGCCATGACTACACAATAAACGCCGTTTTACTGCTCACAAGAAATTGAAGAAAATACAGACCGTATTAAAGTCGTGAGAACCTTTGATACCGTGTAAAACAAACCTTAGTGAGTTGTTGTTTCAGTTGACAGTTTAGCAAATGCACCAAACATCCAACCTATATCCCGCCATTTACGTACAAATCACATGACACTCGTCAGGAGTAAGAGCACACTCCCCATTTGTTGGGGAGTATAGCGAGAGCATACTCTCACTGACCCGAGTGTCGTTAATCTTGCCGTTCGCGCGCGCAGGAGTATACTCTTGTTAACACGAGTACACGCCCGAACGCAGCCCCCGTGTTTGGTCTGTGATGCGCAGCGTACAGTGCGCCCTCTGGGTTCGCACATAATGGATCAGCGTATTCATGTTTTTTGGTACAGCGGACCTTTGACATAGTATGGACCGGTTCCTAATCATATCGCTTAACGCGAAATGCGATCTCTAGTGGGAACCAATCTATGTCCGCTGTACCAATTTTTAATATGCTAATTCCACTGTGTTCTTAAAACCCCGAACAGGTCTGTAGACAGGTCTGTAGACAGCCATCTTATGCAGCACGATATGTGGCAAACGGACTAACCCCTATCATTGTTCCCCCATTGTGTCTCAAACATCCAAGGAATTTCCAAGGAATTCCTTTCAGTTTTTAGGGGTGATGGTGCGTTTACAAAAGGGAAGATTGTGTTGAGGTATATAGGGGCGTTAGGGGGCAGTCCCTCTGCCACATATCTTGCTGGGTATATGTGCCATGGAAATTGGCTCTAAACTATCATGGCCGTCGGAAAAAGTACCATTGCAAAGCACAGGAACACGGTTAAATTCTCTTTTCTTCTGTCGGCGAAATAAGGAAAACAGATTAGACAAGCCACTAGTCCAGAGGTCGCGCTGTACGTTGCGCATTACGGGAAGTCAGACTTGGGCAAGTGTACGCCTTACCGTGAGTTGAATTATTGGCGGACCGCCAATAATTTAAAATATTGACAGTAATTGTTCGATAACTAAATGTTGGTGGATTTTTTCGTTGATGTCTCATGTGAAAACGAACAACATTTATGTTTCTAGAAAAATATCAATTCAAGAAAACAAATTCGAGGTGCCACACCCAAAACGCACAGACAATACATCTTTAAGTGTATGTATTGGTCGACGGGAACTCGATGACATGACGTTTCTGAGTTCCGAATAGGAGATTCCCATCACAAGACCACATGATACATGACTTGTATTTTTAATTATCGGTGATTGATGATATTGACAAATTTTAAATTAGCACTGACAACCTCGTTTCAGATGCTGAGCCATTGTATTACGTCACGCGTGTTTTTGCAAATTTCATCACAAAATAAAGCACTCAGACCCTCATTTTCGAAATTCCGCTATATCCTTGTGTTCTTTGCTTATTGTACAGTGTATTAGAACAATGTTTGTCTATTTCAAATTATTTTAAATGTAACGTAGTATTAATGATTATTCAAATACATGTGTGGGTTATTTGAATAATGTATTTTGTTAAACAAATATAGTATTTGGGTCTGTCCATACAATGGGTACATTTGGTGTGACATTTTTGAAAACAAGTTGATAAAAATGATATAGGCCTAATTGATTTTGATTATTTTATTTTATTCCGAGTACATCCATCCTCTTGCAACAGTGCCCCTTTAACGCACTCCCTAACTCCTGCGTACAGTGGCCCTGTTGAAAAAGGCCCCATTTGGCGGTGGGACTAGCGACAGAAATCTTGTCGCCTCTGCTGGACCAATCAGGACGCCTGCAGTGCATTGTAGCACGATTGCAGGCATTCAAATGTAACGCGCACAGATTGTAAATACCGTGCATGCATGTGATACATGTACTCGGTAATGCTGGCCGTTGTCCGCGTCGGCGATTGGCTGCTATTTAAAGCATACTGGGGAATCCGTTCCATTACATTCGTCAGCATGCATCCCTGTTATTAATTTGAAAAACTGCGGAGTAAATAAGGTTCGTCGTTTGAAAGTTTGGTAGGAATGGGACAGTCATAAGGAACGGAACCCAATACATTTTCTGGAAAGTATAGAAATTGTTTCTTTTCGGCATAACATGACCGAATTGATTAAATTACATCAAAATGACTCGGGCGTGAGTTGGCTCAAGACAACAGCCGGCTTACTCCACAGATTTGCGTGTATTTCCTCAGGGTATTGTCACGTCGCTTTGCAGAGTAGAAATTCCCTGAGATCTCAGGACTGAGTACATCCAGTCTTCCAAGGATTATGTTCACTCTCCTCACTTTACTTTACAACTTTGGAAATTGTGACAATATCATGAATAAAAAGTAGTCTTCCTAACTGGGATACATATATTATATACATGTATTATGTTCGTAACATGGACGGAAAATTGTCACAAAATGTCCGTCCATGTTACGTACATGACATATTTTTCATCATATTTTTAAAAACATTACCTAGAATTACTAAATAGAATAAATGGCCTATTTGTGGTCATTGGAGAAAATACATGACACGGAATGTAAAGGAGAACACGGGGCAAAATGCTTCAAACACTTCATGTTATATTTACTTGATTGTTTTTCTTATCTACACTGGTCAAATGGGTCCATTATAGTGTGGACAGACCCACATACAGAGCGAGTGTATTGTATACCAACTATCAGTCGTTCATTTTTTAAAACCTAATGTCGTACAGGTTTGTTTGTGTTTGAAAGTTGTATTGTTGTAATATAAAGTTGTGTTCAGTATATAATGCGTCTCGCAGAACCTTTTTTATTTATGAATCAACGTGCCCAGCAAAATAGGACATCAACGCGGATCCGGTGCTTGGGCGTTGAGAAATGTTACATTTCTGAGAATATTCCGAGGGGACTCCATTCCATCACCGTATCTGGGGAGGGGGAGGGGGAGGGGGGAGGGGGGGGGGGGGATACGCATTGCATTATAGATAACTCAACCCTATGAAAATTGAATCTGTCGTCATTAACGAAATTAAATTAACGAAGTCAAAATGCTGACTCACGCGTATTTATCTAATTCCACTATTTGTGCCTTTATCCACAAATCTGCGTTTCGATCTTGCTGGCACATTCAGTCCAATGTTTAAAGGTCACAAAATAACGTATATTGTCCTACTGTTCAAAAGCAGTCAACTTTAAAATGGCCAACAGTGCCCGCACATCGGAACTATTAGACCTCTCTGGCAATCACCACACCAGCAAAGACAGCAACAATTTGCAATATGTATCTCTTGTAACATTGACCGGTTTTTAAACGTGTGTCAAGCCAGCTAATAATGGACGTACAAACACTGGCAGATGTAGGCCTACCGGCGCCTGATGCGCCGATCCACAAGGCCGGGAGTGAATCTACACAGACGGGAGATCGACCGGAGGAGACGGTAGACGATCTCGGGACCGACAAAGGATGGGCCTGGGTGATCCTAGCTAGTGCTTTCTCAATCTACTTCGTCGTTTTGGGTACCATTGTATCATTCAACGTTTATATACCTATCTGGATGGATCATTTTGAGGCCAGTGCTGCAACTACCGGCTTGGTCCTGTCTGTCAATAAGTTAGTGAGGGGATTTTTAAGTGAGTAATGCCAAGTAAAAACTCTCCATCCCTCCCCAGTTCTGGAAAAGCCATCGATTTTCTTTGCCATTTCTTTTATTCGGTTAAAGAGTTCGAAAAAAATGAAAATTATAGAAGTTTAAAAATGGTATGTCCTGTATCTGCCATAATATTTGAATAAAATGTGAACGATTTCACATAGGGATTCCCCGAGAATCCTTTGACAATGAATCTGATCGATAAACTATATAAACACACAAATGGAAAGTTGAACAATCTTGAAAACTTAAACAATAAAACAAACGAATCAGTGTGCTTTATGGTGCCCGCTTTGTCCAACTGTGGTACTTCTAAGTCATAAAACAAATTGCACCTTACAGGTCCAGTGGCAAGTGCACTGTGCACGAAGTTTGGATCCCGTAAAATGATCATCGTTGGTGGCGTCATCGCAGTTGGAGGGAATATAATATCCTCGCAATGCTCCTCTGTTGTGTTGCTCATTCTTAGCAATGCTACAATTACAGGTTGGTCCTCTGTTCTTGTTGCGACACTGATTACAAAGTAAATTTGCCATATTTTGGTTCTCAACCGTTTTTATTCACCCTGTGATACCAAAAAGTCCACTTTTACTTGCATCGTTTAATAATATAATTACAGTACCACAAAATACCCCAGCTTTAATACTGCTAACTTTCAGCCGATCTTAAAAACTGAAAATAATTCCTTTAAAAACATTCTTCTGACACAATAGGACATTAAACAGTTGCGTTCAAAACAAGCCTTACGTACAAACGTCATGCCACCACAACAGCTAATTCAACGTCACAGTAGCGACATAGTAATGACGCAAGGGAGTCATTGTTCGTGCACGCACAACCTCGCTCATTATCTTCTCTATATAGCGCCCCATAGAGTTGTACAATTTAAGAAACAGAAAAAGAATTAGAAACAGTTGTAAAAAAAGTTTCTTGATTATAGAAGACGAGACACATACATGTGATAATGTGGTTTGGATGTTCAGGGTGAGGTCGCTCCCTACTTTCAAGACGGGGTCTTGTTTAAGGCGTCCCCTGGCTATGTTGCATACTGCAGGCATCGATTACGGATACAATTTGTGAACCTTGAAGCAATGCCCAAGCTGACCTAACGTCGTTGGGCTGACTGGTCAGAGTTCTGTGAGGTGCGTTGCCGATAGGCTACAGGAGATTGGTATAAGGGGCTTAGCGGTAAGTATGTTGGGCTGCCACGGTTAACTACGATGGGACATAGAAGCAGGGGCGGATCCAGGAATTTTTCCAGGAGGGGGTTTTGCCACCAGGGAGGGGTTTTGCCCATCAGATTTTTATGTCTGCTTGTTTCGGACAGACGGGGGGGGGGGGGGGGGGGGGGGGGGGGGGGGGTTTGACCCCCAAACCCCCCCCCCCCCCCTCTCTGGATCCACGCCTGAGAAGGGCCCAGACTTGGGAGTGTCCATTTCCTTGTGGTCATGGTCCTATTTGTCTGACATGACATTTATCTGCTGTAATTGGTTCAACGGAAGACACTTTCTCCTTGGTGATGTTGGACTCGTGGGGTCTTGTGGGTCTTGAGAACCCAAAACACCCCCCTCTGGATCCGCGCCTGAGAAGGGCCCAGACTTGGGAGTGTCCATTTCCTTGTGGTCATGGTCCCATTTGTATGACATGACATTTATCTGCTGTAATTGGTTCAACGGAAGACACTTTCTCCTTGGTGATGTTGGACTCGTGGGGTCTTGTGGGTCTTGAGAACCCAAAACACCCCCCTCTGGATCCGCGCCTGAGAAGGGCCCAGACTTGGGAGTGTCCATTTCCTTGTGGTCATGGTCCCATTTGTATGACATGACATTTATCTGCTGTAATTGGTTCAACGGAAGACACTTTCTCCTTGGTGATGTTGGACTCGTGGGGTCTTGTGGGTCTTGAGAACTTGGCATATACATGTATCTTGATCTTGGTGGATCCCATTGGCAGTGATTTTTTTGACAGTTAGCTCAATAGATTGGGCGACTTCGCTCGCCCATGGCTGATCTGAATGCCAAGTTCATACCAAGGAAGATGACTTGTCCCGTGAGTAAGGGTTCGTTGACTAACATTGACAACAGCCTGCTCGGTGAAGGTTTGCTTAGAACCCAGGTGGTGTCCAGTGAATAACTGCGAGCGTGGAGGTACAGGTCTGTCCTTGATCCTGAATGTCTCCGCCGGAAGTTTTTCTCTAGGCGGAGAAACATACATTACAGGGAAACTTTGCTGTTTCAATAGAGGCTAGGGAACGATGTCATCCAGTTATCCCGACCACACGAAGCACATGTATACTACGTTTTCGGACGCACACCCGGAACGTCTGGAGGCAACCCTAGCGCCGCGCTCAAAAACAGTTGGTGTGACGTTGGCTTTTAAGATGCAGCGATCAACTTCAAAACACGAAGCATGCGGACAGAGCCTCTTTGTGAACGCAACATTGTAAGAAGTCCATTACAAACTGATCGCAAGCAAGTATTATTATACATGTATATTTTGTGTACAATTTAAACTGAGATGCAACTTGTGTCGGTCCGCCTTCCATGCTAACGGTGAGCACAATAAACACTAATTTGTATAAGCTTATACATGTACCTCTTTTGTTCTTTCTGTATATAGCCTTAGGTGTAAGCATTGTGTTCGTGTCTACAATGCACATGCTGGGTGTGTACTTCAAGAAACGGTACACACTTGCCCTGGGTCTAGCTTTGGCTGGCATCAACATTGGGCAAATGGCGTTCCCGCCCCTACTCACCTTCCTCATCGACTTGTACGACTGGCAAGGATCCATTCTGGTGACGGCAGCAATCAATATGCATGTCATTGCAGCCGGGGCACTCATGAGACCCATTGCTATAAAAACAGGAAAGAACAAAGATAAAAAATCACAAGGGACAGCTTCACCGAACTGTAATAGCAATGATGTACAGCCTGCACGGACAGAAAACGGAACGAACTTGGCAGATGAAGTAAATAAAGGCGACACCGCCCGACGAGAAGAGAGAAAAGCTGAATGTCCGTGTAACCACCAGCAGATAAACAGCACGGATGTATCCGTAACCAAAGACATTAGCCCCAATGACTCGTGTGAGCCAGTCCATGTCGATGATGGACTTGACCAACTCAAAGCTGCTGATGTCGAGGTTGATTCTGACAATGGATCTTGCTGGAAGAGATTCAAGCATTTTGTTCTGGACACCTACGGAATACGGCGCCTTGTTCACAATACACCATACGTCCTGATGATGGTTAATATTTTCTCTTGCAACATGGGAAATGGTGCATTCGTGTACATGGTTGCCCGTGCCAAATCGGTAGGCATCGATTTCAACCTATCAGCCCTGCTCATGACGATGATCGGCGTCGGGGGTCTGACAGGTCGCATTAGTATGGGATGGTTTATTGACAAGAAATACATCGGGGAGGATGCGGCCTACGTGCTATCCTTACTCACGCTGTGTGTATCCGTTTTTGTCACACCGTTCTTCGTGGTCTTTGGTCCTCTATCTGTCGTTGCTGTACTGATGGGGGCATCGATGGCGAGTGCCAGCTCGCTGAGTATGGTCGTTGTTCGCTCCCTCGTACACCCAGCAGACGCAACAGGGGCGTTCGGTGTGCAGCTCATCTTTGCATTCACTGGAGGTGTTCTGGGTAATCTTTTAGCAGGTAAGGGTAAGATGTCATACGACCTTGTTGACTTCACATATTGATAAACTTGAAGTTTGACCCCGGAGTTTGAATAAGTAGCACTCGGCCTTGACTCTGCTTTGACCTCGTGAAATCAAAAACGTGTCAATATTTTCTCCATTCAGACAGAACTTTGCTCTTGGCGATTTCACCTAAAACAATAATTTTGAATAACAATGGTCTCGGCATTTGTTGTAGATTTTTCCACCAATACCTAGTTCGACAAAGTTATGCAAACTACAGACCCGTTGTCTGCACGAGCCAACATTTTGTTGGCCAATCAGGACAAAAATTAATATGAAGTTAGAACTTTTGGCCCGTCTGCTATTGGCCCGTTGTATCCAAGTCCCAACAAAGTTGGGCGATAGTTACAGTATTTCAACATGGCCTAACTTGTCGGATGGTGTTGGACGTTGTCCGGAGTACCTTCTACACACCACACCATCCAGCTTTCGGTCGGTCGACATCGTCAGACAATTGTTGTTGGTTTAACAAACTTGAAAAAAGCAAGTTCAAAGTGAAATGGGCCATATAAACAATAAACATTTAGGGGAATTCGGAATCGGGTTGGCGCAGCCTTCCACGTACCTCTGTAGACCTGGTCGGAATCTTGTCCGCGGGTCAGGATTTGAATTTGGCTCTCAGTCTCTGCTTCCGTGGTTCTTCTCCACACGTTCGTGGGACTTCCCACCTCTAAAACTTAACATTTCGTCCTGTTATCTCACACTTCGTGGCTGTGCTCAAGAGCCCCCGGGAAGAGCCTCGATCCAGGGTGGCTATGGGGAAACGACTTAGGTCAGCTAATCTCAACAACCCGATTTCCTTTAGATCATACCAAAAAGGAATACATGTTATCCATATTCCGCATACGCGTATCCAAAAGTATGTCCCAATGTTTTGCTTTCTGTTGACAGGTCTAATTTACGACAACACGAAGAGCTACGATATCGCCTTTTTCACAGGAGGTGGCATTCTGCTCTTCGCGGCGATCCTTGCAGCCGTTTTGTATATTTCCAAAGAGGCTAAACGCGGACATCATCCATTTTCTAGGTTCAGAGCCTGGATGCAGAGGAAATTTAAATCTATGCCAACTGAAACTGGGGTAGTCAACCCAGTGTATGAACTCAACGCGAGCATCGTGAATGGAAATCTGAATCCCGGTGAAAACACTAATACATTTCAAGATTCTTTAGCTCATCAAAAAGATTCGACAGTGAACACAGACGTCGAGAACACTTTGGCTGTCATGTAAATTGTGAGAACCTGTTCGACGATAAAACACCATTCACACGATTTAGTGAGGTGGATTAAGGAAAAAATCGTTACACGGTGGACAAAAGCACCATTTTTTCACCAAAGTATCAGTTTGACCCATAGATTTCAAAAAAGTCATGCTCCAAAAAATCTGAGAATTGGATCACCTTGAATTACGTCATTATGACGTCATAACCTCTTGTTATGTAATAAAGCAAACGTAAATGCCATGGTGGGATTTCTACATGCCAAAATTATGTTTCTGAGGTCAAGGAATTCAATGAGGGTGGTATTAGTTTGTAAAAAATTAATATCCTTTATGGTGACTACATGTATATTGATGTAAATATGACGTCATCATCGTCAATACTACACAAATAACACAAAATTTGAAAAAAAAACAGATTTTATTGCCGTTTTTTCACCAAAATGCTAATCTTTTTGTGTTCAAAATGGTAACAGTATAATTACCGTGGCACTGATCTACAAGATACCATGATGTCATTATGATATAATAAACAATAACTATCAACCAAAACAATAACACATTAACACAATGAAACAATGATTCTGACCGGATATAGGTTATGACAGGATATTTATTATATTGAATAGCGCATATAACAGTTGGTTTGTGTAGACGAGGGATTATAGTGTGTTACCATTTATTTAACTGCATCTTACAGTTACAGTTATTAGGGTTTTTTACAGTTTATTACTATTAACCACCTACGTAAAGGGGCAGGATCGTCGCTCAAAAAATTGGCGTTCTCGGGAAACCTGTACCCAAGTCAATCAATGCTGGTCCATTTGTTTGACGTCACAACTGTTTAAGTCTAAAGCGTTTATACCCAGTGAACTGCAAAGATATGTACATGTTGTTTGGCAAGTTAGGACATACTTCCTTCAATTATTGTTAAACTCATAGTAATCCTGCCCCTTTAAAGTCCGTTTTGATTTTAAAGTTTGTTATTGTTCAATAATGAACAGTCTCAATTTCTGGTATTAAAACATTTTAGATTAATGTTTTGATGAAGCAAGCATCACATCTTCCAATTATTTTAGAGTTTTCGTAATTACTGTATCGTTTCAGATGACTGAATTAATTATCAATGCCCAAACTGATTATTTTTGACAGTTGCAACTGCAAAGGTCTGTGCAGGGTAGACCAGCTCTTGATGCACACACGTTTGACATCCACAGTAGTTGACTGCCTTTTTGACCGCCGGGTCCCTTGCTCCTCATTCTGTGTACCGGTATCATGTTTTCGTTTCTTCTCAACTTGCCTTTCCAGTTTTGACTTATTAAATTTCTGATGACAGGATCGATGCCACTTTGCCTCATTTCGCACAAAGTTTTCTGCTGTTTATTCTGCTCCATATTGGAGGTTAACAGGTAACGCGTCAAGCTTCATGAATTATTTGACATTCATAAGGAAGTCATTGAAGACAGTGAGAGAATCATAGTTGCGCCGCGTCTGTGGACAAGATAAATTTTCCGGTGTAGTTTGCTGGCAGATAATGCAGGCTGTCCAATCCATGCTGACTATTACACCTACACATAAATAATGATTATAATTATTATTAGTATAATTTAAAAACAAATAATGATCATCAACAAAGGACCAGAATTAGGAACCAAAGAACTATATGTAGAGATGGGGAACTGTTGGGTTGTTGAGCTTGGGGGTTAGGGATGGCACACAGGTTCATAGATGGACATTTGGAAGCTTCTAGGTTCTATTTGCAATCAGGTTGACATTTATTCTGATAATTATGTGTAAGGATGCACCTGTAGCGTCAGGGCAGGCAGTGATATAAAAAGAGTTATTTTAGTTACAGTTTTACATGTTTCTGTACTCCACTCAGCAACTGTATAGTAATACAGGACAGAGAAAACCTCAAGCTAGGTGATCCTCAAAGCATTTGCACCGACCAAAGCAACGCAGCAATCCCACCCAAGAGCACAAATCCGCCTGTAATCTCTGAACAACTGCCAAGTTTACAGTTCATAAGATTATGGTTATTTGTATAAACAAATTAATAAAAGACCATGACCTAATTATCTTAAACCGAGGCCTATATACATGTACATGACCATATTACATACATTGTATGCCACCAATACAAACACACTAGTGTTTCTCTTAACACCAAGTTCTCCATTTCAGCTATTCAATACCACTTTTTTAGCTCACAATTTCACTCTTTCCATAGCTTCTTAAATTCCACCAGTATCATTAAACAAATCTATAATAAATTGCTGTAACAATGTCGAGCTCCAAGTATAAAATACAGAAATAATAAGTTCAAAATTTGATAAAAATAAAGGCAAATTTACTTTACCTGTAGCGTCAGGGCAGGCAGTGGCCTCAAACCCGCTGTTACTAGGCAGATCCAAAAACAGAAGTTAACATGTAGTTTGTGACACCTAAAACTAATTTTTCTAATACTTAATTAAAGCTTAATTGACAGTAAACCATCAACAAAATGCATTGTATTCAATAAATAATAGAATAGGTAGTTAAAGGAGTGTGACCAGATCACCTTTTTTTTTACCCATAACTTCCCGGGACTTACCTTATTGGTCATGAGATTTTTATATCATAACATCCGTTATATTTTTCTGATTACGAAACTGAAACTCCCGCGCTTCTAGGCCGCATATTTCCGAGGATATCGTCGAAAATCCACCGATTATTTGTAAACTAATTTTCCAGTATCAACGTTTATCCGATGAAAGCTGACTCGATAGTTTTGTTCAATTTTTTTACTGGAAATTGCGAATGTTTTCGGGTTTTTGGGACATGGGAGGTGTGTATGGGAGTTACTTGATAATATTGGTAAGTTACATCGAAAACTATTTTCCAGAAACTCTGGTCACGCTCCTTTAAACCAAAGTCTGATTGCCCTACTTTCACAACCATAATATTCATGAACTGTATGTTGGGACACCGCATTATGCAAATAAGATGGCTTTGTTTTAACAAATTAGATCTATGCAAAAGAATTACATGTATAAAGTTGTGACCTTACTGCCGTTGCATGATAAAAAGAAATGCATTTTGTTTGACCCTACGACTGTTGCATGATAATAAGAAAATACATTGTAACAAAATCTTCAGTGGGAAGCAAGTGTACTACTACTGGGTAAGTAAAGATGGCAGCTATGCTTGGACTTAAATAATACACAAATAAAATAGCATTCTATATTTAATGTCGGGGGAGCCACACATCCCTTACATATATAACTGATGGTTCTTTCGCACAACAAATTTCTCGGAGAAGATTATGTCTCGAACGCTAATATTACAGAGACAATTAATCCTAACAAATGTGTTAAAGGAGCGTGACCAGAGTTTCTGGAAAATAGTTTTCGATGTAACTTACCAATATTATCAAGTAACTCCCATACACACCTCCCATGTCCCAAAAACCCGAAAACATTCGCAATTTCCAGTAAAAAATTGAACAAAACTATCGAGTATGCTTTCAGCGGATGAACGTTGATACTGGAAAATTAGTTTACAAATAATTGGTGGATTTTCGACGATATCCTCGGAAATATGCGGCCTAGAAGCGCGGGAGTTTCAGTTTCGTAATCAGAAAAATATAACGGATGTTATGATATAAAAATCTCATGACCCATAAGGTACGTCCCGGGGAGTTATGGGTAAAAAAAAGTGATCTGGTCACACTCCTTTAATAGTTCATGTGTACTTTGATCTCCAAAACTGTCTGTGGTTTGGTCATCATAAGACATTTTAGACACCAGTTGCCCAAGAAACAGTTTACAAAGTTATATATGGCAATTGCATTGTCTGAAACTGAAACAAAACCATTTCAATCCAAAACCGAGTTATAATTTCAAATGTTACTAACATTGGTCTGCTAGCCATCACAACCATGAGCTGAAATTGAAACATGTTAAAATATTTTAATACAAACCACTGATTTTCCCACGTTGATGATGATGTATTTTATACCATCATATGCTAATATAGACAAATTTAATACAAAAATGATGAAACTGTTTGTTTCAGCGCAACACAAACGTTGCCATGCGATTCCTTGGCCTTTGATACATATAATTCGCTACTAAAATCACTTGCCTCGGCATTATATAACTAAAAACATGCCGTTTTAAGGAAATGGCGGCCATTTTGAATATATTACGTCATAATTAGGTCAAGGTCATTGCAATTTTTTTGGAGCATGGGATTTTATTAATCTACATACCCATAGGAGTCTTTAAAAAAAAATTGGTGCTTTTGTCCACCGTGTCACGATCTTCGTGTTTTTTGTCCTTAATCCACCTCACTAATTGCAGGGATTGATTTAACATAGTCATGTGGGGGCCAGTAATTCCCCTATTATAAAACGTGAACAGAATTCCTTTTCTTAGATGTCTGAGACACAAGAGTACAGGATCTGCCATAAGCACTTTGGGTATATGGTGACGGCAGGTTGCTGCAATAGATAGGATTGATATGCGTTGAACGCTTCGCAAGTTTGGTGTGATCCGTCGTTCACCATTAAATCACCACTAAGCGCTAACATGTACACTGTAAACAACTGCCCGTAAATTTTACGGTCGAAAGGTGTGCAGCGAGTTGCCACTTTTCCACCGTAATTTTAACGGTCATCCCGTATTTTTAAAGGGTTGTCCCGTAAAATTATACGGCATTACACTTTCCCTGGTGCTCTCACTAATTACTCCTTCCACAGTACTTTTAACTTCTGCTGATTGCTGATGTATCCTGGCTTGAAACTAAATCAACTGCAATTTGTAGCAACTTCTGTTTATACTCACTATAGGCCTATAGACCGTATCGAATTCCCGCCATTTCACGGGGCACCTTTTGTTACTTAAAGAGGAAGAATCCCCCTTGACGAAAATCCAGCATTTAGGCTTTTTTCGATAGTCCAAACATCCCTCTTGCCGACGTGGATTTTTATTATTTTTTAATTGTCGGTTTTAAGTGGATAAATTGCAAGCGAAAATGAGATTTTCGCGATTTCTGAAACGCTCATTAGGTATTCATGATATGCGCGTGACCTCGTGACGCAATCCTGAGAAAGAGAAGTCAACACGATAGTTAGCTCCATACGTTTACACGCAAAAAACTTAGAAAACCGTCTCTTTTAGATGGTGTTTTTTAAAGAATTTTGTTGTTCCAAAAAGCCAGAGATATGCCCAGTAGCTGCGTGGTTGCATGTTTTACCAGACACTATGAAAAAAAGAGCAGAAAGATTTTCTTTTCTATTACCAAGAGAGAGAAAAATGAGTCGCTCATTCTATAACTTGTACGGCCGATGTCCAAACACGTGGAAACTACGCCGCAGTGGACCGTACACAGACCGCTGTGAATGCCGGTCGTTCCGTGACAAAACCACCCGTCGCAATGCACCAGTATTTACTTCAAAAGAGAGTCACTGTGAGCCACAATTTCATCGTTTTTTCACAAAACAGGTAATAGTAGATTGCTGTCATATTACATTAAGTGTTTTTCACGTTTGTATTTTGAATTACAAGGACAAAATAGGCATGATAAACATTCACTTCGTGTATTTTCCATTCAATACTGCACAGACCGTTTTGTATGTTTCTCAGGATGACGTCAACACCCTGTTGATAAACAAGCCGAGTGACCTCGAGCGTTTCAGAATTTGGGTGAAGAGGGTCGGAACTGCTTTACGTTTTAAGCAAAAGTCTGTCGATTTTTTGTGAAAAACAAGTTGTGATGGTGTTGTAGACACATACACCTCGATGATAAACAGAAAAACTAAAAAAATGTGGAAGGGGGGATTCTAGCTGTTTAAACTGTTCAACAATGGAAGCACAATACGTGCAACCATGCATGTCCTCAAGGAACAAGGAAACTGCCCCACGAAATGGCGGCTATTCGATACGGTCTATATCGTATAGCCCACGGTTGCACACATCTAATAACATTTAATTTACTATTAGTCGCTCATCTGTCGCCATGTAGCTTAAGTTGTAACTTGTACTCAACAACTGTCAATACATTTTGCATCTTTTTCAAGCAAAAAAACTGAATTACAAAAAGTAAAACAACTGAAAACTGAGGAAATCACCATCTTTAAAAGGGAAATCTTAACAGTTACGTGGAATCCCACAATGCGTTGTAAAAGGATTTTACGGGTTCGGCCGTCAAAATTCATTTACGGGCAACTTCATGTAAAAATGTACACACTTTCTACAGTGTAGATTTTGAAGAAATACCAAGCATGTACACATGCCTCCGAGTATCATAACAGTATTTATTATCGTAGATTTCTTCGAGTACAATTTAATTAAGGAATTACGTGAATTTCGCTTAGCCTTCTTCACTCTATTTATACAACATGTATATTTAGTTTTTAAAAAAATCAATTTAAATACGGCTTTATACTAATAATGGAATATTATAGTTTATAAACCAGCTACGTTGTGTAAAACGTCTTCTCACACGAAATGTGAAATATTATGGAATCATTTTAATTACAAGAATGACCATAGATCTCGCTGGTGATTCTTGGGAGTTGGCGGTACATTTCTGCCCGAGTTTGTAAAACTCAGTTGATTCCAACTTACACAAACCCAGGGGAAACGTAATTTCCACCAGTTAAATGAACAAAATATAGATTTGAACCATAAATTAGTCAAACTGGCATTAAGTGATCAAAATAATTAGCTACAAGTCCTATAGTACCAGGGTCTTGAATTGCTGCACACCGAGTTCCACAAAACCCTTGCTGAAACGAGTTGAGCCATGCTGTATTCTGTACTTATATGAATATTGGTTAGCAAGTGACACTGATCGCAACTGACCAATTACGCCCCGCGTATCGTTTTTGTTCGGTCGCAAGAGCCAATCACGGTAATTCGCACGCGCCTCGCTCCGTGTAGTAGCAGCGTCCACTTTTACCGGGGGAGGGGGCGGGGGGTGGGAAGTGGTTGGTCTAATGTTTAAATGAAGTCGGGACATTTTTCAATAGATACGTAGGCCTGTCTTTATTCAGATTTACTGCGTTTAGCTTTTAGCGAAATAGAACAAGTCTTCCTTCAGTTACGAACATTTATACTGCGTATAAGTGCACGATAAAATGATATACATGTATACATAAAAAGATCTTCCCCATAGGAATTGTGGTAATAGTCGGCTACGCGATGTTGCAATATGATACAACGCGCGAGATTGGTCGAAACGGCTTCATTAAAAGGTTAAAAGTGCTGGGTCAAAAGTTGTCAGTATCTCTCATTGGTCGAACAGCCCGGGGTGCGCATTTTTTTTTTTACACCACTGCGAGGGGAATTTGGCAGAAAACGCACCATTTCACTGCTGGTGAAGAGACTAAAGTTCCCCGTACGTATACATGTGCTATACAATGCGCTGTACATGTGCATGTATAGATTGTGTACGTACTGTACATGTATTATAATAAGATAAATTTCATGATTGATTAGAAAGGGAAAAAAAGAAGAACTGCATACATATTAAAATATCAGCCAAAGGATCAGTGCATGTTTTTTATGTTGAATGAATGGTGAAATATTTTTGTAAATAAAAAACACCATCGATCGACAACAGTCCCCAAACTTTGTATAAGAAGCCCATAGGCCTAATGCATTTCCTTCCTCCTGTTTCCAAAACGTTTTTTTCTTCTTAATTCCCTTGAAACACGTTTCGATTGTTTCGATAAATCTTTCGAAACGACGTTTCGATCGTTCTTTCGAAACGACGCTTCGATCGCTCTTTCGAAACGACGCTTCGATCACTCTTTCGAAACGACGTTTCGATCGTTCTTTCGAAACAACGTTTACGACGTTTTGATCGTTCTTTCGAAACGTTTCGATCGTTAATTCTTTCGAAACGTTTCAATCGTTAATTCTTTCGAAACGTTTCGATCGTTAATTCTTTCGAAACGTTTCGATCGTTCTTTCGAAACGACGTTTCAATCGTTCTTTCGAAACGCGTTTCGATCGTTCTTTCGAAACGACGTTTCGATCGTTCTTTCGAAACGACGTTTCGATCGCTCTTTTGAAACGACGTTTCGGTCGTTCTTCCAAAACACGCGTTTCGGTCGTTCTTTCAAAACACGCGTTTCGGTCGTTCTTTCAAAACACTTAGTTGATTATTTTTTTTAAACACTTAGTTGATTATTTTTTTTAAACACTATAATTTGCCCCTTGAAGCACTTTTTGTTACTTAAAGTCACTTTTCAAACGTTCCCTCCAAACACTTTTTCAATCACTTCTTCTAAATTAATACTCCAGGAATTCTTATGTTGAGAATTGTAAAATTCTTTAAAATTACCCAGTAAAAGCATCAGTCATGTCAGTAGGTGCATATTTGATATGTAAAAACCCCGTTGAGGGTGGGAAAATATAGAAGACTTTCACAGGGAACACATATTGTTCAGCCTACGTGTAGTATCATTAAACTATGTTTTGCATACAAGATCTCGAAGCCAAGATCGGCTACCCCTCATTTTTTTATGTGGTGAAAAGTCACCGGTATCATCGTCGGTCGACAGACGTGACACGCAGTTTGCAATCATTGGCTTATTACGCATGCGCGACTTTTTCGTAGTCTTTGTACGTGCACTGTAACGAAGGATTACCCCTCGCAGTGGTGTAAAAAAAAAATGCGCGCCCGGGGTACAGCCTATAGCTCAACTCGATGCAGCAAGGGTTTTAAGGAACTCGGTGTGGAGCATGCAAAGGCTTTGCGACAGGAAGATGTATACTGGCCTACTACCAGGGGCCAATTTCATAAAGCTGTTTAGCAAAAAAAATTGCTCAATCCAAAATTTGTTTGCTTTATAAAAAGGTGTTTTCATTCAAAATATATATGGTATGTATTTCAATTGACTGGTGTACTGCTATTCTTGCTAAAAACACAAGTTGACATACAATTTTGACTATTAACCCATTTTATAGAGCAAACAAATTTTGGATTAAGCAAACGTTTCTGCTACACAGCTTTATGAAATTGGCCCCAGGCATCTTGGTCGCTCTTTCACCCAAGTAGCATTTTGTTTAATGACAGGCGGTGTTTGAATTCATCAATTGTTTGGGTGTGTGGCTTAGACACCAGGGGCCATATTCATGCACGCTGTTTAGCAAAATCGTCTGTGATGTGTACTTACTGATATTTTGCTCCTAGTCCTAAAAATACAATTTCACATATAGTTTTGGCTGGTAACCTATTTTACAGAGCAAAGAATTTCTGTGCTAAACAATTTTCTGTGCTAAAAGCGCCATTAAATTGGCCCGTGGTTTGATCACGTTCCGTATGACAGACGCAACCAATGAGTTCGCCGTATTTCCATGTCATTTGTGACCGGCTCCAGCAAAACCCAACACTTGTGATAAAAATTATAAATTTAAGTTTTGGTATCAGCTTAGTGTGCATACAAAAAGTATCTTTTAAAACATGTTTGAGGAAATTCTGATAATTTTTGGCGAAGTTATGACCAATTAAAGTATGACAGATCAGAAAAAGTGAAATGGAGCTATTGGTCTTTAAAGTTTGACAAACTAGTTGATTATTTAATTTTTTGTCAATAATATGAGGAATTTTTAGACAGTTCAAACAACAAAACAAATCTTGAATGTATCCCGATGTTCAAGTTGATTCTGCCAAATTTTCAAGTTGGTCCCAGAGGCCATTTTTTAAGGTTGTGGGCCCATATCACGTAATGGGAAATGCCGAGAAGCGTCGGGTTTTGCCAGAGTCGGTCACATTTTCGCACGACTGTTGGGGAAAGAATATTTTCATATGTGAAGTGTATGCCATGAAATCATGAGATTTGTTGAGGCATGATTGCAAATAATTCCATCGATAATATGGTCCACATGCAAGAATGTGGTTTCTAACATTAGATGAAAACCCAAATTCTTTATAACATCAAAATATCTACAGAAACACTATAAATTCTGTACAAAAATATAAACACCCAGCAAGACTATACGGTCTTTAGTGTAAAATAAAAAAAATACTTTGAAGGAAAAGGGAACTTTATACTTTTTTGTCATAAATATAATTTGCAAATTCTGCATACTATTTCTATGTTTTACCAAAATTACTCAAATCCTTTCTTCAGAATTGTTTATTTTAAAACAGTGATATCTTTTTCGGTAACTAAATCGAGATTTGAAGTTTGTTGGTCAAAATTGTGTATTGTGTAATAGTATGACAATAAACCTTAAAGTTAGACGTGTCTCCAAAACATAAGCAAATCCGGTTAAATGGTATGATTATCCGCGACTTCGTTTTTCCCACTTTTGACACCCATCTCTTTGTTTAAAGGCCATTATTAAATCCCTTGCAGATGAATTTCAGGAACAACAACATTACAAAATTCACGAATAATGTTGATAAACTGCCTTGTAGAAAATTCAGTTGAATGAAAGGTAAAACAAAAAATCGTTTGCAAACGATTGTTTGTTACCATTGCTATCAACACTTTTGGTCGGGTTTTTCTTGTCAACTCACTGCAATGATGTAATAAAAATGTATGGCTAATCCTCATAAGAGACCACCAAGAAAACATGAAAGGAAAACTGTAAAAACAAAAGTTACCCTAATTATCCCTTTCAAATTGCTCCACATTTGTATAATTATTGAAATGGGAAGAACGCCACTAAGCTAAAACAAACCGCAAGTGCAGTTCAGTCCTCTTGTGTAACAAAGAATACAGAATGCAAAAACTACATGAATATAAAATAAATTAACATGCCTTCATCCGTTCATTATTGTACAGTATGTTTCTACTCATTCACATGCAAAATCTGTTACATACACTTTTAGTTTTTACTATAGGTTTATAAGAAATGTCTGCTTAATAAACTGAATCAATGTCAAACAAAAATAGCACCCTGCCTGCGACATCAAACCCTACAAATTAACGGCAACCATTAACCAACATTCATATTACTTTTCAAGTACTACACGGCCGGCGGAGCGTTTTTTGTTGTGGTTGGTCTCAGTGCAATACCATATGATGAAATCCGTACACAAAGTTCATGGAAGGGAAGTCATTACTATACTGATTCAATAAATTTAATCTAAATATGAGCTGATTAAATAAGAAAACACTTGCGTCATTTAAGTGTTAATGCACATTTTTAACCACGTCCACAAACATTAATTAAGAACCATTTAAACCCCACAAGACATTTGAACTGATATAAGAACATCAGAAGATATATAATTTTACACACCAATTAGTATATGGGGCACAAATCATCCAAATGGTCTAGCTAGGACATAGATTTTAGAGTGAAATATAAAAATGTAGGTTTTACAAAAATAAAGTAGTAGATAAATCTGCGAGTCATTAAAGACTCCAGTGCATAGGCATGTCATTAATGTCTTGAGACAAAATGGAATTGCTATAATCAGGTGGTAAAATGCTTAAAATTTCTTTACAAATAATGTAAATTGTTGCCAGATTCAACAAGTCATAAAAATACAATTTTTGATAAATGTGTGTCAATTATGACATTATACTTCTTGTTTAACCCTTGCAGACGAGTTCATCTTGCAGTAAATATATCCAATGCTTGATATTCAGGCAAGATCAAGTTCAACCGTATGGAATGGGTTACAATAATTCACATAACATAACTGTGACAAGGCAAGACGAAAGTGTACTTGTGTGCATTTACAATCTTTACATGAACAGAAGTAAATGTGTCGGGGGAGGGTGTGTGTGGAAGGTGTCATGGACTAAACTGTGCTCCCCGACCACCACCATAACAAGGAAATATACCCAGTGCCAAGTGTTGACTTTAAGAAAGTATCAAATGGAATTTCAAATGGTTAAAGTTGATTGCCCGTGTTTCGGTGAAAGGATTAAAAAAATTAATTTACACAAGCGAACGAATTTAGAAAGCTTACGTGTCTCTGTAACGATAAAATATCAAAAACTTAAATTTCCGACGTCGGGAATTGGAGATACAAGCCTTTTTCTTGAAACGTGCTTCACATGTTGTACATGTGCGCGTACGCTCATATGTACATAGTATGTGTACAATGTACACGCACATGTACATTTACGTCATAACCCTGTCGATTAATTGACCTGCCAGCCTTTTAATCATTTCTTGTTTTTAATCGACTGGCATTAATCCTTGACGGATTTTTACGTTCTTGGTACCAAATGAAAGCTGATAACTTTTTCTATTCTAGAAAAATACCTATTTAACTTTAAAAAACAAATTTGACGCCCAAATCGGCCCAAACACGGGCAGTGCAACTTTAAACTTCAACCAGGAATGTCAGAGAGAGCTTGATCAAATTGGAATTATTCCTTTCAGAACACAAAAGCTATTATAATAGGTGATGGAATGTATACAATGGGCATGTGCCAAAAACCCATTGACTAGTCATAGGCGGGCACAAGTATCACGCACCAGCTTGACAAACAGCAAAATACTCCGATATGAAATCCTGCATGTACATGTATGCTATTCCAAAAAAGAAACGCAACTTTCGTGAAATACTAACAGATGTTTGTTGGAATACAGTGAACTTGTGGATACGGCATTGATGGACCACTCGTTTTGGAATTGCTTTAAAGGCTGATTTTGTCCGCTTCAGTGATTTTGTCCAGTCAAAAGATTCCCACAGGAATGAAATTTGACCATTCCTTTTTCAAGGAGAGAGAGCTGTGCATCTCAAAAACAGCCCAAGAAGTCTCTCAGAGTGGCACACCCTGCCTCAGTGGCTCTTACGTCTATCCGCCTCCTCAATCTTTAGGTCAGAGTATGACTTGCAATTCTTTTTTGAACCATATACATGTATATCCATGGTTATAAACTGTATCAAATAGCCACCATTTCGTGGGGCAGTTTCTTTGTTCCTTGAGGACATGCATGGTTGCACATATTGTGCTTCCACTGTTGAACGGTTTAGGTAACAAAAGGTGCCCCACGAAATGGCGGCTATTTGATACGGTCTATACACATATCACTAAAGGAAAGATCCTGGAATGGTTCTGCATCATATTTAAACAACCCAGTCATTGCTAACAATACATGTACACAATACCTGGTTTGTTTGGCATGAACCTAGCGAGTGCATTCAATTAACACAATCGTGTGCACTCTTAACAGGTGTACTAATGAAGGGTTACACTAGTGCAGCCTTGTACAACATTAAAGATTATGCTAATTGTCGGCTCAACAATTAGTGACAAATTTGTCAAAATTCACTATGTCAAGAGACTAGCCTAACGGAGGTTGAATATGAAATGCAGAGGTCTTTGTGTTAATTAATGTATGTGCACCAGCATCCAATACTGCACAGCTTTCACCTGTAATCTTAATTTGCACAACTGCTATAGGTGTTGATCTTTCCAAAAACTAATAAAGTGTATGTGTACAAATGAGGTGTTTCACTAAGGACTCCTTATATGATCTCCGACTGTGAATTCAGAGTATAGTCCTTGCATTAAAAGAAACTTTGACTTTAATATAATGACATTGCAAGCTTTTTTTAGTTTTACGTTAAAAGTAATTTTTCTACATGTATTTTCAATTTCTCTCATATCTTTTTGTTAGAAGACATTAGGAAATCCACTAAATTTATGTTGATAATTACATTTGAATTCAAACTCAGAAAGGGGACAACTACTGCAGTTTTACAACCCAAACTTTTTTCTTTTTTTCTTACAAGAAAACCTGTATTGGTTATGGAAGAAAGTACTACAAATACTGCTTGCAAACATTTTTAGGCTAATATGAAGCACAACTCAGTTTTATACATGTCAGTTTTATACTGTCAGTGCGACATCTCAAATGTACTTATACATGTACATATGAAAATGGATAATATAAAAAAAAATAGAAATATGCAAATTCATGTTCTTACAGCTGTCAAATTTTGATGACACGTAAAAAAGTTTCTAAATGAGTGGAATATAGATTTAATTTGGACCCTTAATCAAGTTTCCAAGATCTATATCAGGGGCCAATTTCAAAGTGCTGCATAAAAACAAGAAATATGCAATGCAAAATGTGTAAATATTAACTGCAGAAGTAGAATTTGCTGTAGATACTGATACAACAATAGATATCTCTATATATACATGTTCATGTATGCTTAAAAGAGATTTACACCCAAGAGGCAAAATACAATATGCTCAACAAGGTTACCCGGTATCTCGTACATTATTTTTATACTAAGAAAAATCGGATACGAACTTCACAAAGAATGGCAATTGCAGCGAAACCGTGTAGTATAGACACCGCCATTTTGTCCAAAACTGGGCTAAGAATGACACTTTCGCGGACAACTCCTTTGTGTGCTTCTATATAGCAATACACGAAAAGGTTGTCTACAAAAATGTCATTCCTTGCCCAGTTTCTGGACAAATTGGCAGCGCCAATAAGCCATTCTTTGTGAAGTACGTATCCGATTTTCCGCGGGTCAAATTCCTTGTCCTTTGTATAAGAATAATGTATGAGTTACACTTTGCTACAATAGACTTCAGCTAAACACTTAAAGCCCACATTAAATGATTTTTATTTGAAAAAAATATGACAAACAAATACATGTTTCTATCTTGCATTAGTTCAGTATGTGCTTTGAAAACCCTAATACATGTAAGTCAAAAATGAAGTAGTGGACTACTGTTGTTCTTTGAAGTACAATCAATGTTTTCTGTCTTCAACACATGCCACGAAATTTCTAAAGATGAATTAAAAAAGTCATTTCTTTGTTAAGTAAAAACAAAGTTGAGTTTGCCATTTTGTCTGTTTTAGAATGTTTCTTTGATTTATGTATGAAATGGGCCGTTTTTTATTTTCTATTTGAGCAAACTTTTGAGAGCGGCACAATGAAATTGGCCCCAGGATCAAGTACAGAATAATGTACCGTCTTTACAATGACCCTCACCTGTACCTCTTCAACGCTTATCGTTTAGAGGTCTGCTCTAGAGGGCGCTGTACTGATCCACGTCTTCGGTTACATCCTCATTGCTGCTGTTGGACAGCACAGAATCACGCTTGCCACTTGGACTTGGTACTTCCAGCAGAGTCTCGCCTTTCAAGTCTGTTGATGGCATACGATCTACATGTACCTTGGTGGCCATCGTGGGATCAAGTGATCTGGAACGAGGCTTGTTTGCAACCACTAAGGAAAAGAAAGTTTTGATAGTCAATCACAGTGTTGTCTTGTAGTATTGCATGCTTTTTCCAGTAAGTATCTACATACGTGTATCTAGAAAAAACATCAAAGGCATTAAATGTAAATAGGTTTGTGCAAATGATGGGCATATATAGGCCTACCGGTACACCATACTATGATGACCAGTCAGTAGCTTATTCCCCTCCCTCCTCGGTACGCCACTGACCCGATTCACATTAGGTAAATCTAATGGGGTGTTATGGCCGAGCGGTCTAGTGCGTCGAACTTAAGTTCCTGTGCTAGTACTAGAATGTAGGTTCGATTCCTGGCCGTGACGAGTTGTGGCACCTGTGCCCTTGAGCAAGGCACTCAACCACACTTGCTCCCATTCCTGTAATTGGCGGTCCCTCCGCTGTTGGATGTGGTATATAAATAAAAAAATAAAAATCACTTCATTCGACAAAGTTACTGGTAATCATTGACGATGATCGTTAGTTAATAAAGTATGTGTTGAAATCTTACTTAACGAAGATTGAATGAAGAGCAGTACTGTTCACATTAGGCAACTGCTAATAATCAAGATCAAATGAAGCTGTGCGACGCCATGGTGGCTTGGTCGCACGTGTGTGAATTCACACTGAGCCTTTTCACACGTAAATGCGATGCTCTATGCTTTGACTTTGAGAAAAAGTGGCGTGGAGGACATTAGAGTGTAATGACACACTGAAAACCACAGGGCTGGATTGCAATATAACCGTCTTAAGTCTGAGACACATAATATGTCACAATTGAATTTATGAGATCTAACCTAGGACACATTGAAAAATGTCTTGCCATATCCAAAAGTTAGGACATCTTAGCCAAGACAAAAATGTCTTGCACATTACACTACTTGCGCATTGCACTACTAGCCGGTCATTGCTGCCGGCCGTATGCATCATGATAGTGGTGTGAAAACATTGAGAAAACTTTCGTAATTAACCTTTAGCCTGCTGTATTATTTTTTGTGCACTATTCCCACGCCGCTGGATATTCTGTGACGCGCAACATTAAAAGATACCCTAATCAGACAGAGGGCATTTACATGTACTATGTGATTGAGTGCATTTAGAGAAAAATGAAATTTCCAATCTGATGACACTAAAATATCTGTGCTAAGTGCAGAAAAACGCAAGTTATGATTGTTGGAAAATCAATGAAAAAATAAAAATCAGATAAAAACTCATAAAGCCACCTTGAGTGCACTACCGCCCGTCCTCGCCGTCCGCGGCCGATTTCCACTGGGGCCGTTGTCAGAATCTGACCCATCATTTTTATGCCCTGCACGGTCACTACACGTATTGCGTACCTTTATCGTCGTCAGATTCACTCGAAAAAAAAAGAAGCTCTTCAAAGTCCGAATCTTCGGAATTATTATTTATTTCTGGTATTCATACCAAGGATTCCTCTAAAGTGCCCATTGCACTGTCACTCGCAAGCATGAGGAGACACCGGGGAATCCCCTTGCTTTTCACGAAAGAATGCTCTGTGATCTTAAAGTGCGTTACCGTTACCTAACACTCTGGACCAACGGCTTTACATCCCTTCCGAAGGATGGAGCAAGTGTGGTCGAGTGCCTTGCTAAAGGGCACAGGTACCACAGCAGGGGGAGGTTCGAACCCGCAAGTTTTAACCTATGATTGCGAGTCAATGACCCAAACCACTCGGCCACGGTACCCCGAATCTCTGGAATCCGAGTCCCCAAAAATCTACTGAAATGCAGCTTGGGCATTCAGGGTATACGCCTATTGTTTTAGCAGTCCTCAGCGCACGGATTTTCGGTAGTAAAATACAATTTCTTTCTAAAAAGTTCGCCTTTTCACTGTTGCATAGTGTTAGCCATGTGTTCAGCCGTCTGTAAGTACCTACATGTAGGTTTAGGTCAGGGGTAAATATTTACCCAGAATTCCTTTACTAAACTTGCACAATGCATGCGGGCGACTTTAGTCGCCATCAGCATTCAGGGAAAAAATGTGTTCGTCAGCAGGCTAAGGGTTAACATAGGTCCAGCTCGAATCGTAATTACCTTGAACGTTTGATCCTAGTACAAGGCTTCTTTTCTCGGAATTGAGCAGGAAATATAAAACAAATTTCTGAAGACATAACTTGCAACACATATTAGGTGTCTTAAATTGACAATGTGTCCTGGGACACAACACACAAGTTACATGTAGGACACAAACTTGTATTGCAAGGCAAAATAATGTCAGAGTTAGGATGTCCTAAGACTAAGAGTCTTAAGTGGTTAAGACGTCTAACTTGTTTGCAGGAGGTCGTGGGTTAGAGTCCCACCCGAGCAAGCAATGAAGTTTATAATAGTGTCTCGAGAAAGCACCGAGTATACAGTGTTATTAATTATGTCGGTTAAGGGCAAAAAGAACCTTAATTAACATTCAGTTTCTCCGACGCAAGCTAAATCAATTTCTAGTTAGGACTTTCTTTATTGCAATCCACCCCAGAATTGAGCATTTTGGGGATTCTGTGGTTTTCATCAGTATGTCATTTCATTCCAAATTCCTTCCACACCGATTATTTTTAAAGCGACGCATGTGTGACCAGGCCTGCCAAATCGCTTTGTCAGAACATTCACATTACAAATTTGCTTCTCTGAATTAAGCGATCTATTCGTCGAATGACAAATTTTGGTAGAGTTCGGGCGGATTGTTCTTGAAACGGGTAACTTGTTCTCGATAGATAGGTGGTGTGTGATCCTGTTCCAAGTGCAGTGTTCCCAGGTGGTGTTCCCATCGTTCAGGCGTGAGAACGAGTTAACCCGTGTCAAGAACAGACCGCCCAAACCCAGCCTTTACACAGATTCCTAATGTGTTCACATTAGGAAACCTCTTTGTTGAATCATAGTTGAATGAAGTGATTTATCTAATATGTGAACGGTGTGTGTGCAAAACTAGAGACAACTTACTGTTTATCCTTGCGTCTACCATGCAACACTGGGTTATTACATGGTGTCCCAGTTACATGTACATTGTATGTACGACACCATGTGCATCAAAAATCATCACTCATGGTCACAAATTCTCAGTAATAGACTGTGGCCTATGATTATAGGAGACAGCACCAATTTCTTGAATATTTTGTTCTCCGATTACTGACAAATGTTTGAAACAAAAGACCATAAAGGCTCATAATTTGTTCCATGATATGAATAGGAATTTGGTGTCCCGGGTACCAATGAAAATTAGCTGTAGAATGAATCTACATGTACATTAACCTTGGTGCCTCATCCACACACAAACGTTAAAGGCAGTATACATCATTGGTAATCTCGAAAATCAGAAATGTTCACAGATTTACGCCTAACTTACACAATATAAACATGATGACCGTAGAAAACCTCCCCTGAAATGGTTTTGTCTGAAGTGCTATAGTCTTTGAGAAATGAGTCAAACAATTAGTTTTCATCTCATGAGACAAAAATTCAACTCGCCCCAAAACCATTTCGCCCAAGTGCCATTTCGCCCCAAACCACTTCGCCCGAGTGCCATTTCGGCCCAAATTACTTCGTCCAAACACTACATCGCCCAAATGCCACTTCGCCCCAAAACCACTTCGTGCACCATGGTTCAGGGCGAAATGGTTCAGAGCGAAATGGTTCAGGGCGAAATGGTTTTGGGGCGAAATTACTGCAAACCCTTTTTTGACTGTTTTCTCAAAAGTTAGACCAAGTACGGAGCTGGTTTTTGCTCAGGTTGGTTTTAATCATGCATATCTTCAATCACACAGGAGGATAAAACTATTTGTAACAGTTTACCAATCATGTATACTATCTTTAAATTTAAGTGGCATTTATGGAAATAAAAATAATATTTTCTACTAGAAAACCACACTTTCAATCACTAAACACACTTAAAAATCTTGAAAAGCATGTCACACTTTTGGACCCCTAATTTGGGAATTACCCAGATGCATACATGCACCATTGCTGCTTATCTACATTTTAGCATTCATGCAAGTATAGATAACAAAAACATCATTCCTATAATAACAGGTTGTGTTGCAAATTAAGACAGGTAAGTCTTTAAGCTTTTTGTGAAATCAGCCACTGAACTGAATCTTACTTGGAGGTGGTTTGCCAGCAACGTCCTTAGTCAGCGAAGAAGCCTTTTGAATTGTTTTTGGCAAGGACTCTGTGGTCTCAGAGTCGGGTGCTGATGGGTAAACGGCGACAGAAGGAGCGCTTGCTTTCCGATTATCTGGAACTGCAGACACAGTGAGTATATAGACAGAAAGAAAAAATAAAAGAAAACATTGCCCTTCCCCCATATACCACCCCCCACCCCTCCTCCCCCAAACCCCCAAAAAATATAAATATTTTTAGGGGTGCACCTTATACGCAAGTGTGCTTTATACTTTTTTACGGTAATTTCGTCTCACATTGAATGTATGTACCTCATGCCTTGACATTAACCAAGGCCACCAAGGCCAATGGCCTCATGCCCTGCCGAGTTGGTCTTTCTGAGACCAACTACATGAACAGCCTAATTAATGAAGACTTGCAGTTCGCAGCCGAAACATATTAGTCGATGTACAACTAACACTCGTACCTGCTCGTACATCTTTTAAAAGATGTACAATAATTGAGAACAAAGTTTACCCACAGAATGGTGGTTACATGTAGTACTAGTAGTAGCAATATGGTGGTCAGTACAGTGAAACTTGTCTAGATAGTCCCTCTGGACCATAAAAAAACTGGCCATTGTCAACAGGTGGCCACTTTACAAAGGTCGTATTAGCATAAGGCCTACAAAAATGTTCGTGTTGCCCTCCCCAAACCATCCTGAGATCTCAGGGAATTTCTACTCTGCAAAGCGACGTGACAATACCCTGAGGAAATACACGCAAATCTGTGGAGCGAGCCGGCTGTTGTCTTGAGCCAACTCACGCCCGAGTCATTTTGATGTAATTTAATCAATTCGGTCATGTTATGCCAAAAAGAAACAATTTCTATACTTTCCAGAAATTGTATTGGGTTCCGTTCCTTATGACTGTCCCATTCCTACCAAACTTTCAAACGACGAACCTTATTTACTCCGCAGTTTTTCAAATTAATAACAGGGATGCATGCTGACGAATGTAATGGAAGGGATTCCCCAATATGCTTTAAATAGCAGCCAATCGCCGACGCGGACAACGGCCAGCATTACCGAGTACATGTATCACATGCATGCACGGTGTTTACAATCTGTGCGCGTATACATTTGAATGCCTGCAATCGTGCTACAATGCACTGCAAGCGTCCTGATTGGTCCAGCAGAGGCGACAAGATTTCTGTCGCTAGTCCCACCGCCAAATGGGGCCTTTTTCAACAGGGCCACTGTACGCAGGAGTTAGGGAGTGCGTTAAAGGGGCACTGTTGCAAGAGGATGTCCCCAAACAACCAAACAAAAATAATTGTAATCGACTGGCATTAATCCTTGACGGATTTGTAAGTTCTAGGTACCAAATGAAAGCTGATAACTTTTTCTAATCTATAGAAAAATAGCAATTTAACTTTTAAATATTTTGTTATGCCCAAATCGGCCTAAACACTGTAGTAGAAATATGGTGGTAAATTAGTAACAATATGGCGGTTATAGTAGTAGCAATATGATGGTTAGTAACATTGGCAGCTGAAATATGATGGTTAGTAGTGGTAATATGATGGTTAGTAGTGGTAATATGATGGTTAGTAGTGGTAATATGATGGTTATAGTAGCAATACAAATACATACTTTGTGTATTTAAAATGATATTTAAAAGTATTTCATAAATACCTTAGACAGTTTACGCATCCTCATTGGCCGAGAATACATCATGTGGCCAGTTTTAAACTAACGATAATAACCGTTGATTAAAACTGGCTGGCTCGCGTTTCTGCCTGCGCCCTAGTAAGCGTATGGAACACACACGCTCCCGACAGCAAAATGTGTACATACTGTGACATCTACCCGGTCGTGTGCGTGCGCGCACACAACAGAGCTGCATTACGTGTAATGCGCACGATCGAACAAACTCGCACAACCATGACAACTAGCAGTTTGAACGTACAAACAATATGAAGGGGAAAGTGCATGCAACGACAAGCTAATTTTGGTGAGTTTTACCAATTTACACATGAATGGGATTAAAAGTGGGTTTGACCGGTCTTAAACAATCCGTTTAAAACAGGTCTGATAGGAGCCTGGACACCGATAATGGCCCTCGTCTGGCGGCTACTGTAGGGCCATTATCAGTGTCCAGGCCCCTATCCGGTTTTAAACATATGTTTAAGACCGGTCAAACCTACTTTTAATCCCTAATTTTGATGTCCTTGTCATTGCCCAGTGGAAACTAGGCTTTTCACACTATAGCCTCTCAATTCGGGTTGAACTCAACCCAGAGCGAATCTCAAGTTCGCTCTGAATCGTAAATCAACACTGCAATCAACTCTGCATCGTTTTACACTATTTTTTTTTCTCGCTGAAACCGTATTTATCTCGCCCGGGGTGAGGTCAACCCCAAAAATGGGGAGGATTCACACTTGTGTGATGCCAACCCGGGGCGAGTGCTGTACCCTGTTGGAAATACTATCAGCATGCACAATTTGGTGCGGCAGTACAGACAGAAGATACTCCACATTGCAACGTGAACAACGTGGCTCTTCCATAGCAACATGGCGATCGAACCTTTTTTTCTTCTGCTGCATTATTGTCACATTTTACAAAGGCAAAGATCCAGACGAAGCGATAGAAGACAACCTCTATTGCTACTTCAGTCACATTGCCAAGAAAATGCAAGCAGCAAAAATCTCAACACTACCATTTCCAACCTGGGGCAACAATTTCAACCCAGGGCAAAAAATCTCAATGCTGCTCCAGAGCAGGGTTGAGTTCAACCGGGGATGAAACCAATCTCAGAGTTGATGCAGGGTCAAATTTTCAAGTGTGAAACCTCGCTTTTTTCAACCCCAGACCAACCCCGCACCAGCAATCAGATTGGACAGCAACGTGTGCCATTGTGTGGCATAAGTTTCGTGGTTTGATCAGCTTCAATAAATAAGGGCCAAGAATGAATCAATGATCTGAGTCTCCCTGAAAAGCCTCTCTACATGTTTTACCATGTTGAAATCAATGGGAGAAAATGATCAGTCAATCTTTACACATGCTTGACAAAGAAGGTTTAAGTCAACTTACATTCAGGTTTCTTAGCAAGGGAAACCGGACGTTTGGAAGGTCTTGGTTTGGGCTTTGGTGAGACCATAGCTCCATTGGGTTTAGCCTCAGATGGCTCAAGTGAGAGTAGTTTTGAAACATCAGTTGCGCTACGTCTCTTTTCCGGATTAGCTGGAGTGTCCTTTGCCTCGAGTGAATTCCTTTTAGATATTTCAGAAGGTTTTGAGCCGGTCTCGGATTTCCAAGATGCCTCGGGCATAGTGGCTGATGGTTTAACCTGAAACTGGTCGATCTTTCCAGACAGTGGGCGCAGCTTGATGACTGGTTTTTCTTTCTCAATTTTAGGCTTTGCATTGGAAGTCACATCTGTTGAGTCATTCTGCTCTGGGGTTTTGGCGTTTTCTTCTGTGGCTTTGAAATCACTGCCATCAGAGGTTGGCTGGGTGGGAGGCGTCTTGTCGAGGGGGGACTTCTTGGGGCTCTCAATGGGAGACTTGACCCTTGGTGATAAGTTGGGCTTGGTGGGAGACCCAATAGGGTGCAATGTTGGGGATTTTGCCTCACTACTTGGCGATGTAGGCCCAGGGCTAGCTGCTTTTGGCAGGGACAGTTTCAAGCCTGGAGCCAATTTGTCTGGGGAGCCTGGTGCTGCCTGGCTGCTTTCACCCGGCTCCTTGGGCGATTCCTCAACTTTAGGACCCTGACTCTCCAGAATTTCCTGCAAAAAGTAATATGAGATATCTTACAGATCGTGGAAATCAAAGAAAAAGACTCATCCACTATCATTAATGAAATGGTATTAACAAGATTACATAGGGTTTTTCTGCAATAAATCCAAACACTTCACTTTTGGTGTAGTACGCCATTTCACCATTACGACCGAGACCTGCAAAAATGTTGAACCCTTTGTGGATGCAATTTAATATATTAATAGTGTGTCCAAAAACCCAAATAAATATCTAAGAAATAGAAATTCATCATTACCACTTCAAAATAATGGAATGTATGTCAACCAGAGACCAAAATTTGTGGCCTGAAATAACCTACAGATTTTGAACAAGACAGTGTATACCATACACAGTGGTTTAAACAGCTAGTATCCCCCCGTCCACATTTTCAAAGTTTTCCTGTTTATCATGGAGGTGTATGTGTCTACAACATCATCACAACTCGTTTTCCACAGCCTTTTGCTTAAAATGCAAAGCAGTTCCGACCCTTTTCACCCGAAATTCTGAAACACTCGAGGTAACTTAAGTTTGTTGATAAACAGGGTTTTGACGTCATCCTGAGAAGAACACAAAACGGCCTGTGCAGTATTGAATGGAAAATACACGGAGTGAATGTTTTGTCAGAGTTTTTTTGCGTGTAAACGTATGGAACTGCCGACCGTGTTTACTCGTGTTTCTCAGGATTGTGTCACAGGGTCATGCGCATATCATTAATATCTAATGAGCGTTTCAGAAATCGCGAAAATTTCATTTTCAAAAACCGCACTTTTGCTTGGAATTCATCCACTTATACGGACAATTTGAAATAAACAGCGGTGTAAGTCAGCTGGAGGGATATGTCGACTATCGAAAAAGGTGCAAATGCTGGATTTTTCGTCACGGGGGATTCTAGCTCTTAAAGGCACAGGCTCGTCAGCAATGCGTGCGCGCCAAATTCGTGCCACGAAATACTCAGCTCCATAGTAAAGGCATGGAACTGCGTATTTCGTGGCACGAATTTGGCGCGCCTGTGCCTTTAAGACCCAGACATTTTGGCGGATTTTTGTTTGCAATTTTTTGACTTACAGTATAACAGGTCAGTTATATCTGAAAAGATGGATTTTGGGAAAAACAACTTTTTTGTGCCCTGAGAAATTTTCCATTTGTAGTCTTAATGTAACTGTATGAGAATAAGCCGAGCAATGAAAACGTCCAGTCAACTGAACTAAATCTCATATTTTCTCATATTTATATTTTAGTCCTTGAAATGCTCTTTCCATTGGTATAATGATTGTTTGAAATAATTATTAGTAACGAAGTTTTTAAAAATATGAAAAACACGCAAAATATATTTTTACAATTGGCCATAAACGGCCGGGGCAAAACTTTCTACGCTGTTCAAAAATTGTTACGTTGGTTACTTGGCTAGAAAAGCAATCCACCGCAAACTGAGCGCAAAGTCCCTTTGAGCGAAATCAATTGATCTTTTCAAAGACGTCTATGGCCCGGTAGCGTGTTTTATTTTTTACACCGCAGCTAGGGGTACACCCCAATTTTTCAACCCGAATAGAGTCTAAGTTTCCAATGACTGACACTTCTCAAGTGACAATCTTGGAAATACATGTAGTCACAACTCTTACTCTCACTATTAGAAAAAAAGAAGAAACCGAGAAATTTCGAAAAATCCCAAACATGACTGAGATTCGAACCAGGTACCTTATGATTACAAGTCGAGCTCTCTTCTAACCAGACCACGAAGCTGGTTGCAAACCGACCGCATTCATAACCCTAAATTCCTTTAAAAAACCTAACCCTAAACCCTAACCTGTTATAAATTTATTAACCACATCCAACAGCGGAAGAACCGCCAATTACAGGAATGGGATCAATTAACATAGATATTCGAATAACTATCAACTTCTAAGTTGAATTAGAAACTGCCAGAGACACCGGGGTATCCCTCCCCTTGTACCTAATACACTGGACCAACAGCTTTACATCCCTTCCGAAGGACGGAACAAGTGTGATTAAGTGCCTTGCTCAAGAGCACAAGTGCCACAACCCACGGCCCGGAATCGAACCCACATTCTAGTACTGGCACGTACAGGAACTTGAGTTCGACGCACTAGACCGCTCGGCCATAACACCCCTATATAGTCTCCTCTCAAGACGCTACAAAGGTACAAAACCCCTCATTTTCCCCTCGCAGTGGTGTAAAAAATTTTTACGCGGCCCGGCATAGCGCCCTGCAGCTGTCGCAGAGTAAATGAATAGCGCCAGTTGACAACATTTGACGACAGTTGTCAAGAGTGAGCAAAGTCGTGGCTCGCGATGTGCGTCGATACTAGCTTGTGTGAACTTCTCGTTAGGTTAGTGCGTTATCGATGGAGGCGGGAATGGGGGTTATGAATGTTGTATTAAAACGAAATTGGATTTGCCTGATTTCCTTGGATTTGCGTGTATAGTAAGCTATTCTGTCAAGCAAAAATGCGAAACGGACGCATTCTTTGTGAAAGACTTTTTATACAGCTGTATCTTCGCACACCTTTTCATGGAAATGAGCCAAAATAAAAACAGCCTTCGAGGGAATGATTATCGGTAAAACCTTTCTCTGTGGGATAGGCCAGCAATCAAGTCAGGCGCAGGGTAGAGTCTTGTGAGAAAGTAAAACTAAACAGGTATGGGCGATTCCCTAAATTCGGGCCCCAATGGCATGAATGGGTAGATTGTACTTTCATGTTGAATTGTCAAGTTACTTCAGTTTTCCTTGGTCACCAACATCAATTTGTACTCAACAAAACCTTCAAAATTGGTATCATGAATAAGCGTTGTCCTAATTCTGACTAAAAATTATCACTTTTTAGGCAAATATTTGTGACATTTTAAACACATCATTTTAAAACTAAGATTTTCCTTGAACAATTTTATATTTTTGCAATACAAAAGGTTTGGCAAAAAATGTGTTTCACACGTAAGATTTGGTGTTCCCTCTTACGCGTGAAACATTTGTATGTAACTTTTAAGTGTTCTGGCCACACCAACTGCCACAACTTTTCAATTTCCATGCATAATGTAAGCCTGTATTTAGTTTCAAATCACTTAAATGTTTGGACATGGAAATTTAGGCAAACAATAAAAATATGATCATTGATCAAAATATAAAAATATGATTTTCGTCGGACCACTTTGGTGTCCCCCTAATATTTACGTCGTGAAACTTTACAGTCACTATAACAATATTTGCCGAGCTTAACATACGGACTTTTATAGCAGAAATTTATTTTCGTGGAGCCTTTTAAACGAACAGCACAAAACATTTTGTAAATTTGTTTCAGAATTTGAAAATTTAGGCAAAACAACTTTGGTGTCCCTAAAAACTCCTTACACGTAACACTTTTTTTGTGCCGTAAAAGTGTACAATGAAAACACTGACAGACTAATCAATTGAGTTTTTAGCTTGGAATTGACTACATCTTCAAAAATAAACACATAAATGGTATGAAACAAATATTACACTGGTTCTAATGAGAAAAAGGCATTTTGGTGTCGCCCCCATTTTGCATGCATGCTATTTTAAAACGTGCCAAAAAGGTTTCGGAAAGATGTCGACTCTAATTGGCATACTCACCCTACTAGCGCGATCTGCAGCCTTCTTCTCTCGTCTGAGTTTCATCTCCTGCAACATGTTGGCACCGCCCACTTTGTGGGCACCAGCAAGATGCGGCTTCCGGACCTCGGCTTTTTCTTCCTCTTTCTCTTCCTTGACGTCAGTCTCCTCTTTCAACCCTTCATCCTCCTTCCCTGCTTCTTCATCCTTAACGACATTCTTAACACTGCCTCCTTTCTCTTTATACACCTTGTTGGCCTTCTTGTCGTCTTTCATTTCTGGTGCCGGAGTTTCGGTTGGCGGTTCAGGCTCTTTAGCTGTGCTGATGACTGCCGCCTTGCTGGGTTTGTGAGTGCTCATGGAGTGGCCTGCTTTCTTCTCAGTAATCTTTGGTGATGGTTCTTCTGATGGTGTCTTGCTCACTACAGACACAGAGGAGTGATTATGAACACTGTTAAAAACTGCACTATTTTCACATGTGGTATGATGTGCATGATAAACACCAACCTGTGTCTAACTCAACTCAGTTCAGTACCTCATCTACATTGAGAAAAAAACCTTCAATTAACAGTGAAGTTTCAGTCGAAGAGGCAAAACAATGACTTTTAGTGCATTTAGTGTATAATCAGTGTAAGTGTTTGTTTACACAATTTTATTTTAGTATACAGTAAACCTTGCATAAGTCGGATACGTTTATGTCGGATTTTCACTTATCTCGGACAAAATCGCTTGGAACTTTTGATTTCGTATGTCATTCCTAATAAAAATCATCACTTAAGTCGGATCGAGTAAGTTGGATTTTTGCTTATCTTGGACGCATCCACCTAAAACATTTGTTTAATTCTTTTGTGTTTTACCTCTTTTAAGTTGGATTGATGAAAGTTGACATGTTCGTATATTAATTTCACTTCAGTTTACTGCGGGGAGTTAGGAAATTTCCCGGTTTTACGGCCGCACCATGCGGCTTCCCGAAATGCCGCCTGCATGAACTTGATTGAACACTGTATATGATGTGTGTGTGTGTGTGCATGGAACGTACACTTGCACACGATACCTTGCACACATGTGTATTATCAGCAGCAGTTTCTGATCATGTTCGCACGTGATCACATGCTGCATTTTTCATTGGCTAAGGTTTGTGGGCTGAGCAGTACATGTGTGCACATATACTGCATGGCCACAATCAGACGACGGTGACGCTCGAGGCACAAATATATGATCGCGCCCGGCAAATGATGCTTACGATTTTCTGCCTTATTAGTACATGTATGAAAATGTAGTGTAAAAATAAAATGTTTTGGTGTTGGAATTCATGCTTTTTTGACTGTCGACCGTTAGGTGGTTGAAGATCAATGAATCCCTATGCGTTTTTTCATCTTCGCGTAAGTCGGATTTTCGCTTAAGTCGTATAAAATCACTCAGTCCTGTTGGATCTGACTTATCCGAGGTTTACTGTAGATTTTTGTCAACACAGAAAGCAATGCTTCTGCACCCTGGTGATAAACGTAAGGTAAGCCGTGATCACTAACCATGCACACCAAAACCTCACTACTATTTTCCTCTTGTGTAAATATAAGCCCTACTCAATACGTCTCATCTTCATTGCTTCCGATGAAGTAGTTGCTGCTACGAGAGCTTATGCTCATACTCATTTAGGCGAGTCTTTAAACGGCCGTCCAAAGTTGTAAACATTTTCACAGTTCTACAGAGAGTAGTATTTTTCAAGACCTCCCTCCCTCCCCCAAATACTGCTTATCAACATTTTTTTTCACTACCATGAAATATCAACATTTGAACGCCACCGCCCCCTTTCCTACACTTTGTAGAACCGTTTGAATATTGACAACTTTGGACGGCCTCTAAAGTGTTACCTTCTGCATTATTTTCTTCTGTGTATTTAATACCAGGGGCCAATTTCATAAAACATGTTACCAGGAATATTCGCTCAAGCAAGGGCGTATTTCATAAGGCTTGTTGTTCTAAGCACGCAAAGAGAGTGTGCGCGCAACGCTGTCGTCTGTTTTGTTCGAACGCGTTCATCGTCTGCTTTCATAAGTAAACGTCAACATTTTCAAATACCATCATCGGTTATGTTTCCATTTTGGGACGATTATGACTACCACAGCAGACCCTTAATGCCTGTCGCTGACTGGAATATTTCAACAACAGCTGAAAGTTGTGTATCTGTTGGAAAATGTGTCTCAAATTTTGCCGAGAATGGCGAAGAAAAAAGATGGCGTCACGTTAGCAAAAAATCGGTAGGTTAGCATGCCGTTTGGTTTGCTAGTGCTTAAACAGTTTTATGAAATGGAGAGAGTGCTGCTTAATTAAAAATCGGGTGCCAACATGTTTTATGAAATTGGGCCCTGTCTAATCTTACTTTCAGTAAGGCTTTTCTGGGTTACTCTAAATGATACAAGCTTACAACACGGCTTCGCAGTGTTCTTTTAGTCCAAATTTGTCGAGTTTTACCTTCTTTGGCTGGAGTGGCTTGCTCAGGCTGGGTACTTCGTTTGCCATCTTGTTTTTGAGGCCCATCAGAGTCATGTCTCTTCTTGAAGATTCCCTTCAATCCAAACCTTCAAATAAGGTCAGAGACATAGCTGATTGTTTTGTGCTGTTACAATATGTTATTTGCTTTTAAATTTAAGAGAAAAGCATTTCAAATAAATATAGTATACAAATATTTAAATAACCCTGAGTGCCGCAATAGGGCGACATTTCGGGAAGACTCACCGGAGACCACCGAAATTTCGGCAAGAGTCACTCAAAATGACACCTTATTTTTTTACCCAAAGCTTCCGGAGATGGTCACAGACCTAAGAGAGACAGTTCTAGACCTAATAAAAATGGTTCTCGATCTTTAAAAAATGGTTTTTGACCTAAAAAAAAAGATTTTTAAACTCAAAAATATTAGGGCGACACCAAAATGTCGCCCTATTGAGCACGTCGCCCTAATATACCTTTTTTACACACGATTTGTCGCCCTATCCTACAATTCATAGTTTTTATTATTATTATTATTATTATTTCTTTCTGGTATTCATACCAAGGATTCCTCAATAGTGCTCATTGCACTGTCACTCGCAAGCGTGAGGAAACCCATGAAGAATTAGAATTAGAAATGGCCAGAGACACCGGGGATGATCCCCCTTGCTCTTCACGAAAGAATGCTCTGGGATCTTTAGAGTGCATTTCCATTACCTAACACACTGGACCAATGGCTTTACATCCCTTCCGAAGGATGGAGCAAGTGTGGTTGAGTGCCTTGCCCAAGGGCACAGGTACCGTAGCCGTGGGGAGGTTCGAACCTGCAACCCCAAGTTTTCACCTATGATTGCGAGTCAATGACCTAAACCGCTCGGCCACGGTACCCAGTGATGGTGCAAACTACCACTCCTCGGTGATCTTGAAATGGCAGTCCTGCCGTTTCAAGATCACCGAGGGGCGGTAGTTTCGAAATCACCCGAATAAAAGCAGTCAATATTTGTTATATATACCTCATACCAGTACATTGATTTTTGTTATCAATTGATTGGTATTTCAGGACAAAATTCAGTTTTCAGAGAGCCAAGCCAAAGTGCACATTGTTCGCGTGAACGCGAACACCACTGCTGGTTTCTTCACGCGAACGCGTCTCCCGCATGCGCGCGTGCTGGCACACACTCGCATGATATTTCATACGCGCTGTGAAATACATGTAGTACTTTTAGAAAGTACATATGTACTATCCTTTGACCTATGGCGCAAAAGGTCAAACAATAGTACTTTTTTCAGTTGCCCACTGAAATGGTTGAACTAATCCATGTCGCGTGACCTGCTTTTAACCAATCAGTGAAAGAGAATCAATGTACGAGGTATATGTAACATATAATATAAGCATACAGTAACAGAATGGCATTTTTGTGTGGATTTGTTCACAAGTGTTCCAATGTCTGTAATTTGCTGTAATTGTCTTATAGTTTTAGAGACCAAATTATTGTCCCAAAACTTGTGGCTAGTCTCACTTCAGTGGCAATATTCACCCCAGGCTTGTTTATGTAGTGCGCTAGTGGAAGCTCATATTACCCAATATATGCCTTCAATATTCGCTGGCAGAGTGTGAAATTAATCAGCTTCCGTCAAGGGCAATTCCTTGACACTGGTTCATGCACACTTCTCTAAGAACCAGTTTGATATTAAACACAAAACACGGAGCACTAAAAGACAGATTTTCAACTTGCGATAGTGGCAAAATTATGTAAAAATAATGGCAAAAGATGGTGAAGTGCTTTGCAGCAGAAAGTCATAAATGCAGTTATTTTCTCGGCAGAATTACAAGAAATGTCATTCACATACATGTATGTACATTTGGACAATATGCATATGCGCTGCACGCAGACATGACGGACTCACCTAAATCGAGTAAGTTTCCTTTTTTGACTGGATTTTACGACCCCCAATATACGTCCAAGGATCATACAAAATTCTCTGAACATGATTTGATTTTATTGCAATTTCTTTTGGATAGTCTTGAAAACATATTCTGTACATGGTCACCGCCATCGTCCAACACTAGCCGGCCCGGCCTATTGCTATGCGCTAGCACTGTGCCGTTTGTGTGTATGTCCCGGTATGGTACCCTCCTGGACGGCATGCATGCGCAACCAGTTGCTATGGTTGCGACTGGATGACCTCAGGGTGACGTCATGATTCCGCTAGCAAATAGGGCAGGCCTGAACAACTTTATTTCAAGGCCAATTTCTGGTCGAGCATATAATTGTGCTCTAATTATATACATGTATGGCTGTCATCCTATTTCTTGTTTTTAACAATTTTGGTTATAAAATTTCATTAGGGATTCCAGGAATGTGCCTTCAATTCGGGCGTTTGACGCGGAAAGGCTACATTTGGGAAAAAAGTCGACATGGGCATTGCTAGACGTGTGATAAAGCATATCATTATGTTGTCTATTCTTGAAAAAAGAGCACTAATTGAAATTTTTTCTTCGCAAACATTGTTAACCATGTTTAAATAATCATGGCTTCCTAAATAAACTTTAAAATCTAAATCAGGTATATGTTTTCAAATCAAATCTGAATTGTTCGTGCAATAATGGAATACACTAATGTTAACTGCACTGTCAGAAAATGCTCTCTGACAAAAATGCTTCGTGGCTACGTAATGTGAAATGCCGAATTGAGACTCGACAAGTGTCAGGAAACTATGGTACTGTTCTTACTTTTTGCTTTTTGGAGCCTCCTCTTTCTTGTCTTCTTTCTTGTCTACCTTCTTGGGTTTTTCGTCTTTCTTCTGAAACAGCCTTCTCTTTTTCTGCTTACCCAGGTCAGGAGAAGCACTGCTATTTCTGTTAGTAAGAGAGAAAAACCAGGCTAGATCCCATCATCAAACGAGTCTTTACGGAATCTAGTTCAGTTTACTGATAGTCTGATACGACGGGTGAAAGCATTCTTTGAACAGGAAATGTGACAGAAAGAATTTCAAAAACTTAAAATTTTAACCACGAAAGCAACTTGAAAAGTCAGAGTAACGGGAATTGACCGCGAAATTACAATTCACGGGCCTTTCCCTGCATTTTTTTAAGCCTCATTCATACCATATTCTATAGTACAGTGTCTGATAAATATAACTTATTTCTTTCATTAGTTGTTGAGGACCACTGAAGAGGGATTACCCTTACAGTGTAAACAACAGCGAACAATCCTATAGGTGAAATAATACCCCCGTCACACTCACCCGCGATCACGCTGGCGCTCCAACTGCGACATGAAAAGCAGTGTTGTAGTACTCAGGTCCAGGACTTGGACTTGAGTCTGACTCAAGTCACAATCTTTGTGACTCGGACTCGACTCGAGTCACATTGAAAAATGACTCAGACTCGGACTCGAACATGGTGACTCGTGACTCACGAGTCACATTCCAAAAAAAGAAAAAACATATATATTTGCCCGCTTAATGTAGGATTCTTGGGGAAAAAAACAGTCCGATGCGTGAATATGTACACTGCTCCACCAGGCCGGCAAGGAGCGCACGAGTACGTCATCATTTCACATGGTGTGAACGAAATATAGCATTTTCAGTTTATTTAATTTGGCGAACAAGTGACTCGTGACTGAAGCTAATGACTCGAGACTCGGACTCGGGGCTAGTGACTCGAGACTCGGACTCGATATTGGTGACTCGACTACAACACTGCTGAAAAGTATGAAAGCGTGAGGCAAAGCACAGTAAGGTCTCTGAGAACGATTTGGTGACAGTGGAAACTGTAAAGAATGGGAGATGGTTGCCATGAGCTACCTTGAGCGCCAAACCTTGGCGCTTGTTTTGTACATGTACAAAACAAGCGCAGGGGGTCGGCGCTCTGACGAGAGCGGTGTAATGACGGAGTACAGTCGCCATAGCAGCACAAAGTGAACTACATGAGCGTATCGTGGATGTAGCAACAACGCATAGAAGCGACTTGGGGTCGCAGAAATTGTCCCTTGCACTGGTATGCGACTACTGTACGCTCATTTATGGGCTTGTTTCCGCTCATTCTACGTCCACACTGCACTGCCACTGAGACTGTGACGCTCGTTATAGGTCCAAGACGTTGTTCCGAAATTTGCAATAGGTTTACAGCGAGTTATTACGATCCCACTTCCACCATTGCATTCCAGGGCAGATATTCTCAGAGCAAAAGATTGCAATTTTTACAGGGTTATCCAAGTTGTATAGAAGCTTACACAGTTGAGGCACTGGGCCCAGGCTTGGCTGCTACAATGTCAGTCAGGTCTGCAGAGAAGAATGCACTGACTCCTGTATCAACCGGTGGAACGTTGCTACCAAGGTCAATGCTGGGGGTTGCCTTCAAGATGTGATTGGCTGTCGGCCGGGAGGGTCGCTGTCGCGGTGGTCTGGGGCGATTCTTTCGCACATCAGTTAGCGTCTCCGTGGATTGGGTTAACGCATCTAGAGCTTTGGTGTCCGCAGCGGACTTTTTGACATGCTTCTTAGTAGCGGCTTTATCTATTGGGGATTTGGGCTTGGATGGGCTCAGAGGCTGTTTAGCAGCCACTGGACGAACAGTGATGTCGTTCTCCAATTTGTCACCAGAGTCGGTTTCGTCCAGCTCGGCTAATGTCAGCTCAAAATCTACCAGGGAAGGGGAATGAAAAGGGGCAAGAAATAATTCAAAGGTTATTCAAACTTTATCCTAAATTTTTTAATAATAATAATAAATTGAAAAAAAAAAACCTATGCTCCGTTATCAACAGACTTATGACTCTAGTTTTGTTATCTTTTGCTTGGTAAAATACATACCTTTCATAACTACTGAACGAGGGCGTACTTTCACAGACTTTCTCTTTTGACCAGGCTCGGTATCCTATGAAACAAAATCAGAAATAACAGAGAAAACAGTTCATACAAACTGGAGATGAATAAACATAGGCAGCAAAAAAAAGATTATAGCTCATGAAAAAGTAACGTCATCAAAACATACAAATAAACAAATTTGCACTATAGTAAAACTGACTACGGGGTGATTGAATGTAGCTTTTTTATTTAGTATATTTCAGTAACTTCAATTCACTGCATGTAGGCTGAATTTCATGAAGCGTACAAGTGTCTGCCACCTCAACATTAAGATACATAAGTGGGTGGTGCCAACGGCCAGAGACACCAGGGAATCTCCTTACTCTTCACAATCTTTTTAGTGAGTTGCACAACACACTGGACCAACAGCTTTACATCGTTTTCAAAGGACGGAACAATTGTGATTAAGTGCCTTGCTCAAAGGGCACAGGTACCACAACTTGGTATCGAACCCGCAACACCAAGCTTTCAACCCAATGTCGTGAGTCATCAATGACCCAAACAACTCGGCCATGGTACCCGAGTTAAATCAGTCAAAATTCATGGTACAGAAGATACGACTTTATAATGGTACCACATCTACCTTGAAATGTCAACATTTTACAATGCATGTAAAGTCCTACATGGCCCTCGACACCCCTCCCCCTTTCCTATGCTTTGTAGAATCATTGAAATGTTGACAACTTCAGTAATTAATCCATGCCACATCTGGGGCGGATTGCAATATGCGGTCTAAGACCGGTCTATAGGCTTAGCCGGGTAATGCGGCGTCTACTAAGACCGGTCTATAATTATAGCCCGCTTGCAATATCGTTGTCTTCAAGTTGGACCAGTCTTAAAATTTAAGCCCACGGCGAGCAGGCAATAATTTTTGGACACCGCGCTACATCTCGTAATCTTGCATAAAAAATGACAAACAAAACGCACATTGTGCCCATTACAGCTTATTTTAGTGCTATTAGATTAACTTTCGCGGTCAGTTTCTCTGGCAGTGCAAAAACTGCACCACACACGCGTCATCAAGTTTGGCTTGAAATCACGCAAGGATAGCCGGCTGCAACACTTTCCGTTAAGATGTGTGTTTTCGGCTGGCGCAGCCGTACTTCAGTTAGACTGGTTTATTGCAATGGTTTATTGCCGGCTATAAAAGACAAGTGTTAGACCAGTGGCTAAGTCGATTTTATTGCAATCCGCCCCTGGTGTACAACCGTGGCATAATTCCGGGAGCTACATGTAACTGCTGAAGTTAATGTGTGTTTACATTAACTTGTATGAACACCTTGTAGCAAGGCTGGCTGCACTAGCCTCTGTAAGAGCTGCTGAGGCAGGGTGCACCACTCTGTTTGAAAAGCATCCTGAGCTCCTGCACTTCAATTCTAGGGTTGTTTTTGAGAAGCGTGGCTTTTGAAGGTCAGCTCAGTATAAACAGCTTAGCAGCGTTTTTGAGAGGCCTTAGCTACAGGATTCTCACAGAAATAGGATATGTCACATTCCATTGCTGTGGGAATCACTTTGCTCAAGCAGGTCCACATGGACCTGGAGAAAATCACTAAATCAGTCTTGAAATCGATTCTAAAGCTATTGGTCGATCAGTGCCTTGTTATCCACAATTTCTCTGTACTCAGCAAACGTCTGTTCTGATCAAGATTTGATGTTGTAAGAAACCTGTGTTTCAGAAAATTGTGTTTGGGAGAGAACATGTATACTGTGATCCAATCACCTCAATGCTGTAGATGTACATTCCAACAATGTCACTGGTACCCACATGCTATTGATGCACATACACACTAGCGTACATGCAATTGCTACCCCTTATTTAGCTCAATCTGTTGGTTATCCTTTATAATTTTTGTTGTTGCAAAAACTGTATATTTTGTTAAGTTTCTGCAACGTTTTGATATGTTATAGGGGTTTCAGACTATGCGGGGTTAACGAAAAATTTAACTCCGAGATTACACGGGTAATTCAAAGCGTTCACACTACACTTCTCGGGGTTAGAAATTCTCTGGGTTAACTGCATCAAAACCACACTTAACCCAGGTAATTTCTAACCCTGCTCACGAGGTGGGTTAACCCACCAATCTCCCGGTTAACTATGGCCTTGAGACGATTCTCCGGGTTACTTCAATAGTGTGAATGCTCGCCGGGTTTTCTTCAACCCGGCTATGTTACAACCACAGCCGGCTTTGTGCACATACATGCTGCGAACGTCAAACAATGACGCAATTCACTATAATTATGTAAAATGATGTAATTCATTATAAAGACATGTTTCGCTTTACGTGTACCTACTACCTACCGATCGGTAAACGGTATGCTTTCTTTGTTGACTTTGAAGATTCAGAAGTAGTACTAAGAAGAAATGTTTTAGGCACTATTTCGAGATAACCCGGGGAACGGCATAGTCTGAAACCCCTATAGCATATCAAATGGTTCGTTGGAGTGAGAGGTTATTTTCTCTGGGTTGCCGTTCGTATCTAGTCTGAATGCGAATCACAAATTACCCGGGTATGCACTAAAGCGGGTAAGCTGAATTGCGGGGTTAATTTTGTAGTGTGAAACCGATTCTCCGGGTTAGTTTCCACCCGGGTATGACTACTACCCGGTTAATTAATTACCCGGGTAAGTCAATAGTAGTGTGAAATCTATATTAGTGACTGATTAGTGAACAGCTCCCCAACACCAGTTAATAGGATTACTGGTGTGTTTATACTAGACTGGCAAATTTGATTCAGATACATGTGTATTTCCTTCAGTCACACGTGAACATTTGTACATATCTGAAAAGTTTTCTTACGTTGCATGCCCAAAAAATCCTGTAACTTAAGGAAATACATGTAGGACATATAGTACATAGGGCTATTGGAACAATTTTCAGGGGAATGACCGATTCATAGAATTGCAATTATTACCAGTATTGTACATGTGACTACAACTGCAAATATTTCATAATGAACACCATGAGTTATAACTTGATCACTAATTGTCAGTTTTATGGCCCACAATGATAACTTTTACAGTGAACCTAGCCACAGAATCCTTTTATAGCCGTGTTTGCATTGAACAAATGTTTGAAAGAAAAAGTTGCTGCAAACCACTCAAAAGTTTAAAACAAATGGAGCTGGTTTTTGCTCAGGTTGGTTTTAATCATGCATACCTTCAATCACACAGGGAGATGAAACTATTTGTAACAGTTTACCAATAATACTACCTTTAAAGGAGCTTGACTACCACCCCCACCCCCACTTACCACATGGGGGATGAGAATTTGATATCTATCATTATCTTTTTGAGCTCTCAATTCGTATACTTTCAAGGATACTGTCAAAAACCCACCGATGTTTTGTAAACTAATTTATCCAGTTACATAAAGCAGTGCAATGATTTATACACCAACCTGTTTTGCTTCCACATCCAAATTAGGGATTGCAAATGTTCTGTTTTCTACTGATGGATAGTACTTTAGGGAGGTATTTCTTTCAGGATGATTACATGTATGTTAGAATGAAATTCATTTCTGGAAAAATCTGAATGATTTGCTACAGGGTAATAAAAAGGACTCCCTACATGAATGTATGTACAACCTCCACTTTGGAATGTTAGCATGGTCATGGTAACTTTTTGCAAAGTTGTGGTCTTCCTATTTCCAGCTAAATGACCAGAAAATAGTCAAAATAATTACAATGGAAGGTGGTGCCGGTTTTGCAATGATGGCAATTATTACTGACTGAGAATATTTTGGTGAAAAATGTTAGAAATAAGAGTGATCCATAGATGTACATGTATGTTACAATAAGGAGTTAAAGAACAGAAAGTGGCGATGACAATGAATTTGACACCATTGGACTGCATGTCTTATGCAAAATGTACTGTGATCTCAAATTAAAAGTTTCGTGATGCTGTGCTGCAAATTATGAACTACAAGCGCATTGCTTCAAAGTTCTAACCATTACTGTGACTGCGTACCAACTCAGCTATCAAGTTTATAAAAAACCAAAATACTGTTTGCCGTTATTCTAAATATTTCTGCTGTGAATATTATTAACAATTAACATCATTGTAAAGGGAATTAGGATTTAAAAATGCATCTAGACAGTTTCTCTAAATGTCATTCAAAGTTCTACAGTTTTATGTACATGTACAGGAAACAACGTGTACAAGAAACAGTGCAACATATTGAAATGTTTTATGGAAATTTCATACATGCTTTGCTCTTCTTAAAGCTATAGTCACAAGTTCCCTGTTTTGCATGCCAGTGGCACTACGATTGGCCTTCGTAATTAATCCTAGTCAATCGTAGTTAATCATAGTCACTCCTACTTTGACCACACTCGATCCTTACCAACTGTCTTCATTGGCAACATGTTTCGGTGGAGTTTTGCATGCAATACTTTACCAGGATCAACCGAGAAGAAATTTAAATCGGAGTAAAACCTCACTACGTAGAGCCCTAGGGGCCCCTATTGCCGCCTTTCACAATCCTACTGAAGCCGGCATAATGTTGGTACTTTATGGGGGGATTGGACTTGCCCTCAGACTCCCCGGCTCCCTTGGCAGGATCAGAAATTCATCCCGGTTTAGAGCCAAAACTGTGATTGACCATAGCAGACGGACACCTGGGGCACGTTCAATAGCACAATATGTATGCCGGTATTGGCCATACCGTCATACCGAAAACGTTGAACGCAACAGAACGCACGGTATCCCCAATACATATTGCATCCCAACAACCCCAACTCGAACGTGGTACGCTTTCCATACCAAGACGGCGGATGGATAAATTGTGGCTACGGCCTCAGTGTTTCAAGTAATTACTTTGCTTCAACATTCGGTGTGCGGAACAGAATTTCAAATTACTTATTCTGCGACTGTGGAAGACCACTGCCGGGTTGAGTTAGCAGTTTTGATTCAGTGTTGGATTTGCAATTTAATTGTCAGAATCTTTGCATTAAGCGTACCGCGTTGTCTACAGTAGCCATGTTTGATCGTACGTTTTGGGATGCAGTCGTTCAACAAGCCGTTTCGGTTGCAGCATACCAACGCTGCCATACGGATTTCAGTATTGTGCTGTTGAACACGCCTCAGGAAGTAACAGGGCCAACTGGGATGCAAAACCGGTAAAGTGTGACAGGCCCCTTATTAGTTCAATCAAACAAAATCCAACAAAATTGTTAGTTGCATGCCGATATCCATACAAAGTCAGAGAAAACAAAACACCTTTTGCTTGCTGCTTCAATAGAACAAAACTCTACAGCCCGTTAGTGGTGTTGATCTAAACTGGGCTCAAAAAGAAACATACTTTTTCACATGGTCATATCTTAAAATCCTGTCCATCAAAATGAACCAAAATGACACACCGGATTACTTCAATACTCTACTTCAACACATGTCAGTAACCAAGCAGTTGCCCAACTGACAGAACTGAAAAATGCACTGTCATGGAACCGCTTGCTGTATCACATGTCACAGCCTGGAAATTTCGGCAACATAGAGTTTAAGGCACGTGAAGAAGTCAAAACAAATTGAAATGAAGGTAATGTCAGTTACCCAAACACAGACATCAATAGTGTGTGTGTCCACCATGTGCTTGGAAGCATTTAGTGCATCTGCTACGCATGCTGTCCACCAGGTTTCTGATGCAGACTTGGGGGAGATTGTTCCACTCTTCCTGTAGAGCTGCTCTGAGTGTTTGTGCATTAACAGGCGGATTGTCCCTTGCCGAAACACGTCGCCCAAGCTCATCTACAGTTGTTCAATCGGATTGGGATCCGGGAAACAAGAGCACCATGGTAAGAGTTCGAATCTGGCCTTCACCATTGTGTGCTTTGATTCTTGAACAGCTTTGAACATTGATCTCTGAATGAAATTTCCAGGCTGTGACATGTGATACAGCAAGCGGTTCCATGCCAGTGCATTTTTCAGTTCTGTCAGTTGGGCAACTGCTTGGTTACTGACATGTGTTTAGAGTAGAGTATTGAAGTAATCCGGTGTGTCATTTTGGTTCATTTTGATGGACATGATTATAAGATATGACCATGTGAAAAATTATAAGTTTGTTTTTGAGCCCAGTTTATTTGAACATGAATGATGTTAATAAAAAATATCAATAAACACAAATTTAAAGGCTAGAAATAAAACAAAGAAGAGCTGCTTCCTCGCTCCGCTATAATGTACAAAGTCTGCTGTGAGGTGCGTGTCAATGAAAGTTAGTGCAAGATGAGAAGAGATGCAAATGAACAGAAAAAAGAAACGGACACTCGTTTAAGAGATTCTGAGTCATGCTTAATATGCCTGATCATTGGGCAACACCTGCCTTGATGAGTATGGATACACTGCGGCCTACTTCGCGCTTCTTGTATCGAGACATTCTCAGTTGACTTGAAGGCTGCGTGGCATCAGGACTCTGTTGGTAGTTATGCAATTGTCACTAATTATTAATACGTGTATTCTGCAAAACCGGTTCACCGAGTTTGTTTGAAAAGTCTCTAATTAGCCTTCTGTATGTAACTTTTGCATAATGGCTGGTGCACCGAATTCTTCATTTTCAAATGGAGGTGCAGTTTAGAAAGTCACATAATACGCTGTTGCTATGCAGTGCACGCCATTGCCTAGCAACCAACAGTCTGGTTGCTTTATGCCATTCTCTCCTACGGTGAACACGGTATTGATTCTGTACTTCACACCTTCCGCGTGCACCACATGGCAACAAAACTTTAGTCTGGTCAAGTGGATACAATGTGTGCGTGTGAAAGAAGTACGTCAGTATACCAGACGCTATTCAAGTGAAACATGCAAAAGGCTAATAAAGACTGCAGTTATTAGAAAACGCTACCAGTGATAGCCATGCAGGTTTTTTTATTATGTACCTTCTAACACTGTGGCTCCTTTTTATCTGCAACCCCTTCAAAACCAAATAAAATACATGTATCCACAGCTCAAAGGAGAAGGGTACCCAAGAAACAAGACCTTGTGCTCAAGAAGTACAACTCGTAAATTATTTTAATGCAAAGAAAAAGAAATATTACCTACTGAAAAGCGGACACGAACTTCACAAAGAATCAAAATTTTAGCGATGCGTCGCACTATGGGCGCCGCCATTTTGTCCTAATACTGGTCAACAGATGACCTTTTTGCGAACAACGTTTTCGTGGACAACGTTTTCGTGTATTGCCATAGAAATGGACGAAGGACTTGTACGCGAAAACGTCATTCTTTGCCCAATATTGGGACAAAATGGCGGCGCCCATAGTGCGACGCATCGCTAAAATTTCGATTCTTTGTGAAGTTCGTGTCCGCTTTTCAGCAGGTAATATTTCTTTTTCTTTGCATTAAAATAATTTACGAGTTGTACTTCTTGAGCACAAGGTCTTTTGTTTCTTGGGTACCCTTCTCCTTTAAACAGTACATGCTTGATACTTCTGTGACAGAATGCCGGTACTACTCTAATAATTGTATTGCAGGGGGCATGTTTTGAAGAGTATTCAAAAAGATAAAAAGAAACCTGCTGCTTCCAGCATATAGCTTTTGCTGAAACAAATTGCTGATAATAATTAGATAAGGCACCTTTTTTCTAGGTCTCCCAAATAATAAAAATAAAGTAAAAAGGACAAAAATTAAAAAGAGAAAGTGTTGTGTGACATGAGCCTTGTCTTGTAACATTACAAAAAGAACTGCCAATTTCGTTTTTTTCTCAGTTTTGGTTTGTTTCTGCAAAAAACAGGAAAAATCAGTGGCGGTCTGTCTAAAACCAATGTACACACAAATGTTTACACCCAGTCTTACATCAAACTAAAGTTGTTTTTCCCCCCTGTACCTCTTAGTGAGACAAAGCCTAAAATGGGACTGATTTTTGATTATGAAGATAAAAAAATGAAAGTTGAAAATCAACCAAATTATAAAATATATGTATGCAAAGTGCTGATTATTGTCTTGCTGTATTTGCAATACTGAATATGAAAGGCATGACCTAGCTTTCCATGTGTAGGCATGGCATGATGAAGAAACAAGACTCGCCCTTACCGGTACCGCACATTTGGTAGACATTTTATGTCGTAGCCGCTTCAATATTGGAACTTTGGTGTTCTAATTTGAGGTTAGAATCAATGGGAAATTGTAATAGCATTTACAGAGAACTTTTTGTAAATTTATTCCCGATACCTGTTATACATGTAAGTACCTAAAATACAGTATTGAAATTGGCCACTTGTATGCAATGCCAGCAAGTTCAGTTATAGATTGTCATTGATGTTGTGAAATTGATTTGACAACTGATGAGGCCAGCTATTTCCATGTAATAATACGCAACCTCGAGTTTTGGTTTATAAAGTGCGCCTTATATACAGGTTTTTATGGTACATGTACTCGTGATCTAAACACAGTGTACTTGTCTATTCATTCTATTCATGAGAAGACAATTTGAGATTCTGTTCTGCCAAGTGATACCCATAATGTGTCTAAGGTGAGACACCTTGACGCTTTAGAGTCGTGAAATGAGCCTCATGCAAAGTGTGTACGATTCCAATTTATAAGCAAGGCTGCTTTCGAGCATGGCACCAGGGATCCATACCTGCCAACATTGCCGAGTAAAAACAAAATCGGGCTGTATTGAAACTTGCAACAGTCGAGTTGGTACAATGCTCAAGTTGACCTACAGTGCACCCGTTTTCATGTACACAACACATGCGGCACGCGCGGGGAGCCAGGTCAAGTCGACCGTTTATGAACTGTTCTGATATTCAACACTTTTAACACTTAAAAATCGGAACAAATCGGACTCGTTTGCAGGTATGGGGATCCCTGGGGTTCTCTGGCACCAGTCCAAACACAAGTTGGTGCACCAGATGGTAACACCAACTGCTCCTGACCTCCGTGTAATTGAGAAAGTACAAGTGTAGAGCGAGCCAGCTGGTCGTCATGAGTGATTTCCCAAAACAGGTAGGAACCAGACTAGACATGTAATAAATGACTACACACCTTGCTTGGCCACTTCTGCAGAAATAATTGATTGGTACCCAGGGCAATGATCCACCATCTGCAGCCACTATTTAACCCATGGATGGGGGTTTTGGGTCATAGTTTTCCTTCTTTTTTCCTTGGTGGGTGAGCCCCACTTGCCAGGAGTAACATTTTTGTTGCTTTTGATATAAATGTAGGCAGACACACCTTATCTGATAGCTTGTGCTTGTACAAAAACAAAAATCAATGAGCTTTAAATGGAACATAAAAGTTCACTCACAGCACTGACTCAAAGTCCTTTTTTTCATTGTAATGCCGTAACTGTTACAACTTCTATGAATACCCGATGAAAGCGGCCTCGCAATAGAATATTTACGGTAATGTAGACTTTTCCGGGCACACAAGTTTTATATAAATGTAACACTGTAGTCAGCAAAAACTATTCATTGAGCCTTTGTGATTGGGCCGTTTTGAGGTATAAGGTTAAGCTCAAGTCACACTGTCACAATTTATTTGCGAACCCCCAAGAATTACTAGGATTTTGCAACACTATAATCTTTTCCACAAATAATTGCAAAGAAAAATCCGCTTGAATCGGCTGATTTTGTTGAGGAACAAATCACAAAGAATAACAATTGTGAATGCTGGAGAATAATAGCGATTGAGCAATAAACAAAGTAGAATTAACGTGATGCAGAGTTCTGGAAAGAACTGCAATGACACACTCTGTGGCGGATCCAGCCTCATTAAAATACAGGAATTCAATGGATTTCAGGGGGTTGCACGTTGACAAATTTCTTCCGTTTATTGGCTCCATTGTTAAGACAATTCTCGGCTACGAGAGATTTCCAACACTCTTCAGGGATGCTGTCATCACACGTCCGATTAAGAAACCTTATCTTGATCGCGAAATCTTGAAGAACTACCGATCAGTCTCCAAAGTACCATTCTTGTTCAAGATCATCGAGCGCACGGCTCTCAGTCAAGTTTTGCAACACCTCAACTTAAAAGGTGTCAAACGATGAGTACCAGTTGGCCTATCGATGTCACCATAGCACTGAGACAGCACTCTTGAAGGTGATCAAGAATGACATAAATCACGCCGTTGACAGGAAGCTGGCTGCATTAATTGTTTTCTTCGACCTGTCGGCTGCTTTTGATTTAGTCAAACATACAATCTTGCTCACTAGACTTTCCGAGATGTTTTCTATTACTGGCACCATTGGCTGCGTTCGAGCATGTACTTGTGTTAACTAGGAAAGGAAAAAGGAAAGAATGGGGCATGCGCGGTTTTCGCGCTTTGCTGCGGGTGCTCATCTCCTGACTCCTTGGCTTTTGAGCCTCCATTTTTTTATTGGCTACCCGGCAATTGAGCCGACTACATGTACTGCTCGGATCTGCAGTTTCCTTCCCTAGTGCAAGCACCAGGTACCCATTTTACCCCTTGGTGGAGAGAAGCAGTGCGTGACAAAGTACCTTGCTCAAGGTTACACGCACCATGGATGGGCCGGACCGGAATTCGAACCCACAACCTTGGAACTAACCCAGGTTTTGAATACAATCCACTAGACCGCTCTGCCATAGTACTCCACAAATTTAACTGTGGCTTGCACAGATTTAATTGTGGCTTTAACTAGGTTTGTGCAGTATTGATTTTGAGACATTGCGGTATACCGTGATGAAAATACCGCAGTATTCGGTATCATAGACTACTGTTCTATTATGTCATAACAATAAAGATGTACATGTAAAGTACATTTCGTGAAGTAGCTGTGCATACAGAAATTCCTTCGGTGCAGTTTTCATGTCATCCAAAAGTAGTCTCCCAAGATCGTGAGTTTTTATAATCACTTTGCCCAAAAAACAATTTCCACATGACCAATTCGCTGCAACCACTTCGCCCAAACTTTTTTATGCATACGTTATGCTGCAGGTTCGGGTATAGCATAGTTTCACGCGCGTTTACGTGATGTCACTTGAGCGAATTAGTGTTTGGGCGAACAAAGTTTTCCGGGGCGAAGTGGCTCGATATTGCCTAGCTACATGTACATCAACCAACAGGGAAACGCATGTAATGTATACACACAGCGCCACATGGGACATACGGATCGCACATTGTATGGTGCTGGTCTACGTTGCTGCACATACTGAATTCTCCCAACATTCTGATCCATCCCAGTCTGTTGTGATTTAATGCATGGGCCTACAATCGAATGACATACCGGTACTGCAAAGGCTATCAGCATTTTATTTTCACGCAGACACACCTTTTTATTTCTTAATGCATGCATAAATATTTGGTTTGATAAAAATCTAGAGACCGTTTCTAAGATCAAAGAAACGTTGAATTATTTTCTTCCTATCACACCTGTGCTACGGGGATTCTAAAACAAAGTATTTTGTCACTCGTGTTCTTACAGTTTGACAATACACGGAGCTTGCACGTGCACCCTGCATGTGCAACGGATGCGGGCTGCGCTTGCAGGCCTGAAAGACAGATGTTGGAAATTGCAAGTGTGCTGTGTCGTTGGTAAAGCCATTTTACAGACATTGTGCACGTCCAAAGCTTATTTTGAGACAGCATACATCTCAAATGTACTGGATCAATGATCAATGCACTATAGTCGCTCTTAGACTGCATTCTGCATGTTCAAAAATGTATGAAGTCCAACATGTTAAAGCTGAATTGCGACAAGCCTGAATTCTTGATCATGACCAAAGTCCACAGTATCGGCGTCATGTACCGGACATCACACACACCATTTTAAGCTTGGCTATTCCTCCTGCATCATCTGCCAAACGTCTGGGGGTTGAGTTGGACTCCATCATGAAAATAGATCTTTATGTTATAAAACTCTGTCGCAGTCTGCACTTCCACTTATCAAATATCGCTCACATCAGACCATACATCAATGATAAAGCCTGTGAGACACGACCTATGCTCTTGTGTCAACAAGAATCAATTATGGCCAATCAATACGTTATGGGGCTGCCTCAACCCTAATTCAGCGTTTGCAGCAGGTGTACGTCAGCTCTTCCACGATCTCTGCGATGCACAACAAAAAATTTGCCGAAAAAGAAAGAACTAAAAAAAACCACAATGTCCTTGGCGATTTTCTCCACGAATCTAAGATTGTTGTGGTTCACTAATAAAAATTGTGACAGTGTGACTGGGGCTTTAAACAGCTATTATGATGACCAAAAGTAAAGAGTCCAACTTCCCGCAGAAGACATGAGATTAATATGTAGTGAGAATTCTACATACAGGGAACGTGATTTGATGTACAATGAACATTTGTAATGCAAGGAAATTGAGTCTTTCCACGGTATTAAAAGGGGGCATTTTGGCAACACAGACCAAATTTTCTAGAAAATACCTTTGTCTAGTCTCAAAATAAAAGAAATAAGTTTAAGTTGTTCTGAAGAGATAACTCGGGCCCAAAAAGGGTTACAAAAAGTGTGACAACATGCCTTTCTAAAAATCCTGTGTACAAATTTCCAATATACGCTCGTAACCGGGACGGCCTAAATTGTAACAAGTGTCCGTCCCGGTTACGAGCGTATATTGGAAATTTGTAAACAGGGTTTCTAGAAATGCATGTTGTCACACTATTTGTAACCCTTTTTGGGCCTAACTTATCTCTTCAGAACAACTGAAATTTATTTCGTTTATTTTGAGAACAGACAAAGGTATTTCCTCGAAAATATGGTCTGTGTTGCCAAAATGCCCCCTTTACTGTGGAAAGACCCATATCCAAGATGCAGTAGAATGACATTTGTGGTTACACACAGTATTGTAGCATGTTATACTGTAAATTGTAGTGTACTGATGACTAAAACCTGTGTTACACTCATTGTTCGATTGGAAAGCTGAAGTGCAAACATCTACTTTTGCCAAGGTAAAGGTTCTAACCAAAACTGTTCAATGGCACCTTAATTAGCTGGCCAGCCAATGTTAACAGCCATCACCACAGCAACTGACATCACACATTTAGTCTCCATAAAACTTCATTCATAAATACCTTGGACAGTTTACGCATCCCTATTGGCTAAGAGCACGTCATGTGGGCAGTCTTAAATTAGCGATAAAGAATAGTGATAATGCCCGGCTGGCTGTCCCGCGTTTGTGCCCTAGTCAGCGCGTATATGGAATACGCACATGCACAAAGAAACTGCACCCGCCTGAAAGCAAATTGTGCACTTATACCCAGTCGTGTGCGTGCGCGAGCAACACGCCTGCATTGCGCGTAACGCGCGCGATCTAATAAAAACAACATCACGCACAACTCGCAGTTGTACGAACGCCGTGTTGACACTAGACTGTAGGCATAGGCAAGTGAATGCAAAACATGGCAAAATGACGAGCTAATTTTGGTAAATTTTACCGATTTACACGTAAAGGTATTTATGAATGGGATTAAAAGTAGGTTTGGCCAATCTTAAACAACCTGTTTAAAACCAGCTAGGGGTCCTGGGCACTGATAATGCCCTCGCCTGGCGGCTCGGGCATTATCAGTGCCCAGGACCCCTAGCTGGCTTTAAACGTGTGTTTAAGATTGGCCAAACCTACTTTTAACCCCTGAATAAAAACTGCTGTGATCAGCGGACATGAAGAGCAGCACAACTGACATGACACGCACTTACCTTAGCCTTCTCTCCAGATGTTTCACCTTCTTTCTCCCCATTCTCTTTCACATCATCTTCAACACTCATCTCCGTCCCGTTGGTCAAAACAGACCCTCTGTTTTGCGAATAATCCATGAGCTGCGATGACTGAAAACAAGACAAAGCGGTTTATCATACTTTGTGGGGAACCGTGGCCGAGTGGGTCACAGACTCGCAACACTCGGGTGAAAACTTGGGGTCATGGGTTTGATACACCTATGTACCACATTTAGGTGGAACATACTTGTATACTTGTAAGCTTCATGCAATTCAGCTTACACCCCGTTTACACTCGATTCGGCAAAGGCGAATCGAACTCCGCAATTTCCAAAAAGGGAAGTTGAAGCCGGGTAGGCACTAAGTGTAAACGCAAAAGGCGAATTGAAAAAGGCGGATCAGACCCGGGTCTGATTCGCCTTTTTCAAGTCACCTTTGGGGTAGGGTTGAACCCCGCAATTGCGGGGTTCAACCCTGCAATCGTCAAGGTCGCTTGTAGTGTAAACGCTACCCGAATACAGATTCGGCAATTTGAGTGTCCTTGGGGCGGTGCCCGCAGTGTAGTAGATTTAATTGACCAATCTGGCACTAGTGCAGCAACACCTAACAGCTCACGCATGCGCTGCAGTTACATTTAGTGGTGACTTTTGCGGTCTCTGAAGCGAGTTGAAGCGATTTGGGGTGTAGTGTAAACGCGGCAAATGTTCAGTTTTGTGGTCGCAATCAAAATGTCCTAAATCTTGTGTGATTTATGATTCCAATAAGAAAACTCACCTTTGTTTACCTACTAATGCATATTCATGCGCACGCGCAATACCTCGCTGAAAAGATTTAGCACAATAGCTCACCCACGGTCCAATGCATGCCCCCATAGTATATAATGGTCAGAAAGCCACCGTCCTCTCATAGATTTTCCCAGTGAACGATGTAGCTCTAACAGGGTGGGATGGTAAACAAAGGTGAGTTTTCTTATTGGAATCATAAATCACACAAGATTTAGGACATTCCAATACAGAAAACATCACCTTTGTTTACCTACTAATGCAGAGTAGCACCGTAAAAATGCACAAAAGAGGGTGGGAAGGGGGCATGCAAAAAGACAGAACTAGTAGTATACAGTAAGCCTAGGCGACGAAAAATAGGCAGTACTGTTACAAAACCAAATTATCCATGTTATTATGGAAAAGGTATAACAGCTAAAAACCTCTCGTTAATATAGTAGGTCTAGCTAACAAACAAGTGAAAAATAGTCACATACCAAAGACGTCCAAACCATTATTGAGATGGTGTTGGAGTTGAAGACATTTTCCTGCCTGCTGATCGAGCCGTAGTTTGGAGAACTTTCCTTCCCATACGGCCCTCCGCTTGTACCACATCCTTGAGGTAGCATGAAGTGAATGTGGAGGGGTTTTTCCAGCAGGCAGCCTTCATAATCTCTGGTATAGGCACTCCAAGCAGATAAGCCCAGGACGTAGTCGCACTGCGAGTCTCGTGGGCCTTGACTTGAGATCCAGGATGGTGGGACAGGCCAATGGCCGCCAACAACCATCGAGAGATCGTGGTCACAGAGGCTGGGCGATGTGGGCGTATTGTTGTGATGAACAACTGCTTGACGTCGCCTCTCAGCTGCTGAGTATGAGCGATGTAGAACTTGAGGGCTCGTACAGGGCACCACCATTTATCCTCTTCCACTGAAGAGAAAGATGTCAAACTTGGCACAAAAATGTCAGGCGGTGAAAAATCCATGGATTGGTTCTTTGTCAGGAACTTCACATGAGGTATTAGCCTGACACCTCCTGGCTCCCAGCGGATGTGGCCGGAGTCAATAGAAAGAGCATGGATTTCACTTCTGCGTCGAGCCGTAGCTGCAGCCAATAGAAAAACTGTTTTAACAGTCAATTGGTGCAGTGAAGCAGAACCTAAAGGTTCAAAAGGTGCTCTGGCTAGTTGGACGAGGACAGTGCCCATATCCCAAGATGGTATCAATTTCTTGACAGGAGGACGCAGAGTAAACATGCCTTTGATGAGGTGTGAAATTGCAGGATTGGTTGACACTGATGAGCCATCCGGAAAACCTTTGTGAAGGACAGCAATGGCTGATCTGTATCCCCTTATAGTGGAAATTTTGAGGCCTGTGCTGAAAAGGTGCATCAAAAAATCCCCCAACTTCGTTACAGATGCAGAATAGGGATCTGTAGCTTCTGAGGAGCACCACTTGACGAAATGCTGTAATCGACTATCGTAAGTACGTCTAGTGGATTGCCGTCTGCTTTGGGATGCCACGGAAGAAGCGTCTTCCGAAAGACCTGCTGATCTGAAGGATGACTTGACAGCATCCATGCAGATAGATGAAGAGCTTCCGGGTTTGGATGTAGGATCTTGGATTTGGGCTGAGCCAGAAGATCCAACCTTTTTGGAAGCACTATTGGAGGATGGATAAGCAGACTCAGAAGCCTTGGGAACCAAGTCTGCCTTGGCCAGTAAGGTGCAATCAGGATGAACCTGCAGACTTCCTTCTCGATTTTTGACAGAACTTGTGGGAGGATAGATATTGGTGGGAAGGCGTAGGCCAGAAACCCCGACCAGCTCATGCTGAGTGCATCGGTTGCGAGAGCTTGAGCATGATAGTACCGGGTACAGAACGTCGGAAGCTGGTTGTTCCGGTGTGATGCAAACAGATCTACATTGGGGGTGCCAAGGATGCCGAAGACGTGGCGTACTACTCCCCGATGTAGAGTCCATTCTGTCGGTAAAACGTGGCCCCGAGACAGAGCATCGGCGATGACATTTTGTTTCCCCGCTAGGTGAGATGCCTGAATTGTCATATCCTTGGAGATGCACCATGTCAGAAGTTTCCAAGTGGCCAAACAGAGGGATGGCGAGTGGGTACCTCCCTGGCGATTTATGTAGGCTACTACTGTCGAATTGTCCGACCTCACCAATACATGTTTGTTCTGAACATGTGGCTCGAGGGTCTGAAGTGACTTCGCAACTGCCAACAGTTCGAGGTGGTTTATGTGCAGAAGCTGTTCCGGTGCGGACCATGTTCCCGCGACATAAATGTCGTTCAAGTGAGCTCCCCATCCCTGCTCCGAAGCATCCGTGGTCAGGGTTACTGAAGGAGAGGGTCGAGGGAAAATGGTTCCCAATAGGAGGTTTTCCTTGGGGAGCCACCAGCGAAGATGAGCACGAATAAAGCTGGTGACCGGAATTGCCTTCGTCATTGGGTCGAGCCGAGGACGATAGTGGAAGAGGGTATGCAGTTGTAGAGGGCGCATTCGCATCCGACACCAAGGAACCAGGTCGACAAGACTTGCCATAAGACCAAGGAGTCGAAGCCATGCCTGAGCTGGAGCAGTCTCCACTGAAAAGAGGAGCTGGATGCATTCCTGCAGATTCCGACATCTCTCCTCGGTAGGAGTGGCCCTGCCTAGAGTAGTGTCGAGAACAGCCCCTAGAAACGTTGGTCGTTGAGAAGGGGTCAGTGATGATTTTTCCCGGTTGATGATAAATCCCAAGTGCGTGGTCAGATGGACTGTCTGATACAGGGATTGAAGGACAACCTGGGGTGATGGACCCACAATCAGCCAATCGTCCAGGTAAAGGAAAATGTATATGTGCTTCTGCCGTAGGAAAGCTGCGATAACCTTGGTTACTCTCGTAAAGACCCTTGGAGCTGTTGACAGACCGAAAGGAAGGCAACGAAACTGGAAAATTGTTCCCTTGTACATGAACTGTAGGAACTTCTGATGAGGAACAAAAATGGGGATGTGCAGATAGGCATCCTTGAGATCCAAGGAGGTCGCCCACCAACCGCGAGGAAGAAACTGAAGTACTGTTGACAATGTTTCCATCCTGAAGTGTTTTGGTTTGATGAAAACATTCAGAGGGCGAAGGTTGATGATGGGTCGCCACTTGTTGGGTTTCTTGGGTGCAAGGAAGAAGACCGACGTAAACCCCCGAGTCCCCAATTCGAGAGGAATTATGGCACCTTTTTCTACCAGGGAATTGATCTCGTCCTCTAATATTTACCGATGAGCTCTGTTGCTGGGTACTGGAGTGGAATGACCTGCAGGGAGAGCGGGGGGAATGCTGGTAAATTCCAGGCGATAGCCGGACGACACCGTCTGTAAAACCCAACTGTCTGATGTGATCATTTGCCATTGATGAAGAAAACTCAAAAGACGCCCTCCCACTGGTCCCGGTATGTCTGGGATAGTAACCTTGTTGTAGTCACTTGCCCCTATGACCCCGTGTCCATCGGGGCTTGGAGGGACACGTCGCTCTGGTGGGCTGGATAAAATTTGACGAACGAGAAGCAGGACGTGAGGCTCTGAACTGGACCCTCCCATAAGACTGATTTGGTCGCCTAAACGTCTTGGGCTTTTCCTGGCGTGTCTGGCGTGATGAAGAAAAAGGGCGATGCGGTGGTCGCAAATCCAACTTTTCCTCCGCTTTCAGGCGCTTAGCTTCCTGCAACCGAACCTCATTGAATTTCCCGTCGAAGAAATCGTTGCCTGTGAGAGGAAGACCTTCCATTCTTTCCCTGGAGCCAATGGACGGCCAACGAAGATGGTCCAGAATTAGTGAACGACGTAAGAGGGTGGTCATAGCAGAACCCAATGAAAACTCCCGAAGACATAAGCCGAGGCAATCATCCATAAACTTGAACATCTCCGGTAGTACCGTAGCGTCAAACTGAGATGGGTCTTCTTGTGCTCGGGCGAGGGCATCCGAAAGCAGAATGGAATAAGATGAAATCTTGGCGCCGAACCGCAAATGGGAATCGAGGAGACCTAAACGGTGATCTAAGCGTCTTGTTGCATCATCAAAAACTTTCTTCTTGAACTGAGAGTTTTCCCGTCTGAGTGTATCTTTGACCTCCGAAGACATGGTAGGAGTGGAAAAGAACTTCCCTTCGTCTGTAGCATTACTGAGAAACATGTCCTTTTCATATTGTTTAACTGAAGGAATAGACTGCTTTACCTGAACTGTTGCAAAGGCATCTTCCATGATGTTCGCACAAAAACTATCCACGGGAAATTCCTGTCTGGGAGAAATTGAAGATTCCGTGCCCCTGCGAAAAGATGGACGAGAAATTTCCACAGGTGGTAGTCGAGGAAAATCCAAAGCGTAGCTAACCGCTGGCATCACAATTCTACTTCGTTGCAGAACAGAAATATCCTCCTCATGTGCTGGATTAGATGTCAACGAAAAGAGTGAAGAAGAAGATCTGGAACGATCAAAAACTTCCACAGGCGATGGTGAACGACTTCGGGAGTGTCGGAAATAGGAGTGTCTTCGCATGGGAGAGTGCACACGTTGGCGTACGGGTGAACGTGATCGATGCCCGGAACGGCGCCGCGATCGAGATCGTGAACGAGATCTGTGCCGGGAACGATGTGGAGATCGTGAACGAGATCGTGAAAAATGTCGAGAAAAATAATCCCGGCCGTGGCGGTAGTGATCCTGGAACCGATGTTCGGGATAAGATTCTTGACGAGGGTAGTCACGATGCGAAGTAGGGACGTTATGAGCTGATAACATGGCGCTATGAGCTGATAACATGGCGCTCGATGAACAAGAAGTTCGAGGGACCAAGCCAAAATCACTCTGTACGAACACTGGAGGTTGTTGAACACTGCTGGTCGTGAAAGTCGATGAAAACGATGTTGATGGTGGTGGTGGTGGTGCCCCAAGCCCCTGTGACCGAACGGGGTTATGGATCGGGCCATTATTAGGCGAACCAGGAACACCCCGTGAAGGATATCCTCCTTCCATCGCACGCATGTGGTCGTCCAGACTGGCAAATGGGTGCGGTATTCCTCCCTGTACCGTGCCGGTGTTGCACGGTATACGGGACGGCTCCGTAGAGGTTCCGCTGGCTAAAAGAACATGTGCATTGTTTGCCGATGTCGCCTGTCGAACCTCGGAGTGCTTGGAGCGTTGCACCGATGGTTGAACCGCGGGTGTAGACGTTGTAGATCTAGTACGTTTGGAGCGGGAAGACTCCGCCATATTGTAGTACTTTTATTTAAACACAGCGAAGATGACCGCACTGCACGGCGCTGAAAAATCTATGAGAGGACGGTGGCTTTCTGACCATTATATACTATGGGGGCATGCATTGGACCGTGGGTGAGCTATTGTGCTAAATCTTTTCAGCGAGGTATTGCGCGTGCGCATGAATATGCATTAGTAGGTAAACAAAGGTGATGTTTTCTGTATTGGAATGCTGGATCTGTATCCACCTTTGCCGATTCGAGTGTAAACGCGGTGTTACGGGCTGCGAATTAAACCCATTAAATTAAAATTAAAAAAACAATACTTGAACTAAATACATGCAAAACAATAACTACATGAAGGGGTCCTTTGCATAAAGCCAGTTTTCAATATGTACGTTTTCCGTCCGTTTTGTGCTTGCATTGCATTTGCGTCTAAATTGCTCCATAGACCGATAAAGATGGAGGAGAGCAGCAGAAAAGCAACGCATGCAGAGCGGATGAAAAATGTACATACGGAGAGGCAGCTTAAAGATAGTATACATGATTGGTAAACTGTTACAAATAGTTTTATCCCCCTGTGTGATTGAAGGTATGCATGATTAAAACCAACCCGAGCAAAAACCAGCTCCGTAGTTCGTCTAACCTTTGGGAAAACAGTCAAAAAAGGGTTTGCAGTCATTTCGCCCAAAAACCACTTTGCCCTGAACCATTTCGCCCTGAACCACGGCCTGTGCACGAAGTGTTTTTTGGGCGATGTAGTGTTTGGACGAAGTGATTTGGGGCGGAATGGCACTCGGGCGATGTGGTTTGGGGGCGAAATGGCACTTGGGCGAAATGGTTTTCGGGGGAATTGAATTTTCGTCTCATGAGACGAAAACTAATTGTTTTACTCATTTCTCAAAGACTTAAGACAAAACCATTTCAGGGGAAGTTTTCTACAGTTATCATGTTTATATTGTGTAAGTTAGGCGTAAATCTTTGAACATTTTTGATTTTCGAGATACCAATCATGTATACTGGCTTTAACACATACATATGCAGTACTCATATCAGTGTTCAGACCATCAGTCATGCACTAATAAAACAGTGACTAGAAAAATGATGGGCAAATTACAACACAATTGGCTGCGCGTTTAACCGCACAGGTTTAATGCACTGTTCCACCATCCTATAAGCAAGATCGAGGCCTGGAAGTTGGAGGAGTAGGGGTTGATGAATGTGTGCATACTGTCCACGATTGGAAATTGTGTAAAAAACAAATCAGAGCAGTCGCCACAAAACAAAGTCCAAACAAAACAAAGTGGTTACAAATGTGCGTGTGAAAAGCTCCAAGAACTGTGGCCAATTTCATAAAGCTGTTTAGCAGCAACATTTGCTTAATCCAAAATTTGTTTGATTTATAAAAATGGGCTTGCAGACAAAATCTTGTATGATGTGTATTACAATTGACTGGTGTTCTGCTATTCTTGCTAAAAATTAACCCAATTAACAAATTTCGGATTTAGCAAATTTTTCTGCTAAGCAGCTTTATGAAATTGGCCACTGGACTTTTGATCCAAGGACATTTTAATGACTTTAAAGGCACGTCAGCAATGCACGCGCGCCAAATTCGTGCCACGAAATACGCAGCTCCATGCCTTTGCTATCGAGCTGCTTATTTCGTGGCACGAATTTGGTGCACGCGCATTGCTGATGAGCCTGTGCCTTCAACACCAAACAATTTCTCACAGACAATTATCAAACCAAATTTTCTCTCAGAAAAACCTACCAGCGTCTGATAGCTCTCGGTAAGCTGCTCCATGATTTCATCAATGATAGTGTCTGAAATGTGACTAGCCATAGCCAAGTGGGCTTCCCTGTATGCAAACAATACAATATCCATGTGATAGTGTCTGAAATGTGACTAGCTGTAGCCAGAACAGTATTGTACACATGGAATAATTTTGGATTTAGAACAGAAATGTCAGAATACGAAAAATAGGACAGTCTTTTTTTTCTCGATCTGAATACGCTTCTTTAAAGGCCCATTGTATCATTTGCAATACACTCCTATTAGCAGTGCTTTGCACGACCTGCTTTAGCTTTCTTGGCTTGACCACTGCTAAAGATCGCGACCTTACCGGCGAAGCTCGTGTGTGACATCACTCAACACCAAGCCTGGATGACACTTGCCATGATTGGCCAGATTCTGTCACCTGACGTTGGGTCTATCACACGACCTGCATCTGACACAGTAAAGATGGCTGCGTCCATGCACGTACGTCAACACTGCACTTTAAGCACGTCGTTGCTTTGCCCACTGTCGTCGCGGCGGTTGTGGTTTTACACAGTACATGTAAGTACATGGGCATCGGTGCTTCCACGTTGGATTGATTTCAGACAAATCAGACAAATCTCCGGCAGTTTGTTCAAAATTTCGATACAATTTTTTGGGCGTCGTGGCCATGGTCATGACAGCCGCCATTTTGCTGATCAGTGCAGTATATGCATACGTTAGGAGGCGCGGCGCAATACCCAATTATAATTGGCTATCCGTGCAACAAGCCTAACGATTTTGTAAGCGGTGTGCTGATCGGCTTCGCCGGAAAGGTCGCGATCTTTAGCAGTGGTTAAGCCGAGCAAGCTAAAGCGTGTCAAGAAAAACAAGAAAAAGCTTATTCAAAGTGTTGATAGCAATGGTAACAAACACCACAAATTTATTTCCGTCCAAAATGGTATTTCATGTTGGAAATTGACAACCGAATGTGCTTTTCTAAAAAAGTCCCGTGCACGGGACTTATTTTACCATTCACTTGCACATTCACTTGTTTTATGAAGCATTGATGCATCTATGTAATGTAGCTAAAATTTCTTCAGGCTAGTTTACCAACATTCTTCCTTTGATATGTTACACTCTTATTCCACGAATCTGTAAAACGTTTTATCTTGCAAATAATACCCTTAAAGGCCCTGTAGATGATCTGTTTTTGAGCGATTCTGCGAATAAAACCATTAGAAATCAAAAGAAAGACATCAACAAACTCATCCAAAGAAATTTCAGCTTTGTCAAATGTACCACGTTTAAAAAAACCATGAAAATCCATATGCGTTTTCCTGGTCTTGGCGGGGTGTTTCGATCATATACTGCGTGTGCGCGATCCATAAAAATGCATCGCGTTGGAACACGCTCACGCAGTACATGTACACAGTGCCCATGCATTTTGGACCGCGTAGATGCGAACCAAAAATAAGTAAATCGTTTGCAAACGATCTAAATAATTTCATCTTTATGGATTATTTTTTGGTAAAATTATATCATTTTGAGCGGAAACCTTTCAATGGGTAGTTGCTATTAATTCAATCTTTACTTTCGGAACTTTTCCCCTGTAAACTCGTCGATTACTTTTTGGGGTCATTGCAAATAATACACTGGGCCTTTAAGAGACCACAGTGGCCACAAATGGCCTGCAGTCTAACACCCATAGCGGCCATAAGCAACCACCAGCTCCACAATGTTTGAAAACTTTACATCTACATGCTGTACTTACCGATCCTCTGTCCAACACACTGCATATACATGTACATGTACACCACTACCATCATCACCCAAAATGGTAAACAAGACTACCCGAACCATTGCAAGGTGTACAAGCTATGTTTTAAGTACTGCATGCACGTGAGGAATTCCACAAAATCACGAATTTAGTAAAGACTGTTACAAAAATGGTGTAAGCACACCAGTTTTAACACTTGGTTGCATACAGTTGTATTTATACTTCTGACTTCAACTGTACTTATTTTGTATGAATGTGATGGTTTCTTGTAGCACTTAGTAATATCCGATTTTCATGGCATGAGTCTGGGCATACAGCTTTATCTATGTGCAAATGTATGGTCTCTAATAGGGTAGGTTAATGCAGGTAATCATAAAATAGTCAGTGAAAGTTAAAACACTCAGGGATGCCAGTGGCTCTTACATGTACCTGTACCTTCAGGGACGTTAAAAAATCCACTATCATAACTGCATGTATGTGTGCACATGGACTCGCCAGTACAGTATACTGTACAGTATGTATATGTACATTGACAGTATGCAATGCATAGTTCCGACCTGTCAATCAAGCCAAACCCGCCGACCAATCACAACAGAGCTAGCAGACGGCGCCCACATAGGTCAAAGTGATTCAATCATCACAAACAATAACGCGATTTTCTGCCCATACAGTTTGTATGTTGTATGCGCCAGTGACCGGGTGAATTTTTGTTTCAATGTCTGGCGATTCGCTGTTCAAAGGTAAGAAAGTCATGCATTTTTATGAATATATGTCATCCCTGGTATGGTGCCTGATAACCATTAAAATGAAACAACCAAATATGGTTGAGAAAAATCATAAGAGCCTCACAGTGATACTAACCTGTGACATCTGACTTACTGGAAAGATGCTCTACTAGCTGAGCTTTAATGCACAGTGGTATACTCTCTCGGGTTAATTGAGAAAACCAGAGGGGTATAACACTGTGCCTTATAGCTCAGCTGTTAGACATTTGGTCTTGGGTTCAAATCCCGATGAGGCCTACATGTATATGATTTTTTCTTTTATCCCATGTTTAAATTAGGGAATAAAAGTAGGATTGGCCAGTCTTAAACTTACGTTTAAAACCGGCTTGGGTCCTGGGCGCCGATAATGGCACGAGCCGCCAATTCAAAAATACCTTTTTGTGTAAATCGGTAAAACTCACAAATTAGCTTGTTGTTTTGCCATGTTTTGCATGAATTCACTTTCTATTACGTTCATATGAACTGCTAGCTGTGCGTCAAGTTGTTTTTGTTCGATCACGTGCGTTACGCATAATGCAAGCGTGTTACAGTACGCGCACGCAGATGACCGGGTACTTATTACAGTGCACAATTTGCTTTCAGGAGCATGCAGTTTGCGTGTGCGTTTCCTTGTGCGTGTCCCAGGGTGCGGGCACGGCTGTGAGTCAGGCTCAAAAGTGTTTAAGACTGACTGGGCATTTATCGCTCGTTTAAACCTGCCCACGTGATGTGCTTTCAGCCAAAAGGGATGCATAAACTGTCTAAGGTATTTATGAATTAGAGAATAGAAGTGGGTTTGGCCAGTCTTAAACATACGTTTAAAACCGGCGTATATTTAAAACCGGCTATGGGCCTGGACGCTGATAATGGCCCAAGCCGCAAGCTACGGGCCATTTGCTTTCATGTGTATGCGTACGCATATTCCATATGAGCTAAAACTTATTAGGGTGCCGTGGATGAGAATAAAAAGTGTTTAAAACCGGTCTTTATTGTCCGTCTAAGACTGGCCATGTGACGTGCTCTCAGCCAATAGGGATGCGTAAACTGTCTGAGGTATTTATGAATGTTTCCTACAGCACACAAGGTCAATGAACTGCTTTTTCCTGGACCCAAGATCATTACAGTATTTTACCCCATCCTGTTGGAGATGGCAGCCCCGACTTGCTCCACAACATCCAGCAGGAAGCGTTCAGGCACCTTGGTCTGTTCCTGGCAGACTACATCCAGACTGCTCTTCAAGTCACTATCCTTCATGATGTTAGCACACTGCTTGCTGGCTACATCCATCATGCCCGATGCACTACCCTGTTTGGGAAAATTCAATTAAGTATTTTACAATGTAATGCAACACTAGTCAATTGGCCCACACAGGTTGTTCTGCAAAGCAGCTCTAGGTATAGTACATGTAGTTCAGTGGAGCCTGTACACAATACCAGCCAGTAGATGTGATATGGGATGGTGTAGGGATTCACCATTATTATTAAGTGACCGGCTCTTAGACAGTATGTTGAAAATTTTGAAAAATGAGTTATATACATAGTATACAAATATTGACTACAATGAGGGGCATGGTTAAGATTATAGGCCCAAGGTGATCTCGAAGCCATGACTATGCCCCGAGGCGGAAGCCGAGGGGCACAGTCATGGCTTCGAGATCACCTTGGGCCTATAATCTTAACCATGACCCGAATTAACAGCAGTCAATATTTGTTTTATATACCGAATGTGTATATTTTTGTCATCTGGTTGGTTAAAAGTAACAAGTCACAGTCATGACAGTGGTCCTTCGAATTTCGATTTTTCGAAAGTTGTATATTTACAGCAAAATATTGTAGTATTATCACCTGGCACTTTAGTAGCACATTTCACCTGACACAGTTTTCACTGTAGACCACTTCTCTTATTTTCTTAAGGACTTCATCATCTACGACATTCAACAGACGACAAAACGACTTCGTCGAGATTCCGCCATTACCGTTGTGCTGAATGTTTACGTGAAGCGCCCAGCTGCATAGTTGGTGCACAGCTAACACATGTAATGCGCGCGTCCGGAACCCGCTAAATGACTATGCCTGGGGAATGGCAAAGACTATGCCCGGTGGGCATACGCGCCGGGTCTAGCTGATTCAATGCCCCCACTTTTAACCAATCAGATGACAGGTATCTACGCATGAGGTATATAATTGTATTTGTCGCATTATAAGCTTTAATTTGGTATATGTCCGACCCCAGTGGGATTTTGCATTGTAGAGATATATACAAACATTTTTATATTCAAGATAAATTTAGAAACACGAGAAAATTGCAATGCCCCGACTGGGATTCGAACCTACATGTAGATCCTTGGCATATATGGCCAATTACTCCTGTTGGAGCATCACAACAATCTTGTATATTTGTATACGGTATATTCATACATTCAAATTTAACTAAAGTGTCTCCAAGAAATACAGCCCTTTAAACGTTATGTATATGACCCATAACTTTTCCCATGCCCAAATTTTGACAAGGCAACCGTAACAGTAGAACAACATAAAATTTGTTGTTTTAAGGACAAAAACGAAGACTAAAGACATAAAACTAAATAATGGATACAAAATAATTCACCTTTATCATCAATGTTAATGTTCCTGTATATAAATTATGAAACTATTGATATACTGTAATAGAAGCCAAAAAACAAAAAACAAAAAACAAAAATTCACTTTCTTGACAAATTTTTCACCCCCTCAACAATAGGACGGCTCTGTATATGTTTATGCTCTGCACTCGGATCTGTTTTGTTTTATTTTTCACGCTTTCACTTCGACATGACTCATTAAATTCAAGATGTATTTATGCGAGATATATCAAAGAGAAACAAAATGTACAAAATATATTAGTCTATCACATCTAAAAAGAAAAATCTGCAAAACAAGTTTCTGTTTTCATACTACACATATTGAACCATTGTAGACGCGTATGAAAACGTGTACAATGGTTACATGTCACAAAAGTATCCATGTCAGTATCCAAGACAGTAGCGAAACCCGTTTTGCAACGTCACTGATTCTGATGTGAATATAGATGTCATGATTTCATGCGCGTTTTGTGATGCATAAACCGTTGACACGTTTTCATGAGTACTGAAAACGGTCCTCAGAAGTTTAGCATAAAAATGTTTAACTGTTTTGCAGATTTTTCACTTCATGTGTGACGGATTTTTAAAAATTGTAAATTTTTTATGTATATTCTGTAAATATAGATCAAATTTAATGTGTCAGGCCCAAATGAAAGTGTGAAAATCAGCTGAAAACAGGGCCAAGCACTAAGCAGATTTGAGCAATATGTATATGCAAATGAATGTATAAATAGTCACACAATGTGAAAACCATTTGAGGGTGTGCATTAACTTCAACAGTTACCATTGACATATCCATATTCGTAATTTCGTCGCTTTGTGAAACCTCTCTATTGAGTTTATTACTCCAATTTAAGTATAAAATTCTGTGCACAAAGAGTACCTACAGGAATGCCATATTATATTGCTTGGAAAAACAAGTACATGTACAACCCTGCAGCTAGACTGAGCCGGTCAGAATTCCCAGGCAAAGTTCGCCAGTTTTCTAGGGGCGTGTTTGTTTCATGACAGATCCGAATCCAGATCCCGATCTGTTTTACCGCGCAGAAACAAACGAAACCGCTCTCAACTCGGATCTCAAATCACGTGAATTGCAATTTATTTACCAAATTTGTCAAATTTCTGTACCAAATTTCTCCCACGACATTCGTCGTAAATAAACAAGCATTCTAAATTTGTTTCTATCGTGTGTTGCCTCTGAAAACTGAAACGACACGGTTTTACTCACACAAAATCTCCACGATGTTTACGTCGCCATTTTGGATCTAGCGCTGAACCTTCTCTCGAGAAGGATTCCACAGATCACAGATCTCGGTCAGGATGTGCGCGAAGTGAACGAGTTCACCTTGGATCTGCGCGGATCTGAATCTGGATCCGTCCGAAACAAACACGCCCTAGGCTGTGTGCACTGGGCACATGACTTGGTTAGTTTTTATCAAACAAAAATATTTTACAAAAAATAATCACCTTAACTTGCCAATTGACTGGCGAATGTAACCCTACCTGGAGTTGTTTTTCAATGATAGTTCTCAGCTGGTCTGCCATTTCATTCAGTTTAGCCTTGAGGTCACTGCTTTCAGCTTTCAGCGCCACTTGGTGAAGGGCTGCTAGTAACTACCGAAAAAACAAAATAAATCACATTCTTTCAGGCGCACTGATTTAGAATTTTTTTTTTACTTCCAGCTGCTCACCTGTACACACAAACAAACAGTGGCCTTCAATTAATTATGTTACAGACCTTGACAAATTCCGGAAAGAAAAAGTAAAGGCAAAGTTTCACGTGATTTATCGGAACCAGAATCTGGTTCCGATAAATCATGTGACCTTGATTTTTTTTAAAGATGCTCAAAAACAGCCAAATTCTGTGGTTTCCTTTCAGGTTCTCTTCAGTCTATTTCGGAAAGATTTTCAGAATCAGGTATGGGTCTATTTCGAGCCCAAAATAGCCCAACAAAGCCGGTATGTCCCTTTAAATGGAGTACTCGCCGAACCGCCGCTCAGTGGGTTTGTGTCGAGTACATCAAACTCACTGTAGTTTTTATCATGCCATTTAACTGAGTGGGATGCAGTTAGCCCCCTGCACCTAGAGCCACCTCCGAAGACAGTCTGGAGCATTTTTGGTAACAAAGTTTTACTTTAGTGAAGCACCTACGACGTTGAATTAACGGACCAACGCTCTACCCCATAGGCCATATCTTCCTTTCGCAAGGGTCTTTCCTGTGCACATATACTTCGCTTGCCAAGAACCCTTGCTGAATCGACTGGGTCTGGGCTGTATTACAGGCCTAGGGCTGTTCAACCAATGAGAGACAAGATATCTTTTGACCTGTATCTTTTGACCTTTTAACGAAGCTGTTTCGAACATTCATCTCGTGTGTTGTTTATCTCGCGACATCGTAGCCGCAATTACCACAATTTGTGTGGGGGAGATCTTTTTATGGTATGTATATCATTTTATCTTGCACGCAGTATAAATGTTCGTAACTGAAGGAAGACTTACTATATTTCGCTAAAAGCTAAACGCAGAATCTCTGAATAAAGATAGGCCCATTAAAAAAAAACCTTACAATGACTGTTCATTTAAACATTAGACCTCACCCCCTAGTAAAAGTGGACGCTACCACTAAACGGAGCAAGGCGCGTGATTGGCTCTTGCTGTTGGCAACAGGTCCGTGTAGCTATGATGCATTTTGAATGTCGCGCTACGTGCACGTCTGCTTTAGTATATCGGTACTGCATGCGATGACCGAGAAACATGCGCTGCGCGTGATTGGTCAGTTGCGATCACTGTCACTGGCTAATCAATATTCATATATATTCCTGAAATACAGCCCAGACCCAGTCGATTCAGCAGGGGTTCTTGGCAAGCGAAGTATGTGCACAGGAAAGACCCTTGCGAAAGGAAGATGCATAGGCCATTGCATTAGAATACTCCAAACAATCGCATAAACCCCTGCGCGTCGTGGTTTTATTTACATTGTTGACGTCATCTCTCATTCAGTCTATTAAAATCAATGGTAAACAGGTTCTAAGATTTCAATTGTGGATCTTTCTTACCAACTTGGAGTTATCTGCATCCAGTATAAAGTCCTGTGCCTTCTGAACATCAGCCTTTATGCTGCCTTCATTGCAGTCGGCAAGGTTCTGCACAGTGTCCTGGTTCTGAACTACAAGTTTGTCCACCATCTGAGACCAAACAAAAAACTCTTGCATGACCCGATTGTTGCCCAATACCGAGATGAAATTTCATAAACCTGTTTTTTATTAGAAAATGCTGAATTGGGAGTCAATTTCACAAAGACCTGCGATGCATATTGCAAGTGCTTAAATCTATCGCAACTTGCCAAACCCTTTGCAAGTTTATGATGAGTTTTTCAATTGCATTTCACAAAACGCGTTGGGTACACGTCACAAGTTGTGGGCAGAACCACTATATATGCAGAGCGATTATCTATTTGGTATTCGTAACTTTGCAAAGGGTTCATCAGTTGTTATGACATGCTGCAATAGACCGATCCAGTAAGCTCCGCCCAATTTGGAATTGACCAATCCAGCCTCAGGTTGAGGTAACCAAAAAGTGGATCTCCATTTTGGTTAGCTAAGTCCTCAACATTTTGTGCACAGAGCTACGGCAAACTGCAGCACTAGTGACGCAAAAACACCATAAACATCATTTTTATCAGCGCAGAGGACCCTAGCCGGTTTGAAACGGATTGTATAAGACTGGCCAAACCTACTTTAATCCCTTCATAAATGTGTTTTTGTGTAAAACTCACCAAAATTAGCTTGTCGTTTTGCTATGTTGTGCATTCACTGCGTTCTAGATGTCTGTCGAGTTGTTTTTGTTCGATCGCGCGCATTACACGTAATGCAGGCGTGTTGTACGTGCACGCACAGGACTGGATACTTAAAGGCACAGGCTCATCAGCAAAGCGCGCGCGCCAAATTCGTGCCACGAAATACGCAGCTTCGTGCCTTTGCTACACGGAGCTGCGTATTTCGTGGCACGAATTTGGTGCACGCATTGCTGACGAGTCTGTGCCTTTAAGTGCACATTTTGCTTTCGAGCGTGCAGTTTCTGTGTACGTGTTTTAATACGCACTAACCAGGGCGCAGACACTGACGCACGGCGCGACTCTACTGCACACGTGCCTCACATATGTGGTATGTTGCTAGGCAACAAGGGCAGAGCTTACTGGATCGGTCTGTTAGTGTATTAAGTTGGCACACTTTTTACGTGGGCCAATAAACCAAATTGGAACCTCAGAAAGGTTAATATTTGTAACAAACATTGGCCAATGATTGATTTTGGATTGATTATTGTCAGTCTTCAAATTATATGCCGTCTGCAATTCGAATGTAATTTTTCTTTAAGACAGTTTCCATTTTTAGAAACTGTCTTGGGCAGCTTGTTTTTGTTCTTTTGGAAGAGTACACATTACAAATTTGCTTCGTTGAATTAAGTGTTCTCTTTGTTGAATGAAGTCATTTTACTTCATCAAACAAAGGAGAGATTGTAATCTTGTCAAATGAAGAGGCATGCATTCAAATCTCTTCGTCGAATCATCATTGAATCTTTGTCGAACAAAGCGATTTCCCTAATGTCAGCGGCGTCTATGTTTTACCTGGTGGGATGTAGTATACAGGAATCCCTGTTGCAGCCTGAAAGCCTGATCATCATGGAACTTGTGTTGACTGTGGTTCCTCTGAAGCAGGCTTTGAATCCGTAGCAGTGAGGCTGAAGTCTTTTCTGGTTGTGACTTGAGCGCAGTGGTCACATCATGGACTGGTGTTGGCATGTATTTCAGAGTGTAGTTTCTGCAAATAGTCACAAAGTCTCATTATGAATCCAAACATTCTGGGGACCATTTCCTTGCATATCTACCACAAGTGGGTCCAGTTAAATCATCAACCCATAGAGAGTTCAGAGTTGGTGATTAGAGTCACAATATTAACTCCCCTTGGAATTAAAGGCACAGGCTCTCAGCAATGCGCGCGCGCCAAATTCGTGCCACGAAATACGCAGCTCCATGCCTTTTCTATGGAGTTGCGTATTTATGCACGAATTTGGTGCTCGCGCATTGCTGAAAGCCTGTGCCTTTAAAAGTTGACCCTCAAGAATTATTTGTTCAAACTCTAACCGAGGCCAGGGTCACACCGATTATGACATCCCAATTTATTGTAGTATTACTGTAGTACAATTATGAGATTTTGTGTGCGTGTGACCCCAAATTTATTGTAATCGTATCATAATCTGTTAACGATGAGAATTCTAATCATTCAATTGTAATCCAATTGTAATCCAATTGTAATCCAATTGTAATCCAATTGTAATCCAATTGTAATCCAATTGTAATCCAATTGTAATCCAATTGTAATAAAACGTGTGTGACCCATCTCATAATCATATTACAATCCATCCCAAAGCCCCTGCGGTAACCTTCCCTCAAAGTGCGTGCGTGCACTTTTTTTTTCACTGCGCGCGCCTACATTCCCATTTAGTACAGGGTGACTTTTCCATTCACGAGTGCCAAGTGCGCACGGTGCGGTGAGGCAACAAGCACGCACATGCAAGACAGGGAAAGCCACTACAGTGGAGGACGAGATGTATTACAACGGATGTGTATATGAGTGACCCGACTTTATTACAATACAATTACAATCCGATTACAGTAAGTTTGACCCCGTTCATCATTGGAAATATTACAACCGCATCACAATCGAGTAAATATTTAAAGAATTTTCTTGTGTGACCCAACATTGACTATTCACCCTCAAACAGTTTTTTATTTGTATACTCCCCTGCAGAATTTAAACATCCATGGACCCAGTAGTTTTTAAAACCATGGAAATTCACGTTTTTTGTTTTTTTTAACATTGATACATTCAAACTTCAATTTTTAATTGTCAGAATGAGCTCTTAGCTGGTTACTTTATGGTACACTCAGGCCCACTCAAGGACTTGTTCAAACAATATGGGCATTTAAACCAGCTTTTTTAATTAGACGATTTTAAGGCTAAACTATTTCATGGAGACCATAAATTTAAGCACTGCTAAACATTTGCTAGCTTCAGAGGTAAAATTTACTAAAACACGATGCAAAAATACCAATTTCCAAGCATGCACATGCTTAAAGATAGTATACATGATTGGTAAACTGTTACAAATAGTTTTATCCCCCTGTGTGATTGAAGATATGCATAATTAAAACCAACCTGAGCAAAAACCAGCTCCGTACTTCGTCTAACTTTTGAGAAAACAGTCAAAAAAGGGTTTGCAGTCATTTCGCCCCAAAACCACTTCGCCCTGAACCACTTCGCCCTGAACCACGGCCTGTGCACGAAGTGGTTTTGGGGTGAAGTGGTTTTGGGGCGAAGTGGCATTTGGGCGATGTAGTGTTTGAACGAAGTAATTTAGGGCGAAATGGCACTCGGGCGAAGTGGTTTGGGGCGAAATGCCACTTGGGCAAAATGGTTTTGGGGCGAATTGAATTTTTGTCTCATTAGACGACAACTAATTGTTTTACTCATTTCTCAAAGACTATAGCACTTCAGACAGAACCATTTCAGGGGAAGTTTTCTACGGTGATCATGTTTATATTGTGTGTGTTAGGCGTAAATCTGTGAATATTTCTGATTTTTTAGATTACCAATCATGTATACAGCCTTTAAGAACGCCGAGGCCGTGAAACAGCAGGAACAGTTACATGTAGCACAAGTTTTCTGCTTCATTAAGCACACGTTTTTAGCTAGCGCTCAAGAATCGCCATGAAATTTGCCCCTGTTTCAATCCTACTGCAGCAAAAATTGACTTTACTCGATCTTAAATTATCTTAAATTATCGAAAATTTTGACTGACCTGCATTGTATGCCTAAAAATGGGCTGTATACAAAAAGGATATTTAATCACATTCAAATTTATTCCCCTGGAGCGGGAGACTCATGTTGGAGACTTGATGACTAGTTTTTATTTCAAGTCATAAATCAATCTTATTTCCCAAGTCCAATCACAAGTCATTTTCTCCAGAGTCAAGTCACAGGTCAAAAACCAAAAACTGACTTGACCCCAAGCCAACAAGATGAGAGACCAGCTCTGCCCTGGTAGTACTGACCCATGGGCTAATTATGTATAACCGCCCCCAAGACACTCGCACATTTTAGAGCTGCATATGCAGTTCCCCGTCGCGAAGGGATAGGGTCTAGTGAATTCATACTTACTTTTCCAGTGCATTAGCGAGATCATTTAAACCAACGTATGTGATACCGTTGCAGTCCAGTTTGACTGTGTGTAACTTGGTGTTGAGCTGCAGGGCCTTTGCAAGCATGCGTGCTCCGATATCGCCCATACCATTACCACTAAATGGAGAGAACAAAATATTTAATATATTTATTCAATTTAAATCTTGCTGGTACTAAAATTAAAGAGAAATCATGTTGTCGAACCTCAAAAATAAGAGCACTGTTAGGCGCGAGGTAAAAATATAAACGGTCTGTATACCGGTAAACGATTTCGAGTTAATCCCGCTTAAAATCGTTTCTCTGTTGACAGAAAACCGTGTGCCGGTTTGAAGGGAACCGTTTCCAACTTGCTGGGTTGGTCGATGATTGACAGGTTTACAACTAGCCGCCTGCATGAAGGGAACAAAAGGCTGCTACTGGTTGACGACTTCAAAGGGAGCCGCTTGACCCTCCAGCCGGGATCACCCCGGGGCATGAATGGGTTGTGGTTAAACACCCTTGTTCGGGCGGTCACGTGATAAACAGTGGCAGTGAGTCAGCCAGGAGTAGTCACACCATGGTCACACAATGGCCCGTAATCCGATAAGCTCTCTATTGTTCAGCGAACGTGGGCCGGGTTGAACATTGCCAATTATCCATCGTTTGGTCAGACAAGTTGAATCGTTTGCTTGTTCACTGCAAACCGTGCAACGGTGTATCGTTTATGTACCGTTTCCCGGTATACAGACCGTTTCTGTTTAATACAACAGTCTGCTTATAACATGAGAAATCTTAGGTCTCAACTCATTGTTCTTTATTATTTGTTATTCTTGATAATACAAGGTTCCTCTTATAACACGATCGTTTGCAAAATTCCAAAAAGGACCTCTTATTAACAATGTTCAATTGTACTAGAAAAAATCTATACAAGCAAGTAGGTACTCAAGATGCATCTATAATGGCTCGGACTGGATTAAAACCCAGTCTTAAGTCTGAGACACATATTGTCTTAATTGAATTTATGACATCTTAGCTACGACACATTGAAAAATGTCTTGCAATATCCAAAGTTAAGACATCATAACTAGTAAGACCCGTTTGTATTTATTGTGAATGGCATTTTAATCGCATTCGGAACAGTCGCGCATGCGCATTACATTACTTGCCAGTTGTTGCTGCCAGCCGTACATGTGGTAATTGCATAAACAAATGTTGAGAACACTTTTGTAATTAACATAAGGCCCAGCTTGAAATGTAATTACCTTTCAGTGAAAACTGAGTTTATTAAGAAAGACAAACCGTCAAAAAATGAACTTGTGATCTTTGCCACAAGGCTCCTTTTTCCCGGAACTGAGCAGGAAATATAAAACAAATTTTTAAAGACATAATTTACGACACATATTAGATGTTATAAATGTTATGTGTCCTAGGACACAAGTTAGGACACATACATTTTTAAATAGCAAGGCAAAATAATCTTTGATGTCTTAGTGATTGATGTCAGAGTTTGGATGTCCTAAATTTCTTTATTGTAATCCACCCCTGGCATATCCTTTTGGCAAGGCCTTATGGCTTTGGGGTTTCATTGTTTGGTAAGTAACATGCGAGACAATTGGGCGTCTTGAGCGGAGTATACCAAGGCTGCGCGGACGTTATGCCTTCTGTCTTGCCATAAAGCCTTTTCCGAACTGGCTACTGCTACATTATTCATTACATTCAAGTAGTTGACCGTTACGTGCAATGTCACAACAACATTACCTACACCCTACTCTACACAAACAGATTGAAAACAGATCGAAAACTGTTAACTGAGCCAATTTGTTTAAATTTGACAAATTGTTTATTACAAGTTTTATACGGAACAAATACAATTTCCATTTGATTTGATATTTTTGCCATTTAATTTACCCAGTGAATTCAAAAGCGTAAGCCTACCTCCCTTCTTTGTAGGAGCTCACGACGTAATTTGCATAGGGTGACCTGCTCGTGATTGGCTGATTTCGCTACCAATTTTGGTAGCGATTATAAAGAAAAACATAAGAATCGCCCCTCAATTCGAAAAAGGCCAAGTGAAATGAGACACTCGGCGTGTGTAGACTATACTAAAGTCACCAAATCGCCCAAATTCACGAGGCCTTGTCAAAAGGCTACCCCTGGCCGCTACACCACCCTGATTACGCCATTAAAAATGGGAGAAAAATAAGCACAATTTGAAGTTTGCAAGACGACAAACCTTTCTTAGTGTAGATTGACAACACTAATAATAATAACAATAATAATAACAATACATGTATCACTTAAAGGAGCATGACCAGAGTTTTTGGAAAATAGTTTTCGATGTAACTTACCAATATTATCAAGTAACTCCCATACACACCTCCCATGTCCCCAAAACCCGAAAACATTCGCAATTTCCAGTAAAAAATTGAACAAAACTATCGAGTATGCTTTCAGCGGATAAACGTTGATACTGGAAAATTAGTTTACAAATAATCGGTGGATTTTCGACGATATCCTCGGAAATATGCGGCCTAGAAGCGCGGGAGTTTCAGTTTCGTAATCAGAAAAATATAACGGATGTTATGATATAAAAATCTCATGACCCATAAGGTAAGTCCCGGGGAGTTATGGGTAAAAAAAAGTGATCTGGTCACACTCCTTTAATGCTGCAAAGGGACGACACACCGGTAAGACTTTACCAAACTACCACCGAAATTTCGGCTAAAAGACACCAAAATTCTGTTACCCAAAGGTTCCAGACCTAAGAGATATGGTTCTCGATTTGAAAAAGATGGATTTTTACCTAAAACAATGGATTGTGACTTTCAAAATATTGGGGCTACACCAAATTGTCGACCTAATAGAGCGCGTCATCCTAATAGGGCTCTCTACGCAAAAAGTGTCGCCCCATTGGATAAAATAGAAAAATAAAAAAAGGCATTTATATAGCGCTTTTAGCTAAAAGATCAAAGCGCTGAACATGGGAAAAACACAACAATTAAAGATTAAACAAATACAATTTAAGTGATTTCCTGAAAGCAATTTCAGTGGAAGAATCTCGTATGCTCTGTGGAATCATATTCCACTCCTTATGGCCAGCAAACGAGAAGGACTTTTCGCCAATTGTTTTGGAGCAGTAAGGTACATGCAAACGGGTTGTGTCAGAGGAGGACCTGAGTCTCTCACTACAATTTTGTGTGTGGATATACGACTGCAGAATGATCCCCAGAACTCAACAATGTTAATCTTCTCACCTGATGTCAATGTCAGTCAGTGTCGTGTTGCTCCCCAGTGCATTAATGACTTGGATCGTCTCGAACTTCATCTTATTGTCTGCTAGAGACAAGGTATGCAGGGACTGAACAAAATCAAATATTCATTTTAGGTGTTACAGCTTGACCACACAGACAATGGTTCAATACCTACATGTATATGCTGCACAATATGAGACTGAGCGACTCCAAACCCCTCTACACTTCAACACACTCGTTCCTTTTGTTATTGTACATGTATGACTCCCCAAAAACCTGAAAGGAACTTCCTTGGATGTTTTACACACAATAGGGAACAATGGAAGGGGTGAGTCACTCGGTCTCATACTGGGCAATTCCGTAGTGACTGACGTTACAGGTTTTAAGACATATTGTTCTGTATTCCCCAGGTTAATCAAGGGTGATCCCCAACTTCTATCTAACTGAATAGCTAAGCCCCCATTGCTGTTAAAATAACTGTCACTTTGTTTACTAATGCAATATTGTATGCAGGGGAGCTCATTAAATGTGCGTGACTGACGTTACAAAAAAAGGACATGCAAAAAAATCAATCATCTTTATTTTCAATTTCTTCTCAAACTACATTCAAAATGGTTATTTTACCCCTCAAAATAGAAGAGTTGGACCTAACAAACACCATTTGGAGTCAGAAATATTGCATCAGTATATGTGTACACATGAAAATATGCGTGACTGATGTTACATGTGACTGACGTTACATTTTCTGTCATTACAACTTATAACAAAAAAGTGGATACCACAATACCTACAAAACGGACAATACAAAGTGTCCTATACACATTTACAACCTTAAAGGCATACTCTAAACATCCTATGTAGTTTCTAAAAAAAAATTGGGGTTTTATTGTTTTCCTCATGTCCACCTATTTGCGGAATTGCCCTACTATCTTGCACCAAATGCCTACTGTACATGTATACAATGTAATATTTTCTAATGGTGGGTGTTTTTACAAAGTTTGAGAAATTGGGACTTGAGGAGAGCTATGAGAAGGCACACAACATGTATGTATGCAAGTATCACTATCTTGGTATTGGAAGTTGACAAACTACCGGTAGTTCCCTTGGCTGCCAACTTCCGTTACTCTTGGGAGCTACAAGTACATGTATTATGAACTATCCATACTCGTAATTGATACTCGTTTCAAGCTGCCTTCGTAAATACAACGAAAGATTAGGACAAATACTAAGAATTTGACATTCCATTACATGTACGTGTTCAGTGTTTACACATAGCGAGCTCGATATTCATGCCGTGCAAACGCGTAGCAGATAGCAAGTTGTGTATAACGTCACAAGACCACAGAAACCTGTGATGTAACCGACGCACTATCCGTATCCCTGCACTTGCAAAACCTCTCTATTGTCTCACACGATCACCTTCTGGAAAAGCTAACCAAGAAGTCACAAGGATGCGAGCTATAAACACATCAGGACAACATGAAAGCCTGTTAATCCGATACTGATCTCTTACTGTCAAAGTTCTTATACTTACCAATTCCTCATTTTGGATGACTTGTACGATGGTGTCTAGCACCTTGAGAAGTTGCCTAGGAGAAGGAGAAAAGAAACATAATACTCTGGCACATTTCATGTCTGTTGACCTGTCTTGAGACCAAGACCAGTCTTGACTGCTACAACAACATTCTGAAGTAACTATCTTCCAAGTAATAAAGGAAGTACACCGAGCAACAACAAAAAACAAAAAAAATTATCTACTTTTTGATTGAATTTTTAGCACACAGAAGCTTTATGTGAATATTTTGATGTCAACTTAATTACAGAAGAAATTTTCAAATTTTAATTAAACTGAAAATGTGTGTTTCTTTTGTTGTTCAGTATAATAGTCTGAGGTGACCTTACTTTTGTATGTGTACTTTGTTATGTACACACCCACACTCACATACAAGTGCAAAATGTATATGTACTCATCAAAGAAAGTTAAGTACCATATTTCACACGCATGCTACACAAAATTATCAAAACCTAACAATTTAATGTTCTTTCCATTATTTCATCAAAGAACCGAGAAGCGTTTACAGGAAATTCCATGTCAAATTGTGAAGTGAAAACAAAGCTAGAGGGCGTTACACTCAACAACCCTCTAATTTCAAAATCACAACAACAGTGACTCCGACAAACTGTTAGTAATGCATATTGGAAAGAACATTAAATTGTCAGGTGTTGTCATTTCTGTATGGCATGCGTGCGAAAAACCAGTCCTTGACTTTTCTGACGGGTATAGTTTTGCTCTGACCATTCCAGTAGTTTCCAGCAATTTCCGGACAAACTAAATTTTGTTTACACCATGCTTCTGGCCATTTCTCGTTTTCATGTGACCCCATGAGACGTGTTCTATGAAAGAGGTTATGACGTATAAATATATAAAGTTCTGGATATTTTCGGATTTATCCCCTTCGGTCACAGGCATTTAGGACAGATAAAAAAAATCCCTTTAAAAAAACATGCACAAATGTACACATGTGATCAAAGGGGATATTCTAATATGTTGTACATGGAAGGAACTTTCTAGAAACTTGGAGTTTATTTTTTTAGAGGTGGTTGTAATCATAGAAATCTGCAGAAAATATAAAGTACATGTATATCAATACGAATAAGTGATTATCTTTTTATGGATTAAGACCCAGGGACCGCTGGGGTGAATAATTTCGATACAGATGTGGACAAATGTCCATGAGTTTGGAAAATCTGGATGCAGTGAAAAGAAACTTGGCTTCACCGGGATTCAAACCGCGGACCTTCTGCTAAACGTGCAGACGCCCTACCTATTGAGCTCTAGGGCAACTGGTGGTCTCGAATGCAGACGCCCTTCCAATTGAGCTATGAAGCCAATTGGTAGTCTCGAATCATGGTAGTGCAGTTGTTTCTTACTGATTGGGATTGGCCATCACATGAGCTTAGTCCTACAGAGGGATAAACCCTTGAATGAGATAACCACCCCTAACAGAGATCATTTGCCCCAATTATTATAAGTATGAAGGTCCGCGGTTCGAATCCCGGTGGAGCCAAGTTGCTTTTCGCTGCATCCAGATTTCCCAAACTCATGGACATTTGTCCACATCTATATAAATACAAAGAGGACTTGGGATATTGGACAGGATTTTCGATGGGACTTTGCAACTTTATTCCGGAAGAGACATTTCTGTGAACTGGGTGTTCAGTTCAGTATTTTGGGTTTCTGATTGAAACCATGTTGCAACAGGAATCACAAATCTTGCGTCCCTCTCTGTTCGTCTGTAATTTGTTGTGGAGGTAATTTGGCCCAGTGTGCCATGCTTGCTCAGCATCATCAAGGACTTGAAAGATCTTGTTCAGATTTTTCCAGAAAATGGATTTCATTCTAACCTAGCAATCATATAAAATGCCTCCCCAAAATACTATCCAAGGGACGTAAACAGAAAATTTGCAATCTCCAATTTGAATGTGGAAGCAAAACGGTTGCAGTGTTCTCCACTGCTGGTTTTGTCCGGGGGTGCCGCCCGGACAAAATTATCGCACGTACCATTAGCGCCGGACAAAAATTTGCCACCCGGACAAAAATAATAAATTTTCCCCTCTAAAACACTGAAAGTACAGCCAAGTCATTCCAAAATTAGGTGTAAATTCACCAAACGTGATTCGCTAACCACTATATCGTTCACTTACCACGCAAATCTATCGTATTAGCGTCCATAACAGTTACATGCATTTGTTTTGAACAGCCTCCTCAAATGCTACGGGCGGATCCACCCCCCTCCCCCGACTAAGCGACATTGGCGCGCCCGGACAAAATCTGTACCAGTGTACAACACTGGGTTGGTGTAATCACTGCACTAGTACTGCTTTATGGAACGGATAAATTAGTTTCCAAAACATCGGTGGTTTTTGACGATATCCATGAAAATATACGGATTGAGAGTGCGAACTTTCAGAATGGTAATGAGGAAAATATGGCAAATGATATGGTATCAAAATCTCAACACCCATGAGAAAAAATGGGGGCTCAAAAATGTGATCTGGACACGCTCCTTTAAAGGCCCATGGATCATTTGCAATGACCCCAAAAAGTAATCTACGAGTTTACAGGGGAAAAGTTCTGAAAGTAAAGATTGAATTAATAGCAACTATCCATTGAAAGGTTTTCGCTCAAAATGATAATAATTTTACCAGAAAATAATCCGTAATGATGAAATTTTTCAGATCGTTTGCAAACGATTTACTTATTTTTGGTTCACATCTACGCGGTCCAAAATGCATGGGCGCTGTGTACTCCGTGTGCGTGTTCCAACGCGATGCATTTTTATGGATCGCGCGCACACGCAGTATGTGCGCCGCAGAGTGCATGACGCAAGCCACAAAGTACCCGATCAACTGAGAACGAATATTTGAAATGCCCCGCCAAGACCAGGAAAATGCATATGGATTTTCATGGTTTTTTAAACGTGGTACATTTGACAAAGCTGAAATTTCTTTGGATGAGTTTGTTGATGTCTTTCTTTTGATTTATAATGGTTTTATTCGCAGAATCACTCAAAAACAGATCATCTACAGGGCCTTTAACTGAGCTGTGATCTCTATTTTTGTAGAGTGATTTACATTCGCAGACAGTTCAGAAAGTTCTTGACCATAACAACTTACTTGTATTTCAGTCCGCACATGTTCTTGCTAATGTCGAGTGACTGGAGCGTCTTGTTCTGGCCAATCCAATCTACAAGATGTGCAAGCTCTTGATTGAAGTCATTATTGCTCACATTGAGGCTGGCGATGTTATTCACAGGGGCTATACTTCCAGCAATAACCATAGCTCCTTCTGTCTTCAACTATTTATTGATGCAGCACACAGATAAATAAGGTCAAGTGTTAGTTACTACAAATCAGAAAAATATAGAATTACGTATTAAACAACAAGCGTAGTGCTAGATTGACACTAAGCTTTTTAATGAGTTTACGTACGTACATTTAATGCGCATCACTGACAAAAAGTGGCATGGCGGGAATTTTGAGAAAAGACATACTGCAAATCACAGAATGACAAACACACTTTCACCCAGTTGATTTATGTGGTTTCATTCGCGTTGTTTTACTCCAAAATTTTTCTGAAGGTCGATTTCACTAAACTCTTCGTAAATTAAGGTCCATAATAAGACTTGCAATGGATCGTAGGGCTCCGATGGATCGTGGCTACGATGGGTGCTGGGGTGGATTCCACCAAACCTATCATAAGCGTGATGCGTTCGATGATTGATTAGGGATATTTGCATATTTACTCTAAGACTGTTTGCTGTGCTGAGTTATGTTTTTAATAAAACGGTCATCGGCTACACGAGTTCAAAATGTCTCTGTGTCCGTTCTGCATAGTGCAAGCGCGTGCGTTGAATGCGGTGCGAAGCTTTTGGGATGCGTACATGTACTATACATTTCGTGTAGTTACCAGGCGCGTGAGTGCTTCGCGTTTTACGCATTTTTAAGTCACGCGTAGGATGAGTGTATAACACAGTAGCATCATTCAAATTTTTATTCCACGCTTACACGACGTTGTGGCGGACATAAACAATGGATAGCCATCTGCAGCGTAGCTTCCATGTTTTTAAATGGAGAAAAAACATTGGAGAGTGACCAGTTTTGAAGCGACACTTTTTGTCACCTGCTAAAATCGTATGTACAAAATTTTACATTTTCTCTTGTTTATATCGCTTAGCATAGAATCTATTAAGAGTGGCAATAAGTTTTTTGGGGAGACAAAGTTCGTCTCGTCTTCCAAAAACGGCAAAAACCATGACCATCGTCGTTGGTCAAAATGTACGCTACGATGACCCATTGCCTCATCGTAGCTTAACTAAGGTGTGTTGCCATGGCAGATATGCATCGTTACACTAATCACAAGTCTCTTAAAATCGTTCTAAGGATGCAACACGAGTTACGGAGCGGTAACCCATCACTTCGCGAGTTACAAAGGATCGTAAGCGTTAGTAAAATCGACCCCACGCCACTTTTTTTTTCATAGTGGTGCATCGAATTTACGTGCGTCAATACGTAAAATTGACTAATGTTAATCCAGCTTTACACAAGAAAGGAGGTAGGTGGAAATCAACCACCACATAAAGACTAAAGATGCTGATGTATGCACTATGTACCATGCTGCTTCAGCAACATCCTCAGGCCCGCTTCAAACGTCGCGCTTATGCCGTGTCAAAATAAATTCAACTTGGCACGACGTTGGTACGACGTTAGCACAGCAGTGGTTTCAAACGTCAAACTTAATTGCAAACTCCCAGTCGAGCTTAAATACATCCAACATGGCGGATGAGTATTATGCACGTCATGGACGTTGTGCACGTGCGTTTTCCATTCTATCTATTGTACGTCGCCATTTTATTATTTTGATGCACTTGTTTGTTGGTTATTTATTTACTCACATACGCGCTGCGAGCATGCGCATTCCTAGTCGGAACAAAATTGTGGACCAACTTCGAACTGGATTTAAATTCGACACGGCAGAAGCACGACGTTTGAAGCCAAGCCGTGCTTGTGCCGCACTAAATTGAGTTAGCATGGCAGACCCTGTCAAGCTAAAATCTTCTGCCGTGTCGAACTCATTTTGCCGAGCCAAATGGCTTCAAACGTCGTGCTTGTGCTCAAGTTAAATTTAATTCGACATGGCATAAGCGCGACGTTTGAAGCGGGCCTTACCGTTTTATATATTTCTGGAATAAATCAGGAGTACATGTAGATTAGTAAGTTTTCTCATAATAAATGAGGTTTTGTGGGGTGTTTGAGGGGTGCAAATATTTAATTTGGTAAGGATATTTGCAGAAACTATATTTGCAGAATGGACGCCAAGTCAGCACACAATTTCACGCACACCTTGTCCACCATTCTCTGCCACTATGCTTGAAAAATCAACTGAATTACTTTAAAGTGCTTAACAGGTCCTACTTCACCGCGGTGGATACACGTGCATGTCACAGGTAAAAACTAATAAAAGTATGACTTAAGTAGGAAAATTTGTTTGACTGATATTACACGTTACGACGTACATGTACCTCATTGCTACTGAAGTCAAGCTCCACCTCATGAAGGTTGTTATTGGAGCCGATGCCAAGCAGCACTTCCCTGCAGTGTAACAAAGGTCACACCAAAAAATGTTTAATCCGAATAGATATAAAACTCAATATCTTGGTTAATTATATAATATTGGATGGGTTTGAGATTGACATGATAATATACCGCATGATTCATGAAAAAAAAGGACGAGCCGAAGGCGAGTTTGGTATTTTAATGACAAGTGTGGTATATTCTAATATCACCCGAAAAGACATCCAATATTATTATTGTTATATAAAATGAACCTTCTATCTTTGTTTTGTAAGATTTCCGCTGTATGTCTTTTTGTGTTGAAAACTTTAGTTCTTTTCACGGTTTACAAATGCATGCGCTTTTGTTACTGTTGTACAGTATTTTTTGTTACTGTACACTGGCACGCATTGCACGCATTGCGTGTGTTCGTGGTGCGTCCAGCATGCATGCACATCGAATCTGTGCTGCACAGTATTACACAGAAATGCACGGTGTCCGCAAAAGCTTCATTTTATATAATAATACATGATACCACTTTTCAAGCCTTAGGTTAGTCTGGTACCCGGATCAAAAATTCTTTGACTAGACTGAATTTAAGGTCCGGCAGCCGCCAATTCCGCCATTTTGAAACAGGAGGAATTCCTCCTTTTTCCGAAGGTTCCCGAAGTTACCCGAATGCACGTCCGGTCGTTACCGTTTTATCGTCGGGTACAATTCGTCATTGTTTCGAGAATTTGAATTGACGTCGCGTGCACGCACATATGTACGCGTGCCGCTGCGTGTGTATTTATGGTGATGCCACGGATTTAAAACTACGCAGTGGCTATAGTTACGGTACGGTAGGACCTCACTGGGTGATGCAGACAAGGTTTGAATTTTCTTTTTGATGCTAGCCTACATGTATATTAAAATGGGCATATTTAATATTTTAAGGTTAATATATTAAATTTGTATTGGTCAAATAAGGAATAACCCCTTTCAAATTGTTGTACACTCATGCCATATAGCGCGCAGCGCGCTTTGAAAATTAACGGTTATATGTGCTCCTAAAAATAAATGCATGACGTAATGCTTAAAGTGCTATTTTAAACACGACAGTAGCCGGTCCTCATATTCAGTCGTTCTATGTGGAATATGTGGAGCGGGAACCAGTCTAGCCCTAGGTCAAATCAATTTGCATTGTTATTAAGTCAAGCATGTTGGTCAAGTCAAGTCATTTGACAATGTCAAGTGAAGTCAGACAAGTCACAGCAGAAAATTTGACAAGCTATTTCAAACCAATTTAAAACCCTTCTAAACCAGTGTCAGCAGCTATAGTAGAGAAAGAGTTTTTTTAACCCTAGGAAATTTGATGTCACCAAATTTTAAAACCGAGATTCTGGTGCAGATTCCTATTTGTAAAATACATGATTGACATGCTGAACTTTGTTTACACTGTCAAGATTTAGTGCCATGACATAAACAATTCATAGTGAGTCGTAGTCTTGCCCCAAGACTAAGATTTATGGTCCCCTTCAGTGTGAGTGGTTCTCAAATAGCGGGGCATACAAATAAGTATGGGGAAATTAAATCTAAGTCTTGGGGCAAGACTGTGGTTTACTAAGAATGTTTAACGTTGTGGCCAATCATGGCACTAAATTGTGACAGTGTGAACTGGGCTTAATGTATGTGTGGTACTTTCCTTGCTCTGGACAAAGAAAAAACAAAACAACACTTTAATCCAAGCTTAGTAAGTAAAGTCGATTCACGAGCCAAGCTGGTTCATACGGCCGGTACTCATCCCCGGTTTCCATGGCATGGAGTGACTAGGAGCATTGCTACCCCCCTGGATAGGATGCCAGTCCATCACAGGTTTACCCCCAGCAGTTAGTTGGGTTCCCCAACCATTATTTGCCGGTACCCATTTATACACCTGGGTGGAGAGAGACAATGCTGAGTAAAGTGTCTTGTCTAGGGACACAATGCGATAGCAGTGACCAGGCTTCGAACCATAGACCCATCACCTGAAAGTCTGAGTATTCACTAGACCACTTCTCCAATCTAAACTTAGGCTTTATTTATTCTCAATTCTAAATAAAAATTATATACAGCATGTTTCTAAAATAGATTTCCACTCCCAAAAATCAGGCATTTATTCACCGCCGGGGTGAATAAATTGGATACAAATGTGGACAAATGTCCATGAGTTTGGGAAATCTGGATGCAGTAAAAAGCAACTTGGCTCCACCTGGATTCGAACCGCGGACCTTCTGCATAACCTGCAGATGCCCTACCAATTGAGCTATGAAGCCAACTGGTGGTTTCGAATCACGATATTGAACTGGTTCCTCACTGATTTGGATTGGATATCACGTGAGCTTAGCAAGCCCTACAGAGGGTTTTTACGTAGACTAATTTAAAATAGTCTGATGAGTAAAGTCACGTCATTTCTATCAGAAACTTAAGTTCTAAGAAAAGTCAAAGGCCCCGTTCTCACTGGAGAAATCGCTTCGTTCGACGATGATTCGACGAAGAGTTTTCCTGATGTGAACGCACGCCTCTTCATTCGATGATGATTAGAATCGCTTCATTCGATGAAGCAAATAGCTTCATTCGATGAAGAGATCGCTTCATTCGACGAAGCAAATTTGTAATGTGAACGCTCCCTTCTTTTGACGAAGCGATTTGACAGGTCTGTTGCACAACCGCGTTGTGTGTTGAGTGCCTAGCAAGAATTGTTTTTGACACGCCGCTCGAAAACCACACAGCGCATCTAGATGCTTGAAGTTCAGCGCTTGGTTCGCGACGCACATGTACGACCTCCCATGGCTTCATTCGATCTTCAATAGCGGTCACTCTTCATTCGATTTTCATTAAGTGATATGTGAACGCACGCTTCATTAACTAACGATGATTAACTAATCTTCGTTGAACGAAGTGATTTCTCTAGTGAGAACGGAATCATAGTTGAAATGACTGAGATGCAATAGTATAGTGACAAAAGAAACATTACAAGTATTTTCGTTTGTATATCGTATGAGTTATTGTAATTAGAATTAACCTGTCGTTTGAAATAGGAGGAACTGTTTTTTTCGATAATCGTGGCATGTGATGATCTGCAAGAAACCATTACAGTGTAACAATTCTTCATAATGCTCCTTTGTCCTTTTTGTCATGTCACACACTTTTCAAACCACCTACATGTATGTGTTAGTTACACAACAGTTTAGCGATGAACAGTGGTCAACAACAAAAAAATCATTAAAAGAGCCATTTATCATGATGTCTCGACTGGATATCATCAGTAGGGAGAGGGCAATTGGCAATCTCAAAGCTGGCGCAATGCATGCAAATGACCATATGAAAGCAGTGGAATCGATTCCGAACGTTTAACAACACAGCTGACAGTGACTTAAAGGTACACACCGGCTTTGTTGGGCTATTTTGAGCTCGAAATTGACCCATACCAGATTATGAATGCCCTTCCAAAATAAACTGAACATATCCTAAAAAGAAACAATTGAGCAATTTTAAAAAAACAGAGGTCACGTGACTTTTCGGAACCAGATTTTGGTTCCGAAAAGTCACATGGTCTTGCGAGTTAGTTTTGTGTCCAGTCGCATGTCCAGTCGCATGAAAGTTTCTTACTGCAGAACTGCACCAAATTCAACTCTGATTTGTCCACAATATTTATAAGTAGTTGACAAAAGAGAGACTATTTAAACAGGTATGAAAACATAAGTATGAAAATTCGAACAGAAATGTTTGTTTCGAGAGTCCGGAGAATGGGACTCAGCAAGCGCGTGCTAGTATGGCAAACTACGGTGGATCGCCCCGTGCAGCACGGCAAATATCCCGAGTGCACACACGGCGGGTTGGTTGGTGTACATGTACGTTCGTTAAGAAAAAACATGATGCTAACTTCTCCAGAGAAAGCGGAAATTCATAATCGGTCGTCCGGGCTGTCCAGTGAAATCGTGATCAGAAAATTGGAGATATCCCGAGTAGGCCGGAAAAGAGCGAATCGTTTGTGACAAAGTCGTGAAGCTCGCGCATAGTTGCAACGGCTGGTAAAGCTTATAACCCGTCTTTTGACCGTTTTTGTTAATTTTGTACTTCTTTAGTAAATTACAGGATATTTGGATGATTTTTTGTTCACAACAACCATCAAAAAAGTATTGTCAATGCTGCTACATCACTAAATCATGTAAACAGTAGGCCGGTGTGTACCTTTAAGTCAGTAAACGGGATTTGTAACAATCGTAAAGTAGTAATAAAAACTGTTATACTTCATACTTCGATACAAATGTGGACAAATGTCCAGGAGTTTGGAAAATCTGGATCCAGTGAAAAGCAGCTTGGTTCCTCCGGGATTAGAACCGCGGACCTTCTGCTAAACGTGCAGACGCCCTACCAATGCATAATTCCGACCTGTCAATCAACCGAACCCACCGACCAATCACAACAGAGCTAGCAGACAGCGCCCAGATAGGTCAAACTATTAAAGTGCATTGCCTCACAAACCAACATCATGCGATTTTCTGCCCATACGTTGTATGCAGTGTTCCGGGTGAATTTTTGGTTTCAAGGCCGGGCAATTCGCTGTTCAAAGGTAAGAAAGCGAATTGTTATGAATATATGACGTCTCGGTATCACTGGCATTTTACTAGGTGCGTGCTACGGTAACTGTTGACCCTGAAACATGAATACCTTTGAGTTTTCTCCAATGAATCTGTGCTTTCCGTTGAAAGTCCCATTTGTTTGTGCAGTGTGTGTGGACATTTTGATGATAGCATGGGAGGCATAGCAACAATATCCAAGGGGCGGAGTTAACTGGGCAATCTAGGAACTATGCATCGAGCTATAAAGCCAACTGGTGGTCTCGAATCACAGCAGTGCAGTTGTTCCTCACTTATTGGGATTGGCTATCACGAGAGCTTAGCAAGCCCTACAGAGGGATAAACACTTCAATGAGATAACCACCCCTCCCAGAGATAATTTAAGATACACCCCAAACCCATACTTCATACTTTTGTCACTCGGTATACAAAGAGATTAAAACCCAGGGAGCATACTTGACTACATCAGGTGGAAGTTTGTTCCTCGACAGGTTCAGGTATTTCAACTTGGTACTGCTGGTAAAGAACTGCTTGAAGGAAACCTGAATTGGCACGTCCTTTCCCTTCCTGTCCAGAGATCAGATTCATAAAGAGAATGTTATTATTCATGCATGAAGATGTTGACAACTGGTGCCAATATGGATGACAAAAAACTGGACGTTTTCTAGACATTATGCTGTCGTGGTGTTGGCACGAGTGCTTTTTATTTTATGGTCTTTTCATAAAAACCGGAGCCAAAGTGTGACACTTTGATGTGGGGTGTTATGGCCGAGCGGTCTAGTGCGTCAAACTTAAGTTCCTGTGCTAGTACTAGAATGTAGGTTCGATTCCGGGCCGCGACGGGTTGTGGCACCTGTGCCCTTGAGCAAGGCACTCAACCACACTTGCTCCCATTCCTGTAATTGGCGGTCTCTCCGCTGTTGGATGTGGTAAATAAATAAAATAAAAATAAAAAATAAAATTTGTAAACGTGGCTTTCAAAATCAACTTATCAAAATCTGTAAAGAAATTCCTGTGCAATTTCTTAAGGCGTCTCGTGTCCGTTTGACATGCCTCTCGCGAATGCTGCTGTTTATTACTATATGCCACAACACAGATTACACTACGAGAGGCATGTCAAACAGTCTTGACATACATACTACACTTTATTGAAATGATTTCGCTTGAATGGTCAATCTTGCACCAACAGCACTACATTGTACATTATCTTTGGTTTTAACCCACTTCACTTTAAAAGGCACAGGCTCGTCAGCAATGCGCGCCCGCCAAATGTGTGCCACGCAATACACAGCTCCATAGCAAAGGCATGGAGCTGCGTGTTTCAAGCACGAATTTGGCGGGCGCGCATTGCTGACGAGCCTGTGCCTTTAAGGGAGCACGGGCATGCATTACCACGTTGAAACTAATCTGACAGCAGCTGTTATCACCAGGATTGGTGGGTTAGGCCTGGATTCTCACTCAGCCTTTTCGCGTGTAAATTTGACGTGCATCGCTTTAAGAAAAAGTGGTTTGGATGGCTTTGGAGTGACACGACGCACGAAAAAACCACAGAATGGACTTGAGCAGGAAGCGTTATAAATATGATTCTGTGCTTTTCAGGGCATCGTTTCACTCCAAATTCCATCCACGCAGCTTTTTCTCAGAGCGATGCACGTCGCATTTACTTGCGAAAAGTCTGTGTGAATCCACCCTAAGGCACATCAGTTACATGTATAGTACATGTACATTTACATTTACTACAGCACTGTTCGTACATGTACGACCATTTTTGTTTGGGAAGGCCATTTTTCCCAAATACGCTCAAAGTTTAATAAACACGAATCAGGGGGCACCGATCAGAAAATGTGCTCACATCAAGAGGGTTGTTAGCCTTTTGACAAGGCTTTTGAATTTGGGCGATTTGGAGACTTGAGTAGAGTTTACACATGGTGATTTAGTGACTTAAATAGAGTCTACACACGGCAATTAAGTTGCTCATTCACTTGGCCTTTTTTGAACTTCTTATGGTTTTTCTTTATTTCTGCTACCGTTTTTGGTAGCAGAAATCAGCCAGTCACAATCTGTACAATTTCATGATGTCATGCAGGTCACCCTACTGGGTAAATTAAACAGCAAATAAACAATTAAATGAAAATTGGTCATTCTGTATGAAACTTTGATGTAATAAACAACGTGTCAAATTTAAACATAAATGATGCACTGATACGATGCAGACATCTGTAGTGTACATTGCAGAGTGCACTGTACATGTACATCGTACATGTACATCGTGATTATAATCGCGCTACATGCACTGTGCTACCATCGATGGAGCTGTTAATCGATTATTTAAAAAACCTTTGATTAGTGGTAGTAATGCACATAGGCCATCGATTAATATCGATTAATCACACTAATCACACAGGCTTAGTAATTTCCAAGTAAATGTAAGTGCCGTACCTACATGTACATTGATAATGAATGATTCCACAACGGCGCATGCGATGTAATTGTTCGGATTATCCTGTGGGAACTGTACGCGACTGCATCACATGTGCGCGTGCAAAACAGGTTCATAGCGCTCATTGGCTCAGTTGACAGCTTGTTTTCAATCTGGTTTCAAAATATTTACGTGCAGAGTGGGGCGTGCGTGGGTAATATTGTGCACGTTCGGGTCAACTACTTGCATGTAATGAATAACGTGGCAGTAGGTAGTTCGTAAAAGGCGTTATGGCAAGACAGAAGGCATAACGTTCGCCCAGCCTTTGTATACTCTTCTCAAGATGCCCAATTGTCCCACATTTTACCAAACAATACAACCCCAAAGCCATAAGGCCTTACAAAAAGGCTAGAGGGTTGTAGGTATGTAGCAATCAAGTTGTTCTGACCAGTGCCCCTGCCTGAATGTAGAAATGTTCACACTGTGAACATGTACATGTACATGTTTGCAATCATACAAAGAGAACATTGCAAGAAATGACAATGACATGCAGCAACAAGCAAGACATTTTGCATACCTGTAGGTGAATGTATTACCGGCGAGGTTAAGGTGTGACAGATTGGAAGCACATCCCCTGTAGAGGGCGACAAACACATTATCCAAGGCACATTCGGTGTCTGCCATGTTGAGGTGCGTGATTGAATTGGGCTGGGCCAGGAAACCAGTCAGGTTCTGTAGTCACGAGAAAATTACATGGAGAGCATCTTCACTATAGCAGATTAAACTATCAACAGCTATAAGCTTTTTGTAATCAACAGCTTTTTGAAATCAACTTGATGAGTTGTATCCCTGCTTCCACTTCAATGTTAGCACATTTCATATGAATAGGTCGTGCCAATATAGCGCTGACCAGCTGTGCGGGTTGGTATGGAAGCCGTGACCGCATGGTGGCTCGTTTTTGGTGCTTTGTGTGGTTTGCATGCTTTAAGAAACGATATTATAATATAAAATGAAGCTTTTCTGATACCGTGCATTTCTGATACTATTGCATCGCACAGGCCCAATCCGATGTCCGTCCACGCACCCAGTGAATGCACTGTGCATACGCGCAATGTGCACGTGAGTACAATAACAAAAAATACTGTACAACAGTAACATGCACATGCAGTTGTAAACTGACAAATATCTTGTAGAAATCTTTAAAAACAAAGAAGGTATAAGCTTCATTTTTATATAACAATAATAATATTGGATGTCTTTTCGGGTGATATGAGAATATCCTGCACTTGTCATGAAAATACCAAACTCGCCTTCGGCTAGTTCGGTATTTATATTATATAATTCTCTCGTATAGCAACAAAAACACAAGGCTATGTCAGTCAGGGTTTGTTTTGCCCAGCCAGACGTAACTTGGCTAGCACTGTATACTCAGTGCTTCACCCCTAGACACAATGGGAACAACTTCATAGTGTGCTCGGGTTGGACTCGAACTCATGACTTCTGCCTAGAAGCAGGAGGTTGTGGGTTCGAATACCATCTAAGCACGCTATGAAGTTTTTTTCATAGTTCCTCAGAGAAGCACTGAATATACAGTGCTAATCATGTTACGTTGGGTCGGGCAAAACAAACCCGAATTGATATTCATTCTGCCCAACGATATCCAGGAAACCTTCCAGCTATCCAGAAAACCATGTACTGTGCAACTCTTTCTTAGTTGCCCAGGAATAGTTTACTACACACAGGTTTTAAGAAGAAGCCGGGTGTAACGCACGCAGCACCCAGAATACGCGACACCACTGTGTGGGTACAACGCACACAAGCTGAATGGACTTATGGCTGCACAAGCAAAATTGTATACATCGTTTTCCCGTGCTTAGTGTTTCTGAACTGGTGAAGAATATGTATGAGGTATGGTAAGATAAATACAACATAGTTTATTTTGGGTTGGGAATCGATACTAGCATCTCTCGGTATTGGAAGTTGACATTTAACTAGTTTCTCCTCTAGCCTTGATCAAGGCGTTGGGCTTGTCTTCTAGTGCGCCGCGCTACGACTATGCACACACACACGTACATGTATCGGTACGGTCCCTAAACCCAACGCCTCGATGGTTCTGCATTCAGCCAGCGAAACTCATTACAGTAATAGGGAAACCACCCCAGCGTGAGCTGAAATTTCATTGGTCGACGCACGACAGGTTATGTTCGAAAAACGCTATAATCTGCAATCCCCAGTTTGTTCATCCGAGGCGGTATTAAGAGCTCACACAAATCATTCAGAAAAGACGTCATATTACGACCATTGTCCCCTAGAAGTGTAATAAAATACGTAAACAGAAAAGCACAATAAATGCTATTAACCCGAGAATATTTGTTGTTTTCGTCCATCGATCATGCCACGGTTCTCGTAACATGGAGGACGCCATTACATGCATAATGCAGCTTCGCGTCATTACGTGCTACTCATGAAGCTCTTGATTGGCTCAAGATTTTTTTTAAATATTCATACCTCGCATACCCGCATATCCGAAGCCTGCCCATTTTCGGCAAAACTGGCCGAAAAAATAAAGAAAGACATTAAACCCGGAAGTGCAGACGCGACAAGGGTGTCTTTCGAGCTAGGGCAGGTCGAACGCAGCTAGTGCTGTATGTACGCAGTCAGTGTGTTGCCGTACAGGTTGTACTATGGAAGTCGTGATCGCACGGTGGCTCGTTTTGATGCCGTGTGCAGTTTGCATGCGCTAGACCCAATATTCTTTCGTACAGCAAAAAACCTGGAGCCGGCCTTGGACAAGGCTATTTCTCCTCAGGAATCAGAGGTCGATTTCACAAGACTCCTCTTATCTCAGGATTGATCCTAGGATTTAAGAAGAGTTTGAGCTCTAAGATCAATCTTGGCTAAGATGTGTGCTATGATCGATTTCACAAAATGCGTCTTTTTACAAGACGAGTCGCAACTGCTTATAATAAATTTATCAACAGCTGTACCATGTTTGTTAACAGTACTGAATACAACAGCCGTCAGAAAAACAGCACGCAGATTACAAATAAAAATGCCAGATTTTGTAGTGTCGTCTGCTTGGCGTATTGACGCATTTTGTCGACAGTTATGAAAGGTAAATAACGTGAAAAAATGCAAGTCGAAGTACTTGAACCTAGATGTACATGTAGGCCTATCGTTCGGCTGTACAAATGGCACACTCACATTTATGTGCAGAGCAGTGTGCTTGACAGGGGAAAAAATTAAATGTGTATTTATCATGTTTATATAATTTATATAAATGTATCTTTTCAGGAGCATCGCGCGCACTAAAACAAGTAACTTTCAGCCTGTGCTTTCAACACAGTACAAATATGCATTCCATTTTTTTTATTGTATGGATACTTTTTTCCCAAAAGCATGCTTTACGTGCGTAAACTTCGAGAAACCTAGGGCTACATGCAAGTTATGTCTTCACGTTGATGATAGACATAAAAATGCCCATAACCTGTTTCGGTAAGTGCATTTCTGCGATTTAAATTATGCCTCATTTTCAAGAGAATTTCGCCTATCGCGGCAAAGGAAAATTTCGCCTGTATGACCGCCTGCCTGCTGCCGTATGCCAGGCTAGCCTCGAGATCGGCAAGCAGAAGATAAGCGCCGTTGGTGACTGCATTTACTCCATGCATGCATATAAGACGACCCAAACATCGATCTTAAGTTAGGAATAGTTGGGCCGTGTTGCTATGGGAATTAGGACGAATTGAACGTATCTTAACTTTTGTGAAATCGGTCCTAGGATTGGTTCCAAGATAACGCTTCCTAGGACGAATCTTAGCGCTTTGTGAAATTGGCCCCAGTTTGTCAACGTCCAATACCTCGGGGAGTTAAGATCGACTATCCACCCTCAAACCATGTTGTATTTGTACACTATCACTCGAGCAATAATAGCACAGCCAAATTATAGCAGGACTTACACTGATATCACCATCTCTGAATGCATTTCCTGACAAGTCCAAGTTGACCAGAGATGTAGCCATGAAGTTATTGTGCATTAATGCCTTTCCAAAATGGAGGGTTCCTGTTTAAGAAAAAGTAAGAGCACAGATTTTTATTAACAACAAGATGAGAAACCAGTGTGTTATTGAATGGCACATCTCCGTAACAGGCTTGTGGCGGTTTCGAACGCGTACGCATACGAAATATTAAACATTTTATGTAAATTTGTTTTACCCCATGACATCAAAATTAACATATCGCGAAAAAAAATTCGAAAAATGGCTATCTTGCTTTTGGATCAGTGTGACGAAAATTTCGGGCTTATTAGGCTGAAATTATACTTTAAACTTGTAACCCAGGTGATGTGATTTGAATATGGTATCTAATTGAAGCAATCTCTCGACAGAATGGAATCTGCCGCGATAATGCAAGGTTTATTGAAGACAATTTCGACCGTCGTCGCGAAGGTATGGACTCCTTATACCGTATGCTACATAGCGGACAAAGTTTGGGATATGAAGTTCCAAAAACATGGCACAAACTTTATAAGAAAGGTTTTCAAATGTTCTACCTTGTGCTGGAAGCCGATGTGCAAACAAGGTTCTGTGTGTCCTAATTTCTGGCATTAACGGGTTTAGAAATACCCTACACATCAACTGCTTAATCCGGAGGACAATGGCGAAAAGTCAAGCTAAATTGTGCACAGAAATACCAATATACATATACAGCCTAGCAACCAAGTTCGTTCATCCTTCTGGCGTACGCGTGCGCATGCCAATACAGCGCGCGCGTCGCGAATGGGGCTTTGCGTACACTACCCCTAATTGCGTGTGCGCAGCGCGCGTATCCAAACGTGAGGATGTGACGCGAGTCACGCACAGCAGCTTTCATCTGTGCGCAAGCGCAAAAACCCATGTAGAAGTGCCCAAAATCATGTAAATTACAGTGCCCAAAATCATGCAAATGAGGTGGCCCAAACCACGCAAATATGCAAATAGTTATGTTAACTATGCAGATAGTTATGCAGATAGTTATGCAGATAGTTATGCAAATGTACCCAAAAGTATGCAAATGAAGGTGGCTATAAATATGGTAATGAGAAGGCGCGGTTATGCGCATACAGCCTCCGTTTCTCATCTAGATTTTAATGGAGATCTTTGAGTAAGAGTGACAGTGTTATAAAAACAAACAACACTCACAAAACTAGACGGGTTGTGTCTGAAACAAGTACATGTAGCGGCAGCATGCACCACGTACACACGAACAGGGTAAAGCACTTACATATATGCACAACACTCGATTATCACTCGACCCAGGTTGGCTTTGCACATTGCACAACCGAGGGTTGAACTTGCGTACACTACCCCTACAGAAATACACTGTTTGAGCGAAACAAGTGTGAAACGACTCAGGGTTGGATGCGGTGTTGACAATTTGCAATTCAACTCGGGGTTCGGGTTGAGAGGCTGTAGTGTGATTAAAGCCTTATGGAATCTGAGCTGGCACTGTACATGCTTCTGGTCTAATAATCAGAACACCAGCTCTCAGTATATTTGATTGTTGGGTCAGTCCATGTCAAATCACCCAAAACAATTGACATTCTAAACTCGGATTTTGGTGAAACTTGGTATACTTGTTGATTGGGATCCCACAGCACCAAATATCAAAATTTAGATCAATCGGACCAGTGGTTCCGGAGGCAAGGTCCCCCGAATTTTGGAATATTTGGCTAAAAGTGGCACGGACGCCCACCTTTGAACCCTAGTATCTCGGAAACTACTGAGCCAATCTTCACAAATGTGGTGTCGGCCAAAACACGGGCAGTGCAACTTTAATGAGTGGGGGATTAAATTTCAGAAAAGGTCATTTTAAGGTCACGTGATCCACAAGGTCAAATTCGAGGTCATAGCAAAGGTCAATGCACCCTCAGCCAACTTCAATCCCAAAAATAATGGCAAATTTGGAATGCTTGACTAATCACCTTTCCAACAACACCAGGTTTGTGAAGATTGGCTCAGTAGTTCTCGAGATTCTAGGGTTCAAAGGTGGGCGTCCGTGCCACTTTTAGCCAAAAATTCCAAAATTCGGGGGACCTTACATGTACCTCCGGAACCACTGGTCCGATTGATCTAAATTTTGATATTTGGTGCTGTGGGATCCCAATCAACAAGTATACCAAGTTTCACCAAAATCTGAGAGGGTCGGGTTTAACCCATTGGGTGATTTGACATGGAATGACCCTGTTGCATACTTGCTATAATCATAATGATCTGATGAGTGCAAGTCAAAAGTGCTTCAGCATGTCTTTGAGTGCCTTACCCTCTGCAGTCAGCCCTGTTCTTGCCAAACTCAGCTCCACCAGTCCATTAGGGAGTTTGGTTAGTAAGCTTGAGAGACTGCGTACGCCTCGGTCATCCAGTGTGTTGTTGGACAAGCAGATGTGTCGCAGGGCTGTGTTCCTGTTATCTAAGATCGCTGTGCACATGTCTTGGGTGAAAGACCTGGAACATTGTAGAAAAAAATGTCACCAGGAAGACTACAACAACAAGTCTTATGCACCTAAAATTAATACAGTGTATTAGGCATTAAAAAAAATGTTATGTTGGCGTAACCCGACCGACCCTAAAAATACGGCCGACCCTGGATATTTTTATTTTTTTCAAGGGAAGAAATTTAATGATTAAAATCTATATAAATGAGTTATAAATACGTTTCTCATTGTTGTATCGACTTGTCTGACGCTGGCGCGCGTGGAACTTTGGAGTGCACATTGTTGCACCAACGATCGAACATGCAGCAGAAGATTGCGCAGGCTCTACAACAATGTACATGTACATGTACATGTGTGATATCGATACGGAGATAGATGCACCAAGTATACATTGTACATGTATAGTCGCGTCCCCGACTCCCACTCAGAGAGCAGCCTCACGCTCGCTGAACCGAAGGAGCTCTACATGAAAAATATGGTAGCCTCGTCCTAGACTGTTGCACAGCGCGGACAGCTACATACAATATTTAAAATATTTGGCTATTTATTTTGTGTTTAAAAAATAGTTTGTTACAATATAAATTATTTTAATTATTTGTTCAGCATTTTACACAATAAAAACTGATATACATTCTAAAAATTGTAAACTATTTTGTGACCCCGGCAACCCGGCCCCGTGTTTTACACAGTCGCTTCCGAAGCGTACAGTGTTTCCATCAAGGGAAAATGTGGATCTGCGGTCATTTTTGATCGCTTAAAACGGATAAATTTGAGTCAACAGCTGAGGTTAATCGCCCAGAGCTGCGCCGACGATGTCAAGGTGGGGTACACGGTGCTGAAAATACAATCGTCAAAGGAAGAAGCGGGTCCATACAAAGATATTGATGTTGGAAAATTACTACCGGCTTAAGCAATTAGAAAACATGTCATTTTCGTTGTCGGAAAAAAAACAAAAAACAAAAAACAAACAAATCCCTACCTACCTACCCTATTTTTGGGGGCCCGTTACGCCAACATACCGGTAACATTTTTTTTGTTATGCCTTTTGCATACAATTCGAAAACTTTCATAAATCCTAAAGTTACTGTGCAACAGATTATTTGATGTACAATATGTACAGCATTTTAAAAAATCCCTGACCCTGTTGGGAGGTCAAAGGAGCATGACCAGATCACTTTTTGGATCACCCCTCAGGGTGCACCCATTTTATTGTGTGATTTTTGGATCATCGGTTTGTGAATGCTTAAGGTGTTTTACACACATTTTCTCAGTGCAGTTTTGTTGTGAAACCTAGAGTGACACCTACACTTCATTGAAAAATGAATAGCAAAACGTAAAGATTTTTGGGCCGGGCTAAACATAAATTTATGATCACTAAGGCGCGAGGTCAAAATACAAACGGTCTGTATAAACGGTCTGTAAACGGTTCGAGTTAATTCCTCTTCGAACCATTTGCCTGTCGGCAGAAAACAGTTTGCCGGTTTGAAGGAAACCGTTTCCCACTTGCTGGCTGGGTCCGCATGATTGACAGGTTTACAACCAGCCTTCTACATGAAGAGGATAATTCACACTCGAACCGGCAAAGGTGGATACAGACCCAGCACTTTTATTGCGACCACAAAACTGAACATTTGCCGCGTTTACACTACACCTTGATTCGGCTTCAACTCGCCTTAAAAAACTGCAGAAATCACCATCAATTGTAACTGTAGCGCATGCGTGAGCTGTTAGGTGTTGCGGCACTAGTGCCAGATTGGTCAATTAAATCTACTACACGGCGAGCACCATCCCAAGGACACTCAAACTGCCGAATCTGTATTCGATAGTGTTTACACTACAAGCGAACTTGAAAAAAGGTGAATCAGACCCGGGTCTGATCTGCCTTTTTAAATTTACCTTTTGCGTTTACACTTAGTGCCTACCCGGCTTCAACTCCCCTTTTTAGAAATGGCGGAGTTCGATTCGGCAAAGGCGAATCAAGTGTAAACGGGCTTTTATTGAATCTTGTCTTGTTTTGGGGGTAATTTCAACAAATAATTATGGCCGAGTGATCTATGCGTCGAACTCAAGTTCCTGTGCCAGTACTAGAATGTGGGTTCGATTCCGGGCCGTGACGGGTTGTGGCACTTGTGCACACTTAATCACAGTTGTTCCATCTTTCGGAAGGGATGTAAAGCCGTTGGTCCAGTGTGTTAGGTTTCGGTAACGCACTTTAAAGATCCCAGAGCATTCTTTCGTAAAGAGCAAGGGGAGGGATCCCCCGGTGTCTCTGGCCATTTCTATTTCAGCTTAGAAATCGATAGTTATTCAAATATGTTAATTGATTCCATTCCTGTAATTGACGGTCCTTCCGTTGTTGGATGTGGTGAATAAATAAAAAATAAAATAAAAATAAAATAAAGTTGTTGTTTGATTCACATGTCATTTCCACACAGAGGTTAATCATTTTATAAGCTCAGTATTTATAAAAATAAAATCAACTCCAGAACTGTCACAACATAAGGCGACACTAGTGTCCAGTTTTATAGAATGACCCATGTACATTAAAGTCCAAGTGCATTATTTGCAGCGATTCAAAATTTTACTTTATTGACAAGACAAACACGGCTAAAATTGTTGATAGCATTACAAACAACACATGTCTATAATGGCACCTTTGTAGGAGAAATTGCCAAATAAAAATGCTTTTAAAAATATTTTTTTTCCAATTGATTTTTGTAATTTTCGTGGGTGAAGCATAGCTGTGCATGAACTGTGCATGATTGAAGAAAACATATTAGCCAAACAGAATTGAACAAGTTGGGTATGCTAAGTGTGAGTGATCGTGTTACACAACTTAAACTGAACCATGTTTATAACAAAATTTCATGCGATGGCACCAGACTACCTTTGTCAAATTTAGGAAGGTTTCAAATGTGCATAATTATTCTACCAGGGGTAGCAACATAAATTTTGTCGCTCCAAGAATAAAATGGCAAGAGCACAATACATTTTTTTATACTGGAATTCATGAATGGAATTTACTTCCTAACCGTGTCAAATGTTCCAATAGCTTTCATCAATTTAAAAGGGCAGTGAAATTTGTCTATCGGCCGTTTTTAGTCATTTTTACTAGTTATATATGCCAGTCATTTATATACTGAAACGCAAAAGAAACTTACCACCTTTATAACCTTTAAATAGCAACAATAACACTGTGTGTAGTAATGTGTGAACTTATTTGTGGACAATAATGTCCTCACTGTCAGACCAAACGGTGTCTGAAGTTCACTTGAACCTTCAATGGTCACTTCATGGCACAGCTGTTGAACAGCTGTTTTGACTGTCAGTGATTAGCCAAGGGGTATGGGATGATTGTAATGAGCTGCACGTGATGTCTTGATGTTGGCTTTAAAAAGGCCAGTGCAAAATGGGCATTTCAAGCAACATGCCACGATTGTCAGGGGATCAAAGACTGGTAGGCAGTATGCGCCGACGATGCACTGCCTGTATCCAAATCAATGGTGGCCACACACACTATTGAAAGGGGACTGACATTGCACCCTCTTCTGTTCTTTACTGTAGAACAAACTGATGAAATGGTGTATCTTGGTCAAAAACTTCACATGTCATCAATAAAATGCCAATGTTTCAATTAGCAATTGTTGGTTTGTTTTATTTTGAACTGTTACAATTTCATTACATTTTAAACAAGTGGTAAGTTTCTTTTGCGTTTCAGTATACATGTATGTATTTGTTATTGTCCAGTTCGGCGTTTGTTTTTTGTGTTAGGACCCTGAAGGAAATAAGCCGTTTTATTAACAGCTTTTGGGGTTATCCTAGGCTTGTTTATATGTAGTAATGTATTTTAGTTTGTATTACTTGTGTTTGTGAGCTATGTTTGTCCATTTTAGCCAAAATAAATAAATCAATAAAAATAAAAACTGTGATTGTAATGCTACATAAACATTTCATTCTGTTAAAAAGGGGGCGATAACGGCGGAATCTCAAAGTCGTTTTGATCTCGTAGATGATAAAGTCGCCAAGAAAATAACAAAAGCATCTAACCGCGAAAAAAGAAAGCATCGGGTCAGAAATACCAATGGTATTTTGCGGCAGATACCGACCTTGCCGCCTTTGTCCAGTTTCCGAATTGGAAACTCAAATTTGGATTATAAAATTGTCGGGTCTACTTTTAACCAATCGGATGAAAAAATCTGTCTATTCAGAAAATCAAACAAACATTGACGCTTTTTTATGCGTGTTATTAAGATTATAGGCGCCAGGTGATCTCGAAACTATGACTATGGCTTTAAGATCACCTTGGGCCTATAATCTAAACCATGCTCCCCATTGCAGTCAACATTTGCAAAGTAATTTTGACAGTTGTTTTTGATTGTAATATGATTGGGAAATGAAATGCACAAAATGCTAGCCTACCCTTTCAAGCCAACATTCTCGAGTAAAAGCTGCTCAAGATATGAAGATTTCTGCAGCACCTTGTTGATTTCTCTGGCAGCATCAGCACTCTGTTCGAATGGTACAATAGTAAATACAATGTCTGTACAAGTACACATGTAGAAAATCAAATATAAAACAATTCCATAATCTTGACAATTAGACTGCACAATGTCCAAAATTTCTCTGTCCAGCATATTTCTGGGAGTTCACCTTTAGTACATGAAGAGTAATACATCTGTATGCACAATACACGTTTTCCGATTTGTGGTTATTTTGCATGTTTTAAGTACAAAATTAGAGGACTCATTGCAACGAAACTTTGAAAGTTTGGAGTGGCAAAGTATATACGGTAACAAATTTTGGATCAAACTTCACCAAAACTTTAAAGGTACATGTACATGTGTACATGTATACATGTACCCCAGTGACAGGAAAATGCCCAACTCTTGTGGTTTAAGGGTACGAGGCACATTTTTAATCACAGTATCGTAACATGGGCACTAATTTAAAGTCAGGCTGAAAGCTTGAAGCTACTTGGCGAGGAAGAAAGTTATTCTATAAAACGGATGTTACTTGATAAAGTTGCGTTTTTCTTATCTTTATTGCTGACTTTATATTAGAGAGAAAAATGAAAAACTAGACCATGAAAAACGGGGGATGACGTCATAATGATATGCATTGACCCCGCTACATGTAGGTCATAGCGAGGAGACAGTCACTATTTTGCATGCTTTCCGCATAGTATAAACCACCAGTCGTTATTTTTCGGTAAAAGTTTTCAAAGTTTTCGGTGTATTTTCTCAGTGGTTGTTACACTGAATTCATTTTTTATATCAATAAAATGCCAGCTTCGTGCCTTGTTGGTGGTCACACTTGCAACTCTGGTAAATCTGCGGTTCCGTGTGTTAATACAACGTATACTTGTTTGCTGCGAAGAGCTAGGTACATGTACATGACCACAGTCAGTGAAGCAGCTCTGTGTCTTCTCGCTATGACGTCACACATAGCTCGAGTTGATTGATGTGACCTTTCGTTTTCAGTTTCGCGTGAAAAGAGTCTTGGAAAAAGACTAGAATCTTCTGACATTTCCAGGATGAAATTCTGAATAATTTTTTTTAGTACATAAAGGACTATAAAAAGAAAGGAATACTGTTGAAAACCATGAAAGTGAAGGGAGATTTCCACCCAGCTTTAAATCACATACACGTATGCTTATTGTCAATGTACAAATTGATATTACACAAAACAACCAATGTGCTATCATACACAGCCCCACGGCCATAGTGGTGAATGTCAAATCATCTAAACACTGTGATGGCCTACCGGTATATCTTGATGAGTTAAACCGTGGTACATGTACATGTACACATACATGTAGACCACCCATCCTCTACCATTGAATCTCAATAATACGTTCACTGTCAATACCACATTCTGGTAATAAGGAAGATTTCAGGTCCCAATTCATCATTAATTTCAGTTCTTTCCTGAAAATTCGAAGCTCTTGCAAGGTAACATATAAAATAAAATCCAAGTAGAAATACTTGGATTATACTAAAGGTATACATGGCTTTATAACTCACCAGCTTAGAGGCATTACAGAATGACAGCTTTGTGAACCAGTTATTGTAGATTAAGGCCGAGACAATTGGAACCAGATCCCTGGAAACAAAATAATAAATCATTTGTAATCATCAACTGGTGGGATAGAATTAAGTCTGACCACAGTACTGAAAAGATCATATCTCTGAACAATTCATTTTATCTCTTCTCAAAATATAAGGTATCCTCAGGTAGTCTAATGAGTTACTTTGCAGATGTCCCGTAAAAACATGAAAAAAAATCATATTTATCTTCCTGTTCCCCCTCAAATCAGAAGATGTAATTGCGCCGATCCTCTGTAAAAACGCAAAATAGTGCGCGTAAAAGCATCTCATGGGCACCACCATCTTGCAATGGCCTATTTTGACCAACCAATCACATCGCGCGGTATTATTCACTTCGTGAACCTGATGACGTCACATTGCGCAACTAGCCATGTCTGAAACTCCATTTTTCAACAAATTACATTTACTTTATTCGGTATTTTTTTGTATACATTGAACAGAGATTTTAAGGAAATTACCTCCTGGAATCAACAGATAATGTAATTTTAAAATACACTTCCCACTTGCTCTTTTGTCGCAAATGTTGCTTTTCTGTAGAAAAATCACGTTTTCTTCTTTAAAAATTGCCTTCAGTTAGTGCACAAGGTAACCATTCACGCGCGCGCGCAGCGCCCTCTGTTGTCGCGCTTATGCACAGACCGCTCGCCACGTCATTTTGTGCATTACTTCATGCAGTAATTTTATCATTTATTTATCTCAGAAATGCAACATTTGCAACGGAAGTGTCAATGGGTAGTATATCTTAGAATTGAATAAGCTACAGTATCGATTCCAATATATAAATTCACCGAAATCAGTGTTCAATGTGTATGAAAAAAAATCCCTTTATTCTTTTAAAGGGTCGGCAACATGTGTAGAAAAAAGTATTATATTTTACGTCTAATTTTGAAAATATGGGGCAATTTCATTTTGGTGTCCAATATTAAATTTTAGCTACAAATAGCATAATTTTTATTTTATTGGTAATGGTGTTTTGAATTTAAAAAAGTTAAATCTGATCAAGTTATTTGAATTAAACAAATGTTTAAGAGTACATGCATTGTACAATTTTAAATGTGACCAATTTGATAGATTCTTTGGTGTCTGTGTTACAGTGTTACATGTGAAACATAAGCATGTGTAATACATGCAAGTGTTGAATGGGAATTTACCCAAAAATGTCACCCAACATGGAATTTGTAGACGTGTCCAAAAAATCTGTGAATTTATCTGGACACGTACAGGATTGTCACAATGTAATGCTCGCAGTGTCCATGTTACAATGTAATGCTCGCAGTGTCCATGTTACAATGTAATGCTCGCAGTGTCCATGTTACAATGTAATGTTCGCAGTGTCCATGTTACAATGTAATGCTCGCAGTGTCCATGTTAGAATGTAATGCTCGCAGTGTCCATGTTAGAATGTAATGCTCGCAGTGTCCATGTTACAATGTAATGCTCGCAGTGTCCATGTTACAATGTAATGCTCGCAGTGTCCATGTTACAATGTAATGCTCGCAGTGTCACAATGTAATGCTCGCAGTGTCCATGTTACAATGTAATGCTCGCAGTGTCCATGTTACAGTGTACATGTAATGCTCGCAGTGTCCATGTTACAGTGTAATGCTCGCAGTGTCACAATGTAATGCTCGCAGTGTCCATGTTACAATGTAATGCTCGCAGTGTCCGTGTTACAATGTAATGCTCGCAATGTCCATGTTACAATGTAATGCTCGCAGTGTCACAATGTAATGCTCGCAGTGTCCGTGTTACAATGTAATGCTCGCAGTGTCCATGTTACAATGTAAGGCTCGCAGTGTCCGTGTTACAATGTAATGCTCGCAGTGTCCATGTTACAATGTAATGCTCGCAGTGTCACAATGTAATGCTCGCAGTGTCCATGTTACAGTGTAATGCTCGCAGTGTCCATGTTACAGTGTAATGCTCGCAGTGTCCATGTTACAGTGTAATGCTCGCAGTGTCCATCTCACAATGTACATGTAATGCTCGCAGTGTCCATGTCACAGTGTAATGCTCGCAGTGTCCATGTTACAGTGTAATGCTCGCAGTGTCCATGTCACAGTGTAATGCTCGCAGTGTCCATGTTACAGTGTAATGCTCGCAGTGTCCATGTTACAGTGTAATGCTCGCAGTGTCCGTGTTACAATGTAATGCTCGCAGTGTCCATGTTACAGTGTGATAACACTTTATGTACCCAACTTCATGGAATAACCCAATTACTCAGTAATTACTGACAAATTTGGAAAACGGCGACTCCTGTTTGTTTTATCCCTATGTCCTCTTTCTTATGACACCAAGAAATCCAGAGTACATTCATGGATGACTGAGCACCGATGGTTCAAAGCGACCCTGTCATAAACAGCTCTGTACCAGATTATGAATAAGTTCATCGTTAAAAAAGACAATCACTTCAAAAAAATCCTTTACATACACCGTGTTTACACTCGAACCGGCAAAGGTGGATACAGATCCAGCATTTTTATTGTAACCACAAAACTGAACATTTGCCGCATTTACACTACACCCCAAATCGCTTTAACTCGCCTTCAGAAACCACAAAAGTCACCACTAAATGTGACCCGCTCTGCAAAAAAAGGGTCTTAAGTCGCGCTGGCTAGTAGTATTCGTTTTGCGACCATAAAAAGAAATCCGGGGCAAATCCACGCTCAATAAAATACCAAAACACAATGGAAATTTCTGGCGGTGCCCAGATACCGCCTGGAATGTCTGTGTTCCCCCTGGAATGTCTGCGTTACGCCTGGAATTTCTTTTGTGTTTAGGTATTTTAATGAGCATAGAAATGCCACAGATTTCTTTTTATGGTCGCAAAAAGAATACTAGCCAGCGCGACTTAAGACCCTTTTTTGCAGAGCGGGTCACAAATGTAACTGCAGCGCATGCGTGAGCTGTTACATGTAGGTGTTGCTGCACTAGTGCCAGATTGGTCAATTAAATCTACTACACTGCGGGCACCGACCCAAGGACACTTAAATTGCAAATCTGTATTCGGGTAGTGTTTACACTACAAGCGACCTTGACAATTGCAGGGTCCAACCCAGCAATTGCGGGGTTTAACCCTACCCCAAAGGTGACTTTAAAAAGGCGAATCAGACCCGGGTCTAATCCGCCTTTTTAAATTCACCTTTTGCGTTTACACTTAGTGCCTACTCGGCTTCAACTCCCCTTTTTGGAAATTGCGTGGTTCGATTCGGCAAAGGCAAATCGAGTGTAAACGGGCCTTTAGTGCTCTTATTGAAAGTTTATATTGGAATAAAGTGTTTATTTGTCTTTTTACCCCATTTATCCTGTTCATAACCTAGTAAAAGCTATTTCAACCATCGATGCTCAGTCACCTATTCAGATATTCTTGATTTCTTGGTGTCATAAGAAAGAGGACACGGTGATGAAACAGATATTAATTGCCGTTTTCCAAAATTCTCAGCAATTACCGAGTAATAAGCAACTAAATATCGGTTTCCTTTTTTCTAGGACACCCTGTATACACTCACCGATTGGATAGATGGTCAAAATCATTGAGGCACAGTTCCTTGGAATTCTGAGACAGGTAGATAGTGTCCACATCCTACAACAGAGGCCAATGGGAAATTTCTTATCACACGCAAAAACACCCTCACACATGGATCATTCCGTGTCAATTCAACGAGCTTTTGGACCTGTAGATAACATGTAACTGTGTATGTACATGTGCTGTACATGGTATTTACATGGCATTTACATGTTATTTAGTGTTTAAATTATCGTAACTCAAAAACTGTAAGAGTGCCCATCCCAAATCTTTCTGGAAATTTTCCTTACATCTTTAGCTAACAAATAAAAAAAAATTACGCATTTTGACAAATACGCATTTTTGCAAATCAAGGTCAAAGGTTATAAATTCACATAACTTTTTTGTGGTACGAGATACAATTTTGATGTAATATTATAAAATAAAGGCCATTTCAAGAGCTTTAAAATGATGTAAAGTTTATCTCTGTAGGTCCATTACTTTTAGAGATATAATTGTCCAAACATAGCAGGTTATGCTAATTAGTCCAAAGTTCGTTGATCCGTATCTCAAAAATTTATTGACCGAATTACATAAAATTTCAGTTCTCGGGGTTTCTCAAGGAGTCCAATCAACACACCAAATTTCATTTCAATCCGTGATGGTCAGGTCCAAAAGCTCGTTGAATTGACACGGAATGACCCACATGTAAATTAATTAGTTTGGTAGATGGGCATTTTCACACTTTTACGTCGTCACATGCGCATCCTTAGCGGTGTGTTTTAAAGATGGAGTACATGATCGGTAAACTGTTAAAAATGGCGTTATTTCTACCCGTGACTAAAAAGCGTACATGTATGTTGATGAAACTACCTTGTAGAAATTTCAGCCACAGATTTTATGATCCAGTAATACCTGAACAATCCATGCATGGTTTTTGTGCATGAATGAATGGTAAAAAAGTTGTCTGCAGACACTTTTTTAAAAAGCAATGTCAAAAAAAATCAATATCATGTGGTGTTTGTTACCATTGTTACACATGTATCAACACCACCCCCAGTCAGGTTTTTCTTGTCAACTCGTGAAGTAAAATTTTGGTTAACTGCAAATGAAGTACCGGTATTGGGGCTTTAAAACCCAAACACATGTTTATCATTTGCAAGATAAAACATTTTTATGGATTCCCTAAACAAGGACATAACATGTACAAATAAGAAAGTTGGTATTAAACTAGTCTGCAGACATTTCAGCTACATACATGTACATGTAGATGCATCAATGCTTCAGAAAATGTTAAAAATCCATGGATGGACTTTGTTTTACATGTACATGTACGTTAATGGTAAAAATATCTTCGGCCACACACACCTTTAGTTGTTAATTTCTTACAAAACGTACCATCTTTGACAGAAATAATCTCATGCCGGGTTTGTTTCTGTTGCTATTAACACTTTGAGTAAGGTTTGTCTTTTTAACTAAAGCAGTAAAAATTGGGTGACTGCAAATTATGTCATGGGCTTTAGTGTTTTAATGTGGGCTACCCATCGATATATACATGTACATGTATACACTGGATGAAGTATGCAATAGCAGTTGGCTATACGAGAATTGAAGCCACTTGCCGCCATTGTACACCACAAACAATGCTTGGCCTAGACTGCTCCCCTGGCCATGCGATCGCTTGCATTCCACTTAACACATGTAGACCAAGATGTACAGACTAGTGAAGACAGTATGACCAGTCTAGGGAATGCATTGTTTTAGGTGGGGTATACAATGGCGGATGGTGGCTTAAATTGTAGATGTCGTTGCTTCATCCAGTGTATATATATCGATGGGGCTACCCTACTAAAACTCCTTGTGGAGAACACTGGTAGTAAAGATGCATTGTCCATGCGTTTTGGGTGGGGAACCTCGAAAAATGAATTGATATTTTTCTAGAAACTAAAAGTTATTCACTTTCATGAATGAGACATCAACGGAAAAAAAAATCGACCAACAATTAGTTATCGAACAATTACTATCAATATTTCAAATTATTGGCAGTCTGCCAATAATTCAACTCACAGCAAGGTGTAGACTTGCCCAAGTCAGACTTCCCGCGTTTGTTCTGTACTGCGCAGCATACAGTGCACTCTCTGGACTAGTGGCCTGTTAAATCTCTTTACTTCTGTCTCGGAAGACTTCCGAGACAGTAGAAAAGAGATTTGACAGGCCACCAGTCCAGAGGGCGCGCTGTACGCTGTGCATTAAAGACAAAACGCGGGAAGTCAGACTTGGGCAAGTCTAGGCAAGGTGTAAAAACGGCCGAATAAAAAAAGGCGATTTTTTCACAAGGTTCGCCGATGTACAAAGTATGACGTTTTTTCGTTAAAAAAAAGTAAATGCTTTAAAAATTCGTTCAGGTAAAAAGAAAATTGAAAAAGCTAGGAACCACGGACAATATAACTTTAATCTACTCACCCAGGCCACTTCTGCCATGAACGATTCTTGGTGAAGATCACACATACATGAGTACATCTGTGTGAACCCACCACAAGGCCCTGGATCTGGGTATGTCTCCTCAAGCTTGACATTAAGACTCGTTATGCGACTCTCTGGCTTCACGCTCAGCCGTGGAATGATATTCCTGAAGGACATAATTAGTGCTTGAAATGAAATGACAGTGTTAAGCCGTGTCTGCATTGGACTTGTTTTTCGGCAGGGTTTACCGAGACGATGGTACATGTACATGTAAAATGAAAAATGGCTAAATTTTACTGCTGTCCGCATTTGGACTTTTTCGACACGGGAAAATTTACCGAGACCGTGGGAGAGCATGCGCAGTGTCCCTTAGCGGGATGACCTTCACGACCCGGACGTACACTTCCAGAGCGCTTTTACTGACTCGATGTGTCCGCATTGGACTTATCGTCTCGGGAAAGGTTACCTGGTTAATTTTCCTGGGCAGCAGTTGGCCAGGAAAAGTAACCGCTGGACTCGGAGGAAAAGTTACTATTATTATTATTATTATTTCTTTCTGGTATTCATACCAAGCATTCCTCAATAGTGCTCATTGCACTGTCACTTGCAAGCGTGAGGAAACCCATGAAGAATTCGAATTAGAAATGACCAGAGACACCGGGGAATATCCCCTTGCTCTTTACGAAAGAATGCTCTGGGATCTTTAGAGTGCGTTACCATTACCTAACACACTGGACCAACGGCTTTTCATCCCTTCCGAAGGAAGGAGCAAGTGTGGTTGAGTGCCTTGCCCAAGGGCACAGGTACCGCAGCCGGATTCGAACCCGCAACCCCAAGTTTTCACCCATGATTACGAGTTAATGACCCGAACCACTCGGCCACGGTACCCCACGAAGAGGGAAAACTTCCCAGACTGTCCGCACTAGATTAAAAATGGGAAAAATACCCATCGTCTCAGTAAGTTTTCCAAAAAAAGTCCAATGCGGACAGCCCTTTAGGTATTAATAAGGTGAACCACGTACAATTGTCTGATGTGAAGGGTGCCATTCGACTCCGAGGGTGCACAAAACCCATGGACCCAGTCACAGTAGGCAACAATTATTATACCACGGAAACTGATTACCTTGGCAGAAATCATGGTGCAGAATTTGCGAACTATTTGCACAGAATGTTCCAAATTGTTCTTTATGCTGATGCTGTCCTGTTCAAAAATCAAATTTCTGATCTCCTCTTTGAAACACAAAATGAAACCTTCTTTGGAGGTGACCTGTTATCCGTCAACATTATCACGGTGAACATGTACACCAATTTGCCAAGTACCAGCATAGCTACAACCGCATACCCGAAGTACATGTACATGTAACACTAACATAATACAACGCGGTGCAAGTAACACTTTTAACATGCGTCTTGATGGCATATCATATGATCGATTCTCAACCAATGACAATTCACAATCTATTACCAATGGGGCAGTCCTGGGACCGATTTCACAAAGCGCTAAAATTCGTTCTAGGAATTTTAACTCGTCTTATCTTGGAACTAATCCTAGGACCGATTTCACAAAACTTAGGATGTGTTCAATTCGTCCTATTTTCCATGGCAACACGGCCCAACTCTTCCTAACTTAAGATCGATGTTTGGGTCGTCTTATCTGTACGAATGCATGGAGTAAATGCAGTGACCGAAGGCACTTATCTTCTGCTTGCCGAACGTGAAGCTAGCCCATCACACGGCAGCAGCAGGCGGTCATACAGACATACCGGTAATTTTCCTTTGCCGCGATAGGCGAAATTCTCTTGAAAATGAGGCGTAATTTAAATCGCAGAAAAGCACTTACCGAAAAAGGTTGAGGCATTTGGATGTCCATCCACGTGAAGCCATAACTTGCCGTAGCCCTAGCTAGCTAGGTTTCTCGATGTTTACACGCGTAAAGCACGGATTTATATTTCGGCAAAATATATCCATACGAAATATGTACATTTGTACTAGCTACTGTTGATTATGCACAGACTGAAAGTTACTTGTGGTGCGCGCGCGTGCTAGTACTAGCGCGCGATGCTACCGAAAAAAGATACATTTATGTAAATTAGATTAATACACATTTAATGTTTTTTTCCGTCAAGCGCAGCGTACTGCTCTGCACATAAATGCGAGTGTGCCATTTGTACAGCCGAACGATAGGCCTACATGTACATATCTAGGTTCAAGTACATCGACTTGAATTTGTTCACGTTAATGTACCTTTCATAACTGCCGACAAAATGCAATACGCCAAGCAGACGACACTACAAAGTCGGCCATTTTGATTTGTAAATGTGCGTGCCGTTTTCCCGACGACTGTTGTATTCGGTACTGTTAACAAACATGGTACAGCCGTTGATAAATGTATAATAAGCAGTTGCGACTCGTCTTGTAAAAGACGGGTTTTGTGAAATTGATCTCAGGACACGTCTTAGCAAAGACCGATCTTACTGCTCGAACTCTTCTTAAATCCTAGGATTGATTCTAAGATAAGAGGAGTTTTGTGAAATCGACCCCTGATAAATTAATACTCACTCTATTGGAAAGACGGTTGGGAAGCACTTCTTGATTTCTAAGGCAACAAACTCAATAATGCTGTCTATTTCCTCGGTTGAGATGGCTGATATAATGAAGATAGACTTGTGCAGAGCATCTTTCTTGAGAGACACATGGATCTTGAGCTTTTGAAAACAAAAAAGTCTCTTAAAAACATAGAATTTGAATCTGGAAGTAAATTAATATACTGCACCATTAAAACGAAGAGACGTTTTGCTGAGGAATGAATCTGATCTGAAGTAAAATTTTAGTAACAAAGAGTTTAATATCTGTTACAGTCAAACCCTGATAAGCACTGCTAATTTTGCTTCTTGTTTTGCATTGCTAACCCTCTTGATAAGGTTCCTGTTATAACAAGGTAATGTGCAAAGACCTCTTGTTAATGAGGTTTGACTGTACTTGTAAAGCAAAAGCAACTAAAACAGTGCATACAAGTATTCCTAGTGCTCTGTGTTGCTGGCAGCATGTACATGTACATACGGTATCCATACTGGTTATTAAGCCAGTGCCGGGTACCCGAGTATCCGGATATCCGACCGCCGATGTTAAGAACCGGATCCATTTTGCGGGTTCGGGTAACCGTATCCTATTTGTAAAAAAATCTAACAACCTTTTTGTTTTATTCCAGGAGAGTATGAAAAGCTTTGAAAACGTATGAAAACGTTTGAAAACGTATGAAAAGGATGGTTTCCGAAAGCAAAAGCCACGAAAGAAGAACAAGAAAAGATCGTGGATGCGTCTTTTGTGTCCACTTATTCTAGAAGTGCCGACATTAACGGCTCCCCTTTGAGGGAATTCACTGCCCATTGATACTTGGGAAGTATTGTATTACATTGTCTGTGGCGGTTTCTGTGATGTGCCGCTGCTGGCAGCTCAATGTAATACAATGTGATACATTAAAAGAAGCTTTGGCCTAGTTTATTTGGAGTGTGTGTGATTATTTTTGATAGGCCTACTCAGTCTATAGTCTCTCAAATTCTGCATCAAACTTTGCAACCGGTCGTGTGATCGGAAATCTTGCAAGTTTGCCTGCATTTTTAGAATGTTTGCCCAAAAACCATGGAATGTATAGGCAATGTATAATATTTTCGGGAAAATGGGACGGAACTCGTCGCCTGGGAAGTTTGGTCGCCGGGAGTGCAGCCCAGCAAAAACCGAGAGAATGAATTGCGGACGCAAATTGGTTTTGGACGCTGGTTTACAGCATTTATTCGTCATACAAACAGACGGGTACATGTATTTGCATAAAACACGCCCAAAAGGTAAGCAGGAAACAGCTTTTTCACTGAACATGTCCCATAACAAAAGCCAACTATTCGTCATCAAATGAGGGCGCCCTTTCAAGCCCAGCTGCATGCATGACAGCGAGCGCTAAATTACCGCAAATGATTGGAGGTGTTATTACGGGTTGTATGTAAAAAGCTTCCCTATTGGTTGTCGGTCTGTGCATGGTCTGCGTGAAGCAGCCAATGAGTGCCTTCGGGGGCCGAGCTTACCATCGGCATTCGGCAACTTGAAAGGTGACAATAACAAAAGCGGCAGTCGTGTCAAGATGGTCAGGGTGCGTGCGATGGTGATTGAATATTTGGTTGTACAGTTAGGCAAGCTGCGCACTCTTTCGTGAGATCGGCTGCAGTACCTACAATGTCATGTCAAGTTCTGTGCCACTGTCCTTTGTGGTTTTAGTTTAGGCCTATTCGGGAATCGGATGGGACCGAACACATGACAATTAAAAGCCATGTACGATAGTACAATAAAAGGGAATCAAACACCTTTAAAACGTGTGGCATAGAGCCTATATTTTATTTTGGGCAGTAAGATCGAAATCGCTGAAAAATGTACTTTGAAGTCCGCCGTACACCTTGCGTTCCGACTCCGTTGCGATTCCACAGACGCCAAATTTTGCGATTGCGTATCGACGGACACGTAGACCTACACAAAATCGTGACCACATCGCCATCGAAACGCATCGCAAAACCCGTACACCTTGTGATGCGACTGCATAACGTGCGCTATCGTGATCGGATCACGGACGAAACGCAAGGTATCCGGCCGGCTTTTTGCGCTTAAAAGTCACCACGTGCACTGAAACTAGCCAATCGCCGTGAGCGTAATGGAGCGACTGGGCCAACTGTTATCGTACATAGCACATGCGTCAGGCCGTCCCAGGTGAAGGCACTGTACAGTTTGTACATGTGCCTTCATACTTACCGTGTTTGTGCACTAGTCTGTGCACTGTGCGGCTGCCGTCGGAGAAACCGGTGAATTTGTTGACTTGCGGACTTGCGGTCATCGACGTCTTCAACTCTCCGTAAATTTTTTGAGATTTTTCTTTATTATGCACATCCTTCAAAGGTATTTTTATATGTCTATAAGTTACATAAACTTTATTTTCAAAACAATCTACATAAGATGCATGTAACTTTGAGTCTTTGACTTCATGAACCTTGCTATAAATCATATACAAACATGTGGCGGTCCGGCGGCCGCTAGCGGGAAAACACCTGCCCTTACTTCCGGGTTTGAAATTCGCGATGCCTGCTTGCGGATACCCGGGTACCCGACCGTAACGATCGTTACGGTTCCGGTTCCCTTCATACCCGTATATGCACAGGCTTACTGGTTATGCAATGACCATGATTTTATTGACACTTTTGTCATCAGGGCTTTTCCAGATACATGTACATGTACATGTATCAATTTATATATTTATGAATTTAGAAACATAAGAAAATTGCAATGCCCCAACTGGGATTCGAACCCAGATCCTTGGCATACATGGCCAACTGCTCTACCAACTGAGCTATCTGGGCATCCCGTCAGAGCATCACAACAATCTCGTGCTTGCCACTCTTTTTCCAACAATGCAGTGGGGCAAATCCATGCCAACCAATTTAGCTACACTGATGGGGGGATGGGGGTGGGGGATGGGGGTGGGGGATGGGGGTGGGGGATGGGGGTGGGGGATGGGGGTGGGGGTGGGGGTGGGGGATGGGGGTGGGGGATGGGGGGGGGGGGTGAATCCATGCCAACCCATTCACTATAGAGGTCAATGACCTCTAATAATGACCTCTAATAATGACCTCTAATAATGACCTCTATAGTGAATAGGTCATTTATAGCCGGACATTTATAGCCCGACATGTTTCATATAAGTCTGTTTTCAATACTGGGGAGACTTTTTCACTAGGATCATAACTCTGCAATGCCAGTTATCTTCTCTCTAAACAAAAGAAATATCATAACACAGATCTAGGAAGATAACTTAAGCAACAAATAGTGCAACAACATACCTTTCTAAAAACTGTGTGTACAAATTTCCTATTTAACATACATGTACATGTACAGTAACATAGGACACATACTTTGTGATATTTTTTGGTGTCCTTGTTACATACATGTACAGTATATTGGATATTTGCACAAAGGGCTTTCAGGAAGGTATGTTGTGACATTATTTGTTGCAGTTCTTTAGCTGAAGTTATCTCCTTAGATCCATCTTAAGATATTTCTTTTGTTTTGAGAGAAGATGAATGACATTGTACAGAGATATAATCCTGGAGGAAAAGGTCTCTCCAGTATTGAAAACATATACGTGTACAATTAATTCAAACTGTACTGTATGCAGTGTATTCGGTACTTACCTCGAGAGGTTTTAGGCTTTCCAACTGATTAATCTCAAGGAAATGAAACTCGTGCTCAAGCTGAAAACGGAAAGAAAGATTTATCAATATCAAGGAAACATTTTGATTAAGGACAAACTATATGGATACCTGAATATGTATGCACAGGTACATTATTCATACGTACGTGTATGCCTTCTTCAAAAAATGTTATTGCTCTTTCCTCATTTTTCTGATTGGACATACATACTGTACATGGGTCTTTCCACAGTAATGGGTACATTTCTGTGACATACAAGACCTTACAATGTAGGTCCGAGTTCACTTCAAATGTTTTAATTTTATCTTTACATTATCCAGTTAAACCGAGGAAATAACTTTTACCCCAAGGAGTAAGAAAAATAATCCTACAACATACATTTCTGAAAACCCCGTGCACAAATTTTCCTATTACGTATGTAACAAAGACAGAAAAAAATGTCACAAATTAGTCTGTCCACGTTACATACGTAAAAGGAAAATTTGTACACTTGAGCTTTTCAGAAATGTATGTTTTGGCCGCAATTTCTTACCTTTTTGGGCAAAAGTTATCTCCTGACAATAGTACAAGGAAATTTCTTTAAGTTTGAGATAAACTGAAGACATTTGAAAGGAATTATTGACTTATCTTTCAAATAGGACCATTAGCGTGGAAAGAGTACGGTACACTACTCAACAGAATTGAGGGATCAGGCTGTTTTAGTTATTTGTTTAAAGTGGATTATAAACACAAATCGCTAGATTACCATGTGATTGGTTAACTGAGTTGTCAACAGAGCACAAACCACATGAATTCCACTGGAGCTCGGCATAAACTTTCCCTGCTTGAGGATCACTTGTGCCCGAACATTTTTAAAGGATAAACTCCGATTCTTCAATCTTGTTTCTAGTGTAGTATACACATATGCACGTACAAACATGTAAAAGTACTACCGTATTTCCTTTTCACCCGTTTTTCATAAGCCTTCTTGAATATGGCGAAACAAAAGGAGAGGGGGCAATTTTATTTGGGTATGAATTCTTTGCAAAAATGTATCACTAATCACCAATCTTACTGACATTATCTCCTTAAAGAATAGGAACAAACCCAACTCTCCAGCTGCCTTCTGTGTTGTTGTGGAGATAAGGACTTCCTGCCATCACCAGACATGTGGCCAGAGAGGGTGCGATTAAGGAACTTAGTTACATGTCGTCCTAGTAAATCAAGCGGCCAATTGGGCTTCAAGAAGGTCGACGAACGTAATGGTGGGAAACACAAGACTGGTCTCCACTTACATAGTAGCATATCCGTACTGTAGCAATGTTGAAATTAGTTATTGAGTGCAATAGCTTTAGATTTGACAATGGACAGTCGGTCGAAAGTTTTTAAGGGTTTTTCGTTCAATTGCTTTGGTCTGAAGAGTGCACTGCACTCCTTGGATCTATGCTTAGCTGACATGAGTTGTGATATTGCTTTTTTTTTTGCGAGCATTGGCTTATACCCAGTGAAATATCCGATATTAATAATTACCGTACTTGGAAGCAGAGGTTTCCAGACATTTATGAAGTCTAGCATTAACCCCAAAGAATCTCTTGTGGGTCGTCCCCACGAGGGCTTTGGTTTTATTTGTAAACTCATGGATACAACTTTTTCAGGGAAATTTCAATTGATCATGAAAGAATCAGTGCTAAACAGATTTTGAACAAAGGTGACATTCTTATGACCATAATTTAGGGTACATTTGCCTCATTTTGATCATTCTTTTGATCAACTGCAGCTTTATGCTTAAACTATAGATGCATTACAGAGTTTTATTGATGATTGTGAATTAAGTCCGGTCATGATCGTAGGTGACTTCAATGCTTCTCTTCCTCAAGTTGCGAATTTTGTCTCGGAATTGGTATAAACACCATCATTTAAACAATCATAGTTTGATCTTATATGATTTTATATGTGATAATTTTTCTGTGTGTAATTTAGTTTTTAATCAGACCTCTAATTTTAATTATTCAAAAGGTATACACAGAAGTTATTTTGACCATGTACATGTATTAGTCAACGATTATTCCATGAGCAAGGTAAAGGACTGCCGGATCCTAAGTGACTTCAGCGGCAACGCCAGTGATCATTTTCCGTTAATTACCACCATTGACATTAAAGTTGGTAGATTTTCTGAAAGTACGGATCTGCTCCGAAATGTTTGCACAGTGTTTCCAAGTTGTCACTGGGAGAAATAAAGATTCTGTCTTGAGTACGAGTATAATAATGAACAAGATTAATAGTATTCATTTTCAAAAAGACGATATTAATGAACATGACATTGCTCAGGTGGTGGTTGATAATTTGTGTGATAAAATTGCCACTGCAATTCACAACTCCGTAAATTCTTGTACATGTAGTGCAAATAACAATAGGCCAAGAAAGAGAGTTCAGTGGTGGAACAAGGCTTGTACTGTTGCAAGGAATAGGCAGCGTTTTTGGTTTGGTATTTGGAAAAACTGTTGCAGACCTCGAGCGGGCCATGGGTCATTCCGTGTCAATTCAACGAGCTTTTGGACCTGACCATCACGGATTGAAATGAAATTTGGTGTGCCGATTGGACTCCTTGAGAAACCCCGAGAACTGAAATTTTATGTACATAATTATGGGCACTCTTACAATTTTTGAGTTACGATAATTTAAACATTAAATAAAATGTAAATTCCATGTAAATAACATGTAACTGTGTATTATTTACATTTTATTTAATGTTTAAATTATCGTAACTAAAAAATTGTAAGAGTGCCCATCCCAAACCTTTCTGGAAATGTTCCTTACATCTTTAGCTAACAAATAAAAACAAATTACGCATTTTTGCAAATCAAGGTCAAAGGTTATAAATTCACATAACTTTGTTGTGGTACGAGATACAATTTTGATGTAATTTTATAAAATGAAGGCCATTTCAAGAGCTTTAAAATGATGTAAAGTTTATCTCTGCACATGTACCGGTAGGTCCATTACTTTTACAGATATAATTGTCCAAACATAGCAGGTTATGCTAATTAGTCCAAAGTTCGTTGACCCGTATCTCAAAAATGAATTGACCGAATTACATAAAATTTCAGTTCTCGGATTTTCTCAAGGAGTCCAATCAGCACACCAAATTTCATTTCAATCGGTGATGGTCGGGTCCAAAAGCTCGGAATGACCCCCATGTATTTTCAAGTTAACTTGCCAAGAAAAATTACAGGCTTGCCTGTAGAACTGAGTAATAGAAAGTAACGTGAGTAATACAAAGTACAATACTTTGAATAGATTGTATGGGGAAAGAAATCCAAGAAATTTTTTGAAAGCGATCAATAATGCTAAAACAAAAAAGAAGTGTAATCCTGATGATATCTCTATTGAATGTCTAACTGATTTTTATGAAACAAAGTTTGAGAGTAATACATCCTGCTCTGCCGTCATTCAGGAGGCAGAAGCCTCGGTCAGGGATAAGATCAATTATTCGAGATTAAATATTTTCTGCTGAAGCGTATTTTGACAGGGTATCCATTCAGCGGTATATGAATTCTCTGAATAAAGGGTCTGACCCTGGCCCTGACGGCATTACAGTTGAACATTTAAAAAATAGTTTTCACACTAGGTTGCCTGAGATTCTGGTTTATATTTGTAATACTTGTATTAAATTTAGTATTTTGATTCCTATTTTTAAGGAAAAAAAAAAGTCCAAATAATCAGGCCCCATAAATCAAAACAGTCTCGAAGTACATGGGAAGGGAAATCAAGAGTGCTGCTTTGTTGAATGTGGGTCACATGATTATTTGCTTTATCTTTATAAAATAGTGACCACAATTGACACTACACATGATCTGTATTAAAGTTGAACGAGTTCCTCGATAACTGAGCCTCTATTACATGTATAATTTACAATTGTTTTGATAACAGGTAGTAAAATGTTACATAAGATGAATGAAACGATATGCTGATATAACCCTTTGACTAATATAAACCCACCTGAAACCGAAACCGACCAACCTGGGTCGGGACAGTTTCGGTACATTTGAATTTGCAATTGGCAGTTGATTCAGTTCAGTATATAGCACTGAAAAGAATCCTATTTCACTTTTTCCTTTTTTCTTCATTTCCTTCCCCCTTCTAATTCATGTTGTGTGTAATGTTTCCATTCTTTTCAAGTCCTATGAGAGACTTACATACGTGTACATATGTACACAAAAAGATACAGTGCAATGTTGTACCATGTATACATTAATACTGCAACTGTCAATTTGCAATAATTTGCCCTGGTCAAACCGAGCGGAATGGACAACATTAATGAACACTACAGCACCTTTCAGTTTTGGGCAAATTTGTAATGTCAGTATCATACACGTAGCTGGGTCACCACGGATGTTAAACATGTTAAATATTGCTGAAAAAGAGCTCCTTGAGCAGTGGATTGCAATAAAGAAAGTTAAGATGTCTTAAAGGCCCACTGTATCATTTGCAATGACCCAAAAAGTTAATGAACGAGTTGACTAGGAAAACCTTCCTCAAAGTAAAGCCTTAATTGGTAGCAACTATCCAATGAAATTGTATAATTTTACCAGAAAACAATCCATGAAGATGAAATTATTTTGATCGTTTTCAAACAATTTACTTAGTTGGTTCGCATCTGGGTGGTCCTGAATGGGCGCTGTGTACAGGCTGCATGATTCACCTAAGTTGCACACTTTCCGTAGGCAGTTAGGCTGTGCATGTGGTGGACTGGTCGCGCACACAAACAGTATGAAGCGAGCCACAGAGTAAATATACGTACGCGGCCGACTGAGAACAAAGACGAATTTAGAATAAGTCATTTTGAAACACCTCGTCAAGAGCGGCAAAATGCACATTAATTTTTCATGTTTTTGGAAACCGGGTACATTTGACAGAGCTGAAATATCGTCAGATGTTTTTTTTTATGTCCTTATTTAGATTTATAATGGTTTTATTCCCAGGATCGCTCAAAAATAGATCATCTATAGGACCAATACTGTACATGTAACTCTTAAAACATCTTAACTTAGACATCATACATGTAGGTTATTTTGTCCTGCAATTCAAATGTGTGTGTCGTAAATTGTACATGTATGTATTTCAAGATGTACATGAAATCTTTAAGACGCCTCAATTTAGTCATGACATAGGCTCAAAGTCAGTACAGTTGGCGGTAGGCTTGGGCAATTCCATGCCGAAATCGAGTAGAATCGAGTCCACTTTGGGAATCAGAATCGCAATTCCCAGTAGGACCTGATTCCCTGTCATCTAGAGTCGATTCCCAGTGATAGCTTGCCAAATCCCAAATTACCTAGCAATTTTAAAGCCAAAACACTCCGCTTCTGCAAGAAAATTTCCACATACATGTATACACATGTAAGGAATGTACATGTATGTGTGGCACAGGCCGGCATTATAGACATTTAGTGCCATTCTGTGCCAATAATTGGGTCGTTGTCTGCACAATACCGTCAATGCTAAATGCACATTTAACATGCTAAAAAATGTAAAATAAAATTTTTCACTTTTTTGGAATCCAAAAATGATTGAGTCACCCAAGCCTAGTTGGCGACTGGCTTTTTAGGACCAAGCTGCGCCTGTTTTATGCCCATCAGCATCAAAATAGTCAGCGATTGTTTTGAGACAGGTGTTTAGCTCCAATGACATCGACAATGACATCAAGCGGTGTTAAAAGAGATTCGACATGTAGGTCAACCTGATGGCGCTATACATGTATGTATACAAATTACAATGTAAAACTTGCAGTCCACCTCTTGTAAAAAAGGCCACCTACATGTAAATCAACTAACATGACTAAGATCAGCTTCTGAAAACTGACAGATTTCATTAGAAGGTTAAAGCATCTTTTCCTACCTCCATGGTTAAAGTATCTGGAAAAAGATGTACATTGTACATGTATGCATATGTACTTACTTTTGTTGGAACCTTGAATGGTAGTATGAATGCTCTGAATTTGGATAAGGCCTGCAACAAGACAACATAAAGAAAAAAGTTCAGAAGGCACGAACAATAAGGTATGGAGACTGGTTAAATATGGTACATGTACATTAAAGTTACAATTAGTAAAGGTGGATCTGAACATGCTGAAAGCCAAATGGGGTCAGCATTAGCACCATTCAGTTGAAATGACATGATGCAGAATCTTGAGGATGCAAAAGTACGGGGCAAAGATTTATAAACAGCCTGCCGGGCCCCAGCTCGGTGGAAAGCAGCGCTATTCTTGGTCCTGATTACTCTCAAATCTTCACTTTACTACTTGGATATTTCCTGATTTCTTGCCAAGGTTACGAGTGTTTAATATAGGTCAACTCGAAATACATTTTCCAGAAAAATCTGAACATAATATATATACTCCTTTAAACATTTTGTTTTAATGAGTATGAGTACAATATCATAAGTACGAAAAATGTACAAGTACGCACGTATGTACCGTAATAATAATAATAATAATAATAATAATAATAATAATAATAATAATAATAATAATAGTGGCCTCTTATAGAGCGCTCAGGTCCGTCAGGCATGACGCTCATGGCGCTGTACAACGTTGCAGCCTATACATGTACCCCCGGTATGTACTATGTTTCAATTTACCCCACATGTACATTGTATCAACTAATGTAGGTGGGGTACATGTACATGTACCTGTACACATGTAAAATTGGGAACATTCCCAATTTTACATGTGTACAGGCAGGCCCGTAACCAGCGAGTTTTGCGGGGGGGATCGAATAGTGCCGTCAGGCATAAGTTTTGAAACAGTAAAATGCCGGCTATACACATTGCATACATAACGAAGAATGCATGGATAAGTAGATGACCCCCTTTCAAATTTCAGATATGATCACTGTGTGATATATACAACAACATAATACAATAACAACTGGCTATATTGTGCGACGAAAAATTGAATTATTCGAAATATTGAATTTTTATTTTGTAGAGCGGAACTCCCTGTTCCGCGGGGGGGATCGTCCGATCCACCCGATCCCCCCCTGGTTACGGGCCTGTACAGGTGAGTGTTTCTATAAATTAGGGGTCCAAAAGTGTGACATTTGGTGTCCCCCGTTACACCTACATGTAATATGTGTTATTTTTAGTACAACTCATTAAAATGGCTTTTAAACCATTTTGTATGAATTGTACTTTATGTACTCGCTTTTTGAGAAGGAAATTATTTGAAGAATGTGTCCTGAATTTACAAAAACAAGATGTAAAATGTAACGGGGGACACCAACACTGGACCCCTAATTTATAGAAAGGTTCAGCTGACATGGTCATGTTCAAGGTGATTATGAGAAACCGGCAATAAGCATGATTTTTAACGAGATCCCATGAAACCTGTATAAATTCAACAGGGTATTATTCAGACAGAAAATTAGAGGGCGTTTTGTTTCTTTACTTGCATATTCTGCTCTGGAAAATGTATAGAAATAAAAGTGGCTGTTCGTAACAATGAAAATTGCCATTTTTGAATGCTTCAAATCCTTGTATTTTTGTCGAAAATGCACCGATTTCCATAATTCTTTTCTTTTTTTGCTCAGCAACTGGTACTGCTTTGTACAATAAATAAACAGTACCGGTAACTGTACCAGCTTAAATTTTTAATACAAATAGCCCGTAACAACTGACAAGTTAAAATGGTACACCTGATTGTGAAATAGCCGTTTATTTGTAGCACACCTAATAATGTTTGCTTAAAGTCGTAATAGTTGTTTTTTCTTTAAAGGAGAAGGGTACCCAAGAACCAAAAGATCTTGTGCTCAACAAGTACAACTCATAAATTATTTTAATGCAAAGAACAAGAAATATTACCAACTGAAAAGCGAATACGAACTTCAGAAAGAATTTTAGCGATCCATCGCACTATGGGCGCCGCCATTTTGTCCAAATACTGGGCAAAGAATGACATCTTTGCGTACAAGTCCTTAGTGCATTTCTATGGCAATACACGAAAACGTCCACAAGAACGCCATCCGTTGCCCAGTATTCAGACAAAATGGCAGCACCCATAGTGCGACCAGCGCTAAAATTACCATTCTTCTTGAAGTTCGTATCCGCTTTTCAGTAGGTAAAATTTCTTGTTCTTTGCATTATAATAATGTACGAGACATGTACTTGTTGAGCACAAGCCTTTCGTTTCTCGTGTATAATTCCCCCCTTTTTTTGTTACATTTTCATTTCTAAATAATATTTACAAGATAATGTAGATTATAAAAATATATGAATTCAGCAAACAATTATATCATTTTAAAAAACGGAAAACAAACTTACAAAATGTAAAAAAGAAAATACTATCGACTGAAAATTGACCAATTATATGTGAAGGGCTCTACGAAAATGAGTCACAAGTCGCGCTGGCTAGTTTTCTTTTTGCGACCATAAAAAGAAATCTGTGGCATTTCTACGCTCATTAAAATACCTAAACACCAAAGAAATTCCAGACATTCCAGGCGGTATCTGGGCACCGTCAGGAATTTCCATTGTGTTTTGGTATTTTATTGAGCGTGGATTTGCTGCGGATTTCTTTTTATGGTTGCAAAAAGAATACTAGCCAGCGCGACTTGTGACTCATTTTCGTAGAGCCCGTCACATACCGGTATGTTGTACGCAAAAACGTCATAACCTCAAGAGAGGGCGGTCCGCGACGGCAGTATCCATAATCGCCAAACATTTTGTCAATTTTTACCAATTTGTTTTAGTTAGGAAAATCGTACAGGGAAAATCGTTAGATGATGAGAGAAAATATGACTGATTTATATAACTTATTTCTTGGGAACCGGTACCCTTCTCCTTTAATAAATTCTGTTAGTGTTTTATAAAAGTTTTTTTGTGAAAACTAACCCCAGTCTCCCCCTACACTGTAATGTGATATTAAAACCCTAACGGTACCAAATTTTCAAATTTGTACACAATTTTCCACAGGACCAAGGGGTTAGGGATTAAATGGTACATGTACGGTAAATTTACATGTACATGTACATGTACCATTTGTACACTGGTCTAACTGGCACTTTCACGTCATGGTCAATATGGCATGTTTCACAAATAGTGGACCACTTTGCAACTTCTCAATCCATTTTTTAAAGGTGCTCTCAGAATGATTTTAGGTGTTAAAACTCAATGTGTATATCTTAAAGTTTAAGAAAATGATAAAGAGAAGATAGTTAAGCTTGATGGTGTCACTTTGGCATACTTTTGTATGAAAACAAGTGACGTTCAAGAAAATCTGTCCAGTCAATGACGTCTGAGACATATCCAAGGAATGCCTGCAGCCGAGGAATGCTACACGCCGGTTTGTTTTTGGTCAAAGGATAGCGGTAAATGTTCTGCAGAAAAAAACGCATTTAGTTTTTGTCCACGTGCTTTGTCATTTTAAGTGAAGGATTTTATTAAAGTCTCTAATGTCACCATTTGTCGTTCGTCATTTATTTGACGGATTCTTTTCAAACAAGTCTCTAGTGCTGCAAAAATATTTTCAGCACGAATGAATTTAACTGGAACAACAGATGAGTAGCTCAGATAAAAGAGGGCGTCCTAATTTGGATGGTGCCAAGTTGGCCTCGTGCAAATCACAAAGCAAACTTCTCGGACGTCACGTTCTAATATGGACAGACATGGGTTTTCAAAGCAGTTCGCCGCATTTGTCATTTTTTTTTTCCAAGCAAATCAAGACCTTGTGGATTTTCAATTTCATGTGTTTATCATAACGAGGTCTTGCTATAAAGCTTTTCAGGCTCACTAATCATAATCTTTCGTGGTGCTGTCCCCGTTTTAAAAATTTGACAGATTTTGACGGAAAAAAGCTGACATAAGGAACTTTACATAGGAAAGTGATTTTCATCAATCTTCCAGCGTTTATTTCAGTGCTAAATGGATAAATATTTTAAAGAACCACAGCTGATCAGCACATGCCAAGGAATTAAGAAACAAATGTAGGTATTTATGATTACCAGCTGTTCATAAATGGGTAAAATTGACGAAGTTGTTCAGGTCCGTCAAAAATGCTGACATTCAGGACACTTGAGAACCGATTGTGTTAAAGCTGAAAAACCAATAAGGTCAAAATTATACCTCATATTAGTGAAGGGTATGTACATGTACTATTGTGCAGTACTTTGAAACACTTTACGTGGCCTTCATTTTAGGATATGCAGTTTTCAATAAGGTGTGCAGTGATAAAAAAAAATTGCCAAGCTTGTGATTGAAATAAATTTGTGTAAAGTCGTATTTTGATGGGGGTTAACATTTTCTACGAAAATTGCCTTGCAACATGATTCCGCTGAGTAATACCAGAAAATTTACTGTGTAATACCAAGTACATGTAAACAGTGACTTTTGAAGGTCCCAACCACAAGTCTATTGTCAGGTTTACGATTTGCATACGAGGATATCTGCTTCACTGATCTGGCCTATGGTATGCCACCTACACATGTAGTAAAAATGTATCATGGGTCTCCCACCATGCCATAAATGTCTATCATGAGTCATAAACAATATTTGTGACACATTGTAAGGTCTGTGGGCAGTGTTTTGTGATTCAAATAATGCACAAAACTGGTTGAAACCGAACTGCCCAGAAACCAACTTAAAAAACCCAAACAGTACCGTACGCCTAAACATTTTTGTTAAATCTTGGTTTGACAAAAAGGCTGGTTTTACAGTGTATACTTTTTTTTCAATACATTGTACGGTACCGTACATACATGTACCGGTACATGTACCGTAGAGTAAGGTACGTGCTTTACAAAGTTATCGTAATATGAATTTACGTGAACAAGTAAATGTGGGTATAACAAGAAATCTTTGTTAAAATGAAGTTCATGAAAAATTGTGAAAAATTAGTTTACACAAAAGAGGGTTTTTGCAAAATGCACACGCATTAAATATGTTGCTCTCAATACAGCCGACTACCGGTATACATCATGTACATGTAGGCATTTGATTCCACCGGTAACATTCATCTCCTACTGTACCTCAGCAGAGCATTAAAAACCATAATAACTGGTTAATGGATTGCTTGAAAAGTGTACATGATACATGTACAATGATATGCAAAATCAAAATACAGTACCCCGGTAATTACACAGTACAAAAGGTTTTGTTTTTATTCTTTTTTTCAGGTTACTTCCTGAAGGTTTTTTGTCACATACAGTATAACATGTACACAGTACATGTGTACGTTACGTATACATGTAAAATTAATAGCTTTTCAAGGACTTGTTTGTTCTTTTTATTTGCTTTACATCTAACAGGAAATACATCTCACTAAATATCAGTTACTGTTGTAAACTACTGTACCATGTACACGACGTACAGTAGTTACACCAGTAAATAAATGGCAGTTGTCTCATGCAGCCAGCGTGCATCTGCTACTGAGACAAAAACCGAGTCTCTATATATTTCCAACTGACGGTAAATCTGAGACAAAAATGGCTTTACATGTACCGGTACATGTACTTCAGAAAATTTAGCCTTTAGTTCAAGTTATTTTACTAGGTACAGTATGTACATGTACAATGTAGATGGGTCATTCTATAAATTTGGGGTCCAACGTGTGACATTTTTCTGTCCCCGTTACACCTGACATACTGCTATTTGCCATACAAGCATCATTAAAAATGCTTTCAAACCATATTTTTATGAAAATTTGTATTTTATGTAATCACTCTTTGAAATAGAAGGCATTTAAAGAATATGTCCTGAATTTACAAAATACAACATTTTACAAGATGTCAGATGTAACGGGGACAGAAAAAGTGGACCCCAAATTTATATAATGACCCATACCTTTCTTCATTACAAAAACCACATTGTTATAGGGCCAATGATTTTCGGCGATGGCAGAAAACGGACGGAATTCACGGAATCCGACCCCTGAAACGGAATCCAGTATTTGAAATGGAAATAGTTATTTTCTCATTTGTTTTTCAAAAAAACATACTTTTCATTTCTTTCTTTTCAGAACAGTATATTATCCAAATAAAGATAATGTAATGCCTTTGCATTTTTGTTTGTAGAAGTTGGTTTTTATTGCCGAAAATTACAAAAGAAAATCGTTTCACACCGCACGGCCTGCGCCACCGGTAGCTACATGTATAACAACACGATCGTAAAACTGTCTAGACATGTACCGGTAACCTTGCACATTTACACAGCGGCCACACGCGCGTAAAATGCCATCTACCGTGCATGTTTTCGTGGTGCAATGTTCTAACGACTTAAAAAAGGCCAACACCCACACAAACAGTGTGATCTGTCGCGTAAAACCATACTTTTTGACGACACCACGTTTCTTATTTGGTAGAAAAATATAACCTCCTCAGGGAAAGGAAACTACAAACTTACAGATATTAAAATGACGCTCTAAAATCCATGTCAAATTTCCAAATTTTCTCACTTCGTGCAAAACAAAATGGTGGCACTTTCACTGCGAACTTGCGTGTGTCACCGACGGCTGTTACCGTACATGTTGATTACTGTACATGTTTGCAGAGAGAAAATTAGTGCGGTCCAAACGCAGCATATGCTAGTCGTTGATTAGCATCAGTGCAGCCGGTCGCCTTTTTGCAACCACAAACAGAAACATGTTTGCGACGTAACTGTGTATTATAAATGCCGGTTTCCTTTAAAAAAAAAAACACGAAACGGAATTTTCGTCACCTGAACAATGGAATCCACAATTTGAACACATTTACATGTAATTAACAGTCCCTTCATTTAAAATTTGCTCTCCTGGGATAATCAAGGAGAGCTACTGGTACATATATACCAGTACATGTATGGGTCTTTCTATAAATTAGGGGTCCAATTTTTGTGTGCCCCGTTACATTTTACATCTCGTTTTTGTAAATTCAGGACAAATTCTTTAAATACTGTGGCAGTACGAGACCCCAAGAGCGCCCTCCCTAAGACACTCGGGTTGCATAATTTCCGGCGAGTCGACTAAAGTTTGATGACCCGGAATCAACTCCACCTGATTAGGCGGCAGCATATGTTCCGGTCAGAACTCTGGCTAAACTCGGACCTAAGAAATTGCTACGAGCAGCCTCAATTAAGGACCAGGGAAATGGATTCGTTTTAGAGAAAATATACCGACTGTTGTAGCTGACATTTTCCCTCGGGGTAGGGGGAGGGACTCGGTACTGCAAATAATTAAAGAGTGGAATGTGTGTTCAGTGATTGAGAGTGTGTGATTGGTTTATTTACAATGACCTGGGACTTATAATTTTCAGTGTTCTCCACTGTTCCAGAAAGATATAATAATAATAATGTACACATGGCATTTGGGACCAAAGATGGATGGCCACTATAAGCAGGTGGCCTCTTTATCAAAGTGGCCTTAATAGCAGGTTTGATACGTACAATGTACCGGTATCGACTGTCGTCTGCAGGATCATTATTACTACTTGCACAAATTATGCCGAGATTAATCTGGGACATACTTTTGTTGTGCATGCGTTTTGGAGGAAGTATGGAATTTATTTGTAAAAATTAATATGCTACCGGTACGTACATAATAATAATAATAATAATAATAATACAAGCATTTGTAAAGCGCCATCTATCTATGTAAACATATTCCGAGGCGCTGTCCAGAACTCTACAGATAATTAATATACATGTACATGTATGTATACTTGAAACAAAACCAGCAATCTAATTATAAGTTGAGTTAAACAGGAATGTTTTAACAAACTAATGTGAATAGCAGGATATAATACATGAAATATACAGAGCGAAAAAAGTGTGCAGCTTGCGCGCACAACCTTTTACTACATTGTATGTACCGGTACGGTAGACAATGTTCAATAATGTTTGGTCTTGAAGTTTCAAGTGCCATGTTGCTGTGTGCTTTGCTAGAAATGACCTGATGGATCATTTTGTAATACACAAGACTTCATGTATCATGTCTTTTAACCCCTGGTTGCAGATACCGCAGGAGTCATTTATTTTGTATCCATGTCACAGATACTGTACATGTATGTACGTACATTTTGTACATTACATATATGTACGGTACGGTAGGTCTACATGCGGCACATTTTACACCCCATTTTTGCAACCATTTTCAGCCACCAAATTTTATTTTGCACAGGAAATCCCAAAATGTTTCATTTTAGAAGGACTAAAATAGAAAATATAACACTGGCGTATCCGCCATGCGTCAGGAAATGTCCCAAATAACAGGGATAAATTAAACAGGTGGTATAAAAAAAAGGTTGAGCAATTTCACATGCTACCCGTGTTAACACGGCAGGCAAAATACCATCTGGGCCGGGGGATGGGGGGATTTATTTGGAAGTGTACTCAGTGTAGAAATAATCTGACCAACTGACTCATGGACATGAGACAATTCAGAAATATGCGATGAGCTTTGTGGTGGACTATCAGGAACTACGGTTGTCAGGGGCGGATCCAGGAATTTTTCCAGGAGGGGGTTTTGCCACCAGGGAGGGGTTTTGTCCATCAGATTTTTATGTCCGCTTGTTTCGGACAGGCGGACACGCAAAAAATGCATTACATTATATTTTTTGGTGTCGGAGGGGTTTTGACCCCCAAACCCAAACCCACCCCCCCCCCCCCCCCCCTCTGGATCCGCGCCTGGTTGTGGGGCTAAACACCTAAGAGGAGAAATACTCTGAAATATCATCATGCAACTGAAATATCATCAGGTTGAGTGACTGTGGTATTGCCAATATTAAAGGCAGGTGGAGGAGGCAATTGTTTACGGCCTCGAACAAATGACCAAAAAATCCTTTTGTTATCTTAGGAAGTAAACATATTATTGACAAATTTCCAGTATGCAATCCGGGTGTATTTCTTTCATCACGAACAAGCTTATGACTGCCAATCGTTAATGTCTCCAGATTTACGAGCTCGTTTTAAAAACAGTCTGTGTTTAAGACCAATGTTTTTCTAGATTTCAGGGGTAATCCAAGGTGAAAAGTTAGTTTTGCGTCTTGTTGATCTCGGGATCTAATCACAGATCGCAGCGTTAAACAAGTCCGTAAAAGTGTCAGCCGAGGAGTCCGGGTCTGTAAGATCCATAAAGGCTGACCAAGGTGTAAGATGTATCAGCATCTTGAGATGGTCGAAATCACCACGGTGAAGTTGTAGAAATGACCGCACTATAAGGCTAGTCTTGGCGGTGGCTTGTTTGTGCGAAAAACGACACGAACAGCAAAATAGTCCGAATCGACATGACTGGGAGTTGTACATACTGAAGCCAACCGATCAGGCCGATTGGTAAACACTAAGTCAATGGTAGAACACACAGTAGGGTCATTTAATAATAATAATGAATATTTGTAATGCGCCGGTATCCATCAAAAAGATGCTCATGGGTGTGTACATGTAACTGGAGAAACAACATGAACAAGCTGCTGGATATCCAGTAGCCTTGTGTGGTTAGCACCAGATTGATGGCGAGGATTGATGTCGACATTAAAGTCACCCAGTAAAAAACTCGTCGATATTGGCAGATTGAAGGGCGTTTCTAAATTTCGTCCAACACTGCGCGGTAGAGGATGGTGGGCGATAATAAAGTACTCCTATAAGCCATGATTTCGTGGGATTGGAGAATTTTACTGAAAACCACAACAATTCGACGTCATCTGGCTCAATGTGAATTAATCTTGTTGCAGACAAAGAAGCATTGACGGCAGCGAAAACTCCACCGCCGCGGCGTCCCTGACTACGATCACGTCTGAAAATCACGTAATCACTGGGTAGTCCAACAATACCATCGTTATCCTGAGGTTTTAGCCAAGTTTCAGTGAATCAAAGAAAATTCGGAAGCGAATTAGGGTGTAAATAGGAGACCAATTCGGGTCCTTTATTCCGAATACTCCGTGCATTTGAGAGGAGACCAAACAAGTCCAAGATTTCCAAGACGATCATTAGAAATATTAGAATCAAAAATCTCATTATTGGGCCCAGGATTAAGCTGAATGTCACCAGCATCAAGTAGGGTGTGTACAAACTAATACTCCTCACATTGGATGTGATCAATTTATTTCCTAATGTCGTTTGAGTTTTGGGGATGTAAAAGTGATGAGCCTGTCTAGCATGTCTACAATGTAGTAAGGTACATGTACATGTAAGTATGATAGCAGTCATTTCTTTTAAACAATGATTGTAAACATTTGGGCACAACATTTTTAGGTATCTAGAGTTGATAAGCTGTTTATATGCATTTCCCCATGCTAAAATTCCATGGTTAATGTACGATAAGATCAGGCTATTATACAATAACAAACAAATATTTTAAGGAAGGGATGATTTCATTCTGTTAATCATACTAATATTTTTAGAAACTATTTTACATATTAGATCTACCTGTATTTTCCAAGAAAGTTTGCTATCAATAAATATATTTCGTCAACTTCTCTTCACGACGAAATAATGTCAACTTATGCTATGTCGGAAGTCGTTGAACATGTTGAATGACACTCCGAAATCCTTGATATAACAACTAAAAACTAAGCTGTATGATAATGACAAAGTGTCGCTAGATACATGTAGTTGCAGAAAGTAGAGAAGTTGCAGAAAGTAGAGGAAATACAGAAACATCTTTTCTCAATGTGTAAAGTTTGTATCGGACACGCAAAAGAGATTGCTGAATGCAGGATACCAATTATAATACGTTTGTAGTACGTTGTGTTTTCGTAACGGACACCAGCGAGATTCTCAGCGTTGCATCACATGAGTCGCGTCGGGGTATCATGCATTTTGCCATGGCATATATGCCTGCACACAATGCATGGAACCAGTGGTATTACTGTGCGTGTATACATGTACTACATGTACGTGTACACGTGTACATAATACGAGCGCGGGCTCCCCTGGAATTTTCGCGGGGAATTTTGTGGGGAAGATTTATTGCCCAGCTAACCGCAAACTGATCCCGAGCTCGGGATCGAACCCTCCGCCATCGCGAGACCAAAATCTCGGGGTCTGATCCGGGGCCAGTTTGGTTCCGAGAGCGTTTACACCTATTTGTGATCCGGGGCTGATCCTGAGCTCGGTGTTCGATCCCGAGCTCGGGATCAAGTGTAAACAGGGTGATAAACATCCTCTGGTAAGTTATTTATGGAATTACTGTTGCCGTTTATGGATTGATTAGGCCCTATTGTAACAGCATGGGAGCGCATCATGCTGCATCTCTTGATGAAAAGACAGATTAAATGGACAGATAAGACTCATGAAAAGATGTTCATGCTCATTAAGATCGTTTCAGTTGCGGTTTCCTTTTGAATAGCTGAAAAAAACTTCGAGGTAAACAGAGCCGCTCGTACAGGAATTTCGAGCTACGGAGGTATTCGCGTGCACAAAAGCCTATAGATGTTTATTTCGGAAATGTGACATTACTTCGAGTTAAACGGATTTTCGAGGTATCCGGTTTCGACTTATCAAGATTTTACTAAGTATGTGTTGTGCAAGATATTGTTTAAAGCATCAAGGGATACTGTGCGTATTACATGCAGCATGAACACGTGTACCGCTATCTTAACACACACACTTGCTACATGTACATGTAGCAACACTGCTTTCTGTACCGAGCGCCCCATAATGTAACCGACACAGATTGGCTCTTTTTTGCTGAAAACTTTAACCGACCAACAAAAATGTGTCAAGTACGGTACTATTCACATACAATGTACCGGTACCGGTATTCAGCAACACTTTCTGCATAAAAAACAGTCTGTACCGGTAAGCACAAGTTTTTAAACTACAATGTACATGTACACATAGTTACGGTAGTGGTCAAAATAACTAACGATGCTAAATGTTTGGTTTGAGCTGTAAGGAGAATAGGAGTTTCCATATACCGGTACCGTTACCGTTATTTTTACCCCATTTCTTTATCATGGCTTCTTTCTTTTGCCGTCTTTCTATGTGAGGAAGTTTACCAAGTTTACTCGACCATGACGACTCGGACTCGACCATGGTGACTCGAGTCACATATTTCAAATGCAGGGTTCTTGGAAAAAAACAGTCTGATACGTGAATATGTACTGTACACTGCCCCACCAGGCCGGCAAGGAGCACATGAGTATGTCATCATTTCACATATTGTGTGAACGAAATATAGCAGATTCAGTTTTATTAATTTGGCAAACAAGTGACTCGAGGAATACAGCACGAGTTGTCTCAGAAAGCAAAGACAAACCTCGTTTGCAAAGAGCAACAAACACAAATCAACATACCGGTACATGTATACGGTACCGGTACATGTTATACAAGTCAAGACATTTCAGATAAACTTACCAGCACTTTTGTCTCCATCTTCTCTCCTTTTGTCTCCATCCGTATAACCTTGAGCACGCCATGCTGGAAGCGCTCACCAAGGCAGTTCTGTACAGCCTCTATGTATGTAACAATATGAAGTCAACTGATCAGTTGTTCTTAATCTGAAACTTACGTTCTGCCTCCAATTGGGCAATAAAAAACACATCCAAAACTGAAAAGATTGAATATTAAAGTATATAGGCCTATAGTATACATTACATGTAAATGTACTCAACAACAAAGAGACACTGTTTTAGGCAACTGCAATTTTTTTGCAAATTAGCCAAGACAGAGCAGCAACTTTAATACCGATCATGCGAAGACCTGCAAATTGATGAATTCATCTGCAACAATTGTCTGGGCTTGTGACCGCGTTGAATCTGCCAGACACGTGTTAGCATGTACGTAAATTTTAGGAATAGGAATCTCCTAAAATTTCAGATGACAGTACGGGTAACGTGTACATATGTGGGTGTGCGTTATGTTTGTAGTTGAGTATAGAATAGGATATTGTTTTAAACAACTCTCTGACAAAGGTCCCACACATAAGTACCAGTGAACGATTTCGTTCTGAAATATTGGATAGCAGATTTGCTATGCAATTTTTTTTTGCGTAGCAATTTTTTGATTTTTTTTAGCAGTGCAGTTTGTTTGTATAGCAAATTTAAAATGGATGATTAAACGCTGCATAAAGGGCTTTTTTTGCGAGTTATTTTAAAGACCATAACAATGTTGTTAATATTCACATTTTAAATTTAATATGAAAAATTACCCGAATTACAAGTGACGATTAAATTACCGTACCTGGGGTTAATCACTATATAAATATAGCAAAAGCACACATTCATTTCAAACTTGCACCACATGTTTTATTTCAGTACATGTAGTTTCTAAATAGTACAGTAAAATTGGAAAAACGATTTTTAATACTTGCAGGCTGCACAGTAAGAGTAAGACTCTTGAGAAGCTCATCAGAATTTTTCTCTTTTAAAGACTAGGCCTAAGGCCAAACAAAATAAATGGTGCGTTTATGGTAACGGCCTAAAAAAAAAACAGGTAGGTAGGTTGTAAAATAATTTTATTTTGTCATTTTTTTTTACATTTCAGTCCATGCATTTGCGTGTTGTTTTGCAATGTTTGAAACTCACTATTAACACTATTAACCATGTTCATGTACATGTATAAGTGCAGAAAATTTTATGTTCGTTGGAAATTATTGCAAATAGTACTCATTTAAAATTATCAACTTGAAAATTGGCAACAAAAAGTTTGAGGTCGGTAATTTGGTCTCAAATTCCAGGTAGGTCGGGTTACCGTAAACACACCATTTATTTTGTTTGGCCTAAAGCATAGGCGAGTGCAGATTTGATGGAAAAACTTTAATTATTTTTGAGGAAACATTTCAAAAAGAAATGGTCAGTCTGCCTCATGTTTTGCACACAAGGTCTGAAGCCATGATCAGCAAGTACATGTACCGTACATTTACTAAATTCTTTCCTATACCGCTCCCATTGGCCTAGGCCGTACATTGTAGGCCTCAGTCTTCCGGGTTCCCGGCCCGGTCTACATGTACCGTATACATGGTATATGCCCGCCCCGCGCGCAGAGCTATAATTAAGTGGCAGGCTCGACACGGCCAGTCATTGTCGGTAGCTGTTGACCGTTCCACTTTCGAAATATCCTCATATTTCCAACACATTTTTACACTTTATCCATGACAGTGGACGATGTTTTCCACAAAAATTACGATGAACTAAAACACGGTCGCTGCGAGCATTCCTCCATGCTGGGATACACGAAAAAACGAATACGATAAAATGAAAATCACTGTACGACGACAGCCCAGCTGAACTTATATCATTATGCACACACACAACTAAGTTTTGCAAGAAAGCGATCGTGTTGTAAAACGCATGCTGATTGGCTGATAAAAATAATATGACTTAAATTCTGGCCAATGACGTTTAAGTTAACAAAACGGTGATCGGCAGTATGAGATATCAAGCCGCTTACTTGGATTTACTGTGTTCATGCGACCTTGGCCCCATGGTCTACTGCAGTTAGAAATAAGGATGCTCGACCACCCTGGGGACTAGGTTGGTGTTCACGTGCATTGCTAGCTCTTCGCAGGTTTTTTGTGCCGTAACAAAACTTACCGCGCCGCTACAGTACCACCGCATGCACGCGCCGTGCAGCGATAGCGAAGCGGCTGTGCCGTGGATTGGTCGCTGTGGACCGTAATCGTGAGCTGTTCTCTCCGTGGTTCTTTTTTTCACGAAAGATAATGTCAATTCTTTAGTAGCACCATGTGTGATAATTTTGTTGTGCGTATTGGGAGCTGAATTTTTTGATCGGCAATTTTTCATGCGTGTCGGACCGGAATTTCAGCGCCTATTGGGCCGATACGCACATTTGTGCGTGGAAAGAACCCTGCCGTAAGCCGTCGCGGTACGTTATGTCAGTTTTCCAGTTTTCCATTTCACTAACATTCACAAAACTAATCTGGAAGTGCAAGAACAAGGACAAGATGTTGAAAAAAATGTGTCGCAAATTGCATCGCTAAATCAAGTCACAAACTGCGATGCACTTTGAAAAGTGGCATCGCAGATTGTCAAAAACACGTCGCATTTTGCGATGCGATACAGGGGAAGCTGTTCACTGAGTTAAACTTTTTCATGAACCAGTTTTTCCGGTGAATTTTTGTTTTTACTTTTTTCACTCAGAAATGTTTTGTGCTTGTAATTAAAAACTTTATATTTTGGGGGAAAATACAAAATAATGAATTGTTTTAGGATTTTGGCATCTCAAACATGGCCGAAAAATCCATTGCCCTTACAGTGTACCTCTCGTCATTCGCCGCAGCGCTATATAAAGTTAGTCCAGAAAAGTCGTTTTTATTTCATCCAGCAGCCACCGACTACAACTGATTTCGGGATCGTTGGTTTATCGAGGCAAATTGCAAAAGTAGAGTGAAAAACAGTGAGAAATTTAGGGTGAACAAACACAAACAAACACGACAAAACAGTTTCCGTGACTGATGAGCCACATGTACATGTACATTTGTACAAATGTTCGCCCATGTGCAAACCCAACGACAGTTCTTCTCGTGCCGTTTTAATAATTCTGGACGTGAGAGGGCGGTTTCCTCCGTATAAATAAGGTCTGCCCAACGCCCAAAGCCTGATCGTTAATCGGGCAAAAATACATACATGTAGGGGCCTACACGTACGCAGTCCTTTCCGTGCCGCTAGCGCTGTATGCACGAGTTGACCTGCAACCGTGCGTACAGCTGAGCTAGCGCTAGCGGCACGGACAAATTTTCACCAAATCATGTTCACTTACTAGTTACATGACTTAATAAAATTAGATTACCTGTTGATTCCAGGAGGTAATTTCCTTCAAATCTTTGTTCAATGTACATGTATACGGAAAAAAATACCTTTTATTCAGTACCTCCAGCTTAAAATTTGCGCGTGTAGGTTTTAAATCTGCTTGCACAATTTTTAAAATTGCGTGTGCATGAAGATTGCGCCTAACGTATCGTGCCGTCATGTTTTCGATCGTCATGTGTTTTCGATCAGCAAACTTTACACTGATTTACCGCCGGACTGTACGAGATCCACCGTGATTTGTGGCCGTTTTGCAAACAGTGAATCGGTCGCTTGTCTGTGCCTTGAACTTGCTGCAAATCAAATTACCTGGCATGAGTTATCTTTCAAACTTTGCAAAATGTGTATTTTCGGCTGAAGATCAGTATCACACTTTTGGACTTTTAATCAAGTGTATCATACGGACGTGATCTTTTATCAAATATTACTCCAAAAGCATCCTCAGATCGCTCAAGGTCCCGTCTTTCATTCGTGCAGGATCGATTACGTGGTTGCCTTGCCAGTTGAAAGTTTATGGCGTGCCAAATCCAACAAATTCTTATATCTTTTTTGAACGCGCTTGGGAGGAATCCTTACTAACGCAGAACCTTTGTTACACTGCACTTTGCGAGCGCCACTTTAGTTTGCCCGTTCCAACCATGCACTGCTAAACTTTGCAGCGTATCCTGCGAAGCCAATCAGCACACCGCTTTATACAAAACCGTTAGGAGTTCATATTCATTTACTGACAGAAAAGTCGGCCAGCTTCTGAACTTGAGTGTTGCTCAATTTGAAACACTTGGCACGCCATACGTCAACAGAAATGGACCATCAAACGAATGATCGAAAACATGTGACACTGCTATCACCGTGGCGCATGCAGAGCTTATCGCTATCGGGCAATCTGAGAAAAGAAAAACAGCAGAGACTGTATGGTCTGTTGTGGAATATAAAATTCAAGGATAGTGTTTTAAACGTGGATAACATTTTTTTAAGATATTTGCTGTCGTTTTGGTTTCTGAGGAAGGTATTTTTTCGTATACATTGAACACAGATTTAAAGGAAATTACCTCCTGGAATCAACACATAATGTAATTTTAAGATATACATGTAGGCCTACTTCCCATTTGCACTTTTGCCGCAAATGTTGCTTTTCTGTAGAAAATCACGTTTTCTTCTTCAAAAATTGCCTTCAGTTAGTGCACAAGATAACCATTCACGCGCGCGCGTATCGCCCTCTGTTGTCGCGCTTACGCACAGACCGCTCGCCACGTCATTTTGTGCATTATCGTGCCGTCATATGTTTTCGATCGTCATGTGTTTTCGATCAGCAACTGATTTACCGCCGGACTGTACGAGATCCACAGTGATTTGTGGCGGTTTTGCAAACCGTGAATCGGTCGCTTGTCTGTGCCTTCAACTTGCTGCAAATCAAATTACCTGGCATGAGTTATCTTTCAAACTTTGCAAAATGTGTATTTTTGGTTAAAATCACTATCACACTTTTGGACTTTTAATCAAGTGTATCATACGGACGTGATCTTTTATCAAATATTCCACCAAAAGCATCATCAGATCGCTCAAGGTCCCGTCTTTCATTCGTGCAGGATCGATTGCGTGATTGCCTTGCCAGTTGCAAGTTAATGGCGTGCCAAATCCAACAAATTCTTATATCTTTTTTGAACGCGCTTGGAATCCTAACGCAGAACCTTCGTTTTACACTGCACTTTGCGCGCGCCTGCTCCAACCATGCACTGCTAAACTTCGCAGCGTATTCTGCGACACTGCTTACAAAACCGTTAGAAGTTCATATTTATTTACTGACAGCAAAGTAGGCCAGCTTCTGAACTTGGGTGTTGCTCAATTTGAAACACTTGGCACGCCATACGTCAACATAAATCGACCATCAAACGAACGATCGAAAACATGTGACACTGCTATCACCGTGGCGCATGCAGAGCTTATCGCTATCGGGCAATCTGAGAAAAGAAAAACAGCAGAAACTTTATGGTTTGTTGTGGAATATATACTTCAAGGATAGTGTTTAAATGTGGGTAAAATTGTTTTAAGATATTTGCTGTCGTTTTGGTTTCTGAGAAATTTTCCCGTTATCCGATCGAAAACCCATGACGCCAGGATACTTTATGCTAGCTAAGATAATCTCAGCTCTTGCTTTATCATTTTTCATTGGGATGTGGTCTTTTCACCAGTAGAGCTGAGAAGCTTTAAGAACATGAACACGCTATCACAAAACAAATGTGTCATTTTCTCACCGTGACACACTAATTCCCCCTAAAACTCACCCAAACCTTGTCAGGCATAACCACTACGCAGGTCCTTGAGGAAAATAACCAGCCACGATGAATATTTTGCCAACAATTCCACCGAAACAAACCAGTATGCTCACAGCCTAGCCGTTGTCTGGTTGTTATGTTGTGTTCAAAAAGTCTATCTGCCTAGTCTGTGTACAAAGGAATACCAATGCGCATTGGTTACCAGACGTGATCTAAAAATGCGCATTGGTATAAGCCAGTTCGGAGTCTCGACTGCGCATGCGTCTCCCGACTTTGATTTGAGATAAACAAAGGCGCACCCTGTCCGTATGCAATGTGTTTATCTCAAATGACCTTTGACACAATCCCATAGACGTTCCTTGCGCGCGCGAGATTCCGAACTGGCTTATTCCTTTGTACACAGACTAGGCAGATAGACTTTTTGAAAAATTAAACAACCAGACAACGGCTAGGCTGTGAGCATGGAATTGTTGGCAAAATATTCATCGTGGCTGGTTATTTCCCTCAAGGACCTGCGTAGTGGTTATGCCTGACAAGGTTTGGGTGAGTTTTAGGGGGAATTAGTGTGTCACGGTGAGAAAATGACATTTGTTTTGTGATAGCGTGTTCATGTTCTTAAAGCTTCTCAGCTCTACTGGTGAAAAGACCACATCCAAATGAAAAATGATAAAGCAAGAGCTGAGATTATCTTAGGCCATCGGAATGAAAGTCATAGAATACCGTCCGGAAGATTTCAAAAACACATGAGGCTTTTTTTCATTATTCATTTTTCATTATTTTGAAAAACAGGTGCCCGAGGGGTACATAGACAATGTATGTGCTGCCCCCATATAAGGACAGCGTGCGAGTGAGACACGACTTGGATTAATAAGATCAACTCGCAAAATACCACATTTTATTCTCACCATAAATTCATATGAAAACCTCTTACGGTTTCTTTAGTATTCTATTTACGATTTGGTTTCATTATTTTTCTTTCATATTGATCATAAAGTGGACGAAATTTGGGAAATCGGGACTTTTCTTACGTTTTAGTCTTCAAATCGTTTTCACGTCTGCCATCATTGCATGACAGGCAGACACCGATGAGACGTAATTTTTCATTGGCCAAATTTCGATGTCGCGATGGCAACAGCCAATCAGAGACGGAATACATACGTGTACAGAACGTCCGAAGATTGCCGAAGTGAGATCGGGGGTGCGTTCAATAGCACAATACATACGTACGCCGGTATGGGTATTTTCCTATACCTTCACTGTTGAAGGTATTGTCGGTATGCATACGTATTGCGCTATTGAACGCGCCCCGGGACTTGCAGTCTCGCGCGGCTACACCGAAACGTAAAAACACGAACAGTGGAATTGTGTGTCAGCACTTGGATCTCGCGATCAAGACTATCGTCTGCCGTCTGATTTCGAAAAATTTGGTTGATTGGTCGGAATTTCCCGGTTTGGCGCCATATATATTGATTTCTTTCATTAACAAGTATTGAAAGTACGTTGAAGTTCCAATTTGTTTGAAATAATGAAAAATTTGTGAATAATGAAAAATTTCGGCGGCGGCCATTTGGTCATGCGGGCGGAGGACGGTATTCTATGGAAATTTATAAAACACGGAGGTCGGAGGTGGTCGGAGGTACCCGGAGGTAGATTGTTTTGCTAACGTGTAGTTGGTGCGTTGACGGTGGCTCCGGAGCTACGTGGTATTAAAATAACAAGCCGGAGGTAGGTTGTAGCATGTACTACACGGTCACAAACAATTCTACCTCCGGGTTACCTCCGACCTCCGGGTTTCAACAACACCCGTATTCTATGACTTTCATTCCGATGGCCTTAGCTACTTTATGCAGTAATTTTACCATTTATTTATCTCAGAAATGCAACATTTGCGACGGAAGTGTCAGTGGGAAGTATATCTTAGAATTGAATAAGCTATCGATTCCAATATATAAATTCACCCAAATCCGTGTTCAATGTATATGAAAAAAAATCCAATTTAAAAGACAGCGAGTTTTTAAAAGTAACTCACCCGTGAGTTCCGATGAAATTGTTTCCGTTATGCTCATTTCCGTAAACGACTACTCCAATGAACAACGTAACGGGTACTAAAACAATCTCGATAAAACTAACTAAAACCCGAGTAACACAGATCGAATGAGGAAGTGACTTAAAGAATTCCAAACAAATTTCGAAAACACTTGTGGGAGTGGTCCGCCATGTTTGGATGGATGACACTGACAGGTTCGCTGGTACCTAAGCCTTTTTCCAAATATCGACTTAGGCTTAGGCTCAGGCTCCGGCTTCAAATTAGACCTTTTTGCAATACTGTTTGAGTGAACTTGGACAAAAGACAGAGCTGCATTGTGGGAAGGTCTTTCGACAACGTAGTTTTGTCTTTTGTGCAGGAGTATTTGCGAAAAGATTATGGCCACATGGAGCCAGAGCCGGAGCCTGAGCCCAAGTCGAGATTTGGAAAAGAGCTATAGTGTTTTGGTCATGGGCCTTTTTCCAAATCACGGCTTCGTCTCCGTCTCCGGCTCCGTCTACATTCCGCCATCTTGAAGCCGCATACCAATCATCGGCTCGGCTTCAGGCTTCATTTTGAGGCTTCGTTTTGGCCCAAATGAGGCTCCAAAACGAAGTCAACTAAAGAGGTGACTTCGGCCGGCTTCGTGACGTCACGAACTGGAAAATCACATTACAGCAACAAAAATGTTGTGAACTTTTGCAGGTTTGCTAAACTTTGCCGCCGACAAAACGAGTGGTAGGCATACTAGGCCCGACTATAGCTAGTGTTCCAAACGGTTTTTGGTTTGGCTTCGCTAAAGTGAAGCCGGAGGCGGTTGGAGCCGCATGAAGCCGGAGCCTGAAGACGGAGTCTAGATTTGGAAAAGGGCCATGATATACTAGTAGTCTATGCAACAAGTACAACGACACCCGCTAAAATTGACCCTTTAGTTTTCCACATTATAGGGCGTTCGAGATGCTTACACCGTGTAAACGTACAGTGAAACTTGTGTATAGTGGCCACCCATAAAACAACACTATTAAAAACATAAAACTAAAATATTTAAAAAAATATATAAACATGTTTAACACTCGCAAAAAAATAAAGGGAAACTAGAGGTATGTCTGTTGATAACAGAGCATATGGCTTTCCGCTTTTCTTTTTATGTATGTTTGTATGCATGTAAAACTGCATGCTGTATAATACTACATCTACACTTTGTACAATGTAAATGCATACCGTACATGTACATGCACATGCACAGTGGCAAGATTCAAAAATTCATAATAAATCAACAAATCATGCAGGTCATACTAATGTAACTTGGTATGTTACATGTTAATGAGCAGGTCCGTCCAGGCACCTAAAACACAAGGTTTGACCTCCATCTGCCTTTTCGTTCTCTAGATATAACCGTTAGAAGAACGCATGTTCAACCGAGTGTAATTTGACACCTGGCGGTGACGTCATCAAACTTTTAAAGGTATGGACTTGTTCACTGACCCTCAGCTAGTGAACATATGCACCAATTTTGGGTCAATAGACTGCCGAAGTGAATACGTCACCTTTTGTTGGTTGCCTAGGCAATTGATCTAAACTAAAAATCACTCAACCGTGTCCCAGTGCTTTTCCAATGGTACTTTTCCCGACGGCCATGATAGTTTGGATCCAATTGCCATGGCAACGCACGTCACACTTCGGCTGTCTGTTAGCAAAAACTTCGCCGCAAACATCTCTTCAAAACACGTTTTGGCCATTTTTCAACTCGCCGCTAGAGGGCGCTCTTTCGTGTGACGACCTAACATTTGGTATTTTTGTAATGCCCAAGGGGTCCCGAGACTAACAACGTTGACCCAATCTCGGTATCTGCTACCAGTTTTAAATGACAGGGCAGCCTCGTTTTCGACCAATAGGAAGCAAGATTCAATGTCAATGTCTTAGTATGAAATTTAGACCTTGGATAGTCATGATCATTGCCGAAGGAATAAAGTTTGTATTTCAAACGGTTGAATTTTTACAGATTTTTGAATATGTAAGGCATTAAATTTCAAACGCTTGTAATTGGACACCTGATGACTTCATCAAGATGTAACCTCTTTGGTATAGTACTTTATTATGGGTTCCTTATTGTAACAAAGTTTGAAGATGATCCAAGCTTTGCAAGCCACCCTTTTACCAGTGAGACAGACTATGTGCTTTGTCTATGGGATATGGCGTAATGCAGATGTATGCATATTGTATATGCTTATGTATACTCATAATATACTGCACAGTGTGTATGCTGTAGTATAGGTTGCCAGATTAACAAATTCATAACAAATCAACAAATGACGTCACACTAATGTAACTTGGTATGTTACATGTCAATGACCAAGTCTACGTCCCTGCTAGGTTTCAAGGTCATACGACCATTGGAGGAAGTGAACGACCTTGGCTAATGCATGCTGCACAAACGGGCTTATTTGATGACGTCATCGTTACGCCACCAAGTTTTGCTGCTAATATGCATTAAGAACAATGTTACGCTGCCCACCAGTGCCAATTTCAATAAGCAAAAGCTTGCCACTGACTTTAATGACTATTTTGTTCGGATTGGCAGAGATCTGGGACGAAAATTTGTGCCACATGACACCAATACTCTTGACGAACCTTCTGCAGAGTGCAATGCCACAAGTTTTACGTTTACGCCTATAACAACGCACTTTGTTAAGGAGCAAATAAGGCACATGGACTCTTCCACTGCAACAGGTATTGACGGAATATCTTGTAAATTTCTTAAGCTTGCCTGTCCTGCCATTTGCCATTCCTTAGCCTATATTGTCAATAAATCTTTATCTGAAGGCATTGTACCACAGAAGTGGAAAATCGCTAAGGTTTCTCCGGTGTTTAAAAATGGCGACCGGGAAGAGTATTCTAATTATCGGCCTATCTCTGTCCTCCCATTAGTCAGCAAAATCCTTCAAAGGGCAGTGTACGACCAATTGTTTAGATTTCTTAATAATGACGACTTCTTTGCCACTGAACAATCTGGTTTCAGACCACGTCATTCCACTCAAACTGCAGTGTTAGACGTCACTGATTATATTTTATATATATGGACTCTGGAAAGGTGACAGCTGCCATCTTTTTGGACCTTAAGAAAGCATTCGACACCGTTAATCACGATATTCTTCTTTCTAAACTCAAGAATGTCGGTGTTAAAGCCCAGTCACACACTACCGTTTCAGCTGAACGCACGCCTAATGCACCAAATTATTTTCCTGCGTCGAAATGCGTTGATACACTGTAGAGGTGCGTCAGAGGTTCGTCCAGATTCGGTAGAAGGCCGGTGGGACACGGCGATACACGGGCATGTGCGCCTATGCCAAAACATATTTTTGAACATGCACTAAAATTGTGAACGTACGATAATTACGCGCTGTGTGCGGCAAAATGCGTCCGAGGTGCGGGGAATGCGGTAGAGCCGCGGTAGGGCTTCGTTGAGTGCGTTAGCAGTTCGGTACAGTACGGCCACAAAAGTTGGACATCTTCAGCGTACACCCCGAACGCACAGATCGCGACTCTCCCGCGCGTCTACCGATTGTGAACGCACGTATAGCGTTTGTGGACGTATGTCAGCGCACATAGGACGTTATCGGACGTCTGTATGCCGTAGTCCTATATACCGCACCCAGCGCATGTCTACCATGTGTCTACCGTGTCCAGCGCACCGCCACCGCATGTCAGCGCACGTCTAGCATTTGGCACTCGTACGTCGAGAAAACTATCTAAAAAGGCACCCAAATCTGGATCTCCTCATGTTTCTTTGTGCTCGCCATCAGGGCACATCGAGTGCGTTGTGTTACCGGTGGGGGCGCGGTGGCTAGCGGTGGTGGCGCGTTGACTTTCGGTGGCTTTTGGTGGCCTGCGCTGACAAACGGTGGGTATTTACAATTTTTGTGCGTTGGCATGCGCTGCGTGCGCTCAGCATGCGCTGAGTGCGTTCAGCATGCGCTGACAAACGCACTTATTTTTCCTAATTTTAAGGTGAGTTTTTACTCTAGACGCTGGCCTGCGCTGGTCCTGTGCGGTGTCTACGTTCGGCACGCGTTCAGCCCGCGGTGAACATGCGGTACTATACGCTTAGAACGGCCGATTTTGGGGTATTTTTGTGCGTACAAAAATTATTGGTTGCACGCTTCGTGCGCTGATGGCGTGCGCTAGTGTGTGACTACAGCATAACGAAAACAAAGGCTGTTCCGACCGTATCGGAACAGCCAAAAAAGAAAAAGAAAAAAATCGTAACGAAAACAAAGGCTGTTCCGACCCGAATCGGAACAGCCAAAAAAAAATCGTAACGAAAACAAAGGCTGTTTCCAACCGCGTTGGAACAGCCAATAAAAAAAAGAAAGAAAAAAAAATCGTAACGAAAACAAAGGCTGTTCCGACCCGATTCGGAACAGCCAAAAAAAAAAACAAAAAAAAACAAAGACTTTTCCTACTCGAGTCGGAACAGCCAAAAAACTAGAGGTATGTCTGTTGATAACAGAGCATATGGCTTTCCGCTTTTCTTTTGGTGTATGTTTGTATGCATGTAAAACTGCATGCTGTATAATACTACATGTACACTTTGTACAATGTAAATGCATACCGTACATGCACATGTACATGCACAGTGACAAGATTCAAAAATTCATAATAAATCAACAAATCATGCATGTCATATGCATGTTAATGACCAGGTCCAGGCACCTGCTAAGTTTCAAGGTCATGCGACCAATGGAGGAAGTAAACGACTTTGGTTAATGTATGCTGCACAAACACGCTTATTTGATGACGTCATCGTTACGTCACAACATTTTGCTGACGATATGCATTAGAACAAGTCACAACAAACATAAAACACAACATTTTACCTACATCGGTGTTTTCGTTCTCTAGATATAGCTGTTAGAAGAACGCATGTTCAACCGAGTGTAATTTGACACCTGGTGACGTCATCAAACCTTTAAAAGTATGGACATGTTCACTGACCCTCAGTGAACATATGCACCAATTTTGGGCCAATTAGCAAAAACTTCGCCGCAAACATCTCTTCAAAATACGTTTTGGCAATTTTTCAACTCGCCACTAGAGGGCGGTCTTTTGTGTGACGACTTAACTTTTGGTATTTTTTTAATACCCAAGGGGTATTGATACTAACACCGTTGGCCCGATCTCTGTATCTGCTACCAGTTTTAAATGACAGGGCAGCCTCGTTTTCAACCAATAGGAAACAAGATTTAGACCTTGGATAGTCATGACCATTGCCGAAGGAATGAAGTTTGTATCTCAAACGGTTGAATTTGTACAGATTTTTAAATATGTGAGGCATTAAATTTCAAACGCTTGTAATTTGATACCTGGTGACGTCATCAAGATGTAACCTCTTTGGTATAGTACTTTACTATGGGTTCCTCATTGTGACCAAGTTTGAAGATGATCCAAGCTTTGCAAGCCACCCTTCTACACTCTCAAAACGCTGGTTAAAATATCACTGGTTAAAAATCAGTTGGTTAAAAATTTCCCAATGTTGGTTAAATTCTATGAGTTGGGTAAATTTTTCTTTTACCAGGGGTTGGTTAAGAAATATTCTGCTTTCTGGTTGGGTAAACTGCGGGTTGTGTAAAATATAAGATCAGAGGGCTGTATTTTAACCAACTATGGTTATAATATTTACCACCCGCGAAGCGAAGTTGGTTAAAAAAAATCGACTAACCATGTCACGTGGTGTCCAGTGAAAGCTACCATTGGTTAGTGCCTCGTTTGTCTGCAAAATAGCAGCAGTGACAAAATGCCCACGCGCGCGCTGTGTGTTCGTGTCTGTGTACATTGTACGTGTAAAACTATACTCAAACATACGGTAAATGGCGAAATGTGTTGACGTCAAATTTCCAAAATGTAGTGGTGTTTCCGAGCTGAAACAACTATTTCAAGGTAAGTTCTGCCTCGTTATTTGTCTGGGTCGATCGGTGGATGGTGGGGAGACATTTTAGTGGTTGCTAGCAGTCGATTTTGGAAACCTTTCTCGAAGATTTAAGCCGAATGTTTTTTACCCGTACGGGTTGTCGTACTATAACGTCACTTACACGTTGTATAGGCCGTGTATAGCGAGTAGGCTACAAACTACATGTGTACACCATACTCGCTACGCACGGCCTAGCCTACGTGAAACTTTTCCCCACCACTCCCGCCGGGCTGCCCCACCTAAGATGTATAGAGATTGTCACTTTTCGAATGATAAATTATCCACCCCTGGAGCAAAATTTGGTTTACAAACTCCCCACCAATGGGGCAAAAGATACACGTTTTGCTCTCTGTGCGCTGAAAATTAGATTTCCATGCGTTTAAGTTCCCACCCTGGGGCACGGAAATCTTGACCAAATCCCCACCTAATGGGTGGGGCATCGCGGGGTGAGGTAGCGCGGGGGAGGGGCGGGGCAACAATTGATAGGTACATTAGTTTAATAATAGTATGAATGGATGGGTCACATATACCGCCTTTGGATCTTACTGTTAATAGTCCTTGTTTCATTTTGTTTATCCACACAGGAGGCGCTGATCGGATCGGATTTGGCATCTTGGCAGCAACTGTTACTCGACAACAACCGTGACTCACAGCAGAAACCAAGGCCACAACCACTCACCATGCACATCACAGTTGATCTGACTAGGCTACTGCTAAGCAAGGCTTCGGCGTGAACCACGTCTTCTTGATCAAAGCTGCATTTTGGCCACTGTTTCGACACAGAACGAACTTCCCGTAGTAATATAATGGCAACTCGGAAATTTTGCAAGTGTTATTTCCCAATCTGAATTTAACAATTTAGTCCTGTGTAAACCACAAAAATAAAAATACGCTCTTCTCTGACTTTATATAGTGCAGCTGAGCTAAACGTCACACAAGCAATTTCGAACTCATTGTTAACACAGTGTGATGTGAAACATTTAAAGATGAACATGTTTGAAGGAAGCTAAACTCTTTCATTTAGAAAATACCAGTATATATTTGGCCTACACCTGCTGCTAAAGTATATACATGTACATCAAATATACCCCCTCCCCAAAAAAAAAAAAATATATATAAATAAACATTGTAAAACTGTCAGTCCATCGTGTGGTGTTTGCCTTTATTTAGTGTCCTTTATACCCAAATATCTTTTTTAAAAACTTTTAACATAATAAATTAACCAACTGTTGGTAAAATATTGCCCAATTACTGTGAACAGCATTTCAGTAAAATGCCCAACCATTCGGGTATAACCAACTGTATGGTTAAAATTTGCCCAACTCGCAATTAACCAACAGATTGGTTAAAAATAAAATTAACCAATAATTGGTTAAAAAGTTTAACCAACCACGTATTAAAATTTAACCAACCTGGGTTGGTTAAGGTTTTAACCAACTGTTGGGATGTTCACCTGGTAATACATGGTTGGTTAAAATTTTAACCAAGTTGGTTAACAATTTTAACCAACGTTCTGAGAGTGTACCAGTGAGACAGACTATGTGCTTTGTCTATGGGATATGGCGTAGTGCAGATGTATGCGCCTTTCTTAATATTTATTCATAAACGGACCAAAGCGAGGCTATAGTTCCTCCGAAAAGTAAACAAACCATTCAACGCACGCACGATGCATGGCAGCTATCGATGTCAACGCAAGGGACCTTAGCTTAGCCTCAAGTTTTGCCGATTTATGGTCGACTCCAGGATTATATCAAAAGACAGACAGTCTGGCAAGGAATGCAGGTACGGTACTTCTCAGCGGCGTAGGTGCAAGATTTGGAAGGTAGGAATGCTGTAAAATGATGGTGTTTACATCCACATAATCTGATGAAAAATCGTAACGAACGACATGTTTGCATATATGCCTACACTACACTAGCTAAGATAATCTCAGCTCTTTTTTTATCATTTTTCATTGGGATGTGGTCTTTTAGCAGTAGAGCTGAGAGAAGTTATGAACATGAACCCGCCATCGCAAAACAAACAAAAAAGTCAAATGTGTCATTTTCTCACCGTGACACACTAATTCCCCCTAAAACTCACCCAAACCTTGCCAGGCATAACCACTACGCAGGTCCTTGAGGGAAATAACCAGCCACGATGATTATTTTGCAAACAATTCTAGCGAAACAAACCGGTATGCTCACAGCCTAGCCGTTTTTGTCTTGTTCAAAAACAACCAAGTGTCTAGTCTGTGTACAAAGGAATACCAATGCGCAATGGTTACCAGACTTGACCTTCACGGAAGAAAATGTTCAGGCCATATATCTTTCAATTATTGCTTTCCTTCATTAGGTTTAAAGACACGATTGATTGGTAAACCTTTAAAATGGTACGCACAGCATTACAGAACTAAAGGTGCTTTTAAAATTTCACTCATCCATAATTCAAAAACCTTTAAAATGCATGCTGCTTTCATGCATGATTTTTTTTAATGGTTGGCCTAGGCCTAAATAATTCATTTGCAAATTGTCAAAAAAAACCTGTAGTTGGCAATTTCTCGCACAAAGGTACCCGAAAGAATTGAGAAGTTGATCATGGCTTCAGACCTTGTGTGCAAAACAAGTACAGGCTGAACAAAATCTTAAATGTTTTCCACTTGAAATTGATTCCATCAAATCTGCACATTCCAATGCTAGATGGGTCAATTTAAAGAAAATAAATTATGATCAACTTCTCAACTCTTACCAATGGTACCATATGACGGTAGTACTATTTACCGGAAAACACCGGAAAACACCAGAAAACACCGGAAAACATACTAAATACCGGAAAACATACTAAATACCGGAAAACACCGGAAAACAGTATTTTATGGTGTTTTCTGCAGGTAGTGGGGGTGGTGTTATTAAGTGCTTTCGGGTGTTTTCCGGTATTTAGTGTGTTTTCCGGTATTTAGTATGTTTTCCGGTGTTTTCCGGTATTTAGTGTGTTTTCCGGTGTTTTCCGGTATTTAGTGTGTTTTCCGGTATTTAGTATGTTTTCCGGTGTTTTTCGGTGTTTTCCGGTATTTAGTGTTTTCCGGTATTTAGTATGTTTTCCGGTGTTTTCCGGTGAGTTTTCCGGTGTTTTCCGGTGTTTTCCGGTGTTTTCCGGTATATAGTATCACCCCCATATGAAAAAGGAGAGAATTTACAAGTCAGACTTCTTCTACTGCCTCATAAATTATACGAATACGAGATCGGCTGAAAAATTTGTTCAAATATGAATCGAAATTTCGTCCTGCCAAATTTTTGTTTTTCAATCAGATATGCACTTTCTGACGGCTAACATTAGTTTATTAGTCATTTTTCACCTTATCGTGATGTCCGACTTGTAAATTCTTACCCGTAATAATAATAATAACAGACGTGACAGAGGGAGGAAAAAGAGTCATCGTCGCTGCATGGCCCAATTTCCGGACACGGTTCAAAATAATTTTTTAAAAATGTCCTTCGAAGATCTGCCCTTGATCGTCTCTCCTAATTTTGAATTTTGAAGGAATAAAGTTTGTATCTCAAACGGTTGAATTTTTATAGATGTTTGAATATTGAAGGCCATATATTTCAAACGCTTGTAATCTGACACCTGATGACGTCATCAAGACGTAAACACATTTGTGCAGTACTTCACTATGAGGTGATTGTTGTGACCAAGTTTGATGATGATCCGAACAAGGACTTTCCGCAGGAGTATGTCTGTTGATAACAGAGCATATGGCTTTCCGCTTTTCTTTTTTTGTATGTTTGTATGCATGTAAAACTGCATGCTGTATAATATGTACACTTTGTACAATGTAAATGCATACCGTATACATGTACATGCACAGTGACAAGATTCAAAAATTCATAACAAATCAACAAATCATGCATGTCATATATGCATGTTAATGACCAGGTCCAGGCACCTACTAGGTTTCAAGTCATACGACCAATGGAGGAAGTAAACGACTTAGGTTAATGTATACTTGAGGAACTCTTATTTGATTACGTCATCGTGACGTCACAACAATGTTCTAACAATATGCATTACAACAAGTCACAACAAACCTAAAATAGAAAATTTGACCTCCATCGGCCTTTTCGTTCTCTAGATATAACCGTTAGAAGAACGCATGTTCAACCGAGTGTAATTTGACACCTGGTGACGTCATCAAACTTTTCAAGGTATGGACATGTTCACTGACCCTCAGTGAACATATGCACAAATTTTGGGCCAATTAGCAAAAACTTCGCCGCAAACATGTCTTCAAAATACGTTTTGACGATTTTTCAACTCGCCGCTAGAGGGCGCTCTTTCGTGTGACGACTTAACGTTTGATATTTTTGTAATGCCCAGGATGTCCTAAGAATAACACCGTTGATCCAACCTCGGTATCGCTTACCAGTTTTAAATGACAAGGCAGCCTCGTTTTCGACCAATAGGAAGCAAGATTCAAGGTCAATGTCTTTGCATGAAATTTAGACATTGGATAGTTATGGCCATTGCCGAAACAAAAAGGTTTGTATCTCAAACGGTTGAATTTTTACAGATTTTTTTTAATTTTTAAGGCAATACATTTCAGACACATGTAATCTGACACCTGGTGACGTCATCAAGATGTAACCTCTTTGGTATAGTACTTTACTATGGGTTCCTTATTGTGACCAAGTTTGATGATGATCCAAGCTTTGCAAGCGACCTTTCTACCAGCGAGATAGACTATGTGCTTTGTCTATGGGATATATGGGATAGTATCCCGCCACCCTACCTAGAGTCGTAGACCACGGACCACGGACCTAAACCCCACCCTAAAACTCACCCCATATCTCATCCCATACCTTACCCCGATCCTTAAATGAGATGGCGAAGTCAGAAACTATTTACTAAAATGTGATAATTTCCCCCCCGAAGAATTTCGACGCCAGCTTAACCACATGCACCTGTCGAAGCATGATGTCACATGCATGATGTCACATCAGAACATGGATGACATAGCATTTATATCGCCTCCACCCGCATCTCGATCAACTCGAAACACATACTCGATCAACTCGAAACACATACTTGACCCCAATGCTCATCGGGTTTGCGAAGATGATGACAACGTTGACTCTCATAGGGTATGCATGTGCACCTTTCTACCGCCTTCCTTCCAGCAGATGCGGGGTATCACACTCCAATGGGAGTAACACAAAATAAGTAAAGCTTGCTTTTCTGCTATCACAATAAAACTTACATACTTTATGTGTAGGGCTTATGTATCTTCCCCAAAATTGTGATGCGTGTATGCGGTAAATTGACGGAAAGGCAGGGTTGGAAGAGGGCTGGCAGTCAACACAGCTTGTAGATTGATCAGCGGCAGCCGAACCAGAGGCAGTGGCCGAAATCATGTACTTAGAAAACTAAAATATGCAATTTGAAACGTGAAGACGATCTCAAAACTTGCACAACCAAACAAAGCGATAAAGGGCATTTAAAACTAATCTCAAATAAAGTTTGCAGCTTCGAGCCCTGTGAAAAGGGATGCTCCCGCCTGTTATACCGTTGTACCGTGACGACATATTTCGCATCCATTGGCGCTGGCCAAGCCTAAAAGCCCGATCACGTTAATTAGCCTACATGTATACGCAAACAGCAAAAATGAGCGCAATAGGGTGATGCGGAAAGGGGGTGTGTGACAAATAAAACATGTTCTATGAATAGTCCTTCGAGGGATTTGCCGCTGAACGAACGGATTAAAGGCACAGGCTCGTCAGCAATGCGCGCCCGCCAAATTCGTGCTCGAAACACGCAGCTACATGCCTTTGCTATGGAGCTGCGTATTGCGTGGCACACATTTGGCGGGCGCGCATTGCTGACGAGCCTGTGCCTGGGATTGATGCGAGGATAGTAAACGCATCATGCCGTATGCCTGCAGTTCTGCTTACAAATCTGCTACGTTATATGTACAAAAGCACATGTTATTTTCGACCATGCTTTACTGAGATGACACTTAGAACCTATTGAAAATTCAATACAAAACATTTTATTATCAATGAATGGTTTATTTCGAGCTACAAACACCACTACTTGTGTAATCAAAGAACTCGAATCTTCCACCGACATTGAATATAAACATCTGAGGTGGATTAAAACGCACAAGATGCTCTCAGTTGACCTGATATAGGTCAGGTTGACCTGCATCTGCAACGCCAGTACTACCCCAACCCCTCGGGACATTGAAATTGCTATATGCGAACCGCGCGTTGTCGAGGGTCGTTACAAGATGGTGCAGAATTATAGTCTGGGCAACAAAGACAGGAGCGACTAATTCACTATACGATAGTTTTATATACCCCTGAGAGAACCGTAACCGAAGGCGTATGCCTCGTGAATCCACCATTTCTTGGATCAAGGTTTTGTTAAAGGAAACTAAAACCCACTTGGTTCTAAATATGAACTAAAAGATTAAATTGTCGCAAAGGGCAGGCTCAATATTTAGTTTAAAACAAAAAGAGAACATTACATGTTAAACAGTGACGGTAGCTCTTGACTCAAACAAAATTTGCTACAAATGCCGCAAATGACATGCAAAGCAACTCCGTTATGTTCTTTTTTTTTTTTTTAATCATACTTCACCCATCTTTTACAATTATATCTCCAATTTCCACAAACATAATGAGCGACGCGAGAGGGAACGAGGCTCGATTCTGCTTGACTGCGGTGCTTGTACTTGCAAGCCCCAACCCAACTAATGTTACCACTCGATAACTGCATGGTCAAGCCACTCACACATGTTGCAGGGTTTCCCTTTCATGCCGAGGCAATTCTCTGAACCCTTAATTCAGGGATCTACTTCCACATCGAACCCTCGCGGCTACTTGGTATTTCGCCTGGGCACTGCTTAGTGGCGGCGCCTTTCCTCTTACGCCTGCCCCCTATATTGGGGTTCCCGCTTTGTATGCAATCTGGGGGTATTTGTATATTTAATTCCAATGCGGAGCCCGTCACTGCCGACATCAACGCCACCGATCGGTTTCGCCTGCGAGACCGTTAGTCAAAACCCCAGGGTAATTGCACGCGTCGCGCTGGGATTCTACAAAACGCAGGTTATTCGCAATGCAAATTTGGCTCACACTTTTATATTAAACCCGCTATCACTTGGTGACGGAGTTAGCTAAGTGTTCTCAAAATTACTGGGTGTATATCCCTATGTTTGTTATGCTGAACCGATGTACCACTTTGGGCTTTTCCCTCTTTGCGACAATCTGGAGCCTGTACCTTATACTCCAGTTTTGAGGCTCTTCAACTTCTCTAATACCACCACCTGGTGACTGCATTTGTCATGTTACGACATACGGGGCTCTTCCCATCGATCTGGTCACTGTCATCCCGTCGCATCGTGTCCCTGGAAAATAAATCACCCCACCAAGGTGTAAAAAGTGCACCGGTGAATATTTGGGGCGACTGTAAGCACCGTTGAAGGAAAGACAATTGGGATGGGCTGACCTGTACTCCAGGAAGGGCAGCAACTTCTTGACCCTATATATGGACACTCGGGGATTTACTCCGGTCGTATGAACCGGTAAGCTTGTGAAATCGTCAGAATATTTGAGATTCAGAAATTTATTCTTGTGTACCCTTGTATATGTAGCTTTCTGTCGTAATGGCAAACCTGGGGCTCTTCCCTCACGTGTCCCATTCGGGGATCTTCCTCTCGCGTCAAACACGAGTTAAACATGGAGGTCTTACTCTCACTGGCCAAAATGTGGTTTTCCCCTTCACACGGCCAAAATTGGGGCTTTTTTCCCTCACACGGCCCACCATAGCCTTGGGCTTTTCCCCTCACACGGCCAAACATGGGGTTTTTCCCCCCTCACACTGCCAACAATGGGGCTTTTTCCCCTCACACGGCCAACCATAGCCTTGGGCTTTTTCCCTCACACGGCCAAAATGGGGCTTTTTCCCCTCACACGGCCAAACATTGGGGCTTTTTCCCCCACACACGGCTAAACATGGGGCTTTTTTTCCTCACACGGCCAACCATAGTCTTGGGCTTTTTCCCTCACACGGCCAAACATATAGGGCTTTTTTTCCCCTCACACGGCCAAACATGCTGGGGCCTTTTCCCCTCACACGGCCAACCATAGCCTAGGGCTTTTTCTCTCACGCGGCTAATAAGCAATTTGAGTAATTTTCCTTTATGATAGTGTGTATTACAAATACATAGTGTAATATTTCAAATCTGTGGGCCGACTGGATTTCCCCGGGTGGGAAAACAATGTTTAATCAATCCATCCATCTGTCTATAAACCTGGGGCTTTTCCCCTCCGACACATGGCAAACCCTTGGGCTCTTCTCCTCACATGGCAAAAGCTGGGTCTCTATCCTCGACACGGCCAAACCTGCGGCTCTTACTCACTGGCCCTGGTAACGAGATATCCCCTCGCGAAATCTCCGGTAACCAGCCCGAATTATTACAAAAGGGCGGGAATAGGTGTACCGCGCAATGCTAAAAGGGACAAATTCTTAAGGCCTTAGACCTAGGCCATTAGATGCCACCGTGGTGCGCGATGGTTTTGCCTAAAACATCAATTACATGTATACGACATGTGGAACCATCTGTTGATTTTCAAATTTGGGGTTTACCGTCATATTCCAGATAACCACTCGGGTGTCAGTCTCACCATTTGGGAATCTTAAGGTTTCTTCCCCTATTTGAAATCCGCGCTAAAACTATCAAAGCATCAAAAGACTTGAGATTGTATACTGGCGCATGCACCATGTCCGTCAACACCAGGCGAAAAGGTAAAATTCCCCTGAATAAAGACCTTCGGTAACAAAACAGAGGTAAACCCGTCCGGTAAATGGATATTCTCTCACAAAGCGTAGATTCCGCGCATTGGCAGACCTCAAATAGAGACCAGTCATATAAAACTTTGGCACTGAAACCAAGGATTTAGGGGGAGCTGCCAGGGGGAAATGCCACAATCCAACCGCCGACAGGATCGGCACCCCAGCGAGGCGGCCACTTGAGGCCAAATGTATAGAGCCGTTCAACAGCCCACGTTCCGTTAACCGAGCATCAGGTCATCTCATAGACATCGTTAATGGTAAGAAACTGAAAACGTGCCTTAACCAAGCTAGTGACGCAACAATGACGGTTCCCAAGCGCGCGCACACTCAAACACGCCGCGATTGCAAAAAGGGCCCCAACGTTAGCACAAACTTTCTGCCACAGCAAGCACACGCCCTCAGCCAGCGCTCAAACAGCTCCATGAAACTGGGCCCTGGCTGAAGCGAAATGGTACCGGTGATCTCCTGATGGCAGCGACAACGCTAATGGCAACAGCACCAGGAACATCCCAGTGCAGACACGTGCCATACAAGCGTCCGCCACTTGAATTCGCCAAATAATGCTCTGGGATCACCAAAGTGCGTTTCTTAACACACAAGACCAACAGCTGCACATCCCATCCGAAGGATGGAGCACACGCGCTAAAGCGCCCTGTTCTAAGGCACAGGACCCCAGACGGTTATCGAACCTGCAACCCCAAGTTTTCACCCGAGTATTGCGAGTCAGTGACTTTATATCACGTCGGTAACAAGACTGGTCGGTTCACAAACCGTGACAGGCAGAGGCAGCCGGGAACGGACCGGAAACAATTAGCCTCGCCGACGTCCTATTGGTTACTTACATGTACACCACTGGCTACGGAGCCGGACACCAGAACCGGACGCGGATATCTGAGATACGGGGCCTCACCAACCCTCGTCACATTTTCATGAAATTGCCCCTGCGAATAGATTGCCTCAAGCAGTAATCCTACCAGTATAACTCAATTTCTAAATGGGACACACATACAATAAAACTAACCTCTCCGTTGGTCCGAAATTTATCAAAAGATTTATTTAAAATCGCAGCTGAAAACTCCCACAATTCCTATGGGAGAACACTTATATACGCAGTACAAGACCACTAAATTTCGCTAAAATAAACCGCAGCTCATCCGACCAAGGATATTCAATATGAAAATGCTGCGACTGTTCTTCAAAACAGATCCCTGGCAAAACAAAATGTACGCTACCACTAAACGAGCGCGGTGCGCCGATCACCGTGACCAGCTCTCGCCAAGGCAACAACGTTCCTAGCCATGATGCAAACGAATTATGAATATTGCCGCGCAAACATATTACATGGCTACTAGACACCTTAGGATGTGAAAACACGCTCTGGTAATGCATGGCCATAGGGGCGGGGCGGTTGACGAGCTGAAACGCTAACTTATCGCCGTCCTCCACGATTCAACCTTAAAACACCACTACACTGTCAGGTAGCAGATCTCTCTCCCTGGCGGCTGACACCAACTGTCACGCGCCACTTTGCAAATTTCACCACCAAAAAGAAAACCGAGACCCCCGTCCTCGATAGTACTTCGAGACTTATCTGAAACATGCTTCCTTGCGGGCTGAAAATTTTGCGATGATATCAAAATGCATGTGTACCACACGGTAATTATCCTGTAAGTTTAAATGTGTGTTTTTTTTTTTTTTAAATATAAATCCCAAGATATTCTCCGTTTAAAATCAAAACACAATAATTCGATAACCAGGTAGGTCACTTTAATTTGGCACTTGAAATCAATGGGGCTCAATATATTGTCTAAAACACATTTATATGAATTAACCGTATTTCGGGGCCTTCCTTGGTACCAAATACCCAAACTAAACCAAAAGGCATGACCACGGGGACTTGGGACATACTCCTGCTAAGGAACCTGCGCTAAGGTACGTTGCGCAAAAAACCACTGTGGAATAACTCAACACACCCACACAAAACACTTCGTATTTTCTTTTCGACACTAAGGCCGAGTAAGCACCCAGTATGTTCTGGACCTGCCACACTTTGACAATTGTCACCCTGTGTCACCGCTCGAGAAGCAGCCCTCTATCTTGTCTCTTCATGCAGGGTGATGGACGTAGAATCCAGTGTCATGGGTAGGGCGAGACTCCGAATATGGGAATCGGTAAAGTAGAAAACTTGCATGAAATCATACAACATCAACTTGCCTCAAGTTACTGCTTCGGCTGAAACTACTTACATAATCGGCTCAAACTATTTAGGCCTATTTCGCCCAAAATACGACACTAATCCTGCTATGTAAATAAATGCCCGAAAGTTGGCACGCTTCTGCCGCAATTAACGGTTGCATTTACAGGAAATCCGCAAAATGTCTACATTATTTCAGTATTGACGGTCATTTCACGAACTGTCCCCATCGTACTCACTATTTACCCCTTACGGTATGTTGTCGGGGTTACGTATGTACGGTCTACGGCTTGATACTACTTCAACTAAAATAGGGCTACTCATTTCATTTATGCTCTGTTTTAACCTACATCGCATATGAGGACCACTCACGATTGCACACGTCTACTAAAATTGAATTAACTATTGGCCACCCATTAGTCACTCGGAAAATCGCCATATATAGGCTTATTTTCAAAGGAAATCCTTCCAACTACATGTAATCTCACAACGCGATGAAAATTGTTCTGACAGACTCTGCTGCAGAAAATAATACCTAGTTAGGACAAATACGGTGATTTTTCAGTTTGAAACATTTAACGAAGCCTTTGGCCATTTCGCAATTCCCTTTTAAAACTGAATTTTGAGAAGAGGAACATTTGATGCGTAACGAATGACCGCCTCCAGTTAATATGGCGAAAACCAAACCTTTGAGAGGCAAGGGAAGTCTCAGTCAAATGTAAACATGCGACGAGCCGAGTATGGACGAGCATTTAATTGAGCAAACTCACAGTAAGAGTTTGAGAAGTTGCTCAGACATTTCTTTAAAATGACTCATCAAGCATTTATTATTTTGAAAGTGAAGGATTGAAAGAAAGGTCAATGTTCGAGAGGGAACATTTGATTTTGGATAAAACACCTAGACATTTCAGCCTGTCCCAAACGTCTGTTCACAGGGGCTGAGGCCATGGTCAACTTCTCAATTCTTGCCCAATTACTTGTATCATTAATTGGTGTCTAAAAAACAACTACAAATATAACTGCAACATGGTAAGATTTTACTCCAATGCCAACACTAATTTTCCCATTAGGCAGAAAAGAGGAAACCCCATAACAAGACAAAATTGGTGCGGAACAGGGGTTTCAGCACTGAAAGGGAGACCTTTACAAAAATAGTCTTGACAGGGCAAACTCCTCATTTTTGCCGTACTCACCACCATTGACGATTCTTTCACTTGCCGTGTAGTGCCGAGTTCGTCAAAGCCATGATCTGTAAGCGCTACGTGCCACGATTTCGATACACTCCTTTAGCAGTGCTTTGCGCGCGCCACTTTAGTTTGCCCGCTCCAACCACTGCTAAACTTCGCCGCATATCCTGCGAAGCCAATCAGCACACCGCTTACAAAATCGTTAGGATTGTTGCACGGATAGCCAATCACAATCATGCATCGCGCCGCGCCTCCTGACGTCATGCATATGCATATCGCCGGTCCGCAGCGCGAGAAGTGAAATATACGCTTGCAAAAAAAAGACGATGAAACACACACCAAAAATCGGCAAATATTTCCCACTGCTAATACTCAAAACAGTCCATGTTTCCCTTCTACACAAAGAATATGTAATATTCTATACCCAGCATAAATAATGAAAATTCTACGTACATTTGTCTAGTCCAGTCGGGATCCAACGAAATCTAACGGTATTCCGAAAAAAACAGAAATCCAAAATAACCGCCGTGGCGGTAATTTTCCAGATTAGACTGCTATACGGTCCACCTATTTTGCGTTGGTTAAGTTGTACGCAAAGAGCTTTATTGAATCGCCCCGAATTCAAGTACACATACCTTATTTTTTTAAATATCTATATTTCTCTTCTTTGAACAGTATTATTAAGCCCCACTAAATCAAAACCAATAAGCTATTAAAACTCAAAGCATAGCCAATAAGCCAGGCGTGTATTTAATCAAGTTTTGATAAGTTAGTTAGTTAGTTTTGATCACTTAGCAAGGATTTGCAAGTTCAAATTTAAATCTGAAGATTTTACTTTGTTGTACACAAGATTTAAGTAAAGGTCAGCTACTCTATTTCCCAATCTTCTGTTTCCTTGCTCTATGTTTACATCTGCCCAAATAAATTTAAATAAACAGCCAAACTCACTTTGGGAAAAATATATATTATGGTCTTGTTTTTGTGACACAGAAACACATCATGACATAAAATGATAGACTGTCACACAACTTTACACAGTCACTACACAACTGATAAATATGACATGGTGGATTTCAAAAACGTAAATATTGCCAAAAATGTAACCCATAATACACTGTACATGCAAAACCATCTGCTGAATAAATAGTCACATCAATTAAAAGGTTTTGCTGTTGCAGAGAGTACATCATGAAGAAATATTAATAATTAAACTCCTTAACAGCATTGTTCAATTCCAACTTTTTGAATAGATACTGAAAATATATTTTTAAAACAATTTTTTTAAATATTTAAATTGGAACACAGCAAGATGTTTGTTTGACGGTGAGATTTCTGGTCCAAACAGGGTAGCTTGTGTTGCGAAACAGACAGTTTGGGGAGATTGTTGTCCGTGTTTGTGCAAAATTTAAGTGTAAAAAACATGCCCTTTGTTCGTTTGTTTTAGCACACAAAAATGATTATCAGTTCCTCTTCGTGAGCTTCGTCGAGTGCGTAGTTTTCATTCCAGGCGTAAATGTGAGCTATTACATTGACAACGACGTTGCGTGCCCCCACGTGTGCTACGTATTCCTGCTGCATTTAGGCTTTCGTGACGAAGCTTATAGTTTAGCAGAAAACGAGACAGCGTGTTGAACTAAGACTGATCAGACTTGAAGTTGAGGAATTATTCGCTGGCTTGGCGCAATATATCTCTGTGGGGGCGCTTCATACTGCACCGCATTCTTCGGTATTTTTTTCGTATACATTGAACAAAGATTTTAAGGAAATTACCTCCTGAAATCAACACATAATGTAATTTTAAGATATACTTCCAACTTGCACTTTTGTCGCAAATGTTGCTTTTCTGTAGAAAAATCACGTTTTCTTCCTCAAATTGCCTTCAGTTAGTGCACAAGATAACCATTCACGCGCGAGCGCAGCGCCCTCTGTTGTCGCGCTTACGCACAGACCGCTCGCACGTCATTTTGTGCATTACTTTATGCAGTAATTTGATCATTTATTTATCTCAGAAATGCAACATTTGCGACGGAAGTGTCAGTGGGAAGTATATCTTAGAATTAAATAAGCTATCGATTCCAACATATAAATTTACCCAAATCCGTGTTCAATGTATATGGAAAAAATACCCATTCTTCATCTCCAGCTCTCCCCTAATCAGTTTACACACATGATTTCGCGGTAAAAGAAGAGCTTGAAAAATGTGATTTCCCCACCTTTCTATAGGGATGTACAGTGATCACGGTGAAGGATTAGTGATGTCCGTGAAACAAATACTTACTGTGTAAAACCACACTAACAACCAGGATGAAATAATGACAAAAAAAGTCGACGCGACAGTGGGCAAAGCAACGTACTGTTGACGTACCTGGGCGCAGCCATCTTTACTGTGTCAGATGCAGGTCATGTGACAGAACCAACATCAGGTGACAGAATCTAGCCAATCATGGCAAGTGTGACGTCACACCCACGCGCTTCGCAGGATTTGCGGCGAAGTTTAGCAGTGGTTGGAGCGGGCAAACTAACTAAGTGGCGCGCGCAAAGCACTGCTAAAGGAGTGTACGATTTCGAATGCACCGCAATTGTGCACCCCATTGGTATGCACATTTTTTTTAGAGCGGAATGCAGGAAAACAACGCAAAGAACAAAGGGGGTGCATTCCCAACAGACCTGCACGAATTGCATGCAATTTTCAAACCAATAACGTGCATAATAATACCCAAAGCCGCATGAAAAACTACACGATTAACCGACATTTTCCCGTATATAGCGTAATCAAGACCGGGAAATAAAACAAAATGGCAGAGACCGTGGTTTGGTGCTACGGTAAGGTAAAAGCGACCCTCACCAACGTTGTACAAAACCGATATCGGCACCGAAAATTTAATAAAACCTCACACAATTTCCAAAATATCTCACTAATATTATCCAGAAATTTCGTTTTTTTTAAAAACACCACCACCATTACTATACTAAAACTTATCGGTTACGCCCTTTGGATTTCCCGGTGGCTGCTGTTCCAAATTCCCGGAGACCTACAGAGAGACGTCCTCCGCGTTCCAGTTATTAAAAATCTCTGACTGATAGTTGCCGTCGCCCTCTAACGTTTAGGAGTGGTGCAAATAGTGCAGAATATGTATGCATATTGTACATAGTCCGGCAGCCAGATTTTGGGCCTAACCTTGTTTTGGGGTCTATAGTTTTTTTTTTCAACGGATTATGATAGTCTAGACCCTCTGTTTGAAAAATCTGAAAACTGTTACTCTGTCAGCATTGAGCAATTTTTATATCAGTCAAAAACAAATTGGCCGCCAAATTGTGTTTTTTTGCTAATAAAAGCACCAATTGCTCCGTTATAGTGTGGCTGTAATGCTTTAGAATTGTTCAAAAGGTCACAGAATGACAACATTTCATCCAATAGCCTCACAAGAAATATGGATTATACCAATATCAAATTTTAATACAGTTGCCATGGCAACCATTTGTCAAAATGGCCACCCATCCCATTAAAATGATAAGTGGCCTGTATTGAGATCAAATTTACAAGATAGGTATAAGAATAGTTGTAGAGTCATCTACTTCAAATTCTAGAGGAACATCCACTCTGTTCTTTTCAGAATGGCTGCCTTTTCCAGATCCATGGTTTATGTTAATCCTACATCTAAAACAACAAAGAAAATTACTCTTCAAAAAAGTATAACATTATTCAGTGTTGAGGCACAATGTACATCTAAGCCATACGCTAACCCTTCCATATTGTAAGGTTGTAAGTTTTCTTTTCAATGTTATAAATGTCAAGAACCCCTCCCCCCACCAGTAACAGTAGTTACAGTAGATGTAATACAATAGCATATCCTAGATGAGTCCAATAAATTCTGTTCCTGTGTTTTGCCCGAGTTAGTATTGTGAGTGCAACAAGGCCAAACTCTCATGCACAATGTTTTGTGCCTGTAATGCATCTATGAAATGCCTGAACGACCGAACTAAAGAAGCAAACAATGGAAGACGTGGATGCGTGATCCCATATGTGACCCGCTCTGTGAAAAAGGGTATTAAGTCACGCTGGCTATAGTATTCTTTTTACGACCACAAAAAGAAATCCGCGGCAAATCCACGCTCAATAAAATACCAAAACACAATGGAAATTCCTGGCGTTGCCCAGATACCGCCTGGAATGTCTGTGTTCCCCCTGGAATGTCTGTGTTACGCCTGGAATGTCTGCGTTACGCCTGGAATTTCTTCTGTGTTTTGGTATTTTAATGAGCGTAGAAATGCCACAGATTTCTTCTTATGGTCGCAAAAAGAATACTAGCCAGCGCGGTCTTGAGTTTTGAGTGGATTCGATCAGGAGTTTTTGATCATGAGTAGACTGGTCAGCTTCATTTTCTGTCGTAAGTGTACAGTTGGTAGACCCGATATTTGAGCATTAACTAGTTGTAACATACTTAATTTAGCGTAATATATTTATTGTAATATAGTAGTGTATATAGCTCTGTGCCAGGCGCACAAATATAAATATAAATATAATTTAAGATATTGTAGACGCGGGCCGAGTGCATAGTTTGCACAAGATGGCCACGTCCTACACAATGGAGACTGACGATTATATATCTTATGAAAATGACCGACCTGACACGGATCACGAATACCCAGAAAAATCAAGATCTTCCTTAGACAAACTAATAAGTCAAGCACAAAACCCATCACCGAAAATGCAACGAAAACAGACAAATCGTAAAAGACCTAAAGTAAGTGATGAAGACATACGGACAGAAGGAAACGACGATGACTTTGTACAATGGAAACCCAAAAGAAATTCCGGTAAGCAACCTCGTTCAAACTATAGCCAATCGACTCTGTACTGTGATCAACAATTGAATCCAGCAACCGTAATATTCAAATCACCTGACACGAACCTAGCTAACACTAATCCTCTCCGCCTGGCAAAAGCCCTAAATGAAATAGGCAAAGATTACATAATCAAAATAAATAAAATCCGCGATGGTGGCATTGCCATTAAATGCCGCACACCAGCACAAGCTGCCAAACTCAAGGGTACGTCTCGGTTGGGCCCGTGGGCAATAACCACCGAATACCCAAAAAGTGAAACACAATGCCGTGGCGTAATCTCTGACATTTCGGCCGACATAACAGAAGATGAAATTGTTGAATACTTGGAAAACCAAAGTGTAACCCACGCTAAACGACTCATGCGGAAAAACAATGGGATTTTAGAGAAGTCTTTGTCCGTCTGCCTCACATTCAGCCTTTGTACTCTGCCAACCGATGTCCAAATGGGTTATGAAATCCACCCGGTTCGTGCATACATTCCACCAATAACTAGATGCTTCAAATGTCAGAGATTTGGTCACATTGCCCCCAACTGTAAAAGCCACGTTAGATGCGTTCGATGCGGTGAACAACATGAATTTGAAGAATGCCCAAACAAAGACAAACCCAAATGCCTCAGATGCGGGGGCGCGCACTCGGCAGCTTATGCTGGTTGTAACGAAATGAAAAAACAAAAAGAAATACAACACACCAAAATTACAATGAACTTATCATATGCAGAAGCTGCAAAGTCGGTGCAAACAAAATTTAACAGAATCCGTACACACACGTACGAAGCACCAAGACCAAAAACGGACAATGTAACACAACAACAAAGAGAGAACAACGATAAAAACATAGACATTAAAAGAGTTTGTGCCTCGACACAAACCGAATGCACACAACAAACCCAAACGGACAATGTACATGATGGTAAACAAATTGAAGTCGGCCCTCAACTGGCCAAAATACTGCTGGGTACTGTAACAGAAAAGACTTACTTTATTTTATTTATATACCCACCTGTTTAATTTAACCTAGCCATATGTTTAGATGTCTGACATTCCTTTTCCAGTTTGGAATTTGTTCACTCTAGGGCCTGGCTTTTAATATTTGTGGTTCCTTACCCAGCCATTGGTATGTCTTTTGTACAGACTGGTGTCTGTTGGTATGTCTTTGTACTGCGTACTGGCTTTCTTTTTTGGAGTGCTGAAGCATGGCAATTGTTGTAAATACAAAAGATCAATTGGGGTGTAGTCAGCTAGACTGTATGTGTGGTCAAGCATTTGCTTGACTACACATACAGTCTATTTAAGGCCTCATGCCTTACTCTAGGTGAGGCATTTTAGAGATCACTGTGGCTGGGGACACATGCTCTGCTGGCGAGCGGCGCTTATATTTTGTATAATGTTGAGTTTGCTACAAGAAGTTTGTCGTAGCTAATGTTATGTTTGTTAATTTTCCGCCGTTCGTCAGTGTTTCTTTTCATCAGGATATGTAAGTTTGTTTATTTATTTATTATAGCCGAGTGTCTTGGATACTCAGACGAGTCAATCTGTTGAATTCTTAAACAAAATACTTGTGAGAAGCTGTATATTTTAGGCCCGGAAATATGAAAATTATAATTTACTAAATTTATTCAGAAACAGTTTGTCAGCATTTATTTATTTTGTTAGTTGTCTCTCCCTAACTGGCGAGCGAACCCCCAATAAGGGGGATCCCGTTACAGTACCATACAGATATGTCGTAATGACAAAATCAAAACCAAAGGTGAAGTGGAACATGCCATGAAGGACTTGTTCAGACAGGTTTATAGTAGGGAAATGTCTGGTGAAATTTGCAAGAAGCCGGCTAGCAATGCCTCTGCATCATCTACCCAACCCAAACAAGAAAAACCTGTCAACGAAAGCAAATCGGGCAAACGTAACCCAAAGAAATCCTCGCAACCGGACAATAGCTCACAAACAGATTCTCAACCCAAACATACAGGCGACTCTGTCCAAAGTATGGAATTACCTGATTGGTGGTCCTCCAACTTCCAAAATCTATGTAAGTAGGACATCTGAATTTTACCACCTTTTCTTATGAACGAGCTGAGTTCGGGCGGCGCTGTTTAGATCGGATGGGTATGCAATATCATCTCCTCACTCCCGGAGCTGAGAAATGCGGACCGGTGTTTGCTGGACCCATGCTTGTTGCATATCTTGATGATCACCATAGCGCCTTCCAACACTCTTTCACTACACCTTATGAGAGATTTCATTTACCTTTAATGTATAAATAATATATTCGAAGATGTTTCTTAAGTTATCATATATTGTATTTTGTATCACCTTTCCTTATGAATGAGCTGAGTTCGGGCGGCGCTGTTTTGATCGGATAGGTATGCAATATTATCTTCTCATTCCTGGAGATGTGCGGACCGGTGTTTGCTGGACCCATGCGTGTTGTATATCTTGATGATCACTATAGCGCCTTCCAACAATCTTTCACTATACCTTATGAACGATTTCAGTTATGTATAGATAATATATTCGAAGATATATCTTTAGTTAACATTTCTTGTATAATACTGTACTTATAATGCTCAGATAACGTGTTTGACCTGCTGTACCTTCGACATCCCGTTATGACTGGCGTGAATGGCCTTAGTTGCCGATAAACGCCATCTTAAATTAAACAAACAAACAAACAAAACTAGCCAGCGCGGGGCGGCGTACGGGGCGTGTATGTGGATTGGGTTTGCAGTCCCTACTTGACCGCGTGGGTTTTCCCCTGGGCATTTCTCTGGGGGTTTTCCTCCCACTTCTAAAACTGCAACTCCTTCTTCGTCATCTCAAGTTGATAATATAGTATAGTTAAAGCTAAAGTATAGTTGATGGCATAAAGGGCCTTAGTTGCCGAAGATGCCATAAATTAACTACAACAACAACCCTTTTTCGCAGAGCGGGTCACATATCAGCAAACATAAAGAACTATCGCAGTGTCAACTAGAGCTTCGCGTTTGTGTCTTTTACAAACGCAAGGTGATCGGGTGACATAGACATTGATCTTATGATGACGTCACACATTTAACATTGGTTGAAAACTTGAGTTGGTCGATGTTGCAAAAGAAACATTCACATATCGATTGCCAGTATTGGAATTCTTAAGACATATGACTCTTTAATTATTATACGCTAAAATTTAAGTGTGTGTCTGATGACGTCATTATTGGCAGTCAATCTCACCATGACGTCACTATTGTGTGCACAAATTGCTCAAGGATCTACTGAAGAACAAGTTCTTACATGTAGTGAAATAATCTTTCGAATATATATTACAGTTCTCAAGATTTTGTCATTTGAGATCATATTACGTATTCACCGTGCACGTGATGACGTCATCATTGGTATAGTCATAAAGTCAACATGTGTGGGAACAATTCGTTCCGTAGAACTATGGTCAAATTCCCTACCACTTTGGCTCTATTTGCATTCAAAATGCTAAAAGCTGGCACATTCTCGATGAACTTCCGGTTTAGATCGGAAGTAGGGGTCACACAGGGGTCATGCCAGTGTATGATTTGTTTAGCTCATTTAGACCTATAATGCTGTGAAAGAATTGTTCAAGTATCTATTATGGTTCTTGAGATATGAATTTTTGAAATAATAACCTTTGAATGTTGGTAATTTGACACCTGTGACGACATCATGACGTCACAATTTTGTGCACAAATTGTTCAACAATTTGATTAACATCAAGTTCTTAAATGTGGCGAAGGAATCATACCAATATCTGTTGTGGTTCTCAAGATACAGCATTTTAAACAATTCAGCTCCAAATTTGCGTAATTTGACACCACATTACGTAACCACCGTCCATGCGAAGACGTCACTATTGGTATAGTCAAAAGGTCCACATGTGTGGAAACATTTCGTTCCGTAGAAATATGGTCAAATTCACAACCACTTTGAATCTATTTGCATTCAAAATGCTAACAAATTGCACATTTTCTAACAACTTCCGGTTTGCACCGGAAGTAGGCGTCACACAGGGGTCATGACATCATATGATTTGTTCAGTTCATTTAGACTTATCATGTTGTGAAAGAATTGTTCAAGTATCTTTTACAGTTCTTGAGATATGAATTTTGGAAATAATATTATTACCTTTGAATTTTTGTAATTTGACACCTGATGACGTCATGATTACGTCACACTTGATGCCATCATGATACTATACATGCTGGAGAAAGTCTGCCATAGGGCCTATGTCTGTATATAATTTACTAACGATTCAGCTTGGTTTGATGGGCATTGTTGTTGGTAAGTGTAAAAACTGAGATTTTCGTTTTCGTTGAACTTTGACCTCCAATTGACCCCAGAAGGAAGGGTCAGATGAAAATGCCCACACAAAGAAAATTGTAGCACAGAATGTCATCTATAAACCTGCCAAATACGAAGATCCTGGGTCACGTGGTTTTTGAGACGGAAGCATTTTAAAATATGCATATTTTGGTTTTTTGGGGGTGTAATTTGATACTTGATGACGTCACGATGACGTCACGCTTGATGCCATCATAATATTATACACGCTGGTGAAAGTCTGCCATAGGACCTATGCCTGTACTTAGTTTCTTAAAGATTCAGCTTGGTTTGATGGGCATTGTTGCTCAATAAGTGCAAAAATTGAGATTTTCGTTTTCGTTGAACTTTGACCTCAAATTGACCCCAGAAGGAAGGGTCAGATGATAATGCCCACACGAAGAAAATTGTTGGCCATGATCTGATATATAAGCCTGCCAAATACGAAGATCATGAGTCACGTGGTTTTCCAGACGGAAGCATTTTAAAACATGCATATTTTGGTCATTTTGTTGTTGTAATTTGATACCCGATGACGTCACGGTGACGTCACACTTGTATGCACACCTTCACATTGGGGTTGATGTTCCTACCAAGTTTCAAGTTGATAGCTTGAACCGTTTCGAAGAAAAGCTCTGGAAACGTTTGAGTGGAAAAAGAAGAAAAAAAACAAAACAAAAAACAAAAGACAAAGAAATCGTACAATATCAATAGGTGATCGGGTTGAGCCCGATCACCTAATTACAAATGGTATCGGCAGATATTTTTTTTAGTTTCATCCATTTAAGTGCGTTGTTGTTAAGCATGTGATATGAAGTATCACACATTATCAAGTGAATAATAACCTATTTGTTCTATGAAAATATATACATTAGAAAAAATACTGGAAACTAACACATTGAGGGAAATAATAACGAAATGAGTTGTAATATTAAAAGAAAACCAGTGAAGAGACTAATTTACCATCAATAACAACATAACAATAATAATATTGTATTCATTATTTAAGAACCAAGGCACTAGCAATATAACCTACTTTACTGAAAAACTTTCATCCTTGCCTGTGGGACTCGGAGATTTAATTTTTTATTATTCTTTATAGAGAAGAGAGTATTGCACTACAATGGTTAGAAAATTATATTTATGGCACTTCAGATCCCTCTGATAAATGACTATTAATGCCTTCAGTTCATAAATTTACATGTGGCCGCCGTATACATTATGCAAATTAGGCTCAAATAGACAATGCTGGCGCCATATTGAATATGCAAATTAAGTTATCTGAGATTGTGTATAACATCAGGTTTGTTTTAGACATTTGCCTTTGAGAAATAAATGCAAATTATTTGGCTATCATACGCAAATGTACTCTTAAAATGATTATTTTCTTTCAAAAACCAGGTTTTTGGCGGCCATTTTGTTTTTTTGCCTATATCTAAAATTGCTCAATACCAACAGAGTAACAGTTTTATGTTTGGTCAATTTGGGTATCTCAGGAACCATAATCCATTTTAAAAAAAACTATAGACCCCAAAACAAGGTTGAGCCTGGTGGCTGCCGGACTAACATGCTTATGTACACACATATATATATATACTGCACTGTGTGTATGCTGTAGTATAGGTTGCCAGATTTACAAATTCATAACAAATCAACAAATGACGTCACACTAATGTAACTTGGTATGTTATATGTTAATGACCTAGGCCCTATTGCATAAAACTTTAGGAATATTCTTAAGTAGGATTTAGGAACATTTATCATTCCTAAATCCAAATTGTTCCTAACTTTAGGAACATTCCTAAAGTTCTATTTCATAAAGCAATTTAGGTAAAAAATCGTTCCTATCTTAGTTGAAAATGTTCCTAACTTTAGGACTGATCATAATCAGACCTAAAGTTAGGTATCACATGACAATTTGGCGGGAAAATTAAACACTGCTTCAGTTTGCTTGCTTGTCAACTGTGTACATGTCAATTATGGCTATGTTTATGGTTCTAGGCCTACTTGACAGGGAAAATAGGCGCGCTAGACGGAGAGAAAGAGTGTTCAAACTTGGTCATACAATGTGTAGTCTGTATAGTTTATGCATGTTCCTAACTTAGGTTAATTAATAATGCCTAAGTTAGGAATCTTCCCAATTAATTGTTCCTAAGTGACTTAGGAACAATTAATTAGGAATGTTCCTAAATAGTTTTATGAAATAGGGCCCTAGTCTACGTCCCTGCTAGGTTTCAAGGTCATACGATCAATAGAGGAAGTGAACGACCTTGTCTAATGTATGCTGCACAAACGCGCTGATTTTATGACGTCATCGTGACGTCACCAAATTTTGTTGACAATACACATTAGAGCAAGTCACAACAAACCTAAAACACAAAATTTGACCTTCATCGGCCTTTTCGTTCTCTAGATATAGCTGTTAAAAGAATGCATGTTTAACCCAGTGTAATTTGACACCTGGTGACGTCATCAAACTTTTGAAGGTATTGGCATGTTCACTGACCCTCAGTGAACATATGAACCAATTTTGGGCCAATTTGCAAAAACTTCGCCACAGACATCTCTTCAAAATGCGTTTTGGCCATTTTTCAACTTGCCGCTAGAGGGCGCTCTTTCGTGTGACAACCTAACTTTTTGTATTTTTTTTATGCCCAAGGGGTCTTGAGACTAACACTTTTGACCCGATCTCGGTATCTGCTACCAGTTTTAAATGACAGGGCAGCCTCGTTTTCAACCAATAGGAAGCAAGATTCAAGGTCAATGTCTGTGTACGAAATTTCGACCTTGGATAGTCATGACCATTGCCGAAGGAATAAAGTTTGTATCTCAAACGGTTGAATTTTTACAGATGTTTCAATATTGAAGACCATATATTTCAAACGCTTGTAATCTGACACCTGATGACGTCAGCAAAATGTAAACACATTTGTGCAGTACTTCACTATGAGGTGATTGTTGTGACCAAGTTTTATGATGATCCGAGCTTTTGCAAGTGACCATTTTGCCAGGCCGAAAGACCATGCGCTTTGTCTATGGGATTTTGGGAGAAGAATAAAAAATATAAAACTAGAGGTATGTCTGTTGACAACAGAGCATATGGCTTTCCGCTTTTCTTTTTTTGTATGCTTGTATGCATGTAAAACTGCATGCTGTATAATACTACATGTACACTTTGTACAATGTAAATGCATACCGTACATGTACAGGCACAGTGACAAGATTCAAACATTCATAATAAATCAACAAATCATGCATGGTAATGACCAGGTCCAGGCACCTGCTAGGTTTCAACGTCATACGACCAATGGAGGAAGTAAACTACCTAGGTTAATGTATACTTGAGGAACCCTTATTTAATTACGTCATCGTGACGTCACAATATTTAGCTGATAATACACATTGCACCAAGTCAAAATAAACCTAAAACACAAGATTTGACCTTGATCGGCTTCTTCGTTCTCTAGATATAGCTGTTAAAAGAATGCATGTTCAACCGAGTGTAATTTGACACCTGGTGACGTCATCAAACTTTTGAAGGTATGGGCATGTTCACTGACCCTCAGTCAACATATGCACCAATTCTACCTCACCATTACCTCCATTCGGACTCACGTGAGATTGTATTGTTTAGTAGCTAGCGGTATGCCACATTTGAAAGAAAAGAATGCAATTCATGCCCGTGTGCCCCTATAAATATACAACAACAACTACTCACCAGTGTATTTTTAGTGGCTTTCGCGTGTACATCGGTGCGCTATTTCGCATGCGCAACGCTCTAGCCAGCCGCAAACATTTAATATCGGACCACGACTCGGACTGTGGCCAGCTCTGTCATGGCAAATGAGGCCGTTTTGTGCGTCGCTCCCTCGGAGGACGAGGGGCTCATGGATCAGCTCGATCACGAAATGTCTTTTCTAACGCAGTTACCAGTGACTGAAAATGAACCGCTCACGCCGCCGCCAGCTAAAGCAAAAAAGCGAACTGCGAAACGTAAACATGTGGACCAACAGCAGCAACCTGCAGGTGCGCTGAATGAACCGCCTAGTGTTATGCACAGCAAAAATAGCGACGATGATCCAGACTTGCGTAAGGCAGTGTCAAGCTTGCAGCACACTGTAGCTAATCTAACACAAGCGCTCATACAACGCAGTCAACCCGGTACTAGACTTGGTTCCAAGTCCGAGATCCTGTTTTGTTTTCCGTTTCCGATTTTTGAAATGTATGGACAGGGAACTAGTCTATTTCGGTTCAGGATCTCGGACTTGGGACTTCTGCACGCCAGCTACATTCATGTATTCACCAGTTGGATTTACATACAGCGCGGTTTCCGTAGCGACGGCCAATTGGAACGTATACAAATCTGGGTGGTCGGGTCTATATGCTTCACAGGTAAGATGAGGTTTACCATTTTCGCAGCCTTCTTTTTAAAACTGTTTCTGTGGTTTGTTGTTAGGAAGAATTAGTGCCATAAGCATGAAATGTTGTAATATTTTGAATGGAAATAAAAATAAAACGTACTCCTGACACTTACTCGTGTCGCAATACACATCTGTTACCTTTTGGTAGAATGGAATAGTCGCTTTGTAATCCTCTCAGTGCATGTATTTTAGTGCAACTGCTGTTGCGAACGTACATGGGTGCGAAACAATTTTGTGCACTTGTTTTCAAGGCAAATGCCGAGACCAAAACGCAAAAAAAAGCAGGTATACCGTACCGGGGTACGTGTAGACTTGAGGTCAAGTCTCTAGACAGTCGTATTTGGTCCGTCTGACGCCTATAATCCTCACACGCAACAGTCGTTGTTATGAATAGTACCTGTCTAGAGACTTGAGAAACCTGTTTTCGCGCCAATATTAATGCTTCATGGCGCGTAATATATAATCACGCTGTTGCCATAGAACCAGCCAATAACATTTCGGCCATCGTGCCGTGGTAACGTCCACTTCTACCAGAGGGGATGTAATGTTATCTGATTCGGTTAATGCGTGTTTTAAAACTTCAATATTGTTATTTAGAGAAACTGTGTTAAGCGTTTAGTGAAATGTAGTATGTTAAGTTACAGTCAAGAGCATTTATGATGTACAAATAAATGTACAACAATATTCATTAAAAAGATCTCCCCTATAATGATTATGGGAGATCTTGTATCAGCTTCTTTTGATGAATGTGTTCTAACAGTATCATATTCAAGTATTAACTCGGTATCAGTCCCTTTAGATGTGATTGCGCCAATTACTTGTGTCACGTCAAGGGCTAAATACATCGATAAATTAAACTGCACAGCCCTTTACCACGTCGCAGAAAACAAATGAAGCTGAGCAGAATGTATTAAAACTTTGTTTACCTTCTGTTGCTTTATCGTTTTCCAACTGTTTTCCACTGCAGTCCAGTTAACGCACCACAGACTAAGATGCGCTTTATGTAAAATTGAAAGGGATCGAGCGCACTGCCAACTTTCCAAACTCGAGCTGGCGGGTCAGTAATTTTGCCCGGTGTTTTTTTTGTTTTTACTACAAATTGGATTTTGGTTTTTGTTTGTAACATTCTTCTTCGACTAGTTGATTTTCAAAACGTGTTGCTGGTGTATAGCTAAGATAATCTCAGCTCTTGTTTTATCATTTTTCATTGGGATGTGGTCTAAAAAGACCACATCCCAATGAAAAATGATAAAACAAGAGCTGAGATTATCTTAGCTATTGCTGGTGGCTAAAATGGTCGGCATAATACCTACAAGTGGCGTGCGTGCTTAGTTTGTAACACGACTTTACTAGCTATCCTGCAAGAAATATTACAGTCTTGATAAATCAGATCTTCGCTCCAGATTAGAAAAAGTCCTGCAAACAAATCTTTCCTCACCATCGAAGATCTGCGTCCTTGTCATACAAAACTGGCAAATGTTGAGAAGGTGACATATTTGACCGAAAGCTTGAAAAGCACATTAAAACTGCCCCATTTGCTTATGAGACTTTGAAAAAAATCCAAAATTTCTATTTTGAGTTTTCACACAACATTTTCACACAACAAACCATTTTCACACAACAGACAAGTTGCAACAGATATCAAAAATAGTGTCACGACTGTGTGGCTGACGATGTCACAGATTTCCAAATCCCTAGCTTCGGTTTCAACGAGGCCGACAACCCCATTCTTTGGCGCTCATGCTTGACAGCACTGTTCAAAATTTCAGCTCTATCTTTCTCCAAAACCACGATCTGCAATCATACAATCATCAGCGTTTGCGATTATATTTTAAACAAAAACCATCGATTATCCCAAATTCGCATAAACTGATCAAGTCGAATAGGCTTACATGTACGTAGCCTAACAAATTTGCACTTCAAGCTTGCTGCATGCGTTATTACGATGGAGATGAAACCCTATTCAAAATTCACAAAAACACATCCATTTAAAGGAGTACCATGAATATTAATGTAGCCCCGCGTTTCGACCAATCAGCTCTCTACGTCCAATTCTGGTAGCAATCTCCATAGACTGTGTACAAAACGGAAACAGGTTTCTCAAGTCTGTAACTAGAGGTCGATTAGACTTGTTTCCAGTCCATTCGCGACTACGCTGCTGCCGTTTACGAAACAACCGGTCTAGTTACAGACTTGACATCAAGTCTACTACACCCGTAACTTCGGTCAGTCAATCGGTGGACGTAAAGCAAAGTGAATTTATTGTTGCATGCACTGTGTGGTCGAGTTGGTTCACGGTCGAGTTGGGCAAACGGTCGACTTGACCCGAGTCCATAGTATTATACTGCATCCATTTCGTAACAAATTTACCTACTTTCCTGATGAAGGGTTCGACGTCACATAAGCCCTCCTACATTTAAACCTATGAGACAACTCAAGAAGACTTTTTTCCTACCCTAAAATCTCCATATTTTAAGAAAAAAAACCTTGCAGTGAGTGGTCGTGGCTCTTCATGGGTTAAGAACACATTCAAAATTTATCTTGACAAACTCCTTCAAATGAGAGGTCTGCAATTTTCAGGTTATTAAAACTGATGTTAATGTGGATTTTGATGCACAAAATCAGGGTTGTAACTTGTCTCCTTCTGCTCGAGTCCCAAGTCAAGTCAAGTCGGGCATATTGGTCAAGTTTGCTCGTTAAGTCGAGTAGTCACGACAATAAATTTGTCAAACTAATTTCAAATTGAGTCTTAACAATGGAACTCACATGGTTTTAGCCAAGGTTTCTTTAGTGCTGAAATTCGGTCCCCAAAATGACAAAAAATGCATTAAAAAAATATTTTATTTTTGGCTGAATCAAATAAAAAAATCTGACTCATGTCAAGTCTTTTGAGGTTTGAGTCTCAAGTCGAGCCATATCATTTGGGGTTGGATCGAGTCTCGAGTCAACTAGAGTCTGAGTCTCGAGATCGCCTGCACAAAATAAGGCAAATTTTAGCAATCATGTTCAGGATCAACATGAGGAAATATGCTTGTAACACTGTTGTAATTCAGATATTTAGTTGGTTTTATACTGCGGTATTCCTTTTTAAACAGAAAATGCTCTACATTAAACATTTTATACATGTTGTATTGCTTAAAATGCCTCCCGAAGAGATTGTAGGTTTAAAAATTTGTCACAATTTGTATACATGTATACCCAGCACGATTTGGGACCTATGACTCAACACACACTCTCTTGGATGTTTCAGACACAATAGGGGGACAATGGTAGGGGGGTGGGGGAGGTGGACAATGGTAGGGGGAGTACCCTTGGCCCCATATCGTGCTGCATATGAATTTGTAGGCACAAAATGGGTATAAAAAAACGCCCTCATTTTTGCAGCTTGTGAATCTACCTAATATAGTACAAGAAAAAGGAAATCAAACAAAGATCATGGCAAATTGTAGCAAATTTAACAAATCCTACGAGACAATTCAATTGTACCTGTATTTTTATGTTAGTAAATTCTACTTTTAAAAATGTTAGATACCTCAGTGAAACAGAGTGAAATATATATTTTTTAATCTGGCTAATTAACCTAGGAAGGACTGGGGGGCTCTTCAGAGGCCCCAGAGATGTCTTGAATTATTCAACAAAATCCCTCAGCAACCAGGCTTATGTCTATGATATTTGGTCTTAGACAATAGTCATTAGCTCAGGAGGCTTACAAGGCATGCCTTAAACAATTCTTACATACTTATTTTTGTTGTCTATGGAGGTTGTAGGTGGTCCAATAATTTTTTCCCAAGGCTGTGTGTTGGAGCTAGGATGTTGCAAAGTACTCAGATTGTGCTCTAATCACCGTAGGAAAATATCATGCTGTCCATATCATGCTGAACTCCTCTTTACGTTTTGTGGCAGTTCCTTCAATCTTGTACTTGTCAATAACTAGTCCCTGAGAATCTGCAACTCATCACAAAGGTATTGCCAAGGCGCAGATCCGCCAAGGCTTCCTGCAGTGAGTTCAAGCTGAGCTCTCGAAGTAGTCCTGCCTCAGTTGGACTCTGTGCACAAATACAAGTAAAAAGGTTATTGGTATAAATTACCATACTTTGCCTTTCCTGACATATACATGCGTCACAGGAGCTAATTAACAGATGCAGTTTTTGGATGCATGTTTCTGAATTCGAGCACCTGACCAAAATAATAGAAAATTTCCCCACACCCCTCCACCGCCCCCAAAAAGTGAATCTACGTGAATCTACCTGCTTCTGCTTACTAATTAGGGTAATATTTCCCCTTAGGTGGGGGTTTGGTCACATTTGTTCATGCCCCCAGGGTGGGGATTTTGACAAAAGAAAATCATATTGTCTGTGCACATGGGAGCAAAACGTGCATTATTTTGCATCGCACACCCGTACCCCTGGGTGGGGATTTTGTCACCTAGATTTTGCCCCGCAGGAGTGGGATTTTGTCACTCGAAAAGTGACATCCCCTTCTCTGAGGTGGGATAGAGCGGGGAAGTGGTTGGGGAAACAATTCATACATGTAGGCCTATGTGCATACTCCGGCCTACATCATGACATGTAATTGTTTTGCCCTTTCCCAATTATGACAAATACACTAAATGTTTTCCCCTAAGACACTATCGGGAAAACTTCAAGTTCATAGCATACACGTGCTCGGATCAGGTGGGATTTGAACCCACGACTTCCTGCTAACAAAGCAGATGCCTGCTTCTAGTTCACTAGCATGCTTGCTCAAGTTTGACTTTTTGGCAGGATTACCCGAAAGAATGGAGAACTCTGGCTTCAGTCTTCAGACAATGTCAGACCTCAGGCCTATTATTACTTATTTTATTAGGACAACAAATGAGAGATTCGTATTCCTAAATGATAAGTATTAAGTATTAACATTTTCAAGATTTTTTTCTGCTCAACTTCTCCATTCTTACTGCATGTAAGTCTTAGTCATATGTTAACATATCAACGTACCGTGAAACCGGGTAGAGGCCGCCTGGCCCCGCGCCGCAGCCGGGCGCGGCCCACGACCGCCCGGCCCAGGCAGCGCTAGGCCAGCCAGGCATGTGCCGGCACAGTCCGCGTATGGTAATCTTTTCTAATTTTAAGTGATTACCTGTTGAAGATTCAATTCAGGTGATGTTATAACCATGTCATGTACCCCCAGATTCTTTCACCATCTCAACCATCTGCGAATGTCAGTAAATTATCAACCGATATGTCAGAATGTTGTATTATTTACAACAGGTTTGTAAACAATCCAACACGACCATGTACCAGCAGACGACACGACTCGCAAATACATCCTCTAGAAGATTTCTAATGAATATTCATTAAACGTAAGGCTCCCTGTGACTTCGACCAATCATATCGTTACGTCCTGTTTTGGACTTAATTCCCATAGACCGTGTACAACTGGCGTGCAGAAGTCCCAAGTCCGAGATCCTGAACCGAAATAGACTAGTTCCCTGTCCATACATTTCAAAAATCGGAAACGGAAAACAAAACGGGATCTCGGACTTGGAACCAAGTCTAACCCGGTACAAGCCATGCTACGGGAGTTTCAAGTGCCAGCGAATTTCAAGATGATTTTTATTCGCGTAACCTTGTACCAGAAATGGGCGAGGGTATTGCAGCGGCGGCCATGTTTTACGGACCTGAAAAGGCCGAAGATACTTTTACTGAGGGTGATCTAGACAATTTACTTGAGGACGCCAGTGGGCGCCAGGATGATTTGCTGACCGAAATGGCGGCATTAATTGAGGATGACGAAAAAGAAAGTCCAGCCCTCAATGATCAGTTAGCTAAAACGATCAACGCCCTTGCAAACGGCAAAATTAAGTCGGAAAAAATGAAGAAATACAGTAAACCACAAAACTGCAACAATCTTTGCATCACCAGAGTTAACTCTGAGATATGGTCAATTCTAAAACCCTCGACACGTGCTCGAGACGTGAAATTCCAAAAGGTACAGAGCTCTTTTGTACGAGCATCTGTGGCCGTTGCAATGGTCACTGATAAATTACTGAAAGCGAGAAATTCCAATGAGACAGCCATTGATACCGCCGAACTTATCCGCATGCTTGTGGATACGATTGCCATACTTGGTTCTGGTAACGCGCAGTTAAATCTGCGTAGGCGAGACAGTATCCGACCAGATTTGAGTCAGAAGTACGCGACGTTGTGCTCGTCGCAAGTCCCGTGCACGAACTTGCTTTTTGGGGACGACTTGGTCCAGTCATGCAAGAACATTGTAGAGACCAATAAGATCAGCTCGCAAGTTGGCTACGACATGAAACGCCGACCTTACCGACAGAACCCGGGCCGTATATCATCCTACCGTTCGGGGGATTTTCGTTCACGGGATTTCCCGAAACAAAACTTCAGCGGCTACCAGAGACCGCTATCTGCAGGAACCGGGGAGGATACAATTATCGACCACGGAGTCGAGGTTTTCATGCCAGCAGCGGCACGTACCCGCACAACCCAGGGCCATCAACCGCCGAGGCCTCGACGGGCAGGAAGCCCGTGACTCAGTCAGAGACAAGATAAGCCAACCAAGAGAGGTGGTGAGTAAGTACACTCTACCCATTGCTGGTAGATTGCGACACTTTATCCACTGCGCGTTGTGCACTATCATCACTACTTTGGTTACCTTCTGATAATCAAACTAAATTTGGCAGTCATCCATTGGTAGTTCGTTTTATGCGGGGAGTTTTTAATTTAAGACCACAATATCCCCGATATTCTAGCACATGGGATGTTGGAGTAGTTTTACGTTATATCAGTAATCTGGAACCGCTACAATGCATCACTTTGAAGCAGTTGACCTACAAACTCATTTGTTTGTGTGCTCTTACTACGGGCCAGCGAGCCCAGACTTTAAGTTTAATTGATACATCTAACATGAAGATTGATAGTCTTGGCCCAAGACTACTCTAGTCGATATTGGTTTGTGTACGCGTTGGCCATATAGTGCGCCCTCTTGCAGCACTAACGGACCAGTCTTTGCTGACTAGAGTAGTCTTGGGAACTTCTCCCGGAAGTTCAGCATTGGGGGCGGTACCGTTTTATGTAAATAGCTGCAGAGGGTTTTATGATGGCACACAAGGGACATGGCATATCACAGATATCTTTGCAAATATTTGCAATGTCGCAATTATCTTCATTAACAAATGTATTTTGCGATGTCATACGCCTTTGCAAACATGTTTGTAAATATATTCGCAAACATTTGCCAAGAAACTTATGCCACCGAAAATATTAGCAACGATAAAACGGTCATGTTCGATGATTCTTGTAAGCCGCCTTATATTTTTCAAACCATTCGAAGCGCGTGCACGCCGTGTATTTGGGTCACGCTCTGCGGTCGACGCGCTGTATTTGGGTCGCTCGCTGCATTCCCACGCTCTGCTGTATTTGGGTCACTCGCTGATTGGTTCCCTAGGAAAGCCTAGGCAAAAACAAAGAAAAAGTTAAACCTTCCGGGAGAAGTTCCCAAGACCACTCTAGTCAGCAAAGACTGGTCCGTTAGTGCTGCAAGAGGGCGCACTATATGGCCAACGCGTACACAAACCAATATCGACTAGAGTAGTCTTGGGCCAAGACTAGAAGATTGACAGTAAACAAGTTTGCATTCGCATTAACAGTTTGCTAAAGACGTCTAAACCGGGTAAACCGCAGCCGAACATAGTGTTGTCAGCCTATCCGTATGATAACAGTTTGTGTGTCCTCCGGACTTTGTTAGAATATTTGAAAAGAATCAAAGTTTTTCGAGGTTCCAAGTCTAAGTTGTTTCTAAGTTACGTAGTGCCACACAAGGAAGTGAGCACTGCCACGATTTCTCGCTGGTTAAAACAATCCTTAGCGGACGCTGGTGTGGATGTATCGCAGTTTAAGGCACATAGTTTTAGAGGTGCCTCGACATCAGCCGCAGCCAAAAGGGGTGTACCAATAGACTTTATTTTAAAGACAGCAGGTTGGACAAATTCGTCCACATTCTTTAAGTTTTATGACAGAAGTGGAACTATTTTGCATTCAGAAGGCGCGGAGACTGAATTCTCTCGGGCCGTCTTAACGAGTAAATGAACATTCATAAACATGGACGTGCAGTTTAATAAAAAATTCTTGATTACGCTCAGTTGCGTTGCCCTGTGCACTTTGACGGGTAATACGAGCGACTTTTGTTTTTGAGCTCGAGTAATGAGCTATATTATGAAACGATTTTGTTTTCATTGCTTGCCTATTAATTGTGCAGTACTGGGATTACACATTACACTGTCCCGCTTTAAAGTCTCACGTGAGTCCGAATGGAGGTAATGGTGAGGTAGAATCTCCCAATTAAACGAGAGAAGTGAAGTTTGATTGTGATTCTACCGATCCATTACCGTAATGAGGAGTCACGTGACTCCCACCCATTGTGCTTTGAGCACGGACTTGACTGACTCACGTCATCACTCAACCCACCCCGGTGTGGTGGGGCCAGTGTAATGTATTGACAATACTTTAAACACTGGTGAGTACGCCCGTGGTTGGGCCATTTATAGGGGCACACGGGCATGAATTGCATTCTTTTCTTTCAAATGTGGCATACCGCTAGCTACTAAACAATACAATCTCACGTGACTCCTCATTACGGTAATGGATCGGTAGAATCACAATCAAACTTCACTTCTCTCGTTTAATTGGGAGATTTTGGGCCAATTTGCAAAAACTTCGCCACAGACATCTCTTCAAAATGCGTTTTGGCCATTTTTCAACTTGCCGCTAGAGGGCGCTCTTTCGTGTGACGACCTAACTTTTGGTATTTTGTTGATGCCCAAGGGGTCCTGAGACTAACACTTTTGACCCGATCTCGGTATCTGCTACCAGTTTTAAATGACAGGGCAGCCTCGTTTTCGACCAATAGGAAGCAATATTCAAGGTCAATGTCTGTGTATGAAATTTAGACCTTGGATAGTCATGACCATTGCCGAAGAAATAAAGTTTGTATCTCAAACGCTTGGATTTGTACAGATTTTTAAATATTGAAGGCCATATATGAAGACTATGAGGTGATTGTTGTGACCAAGTTTGATGATGATCCGAGCTTTGCAAGTGACCATTTTGCCAGGCCGAAAGACCATGCGCTTTGTCTATGGGGTTTTGGGAGAAGAATAAAAAAAGCAAAAAAAAAAAGCCAACTAGACCTGTGTTCGTTCTTGACAACGAACACATGGCTGTTTCCCTCCTTTTTATAAACATATATGGTGTTCGGGATGACCTTTGTTAGTGATCGTATATGAAGAAATCACGATCGTAGGTCAAGTTTTTATCGGTTTTTAAATATTGAATATTATTACATGCCCCTTTAATCTGACATGTAGGGAAGGTCAAAGGTGTTGCTATATGTTTGGATACCCCACCCTAGTCGAAGTGTAACACAGTTGACCCCATCGTGATATATTGTACCCCTTTCAAATGGCAAGGCAAAATCTGTTTGACCAATAGGAAACGAGGTCCAAGGTCAAGGGGTGTGCGCATCTCAAAGACCCTTGTTAATCATCGTATATGGCGAAGGAATCAAGATCGTAGGTCAAACGGTTGATGTTTTATTGATTTTCCAATATTTAATTACGTAATCATCTTAATGTCGCTAGAGGGCGCTATTTCGTACGATGACGTCATCACTTATATTTTTGGAAAGCTTAAGGGTCTCTGATAATAACACCATTGACCCCATCTCACCACTTTCAAACTAAGGGCCACTTCTGGTTTAGACCCGTGTTCGTTCTTGAGCAAGGTCAAAGGTCACGGCCATATTTTTTTTAGATACACCACCCTAGGTCCAAGTGTAATACAGTTGACCACATGCAGATATCTTGTACCACTTTCAAATGGAAAGGCAAAATCTGTTAGACCAATAGGAAACGAGGTCAAAGGTCACGACCATGTTTTTTGGATACACCACCCTAGGTCCAAGTGTAATACAGTTGACCACATGCATATATCTTGTACCACTTTCAAATGGAAAGGCAAAATCTGTTAGACCAATAGGAAACGAGGTCAAAGGTCACGACCATATTTTTTGGATACACCACCCTAGGTCCAAGTGTAATACAGTTGACCACATGCAGATATCTTGTACCACTTTCAAATGACAAGGCAAAATCTGTAGGAAACGAGGTCAAAGGTCACGACCATATTTTTTGGATACACCACCCTAGGTCCAAGTGTAATACAGTTGACCACATGCAGATATCTTGTACCACTTTCAAATGGCAAGGCAAAATCTGTTAGACTAATAGGAAACGAGGTCAAAGGTCACGACCATATTTTTTGGATACACCACCCTAGGTCCAAGTGTAATACAGTTGACCACATGCAGATATCTTGTACCACTTTCAAATGGCAAGGCAAAATCTGTTAGACCAATAGGAAACGAGGTCAAAGGTCACGACCATATTTTTTGGATACACCACCCTAGGTCAAAGTGTAATACAGTTGACCACATGCAGATATCTTGTACCACTTTCAAATGGAAAGGCAAAATCTGTTAGACCAATAGGAAACGAGGTCAAAGGTCACGACCGTATTTTTTGGATACACCACCCTAGGTCCAAGTGTAATACAGTTGACCACATGCAGATATCTTGTACCACCTTCAAGTGGCAAGGCAAAATCTATTAGACCAATAGGAAACGAGGTCAAAGGTCACGACCGTATTTTTTGGATACACCACCCTAGGTCCAAGTGTAATACAGTTGACCACATGCAGACATCTTGTACCACTTTCAAATGACAAGGCAAAATCTGTTAGACCAATAGGAAACGAGGTCAAAGGTCACGACCATATTTTTTGGATACACCACCCTAGGTCCAAGTGTAATACAGTTGACCACAAGCAGATATCTTGTACCACTTTCAAATGGAAAGGCAAAATCTGTTTGACCAATATTGAATATTATTACATGCCCCTTTAATCTGACATGTAGGGAAGGTCAAAGGTGTTGCTATATGTTTGGATACCCCACCCTAGTCGAAGTGTAACACAGTTGACCCCATCGTGATATATTGTACCCCTTTCAAATGGCAAGGCAAAATCTGTTTGACCAATAGGAAACGAGGTCCAAGGTCAAGGGGTGTGCGCATCTCAAACACCCTTGTTAGTCATCGTATATGGCGAAGGAATCAAGATCGTAGGTCAAATGGTTGATTTTTTTAATGAATTTTGAATATTTAATTTATTAAACTTCATGCCCCTTTAATCTGATACGTGATGACGTGATCATGACGTCATTATGTAGGGCCCCTGCCAGTAAATATCCCTCCCCCCCGCACCCCCTATAAAAATTGTTTTCCCACGTGCGCTTTACTAACTGGCATTCAGCCCACACTGTCCAGCCCAGATCCACGGTCAATGTACCCTGAGTGAACGACACCCTTGGGGCCATGGCCCAGTGTAGGCTCTTTGTTTCAACCATGCTGGCCTCATTCCTTATTGAGCAGCAGACAAGTAAATGTGCATGTGAAACTCACCAAGTTTGTACCTATCTGCTTATTCATTACAGGTATGTACATTTTCCTTTTTCCTTTATAAAAATACCATTGTCCACATTTCAAAGTGCTAGAAATGAGATGTTATTTTGGTTTGTGTAAAAGTTATTAATCAGATCTTAAATGGGTAAAAGTGCCTAAATTTAGGAAACTTCTAGGACAAGGTGTCCTATTGTAGATACTTTTCTTAATAACTTGGAGATCCAAGATAGAAAAGGAATCTAATGTTTGATGAGTCAAGATTGATTTTGAGATGAAATGTTATGCTAGAAACTGGATCCAGTAATGAGATAGAAAGTTATGGAAATTATTGATGGGGAAATTTCCCTTAGAAGTTAGAAAACTTACAGCAATGTAAGCTGTGACGAGTTTGACATTTACAGTTAACATATAATGTATGTGATTAATCCTTAAGTTTCTGTAGAGTTTATATTTATTTCTATTTTGTTACCTTAGAGTAAGTGTCTCTGGTCAGTCCAGAATTATAGAGTTAATGCCCAGAAAATAAGGACAGATTGTCCTCATGCACTTGTATATAGGCACAGCATGCCTTGGGTATGAATCATTACCTGGCCCAAGTTTATACCAAAGATCAGAACCCCTGTTCTGTGTGTTGCTAGGCAACCAGCCTTATACTTGTGGAATTTTGGCAGACTAGTTTTAGCTCCAAGTCTCTTGGGTGTGCTTAGCCAACTTGGCTACTACAGTAGCTAGTGTACAGTGTTATGTACACACACAAAATAAGCCAAGTTATTCTGAAACATTTGATAATGAGTAAGGTTTATTCACCTTTGTATTTGGTGCGAGCGGGGAGTGGGCTGTGGTTTACCATGTTTGTAACTTGCCAGTACTTTTCAATCACCCCAGGCATAATATTGTGAACCTCTGTCACACCTATTTTTTGGCAGAGACTTCCGTTGTTGTATTACCAGAAAGTTTGTGACCTCTGTCACACCTATTTTTGCAGAGACTGCCATTGACCTTTCATTGAACCCGTGTGATGACTTACCCTCATATATATTCAGGATTCTGTTAGCAACCAATGATGTGGAGGATTTTTGTTGTTGACATCACATGATTGCTGGGAAATCCCTTTTTGGACATGCAATCACACTCATATATAAGTACCAGATATGTGTAGTATAAAAAAGCAAATTATAGATGGTTCGAGTAATTTCTAGAAGGAATCACTGTGTATATAAGTGAGCACGTTTGTGGAATAAGATTTAGGACTTCAACTAAGCACTCCAATAGTTTGGACAAGCATTCAACTTAATTTTGGACAGGACTTGGTACGTATCGTCGAGGCGTCAGTTTTACCGACGTGGGACCGGGTCTCGCTATTACACGTGCGCCGTGGAAACTTGTTTGTCGACGGAGCTAGTATATTGATCCACGTTGTCTGCCGAGCTGAGTATAGTTTTCGGTGTTTCTTCCTCTGGCGATCATCCTGATAGAAGGAGTCGTTTTTGTGACGAGGGATTCGCGAGTTTATCCTGGGACAGACCTTTTGTGAACTGAGTTCATTTTGTCGTCTCGTCGTGGCCGGGAACTGTGTCGCAGCCTACTATCGTCATAAACTGTGTTCGTGAAGTCGTCAGCCTGCCGTCGTTTTTCCTGTCAAGTCCTGCTTAGTCCGTACTAAGAACTTTGTTCGCCTGAGTATTCATGAAGTCGTCAGCCTGCCGTCGTTTTTCCTGTCATCAAGTCCTGCTTAGTCCGTAAGGTCATTTATTTATATTGTATAAGATCTTACGTGCTCACTTCTAAATTTTCTAAACTTAATCACTGTGCAATTAGTATTGATTTTTTGGAGATCAGTACATAAATTATATAATTTCTTTGTTGCTTACATAAGAGTGAACTTGTTTGACTCCTTTGTGTCTTGTTTGGCGAGTTTCCATTTTTTCTTATTCTTGTCACGGTCTGGAATTTTTCTGCACCGTAACAACAGACACTCCTCTGTTCTAGCCACCTAATTATGCCCAGCTAGACCTAACTTTTATGCACAATTTCCAATGTGCTGACAGTGAAGTTCATGTCAATTCCAGAAAAGGCTGAGAAGTAAAAAACGGTCATATGGAAGTGACATGTATTGAAAACGTCATTAGACTGGTTTCTGGTCCAGTACTTCTTATATCGATTCAATACATGTACAGGTACATACAAAGTTGTGTTCCCACCAGTACGTGCAGATTTTGTGAATAAGGATTGGCAAGAGTTTATTTTACCATGACCATGACTTGTTTATTTTATTGCTCCTTGTAATTTGTGTTTATCAGTTTGCTTATTTTATCTTGTATTATCTTCGTTAATTCGTATATTACATTTTAAATTTCGACTACTGAAAATCAAACTGAGAGTTAAATCATTTGAAGTTAAATCATTTAAGACTGTGGACTTTGTTAATGGGTTTTAGGGTCTTGACATTAGATTTAATTAATCATGATTGACGTGTCTGTGAAAGAACGATGTGTTTATTTTCCTTTTTCATGATAGTTTATTGATTTCTTTGCTTAGTACTAGTATTAGTAGCATTAATGATAAGAGTTTGTATCATTCCTTATTGAGCAGCAGACAAGTAAATGTGCATGTGAAACTCACCAAGTTTGTACCTATCTGCTTATTCATTACAGATTTTAATTCGTCCACCAACGCCCCAATGCGACAGGCGTGGGTTACATTAGTACTGTGCACAACTTCACATAGTGACCAATGTCCATGTGAAGTTTGAAGTCAATCATTAATGTGCAAGTGCCCGAAATAGCGTCTGAAAAAAGTGGAAGAAGGAAAAGAAAAAAAAGAAAAAAAAGAAGAAACTAGACCTGTGTTCGTTCTTGACAACGAACACATGGCTGTTCCCCTCCTTTTTATAAACATATATGGTGTTCGGGATGACCTTTGTTAGTGATCGTATATGAAAAAATCACGATCGTAGGTCAAACGGTTGAGTTTTTATCGATTGTTAAATATTGAATATTATTACATGCCCATTTAATCTGACATGTAGGGAAGGTCAAAGGTCACGGCCATATTTTTTGGATACACCACCCTAGGTCGAAGTGTAATACAGTTGACCACATGCAGATATCTTGTACCACTTTCAAATGGAAAGGCAAAATCTGTTAGACCAATAGGAAACGAGGTCAAAGGTCACGACCATATTTTTTGGATACACCACCCTAGGTCCAAGTGTAATACAGTTGACCACATACAGATATCTTGTACCACTTTCAAATGGAAAGGCAAAATCCGTTAGACCAATAGGAAACGAGATCAAAGGTCACGACCATATTTTTTGGATACACCACCCTAGGTCCAAGTGTAATACAGTTGACCACATGCATATATCTTGTACCACTTTCAAATGGCAAGGCAAAATCCGTTAGACCAATAGGAAACGAGGTCAAAGGTCAAGACCATATTTTTTGGATACACCACCCTAGGTCCAAGTGTAATACAGTTGACCACATGCAGATATCTTGTACCACTTTCAAATGGCAAGGCAAAATCTGTTAGACCAATAGGAAACGAGGTCAAAGGTCACGACCATATTTTTTTGGATACACCACCCTAGGTCCAAGTGTAATACAGTTGACCACATGCAGATATCTTGTACCACTTTCAAAAGGCAAGGAAAAATCTGTTAGACCAATAGGAAACGAGGTCAAAGGTCACGACCATATTTTTTGGATACACCACCCTAGGTCCAAGTGTAATACAGTTGACCACATGCAGATATCTTGTACCACTTTCAAATGGCAAGGCAAAATCCGTTAGACCAATAGGAAACGCGGTCAAAGGTCACGACCATATTTTTTGGATACACCACCCTAGGTCCAAGTGTAATACAGTTGACCACATGCAGATATCTTGTACCACTTTCAAATGGCAAGGCAAAATCTGTTAGACCAATAGGAAACGAGGTCAAAGGTCACGACCATATTTTTTGGATACACCACCCTAGGTCCAAGTGTAATACAGTTGACCACATGCAGATATATTGTACCACTTTCAAATGGCAAGGCAAAATCTGTTAGACCAATAGGAAACGAGGTCAGAGGTCACGACCATATTTTTTGGATACACCACCCTAGGTCCAAGTGTAATACAGTTGACCACATGCAGATATATTGTACCACTTTCAAATGGCAAGGCAAAATCTGTTAGACCAATAGGAAACGAGGTCAAAGGTCACGACCATACTTTTTGGATACACCACCCTAGGTCCAAGTGTAATACAGTTGACCACATCCAGATAACTTGTAACACTTTCAAATGGAAAGGCAAAATCTGTTTGACCAATAGGAAATGAGGTCCAAGGTCAAGGGGTGTGCGCATCTCAAAGACCCTTGTTAGTCATCGTATATGGCGAAGGAATCAAGATCGTAGGTCAAACGGTTGATTTTTTACTGATTTTTGAATATTTAATTTATTAAACTTCATGCCCCTTTAATCTGACACGTGATGACGTCATCATGACGTCATTAGTCCTGTGCACAACTTCACATAGTGACGCATGTCCATGTAAAGTTTGAAGTCAATCATGAATGTGCAAGTGCCCGAAATAGCGTCTGAAAAAAGTGGAAGAAGGAAAAGAAGAAAAACTAGACCTGTGTTCGTTCTTGACAACGAACACATGGCTGTTCCCCTCCTTTTTATAAACATATATGGTGTTCGGGATGACCTTTGTTAGTGATCGTATATGAAGAAATCACGATCGTAGGTCAAACGGTTGAGTTTTTATCGATTTTTTAATTTTGAATATTATTACATACCCCTTTAATCTGACATGTAGGGAAGGTCAAAGGTGTTGCTATATGTTTGGATACCCCACCCTAGTCGAAGTGTAACACAGTTGACCCCATCGTGTTATATTGTACCCCTTTCAAATGGCAAGGCAAAATCTGTTTGACCAATAGGAAACGAGGTCAAAGGTCAAGGGGTGTGCGCATCTCAAAGACCTTTGTTAGTCATCGTATATGCCGAAGGAATCAAGATCGTAGGTCAAACGGTTGATTTGTTATTGATTTTTGAATATTTAATTTATTAAACTTCATGCCCCTTTAATCTGACACGTGATGACGTCATCATGACGTCATTAGTACTGTGCACAACTTTACATAGTGACCAATGTCCATGTGAAGTTTGAAGTCAATCATCAATGTGCAAGTGTCCGAAATAGCGTCTGAAAAAAGTGGAAGAAGTAAAAGAATAAAAACTAGAAATGTGTTCGTTGAAAACGAACACATGGCTGTTCCCCTCCTTTTTATAAACATATATGGTGTTCGGGATGACCTTTGTTAGTGATCGTATATGAAGAAATCACGACCGTACGTCAAACGGTTGAGTTTTTATCGATTTTTAAATATTGAATATTATTACATGCCCCTTTAATCTGACATGTAGGGAAGGTCAAAGGTGTTGCTATATGTTTGGATACCCCACCCTAGTCGAAGTGTAACACAGTTAACCCCATCGTGATATATTGCACCCCTTTCAAATGGCAAGGCAAAATCTGTTTGACCAATAGGAAACGAGGTCAAAGGTCAAGCCATGTGGGCATCTTAAAGACATTTGTTAGTGATCGTATATGCAGAAGGAATCAAATTCGTAGGTCAAACGGTAGATTTTTTTATTGATTTTTGAATATTTAATTACGTAATCATCTTGTCGCTAGAGGGCGCTATTTCGTACGATGACGTCATCACTTATATTTTTGGAAAGCTTATAGGCCTCTGATAATAACACCATTGACCCTATCTCAATACCTCCTACCACTTTCAAACTAAGGGCCACTTCCGGTTTCGACCGGAAATGAGCAAGGTCAAAGGTCACGACCATATTTTTTGGATACACCACCCTAGGTCTAAGTGTAATACAGTTGACCACATCCAGATATCTTGTACCACTTTCAAATGGCAAGGCAAAATCTGTTTGACCAATAGGAAACGAGGTCCAAGGTCAAGGGGTGTGCGCATCTCAAAGACCTTTGTTAGTCATCGTATATGCCGAAGGAATCAAGATCGTAGGTCAAACGGTTGATTTTTTATTGATTTTCCAATATTTCATTACGTAATCATCTTGTCGCTAGAGGGCGCTATTTCGTACGATGACGTCATCACTTATATTTTTGGAAAGCTTATAGGCCTCTGATAATAACACCATTGACCCTATCTCAATACCTCCTACCACTTTCAAACTAAGGGCCACTTCCGGTTTCGACCGGAAGTGAGCAAGGTCAAAGGTCACAAAAATATTTTTTAGATACCCCACCCTAGTCGAAGTGTAACACAAGTGACTTTGTCCAAATATCTTGCACCACTTTCAAATGGCAAGGCAAAATCTGTTTGACCAATAGGAAACGAGGTCAAAGGTCAAGGGGTGTGCGCATCTCAAAGACCTTTGTTAGTCATCGTATATGCCGAAGGAATCAAGATCGTAGGTCAAACGGTTGATTTTTTATTGATTTTTGAATATTTAATTTATTAAACTTCATACCCCTTTAATCTGACACGTGATGACGTCATCATGACGTCATTAGTACTGTGCACAACTTCACATAGTGACCAATGTCCATGTGAAGTTTGAAGTCAATCATGAATGTGCAAGTGCCCGAAAAAGCGTCTGAAAAAAGTGGAAGAAGGAAAAGAATAAAAAAAAAAAAAAAAAAAAAAAAAATCTTAACGAAAACAAAGGCTGTTCCCAACCGTGTGGGAACAGCCAACTAGAAATGTGTTCGTTGAAAACGAACACATGGCTGTTCCCCTCCTTTTTATAAACATATGTGGTGTTCGGGATGACCTTTGTTAGTGATTGTATATGAAGAAATCACGATCGTATGTCAAACGGTTGAGTTTTTATCGATTTTTAAATATTGAATATTATTACATGCCACTTTAATCTGACATGTAGGGAAGGTCAAAGGTGTTGCTATATGTTTGGATACCCCACCCTAGTCGAAGTGTAACACAGTTGACCCCATCGTGATATATTGTACCCCTTTCAAATGGCAAGGCAAAATCTGTTTGACCAATAGGAAACGAGGTCAAAGGTCAAGCCATGTGCGCATCTTAAAGACATTTGTTAGTGATCGTATATGCAGAAGGAATCAAATTTGTAGGTCAAACGGTAGATTTTTTATTGATTTTTGAATATTTAATTACGTAATCATCTTGTCGCTAGAGGGCGCTATTTCCTACGATGACGTCATCACTTATATTTTTGGAAAGCTTAAGGGCCTCTGGTAATAACACCATTGACCCTATCTCAATACCTCCTTTCACTTTCAAACTAAGGGCCACTTCCGGTTTCGACCGGAAGTGAGCAAGGTCAAAGGTCACGGCCATATTTTTTGGATACACCACCCTAGGTCCAAGTGTAATACAGTTGACCACATCCAGATATCTTGTACCACTTTCAAATGGCAAGGCAAAATCTGTTAGACCAATAGGAAACGAGGTCAAAGGTCAAGCCCTGTGCGCATCTTAAAGACATTTGTTAGTGATCGTATATGCCACAGGAATCAAGATCGTAGGTCAAACAGTTGATTTTTTATTGATTTTTGAATATTTAATTACGTAATCATCTTGTCGGTAGAGGGCGCTATTTCGTACGATGACGTCATCACTTATATTTTTGGAAAGCTTAAGGGCCTCTGGTAATAACACCATTGACCCCATCTCAATACCTCCTTTCACTTTCAAACTAAGGGCCACTTCCGGTTTCGACCGGAAGTGAGCAAGGTCAAAGGTCACAAAAATATTTTTTAGATACCCCACCCTAGTCGAAGTGTAACACAAGTGACTTTGTCCAAATATCTTGCACCACTTTCAAATGGCAAGGCAAAATCTGTTAGACCAATAGGAAACGAGGTCAAAGGTCAAGGGGTGTGCGCATCTCAAAGACCTTTGTTAGTCATCGTATATGCCGAAGGAATCAAGATCGTAGGTCAAACGGTTGATTTTTTATTGATTTTCCAATATTTAATTTATTAAACTTCATACCCCTTTAATCTGACACGTGATGACGTCATCATGACGTCATTAGTACTGTGCACAACTTCACATAGTGACCAATGTCCATGTGCAGTTTGAAGTCAATCATCAATGTGCAAGTGTCCGAAATAGCGTCTGAAAAAGGTGGAAGAAGGAAAAGAATAAAAAAAAAAATAAACTAGAAATGTGTTCGTTGAAAACGAACACATGGCTGTTCCCCTCCTTTTTATAAACATATGTGGTGTTCGGGATGACCTTTGTTAGTGATTGTATATGAAGAAATCACGATCGTATGTCAAACGGTTGAGTTTTTATCGATTTTTAAATATTGAATATTATTACATGCCACTTTAATCTGACATGTAGGGAAGGTCAAAGGTGTTGCTATATGTTTGGATACCCCACCCTAGTCGAAGTGTAACACAGTTGACCCCATCGTGATATATTGTACCCCTTTCAAATGGCAAGGCAAAATCTGTTTGACCAATAGGAAACGAGGTCAAAGGTCAAGCCATGTGCGCATCTTAAAGACATTTGTTAGTGATCGTATATGCAGAAGGAATCAAATTTGTAGGTCAAACGGTAGATTTTTTATTGATTTTTGAATATTTAATTACGTAATCATCTTGTCGCTAGAGGGCGCTATTTCCTACGATGACGTCATCACTTATATTTTTGGAAAGCTTAAGGGCCTCTGGTAATAACACCATTGACCCAATCTCAATACCTCCTTTCACTTTCAAAATAAGGGCCACTTCCGGTTTCGACCGGAAGTGAGCAAGGTCAAAGGTCACAATTTTTTTTTTTAGATACCCCACCCTAGTCGAAGTGTAACACAAGTGACTTTGTCCAAATATCTTGCACCACTTTCAAATGGCAAGGCAAAATCTGTTTGACCAATAGGAAACGAGGTCAAAGGTCAAGGCGTGTGCGCATCTTAAAGACTTTTGTTAGTCATCGTATATGGCGAAGGAATCAAGATCGTAGGTCAAACGGTTGAATTTTTATTGATTTTTGAATATTTAATTTATTAAACTTCATACCCCTTTAATCTGACACGTGATGACGTCATGATTACGTCATTAGTACTATGCACTAATTCACATAGTGACCAATGTCCATGTAAAGTTTGAAGTCAATCATCAATGTGCAAGTGTCCGAAATAGCGTCTGAAAAAAGTGGAAGAAGTAAAAGAATAAAAAACTAGAAATGTGTTCGTTGAAAACGAACACATGGCTGTTCCCCTCCTTTTTATAAACATATGTGGTGTTCGGGATGACCTTTGTTAGTGATTGTATATGAAGAAATCACGATCGTATGTCAAACGGTTGAGTTTTTATCGATATTTAAATATTGAAAATTATTACATGCCACTTTAATCTGACATGTAGGGAAGGTCAAAGGTGTTGCTATATGTTTGGATACCCCACCCTAGTCGAAGTGTAACACAGTTGACCCCATCGTGACATATTGTACCCCTTTCAAATGGCAAGGCAAAATCTGTTTGACCAATAGGAAACGAGGTCAAAGGTCAAGCCATGTGCGCATCTTAAAGACATTTGTTAGTGATCGTATATGCAGAAGGAATCAAATTTGTAGGTCAAACGGTAGATTTTTTATTGATTTTTGAATATTTAATTACGTAATCATCTTGTCGCTAGAGGGCGCTATTTCCTACGATGACGTCATCACTTATATTTTTGGAAAGCTTAAGGGCCTCTGGTAATAACACCATTGACCCTATCTCAATACCTCCTTTCACTTTCAAACTAAGGGCCACTTCCGGTTTCGACCGGAAGTGAGCAAGGTCAAAGGTCACGGCCATATTTTTTGGATACACCACCCTAGGTCCAAGTGTAATACAGTTGACCACATCCAGATATCTTGTACCACTTTCAAATGGCAAGGCAAAATCTGTTAGACCAATAGGAAACGAGGTCAAAGGTCAAGCCCTGTGCGCATCTTAAAGACATTTGTTAGTGATCGTATATGCCACAGGAATCAAGATCGTAGGTCAAACAGTTGATTTTTTATTGATTTTTGAATATTTAATTACGTAATCATCTTGTCGGTAGAGGGCGCTATTTCGTACGATGACGTCATCACTTATATTTTTGGAAAGCTTAAGGGCCTCTGGTAATAACACCATTGACCCCATCTCAATACCTCCTTTCACTTTCAAACTAAGGGCCACTTCCGGTTTCGACCGGAAGTGAGCAAGGTCAAAGGTCACAAAAATATTTTTTAGATACCCCACCCTAGTCGAAGTGTAACACAAGTGACTTTGTCCAAATATCTTGCACCACTTTCAAATGGCAAGGCAAAATCTGTTAGACCAATAGGAAACGAGGTCAAAGGTCAAGGGGTGTGCGCATCTCAAAGACCTTTGTTAGTCATCGTATATGCCGAAGGAATCAAGATCGTAGGTCAAACGGTTGATTTTTTATTGATTTTTGAATATTTAATTTATTAAACTTCATGCCCCTTTAATCTGACACGTGATGACGTCATCATGACGTAATTAGTACTGTGCACTACTTCACATAGTGACCAATGTCCATGTGAAGTTTGAAGTCAATCATCAATGTGCAAGTGCCCGAAATAGCGTCTGAAAAAAATGGAAGAAGGAAAAGAATAAAAAAAAGAATAAAATAAAAAATAAAAAAAAAAAAAATCTTAACGAAAACAAAGGCTGTTCCCAACCGTGTTGGAACAGCCAAAAAAATAAAAAAAAAAAAAATCTTAACGAAAACAAAGGCTGTTCCGACCGTATCGGAACAGCCAAAAAAAAAAAAAAAAAAAAAAAAACCGTAACGAAAACAAAGGCTGTTCCGACCCGAATCGGAACAGCCAAAAAAAACTAGACCTGTGTTCGTTCTTGACAACGAACACATGGCTGTTCCCCTCCTTTTTATAAACATAATGTTCGGGATGACCTTTGTTAGTGATCGTATATGAAGAAATCACGATCGTAGGTCAAACGGTTGAGTTTTTATCGTTTTTTAAATATTGAATATTATTACATGCCCCTTTAATCCGACATGTAGGGAAGGTCAAAGGTGTTGCTATATGTTTGGATACCCCACCGTAGTCGAAGTGTAACACAGTTGACCCCATCGTGATATATTGTACCCCTTTCAAATGGAAAGGCAAAATCTGTTTGACCAATAGGAAACGAGGTCAAAGGTCAAGCCATGTGCGCATCTTAAAGACATTTGTTAGTGATCGTATATGCAGAAGAAATCAAATTCGTAGGTCAAACGGTAAATTTTTTATTGATTTTCGAATATTTAATTACGTAATCATCTTGTCGCTAGAGGGCGCTATTTCGTACGATGACGTCATCACTTATATTTTTGGAAAGCTTAAGGGCCTCTGGTAATAACACCATTGACCCCATCTCAATACCTCCTACCACTTTCAAACTAAGGGCCACTTCCGGTTTCGACCGGAAGTGAGCAAGGTCAATGGTCACGACCATATTTTTTGGATACCCCACCCTAGTCGAAGTGTAACACAAGTGACTTTGTCGAAATATCTTGCACCAGTTTCAAATGGCAAGGCAAAATCTGTTTGACCAATAGGAAACGAGGTCAAATGTCAAGGCGTGTGCGCATCTGAAAGACTTTTGTTAGTCATCGTATATGGCGAAGGAATCAAGATCGTAGGTCAAACGGTTGAATTTTTATTGATTTTTGAATATTTAATTTATTAAACTTCATGCCCCTTTAATCTGACACGTGATGACGTCATGATTACGTCATTAGTACTGTGCACTAATTCACATAGTGACCAATGTCCATGTGAAGTTTGAAGTCAATCATGAATGTGCAAGTGCCCGAAAAAGCGTCTGAAAAAAGTGGAAGAAGAAAAAGTAAAAAAAAAAAAAAAAAAAAAAACCGTAACGAAAACAAAGGCTGTTCCGACCCGAATCGGAACAGCCAAAAAAAACTAGACCTGTGTTCGTTCTTGACAACGAACACATGGCTGTTCCCCTCCTTTTTATAAACATAATGTTCGGGATGACCTTTGTTAGTGATCGTATATGAAGAAATCACGATCGTAGGTCAAACGGTTGAGTTTTTATCGTTTTTTAAATATTGAATATTATTACATGCCCCTTTAATCCGACATGTAGGGAAGGTCAAAGGTGTTGCTATATGTTTGGATACCCCACCGTAGTCGAAGTGTAACACAGTTGACCCCATCGTGATATATTGTACCCCTTTCAAATGGAAAGGCAAAATCTGTTTGACCAATAGGAAACGAGGTCAAAGGTCAAGCCATGTGCGCATCTTAAAGACATTTGTTAGTGATCGTATATGCAGAAGAAATCAAATTCGTAGGTCAAACGGTAAATTTTTTATTGATTTTCGAATATTTAATTACGTAATCATCTTGTCGCTAGAGGGCGCTATTTCGTACGATGACGTCATCACTTATATTTTTGGAAAGCTTAAGGGCCTCTGGTAATAACACCATTGACCCCATCTCAATACCTCCTACCACTTTCAAACTAAGGGCCACTTCCGGTTTCGACCGGAAGTGAGCAAGGTCAATGGTCACGACCATATTTTTTGGATACCCCACCCTAGTCGAAGTGTAACACAAGTGACTTTGTCGAAATATCTTGCACCAGTTTCAAATGGCAAGGCAAAATCTGTTTGACCAATAGGAAACGAGGTCAAATGTCAAGGCGTGTGCGCATCTGAAAGACTTTTGTTAGTCATCGTATATGGCGAAGGAATCAAGATCGTAGGTCAAACGGTTGAATTTTTATTGATTTTTGAATATTTAATTTATTAAACTTCATGCCCCTTTAATCTGACACGTGATGACGTCATGATTACGTCATTAGTACTGTGCACTAATTCACATAGTGACCAATGTCCATGTGAAGTTTGAAGTCAATCATGAATGTGCAAGTGCCCGAAAAAGCGTCTGAAAAAAGTGGAAGAAGAAAAAGTAAAAAAAAAAAAAAAAAAAAAAAAATCGTAACGAAAACAAAGGCTGTTCCGACCCGAATCGGAACAGCCAAAAATCGTAACGAAAACAAAGGCTGTTCCGACTCGTCAACTAACCTGTGTTCGTTCTTGACAACGAACACATGGCTGTTCCCCTCCTTTTTATAAACATATATGGTGTTCGGGATGACCTTTGTTAGTGATCGTATATGAAGAAATCACAATCGTAGGTCAAACGGTTGAGTTTTTATCGATTTTTAAATTTTGAATATTATTATATGCCCCTTTAATCTGACATGTAGGGAAGGTCAAAGGTGTTGCTATATGTTTGGATACCCCACCCTAGTCGAAGTGTAACACAGTTGACCCCATCGTGTTACATTGTACCCCTTTCAAATGGCAAGGCAAAATCTGTTTGACCAATAGGAAACTAGGTCAAAGGTCAAGGCGTGTGCGCATCTTAAAGACATTTGTTAGTGATCGTATATGCCAAAGGAATCAAAATCGTAGGTCAAACCGTTGATTTTTTATTGATTTTTGAATATTTAATTACGTAATCATCTTGTCGCTAGAGGGCGCTATTTCGTACGATGACGTCATCACTTATATTTTTGGAAAGCTTAAGGGCCTCTGGTAATAACACCATTGACCCCATCTCAATACCTCCTTTCACTTTCAAACTAAGGGCCTCTTCCGGTTTCGACCGGAAGTGAGCAAGGTCAAAGGTCACCAATATATTTTTTAGATACCCCACCCTAGTCGAAGTGTAACACAAGTGACTTTGTCCAAATATCTTGCACCACTTTCAAATGGCAAGGCAAAAACTGTTTGACCAATAGGAAACGAGGTCAAAGGTCAAGGCGTGTGCGCATCTTAAAGACTTTTGTTAGTCATCGTATATGGCGAAGGAATCAAGATCGTAGGTCAAACGGTTGATTTTTTATTGATTTTTGAATATTTAATCTATTAAACTTCATGCGCCTTTAATCTGACACGTGATGACGTCATCATTACGTCATTAGTACTGTGCACTAATTCACATAGTGACCAATGTCCATTGAAGTTTGAAGTCAATCATTAATGTGCAAGTGCCCGAAATAGCGTCTGAAAAAAGTGGAAGAAGGAAAAGAACAAAAACTAGACCTGTGTTCGTTCTTGACAACGAACACATGGCTGTTCCCCTCCTTTTTATAAACATATGTGGTGTTCGGGATGACCTCTGTTAGTGATCGTATATGAAGAAATCACGATCGTATGTCAAACGGTTGAGTTTTTATCGATTTTTAAATATTGAATATTATTACATGCCCCTTTAATCTGACATGTAGGGAAGGTCAAAGGTGTTGCTATATGTTTGGATACCCCACCCTAGTCGAAGTGTAACACAGTTGACCCCATCGTGATATATTGTACCCCTTTCAAATGGCAAGGCAAAATCTGTTTGACCAATAGGAAACGAGGTCAAAGGTCAAGCCATGTGCGCATCTTAAAGACATTTGTTAGTGATCGTATATGCAGAAGGAATCAAATTTGTAGGTCAAACGGTAGATTTTTTATTGATTTTTGAATATTTAATTACGTAATCATCTTGTCGCTAGAGGGCGCTATTTCGTACGATGACGTCATCACTTATATTTTTGGAAAGCTTAAGGGCCTCTGGTAATAACACCATTGACCCTATCTCAATACCTCCTTTCACTTTCAAACTAAGGGCCACTTCCGGTTTCGACCGGAAGTGAGCAAGGTCAAAGGTCACGGCCATATTTTTTGGATACACCACCCTAGGTCCAAGTGTAATACAGTTGACCACATCCAGATATCTTGTACCACTTTCAAATGGCAAGGCAAAATCTGTTAGACCAATAGGAAACGAGGTCAAAGGTCAAGCCCTGTGCGCATCTTAAAGACATTTGTTAGTGATCGTATATGCCACAGGAATCAAGATCGTAGGTCAAACAGTTGATTTTTTATTGATTTTTGAATATTTAATTACGTAATCATCTTGTCGGTAGAGGGCGCTATTTCGTACGATGACGTCATCACTTATATTTTTGGAAAGCTTAAGGGCCTCTGGTAATAACACCATTGACCCCATCTCAATACCTCCTTTCACTTTCAAACTAAGGGCCACTTCCGGTTTCGACCGGAAGTGAGCAAGGTCAAAGGTCACAAAAATATTTTTTAGATACCCCACCCTAGTCGAAGTGTAACACAAGTGACTTTGTCAAAATATCTTGCACCACTTTCAAATGGCAAGGCAAAATCTGTTTGACCAATAGGAAACGAGGTCAAAGGTCAAGGGGTGTGCGCATCTCAAAGACCCTTGTTAATCATCGTATATGGCGAAGGAATCAAGATCGTAGGTCAAACGGTTGATTTTTTATTGATTTTTGAATATTTAATTTATTAAACTTCATGCCCCTTTAATCTGACACGTGATGACGTCATCATGACGTCATTAGTACTGTGCACAACTTCACATAGTGACCAATGTCCATGTGAAGTTTGAAGTCAATCATGAATGTGCAAGTGCCCGAAATAGCGTCTGAAAAAAGTGGACGAAGGAAAAGTAAAAAAAAAAAAAAAAAAAAATAAATCGTAACGAAAACAAAGGCTGTTCCTGACCGTGTCGGAACAGCCAATAAACTAGACCTGTGTTCGTTCTTGACAACGAACACATGGCTGTTCCCCTCCTTTTTATAAACATATATGGTGTTCGGGATGACCTTTGTTAGTGATCGTATATGAAGAAATCACGATCGTGGGTCAAACGGTTAAGTTTTTATCGATTGTTAAATATTGAATATTATTACATGCCCCTTCAATCTGACATGTAGGGAAGGTCAAAGGTGACGGCCATATTTTTTGGATACACCACCCTAGGTCGAAGTGTAATACAGTTGACCACATGCAGATATCGTGTACCACTTTCAAATGGCAAGGCAAAATCTGTTAGACCAATAGGAAACGAGGTCAAAGGTCACGACCACATTTTTTTGGATACACCACCCTAGGTCGAAGTATAATACAGTTGACCACATCCAGATATCTTGTACCACTTTCAAATGGCAAGGCAAAATCTGTTTGACCAATAGGAAACGAGGTCCAAGGTCAAGCCATGTGCGCATCTTAAAGACATTTGTTAGTGATCGTATATGCAGAAGGAATCAAATTCGTAGGTCAAACAGTATATTTTTTATTGATTTTTGAATATTTAATTACGTAATCTTCTTGTCGCTAGAGGGCGCTATTTCGTATGATAACGTCATCACTTATATTTTTGGAAAGGTTAAGGGCTTCTCGTAATAACACCATTGACCCCATCTCAATACCCCCTTTCACTTACAAACTAAGGGCCACTTCCGGAAGTGAGCAAGGTCAAAGGTCACGACCATATTTTTTTGATACACCACCCTAGGTCGAAGTGTAATACAGTTGACCACATGCAGATATCTTGTACCACTTTCAAATGGAAAGGCAAAATCTGTTAGACCAATAGGAAACGAGGTCAAAGGTCACGACCATATTTTTTGGATACACCACCCTAGGTCGAAGTGTAATACAGTTGACCACATGCAGATATCTTGTACCACTTTCAAATGGCAAGGCAAAATCTGTTAGACCAATAGGAAACGAGGTCAAAGGTCACGACCATATTTTTTGGATACACCACCCTAGGTCGAAGTGTAATACAGTTGACCACATGCAGATATCTTGTACCACTTTCAAATGGCAAAGCAAAATCTGTTAGACCAATAGGAAACGAGGTCAAAGGTCACGACCATATTTTTTGGATACACCACCCTAGGTCGAAGTGTAATACAGTTGACCACATGCAGATATCTTGTACCACTTTCAAATGGCAAGGCAAAATCTGTTAGACCAATAGGAAACGAGGTCAAAGGTCAGGACCATATTTTTTGGATACACCACCCTAGGTCCAAGTGTAATACAGTTGACCACATGCAGATATCTTGTACCACTTTCAAATGGCAAGGCAAAATCTGTTAGACCAATAGGAAACGAGGTCAAAGGTCACGACCATATTTTTTGGATACACCACCCTAGGTCGAAGTGTAATACAGTTGACCACATGCAGATATCTTGTACCACTTTCAAATGGCAAGGCAAAATCTGTTAGACCAATAGGAAACGAGGTCAAAGGTCACGACCATATTTTTTGGATACACCACCCTAGGTCGAAGTGTAATACAGTTGACCACATCCAGATATCTTGTACCACTTTCAAATGGAAAGGCAAAATCTGTTAGACCAATAGGAAACGAGGTCAAAGGTCACGACCATATTTTTTGGATACACCACCCTAGGTCCAAGTGTAATACAGTTGACCACATCCAGATATCTTGTACCACTTTCAAATGGCAAGGCAAAATCTGTTAGACCAATAGGAAACGAGGTCAAAGTTCACGACCATATTTTTTTGGATACACCACCCTAGGTCCAAGTGTAATACAGTTGACCACATGCAGATATCTTGTACCACTTTCAAATGGCGAGGCAAAATCTGTTAGACCAATAGGAAACGAGGTCAAAGGTCACGACCATATTTTTTGGATACACCACCCTAGGTCCAAGTGTAATACAGTTGACCACATGCAGATATCTTGTACCACTTTCAAATGGCAAGGCAAAATCTGTTAGACCAATAGGAAACGAGGTCAAAGGTCACGACCATATTTTTTGGATACACCACCCTAGGTCCAAGTGTAATACAGTTGACCACATGCAGATATCTTGTACCACTTTCAAATGGCAAGGACAAATCTGTTAGACCAATAGGAAACGAGGTCAAAGGTCAAGGCGTGTGCGCAACTTAAAGACATTTGTTAGTGATCATGTATGCCAAAGGAATCAAAATCGTAGGTCAAACCGTTGATTTTTTATTGATTTTTGAATATTTAATTACGTAATCATCTTGTCGCTAGAGGGCGCTATTTCGTACGATGACGTCATCACTTATATTTTTGGAAAGCTTAAGGGCCTCTGGTAATAACACCATTGACCCCATCTCAATACCTCCTACCACTTTCAAACTAAGGGCCACTTCCGGTTTCGACCGGAAGTGAGCAAGGTCAAAGGTCACGACCAGATATTTTGGATACACCACCCCAGTCGAAGTGTAACACAACTGACTTCGTCCAAATATCTTGCACCACTTTCAAATGGAAAGGCAAAATCTGTTTGACCAATAGGAAACGAGGTCAAAGGTCACGACCATATTTTTTGGATACACCACCCTAGGTCCAAGTGTAATACAGTTGACCACATGCAGATATCTTGTACCACTTTCAAATGGAAAGGCAAAATCTGTTTGACCAATAGGAAACGAGGTCAAAGGTCAAGGCGTGTGCGCATCTTAAAGACATTTGTTAGTGATCGTGTATGCCAAAGGAATCAAAATCGTAGGTCAAACCGTTGATTTTTTATTGATTTTTGAATATTTAATTACGTAATCATCTTGTCGCTAGAGGGCGCTATTTCGTACGATGACGTCATCACTTATATTTTTGGAAAGCTTAAGGGCCTCTGGTAATAACACCATTGACCCCATCTCAATACCTCCTTTCACTTTCAAACTAAGGGCCACTTCCGGTTTCGACCGGAAGTGAGCAAGGTCAAAGGTCACCAACATATTTTTTAGATACCCCACCCTAGTCGAAGTGTAACACAAGTGACTTTGTCCAAATATCTTGCACCACTTTCAAATGGAAAGGCAAAATCTGTTTGACCAATAGGAAACGAGGTCAAAGGTCAAGGCGTGTGCGCATCTTAAAGACTTTTGACAGTCATCGTATATGGCGAAGGAATCAAGATCGTAGGTCAAACGGTTGATTTTTTATTGATTTTTGAATATTTAATTTATTAAACTTCATGCGCCTTTAATCTGACACGTGATGACGTCATCATTACGTCATTAGTACTGTGCACTAATTCACATAGTGACCAATGTCCATGTGAAGTTTGAAGTCAATCATCAATGTGCAAGTGTCCGAAATAGCGTCTGAAAAAAGTGGAAGAAGGAAAAGAATAAAAAACTAGACCTGTGTTCGTTCTTGACAACGAACACATGGCTGTTCCCTTCCTTTTTATGAACATGTCTGGTGTTCGAGACGACCTATTACATGTATCACCTATGTTGTTATATTTAACTATTTAATCATCTTGTCCCTAGAGAGTGTTATTTTATACGATGACGTCATCACTCACATTTTGGAAAGTTTGAGGGCCTCTGACATTAACACCCTTGACCCCGTATTTATACCCTCTATCATTTTCACACTAATGGCCACTTCCCGTTTCGACCGGAGGTGATCAAGGTCAAAAGTCATCGCCATATTATTTGGATTATTATTTATACCTTAGTTGAAGTGTAATACAGTTGACCACATGCAGATATCTTGTACCACTTTCAAATGGAAAGGCAAAATCTGTTAGACCAATAGGAAACGAGGTCAAAGGTCACGACCATATTTTTTTGGATACACCACCCTAGGTCCAAGTGTAATACAGTTGACCACATGCATATATCTTGTACCACTTTCAAATGGCAAGGCAAAATCTGTTAGACCAATAGGAAACGAGGTCAAAGGTCACGACCATATTTTTTGGATACACCACCCTAGGTCCAAGTGTAATACAGATGACCACATGCAGATATCTTGTACCACTTTCAAATGGAAAGGCAAAATCTGTTAGACCAATAGGAAACGAGGTCAAAGGTCAGGACCATATTTGTTGGATACACTACCCTAGGTCCAAGTGTAATACAGTTGACCACATGCAGATATCTTGTACCACTTTCAAATGACAAGGCAAAATCTGTTAGACCAATAGGAAACGAGGTCAAAGGTCACGACCATATTTTTTGGATACACCACCCTAGGTCCAAGTGTAATACAGTTGACCACATGCAGATATCTTGTACCACTTTCAAATGGCAAGGCAAAATCTGTTAGACCAATAGGAAACGAGGTCAAAGGTCACGACCATATTTTTTGGATACACCACCCTAGGTCCAAGTGTAATACAGTTGACCACATGCAGATATATTGTACCACTTTCAAATGGAAAGGCAAAATCTGTTAGACCAATAGGAAACGAGGTCAAAGGTCACGACCATATTTTTTGGATACACCACCCTAGGTCCAAGTGTAATACAGTTGACCACATGCAGATATCTTGTACCACTTTCAAATGGCAAGGCAAAATCTGTTAGACCAATAGGAAACGAGGTCAAAGGTCACGACCATATTTTTTGGATACACCACCCTAGGTCCAAGTGTAATACAGTTGAGCAAATGGAGATATATTGTACCACTTTTAAATGGCAAGGCAAAATCCGTTAGACCAATAGGAAACGAGGTCAAAGGTCACGACCATATTTTTTGGATACACCACCCTAGGTCCAAGTGTAATACAGTTGACCACATCCAGATATCTTGTACCAATTTCAAATGGAAAGGCAAAATCTGTTTGACCAATAGGAAACGAGGTCCAAGGTCAAGGGGTGTGCGCATCTCAAAGACCCTTGTTAGTCATCGTATATGGCGAAGGAATCAAGATCGTAGGTCAAACGGTTAATTTTTTAATGATTTTTAAATATTTAATTGATTAAACTTCATGCCCCTTTAATCTGACACGTGATGACGTCATCATGACGTCATTAGTACTGTGCACAACTTAACATAGTGACCAATGTCCATGTGAAGTTTGAAGTCAATCATGAATGTGCAAGTGCCCGAAATAGCGTGCGAAAAAAGTGGAAGAAGGAAAAGAAAAAAACTAGACCTGTGTTCGTTCTTGACAACGAACACATGGCTGTTCCCCTCCTTTGTATATATGGTGTTCGGGATGACCTTTGTTAGTGATCGTATATGAATAAATCACGATCGTAGGTCAAACGGTTGAGTTTTTATCGATTGTTAAATATTGAATATTATTACATGCCCCTTTAATCTGACATGTAGGGAAGGTCAAAGGTTACGGCCATATTTTTTGGATACACCACCCTAGGTCGAAGTGTAATACAGTTGACCACATGGAGATATCTTGTACCACTTTCAAATGGAAAGGCAAAATCTGTCAGACCAATAGGAAACGAGGTCAAAGGTCACGACCATATTTTTTGGATACACCACCCTAGGTCCAAGTGTAATACAGTTGACCACATGCAGATATCTTGGGTACAACTATAGAATACAGGGCCACTGGACACTCCATCCTCGCCTCAGAGCTGTGAGGCGAGGTCATGCGATGCGCCGAGGTCATGCTCACTGAACCATGCTGACCGAACGCACACAAAGTCACGCGAGAATTCTCGATGGTTTGCCTTAAAAAAAATCAATCCCTCTGCAAGGCGCGCCTGCCCACTAGAGTTCACGCATAGTCACGCGAGAATTGCCGAGAACTACAACGCGCCCACAAGGCACTCCATCCTCGCCGGCCCACTAGAGTTCACGCATAGTCACGCGAGAATTGCGCCCACAAGACACTCCATCCTCGCCGGCCCACTAGAGTTCACGCATAGTCACGCGAGAATTGCCGAGAACTCCAACGCGCCCACTAGACACTCCATCCTCGCCTGCCCACTAGAGTTCACGCATAGTCGAGTCACGCGAAAATGACACTCCATCCTCGCCTGCCCACTAGAGTTCACTCATAGTCACGCGAGAATTGCCGAGAATTCCAACGCGCCCACTAGACCATCCTCGCCTCAGAGCTGTGAGGCGAGGTCATGCGTCGAGGTCATGCTCACTGAACCATGCTCACTGCGCTGAACGTGTGTGTACGTACGTGTGCACTATACCTAGATTGGTTCCCTATCCTACCCCAATTTCTCGCGGGACCGAATTAATCTCGCGGGACGCACGGGTAGCTGTGATGTCAGAGGAATAATTTTTCAAAGGCAAATCCTCGACAATTCTCGCGTGACTTTGCGTGCGTACACGCATGCATGCTTCAGTGAACATGACCTCTTCGCATGACCTCGCCTCACAGATCTGAGGCGAGGATAGAGTGTCTGGTTGGCGCGGTGGAATCCTCGATAATTCTCGCGTGACTTTGCGTGGACTAGAGACTATGCACCGAGGTGGGTACCTGTCATCTCAGAGGAAGTTTTTAAAAAAGGAAACTCCCGCCCGAATCTCACCCGGGCTAATTTCTCGCGGGACCGAATTAATCTCGCGGGATGTACGGGTAGCTGTGATGTCAGAGGAATAATTTTTCAAAGGTAAAGCCTCGACAATTCACGCGCGACTTTGCGTGCGTACACGTATGCATGCTTCAGTGAACGACCTCTTCGCATGACCTCGCCTCACAGATCTGAGGCGAGGATAGAGTGTCTGGTTGGCGCGGTGGAATCCTCGAGAATTCTCGCGTGACTTTGCGTGGACTAGAGACTATATGCACCGAGGTGGGTACCTGTCATCTCAGAGGAAGTTTTTAAAAAAGGAAACTCCCGCCCGAATCTCACCCGGGCTAATTTCTCGCGGGACCGAATTAATCTCGCGGGACGTACGGGTAGCTGTGATGTCAGAGTAATAATTTTTCAAAGGCAAATCCTCGACCATTCTCGCGCGACTTTGCGTGCGTACACGCATGCATGCTTCAGTGAACATGACCTCTTCGCATGACCTCGCCTCACAGATCTGAGGCGAGGATAGAGTGTCTGGTTGGCGCGGTGGAATCCTCGAGAATTCTCGCGTGACTTTGCGTGGACTAGAGACTATGCACCGAGGTGGGTACCTGTCATCTCAGAGGAAGTTTTTAAAAAAGGAAACTCCCGCCCGAATCTCACCCGGGCTAATTTCTCGCGGGACCGAATTAATCTCGCGGGATGTACGGGTAGCTGTGATGTCAGAGGAATAATTTTTCAAAGGTAAATCCTCGACAATTCACGCGTGATTTTGCGTGCGTACACGCATGCATGCTTCAGTGAACATGACCTCTTCGCCTGACCTCGCCTCACAGATCTGAGGCGAGGATAGAGTGTCTGGTTGGCGCGGTGGAATCCTCGATAATTCTCGCGTGACTTTGCGTGGACTAGAGACTATGCACCGAGGTGGGTACCTGTCATCTCAGAGGAAGTTTTAAAAAAAGGAAACTCCCGCCCGAATCTCACCCGGGCTAATTTCTCGCGGGACCGAATTAATCTCGCGGGACGTACGGGTAGCTGTGATGTCAGAGTAATAATTTTTCAAAGGCAAATCCTCGACCATTCTCGCGCGACTTTGCGTGCGTACACGCATGCATGCTTCAGTGAACATGACCTCTTCGCATGACCTCGCCTCACAGATCTGACGCGAGGATAGAGTGTCTGGTTGGCGCGGTGGAATCCTCGAGAATTCTCGCGTGACTTTGCGTGGACTAGAGACTATGCACCGAGGTGGGTACCTGTCATCTCAGAGGAAGTTTTTAAAAAAGGAAACTCCCGCCCGAATCTCACCCGGGCTAATTTCTCGCGGGACCGAATTAATCTCGCGGGATGTACGGGTAGCTGTGATGTCAGAGGAATAATTTTTCAAAGGTAAATCCTCGACAATTCACGCGTGATTTTGCGTGCGTACACGCATGCATGCTTCAGTGAACATGACCTCTTCGCCTGACCTCGCCTCACAGATCTGAGGCGAGGATAGAGTGTCTGGTTGGCGCGGTGGAATCCTCGAGAATTCTCGCGTGACTTTGCGTGGACTAGAGACTATGCACCGAGGTGGGTACCTGTCATCTCAGAGGAAGTTTTTTAAAAAGGAAACTCCCGCCCGAATCTCACCCGGGCTAATTTCTCGCGGGACCGAATTAATCTCGCGGGATGTACGGGTAGCTGTGATGTCAGAGGAATAATTTTTCAAAGGTAAATCCTCGACAATTCACGCGTGATTTTGCGTGCGTACACGCATGCATGCTTCAGTGAACATGACCTCTTCGCCTGACCTCGCCTCACAGATCTGAGGCGAGGATAGAGTGTCTGGTTGGCGCGGTGGAATCCTCGAGAATTCTCGCGTGACTTTGCGTGGACTAGAGACTATGCACCGAGGTGGGTACCTGTCATCTCAGAGGAAGTTTTTAAAAAAGGAAACTCCCGCCCGAATCTCACCCGGGCTAATTTCTCGCGGGACCGAATTAATCTCGCGGGATGTACGGGTAGCTGTGATGTCAGAGGAATAATTTTTCAAAGGTAAATCCTCGACAATTCACGCGCGACTTTGCGTGCGTACACGCATGCATGCTTCAGTGAACATGACCTCTTCGCATGACCTCGCCTCACAGATCTGAGGCGAGAATAGAGTGTCTGGTTGGCGCAGTGGAATCCTCGAGAATTCTCGCGTGACTTTGCGTGGACTAGAGACTATGCACCGAGGTGGGTACCTGTCATCTCAGAGGAAGTTTTTTAAAAAGGAAACTCCCGCCCGAATCTCACCCGGGCTAATTTCTCGCGGGACCGAATTAATCTCGCGGGACGTACGGGTAGCTGTGATGCCAGAGTAATAATTTTTCAAAGGTAAATCCTCGACAATTCTCGCGTGACTTTGCGTGCGTACACGCATGCATGCTTCAGTGAACATGACCTCTTCGCATGACCTCGCCTCACAGATCTGAGGCGAGGATAGAGTGTCTGGTTGGCGCGGTGGAATCCTCGAGAATTCTCGCGTGACTTTGCGTGGACTAGAGACTATGCACCGAGGTGGGTACCTGTCATCTCAGAGGAAGTTTTAAAAAAAGGAAACTCCCGCCCGAATCTCACCCGGGCTAATTTCTCGCGGGACCGAATTAATCTCGCGGGATGTACGGGTAGCTGTAATGTCAGAGTAATAATTTTTCAAAGGCAAATCCTCGACCATTCTCGCGCGACTTTGCGTGCGTACACGCATGCATGCTTCAGTGAACATGACCTCTTCGCATGACCTCGCCTCACAGATCTGAGGCGAGGATAGAGTGTCTGGTTGGCGCGGTGGAATCCTCGAGAATTATCGCGTGACTTTGCGTGGACTAGAGACTATGCACCGAGGTGGGTACCTAGCTGTCATCTCAGAGGAAGTTTTTAAAAAAGGAAACTCCCGCCCGAATCTCACCCGGGCTAATTTCTCGCGGGACCGAATTAATCTCGCGGGATGTACGGGTAGCTGTGATGTCAGAGTAATAATTTTTCAAAGGTAAATCCTCGACAATTCTCGCGTGACTTTGCGTGCGTACACGCATGCATGCTTCAGTGAACATGACCTCTTCGCATGACCTCGCCTCACAGATCTGAGGCGAGGATAGAGTGTCTGGTTGGCGCGGTGGAATCCTCGAGAATTCTCGCGTGACTTTGCGTGGACTAGAGACTATGCACCGAGGTGGGTACCTGTCATCTCAGAGGAAGTTTTAAAAAAAGGAAACTCCCGCCCGAATCTCACCCGGGCTAATTTCTCGCGGGACCGAATTAATCTCGCGGGATGTACGGGTAGCTGTGATGTAAGAGGAATAATTTTTCAAAGGTAAATCCTCGACAATTCACGCGTGATTTTGCGTGCGTACACGCATGCATGCTTCAGTGAACATGACCTCTTCGCATGACCTCGCCTCACAGATCTGAGGCGAGGATAGAGTGTCTGGTTGGCGCGGTGGAATCCTCGAGAATTCTCGCGTGACTTTGCGTGGACTAGAGACTATGCACCGAGGTGGGTACCTGTCATCTCAGAGGAAGTTTTTAAAAAAGGAAACTCCCGCCCGAATCTCACCCGGGCTAATTTCTCGCGGGACCGAATTAATCTCGCGGGACGTACGGGTAGCTGTGATGCCAGAGTAATAATTTTTCAAAGGTAAATCCTCGACAATTCTCGCGTGACTTTGCGTGCGTACACGCATGCATGCTTCAGTGAACATGACCTCTTCGCATGACCTCGCCTCACAGATCTGAGGCGAGGATAGAGTGTCTGGTTGGCGCGGTGGAATCCTCGAGAATTCTCGCGTGACTTTGCGTGGACTAGAGACTATGCACCGAGGTGGGTACCTGTCATCTCAGAGGAAGTTTTTAAAAAAGGAAACTCCCGCCCGAATCTCACCCGGGCTAATTTCTCGCGGGACCGAATTCATCTCACGGGATGTACGGGTAGCTGTGATGTAAGAGGAATAATTTTTCAAAGGTAAATCCTCGACAATTCACGCGTGATTTTGCGTGCGTACACGCATGCATGCTTCAGTGAACATGACCTCTTCGCATGACCTCGCCTCACAGATCTGAGGCGAGGATAGAGTGTCTGGTTGGCGCGGTGGAATCCTCGAGAATTCTCGCGTGACTTTGCGTGGACTAGAGACTATGCACCGAGGTGGGTACCTAGCTGTCATCTCAGAGGAAGTTTTTAAAAAAGGAAACTCCCGCCCGAATATCACCCGGGCTAATTTCTCGCGGGACCGAATTAATCTCGCGGGATGTACGGGTAGCTGTTATGTCAGAGGAATAATTTTTCAAAGGTAAATCCTCGACAATTCTCGCGTGACTTTGCGTGCGTACACGCATGCATGCTTCAGTGAACATGACCTCTTCGCATGACCTCGCCTCACAGATCTGAGGCGAGGATAGAGTGTCTGGTTGGCGCGCTGGAATCCTCGAGAATTCTCGCGTGACTTTGCGTGGACTAGAGACTATGCACCGAGGTGGGTACCTGTCATCTCAGAGGAAGTTTTTAAAAAAGGAAACTCCCGCCCGAATCTCACCCGGGCTAATTTCTCGCGGGACCGAATTAATCTCGCGGGATGTACGGGTAGCTGTGATGTAAGAGGAATAATTTTTCAAAGGTAAATCCTCGACAATTCACGCGTGATTTTGCGTGCGTACACGCATGCATGCTTCAGTGAACATGACCTCTTCGCATGACCTAGCCTCACAGATCTGAGGCGAGGATAGAGTGTCTGGTTGGCGCGGTGGAATCCTCGCGTGACTTTGCGTGGACTAGAGACTATATGCACCGAGGTGGGTACCTGTCATCTCAGAGGAAGTTTTTTAAAAAGGAAACTCCCGCCCGAATCTCACCCGGGCTAATTTCTCGCGGGACCGAATTAATCTCGCGGGATGTACGGGTAGCTGTGATGTCAGAGTAATAATTTTTCAAAGGCAAATCCTCGACCATTCTCGCGCGACTTTGCGTGCGTACACGCATGCATGCTTCAGTGAACATGACCTCTTCGCATGACCTCGCCTCACAGATCTGAGGCGAGGATAGAGTGTCTGGTTGGCGCGGTGGAATCCTCGAGAATTCTCGCGTGACTTTGCGTGGACTAGAGACTATGCACCGAGGTGGGTACCTAGCTGTCATCTCAGAGGAAGTTTTTAAAAAAGGAAACTCCCGCCCGAATCTCACCCGGGCTAATTTCTCGCGGGACCGAATTAATCTCGCGGGATGTACGGGTAGCTGTGATGTCAGAGTAATAATTTTTCAAAGGTAAATCCTCGACAATTCTCGCGTGACTTTGCGTGCGTACACGCATGCATGCTTCAGTGAACATGACCTCTTCGCATGACCTCGCCTCACAGATCTGAGGCGAGGATAGAGTGTCTGGTTGGCGCGGTGGAATCCTCGAGAATTCTCGCGTGACTTTGCGTGGACTAGAGACTATGCACCGAGGTGGGTACCTGTCATCTCAGAGGAAGTTTTAAAAAAAGGAAACTCCCGCCCGAATCTCACCCGGGCTAATTTCTCGCGGGACCGAATTAATCTCGCGGGATGTACGGGTAGCTGTGATGTAAGAGGAATAATTTTTCAAAGGTAAATCCTCGACAATTCACGCGTGATTTTGCGTGCGTACACGCATGCATGCTTCAGTGAACATGACCTCTTCGCATGACCTCGCCTCACAGATCTGAGGCGAGGATAGAGTGTCTGGTTGGCGCGGTGGAATCCTCGAGAATTCTCGCGTGACTTTGCGTGGACTAGAGACTATGCACCGAGGTGGGTACCTAGCTGTCATCTCAGAGGAAGTTTTTAAAAAAGGAAACTCCCGCCCGAATCTCACCCGGGCTAATTTCTCGCGGGACCGAATTAATCTCGCGGGACGTACGGGTAGCTGTGATGTCAGAGTAATAATTTTTCAAAGGCAAATCCTCGACCATTCTCGCGCGACTTTGCGTGCGTACACGCATGCATGCTTCAGTGAACATGACCTCTTCGCATGACCTCGCCTCACAGATCTGAGGCGAGGATAGAGTGTCTGGTTGGCGCGGTGGAATCCTCGAGAATTCTCGCGTGACTTTGCGTGGACTAGAGACTATGCACCGAGGTGGGTACCTAGCTGTCATCTCAGAGGAAGTTTTTAAAAAAGGAAACTCCCGCCCGAATATCACCCGGGCTAATTTCTCGCGTGACTGAATTAATCTCGCGTCATTTTTAAACGGGACGTACGAGTAGCTGTGATGTCAGAGTAATAATTTTTCGACAATTCTCGCGTGACTTTGCTTGAACCGTCAGGTCGTCACACCTCGCCTCCGCTGCTTTCAAAAAGGTGTAGCTCACGGTGGCCCTGTATTCTATAGTTACTCCATATCTTGTACCACTTTCAAATGGAAAGGCAAAATCTGTTAGACCAATAGGAAACGAGGTCAAAGGTCACGGCCATATTTTTTGGATACACCACCCTAGGTCCAAGTGTAATACAGTTGACCACATGCAGATATCTTGTACCACTTTCAAATGGCAAGGCAAAATCTGTTAGACCAATAGGAAACGAGGTCAAAGGTCACGACCATATTTTTTGGATACACCACCCTAGGTCCAAGTGTAATACAGTTGACCACATGCAGATATCTTGTACCACTTTCAAATGGCAAGGCAAAATCTGTTAGACCAATAGGAAACGAGGTCAAAGGTCACGACCATATTTTTTGGATACACCACCCTAGGTCCAAGTGTAATACAGTTGACCACATGCAGATATCTTGTACCACTTTCAAATGGAAAGGCAAAATCTGTCAGACCAATAGGAAACGAGGTCAAAGGTCACGACCATATTTTTTGGATACACCACCCTAGGTCCAAGTGTAATACAGTTGACCACATGCACATATCTTGTACCACTTTCAAATGGCAAGGTAAAATCTGTTAGACCAATAGGAAACGAGGTCAAAGGTCACGACCATATTTTTTGGATACACCACCCTAGGTCCAAGTGTAATACAGTTGACCACATCCAGATATCTTGTAACACTTTCAAATGGAAAGGCAAAATCTGTTTGACCAATAGGAAACGAGGTCCAAGGTCAAGGGGTGTGCGCATCTCAAACACCCTTGTTAGTCATCGTATATGGCGAAGGAATCAAGATCGTAGGTCAAACGGTTGATTTTTTATTGATTTTTGAATATTTAATTTATTAAACTTCATGCCCCTTTAATCTGACACGTGATGACGTCATCATTACGTCATTAGTACTGTGCACCAATTCACATAGTGACCAATGTCCATGTGAAGTTTGAAGTCAATCATCAATGTGCAAGTGTCCGAAATGGCGTCTGAAAAAAGAGGAAGGGAAAAAAAAAAAACGTAACGAAAACAAAGGCTGTTCCGACCTCATCGGAACAGCCAAAAATTACGTACGATAACGTCATAACTTATATTTTTGGAAAGCCTGATGGGCTGTGACACTAACAACGTTGACTCCATCTCAATACCGCTTACCATTTTTAAACTAGGGGGCACTTCCGGTTTCGACCGGAAGTGAGCAAGGTCAAAGGTCACCATCATATTTTTTGGATACCCTACCCTAGTTGAACCATAACACAGTTTACCCCATCCCTCTGCCTCCTAACACTTTCAAACTACAAGGAAAAGTTTGTTTGACCAATAGGGAATGAGGTCAAAGGTCAAATCATGTGGGCATCTGAAAGACCTTTTTATTAATGATCCTATATGCCGAAGGAATCAAGATCGTAGTGTCACAGCCAATGCCGAAATATATTATTTAATTCTAAATTTAACTGTACATTTGCTTTGCTTCGTTGATTTCTTGTTTATTTTATGGCATAGCGGGTGAGCTCATTTTAGAATAAAATCCGTATATAGCGAGCTCGCCATGTTATACGTCACTTACGTCACATACGTATTATTAATGAACGTTTGTATAAATATTCATCACCGTAATGGATAAAGATGAGAAAATGATTATAAATTACTGTACTGTGTCCCTTTTATTGGTTAGGATTGCTGTTTCATGATTACTATTTGCCATTGGTCATGGGACTATTTTATTAGATCTTATTGGATCATGTGATTAACGATAATGGGTGTGGCGCGAAAAGGAGAATTTTTTTACTGCGTCACAGCAACAGAGCTCTGCAATGCGTTGCAAAATTATCGGTTTTTGAAAATCTGAGACTGGCCATGGAGCGTTTCTGGAGGTAAACCAGCCTATACCTGACAGTAAGTATTGGATTCGGTTATTATTTATATTTGGTTATGCTTTGAAAACCGTGATACCTGCATTTTCTTGCAATATTTTGTTGTACATGAAGCTACATTAGTGTAATTTGCATACGAGACTTGCATACGAGTAAGCTGCAATTACTTGTGACGATTTTCGAGATAGGAATTGTTGGAAAATTATTGATAAGGAAATCTTTGAGGAAACATTGCGATATTTATGCAGAAATTGTTGTTTACTAAGAAATTGTGATTTTCATCGTAAATTGACAAATTAGAGATTGAGCAGTTATTGAGTAACCCGACTGTAAGCATTACGTTGTATAAATTTAACCCTAACAGAATGGCCGTGAGAATTAGCCAAGATACGTGAGACTGCCGATCGAGACCGAGGCTAGGCTGGGCCGACTGGGTCTTTCAGGCTGTGGAACGTCAGACCGGCGAGACGACGCTGGTCCGTCGGGGTGTTTGATGACGTCAATATTTGCGACCAACGAGACAAGACAGGCAGGTCCGTTTTGGTCATCTGGACGTCTGTTGGACAGTTTCGTCCTAAGGGTTACCACTTGGAGTGAGGAACGCCCAAGAATCTTCGGAACAAGCGGAAGGACACGCGAGAGTGACAAAATACGGTGGGCCCGAACTGATATAGAAATTCCGGAATCATTTTTTTAATGCGCAAATAGCCGGCATATATATATACTTTTGGTAGTTAGACAAATTTATAAAGTATACCTCAATTTACAGTAGTAAATAGATAAGTTAGTAAAACATTATTTTCTTAGTAGTCGTCGGCGGTAGAGTAAGAGTAGTCGTCGGCGGTAGAGTAAGAGTAGTCGTCGGCGGTAGAGTAAGAGTAGTCGTCGGCGGTAGAGTAAGAGTAGTCGTCGGCGGTAGAGTAAGAGTAGTCGTCGGCGGTAGAGTAAGAGTAGTCGTCGGCGGTAGAGTAAGAGTAGTCGTCGGCGGTAGCGTAAGAGTAGTCGTCGGCGGTAGCGTAAGAGTAGTCGTCGGCGGTATAGTAAGAGTAGTCGTCGGCGGTAGCGTAAGAGTAGTCGTCGGCGGTAGCGTAAGAGTAGTCGTCGGCGGTAGCGTAAGAGTAGTCGTCGGCGGTAGCGTAAGAGTAGTCGTCGGCGGTAGCGTAAGAGTAGTCGTCGGCGGTAGCGTAAGAGTAGTCGTCGGCGGTAGCGTAAGAGTAGTCGTCGGCGGTAGACTAAGAGTAGTCGTCGGCGGTAGACTAAGAGTAGTCGTCGGCGGTAGACTAAGAGTAGTCGTCGGCGGTAGAGTAAGAGTAGTCGTCGGCGGTAGAGTAAGAGTAGTCGTCGGCGGTAGATTAAGAGTAGTCGTCGGCGGTAGATTAAGAGTAGTCGTCGGCGGTAGATTAAGAGTAGTCGTCGGCGGTAGATTAAGAGTAGTCGTCGGCGGTAGATTAAGAGTAGTCGTCGGCGGTAGATTAAGAGTAGTCGTCGGCGGTAGATTAAGAGTAGTCGTCGGCGGTAGATTAAGAGTAGTCGTCGGCGGTAGAGTAAGAGTAGTCGTCGGCGGTAGAGTAAGAGTCGTCGTCGGCGGTAGAGTAAGAGTCGTCGTCGGCGGTAGAGTAAGAGTCGTCGTCGGCGGTAGAGTAAGAGTAGTCGTCGGCGGTAGAGTAAGAGTAGCGTAAGAGTAGTCGTCGGCGGTAGAGTAAGAGTAAGAGTAGTCGTCGGCGGTAGCGTAAGAGTAGTCGTCGGCGGTAGCGTAAGAGTCGTCGTCGGCGGTAGCATAAGAGTAGTCGTCGGCGGTATAGTAAGAGTAGTCGTCGGCGGTAGCGTAAGAGTAGTCGTCGGCGGTAGCGTAAGAGTAGTCGTCGGCGGTAGCGTAAGAGTAGTCGTCGGCGGTAGAGTAAGAGTAGTCGTCGGCGGTAGAGTAAGAGTAGTCGTCGGCGGTAGCGTAAGAGTAGTCGTCGGCGGTAGCGTAAGAGTAGTCGTCGGCGGTAGCGTAAGAGTAGTCGTCGGCGGTAGCGTAAGAGTAGTCGTCGGCGGTAGCGTAAGAGTAGTCGTCGGCGGTAGCGTAAGAGTAGTCGTCGGCGGTAGCGTAAGAGTAGTCGTCGGCGGTAGCGTAAGAGTAGTCGTCGGCGGTAGCGTAAGAGTAGTCGTCGGCGGTAGCGTAAGAGTAGTCGTCGGCGGTAGCGTAAGAGTAGTCGTCGGCGGTATAGTAAGAGTAGTCGTCGGCGGTAGCGTAAGAGTAGTCGTCGGCGGTAGCGTAAGAGTAGTCGTCGGCGGTAGCGTAAGAGTAGTCGTCGGCGGTAGCGTAAGAGTAGTCGTCGGCGGTAGCGTAAGAGTAGTCGTCGGCGGTAGCGTAAGAGTAGTCGTCGGCGGTAGAGTAAGAGTAGTCGTCGGCGGTAGCGTAAGAGTAGTCGTCGGCGGTAGCGTAAGAGTAGTCGTCGGCGGTAGAGTAAGAGTAGTCGTCGGCGGTATAGTAATAGTAGTCGTCGGCGGTAGCGTAAGAGTAGTCGTCGGCGGTAGCGTAAGAGTAGTCGTCGGCGGTAGCGTAAGAGTAGTCGTCGGCGGTAGCGTAAGAGTAGTCGTCGGCGGTAGAGTAAGAGTAGTCGTCGGCGGTAGAGTAAGAGTAGTCGTCGGCGGTATAGTAATAGTAGTCGTCGGCGGTAGCGTAAGAGTAGTCGTCGGCGGTAGAGTAAGAGTAAGAGTAGTCGTCGGCGGTAGCGTAAGAGTAGTCGTCGGCGGTAGAGTAAGAGTCGTCGTCGGCGGTAGCGTAAGAGTAGTCGTCGGCGGTATAGTAAGAGTAGTCGTCGGCGGTAGCGTAAGAGTAGTCGTCGGCGGTAGCGTAAGAGTAGTCGTCGGCGGTAGAGTAAGAGTAGTCGTCGGCGGTACAGTAAGAGTAGTCGTCGGCGGTAGAGTAAGAGTAGTCGTCGGCGGTAGAGTAAGAGTAGTCGTCGGCGGTAGAGTAAGAGTAGTCGTCGGCGGTAGCGTAAGAGTAGTCGTCGGCGGTAGCGTAAGAGTAGTCGTCGGCGGTAGAGTAAGAGTAGTCGTCGGCGGTAGAGTAAGAGTCGTCGGCGGCGGTAGCGTAAGAGTAGTCGTCGGCGGTAGCGTAAGAGTAGTCGTCGGCGGTAGCGTAAGAGTAGTCGTCGGCGGTAGCGTAAGAGTAGTCGTCGGCGGTAGCGTAAGAGTAGTCGTCGGCGGTAGCGTAAGAGTAGTCGTCGGCGGTAGCGTAAGAGTAGTCGTCGGCGGTAGCGTAAGAGTAGTCGTCGGCGGTAGAGTAAGAGTAGTCGTCGGCGGTAGCGTAAGAGTAGTCGTCGGCGGTAGCGTAAGAGTAGTCGTCGGCGGTAGCGTAAGAGTAGTCGTCGGCGGTAGAGTAAGAGTAGTCGTCGGCGGTATAGTAATAGTAGTCGTCGGCGGTAGCGTAAGAGTAGTCGTCGGCGGTAGCGTAAGAGTAGTCGTCGGCGGTAGAGTAAGAGTAGTCGTCGGCGGTAGAGTAAGAGTAGTCGTCGGCGGTATAGTAATAGTAGTCGTCGGCGGTAGCGTAAGAGTAGTCGTCGGCGGTAGAGTAAGAGTAAGAGTAGTCGTCGGCGGTAGCGTAAGAGTAGTCGTCGGCGGTAGAGTAAGAGTCGTCGTCGGCGGTAGCGTAAGAGTAGTCGTCGGCGGTATAGTAAGAGTAGTCGTCGGCGGTAGCGTAAGAGTAGTCGTCGGCGGTAGCGTAAGAGTAGTCGTCGGCGGTAGCGTAAGAGTAGTCGTCGGCGGTAGAGTAAGAGTAGTCGTCGGCGGTACAGTAAGAGTAGTCGTCGGCGGTAGAGTAAGAGTAGTCGTCGGCGGTAGAGTAAGAGTAGTCGTCGGCGGTAGCGTAAGAGTAGTCGTCGGCGGTAGCGTAAGAGTAGTCGTCGGCGGTAGAGTAAGAGTAGTCGTCGGCGGTAGAGTAAGAGTCGTCGGCGGCGGTAGCGTAAGAGTAGTCGTCGGAGGTAGAGTAAGAGTAGTCGTCGGCGGTAGAGTAAGAGTAGTCGTCGGCGGTAGAGTAAGAGTAGTCGTCGGCGGTAGAGTAATAGTAGTCGTCGGCGGTAGCGTAAGAGTAGTCGTCGGCGGTAGCGTAAGAGTAGTCGTCGGCGGTAGCGTAAGAGTAGTCGTCGGCGGTAGAGTAAGAGTAGTCGTCGGCGGTAGCGTAAGAGTAGTCGTCGGCGGTATAGTAAGAGTAGTCGTCGGCAGTAGCGTAAGAGTAGTCGTCGGCTGTAGAGTAAGAGTAAGAGTAGTCGTCGGCGGTAGCGTAAGAGTAGTCGTCGGCGGTAGCGTAAGAGTAGTCGTCGGCGGTAGAGTAAGAGTAGTCGTCGGCGGTAGAGTAAGAGTAGTCGTCGGCGGTAGAGTAAGAGTAGTCGTCGGCGGTAGCGTAAGAGTAGTCGTCCGCCGTATAGTAAGAGTATTCGTCGGCGGTAGCGTAAGAGTAGTCGTCGGCGGTAGCGTAAGAGTAGTCGTCGGCGGTAGAGTAAGAGTAGTCGTCGGCGGTAGAGTAAGAGTAATAGTAGTCGTCGGCGGTATAGTAAGAGTAATAGTAGTCGTCGGCGGTATAGTAAGAGTAGTCGTCGGCGGTAGCGTAAGAGTAAGAGTCGTCGGCGGCGGTAGCGTAAGAGTAGTCGTCGGCGGTATAGTAAGAGTAGTCGTCGGCGGTAGCGTAAGAGTAGTCGTCGGCGGTATAGTAAGAGTAGTCGTCGGCGGTAGCGTAAGAGTAGTCGTCGGCCGTAGCGTAAGAGTAGTCGTCGGCTGTAGAGTAAGAGTAGTCGTCGGTGGTAGCGTAAGAGTAGTCGTCGGCGGTAGAGTAAGAGTAGTCGTCGGCGGTAGAGTAATAGTAGTCGTCGGCGGTAGCGTAAGAGTAGTCGTCGGCGGTAGAGTAATAGTAGTCGTCGGCGGTAGCGTAAGAGTAGTCGGCGGCGGTAGCGTAAGAGTAGTCGGCGGCGGTAGCGTAAGAGTAGTCGTCGGCGGTAGAGTAAGAGTAGTCGTCGGCGGTAGCGTAAGAGTAGTCGTCGGCGGTATAGTAAGAGTAGTCGTCGGCGGTAGCGTAAGAGTAGTCGTCGGCGGTAGAGTAAGAGTAGTCGTCGGCGGTAGCGTAAGAGTAGTCGTCGGCGGTAGCGTAAGAGTAGTCGTCGGCGGTAGAGTAAGAGTAGTCGTCGGCGGTAGAGTAAGAGTAGTCGTCGGCGGTATAGTAATAGTAGTCGTCGGCGGTAGCGTAAGAGTAGTCGTCGGCGGTAGAGTAAGAGTAGTCGTCGGCGGTAGAGTAAGAGTAGTCGTCGGCGGTAGCGTAAGAGTAGTCGTCGGCGGTAGCGTAAGAGTAGTCGTCGGCGGTAGAGTAAGAGTAGTCGTCGGCGGTAGAGTAAGAGTAGTCGTCGGCGGTAGCGTAAGAGTAGTCGTCGGCGGTAGAGTAAGAGTAGTCGTCGGCGGTAGCGTAAGAGTAGTCGTCGGCGGTAGAGTAAGAGTAGTCGTCGGCGGTATAGTAATAGTAGTCGTCGGCGGTAGCGTAAGAGTAGTCGTCGGCGGTATAGTAAGAGTAGTCGTCGGCGGTATAGTAAGAGTAGTCGTCGGCGGTAGCGTAAGAGTAGTCGTCGGCGGTAGCGTAAGAGTAGTCGTCGGCGGTAGCGTAAGAGTAGTCGTCGGCGGTAGAGTAAGAGTAGTCGTCGGCGGTAGCGTAAGAGTAGTCGTCGGCGGTAGCGTAAGAGTAGTCGTCGGCGGTAGCGTAAGAGTAGTCGTCGGCGGTAGAGTAAGAGTAGTCGTCGGCGGTATAGTAATAGTAGTCGTCGGCGGTAGCGTAAGAGTAGTCGTCGGCGGTAGCGTAAGAGTAGTCGTCGGCGGTAGAGTAAGAGTAGTCGTCGGCGGTAGAGTAAGAGTAGTCGTCGGCGGTATAGTAATAGTAGTCGTCGGCGGTAGCGTAAGAGTAGTCGTCGGCGGTAGAGTAAGAGTAAGAGTAGTCGTCGGCGGTAGCGTAAGAGTAGTCGTCGGCGGTAGAGTAAGAGTCGTCGTCGGCGGTAGCGTAAGAGTAGTCGTCGGCGGTATAGTAAGAGTAGTCGTCGGCGGTAGCGTAAGAGTAGTCGTCGGCGGTAGCGTAAGAGTAGTCGTCGGCGGTAGCGTAAGAGTAGTCGTCGGCGGTAGAGTAAGAGTAGTCGTCGGCGGTACAGTAAGAGTAGTCGTCGGCGGTAGAGTAAGAGTAGTCGTCGGCGGTAGAGTAAGAGTAGTCGTCGGCGGTAGCGTAAGAGTAGTCGTCGGCGGTAGCGTAAGAGTAGTCGTCGGCGGTAGAGTAAGAGTAGTCGTCGGCGGTAGAGTAAGAGTCGTCGGCGGCGGTAGCGTAAGAGTAGTCGTCGGAGGTAGAGTAAGAGTAGTCGTCGGCGGTAGAGTAAGAGTAGTCGTCGGCGGTAGAGTAAGAGTAGTCGTCGGCGGTAGAGTAATAGTAGTCGTCGGCGGTAGCGTAAGAGTAGTCGTCGGCGGTAGCGTAAGAGTAGTCGTCGGCGGTAGCGTAAGAGTAGTCGTCGGCGGTAGAGTAAGAGTAGTCGTCGGCGGTAGCGTAAGAGTAGTCGTCGGCGGTATAGTAAGAGTAGTCGTCGGCAGTAGCGTAAGAGTAGTCGTCGGCTGTAGAGTAAGAGTAAGAGTAGTCGTCGGCGGTAGCGTAAGAGTAGTCGTCGGCGGTAGCGTAAGAGTAGTCGTCGGCGGTAGAGTAAGAGTAGTCGTCGGCGGTAGAGTAAGAGTAGTCGTCGGCGGTAGAGTAAGAGTAGTCGTCGGCGGTAGCGTAAGAGTAGTCGTCCGCCGTATAGTAAGAGTATTCGTCGGCGGTAGCGTAAGAGTAGTCGTCGGCGGTAGCGTAAGAGTAGTCGTCGGCGGTAGAGTAAGAGTAGTCGTCGGCGGTAGAGTAAGAGTAATAGTAGTCGTCGGCGGTATAGTAAGAGTAATAGTAGTCGTCGGCGGTATAGTAAGAGTAGTCGTCGGCGGTAGCGTAAGAGTAAGAGTCGTCGGCGGCGGTAGCGTAAGAGTAGTCGTCGGCGGTATAGTAAGAGTAGTCGTCGGCGGTAGCGTAAGAGTAGTCGTCGGCGGTATAGTAAGAGTAGTCGTCGGCGGTAGCGTAAGAGTAGTCGTCGGCCGTAGCGTAAGAGTAGTCGTCGGCTGTAGAGTAAGAGTAGTCGTCGGTGGTAGCGTAAGAGTAGTCGTCGGCGGTAGAGTAAGAGTAGTCGTCGGCGGTAGAGTAATAGTAGTCGTCGGCGGTAGCGTAAGAGTAGTCGTCGGCGGTAGAGTAATAGTAGTCGTCGGCGGTAGCGTAAGAGTAGTCGGCGGCGGTAGCGTAAGAGTAGTCGGCGGCGGTAGCGTAAGAGTAGTCGTCGGCGGTAGAGTAAGAGTAGTCGTCGGCGGTAGCGTAAGAGTAGTCGTCGGCGGTATAGTAAGAGTAGTCGTCGGCGGTAGCGTAAGAGTAGTCGTCGGCGGTAGAGTAAGAGTAGTCGTCGGCGGTAGCGTAAGAGTAGTCGTCGGCGGTAGCGTAAGAGTAGTCGTCGGCGGTATAGTAAGAGTAGTCGTCGGCGGTAGAGTAAGAGTAGTCGTCGGCGGTATAGTAATAGTAGTCGTCGGCGGTAGCGTAAGAGTAGTCGTCGGCGGTAGAGTAAGAGTAGTCGTCGGCGGTAGAGTAAGAGTAGTCGTCGGCGGTAGCGTAAGAGTAGTCGTCGGCGGTAGCGTAAGAGTAGTCGTCGGCGGTAGAGTAAGAGTAGTCGTCGGCGGTAGAGTAAGAGTAGTCGTCGGCGGTAGCGTAAGAGTAGTCGTCGGCGGTAGAGTAAGAGTAGTCGTCGGCGGTAGCGTAAGAGTAGTCGTCGGCGGTAGAGTAAGAGTAGTCGTCGGCGGTATAGTAATAGTAGTCGTCGGCGGTAGCGTAAGAGTAGTCGTCGGCGGTATAGTAAGAGTAGTCGTCGGCGGTATAGTAAGAGTAGTCGTCGGCGGTAGTGTAAGAGTAGTCGTCGGCGGTAGAGTAAGAGTAGTCGTCGGCGGTAGAGTAAGAGTAGTCGTCGGCGGTAGAGTAAGAGTAGTCGTCGGCGGTAGCGTAAGAGTAGTCGTCGGCGGTAGCGTAAGAGTAGTCGTCGGCGGTAGAGTAAGAGTAGTCGTCGGCGGTAGAGTAAGAGTAGTCGTCGGCGGTAGCGTAAGAGTAGTCGTCGGCGGTAGAGTAAGAGTAGTCGTCGGCGGTAGCGTAAGAGTAGTCGTCGGCGGTAGAGTAAGAGTAGTCGTCGGCGGTATAGTAATAGTAGTCGTCGGCGGTAGCGTAAGAGTAGTCGTCGGCGGTATAGTAAGAGTAGTCGTCGGCGGTATAGTAAGAGTAGTCGTCGGCGGTAGTGTAAGAGTAGTCGTCGGCGGTAGCGTAAGAGTAGTCGTCGGCGGTAGAGTAAGAGTAGTCGTCGGCGGTAGAGTAAGAGTAGTCGTCGGCGGTAGAGTAAGAGTAGTCGTCGGCGGTAGAGTAAGAGTAGTCGTCGGCGGTAGAGTAAGAGTAGTCGTCGGCGGTAGCGTAAGAGTAGTCGTCGGCGGTAGCGTAAGAGTAGTCGTCGGCGGTAGAGTAAGAGTAGTCGTCGGCGGTAGAGTAAGAGTAGTCGTCGGCGGTAGAGTAAGAGTAGTCGTCGGCGGTAGCGTAAGAGTAGTCGTCGGCGGTAGCGTAAGAGTAGTCGTCGGCGGTAGAGTAAGAGTAGTCGTCGGCGGTAGAGTAAGAGTAGTCGTCGGCGGTAGCGTAAGAGTAGTCGTCCGCGGTATAGTAAGAGTAGTCGTCGGCGGTAGCGTAAGAGTAGTCGTCGGCGGTAGCGTAAGAGTAGTCGTCGGCGGTAGCGTAAGAGTAGTCGTCGGCGGTAGCGTAAGAGTAGTCGTCGGCGGTAGAGTAAGAGTAGTCGTCGGCGGTAGCGTAAGAGTAGTCGTCGGCGGTATAGTAAGAGTAGTCGTCGGCGGTAGTGTAAGAGTAGTCGTCGGCGGTAGCGTAAGAGTAGTCGTCGGCGGTAGAGTAAGAGTAGTCGTCGGCGGTAGAGTAAGAGTAGTCGTCGGCGGTAGCGTAAGAGTAGTCGTCGGCGGTAGCGTAAGAGTAGTCGTCGGCGGTAGAGTAAGAGTAGTCGTCGGCGGTAGAGTAAGAGTAGTCGTCGGCGGTAGATTAAGAGTAGTCGTCGGCGGTAGATTAAGAGTAGTCGTCGGCGGTAGATTAAGAGTAGTCGTCGGCGGTAGATTAAGAGTAGTCGTCGGCGGTAGATTAAGAGTAGTCGTCGGCGGTAGATTAAGAGTAGTCGTCGGCGGTAGATTAAGAGTAGTCGTCGGCGGTAGAGTAAGAGTAGTCGTCGGCGGTAGAGTAAGAGTCGTCGTCGGCGGTAGAGTAAGAGTCGTCGTCGGCGGTAGAGTAAGAGTCGTCGTCGGCGGTAGAGTAAGAGTAGTCGTCGGCGGTAGAGTAAGAGTAGCGTAAGAGTAGTCGTCGGCGGTAGAGTAAGAGTAAGAGTAGTCGTCGGCGGTAGCGTAAGAGTAGTCGTCGGCGGTAGCGTAAGAGTCGTCGTCGGCGGTAGCATAAGAGTAGTCGTCGGCGGTATAGTAAGAGTAGTCGTCGGCGGTAGCGTAAGAGTAGTCGTCGGCGGTAGCGTAAGAGTAGTCGTCGGCGGTAGCGTAAGAGTAGTCGTCGGCGGTAGAGTAAGAGTAGTCGTCGGCGGTAGAGTAAGAGTAGTCGTCGGCGGTAGCGTAAGAGTAGTCGTCGGCGGTAGCGTAAGAGTAGTCGTCGGCGGTAGCGTAAGAGTAGTCGTCGGCGGTAGCGTAAGAGTAGTCGTCGGCGGTAGCGTAAGAGTAGTCGTCGGCGGTAGCGTAAGAGTAGTCGTCGGCGGTATAGTAAGAGTAGTCGTCGGCGGTAGCGTAAGAGTAGTCGTCGGCGGTAGCGTAAGAGTAGTCGTCGGCGGTAGCGTAAGAGTAGTCGTCGGCGGTAGAGTAAGAGTAGTCGTCGGCGGTACAGTAAGAGTAGTCGTCGGCGGTAGAGTAAGAGTAGTCGTCGGCGGTAGAGTAAGAGTAGTCGTCGGCGGTAGCGTAAGAGTAGTCGTCGGCGGTAGCGTAAGAGTAGTCGTCGGCGGTAGAGTAAGAGTAGTCGTCGGCGGTAGAGTAAGAGTCGTCGGCGGCGGTAGCGTAAGAGTAGTCGTCGGCGGTAGCGTAAGAGTAGTCGTCGGCGGTAGCGTAAGAGTAGTCGTCGGCGGTAGCGTAAGAGTAGTCGTCGGCGGTAGCGTAAGAGTAGTCGTCGGCGGTAGCGTAAGAGTAGTCGTCGGCGGTAGCGTAAGAGTAGTCGTCGGCGGTAGCGTAAGAGTAGTCGTCGGCGGTAGAGTAAGAGTAGTCGTCGGCGGTAGCGTAAGAGTAGTCGTCGGCGGTAGCGTAAGAGTAGTCGTCGGCGGTAGCGTAAGAGTAGTCGTCGGCGGTAGAGTAAGAGTAGTCGTCGGCGGTATAGTAATAGTAGTCGTCGGCGGTAGCGTAAGAGTAGTCGTCGGCGGTAGCGTAAGAGTAGTCGTCGGCGGTAGAGTAAGAGTAGTCGTCGGCGGTAGAGTAAGAGTAGTCGTCGGCGGTATAGTAATAGTAGTCGTCGGCGGTAGCGTAAGAGTAGTCGTCGGCGGTAGAGTAAGAGTAAGAGTAGTCGTCGGCGGTAGCGTAAGAGTAGTCGTCGGCGGTAGAGTAAGAGTCGTCGTCGGCGGTAGCGTAAGAGTAGTCGTCGGCGGTATAGTAAGAGTAGTCGTCGGCGGTAGCGTAAGAGTAGTCGTCGGCGGTAGCGTAAGAGTAGTCGTCGGCGGTAGCGTAAGAGTAGTCGTCGGCGGTAGAGTAAGAGTAGTCGTCGGCGGTACAGTAAGAGTAGTCGTCGGCGGTAGAGTAAGAGTAGTCGTCGGCGGTAGAGTAAGAGTAGTCGTCGGCGGTAGCGTAAGAGTAGTCGTCGGCGGTAGCGTAAGAGTAGTCGTCGGCGGTAGAGTAAGAGTAGTCGTCGGCGGTAGAGTAAGAGTCGTCGGCGGCGGTAGCGTAAGAGTAGTCGTCGGAGGTAGAGTAAGAGTAGTCGTCGGCGGTAGAGTAAGAGTAGTCGTCGGCGGTAGAGTAAGAGTAGTCGTCGGCGGTAGAGTAATAGTAGTCGTCGGCGGTAGCGTAAGAGTAGTCGTCGGCGGTAGCGTAAGAGTAGTCGTCGGCGGTAGCGTAAGAGTAGTCGTCGGCGGTAGAGTAAGAGTAGTCGTCGGCGGTAGCGTAAGAGTAGTCGTCGGCGGTATAGTAAGAGTAGTCGTCGGCAGTAGCGTAAGAGTAGTCGTCGGCTGTAGAGTAAGAGTAAGAGTAGTCGTCGGCGGTAGCGTAAGAGTAGTCGTCGGCGGTAGCGTAAGAGTAGTCGTCGGCGGTAGAGTAAGAGTAGTCGTCGGCGGTAGAGTAAGAGTAGTCGTCGGCGGTAGAGTAAGAGTAGTCGTCGGCGGTAGCGTAAGAGTAGTCGTCCGCCGTATAGTAAGAGTATTCGTCGGCGGTAGCGTAAGAGTAGTCGTCGGCGGTAGCGTAAGAGTAGTCGTCGGCGGTAGAGTAAGAGTAGTCGTCGGCGGTAGAGTAAGAGTAATAGTAGTCGTCGGCGGTATAGTAAGAGTAATAGTAGTCGTCGGCGGTATAGTAAGAGTAGTCGTCGGCGGTAGCGTAAGAGTAAGAGTCGTCGGCGGCGGTAGCGTAAGAGTAGTCGTCGGCGGTATAGTAAGAGTAGTCGTCGGCGGTAGCGTAAGAGTAGTCGTCGGCGGTATAGTAAGAGTAGTCGTCGGCGGTAGCGTAAGAGTAGTCGTCGGCCGTAGCGTAAGAGTAGTCGTCGGCTGTAGAGTAAGAGTAGTCGTCGGCGGTAGCGTAAGAGTAGTCGTCGGCGGTAGAGTAAGAGTAGTCGTCGGCGGTAGAGTAATAGTAGTCGTCGGCGGTAGCGTAAGAGTAGTCGTCGGCGGTAGAGTAATAGTAGTCGTCGGCGGTAGCGTAAGAGTAGTCGGCGGCGGTAGCGTAAGAGTAGTCGGCGGCGGTAGCGTAAGAGTAGTCGTCGGCGGTAGAGTAAGAGTAGTCGTCGGCGGTAGCGTAAGAGTAGTCGTCGGCGGTATAGTAAGAGTAGTCGTCGGCGGTAGCGTAAGAGTAGTCGTCGGCGGTAGAGTAAGAGTAGTCGTCGGCGGTAGCGTAAGAGTAGTCGTCGGCGGTAGCGTAAGAGTAGTCGTCGGCGGTATAGTAAGAGTAGTCGTCGGCGGTAGAGTAAGAGTAGTCGTCGGCGGTATAGTAATAGTAGTCGTCGGCGGTAGCGTAAGAGTAGTCGTCGGCGGTAGAGTAAGAGTAGTCGTCGGCGGTAGAGTAAGAGTAGTCGTCGGCGGTAGCGTAAGAGTAGTCGTCGGCGGTAGCGTAAGAGTAGTCGTCGGCGGTAGAGTAAGAGTAGTCGTCGGCGGTAGCGTAAGAGTAGTCGTCGGCGGTAGCGTAAGAGTAGTCGTCGGCGGTAGAGTAAGAGTAGTCGTCGGCGGTAGCGTAAGAGTAGTCGTCGGCGGTAGAGTAAGAGTAGTCGTCGGCGGTATAGTAATAGTAGTCGTCGGCGGTAGCGTAAGAGTAGTCGTCGGCGGTATAGTAAGAGTAGTCGTCGGCGGTATAGTAAGAGTAGTCGTCGGCGGTAGTGTAAGAGTAGTCGTCGGCGGTAGAGTAAGAGTAGTCGTCGGCGGTAGAGTAAGAGTAGTCGTCGGCGGTAGAGTAAGAGTAGTCGTCGGCGGTAGCGTAAGAGTAGTCGTCGGCGGTAGCGTAAGAGTAGTCGTCGGCGGTAGAGTAAGAGTAGTCGTCGGCGGTAGAGTAAGAGTAGTCGTCGGCGGTAGCGTAAGAGTAGTCGTCGGCGGTAGAGTAAGAGTAGTCGTCGGCGGTAGCGTAAGAGTAGTCGTCGGCGGTAGAGTAAGAGTAGTCGTCGGCGGTATAGTAATAGTAGTCGTCGGCGGTAGCGTAAGAGTAGTCGTCGGCGGTATAGTAAGAGTAGTCGTCGGCGGTATAGTAAGAGTAGTCGTCGGCGGTAGTGTAAGAGTAGTCGTCGGCGGTAGCGTAAGAGTAGTCGTCGGCGGTAGAGTAAGAGTAGTCGTCGGCGGTAGAGTAAGAGTAGTCGTCGGCGGTAGAGTAAGAGTAGTCGTCGGCGGTAGAGTAAGAGTAGTCGTCGGCGGTAGAGTAAGAGTAGTCGTCGGCGGTAGCGTAAGAGTAGTCGTCGGCGGTAGCGTAAGAGTAGTCGTCGGCGGTAGAGTAAGAGTAGTCGTCGGCGGTAGAGTAAGAGTAGTCGTCGGCGGTAGAGTAAGAGTAGTCGTCGGCGGTAGCGTAAGAGTAGTCGTCGGCGGTAGCGTAAGAGTAGTCGTCGGCGGTAGAGTAAGAGTAGTCGTCGGCGGTAGAGTAAGAGTAGTCGTCGGCGGTAGCGTAAGAGTAGTCGTCCGCGGTATAGTAAGAGTAGTCGTCGGCGGTAGCGTAAGAGTAGTCGTCGGCGGTAGCGTAAGAGTAGTCGTCGGCGGTAGCGTAAGAGTAGTCGTCGGCGGTAGCGTAAGAGTAGTCGTCGGCGGTAGAGTAAGAGTAGTCGTCGGCGGTAGCGTAAGAGTAGTCGTCGGCGGTATAGTAAGAGTAGTCGTCGGCGGTAGTGTAAGAGTAGTCGTCGGCGGTAGCGTAAGAGTAGTCGTCGGCGGTAGAGTAAGAGTAGTCGTCGGCGGTAGAGTAAGAGTAGTCGTCGGCGGTAGCGTAAGAGTAGTCGTCGGCGGTAGCGTAAGAGTAGTCGTCGGCGGTAGAGTAAGAGTAGTCGTCGGCGGTAGAGTAAGAGTAGTCGTCGGCGGTAGAGTAAGAGTAGTCGTCGGCGGTAGCGTAAGAGTAGTCGTCGGCGGTAGCGTAAGAGTAGTCGTCGGCGGTAGAGTAAGAGTAGTCGTCGGCGGTAGAGTAAGAGTAGTCGTCGGCGGTAGAGTAAGAGTAGTCGTCGGCGGTAGCGTAAGAGTAGTCGTCCGCGGTATAGTAAGAGTAGTCGTCGGCGGTAGCGTAAGAGTAGTCGTCGGCGGTAGCGTAAGAGTAGTCGTCGGCGGTAGCGTAAGAGTAGTCGTCGGCGGTAGCGTAAGAGTAGTCGTCGGCGGTAGAGTAAGAGTAGTCGTCGGCGGTAGAGTAAGAGTAGTCGTCGGCGGTAGAGTAATAGTAGTCGTCGGCAGTATAGTAAGAGTAGTCGTCGGCGGTAGCGTAAGAGTAAGAGTCGTCGGCGGCGGTAGCGTAAGAGTAGTCGTCGGCGGTATAGTAAGAGTAGTCGGCGGCGGTAGCGTAAGAGTAGTCGTCGGCGGTATAGTAAGAGTAGTCGTCGGCGGTATAGTAAGAGTAGTCGTCGGCGGTAGAGTAAGAGTAGTCGTCGGCGGTAGAGTAAGAGTAGTCGTCGGCGGTAGAGTAAGAGTAGTCGTCGGCGGTAGCGTAAGAGTAGTCGTCGGCGGTAGCGTAAGAGTAGTCGTCGGCGGTAGCGTAAGAGTAGTCGTCGGCGGTAGCGTAAGAGTAGTCGTCGGCGGTAGCGTAAGAGTAGTCGTCGGCGGTAGCGTAAGAGTAGTCGTCGGCGGTATAGTAATAGTAGTCGTCGGCGGTAGCGTAAGAGTAGTCGTCGGCGGTAGAGTAAGAGTAGTCGTCGGCGGTAGAGTAAGAGTAAGAGTAGTCGTCGGCGGTAGAGTAAGAGTAGAGTAAGAGTAGTCGTCGGCGGTAGAGTAAGAGTAGAGTAAGAGTAGTCGTCGGCGGTAGAGTAAGAGTAGCGTAAGAGTAGTCGTCGGCGGTAGAGTAAGAGTAAGAGTAGTCGTCGGCGGTAGCGTAAGAGTAGTCGTCGGCGGTAGAGTAAGAGTAGTCGTCGGCGGTAGCGTAAGAGTAGTCGTCGGCGGTAGCGTAAGAGTAGTCGTCGGCGGTAGCGTAAGAGTAGTCGTCGGCGGTAGCGTAAGAGTAGTCGTCGGCGGTAGAGTAAGAGTAGTCGTCGGCGGTAGAGTAAGAGTAGTCGTCGGCGGTAGAGTAAGAGTAGTCGTCGGCGGTAGAGTAAGAGTAGTCGTCGGCGGTAGAGTAAGAGTAGTCGTCGGCGGTAGAGTAAGAGTAGTCGTCGGCGGTAGCGTAAGAGTAGTCGTCGGCGGTAGCGTAAGAGTAGTCGTCGGCGGTAGCGTTAGAGTAGTCGGCGGTAGCGTAAGAGTAGTCGTCGGCGGTATAGTAAGAGTAGTCGTCGGCGGTAGAGTAAGAGTAGTCGTCGGCGGTAGAGTAAGAGTAGTCGTCGGCGGTAGCGTAAGAGTAGTCGTCGGCGGTAGAGTAAGAGTAGTCGTCGGCGGTAGAGTAAGAGTCGTCGGCGGCGGTAGCGTAAGAGTAGTCGTCGGAGGTAGAGTAAGAGTAGTCGTCGGCGGTAGAGTAAGAGTAGTCGTCGGCGGTAGAGTAAGAGTAGTCGTCGGCGGTAGAGTAATAGTAGTCGTCGGCGGTAGCGTAAGAGTAGTCGTCGGCGGTAGCGTAAGAGTAGTCGTCGGCGGTAGCGTAAGAGTAGTCGTCGGCGGTAGCGTAAGAGTAGTCGTCGGCGGTAGAGTAAGAGTAGTCGTCGGCGGTAGCGTAAGAGTAGTCGTCGGCGGTATAGTAAGAGTAGTCGTCGGCAGTAGCGTAAGAGTAGTCGTCGGCTGTAGAGTAAGAGTAAGAGTAGTCGTCGGCGGTAGCGTAAGAGTAGTCGTCGGCGGTAGCGTAAGAGTAGTCGTCGGCGGTAGAGTAAGAGTAGTCGTCGGCGGTAGAGTAAGAGTAGTCGTCGGCGGTATAGTAATAGTAGTCGTCGGCGGTAGCGTAAGAGTAGTCGTCGGCGGTATAGTAAGAGTAGTCGTCGGCGGTAGTGTAAGAGTAGTCGTCGGCGGTAGCGTAAGAGTAGTCGTCGGCGGTAGAGTAAGAGTAGTCGTCGGCGGTAGAGTAAGAGTAGTCGTCGGCGGTAGAGTAAGAGTAGTCGTCGGCGGTAGAGTAAGAGTAGTCGTCGGCGGTAGAGTAAGAGTAGTCGTCGGCGGTAGCGTAAGAGTAGTCGTCGGCGGTATAGTAAGAGTAGTCGTCGGCGGTAGAGTAAGAGTAGTCGTCGGCGGCGGTAGAGTAAGAGTAGTCGTCGGCGGTAGCGTAAGAGTAGTCGTCGGCGGTAGCGTAAGAGTAGTCGTCCGCGGTATAGTAAGAGTAGTCGTCGGCGGTAGCGTAAGAGTAGTCGTCGGCGGTAGCGTAAGAGTAGTCGTCGGCGGTAGCGTAAGAGTAGTCGTCGGCGGTAGAGTAAGAGTAGTCGTCGGCGGTAGCGTAAGAGTAGTCGTCGGCGGTAGCGTAAGAGTAGTCGTCGGCGGTAGAGTAAGAGTAGTCGTCGGCGGTAGCGTAAGAGTAGTCGTCGGCGGTAGAGTAAGAGTAGTCGTCGGCGGTAGAGTAAGAGTAGTCGTCGGCGGTAGAGTAAGAGTAGTCGTCGGCGGTAGAGTAAGAGTAGTCGTCGGCGGTAGCGTAAGAGTAGTCGTCCGCGGTATAGTAAGAGTAGTCGTCGGCGGTAGCGTAAGAGTAGTCGTCGACGGTAGCGTAAGAGTAGTCGTCGGCGGTAGCGTAAGAGTAGTCGTCGGCGGTAGAGTAAGAGTAGTCGTCGGCGGTAGAGTAAGAGTAGTAGTCGTCGGCGGTATAGTAAGAGTAGTCGTCGGCGGTAGCGTAAGAGTAAGAGTCGTCGGCGGCGGTAGCGTAAGAGTAGTCGTCGGCGGTATAGTAAGAGTAGTCGTCGGCGGTAGCGTAAGAGTAGTCGTCGGCGGTATAGTAAGAGTAGTCGTCGGCGGTAGCGTAAGAGTAGTCGTCGGCGGTAGAGTAAGAGTAGTCGTCGGCGGTATAGTAATAGTAGTCGTCGGCGGTAGCGTAAGAGTAGTCGTCGGCGGTAGAGTAAGAGTAGTCGTCGGCGGTAGAGTAAGAGTAAGAGTAGTCGTCGGCGGTAGAGTAAGAGTAGAGTAAGAGTAGTCGTCGGCGGTAGAGTAAGAGTAGCGTAAGAGTAGTCGTCGGCGGTAGAGTAAGAGTAAGAGTAGTCGTCGGCGGTAGCGTAAGAGTAGTCGTCGGCGGTAGAGTAAGAGTAGTCGTCGGCGGTAGCGTAAGAGTAGTCGTCGGCGGTAGCGTAAGAGTAGTCGTCGGCGGTAGCGTAAGAGTAGTCGTCGGCGGTAGCGTAAGAGTAGTCGTCGGCGGTAGAGTAAGAGTAGTCGTCGGCGGTAGAGTAAGAGTAGTCGTCGGCGGTAGAGTAAGAGTAGTCGTCGGCGGTAGAGTAAGAGTAGTCGTCGGCGGTAGAGTAAGAGTAGTCGTCGGCGGTAGAGTAAGAGTAGTCGTCGGCGGTAGCGTAAGAGTAGTCGTCGGCGGTAGCGTAAGAGTAGTCGTCGGCGGTAGCGTTAGAGTAGTCGGCGGTAGCGTAAGAGTAGTCGTCGGCGGTATAGTAAGAGTAGTCGTCGGCGGTAGAGTAAGAGTAGTCGTCGGCGGTAGAGTAAGAGTAGTCGTCGGCGGTAGCGTAAGAGTAGTCGTCGGCGGTAGAGTAAGAGTAGTCGTCGGCGGTAGAGTAAGAGTCGTCGGCGGCGGTAGCGTAAGAGTAGTCGTCGGAGGTAGAGTAAGAGTAGTCGTCGGCGGTAGAGTAAGAGTAGTCGTCGGCGGTAGAGTAAGAGTAGTCGTCGGCGGTAGAGTAATAGTAGTCGTCGGCGGTAGCGTAAGAGTAGTCGTCGGCGGTAGCGTAAGAGTAGTCGTCGGCGGTAGCGTAAGAGTAGTCGTCGGCGGTAGCGTAAGAGTAGTCGTCGGCGGTAGAGTAAGAGTAGTCGTCGGCGGTAGCGTAAGAGTAGTCGTCGGCGGTATAGTAAGAGTAGTCGTCGGCAGTAGCGTAAGAGTAGTCGTCGGCTGTAGAGTAAGAGTAAGAGTAGTCGTCGGCGGTAGCGTAAGAGTAGTCGTCGGCGGTAGCGTAAGAGTAGTCGTCGGCGGTAGAGTAAGAGTAGTCGTCGGCGGTAGAGTAAGAGTAGTCGTCGGCGGTATAGTAATAGTAGTCGTCGGCGGTAGCGTAAGAGTAGTCGTCGGCGGTATAGTAAGAGTAGTCGTCGGCGGTAGTGTAAGAGTAGTCGTCGGCGGTAGCGTAAGAGTAGTCGTCGGCGGTAGAGTAAGAGTAGTCGTCGGCGGTAGAGTAAGTGTAGTCGTCGGCGGTAGAGTAAGAGTAGTCGTCGGCGGTAGAGTAAGAGTAGTCGTCGGCGGTAGAGTAAGAGTAGTCGTCGGCGGTAGCGTAAGAGTAGTCGTCGGCGGTATAGTAAGAGTAGTCGTCGGCGGTAGAGTAAGAGTAGTCGTCGGCGGCGGTAGAGTAAGAGTAGTCGTCGGCGGTAGCGTAAGAGTAGTCGTCGGCGGTAGCGTAAGAGTAGTCGTCCGCGGTATAGTAAGAGTAGTCGTCGGCGGTAGCGTAAGAGTAGTCGTCGGCGGTAGCGTAAGAGTAGTCGTCGGCGGTAGCGTAAGAGTAGTCGTCGGCGGTAGAGTAAGAGTAGTCGTCGGCGGTAGCGTAAGAGTAGTCGTCGGCGGTAGCGTAAGAGTAGTCGTCGGCGGTAGAGTAAGAGTAGTCGTCGGCGGTAGCGTAAGAGTAGTCGTCGGCGGTAGAGTAAGAGTAGTCGTCGGCGGTAGAGTAAGAGTAGTCGTCGGCGGTAGAGTAAGAGTAGTCGTCGGCGGTAGAGTAAGAGTAGTCGTCGGCGGTAGCGTAAGAGTAGTCGTCCGCGGTATAGTAAGAGTAGTCGTCGGCGGTAGCGTAAGAGTAGTCGTCGACGGTAGCGTAAGAGTAGTCGTCGGCGGTAGCGTAAGAGTAGTCGTCGGCGGTAGAGTAAGAGTAGTCGTCGGCGGTAGAGTAAGAGTAGTAGTCGTCGGCGGTATAGTAAGAGTAGTCGTCGGCGGTAGCGTAAGAGTAAGAGTCGTCGGCGGCGGTAGCGTAAGAGTAGTCGTCGGCGGTATAGTAAGAGTAGTCGTCGGCGGTAGCGTAAGAGTAGTCGTCGGCGGTATAGTAAGAGTAGTCGTCGGCGGTAGCGTAAGAGTAGTCGTCGGCGGTAGAGTAAGAGTAGTCGTCGGCGGTATAGTAATAGTAGTCGTCGGCGGTAGCGTAAGAGTAGTCGTCGGCGGTATAGTAAGAGTAGTCGTCGGCGGTAGTGTAAGAGTAGTCGTCGGCGGTAGCGTAAGAGTAGTCGTCGGCGGTAGAGTAAGAGTAGTCGTCGGCGGTAGAGTAAGAGTAGTCGTCGGCGGTAGAGTAAGAGTAGTCGTCGGCGGTAGAGTAAGAGTAGTCGTCGGCGGTAGAGTAAGAGTAGTCGTCGGCGGTAGAGTAAGAGTAGTCGTCGGCGGTAGAGTAAGAGTAGTCGTCGGCGGTAGAGTAAGAGTAGTCGTCGGCGGTAGAGTAAGAGTAGTCGTCGGCGGTAGAGTAAGAGTAGTCGTCGGCGGTAGCGTAAGAGTAGTCGTCGGCGGTAGCGTAAGAGTAGTCGTCGGCGGTAGCGTAAGAGTAGTCGTCGGCGGTATAGTAAGAGTAGTCGTCGGCGGTAGAGTAAGAGTAGTCGTCGGCGGTAGAGTAAGAGTAGTCGTCGGCGGTAGCGTAAGAGTAGTCGTCGGCGGTAGCGTAAGAGTAGTCGTCCGCGGTATAGTAAGAGTAGTCGTCGGCGGTAGCGTAAGAGTAGTCGTCGGCGGTAGCGTAAGAGTAGTCGTCGGCGGTAGCGTAAGAGTAGTCGTCGGCGGTAGAGTAAGAGTAGTCGTCGGCGGTAGAGTAAGAGTAGTCGTCGGCGGTAGAGTAATAGTAGTCGTCGGCGGTATAGTAAGAGTAGTCGTCGGCGGTAGCGTAAGAGTAAGAGTCGTCGGCGGCGGTAGCGTAAGAGTAGTCGTCGGCGGTATAGTAAGAGTAGTCGTCGGCGGTATAGTAAGAGTAGTCGTCGGCGGTATAGTAAGAGTAGTCGTCGGCGGTATAGTAAGAGTAGTCGTCGGCGGTACAGTAAGAGTAGTCGTCGCCGGTAGAGTAAGAGTAGTCGTCGGCGGTAGAGTAAGAGTAGTCGTCGGCGGTAGAGTAAGAGTAGTCGTCGGCGGTAGCGTAAGAGTAGTCGTCGGCGGTAGCGTAAGAGTAGTCGTCCGCGGTATAGTAAGAGTAGTCGTCGGCGGTAGCGTAAGAGTAGTCGTCGGCGGTAGCGTAAGAGTAGTCGTCGGCGGTAGAGTAAGAGTAGTCGTCGGCGGTATAGTAAGAGTAGTCGTCGGCGGTAGCGTAAGAGTAGTCGTCGGCGGTAGAGTAAGAGTAGTCGTCGGCGGTAGAGTAAGAGTAGTCGTCGGCGGTAGAGTAAGAGTAGTCGTCGGCGGTAGAGTAAGAGTAGTCGTCGGCGGTAGCGTAAGAGTAGTCGTCCGCGGTATAGTAAGAGTATTCGTCGGCGGTAGCGTAAGAGTAGTCGTCGACGGTAGCGTAAGAGTAGTCGTCGGCGGTAGCGTAAGAGTAGTCGTCGGCGGTAGAGTAAGAGTAGTCGTCGGCGGTAGAGTAAGAGTAGTCGTCGGCGGTAGAGTGAGAGTAGTCGTCGGCGGTATAGTAAGAGTAGTCGTCGGCGGTAGCGTAAGAGTAAGGGTCGTCGGTGGCGGTAGCGTAAGAGTAGTCGTCGGCGGTATAGTAAGAGTAGTCGTCGGCGGTAGCGTAAGAGTAGTCGTCGGCGGTATAGTAAGAGTAGTCGTCGGCGGTAGCGTAAGAGTAGTCGTCGGCGGTAGAGTAAGAGTAGTCGTCGGCGGTAGCGTAAGAGTAGTCGTCGGTGGTATAGTAATAGTAGTCGTCGGCGGTATAGTAATAGTAGTCGTCGGCAGTAGCGTAAGAGTAGTCGTCGACGGTAGAGTAAGAGTAGTCGTCGGCGGTAGAGTAAGAGTAGTCGTCGGCGGTAGCGTAAGAGTAGTCGTCGGCGGTATAGTAAGAGTAGTCGTCGGCGGTATAGTAAGAGTAGTCGTCGGCGGTAGCGTAAGAGTAGTCGTCGGCGGTAGCGTAAGAGTAGTCGTCGGCGGTATAGTAAGAGTAGTCGTCGGCGGTAGCGTAAGAGTAGTCGTCGGCGGTAGCGTAAGAGTAGTCGTCGGCGGTAGAGTAAGAGTAGTCGTCGGCGGTATAGTAATAGTAGTCGTCGGCGGTAGCGTAAGAGTAGTCGTCGGCGGTATAGTAAGAGTAGTCGTCGGCGGTAGTGTAAGAGTAGTCGTCGGCGGTAGCGTAAGAGTAGTCGTCGGCGGTAGAGTAAGAGTAGTCGTCGGCGGTAGAGTAAGAGTAGTCGTCGGCGGTAGAGTAAGAGTAGTCGTCGGCGGTAGAGTAAGAGTAGTCGTCGGCGGTAGAGTAAGAGTAGTCGTCGGCGGTAGCGTAAGAGTAGTCGTCGGCGGTAGCGTAAGAGTAGTCGTCGGCGGTAGCGTAAGAGTAGTCGTCGGCGGTAGAGTAAGAGTAGTCGTCGGCGGTAGAGTAAGAGTAGTCGTCGGCGGTAGAGTAAGAGTAGTCGTCGGCGGTAGCGTAAGAGTAGTCGTCGGCGGTAGCGTAAGAGTAGTCGTCGGCGGTAGAGTAAGAGTAGTCGTCGGCGGTAGAGTAAGAGTAGTCGTCGGCGGTAGCGTAAGAGTAGTCGTCGGCGGTAGAGTAAGAGTAGTCGTCGGCGGTAGCGTAAGAGTAGTCGTCGGCGGTATAGTAAGAGTAGTCGTCGGCGGTAGCGTAAGAGTAGTCGTCGGCGGTAGCGTAAGAGTAGTCGTCGGCGGTAGAGTAAGAGTAGTCGTCGGCGGTAGAGTAAGAGTAGTCGTCGGCGGTAGCGTAAGAGTAGTCGTCGGCGGTAGCGTAAGAGTAGTCGTCGGCGGTAGAGTAAGAGTAGTCGTCGGCGGTAGAGTAAGAGTAGTCGTCGGCGGTAGAGTAAGAGTAGTCGTCGGCGGTAGAGTAAGAGTAGTCGTCGGCGGTAGCGTAAGAGTAGTCGTCGGCGGTAGCGTAAGAGTAGTCGTCGGCGGTAGAGTAAGAGTAGTCGTCGGCGGTAGAGTAAGAGTAGTCGTCGGCGGTAGCGTAAGAGTAGTCGTCGGCGGTAGCGTAAGAGTAGTCGTCCGCGGTATAGTAAGAGTAGTCGTCGGCGGTAGCGTAAGAGTAGTCGTCGGCGGTAGCGTAAGAGTAGTCGTCGGCGGTAGCGTAAGAGTAGTCGTCGGCGGTAGCGTAAGAGTAGTCGTCGGCGGTAGCGTAAGAGTAGTCGTCGGCGGTAGAGTAAGAGTAGTCGTCGGCGGTAGAGTAAGAGTAGTCGTCGGCGGTAGAGTAATAGTAGTCGTCGGCGGTATAGTAAGAGTAGTCGTCGGCGGTAGCGTAAGAGTAAGAGTCGTCGGCGGCGGTAGCGTAAGAGTAGTCGTCGGCGGTATAGTAAGAGTAGTCGTCGGCGGTAGCGTAAGAGTAGTCGTCGGCGGTATAGTAAGAGTAGTCGTCGGCGGTAGCGTAAGAGTAGTCGTCGGCGGTATAGTAAGAGTAGTCGTCGGCGGTAGAGTAAGAGTAGTCGTCGGCGGTAGAGTAAGAGTAGTCGTCGGCGGTAGAGTAAGAGTAGTCGTCGGCGGTAGCGTAAGAGTAGTCGTCGGCGGTAGCGTAAGAGTAGTCGTCCGCGGTATAGTAAGAGTATTCGTCGGCGGTAGCGTAAGAGTAGTCGTCGGCGGTAGCGTAAGAGTAGTCGTCGGCGGTATAGTAATAGTAGTCGTCGGCGGTAGCGTAAGAGTAGTCGTCGGCGGAAGAGTAAGAGTAGTCGTCGGCGGTAGAGTAAGAGTAGAGTAAGAGTAGTCGTCGGCGGTAGAGTAAGAGTAGCGTAAGAGTAGTCGTCGGCGGTAGAGTAAGAGTAAGAGTAGTCGTCGGCGGTAGCGTAAGAGTAGTCGTCGGCGGTAGAGTAAGAGTCGTCGTCGGCGGTAGCGTAAGAGTAGTCGTCGGCGGTAGCGTAAGAGTAGTCGTCGGCGGTAGCGTAAGAGTAGTCGTCGGCGGTAGCGTAAGAGTAGTCGTCGGCGGTAGCGTAAGAGTAGTCGTCGGCGGTAGAGTAAGAGTAGTCGTCGGCGGTAGAGTAAGAGTAGTCGTCGGCGGTAGAGTAAGAGTAGTCGTCGGCGGTAGAGTAAGAGTAGTCGTCGGCGGTAGAGTAAGAGTAGTCGTCGGCGGTAGCGTAAGAGTAGTCGTCGGCGGTAGCGTAAGAGTAGTCGTCGGCGGTAGCGTAAGAGTAGTCGTCGGCGGTAGCGTTAGAGTAGTCGGCGGTAGCGTAAGAGTAGTCGTCGGCGGTATAGTAAGAGTAGTCGTCGGCGGTAGAGTAAGAGTAGTCGTCGGCGGTAGAGTAAGAGTAGTCGTCGGCGGTAGCGTAAGAGTAGTCGTCGGCGGTAGCGTAAGAGTAGTCGTCGGCGGTAGAGTAAGAGTAGTCGTCGGCGGTAGAGTAAGAGTCGTCGGCGGCGGTAGCGTAAGAGTAGTCGTCGGAGGTAGAGTAAGAGTAGTCGTCGGCGGTAGAGTAAGAGTAGTCGTCGGCGGTAGAGTAAGAGTAGTCGTCGGCGGTAGAGTAATAGTAGTCGTCGGCGGTAGCGTAAGAGTAGTCGTCGGCGGTAGCGTAAGAGTAGTCGTCGGCGGTAGCGTAAGAGTAGTCGTCGGCGGTAGCGTAAGAGTAGTCGTCGGCGGTAGAGTAAGAGTAGTCGTCGGCGGTAGCGTAAGAGTAGTCGTCGGCGGTATAGTAAGAGTAGTCGTCGGCAGTAGCGTAAGAGTAGTCGTCAGCTGTAGAGTAAGAGTAAGAGTAGTCGTCGGCGGTAGCGTAAGAGTAGTCGTCGGCGGTAGAGTAAGAGTAGTCGTCGGCGGTAGAGTAAGAGTAGTCGTCGGCGGTATAGTAATAGTAGTCGTCGGCGGTAGCGTAAGAGTAGTCGTCGGCGGTATAGTAAGAGTAGTCGTCGGCGGTAGTGTAAGAGTAGTCGTCGGCGGTAGCGTAAGAGTAGTCGTCGGCGGTAGAGTAAGAGTAGTCGTCGGCGGTAGAGTAAGAGTAGTCGTCGGCGGTAGAGTAAGAGTAGTCGTCGGCGGTAGAGTAAGAGTAGTCGTCGGCGGTAGAGTAAGAGTAGTCGTCGGCGGTAGAGTAAGAGTAGTCGTCGGCGGTAGCGTAAGAGTAGTCGTCGGCGGTAGCGTAAGAGTAGTCGTCGGCGGTATAGTAAGAGTAGTCGTCGGCGGTAGAGTAAGAGTAGTCGTCGGCGGTAGAGTAAGAGTAGTCGTCGGCGGTAGCGTAAGAGTAGTCGTCGGCGGTAGCGTAAGAGTAGTCGTCCGCGGTATAGTAAGAGTAGTCGTCGGCGGTAGCGTAAGAGTAGTCGTCGGCGGTAGCGTAAGAGTAGTCGTCGGCGGTAGCGTAAGAGTAGTCGTCGGCGGTAGAGTAAGAGTAGTCGTCGGCGGTAGCGTAAGAGTAGTCGTCGGCGGTAGAGTAAGAGTAGTCGTCGGCGGTATAGTAAGAGTAGTCGTCGGCGGTAGCGTAAGAGTAGTCGTCGGCGGTAGAGTAAGAGTAGTCGTCGGCGGTAGAGTAAGAGTAGTCGTCGGCGGTAGAGTAAGAGTAGTCGTCGGCGGTAGCGTAAGAGTAGTCGTCGGCGGTAGCGTAAGAGTAGTCGTCCGCGGTATAGTAAGAGTATTCGTCGGCGGTAGCGTAAGAGTAGTCGTCGACGGTAGCGTAAGAGTAGTCGTCGGCGGTAGCGTAAGAGTAGTTGTCGGCGGTAGAGTAAGAGTAGTCGTCGGCGGTAGAGTAAGAGTAGTCGTCGGCGGTATAGTAAGAGTAGTCGTCGGCGGTAGCGTAAGAGTAAGAGTCGTCGGCGGCGGTAGCGTAAGAGTAGTCGTCGGCGGTATAGTAAGAGTAGTCGTCGGCGGTAGCGTAAGAGTAGTCGTCGGCGGTAGCGTAAGAGTAGTCGTCGGCGGTAGCGTAAGAGTAGTCGTCGGCGGTAGAGTAAGAGTAGTCGTCGGCGGTATAGTAATAGTAGTCGTCGGCGGTAGCGTAAGAGTAGTCGTCGGCGGTATAGTAAGAGTAGTCGTCGGCGGTATAGTAATAGTAGTCGTCGGCGGTAGCGTAAGAGTAGTCGTCGGCGGTATAGTAAGAGTAGTCGTCGGCGGTAGCGTAAGAGTAGTCGTCGGCGGTAGCGTAAGAGTAGTCGTCGGCGGTAGAGTAAGAGTAGTCGTCGGCGGTAGAGTAAGAGTAGTCGTCGGCGGTAGAGTAAGAGTAGTCGTCGGCGGTAGAGTAAGAGTAGTCGTCAGCGGTAGAGTAAGAGTAGTCGTCGGCGGTAGAGTAAGAGTAGTCGTCGGCGGTAGAGTAAGAGTAGTCGTCGGCGGTAGAGTAAGAGTAGTCGTCGGCGGTAGCGTAAGAGTAGTCGTCCGCGGTATAGTAAGAGTATTCGTCCGCGGTAGCGTAAGAGTAGTCGTCGACGGTAGCGTAAGAGTAGTCGTCGGCGGTAGCGTAAGAGTAGTCGTCGGCGGTAGAGTGAGAGTAGTCGTCGGCGGTAGAGTGAGAGTAGTCGTCGGCGGTAGAGTGAGAGTAGTCGTCGGCGGTATAGTGAGAGTAGTCGTCGGCGGTAGCGTAAGAGTAAGGGTCGTCGGCGGCGGTAGCGTAAGAGTAGTCGTCGGCGGTATAGTAAGAGTAGTCGTCGGCGGTAGCGTAAGAGTAGTCGTCGGCGGTATAGTAAGAGTAGTCGTCGGCGGTAGAGTAAGAGTAGTCGTCGGCGGTAGAGTAAGAGTAGTCGTCAGCGGTAGCGTAAGAGTAGTCGTCGACGGTAGCGTAAGAGTAGTCGTCGGCGGTAGCGTAAGAGTAGTCGTCGGCGGTAGCGTAAGAGTAGTCGTCGGCGGTATAGTAAGAGTAGTCGTCGGCGGTAGAGTAAGAGTAGTCGTCGGCGGTATAGTAATAGTAGTCGTCGGGGGTAGCGTAAGAGTAGTCGTCGGCGGTAGAGTAAGAGTAGTCGTCGGCGGTAGAGTAAGAGTAGTCGTCGGCGGTAGAGTAAGAGTAGTCGTCGGCGGTAGCGTAAGAGTAGTCGTCGGCGGTAGCGTAAGAGTAGTCGTCGGCGGTAGCGTAAGAGTAGTCGTCGGCGGTAGCGTAAGAGTAGTCGTCGGCGGTAGCGTAAGAGTAGTCGTCGGCGGTATAGTAAGAGTAGTCGTCGGCGGTAGCGTAAGAGTAGTCGTCGGCGGTATAGTAAGAGTAGTCGTCGGCGGTAGAGTAAGAGTAGTCGTCGGCGGTAGAGTAAGAGTAGTCGTCGGCGGTAGCGTAAGAGTAGTCGTCGGCGGTAGCGTAAGAGTAGTCGTCGGCGGTAGCGTAAGAGTAGTCGTCGGCGGTAGAGTAAGAGTAGTCGTCGGCGGTATAGTAAGAGTAGTCGTCGGCGGTAGCGTAAGAGTAGTCGTCGGCGGTAGAGTAAGAGTAGTCGTCGGCGGTAGAGTAAGAGTAGTCGTCGGCGGTAGAGTAAGAGTAGTCGTCGGCGGTAGCGTAAGAGTAGTCGTCGGCGGTAGCGTAAGAGTAGTCGTCGACGGTAGCGTAAGAGTAGTCGTCGGCGGTAGCGTAAGAGTAGTCGTCGGCGGTAGAGTAAGAGTAGTCGTCGGCGGTAGAGTAAGAGTAGTCGTCGGCGGTAGAGTAAGAGTAGTCGTCGGCGGTATAGTAAGAGTAGTCGTCGGCGGTAGCGTAAGAGTAAGAGTCGTCGGCGGCGGTAGCGTAAGAGTAGTCGTCGGCGGTATAGTAAGAGTAGTCGTCGGCGGTAGCGTAAGAGTAGTCGTCGGCGGTATAGTAAGAGTAGTCGTCGGCGGTAGCGTAAGAGTAGTCGTCGGCCGTAGCGTAAGAGTAGTCGTCGGCTGTAGAGTAGTCGTCGGCGGTAGCGTAAGAGTAGTCGTCGGCGGTAGAGTAAGAGTAGTCGTCGGCGGTAGAGTAATAGTAGTCGTCGGCGGTAGCGTAAGAGTAGTCGTCGGCGGTAGCGTAAGAGTAGTCGGCGGCGGTAGCGTAAGAGTAGTCGGCGGCGGTAGAGTAAGAGTAGTCGTCGGCGGTAGCGTAAGAGTAGTCGTCGGCGGTATAGTAAGAGTAGTCGTCGGCGGTAGCGTAAGAGTAGTCGTCGGCGGTAGCGTAAGAGTAGTCGTCGGCGGTAGCGTAAGAGTAGTCGTCGACGGTAGCGTAAGAGTAGTCGTCGACGGTAGCGTAAGAGTAGTCGTCGGCGGTAGCGTAAGAGTAGTCGTCGGCGGTAGCGTAAGAGTAGTCGTCGGCGGTAGCGTAAGAGTAGTCGTCGGCGGTATAGTAAGAGTAGTCGTCGGCGGTAGAGTAAGAGTAGTCGTCGGCGGTATAGTAATAGTAGTCGTCGGGGGTAGCGTAAGAGTAGTCGTCGGCGGTAGAGTAAGAGTAGTCGTCGGCGGTAGAGTAAGAGTAGTCGTCGGCGGTAGCGTAAGAGTAGTTGTCGGCGGTAGCGTAAGAGTAGTCGTCGGCGGTAGCGTAAGAGTAGTCGTCGGCGGTAGCGTAAGAGTAGTCGTCGGCGGTAGCGTAAGAGTAGTCGTCGGCGGTAGCGTAAGAGTAGTCGTCGGCGGTAGAGTAAGAGTAGTCGGCGGCGGTAGCGTAAGAGTAGTCGTCGGCGGTAGCGTAAGAGTAGTCGTAAGAGTAGTCGTAAGAGTAGTCGTCGGCTGTAGAGTAGTCGTCGGCGGTAGCGTAAGAGTAGTCGTCGGCGGTAGAGTAAGAGTAGTCGTCGGCGGTAGAGTAATAGTAGTCGTCGGCGGTAGCGTAAGAGTAGTCGTCGGCGGTAGCGTAAGAGTAGTCGGCGGCGGTAGCGTAAGAGTAGTCGGCGGCGGTAGAGTAAGAGTAGTCGTCGGCGGTAGCGTAAGAGTAGTCGTCGGCGGTATAGTAAGAGTAGTCGTCGGCGGTAGCGTAAGAGTAGTCGTCGGCGGTAGCGTAAGAGTAGTCGTCGGCGGTAGCGTAAGAGTAGTCGTCGGCGGTAGCGTAAGAGTAGTCGTCGGCGGTAGCGTAAGAGTAGTCGTCGGCGGTAGCGTAAGAGTAGTCGTCGACGGTAGCGTAAGAGTAGTCGTCGACGGTAGCGTAAGAGTAGTCGTCGGCGGTAGCGTAAGAGTAGTCGTCGGCGGTAGCGTAAGAGTAGTCGTCGGCGGTAGCGTAAGAGTAGTCGTCGGCGGTATAGTAATAGTAGTCGTCGGGGGTAGCGTAAGAGTAGTCGTCGGCGGTAGAGTAAGAGTAGTCGTCGGCGGTAGAGTAAGAGTAGTCGTCGGCGGTAGCGTAAGAGTAGTTGTCGGCGGTAGCGTAAGAGTAGTCGTCGGCGGTAGCGTAAGAGTAGTCGTCGGCGGTAGCGTAAGAGTAGTCGTCGGCGGTAGCGTAAGAGTAGTCGTCGGCGGTAGCGTAAGAGTAGTCGTCGGCGGTAGAGTAAGAGTAGTCGGCGGCGGTAGCGTAAGAGTAGTCGTCGGCGGTAGCGTAAGAGTAGTCGTCGGCGGTAGAGTAAGTGTAGTCGTCGGCGGAAGAGTAAGAGTATTCGGCGGCGGTAGCGTAAGAGTAGTCGGCGGCGGTAGCGTAAGAGTAGTCGGCGGCGGTAGCGTAAGAGTAGTCGTCGGCGGTAGAGTAAGAGTAGTCGTCGGCAGTAGCGTAAGAGTAGTCGTCGGCGGTATAGTAAGAGTAGTCGTCGGCGGTAGCGTAAGAGTAGTCGTCGGCGGTAGAGTAAGAGTAGTCGTCGGCGGTAGCGTAAGAGTAGTCGTCGACGGTAGCGTAAGAGTAGTCGTCGGCGGTAGCGTAAGAGTAGTCGTCGGCGGTAGCGTAAGAGTAGTCGTCGGCGGTAGCGTAAGAGTAGTCGTCGGCGGTATAGTAAGAGTAGTCGTCGGCGGTAGCGTAAGAGTAGTCGTCGGCGGTAGCGTAAGAGTAGTCGTCGGCGGTAGCGTAAGAGTAGTCGTCGGCGGTATAGTAAGAGTAGTCGTCGGCGGTAGCGTAAGAGTAGTCGTCGGCGGTATAGTAAGAGTAGTCGTCGGCGGTAGAGTAAGAGTAGTCGTCGGCGGTAGAGTAAGAGTAGTCGTCGGCGGTAGCGTAAGAGTAGTCGTCGGCGGTAGCGTAAGAGTAGTCGTCCGCGGTAGCGTAAGAGTAGTCGTCGGCGGTAGCGTAAGAGTAGTCGTCGGCGGTAGCGTAAGAGTAGTCGTCGGCGGTAGAGTAAGAGTAGTCGTCGGCGGTATAGTAAGAGTAGTCGTCGGCGGTAGCGTAAGAGTAGTCGTCGGCGGTAGAGTAAGAGTAGTCGTCGGCGGTAGAGTAAGAGTAGTCGTCGGCGGTAGAGTAAGAGTAGTCGTCGGCGGTAGAGTAAGAGTAGTCGTCGGCGGTAGAGTAAGAGTAGTCGTCGGCGGTAGCGTAAGAGTAGTCGTCCGCGGTATAGTAAGAGTATTCGTCGGCGGTAGCGTAAGAGTAGTCGTCGGCGGTAGCGTAAGAGTAGTCGTCGGCGGTAGCGTAAGAGTAGTCGTCGGCGGTAGAGTAAGAGTAGTCGTCGGCGGTAGAGTAAGAGTAGTCGTCGGCGGTAGCGTAAGAGTAAGAGTCGTCGGTGGCGGTAGCGTAAGAGTAGTCGTCGGCGGTATAGTAAGAGTAGTCGTCGGCGGTAGCGTAAGAGTAGTCGTCGGCGGTATAGTAAGAGTAGTCGTCGGCGGTAGCGTAAGAGTAGTTGTCGGCCGTAGCATAAGAGTAGTCGTCGGCTGTAGAGTAGTCGTCGGCGGTAGCGTAAGAGTAGTCGTCGGCGGTAGAGTAAGAGTAGTCGTCGGCGGTAGAGTAAGAGTAGTCGTCGGCGGTAGAGTAATAGTAGTCGTCGGCGGTAGCGTAAGAGTAGTCGTCGGCGGTAGAGTAATAGTAGTCGTCGGCGGTAGCGTAAGAGTAGTCGTCGGCGGTAGCGTAAGAGTAGTCGGCGGCGGTAGCGTAAGAGTAGTCGGCGGCGGTAGCGTAAGAGTAGTCGTCGGCGGTAGCGTAAGAGTAGTCGTCGGCGGTAGCGTAAGAGTAGTCGTCGGCGGTAGCGTAAGAGTAGTCGTCGGCGGTAGAGTAAGAGTAGTCGTCGGCGGTAGAGTAAGAGTAGTCGTCGGCGGTAGCGTAAGAGTAGTCGTCGGCGGTAGCGTAAGAGTAGTCGTCGGCGGTAGCGTAAGAGTAGTCGTCGGCGGTAGCGTAAGAGTAGTCGTCGGCGGTAGCGTAAGAGTAGTCGTCGGCGGTAGCGTAAGAGTAGTCGTCGGCGGTATAGTAAGAGTAGTCGTCGGCGGTATAGTAAGAGTAGTCGTCGGCGGTAGAGTAAGAGTAGTCGTCGGCGGTAGCGTAAGAGTAGTCGTCGGCGGTATAGTAAGAGTAGTCGTCGGCGGTAGAGTAAGAGTAGTCGTCGGCGGTAGCGTAAGAGTAGTCGTCGGCGGTAGAGTAAGAGTAGTCGTCGGCGGTAGAGTAAGAGTAGTCGTCGGCGGTAGCGTAAGAGTAGTCGTCCGCGGTATAGTAAGAGTATTCGTCGGCGGTAGCGTAAGAGTAGTCGTCGGCGGTATAGTAAGAGTAGTCGTCGGCAGTAGCGTAAGAGTAGTCGTCGGCGGTATAGTAAGAGTAGTCGTCGGCGGTAGCGTAAGAGTAGTCGTCGGCGGTAGAGTAAGAGTAGTCGTCGGCGGTAGCGTAAGAGTAGTCGTCGACGGTAGCGTAAGAGTAGTCGTCGGCGGTAGCGTAAGAGTAGTCGTCGGCGGTAGCGTAAGAGTAGTCGTCGGCGGTAGCGTAAGAGTAGTCGTCGGCGGTATAGTAAGAGTAGTCGTCGGCGGTAGCGTAAGAGTAGTCGTCGGCGGTATAGTAAGAGTAGTCGTCGGCGGTAGCGTAAGAGTAAGAGTCGTCGGTGGCGGTAGCGTAAGAGTAGTCGTCGGCGGTATAGTAAGAGTAGTCGTCGGCGGTAGGGTAAGAGTAGTCGTCGGCGGTATAGTAAGAGTAGTCGTCGGCGGTAGCGTAAGAGTAGTCGTCGGCCGTAGCGTAAGAGTAGTCGTCGGCTGTAGAGTAGTCGTCGGCGGTAGCGTAAGAGTAGTCGTCGGCGGTAGAGTAAGAGTAGTCGTCGGCGGTAGAGTAAGAGTAGTCGTCGGCGGTAGAGTAATAGTAGTCGTCGGCGGTAGCGTAAGAGTAGTCGTCGGCGGTAGAGTAATAGTAGTCGTCGGCGGTAGCGTAAGAGTAGTCGGCGGCGGTAGCGTAAGAGTAGTCGGCGGCGGTAGCGTAAGAGTAGTCGTCGGCGGTAGAGTAAGAGTAGTCGTCGGCGGTAGCGTAAGAGTAGTCGTCGGCGGTAGCGTAAGAGTAGTCGTCGGCGGTAGAGTAAGAGTAGTCGTCGGCGGTAGCGTAAGAGTAGTCGTCGACGGTAGCGTAAGAGTAGTCGTCGGCGGTAGCGTAAGAGTAGTCGTCGGCGGTAGCGTAAGAGTAGTCGTCGGCGGTATAGTAAGAGTAGTCGTCGGCGGTAGAGTAAGAGTAGTCGTCGGCGGTATAGTAATAGTAGTCGTCGGGGGTAGCGTAAGAGTAGTCGTCGGCGGTAGAGTAAGAGTAGTCGTCGGCGGTAGAGTAAGAGTAGTCGTCGGCGGTAGCGTAAGAGTAGTCGTCGGCGGTAGCGTAAGAGTAGTCGTCGGCGGTAGCGTAAGAGTAGTCGTCGGCGGTAGCGTAAGAGTAGTCGTCGGCGGTAGCGTAAGAGTAGTCGTCGGCGGTAGCGTAAGAGTAGTCGTCGGCGGTAGAGTAAGAGTAGTCGTCGGCGGTATAGTAATAGTAGTCGGCGGCGGTAGCGTAAGAGTAGTCGTCGGCGGTAGAGTAAGAGTAGTCGTCGGCGGTAGAGTAAGAGTAGTCGTCGGCGGTAGAGTAAGAGTAGTCGTCGGCGGTAGCGTAAGAGTAGTCGTCGGCGGTAGCGTAAGAGTATTCGTCGGCGGTAGCGTAAGAGTAGTCGTCGACGGTAGCGTAAGAGTAGTCGTCGGCGGTAGCGTAAGAGTAGTCGTCGGCGGTAGAGTAAGAGTATTCGTCGGCGGTAGCGTAAGAGTAGTCGTCGACGGTAGCGTAAGAGTAGTCGTCGGCGGTAGCGTAAGAGTAGTCGTCGGCGGTAGAGTAAGAGTAGTCGTCGGCGGTAGAGTAAGAGTAGTCGTCGGCGGTAGAGTAAGAGTAGTCGTCGGCGGTATAGTAAGAGTAGTCGTCGGCGGTAGCGTAAGAGTAAGAGTCGTCGGCGGCGGTAGCGTAAGAGTAGTCGTCGGCGGTATAGTAAGAGTAGTCGTCGGCGGTAGCGTAAGAGTAGTCGTCGGCGGTATAGTAAGAGTAGTCGTCGGCGGTAGCGTAAGAGTAGTCGTCGGCCGTAGCGTAAGAGTAGTCGTCGGCTGTAGAGTAGTCGTCGGCGGTAGCGTAAGAGTAGTCGTCGGCGGTAGAGTAAGAGTAGTCGTCGGCGGTAGAGTAATAGTAGTCGTCGGCGGTAGCGTAAGAGTAGTCGTCGGCGGTAGAGTAATAGTAGTCGTCGGCGGTAGCGTAAGAGTAGTCGGCGGCGGTAGCGTAAGAGTAGTCGGCGGCGGTAGCGTAAGAGTAGTCGTCGGCGGTAGAGTAAGAGTAGTCGTCGGCGGTAGCGTAAGAGTAGTCGTCGGCGGTATAGTAAGAGTAGTCGTCGGCGGTAGCGTAAGAGTAGTCGTCGGCGGTAGAGTAAGAGTAGTCGTCGGCGGTAGCGTAAGAGTAGTCGTCGACGGTAGCGTAAGAGTAGTCGTCGGCGGTAGCGTAAGAGTAGTCGTCGGCGGTAGCGTAAGAGTAGTCGTCGGCGGTATAGTAAGAGTAGTCGTCGGCGGTAGAGTAAGAGTAGTCGTCGGCGGTATAGTAATAGTAGTCGTCGGGGGTAGCGTAAGAGTAGTCGTCGGCGGTAGAGTAAGAGTAGTCGTCGGCGGTAGAGTAAGAGTAGTCGTCGGCGGTAGCGTAAGAGTAGTCGTCGGCGGTAGCGTAAGAGTAGTCGTCGGCGGTAGCGTAAGAGTAGTCGTCGGCGGTAGCGTAAGAGTAGTCGTCGGCGGTAGAGTAAGAGTAGTCGTCGGCGGTAGAGTAAGAGTAGTCGTCGGCGGTAGAGTAAGAGTAGTCGTCGGCGGTATAGTAAGAGTAGTCGTCGGCGGTAGCGTAAGAGTAAGAGTCGTCGGCGGCGGTAGCGTAAGAGTAGTCGTCGGCGGTATAGTAAGAGTAGTCGTCGGCGGTAGCGTAAGAGTAGTCGTCGGCGGTATAGTAAGAGTAGTCGTCGGCGGTAGCGTAAGAGTAGTCGTCGGCCGTAGCGTAAGAGTAGTCGTCGGCTGTAGAGTAGTCGTCGGCGGTAGCGTAAGAGTAGTCGTCGGCGGTAGAGTAAGAGTAGTCGTCGGCGGTAGAGTAATAGTAGTCGTCGGCGGTAGCGTAAGAGTAGTCGTCGGCGGTAGAGTAATAGTAGTCGTCGGCGGTAGCGTAAGAGTAGTCGGCGGCGGTAGCGTAAGAGTAGTCGGCGGCGGTAGCGTAAGAGTAGTCGTCGGCGGTAGAGTAAGAGTAGTCGTCGGCGGTAGCGTAAGAGTAGTCGTCGGCGGTATAGTAAGAGTAGTCGTCGACGGTAGCGTAAGAGTAGTCGTCGGCGGTAGCGTAAGAGTAGTCGTCGGCGGTAGCGTAAGAGTAGTCGTCGGCGGTATAGTAAGAGTAGTCGTCGGCGGTAGAGTAAGAGTAGTCGTCGGCGGTATAGTAATAGTAGTCGTCGGGGGTAGCGTAAGAGTAGTCGTCGGCGGTAGAGTAAGAGTAGTCGTCGGCGGTAGAGTAAGAGTAGTCGTCGGCGGTAGCGTAAGAGTAGTCGTCGGCGGTAGCGTAAGAGTAGTCGTCGGCGGTAGCGTAAGAGTAGTCGTCGGCGGTAGCGTAAGAGTAGTCGTCGGCGGTAGCGTAAGAGTAGTCGTCGGCGGTAGCGTAAGAGTAGTCGTCGGCGGTAGCGTAAGAGTAGTCGTCGGCGGTAGCGTAAGAGTAGTCGTCGGCGGTATAGTAAGAGTAGTCGTCGGCGGTATAGTAAGAGTAGTCGTCGGCGGTAGAGTAAGAGTCGTCGGCGGCGGTAGCGTAAGAGTAGTCGTCGGCGGTATAGTAAGAGTAGTCGTCGGCGATAGCGTAAGAGTAGTCGTCGGCGGTAGAGTAAGAGTAGTCGTCGGCGGTAGAGTAAGAGTAGTCGTCGGCGGTAGAGTAAGAGTAGTCGTCGGCGGTAGAGTAAGAGTAGTCGTCGGCGGTAGCGTAAGAGTAGTCGTCGGCGGTAGCGTAAGAGTAGTCGTCGGCGGTATAGTAAGAGTAGTCGTCGGCGGTAGCGTAAGAGTAGTCGTCGGCCGTAGCGTAAGAGTAGTCGTCGGCTGTAGAGTAAGAGTAGTCGTCGGCGGTAGCGTAAGAGTAGTCGTCGGCGGTAGAGTAAGAGTCGTCGGCGGCGGTAGCGTAAGAGTAGTCGTCGGCGGTAGAGTAAGAGTAGTCGTCGGCGGTAGAGTAAGAGTAGTCGTCGGCGGTAGAGTAAGTGTAGTCGTCGGCGGTAGAGTAAGAGTAGTCGTCGGCGGTAGAGTAAGAGTAGTCGTCGGCGGTAGAGTAATAGTAGTCGTCGGCGGTAGAGTAATAGTAGTTGTCGGCGGTAGCGTAAGAGTAGTCGTCGGCGGTAGCGTAAGAGTAGTCGTCGGCGGTAGAGTAAGAGTAGTCGTCGGCGGTAGCGTAAGAGTTGTCGTCGGCGGTAGAGTAAGAGTCGTCGGCGGCGGTAGCGTAAGAGTAGTCGTCGGGGGTAGCGTAAGAGTAGTCGTCGGCGGTAGAGTAAGAGTAGTCGTCGGCGGTAGCGTAAGAGTAGTCGTCGGCGGTAGAGTAAGAGTAGTCGTCGGCGGTAGAGTAATAGTAGTCGTCGGCGGTAGAGTAAGAGTAGTCGTCGGCGGTAGAGTAAGAGTAGTCGTCGACGGTAGCGTAAGGGTAGTCGACGGCGGTAGCGTAAGAGTAGTCGTCGGCGGTAGCGTAAGAGTAGTCGTCGGCGGTATAGTAAGAGTAGTCGTCGGCGGTAGCGTAAGAGTAGTCGTCGGCGGTAGAGTAAGAGTCGTCGGCGGCGGTAGCGTAAGAGTAGTCGTCGGCGGTATAGTAAGAGTAGTCGTCGGCGATAGCGTAAGAGTAGTCGTCGGCGGTAGCGTAAGAGTAGTCGTCGGCGGTAGCGTAAGAGTAGTCGTCGGCGGTAGAGTAAGAGTAGTCGTCGGCGGTAGCGTAAGAGTAGTCGTCGGCGGTAGCGTAAGAGTAGTCGTCGAAGTAGAGTAAGAGTAGTCGTCGGCGGTAGAGTAATAGTAGTCGTCGGCGGTAGCGTAAGAGTAGTCGTCGGCGGTAGAGTAAGAGTAGTCGTCGGCGGTAGCGTAAGAGTAGTCGTCGGCGGTATAGTAAGAGTAGTCGTCGGCGGTAGCGTAAGAGTAGTCGTCGGCGGTAGAGTAAGAGTAGTCGTCGGCGGTAGAGTAAGAGTAGTCGTCGGCGGTAGAGTAATAGTAGTCGTCGGCGGTAGCGTAAGAGTAGTCGTCGGCGGTAGCGTAAGAGTAGTCGTCGGCGGTAGCGTAATAGTAGTCGTCGGCGGTAGCGTAAGAGTAGTCGTCGGCGGTAGAGTAAGAGTAGTCGTCGGCGGTAGAGTAAGAGTAGTCGTCGGCGGTAGAGTAAGTGTAGTCGTCGGCGGTAGAGTAAGAGTAGTCGTCGGCGGTAGAGTAAGAGTAGTCGTCGGCGGTAGAGTAATAGTAGTCGTCGGCGGTAGAGTAATAGTAGTTGTCGGCGGTAGCGTAAGAGTAGTCGTCGGCGGTAGCGTAAGAGTAGTCGTCGGCGGTAGAGTAAGAGTAGTCGTCGGCGGTAGCGTAAGAGTTGTCGTCGGCGGTAGAGTAAGAGTCGTCGGCGGCGGTAGCGTAAGAGTAGTCGTCGGGGGTAGCGTAAGAGTAGTCGTCGGCGGTAGAGTAAGAGTAGTCGTCGGCGGTAGCGTAAGAGTAGTCGTCGGCGGTAGAGTAAGAGTAGTCGTCGGCGGTAGAGTAATAGTAGTCGTCGGCGGTAGAGTAAGAGTAGTCGTCGGCGGTAGAGTAAGAGTAGTCGTCGACGGTAGCGTAAGGGTAGTCGACGGCGGTAGCGTAAGAGTAGTCGTCGGCGGTAGCGTAAGAGTAGTCGTCGGCGGTATAGTAAGAGTAGTCGTCGGCGGTAGCGTAAGAGTAGTCGTCGGCGGTAGAGTAAGAGTAGTCGTCGGCGGTATAGTAAGAGTAGTCGTCGGCGGTAGTGTAAGAGTAGTCGTCGGCGGTAGAGTAAGAGTAGTCGTCGGCGGTAGAGTAAGAGTAGTCGTCGGCGGTAGAGTAAGAGTAGTCGTCGACGGTAGCGTAAGAGTAGTCGTCGGCGGTAGCGTAAGAGTAGTCGTCGGCGGTAGCGTAAGAGTAGTCGTCGGCGGTAGCGTAAGAGTAGTCGTCGGCGGTAGCGTAAGAGTAGTCGTCGGCGGTAGCGTAAGAGTAGTCGTCGGCGGTATAGTAAGAGTAGTCGTCGGCGGTAGCGTAAGAGTAGTCGTCGGCGGTAGAGTAAGAGTCGTCGGCGGCGGTAGCGTAAGAGTAGTCGTCGGCGGTATAGTAAGAGTAGTCGTCGGCGGTAGAGTAAGAGTAGTCGTCGGCGGTAGAGTAAGTGTAGTCGTCGGCGGTAGAGTAAGAGTAGTCGTCGGCGGTAGAGTAAGAGTAGTCGTCGGCGGTAGAGTAATAGTAGTCGTCGGCGGTAGAGTAATAGTAGTTGTCGGCGGTAGCGTAAGAGTAGTCGTCGGCGGTAGCGTAAGAGTAGTCGTCGGCGGTAGAGTAAGAGTAGTCGTCGGCGGTAGCGTAAGAGTTGTCGTCGGCGGTAGAGTAAGAGTCGTCGGCGGCGGTAGCGTAAGAGTAGTCGTCGGGGGTAGCGTAAGAGTAGTCGTCGGCGGTAGAGTAAGAGTAGTCGTCGGCGGTAGCGTAAGAGTAGTCGTCGGCGGTAGAGTAAGAGTAGTCGTCGGCGGTAGAGTAATAGTAGTCGTCGGCGGTAGAGTAAGAGTAGTCGTCGGCGGTAGAGTAAGAGTAGTCGTCGACGGTAGCGTAAGGGTAGTCGACGGCGGTAGCGTAAGAGTAGTCGTCGGCGGTAGCGTAAGAGTAGTCGTCGGCGGTATAGTAAGAGTAGTCGTCGGCGGTAGCGTAAGAGTAGTCGTCGGCGGTAGAGTAAGAGTAGTCGTCGGCGGTATAGTAAGAGTAGTCGTCGGCGGTAGTGTAAGAGTAGTCGTCGGCGGTAGAGTAAGAGTAGTCGTCGGCGGTAGAGTAAGAGTAGTCGTCGGCGGTAGAGTAAGAGTAGTCGTCGACGGTAGCGTAAGAGTAGTCGTCGGCGGTAGCGTAAGAGTAGTCGTCGGCGGTAGCGTAAGAGTAGTCGTCGGCGGTAGCGTAAGAGTAGTCGTCGGCGGTAGCGTAAGAGTAGTCGTCGGCGGTAGCGTAAGAGTAGTCGTCGGCGGTATAGTAAGAGTAGTCGTCGGCGGTAGCGTAAGAGTAGTCGTCGGCGGTAGAGTAAGAGTCGTCGGCGGCGGTAGCGTAAGAGTAGTCGTCGGCGGTATAGTAAGAGTAGTCGTCGGCGATAGCGTAAGAGTAGTCGTCGGCGGTAGCGTAAGAGTAGTCGTCGGCGGTAGCGTAAGAGTAGTCGTCGGCGGTAGAGTAAGAGTAGTCGTCGGCGGTAGAGTAAGAGTAGTCGTCGGCGGTAGAGTAAGAGTAGTCGTCGGCGGTAGAGTAAGAGTAGTCGTCGGCGGTAGAGTAATAGTAGTCGTCGGCGGTAGCGTAAGAGTAGTCGTCGGCGGTAGCGTAAGAGTAGTCGTCGGCGGTAGAGTAATAGTAGTCGTCGGCGGTAGCGTAAGAGTAGTCGTCGGCGGTAGAGTAAGAGTAGTCGTCGGCGGTAGAGTAATAGTAGTCGTCGGCGGTAGCGTAAGAGTAGTCGTCGGCGGTAGAGTAATAGTAGTCGTCGGCGGTAGAGTAAGAGTAGTCGTCGGCGGTAGAGTAAGAGTAGTCGTCGACGGTAGCGTAAGAGTAGTCGTCGGCGGTAGCGTAAGAGTAGTCGTCGGCGGTATAGTAAGAGTAGTCGTCGGCGGTGGCGTAAGAGTAGTCGTCGGCGGTAGCGTAAGAGTAGTCGTCGGCGGTAGAGTAATAGTAGTCGTCGGCGGTAGCGTAAGAGTAGTCGTCGGCGGTAGCGTAAGAGTAGTCGTCGGCGGTAGCGTAAGAGTAGTCGTCGGCGGTATAGTAAGAGTAGTCGTCGGCGGTATAGTAAGAGTAGTCGTCGGCGGTAGCGTAAGAGTAGTCGTCGGCGGTAGAGTAAGAGTCGTCGGCGGCGGTAGCGTAAGAGTAGTCGTCGGCGGTATAGTATGAGTAGTCGTCGGCGATAGCGTAAGAGTAGTCGTCGGCGGTAGCGTAAGAGTAGTCGTCGGCGGTAGCGTAAGAGTAGTCGTCGGCGGTAGAGTAAGAGTAGTCGTCGGCGGTAGAGTAAGAGTAGTCGTCGGCGGTAGAGTAAGAGTAGTCGTCGGCGGTAGAGTAAGAGTAGTCGTCGGCGGTAGAGTAAGAGTAGTCGTCGGCGGTAGAGTAAGAGTAGTCGTCGGCGGTAGAGTAAGAGTAGTCGTCGGCGGTAGAGTAAGAGTAGTCGTCGGCGGTAGAGTAAGAGTAGTCGTCGGCGGTAGCGTAAGAGTAGTCGTCGGCGGTAGCGTAAGAGTAGTCGTCGGCGGTAGCGTAAGAGTAGTCGTCGGCGGTATAGTAAGAGTAGTCGTCGGCGGTAGCGTAAGAGTAGTCGTCGGCGGTATAGTAAGAGTAGTCGTCGGCGGTAGAGTAAGAGTCGTCGGCGGCGGTAGCGTAAGAGTAGTCGTCGGCGGTATAGTAAGAGTAGTCGTCGGCGATAGCGTAAGAGTAGTCGTCGGCGATAGCGTAAGAGTAGTCGTCGGCGGTAGCGTAAGAGTAGTCGTCGGCGGTAGCGTAAGAGTAGTCGTCGGCGGTAGAGTAAGAGTAGTCGTCGGCGGTAGAGTAAGAGTAGTCGTCGGCGGTAGAGTAAGAGTAGTCGTCGGCGGTAGAGTAAGAGTAGTCGTCGGCGGTAGAGTAAGAGTAGTCGTCGGCGGTAGAGTAAGAGTAGTCGTCGGCGGTAGAGTAAGAGTAGTCGTCGGCGGTAGAGTAAGAGTAGTCGTCGGCGGTAGAGTAATAGTAGTCGTCGGCGGTAGCGTAAGAGTAGTCGTCGGCGGTAGCGTAAGAGTAGTCGTCGGCGGTAGCGTAATAGTAGTCGTCGGCGGTAGCGTAAGAGTAGTCGTCGGCGGTAGAGTAAGAGTAGTCGTCGGCGGTAGAGTAATAGTAGTCGTCGGCGGTAGCGTAAGAGTAGTCGTCGGCGGTAGCATAAGAGTAGTCGTCGGCGGTATAGTAAGAGTAGTCGTCGGCGGTAGCGTAAGAGTAGTCGTCGGCGGTAGAGTAAGAGTAGTCGTCGGCGGTAGCGTAAGAGTAGTCGTCGGCGGTAGCGTAAGAGTAGTCGTCGGCGGTAGCGTAAGAGTAGTCGTCGGCGGTAGCGTAAGAGTAGTCGTCGGCGGTAGAGTAATAGTAGTCGTCGGCGGTAGAGTAATAGTAGTCGTCGGCGGTAGCGTAAGAGTAGTCGTCGGCGGTAGCGTAAGAGTAGTCGTCGGCGGTAGCGTAAGAGTAGTCGTCGGCGGTATAGTAAGAGTAGTCGTCGGCGGTAGCGTAAGAGTAGTCGTCGGCGGTAGAGTAAGAGTCGTCGGCGGCGGTATAGTAAGAGTAGTCGTCGGCGGTAGCGTAAGAGTAGTCGTCGGCGGTAGCGTAAGAGTAGTCGTCGGCGGTAGCGTAAGAGTAGTCGTCGGCGGTAGAGTAAGAGTAGTCGTCGGCGGTAGAGTAAGAGTAGTCGTCGGCGGTAGAGTAAGAGTAGTCGTCGGCGGTAGAGTAAGAGTAGTCGTCGGCGGTATAGTAAGAGTAGTCGTCGGCGGTATAGTAAGAGTAGTCGTCGGCGGTAGCGTAAGAGTAGTCGTCGGCCGTAGCGTAAGAGTAGTCGTCGGCCGTAGAGTAAGAGTAGTCGTCGGCGGTAGCGTAAGAGTAGTCGTCGGCGGTAGAGTAAGTGTAGTCGTCGGCGGTAGAGTAAGAGTAGTCGTCGGCGGTAGAGTAAGAGTAGTCGTCGGCGGTAGAGTAATAGTAGTCGTCGGCGGTAGCGTAAGAGTAGTCGTCGGCGGTAGAGTAAGAGTAGTCGTCGGCGGTAGAGTAATAGTAGTCGTCGGCGGTAGCGTAAGAGTAGTCGTCGGCGGTAGCGTAAGAGTAGTCGGTAGAGTAATAGTAGTCGTCGGCGGTAGCGTAAGAGTAGTCGTCGGCGGTAGAGTAAGAGTAGTCGTCGGCGGTAGCGTAATAGTAGTCGTCGGCGGTAGCGTAAGAGTAGTCGTCGGCGGTAGCGTAAGAGTAGTCGTCGGCGGTAGCGTAAGAGTAGTCGTCGGCGGTAGCGTAAGAGTAGTCGTCGGCGGTATAGTAAGAGTAGTCGTCGGCGGTAGCGTAAGAGTAGTCGTCGGCGGTAGAGTAAGAGTAGTCGTCGGCGGTAGAGTAATAGTAGTCGTCGGCGGTAGCGTAAGAGTAGTCGTCGGCGGTAGCGTAAGAGTAGTCGTCGGCGGTAGAGTAATAGTAGTCGTCGGCGGTAGCGTAAGAGTAGTCGTCGAAGTAGAGTAAGAGTAGTCGTCGGCGGTAGAGTAATAGTAGTCGTCGGCGGTAGCGTAAGAGTAGTCGTCGGCGGTAGCGTAAGAGTAGTCGTCGGCGGTAGAGTAAGAGTAGTCGTCGGCGGTAGAGTAAGAGTAGTCGTCGACGGTAGCGTAAGAGTAGTCGTCGGCGGTAGCGTAAGAGTAGTCGTCGGCGGTAGCGTAAGAGTAGTCGTCGGCGGTAGCGTAAGAGTAGTCGTCGGCGGTATAGTAAGAGTAGTCGTCGGCGGTGGCGTAAGAGTAGTCGTCGGCGGTAGCGTAAGAGTAGTCGTCGGCGGTAGAGTAATAGTAGTCGTCGGCGGTAGCGTAAGAGTAGTCGTCGGCGGTAGCGTAAGAGTAGTCGTCGGCGGTAGCGTAAGAGTAGTCGTCGGCGGTATAGTAAGAGTAGTCGTCGGCGGTAGCGTAAGAGTAGTCGTCGGCGGTAGAGTAAGAGTCGTCGGCGGCGGTAGAGTAAGAGTAGTCGTCGGCAGTAGAGTAAGAGTAGTCGTCGGCGGTAGAGTAAGAGTAGTCGTCGGCGGTAGCGTAAGAGTAGTCGTCGGCGGTATAGTAAGAGTAGTCGTCGGCGGTAGAGTAAGAGTAGTCGTCGGCGGTAGAGTAAGAGTAGTCGTCGGCGGTAGAGTAAGAGTAGTCGTCGGCAGGGGCGTAAGAGTAGTCGTCGGCGGTATAGTAAGAGTAGTCGTCGGCGGTGGCGTAAGAGTAGTCGTCGGCGGTAGCGTAAGAGTAGTCGTCGGCGGTAGCGTAAGAGTAGTCGTCGGCGGTAGAGTAATAGTAGTCGTCGGCGGTAGCGTAAGAGTAGTCGTCGGCGGTAGCGTAAGAGTAGTCGTCGGCGGTAGCGTAAGAGTAGTCGTCGGCGGTAGCGTAAGAGTCGTCGGCGGTAGAGTAAGAGTCGTCGGCGGCGGTAGAGTAAGAGTAGTCGTCGGCGGTAGAGTAAGAGTAGTCGTCGGCGGTAGAGTAAGAGTAGTCGTCGGCGGTAGCGTAAGAGTAGTCGTCGGCGGTAGCGTAAGAGTAGTCGTCGGCGGTAGCGTAAGAGTAGTCGTCGGCGGTAGCGTAAGAGTAGTCGTCGGCCGTAGAGTAAGAGTCGTCGGCGGCGGTAGCGTAAGAGTAGTCGTCGGCGGTAGAGTAAGAGTAGTCGTCGGCGGTAGAGTAAGAGTAGCGTAAGAGTAGTCGTCGGCGGTAGAGTAAGTGTAAGAGTAGTCGTCGGCGGTAGAGTAAGAGTAGTCGTCGGCGGTAGAGTAAGAGTAGTCGTCGGCGGTAGAGTAAGAGTAGTCGTCGGCGGTAGAGTAAGAGTAGTCGTCGGCGATAGCGTAAGAGTAGTCGTCGGCGGTAGCGTAAGAGTAGTCGTCGGCGGTAGCGTAAGAGTAGTCGTCGGCGGTAGAGTAAGAGTAGTCGTCGGCGGTAGAGTAAGAGTAGTCGTCGGCGGTAGAGTAAGAGTAGTCGTCGGCGGTAGAGTAAGAGTAGTCGTCGGCGGTAGAGTAAGAGTAGTCGTCGGCGGTAGAGTAAGAGTAGTCGTCGGCGGTAGAGTAAGAGTAGTCGTCGGCGGTAGAGTAATAGTAGTCGTCGGCGGTAGCGTAAGAGTAGTCGTCGGCGGTAGCGTAAGAGTAGTCGTCGGCGGTAGCGTAATAGTAGTCGTCGGCGGTAGCGTAAGAGTAGTCGTCGGCGGTAGAGTAAGAGTAGTCGTCGGCGGTAGAGTAATAGTAGTCGTCGGCGGTAGCGTAAGAGTAGTCGTCGGCGGTAGCGTAAGAGTAGTCGTCGGCGGTAGAGTAAGAGTAGTCGTCGGCGGTAGCGTAAGAGTAGTCGTCGGCGGTATAGTAAGAGTAGTCGTCGGCGGTAGCGTAAGAGTAGTCGTCGGCGGTAGAGTAAGAGTAGTCGTCGGCGGTAGAGTAATAGTAGTCGTCGGCGGTAGCGTAAGAGTAGTCGTCGGCGGTAGCGTAAGAGTAGTCGTCGGCGGTAGCGTAAGAGTAGTCGTCGGCGGTAGCGTAAGAGTAGTCGTCGAAGTAGAGTAAGAGTAGTCGTCGGCGGTAGAGTAATAGTAGTCGTCGGCGGTAGCGTAAGAGTAGTCGTCGGCGGTAGCGTAAGAGTAGTCGTCGGCGGTAGAGTAAGAGTAGTCGTCGGCGGTAGCGTAAGAGTAGTCGTCGGCGGTATAGTAAGAGTAGTCGTCGGCGGTAGCGTAAGAGTAGTCGTCGGCGGTAGAGTAAGAGTAGTCGTCGGCGGTAGAGTAAGAGTAGTCGTCGGCGGTAGCGTAAGAGTAGTCGTCGGCGGTAGCGTAAGAGTAGTCGTCGGCGGTAGCGTAAGAGTAGTCGTCGGCGGTAGCGTAAGAGTAGTCGTCGGCGGTAGCGTAATAGGAGTCGTCGGCGGTAGAGTAAGAGTAGTCGTCGGCGGTAGAGTAAGAGTAGTCGTCGGCGGTAGAGTAAGAGTAGTCGTCGGCGGTAGAGTAATAGGAGTCGTCGGCGGGAGAGTAAGAGTAGTCGTCGGCGGTAGAGTAAGAGTAGTCGTCGGCGGTAGAGTAAGAGTAGTCGTCGGCGGTAGCATAAGAGTAGTCGTCGGCGGTATAGTAAGAGTAGTCGTCGGCGGTAGCGTAAGAGTAGTCGTCGGCGGTAGCATGAGAGTAGTCGTCGGCGGTAGCATGAGAGTAGTCGTCGGCGGTATAGTAAGAGTAGTCGTCGGCGGTAGCGTAAGAGTAGTCGTCGGCGGTAGAGTAAGAGTAGTCGTCGACGGTAGCGTAAGAGTAGTCGTCGGCGGTAGCGTAAGAGTAGTCGTCGGCGGTAGCGTAAGAGTAGTCGTCGGCGGTAGCGTAAGAGTAGTCGTCGGCGGTAGAGTAATAGTAGTCGTCGGCGGTAGCGTAAGAGTAGTCGTCGGCGGTAGCGTAAGAGTAGTCGTCGGCGGTAGCGTAAGAGTAGTCGTCGGCGGTATAGTAAGAGTAGTCGTCGGCGGTAGCGTAAGAGTAGTCGTCGGCGGTAGAGTAAGAGTCGTCGGCGGCGGTATAGTAAGAGTAGTCGTCGGCGATAGCGTAAGAGTAGTCGTCGGCGGTAGCGTAAGAGTAGTCGTCGGCGGTAGCGTAAGAGTAGTCGTCGGCGGTAGCGTAAGAGTAGTCGTCGGCGGTAGAGTAAGAGTAGTCGTCGGCGGTAGCGTAAGAGTAGTCGTCGGCGGTATAGTAAGAGTAGTCGTCGGCGGTAGCGTAAGAGTAGTCGTCGGCGGTAGAGTAAGAGTAGTCGTCGGCGGTAGAGTAAGAGTAGTCGTCGGCGGTAGCGTAAGAGTAGTCGTCGGCGGTAGCGTAAGAGTAGTCGTCGGCGGTAGCGTAAGAGTAGTCGTCGGCGGTAGCGTAAGAGTAGTCGTCGGCGGTAGCGTAATAGGAGTCGTCGGCGGTAGAGTAAGAGTAGTCGTCGGCGGTAGAGTAAGAGTAGTCGTCGGCGGTAGAGTAAGAGTAGTCGTCGGCGGTAGAGTAATAGGAGTCGTCGGCAGGAGAGTAAGAGTAGTCGTCGGCGGTAGAGTAAGAGTAGTCGTCGGCGGTAGAGTAAGAGTAGTCGTCGGCGGTAGCATAAGAGTAGTCGTCGGCGGTATAGTAAGAGTAGTCGTCGGCGGTAGCGTGAGAGTAGTCGTCGGCGGTAGCATGAGAGTAGTCGTCGGCGGTAGCATGAGAGTAGTCGTCGGCGGTATAGTAAGAGTAGTCGTCGGCGGTAGCGTAAGAGTAGTCGTCGGCGGTAGAGTAAGAGTAGTCGTCGACGGTAGCGTAAGAGTAGTCGTCGGCGGTAGCGTAAGAGTAGTCGTCGGCGGTAGCGTAAGAGTAGTCGTCGGCGGTAGCGTAAGAGTAGTCGTCGGCGGTAGAGTAATAGTAGTCGTCGGCGGTAGCGTAAGAGTAGTCGTCGGCGGTAGCGTAAGAGTAGTCGTCGGCGGTAGCGTAAGAGTAGTCGTCGGCGGTATAGTAAGAGTAGTCGTCGGCGGTATAGTAAGAGTAGTCGTCGGCGGTAGCGTAAGAGTAGTCGTCGGCGGTAGAGTAAGAGTCGTCGGCGGCGGTATAGTAAGAGTAGTCGTCGGCGATAGCGTAAGAGTAGTCGTCGGCGGTAGCGTAAGAGTAGTCGTCGGCGGTAGCGTAAGAGTAGTCGTCGGCGGTAGAGTAAGAGTAGTCGTCGGCGGTAGAGTAAGAGTAGTCGTCGGCGGTAGAGTAAGAGTAGTCGTCGGCGGTAGCGTAAGAGTAGTCGTCGGCGGTATAGTAAGAGTAGTCGTCGGCGGTATAGTAAGAGTAGTCGTCGGCGGTATAGTAAGAGTAGTCGTCGGCGGTAGCGTAAGAGTAGTCGTCGGCGGTAGCGTAAGAGTAGTCGTCGGCGGTAGAGTAAGAGTAGTCGTCGGCGGTAGCGTAAGAGTAGTCGTCGGCGGTATAGTAAGAGTAGTCGTCGGCGGTAGCGTAAGAGTAGTCGTCGGCGGTAGCGTAAGAGTGGTCGTCGGCGGTAGCGTAAGAGTAGTCGTCGGCGGTATAGTAAGAGTAGTCGTCGGCGGTGGCGTAAGAGTAGTCGTCGGCGGTAGAGTAATAGTCGTCGGCGGTAGCGTAAGAGTAGTCGTCGGCGGTAGCGTAAGAGTAGTCGTCGGCGGTAGCGTAAGAGTAGTCGTCGGCGGTAGCGTAAGAGTAGTCGTCGGCGGTATAGTAAGAGTAGTCGTCGGCGGTAGCGTAAGAGTAGTCGTCGGCGGTAGCGTAAGAGTAGTCGTCGGCGGTAGAGTAAGAGTCGTCGGCGGCGGTAGCGTAAGAGTAGTCGTCGGCGATAGCGTAAGAGTAGTCGTCGGCGATAGCGTAAGAGTAGTCGTCGGCGGTAGAGTAAGAGTAGTCGTCGGCGGTAGAGTAAGAGTAGTCGTCGGCGGTAGCGTAAGAGTAGTCGTCGGCGGTAGCGTAAGAGTAGTCGTCGGCGGTAGAGTAAGAGTCGTCGGCGGCGGTAGCGTAAGAGTAGTCGTCGGCGGTAGAGTAAGAGTAGTCGTCGGCGGTAGAGTAAGAGTAGCGTAAGAGTAGTCGTCGGCGGTAGAGTAAGTGTAGTCGTCGGCGGTAGAGTAAGAGTAGTCGTCGGCGGTAGAGTAAGAGTAGTCGTCGGCGGTAGAGTAATAGTAGTCGTCGGCGGTAGCGTAATAGTAGTCGTCGGCGGTAGCGTAAGAGTAGTCGTCGGCGGTAGAGTAAGAGTAGTCGTCGGCGGTAGAGTAATAGTAGTCGTCGGCGGTAGCGTAAGAGTAGTCGTCGGCGGTAGCGTAAGAGTAGTCGTCGGCGGTAGCGTAAGAGTAGTCGGTAGAGTAATAGTAGTCGTCGGCGGTAGCGTAAGAGTAGTCGTCGGCGGTAGAGTAAGAGTAGTCGTCGGCGGTAGCGTAATAGTAGTCGTCGGCGGTAGCGTAAGAGTAGTCGTCGGCGGTAGCGTAAGAGTAGTCGTCGGCCGTAGAGTAAGAGTCGTCGGCGGCGGTAGCGTAAGAGTAGTCGTCGGCGGTAGAGTAAGAGTAGTCGTCGGCGGTAGAGTAAGAGTAGCGTAAGAGTAGTCGTCGGCGGTAGAGTAAGTGTAAGAGTAGTCGTCGGCGGTAGAGTAAGAGTAGTCGTCGGCGGTAGAGTAAGAGTAGTCGTCGGCGGTAGAGTAATAGTAGTTGTCGGCGGTAGCGTAAGAGTAGTCGTCGGCGGTAGCGTAAGAGTAGTCGTCGGCGGTAGAGTAAGAGTAGTCGTCGGCGGTAGAGTAATAGTAGTCGTCGGCGGTAGCGTAAGAGTAGTCGTCGGCGGTAGCGTAAGAGTAGTCGTCGGCGGTAGAGTAATAGTAGTCGTCGGCGGTAGCGTAAGAGTAGTCGTCGGCGGTAGAGTAAGAGTAGTCGTCGGCGGTAGCGTAATAGTAGTCGTCGGCGGTAGCGTAAGAGTAGTCGTCGGCGGTAGCGTAAGAGTAGTCGTCGGCGGTAGAGTAAGAGTAGTCGTCGGCGGTAGCGTAAGAGTAGTCGTCGGCGGTATAGTAAGAGTAGTCGTCGGCGGTAGCGTAAGAGTAGTCGTCGGCGGTAGCGTAAGAGTAGTCGTCGGCGGTATAGTAAGAGTAGTCGTCGGCGGTGGCGTAAGAGTAGTCGTCGGCGGTAGAGTAATAGTAGTCGTCGGCGGTAGCGTAAGAGTAGTCGTCGGCGGTAGCGTAAGAGTAGTCGTCGGCGGTAGCGTAAGAGTAGTCGTCGGCGGTAGCGTAAGAGTAGTCGTCGGCGGTATAGTAAGAGTAGTCGTCGGCGGTAGCGTAAGAGTAGTCGTCGGCGGTAGCGTAAGAGTAGTCGTCGGCGGTAGAGTAAGAGTCGTCGGCGGCGGTAGCGTAAGAGTAGTCGTCGGCGATAGCGTAAGAGTAGTCGTCGGCGGTAGAGTAAGAGTAGTCGTCGGCGGTAGAGTAAGAGTAGTCGTCGGCGGTAGAGTAAGAGTAGTCGTCGGCGGTAGAGTAAGAGTAGTCGTCGGCGGTAGCGTAAGAGTAGTCGTCGGCGGTATAGTAAGAGTAGTCGTCGGCGGTAGCGTAAGAGTAGTCGTCGGCCGTAGCGTAAGAGTAGTCGTCGGCCGTAGCGTAAGAGTAGTCGTCGGCTGTAGAGTAAGAGTAGTCGTCGGCGGTAGCGTAAGAGTAGTCGTCGGCGGTAGAGTAAGAGTAGTCGTCGGCGGTAGCGTAAGAGTAGTCGTCGGCGGTAGCGTAAGAGTAGTCGTCGGCGGTAGCGTAAGAGTAGTCGTCGGCCGTAGAGTAAGAGTCGTCGGCGGCGGTAGCGTAAGAGTAGTCGTCGGCGGTAGAGTAAGAGTAGTCGTCGGCGGTAGAGTAAGAGTAGCGTAAGAGTAAGTGTAAGAGTAGTCGTCGGCGGTAGAGTAAGAGTAGTCGTCGGCGGTAGAGTAAGAGTAGTCGTCGGCGGTAGAGTAATAGTAGTTGTCGGCGGTAGCGTAAGAGTAGTCGTCGGCGGTAGAGTAAGAGTAGTCGTCGGCGGTAGCGTAAGAGTAGTCGTCGGCGGTAGAGTAATAGTAGTCGTCGGCGGTAGCGTAATAGTAGTCGTCGGCGGTAGAGTAAGAGTAGTCGTCGGCGGTACCGTAATAGTAGTCGTCGGCGGTAGCGTAAGAGTAGTCGTCGGCGGTAGCGTAAGAGTAGTCGTCGGCGGTAGAGTAAGAGTAGTCGTCGGCGGTAGCGTAAGAGTAGTCGTCGGCGGTATAGTAAGAGTAGTCGTCGGCGGTAGCGTAAGAGTAGTCGTCGGCGGTAGAGTAAGAGTCGTCGGCGGCGGTAGAGTAAGAGTAGTCGTCGGCGGTAGAGTAAGAGTAGTCGTCGGCGGTAGAGTAAGAGTAGTCGTCGGCGGTAGAGTAAGAGTAGTCGTCGGCGGTAGCGTAAGAGTAGTCGTCGGCGGTATAGTAAGAGTAGTCGTCGGCGGTAGCGTAAGAGTAGTCGTCGGCCGTAGAGTAAGAGTCGTCGGCGGCGGTAGCGTAAGAGTAGTCGTCGGCGGTAGAGTAAGAGTAGTCGTCGGCGGTATAGTAAGAGTAGTCGTCGGCGGTAGCGTAAGAGTAGTCGTCGGCGGTAGAGTAAGAGTCGTCGGCGGCGGTAGAGTAAGAGTAGTCGTCGGCGGTAGAGTAAGAGTAGTCGTCGGCGGTAGAGTAAGAGTAGTCGTCGGCGGTAGCGTAAGAGTAGTCGTCGGCAGTATAGTAAGAGTAGTCGTCGGCGGTAGCGTAAGAGTAGTCGTCGGCGGTAGAGTAAGAGTAGTCGTCGGCGGTAGCGTAATAGTAGTCGTCGGCGGTAGCGTAAGAGTAGTCGTCGGCGGTAGCGTAAGAGTAGTCGTCGGCGGTAGAGTAAGAGTAGTCGTCGGCGGTAGCGTAAGAGTAGTCGTCGGCGGTATAGTAAGAGTAGTCGTCGGCGGTAGCGTAAGAGTAGTCGTCGGCGGTAGCGTAAGAGTAGTCGTCGGCGGTATAGTAAGAGTAGTCGTCGGCGGTGGCGTAAGAGTAGTCGTCGGCGGTAGAGTAATAGTAGTCGTCGGCGGTAGCGTAAGAGTAGTCGTCGGCGGTAGCGTAAGAGTAGTCGTCGGCGGTAGCGTAAGAGTAGTCGTCGGCGGTAGCGTAAGAGTAGTCGTCGGCGGTATAGTAAGAGTAGTCGTCGGCGGTAGCGTAAGAGTAGTCGTCGGCGGTAGCGTAAGAGTAGTCGTCGGCGGTAGAGTAAGAGTCGTCGTCGGCGGTAGCGTAAGAGTAGTCGTCGGCGGTAGAGTAAGAGTAGTCGTCGGCGGTAGAGTAAGAGTAGCGTAAGAGTAAGTGTAAGAGTAGTCGTCGGCGGTAGAGTAAGAGTAGTCGTCGGCGGTAGAGTAAGAGTAGTCGTCGGCGGTAGAGTAATAGTAGTTGTCGGCGGTAGCGTAAGAGTAGTCGTCGGCGGTAGAGTAAGAGTAGTCGTCGGCGGTAGCGTAAGAGTAGTCGTCGGCGGTAGAGTAATAGTAGTCGTCGGCGGTAGCGTAATAGTAGTCGTCGGCGGTAGAGTAAGAGTAGTCGTCGGCGGTACCGTAATAGTAGTCGTCGGCGGTAGCGTAAGAGTAGTCGTCGGCGGTAGCGTAAGAGTAGTCGTCGGCGGTAGAGTAAGAGTAGTCGTCGGCGGTAGCGTAAGAGTAGTCGTCAGCGGTATAGTAAGAGTAGTCGTCGGCGGTAGCGTAAGAGTAGTCGTCGGCGGTAGCGTAAGAGTAGTCGTCGGCGGTAGCGTAAGAGTAGTCGTCGGCGGTATAGTAAGAGTAGTCGTCGGCGGTGGCGTAAGAGTAGTCGTCGGCGGTAGAGTAATAGTAGTCGTCGGCGGTAGCGTAAGAGTAGTCGTCGGCGGTAGCGTAAGAGTAGTCGTCGGCGGTAGCGTAAGAGTAGTCGTCGGCGGTAGCGTAAGAGTAGTCGTCGGCGGTATAGTAAGAGTAGTCGTCGGCGGTAGCGTAAGAGTAGTCGTCGGCGGTAGCGTAAGAGTAGTCGTCGGCGGTAGAGTAAGAGTCGTCGGCGGCGGTAGCGTAAGAGTAGTCGTCGGCGATAGCGTAAGAGTAGTCGTCGGCGATAGCGTAAGAGTAGTCGTCGGCGGTAGAGTAAGAGTAGTCGTCGGCGGTAGAGTAAGAGTAGTCGTCGGCGGTAGAGTAAGAGTAGTCGTCGGCGGTAGAGTAAGAGTAGTCGTCGGCGGTAGCGTAAGAGTAGTCGTCGGCGGTATAGTAAGAGTAGTCGTCGGCGGTATAGTAAGAGTAGTCGTCGGCGGTAGCGTCAGAGTAGTCGTCGGCCGTAGCGTAAGAGTAGTCGTCGGCTGTAGAGTAAGAGTAGTCGTCGGCGGTAGCGTAAGAGTAGTCGTCGGCGGTAGAGTAAGAGTCGTCGGCGGCGGTAGCGTAAGAGTAGTCGTCGGCGGTAGAGTAAGAGTAGTCGTCGGCGGTAGAGTAAGAGTAGCGTAAGAGTAGTCGTCGGCGGTAGAGTAAGTGTAGTCGTCGGCGGTAGAGTAAGAGTAGTCGTCGGCGGTAGAGTAATAGTAGTCGTCGGCGGTAGCGTAATAGTAGTCGTCGGCGGTAGCGTAAGAGTAGTCGTCGGCGGTAGAGTAAGAGTAGTCGTCGGCGGTAGAGTAATAGTAGTCGTCGGCGGTAGCGTAAGAGTAGTCGTCGGCGGTAGCGTAAGAGTAGTCGTCGGCGGTAGCGTAAGAGTAGTCGGTAGAGTAATAGTAGTCGTCGGCGGTAGCGTAAGAGTAGTCGTCGGCGGTAGAGTAAGAGTAGTCGTCGGCGGTAGCGTAATAGTAGTCGTCGGCGGTAGCGTAAGAGTAGTCGTCGGCGGTAGCGTAAGAGTAGTCGTCGGCGGTAGCGTAAGAGTAGTCGTCGGCCGTAGAGTAAGAGTCGTCGGCGGCGGTAGCGTAAGAGTAGTCGTCGGCGGTAGAGTAAGAGTAGTCGTCGGCGGTAGAGTAAGAGTAGCGTAAGAGTAGTCGTCGGCGGTAGAGTAAGTGTAAGAGTAGTCGTCGGCGGTAGAGTAAGAGTAGTCGTCGGCGGTAGAGTAATAGTAGTTGTCGGCGGTAGCGTAAGAGTAGTCGTCGGCGGTAGCGTAAGAGTAGTCGTCGGCGGTAGAGTAAGAGTAGTCGTCGGCGGTAGAGTAATAGTAGTCGTCGGCGGTAGCGTAAGAGTAGTCGTCGGCGGTAGCGTAAGAGTAGTCGTCGGCGGTAGAGTAATAGTAGTCGTCGGCGGTAGCGTAAGAGTAGTCGTCGGCGGTAGAGTAAGAGTAGTCGTCGGCGGTAGCGTAATAGTAGTCGTCGGCGGTAGCGTAAGAGTAGTCGTCGGCGGTAGCGTAAGAGTAGTCGTCGGCGGTAGAGTAAGAGTAGTCGTCGGCGGTAGCGTAAGAGTAGTCGTCGGCGGTATAGTAAGAGTAGTCGTCGGCGGTAGCGTAAGAGTAGTCGTCGGCGGTAGCGTAAGAGTAGTCGTCGGCGGTATAGTAAGAGTAGTCGTCGGCGGTGGCGTAAGAGTAGTCGTCGGCGGTAGAGTAATAGTAGTCGTCGGCGGTAGCGTAAGAGTAGTCGTCGGCGGTAGCGTAAGAGTAGTCGTCGGCGGTAGCGTAAGAGTAGTCGTCGGCGGTAGCGTAAGAGTAGTCGTCGGCGGTATAGTAAGAGTAGTCGTCGGCGGTAGCGTAAGAGTAGTCGTCGGCGGTAGCGTAAGAGTAGTCGTCGGCGGTAGAGTAAGAGTCGTCGGCGGCGGTAGCGTAAGAGTAGTCGTCGGCGATAGCGTAAGAGTAGTCGTCGGCGGTAGAGTAAGAGTAGTCGTCGGCGGTAGAGTAAGAGTAGTCGTCGGCGGTAGAGTAAGAGTAGTCGTCGGCGGTAGAGTAAGAGTAGTCGTCGGCGGTAGCGTAAGAGTAGTTGTCGGCGGTATAGTAAGAGTAGTCGTCGGCGGTAGCGTAAGAGTAGTCGTCGGCCGTAGCGTAAGAGTAGTCGTCGGCCGTAGCGTAAGAGTAGTCGTCGGCTGTAGAGTAAGAGTAGTCGTCGGCGGTAGCGTAAGAGTAGTCGTCGGCGGTAAAGTAAGAGTCGTCGGCGGCGGTAGCGTAAGAGTAGTCGTCGGCGGTAGAGTAAGAGTAGTCGTCGGCGGTAGAGTAAGAGTAGCGTAAGAGTAGTCGTCGGCGGTAGAGTAAGTGTAAGAGTAGTCGTCGGTGGTAGCGTAAGAGTAGTCGTCGGCGGTAGAGTAAGAGTAGTCGTCGGCGGTAGAGTAATAGTAGTCGTCGGCGGTAGAGTAATAGTAGTTGTCGGCGGTAGCGTAAGAGTAGTCGTCGGCGGTAGAGTAAGAGTAGTCGTCGGCGGTAGAGTAATAGTAGTCGTCGGCGGTAGCGTAAGAGTAGTCGTCGGCGGTAGCGTAAGAGTAGTCGTCGGCGGTAGCGTAAGAGTAGTCGTCGGCGGTAGCGTAAGAGTAGTCGTCGGCGGTAGCGTAAGAGTAGTCGTCGGCGGTATAGTAAGAGTAGTCGTCGGCGGTGGCGTAAGAGTAGTCGTCGGCGGTAGCGTAAGAGTAGTCGTCGGCGGTAGAGTAATAGTAGTCGTCGGCGGTAGCGTAAGAGTAGTCGTCGGCGGTAGCGTAAGAGTAGTCGTCGGCGGTAGCGTAAGAGTAGTCGTCGGCGGTAGCGTAAGAGTAGTCGTCGGCGGTATAGTAAGAGTAGTCGTCGGCGGTAGCGTAAGAGTAGTCGTCGGCGGTAGAGTAAGAGTCGTCGGCGGCGGTAGAGTAAGAGTAGTCGTCGGCGGTAGAGTAAGAGTAGTCGTCGGCGGTAGAGTAAGAGTAGTCGTCGGCGGTAGCGTAAGAGTAGTCGTCGGCAGTATAGTAAGAGTAGTCGTCGGCGGTAGCGTAAGAGTAGTCGTCGGCGGTAGCGTAAGAGTAGTCGTCGGCGGTAGCGTAAGAGTAGTCGTCGGCCGTAGAGTAAGAGTCGTCGGCGGCGGTAGCGTAAGAGTAGTCGTCGGCGGTAGAGTAAGAGTAGTCGTCGGCGGTAGAGTAAGAGTAGCGTAAGAGTAAGTGTAAGAGTAGTCGTCGGCGGTAGAGTAAGAGTAGTCGTCGGCGGTAGAGTAAGAGTAGTCGTCGGCGGTAGAGTAATAGTAGTTGTCGGCGGTAGCGTAAGAGTAGTCGTCGGCGGTAGAGTAAGAGTAGTCGTCGGCGGTAGCGTAAGAGTAGTCGTCGGCGGTAGAGTAATAGTAGTCGTCGGCGGTAGCGTAATAGTAGTCGTCGGCGGTAGAGTAAGAGTAGTCGTCGGCGGTACCGTAATAGTAGTCGTCGGCGGTAGCGTAAGAGTAGTCGTCGGCGGTAGCGTAAGAGTAGTCGTCGGCGGTAGAGTAAGAGTAGTCGTCGGCGGTAGCGTAAGAGTAGTCGTCGGCGGTATAGTAAGAGTAGTCGTCGGCGGTAGCGTAAGAGTAGTCGTCGGCGGTAGCGTAAGAGTAGTCGTCGGCGGTAGCGTAAGAGTAGTCGTCGGCGGTATAGTAAGAGTAGTCGTCGGCGGTGGCGTAAGAGTAGTCGTCGGCGGTAGAGTAATAGTAGTCGTCGGCGGTAGCGTAAGAGTAGTCGTCGGCGGTAGCGTAAGAGTAGTCGTCGGCGGTAGCGTAAGAGTAGTCGTCGGCGGTAGCGTAAGAGTAGTCGTCGGCGGTATAGTAAGAGTAGTCGTCGGCGGTAGCGTAAGAGTAGTCGTCGGCGGTAGCGTAAGAGTAGTCGTCGGCGGTAGAGTAAGAGTCGTCGGCGGCGGTAGCGTAAGAGTAGTCGTCGGCGATAGCGTAAGAGTAGTCGTCGGCGATAGCGTAAGAGTAGTCGTCGGCGGTAGAGTAAGAGTAGTCGTCGGCGGTAGAGTAAGAGTAGTCGTCGGCGGTAGAGTAAGAGTAGTCGTCGGCGGTAGAGTAAGAGTAGTCGTCGGCGGTAGCGTAAGAGTAGTCGTCGGCGGTATAGTAAGAGTAGTCGTCGGCGGTATAGTAAGAGTAGTCGTCGGCGGTAGCGTCAGAGTAGTCGTCGGCCGTAGCGTAAGAGTAGTCGTCGGCTGTAGAGTAAGAGTAGTCGTCGGCGGTAGCGTAAGAGTAGTCGTCGGCGGTAGAGTAAGAGTCGTCGGCGGCGGTAGCGTAAGAGTAGTCGTCGGCGGTAGAGTAAGAGTAGTCGTCGGCGGTAGAGTAAGAGTAGCGTAAGAGTAGTCGTCGGCGGTAGAGTAAGTGTAGTCGTCGGCGGTAGAGTAAGAGTAGTCGTCGGCGGTAGAGTAATAGTAGTCGTCGGCGGTAGCGTAATAGTAGTCGTCGGCGGTAGCGTAAGAGTAGTCGTCGGCGGTAGAGTAAGAGTAGTCGTCGGCGGTAGAGTAATAGTAGTCGTCGGCGGTAGCGTAAGAGTAGTCGTCGGCGGTAGCGTAAGAGTAGTCGTCGGCGGTGGCGTAAGAGTAGTCGTCGGCGGTAGAGTAAGAGTAGTCGTCGGCGGTAGAGTAAGAGTAGTCGTCGGCGGTAGAGTAAGAGTAGCGTAAGAGTAGTCGTCGGCGGTAGAGTAAGTGTAGTCGTCGGCGGTAGAGTAAGAGTAGTCGTCGGCGGTAGAGTAAGAGTAGTCGTCGGCGGTAGAGTAATAGTAGTTGTCGGCGGTAGCGTAAGAGTAGTCGTCGGCGGTAGCGTAAGAGTAGTCGTCGGCGGTAGCGTAAGAGTAGTCGTCGGCGGTAGAGTAAGAGTAGTCGTCGGCGGTAGAGTAAGAGTCGTCGGCGGCGGTAGCGTAAGAGTAGTCGTCGGCGATAGCGTAAGAGTAGTCGTCGGCGGTAGAGTAAGAGTAGTCGTCGGCGGTAGAGTAAGAGTAGTCGTCGGCGGTAGAGTAAGAGTAGTCGTCGGCGGTAGAGTAAGAGTAGTCGTCGGCAAGCGTAAGAGTAGTCGTCGGCGGTATAGTAAGAGTAGTCGTCGGCGGTAGCGTAAGAGTAGTCGTCGGCCGTAGCGTAAGAGTAGTCGTCGGCCGTAGCGTAAGAGTAGTCGTCGGCTGTAGAGTAAGAGTAGTCGTCGGCGGTAGCGTAAGAGTAGTCGTCGGCGGTAGAGTAAGAGTCGTCGGCGGCGGTAGCGTAAGAGTAGTCGTCGGCGGTAGAGTAAGAGTAGTCGTCGGCGGTAGAGTAAGAGTAGTCGTCGGCGGTAGAGTAAGAGTAGTCGTCGGCGGTGGAGTAAGAGTAGTCGTCGGCGGTGGCGTAAGAGTAGTCGTCGGCGGTGGCGTAAGAGTAGTCGTCGGCGGTGGCGTAAGAGTAGTCGTCGGCGGTGGCGTAAGAGTAGTCGTCGGCGGTGGCGTAAGAGTAGTCGTCGGCGGTGGCGTAAGAGTAGTCGTCGGCGGTGGCGTAAGAGTAGTCGTCGGCGGTGGCGTAAGAGTAGTCGTCGGCGGTAGCATAAGAGTAGTCGTCGGCGGTATAGTAAGAGTAGTCGTCGGCGGTAGCGTAAGAGTAGTCGTCGGCGGTAGCATAAGAGTAGTCGTCGGCGATAGCATGAGAGTAGTCGTCGGCGGTATAGTAAGAGTAGTCGTCGGCGGTAGCGTAAGAGTAGTCGTCGGCGGTAGAGTAAGAGTAGTCGTCGACGGTAGCGTAAGAGTAGTCGTCGGCGGTAGCGTAAGAGTAGTCGTCGGCGGTAGCGTAAGAGTAGTCGTCGGCGGTAGCGTAAGAGTAGTCGTCGGCGGTAGAGTAATAGTAGTCGTCGGCGGTAGCGTAAGAGTAGTCGTCGGCGGTAGCGTAAGAGTAGTCGTCGGCGGTAGCGTAAGAGTAGTCGTCGGCGGTATAGTAAGAGTAGTCGTCGGCGGTAGCGTAAGAGTAGTCGTCGGCGGTAGCGTAAGAGTAGTCGTCGGCGGTAGAGTAAGAGTAGTCGTCGGCGGTAGAGTAAGAGTAGTCGTCGGCGGTAGAGTAAGAGTAGCGTAAGAGTAGTCGTCGGCGGTAGAGTAAGTGTAGTCGTCGGCGGTAGAGTAAGAGTAGTCGTCGGCGGTAGAGTAAGAGTAGTCGTCGGCGGTAGAGTAAGAGTAGTCGTCGGCGGTAGAGTAATAGTAGTTGTCGGCGGTAGCGTAAGAGTAGTCGTCGGCGGTAGAGTAAGAGTAGTCGTCGGCGGTAGAGTAATAGTAGTCGTCGGCGGTAGCGTAAGAGTAGTCGTCGGCGGTAGCGTAAGAGTAGTCGTCGGCGGTAGAGTAATAGTAGTCGTCGGCGGTAGCGTAAGAGTAGTCGTCGAAGTAGAGTAAGAGTAGTCGTCGGCGGTAGAGTAAGAGTAGTCGTCGGCGGTAGCGTAAGAGTAGTCGTCGGCGGTAGCGTAAGAGTAGCGTAAGAGTAGTCGTCGGCGGTAGAGTAAGTGTAGTCGTCGGCGGTAGAGTAAGAGTAGTCGTCGGCGGTAGAGTAAGAGTAGTCGTCGGCGGTAGAGTAAGAGTAGTCGTCGGCGGTAGAGTAATAGTAGTTGTCGGCGGTAGCGTAAGAGTAGTCGTCGGCGGTAGAGTAAGAGTAGTCGTCGGCGGTAGAGTAATAGTAGTCGTCGGCGGTAGCGTAAGAGTAGTCGTCGGCGGTAGCGTAAGAGTAGTCGTCGGCGGTAGAGTAATAGTAGTCGTCGGCGGTAGCGTAAGAGTAGTCGTCGAAGTAGAGTAAGAGTAGTCGTCGGCGGTAGAGTAAGAGTAGTCGTCGGCGGTAGCGTAAGAGTAGTCGTCGGCGGTAGCGTAAGAGTAGTCGTCGGCGGTAGAGTAAGAGTAGTCGTCGGCGGTAGAGTAAGAGTAGTCGTCGGCGGTAGCGTAAGAGTAGTCGTCGGCGGTAGAGTAAGAGTAGTCGTCGGCGGTAGAGTAAGAGTAGTCGTCGGCGGTAGAGTAAGAGTAGTCGTCGGCGGTAGAGTAAGAGTAGTCGTCGGCGGTAGAGTAATAGGAGTCGTCGGCAGGAGAGTAAGAGTAGTCGTCGGCGGTAGAGTAAGAGTAGTCGTCGGCGGTAGAGTAAGAGTAGTCGTCGGCGGTAGCATAAGAGTAGTCGTCGGCGGTATAGTAAGAGTAGTCGTCGGCGGTAGCGTAAGAGTAGTCGTCGGCGGTAGCATAAGAGTAGTCGTCGGCGGTAGCATGAGAGTAGTCGTCGGCGGTATAGTAAGAGTAGTCGTCGGCGGTAGCGTAAGAGTAGTCGTCGGCGGTAGAGTAAGAGTAGTCGTCGACGGTAGCGTAAGAGTAGTCGTCGGCGGTAGCGTAAGAGTAGTCGTCGGCGGTAGCGTAAGAGTAGTCGTCGGCGGTAGCGTAAGAGTAGTCGTCGGCGGTAGAGTAAGAGTAGTCGTCGGCGGTAGCGTAAGAGTAGTCGTCGGCGGTAGCGTAAGAGTAGTCGTCGGCGGTAGCGTAAGAGTAGTCGTCGGCGGTATAGTAAGAGTAGTCGTCGGCGGTAGCGTAAGAGTAGTCGTCGGCGGTAGAGTAAGAGTCGTCGGCGGCGGTATAGTAAGAGTAGTCGTCGGCGATAGCGTAAGAGTAGTCGTCGGCGGTAGCGTAAGAGTAGTCGTCGGCGGTAGAGTAAGAGTAGTTGTCGGCGGTAGAGTAAGAGTAGCGTAAGAGTAGTCGTCGGCGGTAGAGTAAGTGTAGTCGTCGGCGGTAGAGTAAGAGTAGTCGTCGGCGGTAGAGTAAGAGTAGTCGTCGGCGGTAGAGTAAGAGTAGTCGTCGGCGGTAGAGTAATAGTAGTTGTCGGCGGTAGCGTAAGAGTAGTCGTCGGCGGTAGAGTAAGAGTAGTCGTCGGCGGTAGAGTAATAGTAGTCGTCGGCGGTAGCGTAAGAGTAGTCGTCGGCGGTAGCGTAAGAGTAGTCGTCGGCGGTAGAGTAATAGTAGTCGTCGGCGGTAGCGTAAGAGTAGTCGTCGAAGTAGAGTAAGAGTAGTCGTCGGCGGTAGAGTAAGAGTAGTCGTCGGCGGTAGCGTAAGAGTAGTCGTCGGCGGTAGCGTAAGAGTAGTCGTCGGCGGTAGCGTAAGAGTAGTCGTCGGCGGTAGCGTAAGAGTAGTCGTCGGCGGTAGAGTAATAGTAGTCGTCGGCGGTAGCGTAAGAGTAGTCGTCGGCGGTAGCGTAAGAGTAGTCGTCGGCGGTAGCGTAAGAGTAGTCGTCGGCGGTAGCGTAAGAGTAGTCGTCGGCGGTATAGTAAGAGTAGTCGTCGGCGGTAGCGTAAGAGTAGTCGTCGGCGGTAGAGTAAGAGTCGTCGGCGGCGGTATAGTAAGAGTAGTCGTCGGCGATAGCGTAAGAGTAGTCGTCGGCGGTAGCGTAAGAGTAGTCGTCGGCGGTAGCGTAAGAGTAGTCGTCGGCGGTAGAGTAAGAGTAGTCGTCGGCGGTAGAGTAAGAGTAGTCGTCGGCGGTAGAGTAAGAGTAGTCGTCGGCGGTAGCGTAAGAGTAGTCGTCGGCGGTATAGTAAGAGTAGTCGTCGGCGGTATAGTAAGAGTAGTCGTCGGCGGTATAGTAAGAGTAGTCGTCGGCGGTATAGTAAGAGTAGTCGTCGGCGGTAGCGTAAGAGTAGTCGTCGGCCGTAGCGTAAGAGTAGTCGTCGGCTGTAGAGTAAGAGTAGTCGTCGGCGGTAGCGTAAGAGTAGTCGTCGGCGGTAGAGTAAGAGTCGTCGGCGGCGGTAGCGTAAGAGTAGTCGTCGGCGGTAGAGTAAGAGTAGTCGTCGGCGGTAGAGTAAGAGTAGCGTAAGAGTAGTCGTCGGCGGTAGAGTAAGTGTAGTCGTCGGCGGTAGAGTAAGAGTAGTCGTCGGCGGTAGAGTAAGAGTAGTCGTCGGCGGTAGAGTAATAGTAGTTGTCGGCGGTAGCGTAAGAGTAGTCGTCGGCGGTAGAGTAAGAGTAGTCGTCGGCGGTAGAGTAATAGTAGTCGTCGGCGGTAGCGTAAGAGTAGTCGTCGGCGGTAGCGTAAGAGTAGTCGTCGGCGGTAGAGTAATAGTAGTCGTCGGCGGTAGCGTAAGAGTAGTCGTCGAAGTAGAGTAAGAGTAGTCGTCGGCGGTAGAGTAAGAGTAGTCGTCGGCGGTAGCGTAAGAGTAGTCGTCGGCGGTAGCGTAAGAGTAGTCGTCGGCGGTAGAGTAAGAGTAGTCGTCGGCGGTAGAGTAAGAGTAGTCGTCGGCGGTAGCGTAAGAGTAGTCGTCGGCGGTAGCGTAAGAGTAGTCGTCGGCGGTATAGTAAGAGTAGTCGTCGGCGGTGGCGTAAGAGTAGTCGTCGGCGGTAGCGTAAGAGTAGTCGTCGGCGGTAGAGTAATAGTAGTCGTCGGCGGTAGCGTAAGAGTAGTCGTCGGCGGTAGCGTAAGAGTAGTCGTCGGCGGTAGCGTAAGAGTAGTCGTCGGCGGTAGCGTAAGAGTAGTCGTCGGCGGTAGCGTAAGAGTAGTCGTCGGCGGTATAGTAAGAGTAGTCGTCGGCGGTAGCGTAAGAGTAGTCGTCGGCGGTAGAGTAAGAGTCGTCGGCGGCGGTAGAGTAAGAGTAGTCGTCGGCGGTAGAGTAAGAGTAGTCGTCGGCGGTAGAGTAAGAGTAGTCGTCGGCGGTAGCGTAAGAGTAGTCGTCGGCAGTATAGTAAGAGTAGTCGTCGGCGGTAGCGTAAGAGTAGTCGTCGGCGGTAGCGTAAGAGTAGTCGTCGGCGGTAGCGTAAGAGTAGTCGTCGGCCGTAGAGTAAGAGTCGTCGGCGGCGGTAGCGTAAGAGTAGTCGTCGGCGGTAGAGTAAGAGTAGTCGTCGGCGGTAGAGTAAGAGTAGCGTAAGAGTAAGTGTAAGAGTAGTCGTCGGCGGTAGAGTAAGAGTAGTCGTCAACGGTAGAGTAAGAGTAGTCGTCGGCGGTAGAGTAATAGTAGTTGTCGGCGGTAGCGTAAGAGTAGTCGTCGGCGGTAGAGTAAGAGTAGTCGTCGGCGGTAGAGTAATAGTAGTCGTCGGCGGTAGCGTAAGAGTAGTCGTCGGCGGTAGCGTAAGAGTAGTCGTCGGCGGTAGAGTAATAGTAGTCGTCGGCGGTAGCGTAAGAGTAGTCGTCGGCGGTAGAGTAAGAGTAGTCGTCGGCGGTAGCGTAATAGTAGTCGTCGGCGGTAGCGTAAGAGTAGTCGTCGGCGGTAGCGTAAGAGTAGTCGTCGGCGGTAGCGTAAGAGTAGTCGTCGGCGATAGCGTAAGAGTAGTCGTCGGCGGTAGAGTAAGAGTAGTCGTCGGCGGTAGAGTAAGAGTAGTCGTCGGCGGTAGAGTAAGAGTAGTCGTCGGCGGTAGAGTAAGAGTAGTCGTCGGCGGTAACGTAAGAGTAGTCGTCGGCGGTATAGTAAGAGTAGTCGTCGGCGGTAGCGTCAGAGTAGTCGTCGGCCGTAGCGTAAGAGTAGTCGTCGGCTGTAGAGTAAGAGTAGTCGTCGGCGGTAGCGTAAGAGTAGTCGTCGGCGGTAGAGTAAGAGTCGTCGGCGGCGGTAGCGTAAGAGTAGTCGTCGGCGGTAGAGTAAGAGTAGCGTAAGAGTAGTCGTCGGCGGTAGAGTAAGTGTAGTCGTCGGCGGTAGAGTAAGAGTAGTCGTCGGCGGTAGAGTAATAGTAGTCGTCGGCGGTAGCGTAATAGTAGTCGTCGGCGGTAGCGTAAGAGTAGTCGTCGGCGGTAGAGTAAGAGTAGTCGTCGGCGGTAGAGTAATAGTAGTCGTCGGCGGTAGCGTAAGAGTAGTCGTCGGCGGTAGCGTAAGAGTAGTCGGTAGAGTAATAGTAGTCGTCGGCGGTAGCGTAAGAGTAGTCGTCGGCGGTAGCGTAAGAGTAGTCGTCGGCGGTAGCGTAAGAGTAGTCGTCGGCGGTAGCGTAAGAGTAGTCGTCGGCGGTATAGTAAGAGTAGTCGTCGGCGGTAGCGTAAGAGTAGTCGTCGGCGGTAGAGTAAGAGTAGTCGTCGGCGGTAGAGTAATAGTAGTCGTCGGCGGTAGCGTAAGAGTAGTCGTCGGCGGTAGCGTAAGAGTAGTCGTCGGCGGTAGAGTAATAGTAGTCGTCGGCGGTAGCGTAAGAGTAGTCGTCGAAGTAGAGTAAGAGTAGTCGTCGGCGGTAGAGTAATAGTAGTCGTCGGCGGTAGCGTAAGAGTAGTCGTCGGCGGTAGCGTAAGAGTAGTCGTCGGCGGTAGAGTAAGAGTAGTCGTCGGCGGTAGAGTAAGAGTAGTCGTCGGCGGTAGAGTAAGAGTAGTCGTCGACGGTAGCGTAAGAGTAGTCGTCGGCGGTAGCGTAAGAGTAGTCGTCGGCGGTAGCGTAAGAGTAGTCGTCGGCGGTAGCGTAAGAGTAGTCGTCGGCGGTAGAGTAAGAGTAGTCGTCGGCGGTAGAGTAAGAGTAGCGTAAGAGTAAGTGTAAGAGTAGTCGTCGGCGGTAGAGTAAGAGTAGTCGTCGGCGGTAGAGTAAGAGTAGTCGTCGGCGGTAGAGTAATAGTAGTTGTCGGCGGTAGCGTAAGAGTAGTCGTCGGCGGTAGAGTAAGAGTAGTCGTCGGCGGTAGAGTAATAGTAGTCGTCGGCGGTAGCGTAAGAGTAGTCGTCGGCGGTAGCGTAAGAGTAGTCGTCGGCGGTAGAGTAATAGTAGTCGTCGGCGGTAGCGTAAGAGTAGTCGTCGGCGGTAGAGTAAGAGTAGTCGTCGGCGGTAGCGTAATAGTAGTCGTCGGCGGTAGCGTAAGAGTAGTCGTCGGCGGTAGCGTAAGAGTAGTCGTCGGCGGTAGAGTAAGAGTAGTCGTCGGCGGTAGCGTAAGAGTAGTCGTCGGCGGTATAGTAAGAGTAGTCGTCGGCGGTAGCGTAAGAGTAGTCGTCGGCGGTAGAGTAAGAGTCGTCGGCGGCGGTAGCGTAAGAGTAGTCGTCGGCGATAGCGTAAGAGTAGTCGTCGGCGATAGCGTAAGAGTAGTCGTCGGCGGTAGAGTAAGAGTAGTCGTCGGCGGTAGAGTAAGAGTAGTCGTCGGCGGTAGAGTAAGAGTAGTCGTCGGCGGTAGAGTAAGAGTAGTCGTCGGCGGTAACGTAAGAGTAGTCGTCGGCGGTATAGTAAGAGTAGTCGTCGGCGGTAGCGTCAGAGTAGTCGTCGGCCGTAGCGTAAGAGTAGTCGTCGGCTGTAGAGTAAGAGTAGTCGTCGGCGGTAGCGTAAGAGTAGTCGTCGGCGGTAGAGTAAGAGTCGTCGGCGGCGGTAGCGTAAGAGTAGTCGTCGGCGGTAGAGTAAGAGTAGCGTAAGAGTAGTCGTCGGCGGTAGAGTAAGTGTAGTCGTCGGCGGTAGAGTAAGAGTAGTCGTCGGCGGTAGAGTAATAGTAGTCGTCGGCGGTAGCGTAATAGTAGTCGTCGGCGGTAGCGTAAGAGTAGTCGTCGGCGGTAGAGTAAGAGTAGTCGTCGGCGGTAGAGTAATAGTAGTCGTCGGCGGTAGCGTAAGAGTAGTCGTCGGCGGTAGCGTAAGAGTAGTCGGTAGAGTAATAGTAGTCGTCGGCGGTAGCGTAAGAGTAGTCGTCGGCGGTAGCGTAAGAGTAGTCGTCGGCGGTAGCGTAAGAGTAGTCGTCGGCGGTAGCGTAAGAGTAGTCGTCGGCGGTATAGTAAGAGTAGTCGTCGGCGGTAGCGTAAGAGTAGTCGTCGGCGGTAGAGTAATAGTAGTCGTCGGCGGTAGCGTAAGAGTAGTCGTCGGCGGTAGCGTAAGAGTAGTCGTCGGCGGTAGAGTAATAGTAGTCGTCGGCGGTAGCGTAAGAGTAGTCGTCGAAGTAGAGTAAGAGTAGTCGTCGGCGGTAGAGTAATAGTAGTCGTCGGCGGTAGCGTAAGAGTAGTCGTCGGCGGTAGCGTAAGAGTAGTCGTCGGCGGTAGAGTAAGAGTAGTCGTCGGCGGTAGAGTAAGAGTAGTCGTCGGCGGTAGAGTAAGAGTAGTCGTCGACGGTAGCGTAAGAGTAGTCGTCGGCGGTAGCGTAAGAGTAGTCGTCGGCGGTAGCGTAAGAGTAGTCGTCGGCGGTAGCGTAAGAGTAGTCGTCGGCGGTATAGTAAGAGTAGTCGTCGGCGGTGGCGTAAGAGTAGTCGTCGGCGGTAGCGTAAGAGTAGTCGTCGGCGGTAGAGTAATAGTAGTCGTCGGCGGTAGCGTAAGAGTGGTCGTCGGCGGTAGCGTAAGAGTAGTCGTCGGCGGTAGCGTAAGAGTAGTCGTCGGCGGTATAGTAAGAGTAGTCGTCGGCGGTAGCGTAAGAGTAGTCGTCGGCGGTAGAGTAAGAGTCGTCGGCGGCGGTAGAGTAAGAGTAGTCGTCGGCGGTAGAGTAAGAGTAGTCGTCGGCGGTAGAGTAAGAGTAGTCGTCGGCGGTAGCGTAAGAGTAGTCGTCGGCGGTATAGTAAGAGTAGTCGTCGGCGGTAGCGTAAGAGTAGTCGTCGGCGGTAGCGTAAGAGTAGTCGTCGGCGGTAGCGTAAGAGTAGTCGTCGGCCGTAGAGTAAGAGTCGTCGGCGGCGGTAGCGTAAGAGTAGTCGTCGGCGGTAGAGTAAGAGTAGTCGTCGGCGGTAGAGTAAGAGTAGCGTAAGAGTAGTCGTCGGCGGTAGAGTAAGTGTAAGAGTAGTCGTCGGCGGTATAGTAAGAGTAGTCGTCGGCGGTAGCGTAAGAGTAGTCGTCGGCCGTAGCGTAAGAGTAGTCGTCGGCTGTAGAGTAAGAGTAGTCGTCGGCGGTAGCGTAAGAGTAGTCGTCGGCGGTAGAGTAAGAGTCGTCGGCGGCGGTAGCGTAAGAGTAGTCGTCGGCGGTAGAGTAAGAGTAGTCGTCGGCGGTAGAGTAAGAGTAGCGTAAGAGTAGTCGTCGGCGGTAGAGTAAGTGTAGTCGTCGGCGGTAGAGTAAGAGTAGTCGTCGGCGGTAGAGTAAGAGTAGTCGTCGGCGGTAGAGTAATAGTAGTTGTCGGCGGTAGCGTAAGAGTAGTCGTCGGCGGTAGAGTAAGAGTAGTCGTCGGCGGTAGAGTAATAGTAGTCGTCGGCGGTAGCGTAAGAGTAGTCGTCGGCGGTAGCGTAAGAGTAGTCGTCGGCGGTAGAGTAATAGTAGTCGTCGGCGGTAGCGTAAGAGTAGTCGTCGAAGTAGAGTAAGAGTAGTCGTCGGCGGTAGAGTAAGAGTAGTCGTCGGCGGTAGCGTAAGAGTAGTCGTCGGCGGTAGCGTAAGAGTAGTCGTCGGCGGTAGAGTAAGAGTAGTCGTCGGCGGTAGAGTAAGAGTAGTCGTCGGCGGTAGCGTAAGAGTAGTCGTCGGCGGTAGCGTAAGAGTAGTCGTCGGCGGTATAGTAAGAGTAGTCGTCGGCGGTGGCGTAAGAGTAGTCGTCGGCGGTAGCGTAAGAGTAGTCGTCGGCGGTAGAGTAATAGTAGTCGTCGGCGGTAGCGTAAGAGTAGTCGTCGGCGGTAGCGTAAGAGTAGTCGTCGGCGGTAGCGTAAGAGTAGTCGTCGGCGGTAGCGTAAGAGTAGTCGTCGGCGGTATAGTAAGAGTAGTCGTCGGCGGTAGCGTAAGAGTAGTCGTCGGCGGTAGAGTAAGAGTCGTCGGCGGCGGTAGAGTAAGAGTAGTCGTCGGCGGTAGAGTAAGAGTAGTCGTCGGCGGTAGAGTAAGAGTAGTCGTCGGCGGTAGCGTAAGAGTAGTCGTCGGCAGTATAGTAAGAGTAGTCGTCGGCGGTAGCGTAAGAGTAGTCGTCGGCGGTAGCGTAAGAGTAGTCGTCGGCGGTAGCGTAAGAGTAGTCGTCGGCCGTAGAGTAAGAGTCGTCGGCGGCGGTAGCGTAAGAGTAGTCGTCGGCGGTAGAGTAAGAGTAGTCGTCGGCGGTAGAGTAAGAGTAGCGTAAGAGTAAGTGTAAGAGTAGTCGTCGGCGGTAGAGTAAGAGTAGTCGTCGGCGGTAGAGTAAGAGTAGTCGTCGGCGGTAGAGTAATAGTAGTTGTCGGCGGTAGCGTAAGAGTAGTCGTCGGCGGTAGAGTAAGAGTAGTCGTCGGCGGTAGAGTAATAGTAGTCGTCGGCGGTAGCGTAAGAGTAGTCGTCGGCGGTAGCGTAAGAGTAGTCGTCGGCGGTAGAGTAATAGTAGTCGTCGGCGGTAGCGTAAGAGTAGTCGTCGGCGGTAGAGTAAGAGTAGTCGTCGGCGGTAGCGTAATAGTAGTCGTCGGCGGTAGCGTAAGAGTAGTCGTCGGCGGTAGCGTAAGAGTAGTCGTCGGCGGTAGAGTAAGAGTAGTCGTCGGCGGTAGCGTAAGAGTAGTCGTCGGCGGTATAGTAAGAGTAGTCGTCGGCGGTAGCGTAAGAGTAGTCGTCGGCGGTAGCGTAAGAGTAGTCGTCGGCGGTATAGTAAGAGTAGTCGTCGGCGGTGGCGTAAGAGTAGTCGTCGGCGGTAGCGTAAGAGTAGTCGTCGGCGGTAGAGTAATAGTAGTCGTCGGCGGTAGCGTAAGAGTAGTCGTCGGCGGTAGCGTAAGAGTAGTCGTCGGCGGTAGCGTAAGAGTAGTCGTCGGCGGTATAGTAAGAGTAGTCGTCGGCGGTAGCGTAAGAGTAGTCGTCGGCGGTAGCGTAAGAGTAGTCGTCGGCGGTAGAGTAAGAGTCGTCGGCGGCGGTAGCGTAAGAGTAGTCGTCGGCGATAGCGTAAGAGTAGTCGTCGGCGATAGCGTAAGAGTAGTCGTCGGCGGTAGAGTAAGAGTAGTCGTCGGCGGTAGAGTAAGAGTAGTCGTCGGCGGTAGAGTAAGAGTAGTCGTCGGCGGTAGAGTAAGAGTAGTCGTCGGCGGTAACGTAAGAGTAGTCGTCGGCGGTATAGTAAGAGTAGTCGTCGGCGGTAGCGTCAGAGTAGTCGTCGGCCGTAGCGTAAGAGTAGTCGTCGGCGGTAGAGTAAGAGTCGTCGGCGGCGGTAGAGTAAGAGTAGTCGTCGGCGGTAGAGTAAGAGTAGTCGTCGGCGGTAGAGTAAGAGTAGTCGTCGGCGGTAGCGTAAGAGTAGTCGTCGGCGGTATAGTAAGAGTAGTCGTCGGCGGTAGCGTAAGAGTAGTCGTCGGCGGTAGCGTAAGAGTAGTCGTCGGCGGTAGCGTAAGAGTAGTCGTCGGCCGTAGAGTAAGAGTCGTCGGCGGCGGTAGCGTAAGAGTAGTCGTCGGCGGTAGAGTAAGAGTAGTCGTCGGCGGTAGAGTAAGAGTAGCGTAAGAGTAGTCGTCGGCGGTAGAGTAAGTGTAAGAGTAGTCGTCGGCGGTATAGTAAGAGTAGTCGTCGGCGGTAGCGTAAGAGTAGTCGTCGGCCGTAGCGTAAGAGTAGTCGTCGGCTGTAGAGTAAGAGTAGTCGTCGGCGGTAGCGTAAGAGTAGTCGTCGGCGGTAGAGTAAGAGTCGTCGGCGGCGGTAGCGTAAGAGTAGTCGTCGGCGGTAGAGTAAGAGTAGTCGTCGGCGGTAGAGTAAGAGTAGCGTAAGAGTAGTCGTCGGCGGTAGAGTAAGTGTAGTCGTCGGCGGTAGAGTAAGAGTAGTCGTCGGCGGTAGAGTAAGAGTAGTCGTCGGCGGTAGAGTAATAGTAGTTGTCGGCGGTAGCGTAAGAGTAGTCGTCGGCGGTAGAGTAAGAGTAGTCGTCGGCGGTAGAGTAATAGTAGTCGTCGGCGGTAGCGTAAGAGTAGTCGTCGGCGGTAGCGTAAGAGTAGTCGTCGGCGGTAGAGTAATAGTAGTCGTCGGCGGTAGCGTAAGAGTAGTCGTCGAAGTAGAGTAAGAGTAGTCGTCGGCGGTAGAGTAAGAGTAGTCGTCGGCGGTAGCGTAAGAGTAGTCGTCGGCGGTAGCGTAAGAGTAGTCGTCGGCGGTAGAGTAAGAGTAGTCGTCGGCGGTAGAGTAAGAGTAGTCGTCGGCGGTAGCGTAAGAGTAGTCGTCGGCGGTAGCGTAAGAGTAGTCGTCGGCGGTATAGTAAGAGTAGTCGTCGGCGGTGGCGTAAGAGTAGTCGTCGGCGGTAGCGTAAGAGTAGTCGTCGGCGGTAGAGTAATAGTAGTCGTCGGCGGTAGCGTAAGAGTAGTCGTCGGCGGTAGCGTAAGAGTAGTCGTCGGCGGTAGCGTAAGAGTAGTCGTCGGCGGTAGCGTAAGAGTAGTCGTCGGCGGTATAGTAAGAGTAGTCGTCGGCGGTAGCGTAAGAGTAGTCGTCGGCGGTAGAGTAAGAGTCGTCGGCGGCGGTAGAGTAAGAGTAGTCGTCGGCGGTAGAGTAAGAGTAGTCGTCGGCGGTAGAGTAAGAGTAGTCGTCGGCGGTAGCGTAAGAGTAGTCGTCGGCAGTATAGTAAGAGTAGTCGTCGGCGGTAGCGTAAGAGTAGTCGTCGGCGGTAGCGTAAGAGTAGTCGTCGGCGGTAGCGTAAGAGTAGTCGTCGGCCGTAGAGTAAGAGTCGTCGGCGGCGGTAGCGTAAGAGTAGTCGTCGGCGGTAGAGTAAGAGTAGTCGTCGGCGGTAGAGTAAGAGTAGCGTAAGAGTAAGTGTAAGAGTAGTCGTCGGCGGTAGAGTAAGAGTAGTCGTCGGCGGTAGAGTAAGAGTAGTCGTCGGCGGTAGAGTAATAGTAGTTGTCGGCGGTAGCGTAAGAGTAGTCGTCGGCGGTAGAGTAAGAGTAGTCGTCGGCGGTAGAGTAATAGTAGTCGTCGGCGGTAGCGTAAGAGTAGTCGTCGGCGGTAGCGTAAGAGTAGTCGTCGGCGGTAGAGTAATAGTAGTCGTCGGCGGTAGCGTAAGAGTAGTCGTCGGCGGTAGAGTAAGAGTAGTCGTCGGCGGTAGCGTAATAGTAGTCGTCGGCGGTAGCGTAAGAGTAGTCGTCGGCGGTAGCGTAAGAGTAGTCGTCGGCGGTAGAGTAAGAGTAGTCGTCGGCGGTAGCGTAAGAGTAGTCGTCGGCGGTATAGTAAGAGTAGTCGTCGGCGGTAGCGTAAGAGTAGTCGTCGGCGGTAGCGTAAGAGTAGTCGTCGGCGGTATAGTAAGAGTAGTCGTCGGCGGTGGCGTAAGAGTAGTCGTCGGCGGTAGCGTAAGAGTAGTCGTCGGCGGTAGAGTAATAGTAGTCGTCGGCGGTAGCGTAAGAGTAGTCGTCGGCGGTAGCGTAAGAGTAGTCGTCGGCGGTAGCGTAAGAGTAGTCGTCGGCGGTATAGTAAGAGTAGTCGTCGGCGGTAGCGTAAGAGTAGTCGTCGGCGGTAGCGTAAGAGTAGTCGTCGGCGGTAGAGTAAGAGTCGTCGGCGGCGGTAGCGTAAGAGTAGTCGTCGGCGATAGCGTAAGAGTAGTCGTCGGCGGTAGAGTAAGAGTAGTCGTCGGCGGTAGAGTAAGAGTAGTCGTCGGCGGTAGAGTAAGAGTAGTCGTCGGCGGTAGAGTAAGAGTAGTCGTCGGCGGTAACGTAAGAGTAGTCGTCGGCGGTATAGTAAGAGTAGTCGTCGGCGGTAGCGTCAGAGTAGTCGTCGGCCGTAGCGTAAGAGTAGTCGTCGGCTGTAGAGTAAGAGTAGTCGTCGGCGGTAGCGTAAGAGTAGTCGTCGGCGGTAGAGTAAGAGTCGTCGGCGGCGGTAGCGTAAGAGTAGTCGTCGGCGGTAGAGTAAGAGTAGCGTAAGAGTAGTCGTCGGCGGTAGAGTAAGTGTAGTCGTCGGCGGTAGAGTAAGAGTAGTCGTCGGCGGTAGAGTAATAGTAGTCGTCGGCGGTAGCGTAATAGTAGTCGTCGGCGGTAGCGTAAGAGTAGTCGTCGGCGGTAGAGTAAGAGTAGTCGTCGGCGGTAGAGTAATAGTAGTCGTCGGCGGTAGCGTAAGAGTAGTCGTCGGCGTTAGCGTAAGAGTAGTCGTCGGCGGTAGCGTAAGAGTAGTCGTCGGCGGTATAGTAAGAGTAGTCGTCGGCGGTAGCGTAAGAGTAGTCGTCGGCGGTAGAGTAAGAGTAGTCGTCGGCGGTAGCGTAAGAGTAGTCGTCGGCGGTAGCGTAAGAGTAGTCGTCGGCGGTAGAGTAATAGTAGTCGTCGGCGGTAGCGTAAGAGTAGTCGTCGAAGTAGAGTAAGAGTAGTCGTCGGCGGTAGAGTAATAGTAGTCGTCGGCGGTAGCGTAAGAGTAGTCGTCGGCGGTAGCGTAAGAGTAGTCGTCGGCGGTAGAGTAAGAGTAGTCGTCGGCGGTAGAGTAAGAGTAGTCGTCGGCGGTAGAGTAAGAGTCGTCGGCGGCGGTAGAGTAAGAGTAGTCGTCGGCGGTAGAGTAAGAGTAGTCGTCGGCGGTAGAGTAAGAGTAGTCGTCGGCGGTAGCGTAAGAGTAGTCGTCGGCGGTATAGTAAGAGTAGTCGTCGGCGGTAGCGTAAGAGTAGTCGTCGGCGGTAGCGTAAGAGTAGTCGTCGGCGGTAGCGTAAGAGTAGTCGTCGGCCGTAGAGTAAGAGTCGTCGGCGGCGGTAGCGTAAGAGTAGTCGTCGGCGGTAGAGTAAGAGTAGTCGTCGGCGGTAGAGTAAGAGTAGCGTAAGAGTAGTCGTCGGCGGTAGAGTAAGTGTAAGAGTAGTCGTCGGCGGTAGAGTAAGAGTAGTCGTCGGCGGTAGCGTAAGAGTAGTCGTCGGCGGTAGCGTAAGAGTAGTCGTCGGTGGTAGAGTAAGAGTAGTCGTCGGCGGTAGAGTAAGAGTAGTCGTCGGCGGTAGAGTAAGAGTAGTCGTCGACGGTAGCGTAAGAGTAGTCGTCGGCGGTAGCGTAAGAGTAGTCGTCGGCGGTAGCGTAAGAGTAGTCGTCGGCGGTAGCGTAAGAGTAGTCGTCGGCGGTATAGTAAGAGTAGTCGTCGGCGGTGGCGTAAGAGTAGTCGTCGGCGGTAGCGTAAGAGTAGTCGTCGGCGGTAGAGTAATAGTAGTCGTCGGCGGTAGCGTAAGAGTGGTCGTCGGCGGTAGCGTAAGAGTAGTCGTCGGCGGTAGCGTAAGAGTAGTCGTCGGCGGTATAGTAAGAGTAGTCGTCGGCGGTAGCGTAAGAGTAGTCGTCGGCGGTAGAGTAAGAGTCGTCGGCGGCGGTAGAGTAAGAGTAGTCGTCGGCGGTAGAGTAAGAGTAGTCGTCGGCGGTAGAGTAAGAGTAGTCGTCGGCGGTAGCGTAAGAGTAGTCGTCGGCGGTATAGTAAGAGTAGTCGTCGGCGGTAGCGTAAGAGTAGTCGTCGGCGGTAGCGTAAGAGTAGTCGTCGGCGGTAGCGTAAGAGTAGTCGTCGGCCGTAGAGTAAGAGTCGTCGGCGGCGGTAGCGTAAGAGTAGTCGTCGGCGGTAGCGTAAGAGTAGTCGTCGGCGGTAGAGTAAGAGTAGCGTAAGAGTAGTCGTCGGCGGTAGAGTAAGTGTAAGAGTAGTCGTCGGCGGTAGAGTAAGAGTAGTCGTCGGCGGTAGAGTAAGAGTAGTCGTCGGCGGTAGAGTAATAGTAGTTGTCGGCGGTAGCGTAAGAGTAGTCGTCGGCGGTAGCGTAAGAGTAGTCGTCGGCGGTAGAGTAATAGTAGTCGTCGGCGGTAGCGTAAGAGTAGTCGTCGGCGGTAGCGTAAGAGTAGTCGTCGGCGGTAGAGTAATAGTAGTCGTCGGCGGTAGCGTAAGAGTAGTCGTCGGCGGTAGAGTAAGAGTAGTCGTCGGCGGTAGCGTAATAGTAGTCGTCGGCGGTAGCGTAAGAGTAGTCGTCGGCTGTAGCGTAAGAGTAGTCGTCGGCGGTGGCATAAGAGTAGTCGTCGGCGGTAGCGTAAGAGTAGTCGTCGGCGGTATAGTAAGAGTAGTCGTCGGCGGTGGCATAAGAGTAGTCGTCGGCGGTAGCGTAAGAGTAGTCGTCGGCGGTAGAGTAATAGTAGTCGTCGGCGGTAGCGTAAGAGTAGTCGTCGGCGGTAGCGTAAGAGTAGTCGTCGGCGGTAGCGTAAGAGTAGTCGTCGGCGGTAGCGTAAGAGTAGTCGTCGGCGGTAGCGTAAGAGTAGTCGTCGGCGGTATAGTAAGAGTAGTCGTCGGCGGTAGCGTAAGAGTAGTCGTCGGCGGTAGCGTAAGAGTAGTCGTCGGCGGTAGAGTAAGAGTCGTCGGCGGCGGTAGCGTAAGAGTAGTCGTCGGCGATAGCGTAAGAGTAGTCGTCGGCGGTAGAGTAAGAGTAGTCGTCGGCGGTAGAGTAAGAGTAGTCGTCGGCGGTAGAGTAAGAGTAGTCGTCGGCGGTAGCGTAAGAGTAGTCGTCGGCGGTATAGTAAGAGTAGTCGTCGGCGGTAGCGTAAGAGTAGTCGTCGGCGGTAGCGTAAGAGTAGTCGTCGGCGGTAGCGTAAGAGTAGTCGTCGGCCGTAGCGTAAGAGTAGTCGTCGGCCGTAGCGTAAGAGTAGTCGTCGGCTGTAGAGTAAGAGTAGTCGTCGGCGGTAGCGTAAGAGTAGTCGTCGGCGGTAGAGTAAGAGTCGTCGGCGGCGGTAGCGTAAGAGTAGTCGTCGGCGGTAGAGTAAGAGTAGTCGTCGGCGGTAGAGTAAGAGTAGCGTAAGAGTAGTCGTCGGCGGTAGAGTAAGTGTAAGAGTAGTCGTCGGTGGTAGCGTAAGAGTAGTCGTCGGCGGTAGAGTAAGAGTAGTCGTCGGCGGTAGCGTAAGAGTAGTCGTCGGCGGTAGCGTAAGAGTAGTCGTCGGCGGTAGAGTAATAGTAGTCGTCGGCGGTAGCGTAAGAGTAGTCGTCGAAGTAGAGTAAGAGTAGTCGTCGGCGGTAGAGTAATAGTAGTCGTCGGCGGTAGCGTAAGAGTAGTCGTCGGCGGTAGCGTAAGAGTAGTCGTCGGCGGTAGAGTAAGAGTAGTCGTCGGCGGTAGAGTAAGAGTAGTCGTCGGCGGTAGAGTAAGAGTAGTCGTCGTCGGTAGCGTAAGAGTAGTCGTCGGCGGTAGCGTAAGAGTAGTCGTCGGCGGTAGCGTAAGAGTAGTCGTCGGCGGTAGCGTAAGAGTAGTCGTCGGCGGTATAGTAAGAGTAGTCGTCGGCGGTGGCGTAAGAGTAGTCGTCGGCGGTAGCGTAAGAGTAGTCGTCGGCGGTAGAGTAATAGTAGTCGTCGGCGGTAGCGTAAGAGTGGTCGTCGGCGGTAGCGTAAGAGTAGTCGTCGGCGGTAGCGTAAGAGTAGTCGTCGGCGGTATAGTAAGAGTAGTCGTCGGCGGTAGCGTAAGAGTAGTCGTCGGCGGTAGAGTAAGAGTCGTCGGCGGCGGTAGAGTAAGAGTAGTCGTCGGCGGTAGAGTAAGAGTAGTCGTCGGCGGTAGAGTAAGAGTAGTCGTCGGCGGTAGCGTAAGAGTAGTCGTCGGCGGTATAGTAAGAGTAGTCGTCGGCGGTAGCGTAAGAGTAGTCGTCGGCGGTAGCGTAAGAGTAGTCGTCGGCGGTAGCGTAAGAGTAGTCGTCGGCCGTAGAGTAAGAGTCGTCGGCGGCGGTAGCGTAAGAGTAGTCGTCGGCGGTAGAGTAAGAGTAGTCGTCGGCGGTAGAGTAAGAGTAGCGTAAGAGTAGTCGTCGGCGGTAGAGTAAGTGTAAGAGTAGTCGTCGGCGGTAGAGTAAGAGTAGTCGTCGGCGGTAGCGTAAGAGTAGTCGTCGGCGGTAGCGTAAGAGTAGTCGTCGGTGGTAGAGTAAGAGTAGTCGTCGGCGGTAGAGTAAGAGTAGTCGTCGGCGGTAGAGTAAGAGTAGTCGTCGACGGTAGCGTAAGAGTAGTCGTCGGCGGTAGCGTAAGAGTAGTCGTCGGCGGTAGCGTAAGAGTAGTCGTCGGCGGTAGCGTAAGAGTAGTCGTCGGCGGTATAGTAAGAGTAGTCGTCGGCGGTGGCGTAAGAGTAGTCGTCGGCGGTAGCGTAAGAGTAGTCGTCGGCGGTAGAGTAATAGTAGTCGTCGGCGGTAGCGTAAGAGTGGTCGTCGGCGGTAGCGTAAGAGTAGTCGTCGGCGGTAGCGTAAGAGTAGTCGTCGGCGGTATAGTAAGAGTAGTCGTCGGCGGTAGCGTAAGAGTAGTCGTCGGCGGTAGAGTAAGAGTCGTCGGCGGCGGTAGAGTAAGAGTAGTCGTCGGCGGTAGAGTAAGAGTAGTCGTCGGCGGTAGAGTAAGAGTAGTCGTCGGCGGTAGCGTAAGAGTAGTCGTCGGCGGTATAGTAAGAGTAGTCGTCGGCGGTAGCGTAAGAGTAGTCGTCGGCGGTAGCGTAAGAGTAGTCGTCGGCGGTAGCGTAAGAGTAGTCGTCGGCCGTAGAGTAAGAGTCGTCGGCGGCGGTAGCGTAAGAGTAGTCGTCGGCGGTAGCGTAAGAGTAGTCGTCGGCGGTAGAGTAAGAGTAGCGTAAGAGTAGTCGTCGGCGGTAGAGTAAGTGTAAGAGTAGTCGTCGGCGGTAGAGTAAGAGTAGTCGTCGGCGGTAGAGTAAGAGTAGTCGTCGGCGGTAGAGTAATAGTAGTTGTCGGCGGTAGCGTAAGAGTAGTCGTCGGCGGTAGCGTAAGAGTAGTCGTCGGCGGTAGAGTAATAGTAGTCGTCGGCGGTAGCGTAAGAGTAGTCGTCGGCGGTAGCGTAAGAGTAGTCGTCGGCGGTAGAGTAATAGTAGTCGTCGGCGGTAGCGTAAGAGTAGTCGTCGGCGGTAGAGTAAGAGTAGTCGTCGGCGGTAGCGTAATAGTAGTCGTCGGCGGTAGCGTAAGAGTAGTCGTCGGCTGTAGCGTAAGAGTAGTCGTCGGCGGTGGCATAAGAGTAGTCGTCGGCGGTAGCGTAAGAGTAGTCGTCGGCGGTATAGTAAGAGTAGTCGTCGGCGGTGGCATAAGAGTAGTCGTCGGCGGTAGCGTAAGAGTAGTCGTCGGCGGTAGAGTAATAGTAGTCGTCGGCGGTAGCGTAAGAGTAGTCGTCGGCGGTAGCGTAAGAGTAGTCGTCGGCGGTAGCGTAAGAGTAGTCGTCGGCGGTAGCGTAAGAGTAGTCGTCGGCGGTATAGTAAGAGTAGTCGTCGGCGGTAGCGTAAGAGTAGTCGTCGGCGGTAGCGTAAGAGTAGTCGTCGGCGGTAGAGTAAGAGTCGTCGGCGGCGGTAGCGTAAGAGTAGTCGTCGGCGATAGCGTAAGAGTAGTCGTCGGCGGTAGAGTAAGAGTAGTCGTCGGCGGTAGAGTAAGAGTAGTCGTCGGCGGTAGAGTAAGAGTAGTCGTCGGCGGTAGCGTAAGAGTAGTCGTCGGCGGTATAGTAAGAGTAGTCGTCGGCGGTAGCGTAAGAGTAGTCGTCGGCGGTAGCGTAAGAGTAGTCGTCGGCGGTAGCGTAAGAGTAGTCGTCGGCCGTAGCGTAAGAGTAGTCGTCGGCCGTAGCGTAAGAGTAGTCGTCGGCTGTAGAGTAAGAGTAGTCGTCGGCGGTAGCGTAAGAGTAGTCGTCGGCGGTAGAGTAAGAGTCGTCGGCGGCGGTAGCGTAAGAGTAGTCGTCGGCGGTAGAGTAAGAGTAGTCGTCGGCGGTAGAGTAAGAGTAGCGTAAGAGTAGTCGTCGGCGGTAGAGTAAGTGTAAGAGTAGTCGTCGGTGGTAGCGTAAGAGTAGTCGTCGGCGGTAGAGTAAGAGTAGTCGTCGGCGGTAGAGTAATAGTAGTCGTCGGCGGTAGCGTAAGAGTAGTCGTCGGCGGTAGCGTAAGAGTAGTCGTCGGCGGTAGCGTAAGAGTAGTCGTCGGCGGTAGCGTAAGAGTAGTCGTCGGCGGTAGAGTAAGAGTAGTCGTCGGCGGTGGCGTAAGAGTAGTCGTCGGCGGTGGCGTAAGAGTAGTCGTCGGCGGTAGCGTAAGAGTAGTCGTCGGCGGTATAGTAACAGTAGTCGTCGGCGGTGGCGTAAGAGTAGTCGTCGGCGGTAGCGTAAGAGTAGTCGTCGGCGGTAGAGTAATAGTAGTCGTCGGCGGTAGCGTAAGAGTAGTCGTCGGCGGTAGCGTAAGAGTAGTCGTCGGCGGTAGCGTAAGAGTAGTCGTCGGCGGTAGCGTAAGAGTAGTCGTCGGCGGTATAGTAAGAGTAGTCGTCGGCGGTAGCGTAAGAGTAGTCGTCGGCGGTAGAGTAAGAGTCGTCGGCGGCGGTAGCGTAAGAGTAGTCGTCGGCGGTATAGTAAGAGTAGTCGTCGGCGGTAGCGTAAGAGTAGTCGTCGGCCGTAGCGTAAGAGTAGTCGTCGGCGGTAGAGTAATAGGAGTCGTCGGCGGTAGAGTAAGAGTAGTCGTCGGCGGTAGAGTAAGAGTAGTCGTCGGCGGTATAGTAATAGTAGTCGTCGGCGGTAGCGTAAGAGTAGTCGTCGGCGGTAGCGTAAGAGTAGTCGTCGGCGGTAGAGTAATAGGAGTCGTCGGCGGTAGAGTAAGAGTAGTCGTCGGCGGTAGCATAAGAGTAGTCGTCGGCGGTATAGTAAGAGTAGTCGTCGGCGGTAGCGTAAGAGTAGTCGTCGGCCGTAGAGTAAGAGTCGTCGGCGGCGGTAGCGTAAGAGTAGTCGTCGGCGGTAGAGTAAGAGTAGTCGTCGGCGGTAGAGTAAGAGTAGCGTAAGAGTAGTCGTCGGCGGTAGAGTAAGTGTAAGAGTAGTCGTCGGCGGTAGAGTAAGAGTAGTCGTCGGCGGTAGAGTAAGAGTAGTCGTCGGCGGTAGAGTAATAGTAGTCGTCGGCGGTAGCGTAAGAGTAGTCGTCGGCGGTAGAGTAAGAGTAGTCGTCGGCGGTAGAGTAATAGTAGTCGTCGGCGGTAGCGTAAGAGTAGTCGTCGGCGGTAGCGTAAGAATAGTCGTCGGCGGTAGAGTAATAGTAGTCGTCGGCGGTAGCGTAAGAGTAGTCGTCGGCGGTAGCGTAATAGTAGTCGTCGGCGGTAGCGTAAGAGTAGTCGTCGGCGGTAGCGTAAGAGTAGTCGTCGGCGGTAGAGTAAGAGTAGTCGTCGGCGGTAGCGTAAGAGTAGTCGTCGGCGGTATAGTAAGAGTAGTCGTCGGCGGTAGCGTAAGAGTAGTCGTCGGCGGTAGCTTAAGAGTAGTCGTCGGCGGTATAGTAAGAGTAGTCGTCGGCGGTGGCGTAAGAGTAGTCGTCGGCGGTAGCGTAAGAGTAGTCGTCGGCGGTAGAGTAAGAGTAGTCGTCGGCGGTAGCGTAATAGTAGTCGTCGGCGGTAGCGTAAGAGTAGTCGTCGGCTGTAGCGTAAGAGTAGTCGTCGGCGGTGGCATAAGAGTAGTCGTCGGCGGTGGCATAAGAGTAGTCGTCGGCGGTAGCGTAAGAGTAGTCGTCGGCGGTATAGTAAGAGTAGTCGTCGGCGGTGGCATAAGAGTAGTCGTCGGCGGTAGCGTAAGAGTAGTCGTCGGCGGTAGAGTAATAGTAGTCGTCGGCGGTAGCGTAAGAGTAGTCGTCGGCGGTAGCGTAAGAGTAGTCGTCGGCGGTAGCGTAAGAGTAGTCGTCGGCGGTAGCGTAAGAGTAGTCGTCGGCGGTATAGTAAGAGTAGTCGTCGGCGGTAGCGTAAGAGTAGTCGTCGGCGGTAGCGTAAGAGTAGTCGTCGGCGGTAGAGTAAGAGTCGTCGGCGGCGGTAGCGTAAGAGTAGTCGTCGGCGATAGCGTAAGAGTAGTCGTCGGCGGTAGAGTAAGAGTAGTCGTCGGCGGTAGAGTAAGAGTAGTCGTCGGCGGTAGAGTAAGAGTAGTCGTCGGCGGTAGCGTAAGAGTAGTCGTCGGCGGTATAGTAAGAGTAGTCGTCGGCGGTAGCGTAAGAGTAGTCGTCGGCGGTAGCGTAAGAGTAGTCGTCGGCGGTAGCGTAAGAGTAGTCGTCGGCCGTAGCGTAAGAGTAGTCGTCGGCCGTAGCGTAAGAGTAGTCGTCGGCTGTAGAGTAAGAGTAGTCGTCGGCGGTAGCGTAAGAGTAGTCGTCGGCGGTAGAGTAAGAGTCGTCGGCGGCGGTAGCGTAAGAGTAGTCGTCGGCGGTAGAGTAAGAGTAGTCGTCGGCGGTAGAGTAAGAGTAGCGTAAGAGTAGTCGTCGGCGGTAGAGTAAGTGTAAGAGTAGTCGTCGGTGGTAGCGTAAGAGTAGTCGTCGGCGGTAGAGTAAGAGTAGTCGTCGGCGGTAGAGTAATAGTAGTCGTCGGCGGTAGCGTAAGAGTAGTCGTCGGCGGTAGCGTAAGAGTAGTCGTCGGCGGTAGCGTAAGAGTAGTCGTCGGCGGTAGCGTAAGAGTAGTCGTCGGCGGTAGAGTAAGAGTAGTCGTCGGCGGTGGCGTAAGAGTAGTCGTCGGCGGTGGCGTAAGAGTAGTCGTCGGCGGTAGCGTAAGAGTAGTCGTCGGCGGTATAGTAACAGTAGTCGTCGGCGGTGGCGTAAGAGTAGTCGTCGGCGGTAGCGTAAGAGTAGTCGTCGGCGGTAGAGTAATAGTAGTCGTCGGCGGTAGCGTAAGAGTAGTCGTCGGCGGTAGCGTAAGAGTAGTCGTCGGCGGTAGCGTAAGAGTAGTCGTCGGCGGTAGCGTAAGAGTAGTCGTCGGCGGTATAGTAAGAGTAGTCGTCGGCGGTAGCGTAAGAGTAGTCGTCGGCGGTAGAGTAAGAGTCGTCGGCGGCGGTAGCGTAAGAGTAGTCGTCGGCGGTATAGTAAGAGTAGTCGTCGGCGGTAGCGTAAGAGTAGTCGTCGGCCGTAGCGTAAGAGTAGTCGTCGGCGGTAGAGTAATAGGAGTCGTCGGCGGTAGAGTAAGAGTAGTCGTCGGCGGTAGAGTAAGAGTAGTCGTCGGCGGTATAGTAATAGTAGTCGTCGGCGGTAGCGTAAGAGTAGTCGTCGGCGGTAGAGTAAGAGTAGTCGTCGGCGGTAGCGTAATAGTAGTCGTCGGCGGTAGCGTAAGAGTAGTCGTCGGCTGTAGCGTAAGAGTAGTCGTCGGCGGTGGCATAAGAGTAGTCGTCGGCGGTAGCGTAAGAGTAGTCGTCGGCGGTATAGTAAGAGTAGTCGTCGGCGGTGGCATAAGAGTAGTCGTCGGCGGTAGCGTAAGAGTAGTCGTCGGCGGTAGAGTAATAGTAGTCGTCGGCGGTAGCGTAAGAGTAGTCGTCGGCGGTAGCGTAAGAGTAGTCGTCGGCGGTAGCGTAAGAGTAGTCGTCGGCGGTAGCGTAAGAGTAGTCGTCGGCGGTATAGTAAGAGTAGTCGTCGGCGGTAGCGTAAGAGTAGTCGTCGGCGGTAGCGTAAGAGTAGTCGTCGGCGGTAGAGTAAGAGTCGTCGGCGGCGGTAGCGTAAGAGTAGTCGTCGGCAATAGCGTAAGAGTAGTCGTCGGCGGTAGAGTAAGAGTAGTCGTCGGCGGTAGAGTAAGAGTAGTCGTCGGCGGTAGAGTAAGAGTAGTCGTCGGCGGTAGCGTAAGAGTAGTCGTCGGCGGTATAGTAAGAGTAGTCGTCGGCGGTAGCGTAAGAGTAGTCGTCGGCGGTAGCGTAAGAGTAGTCGTCGGCGGTAGCGTAAGAGTAGTCGTCGGCCGTAGCGTAAGAGTAGTCGTCGGCCGTAGCGTAAGAGTAGTCGTCGGCTGTAGAGTAAGAGTAGTCGTCGGCGGTAGCGTAAGAGTAGTCGTCGGCGGTAGAGTAAGAGTCGTCGGCGGCGGTAGCGTAAGAGTAGTCGTCGGCGGTAGAGTAAGAGTAGCGTAAGAGTAGTCGTCGGCGGTAGAGTAAGTGTAAGAGTAGTCGTCGGTGGTAGCGTAAGAGTAGTCGTCGGCGGTAGAGTAAGAGTAGTCGTCGGCGGTAGAGTAATAGTAGTCGTCGGCGGTAGCGTAAGAGTAGTCGTCGGCGGTAGCGTAAGAGTAGTCGTCGGCGGTAGCGTAAGAGTAGTCGTCGGCGGTAGCGTAAGAGTAGTCGTCGGCGGTAGAGTAAGAGTAGTCGTCGGCGGTGGCGTAAGAGTAGTCGTCGGCGGTGGCGTAAGAGTAGTCGTCGGCGGTAGCGTAAGAGTAGTCGTCGGCGGTATAGTAACAGTAGTCGTCGGCGGTGGCGTAAGAGTAGTCGTCGGCGGTAGCGTAAGAGTAGTCGTCGGCGGTAGAGTAATAGTAGTCGTCGGCGGTAGCGTAAGAGTAGTCGTCGGCGGTAGCGTAAGAGTAGTCGTCGGCGGTAGCGTAAGAGTAGTCGTCGGCGGTAGCGTAAGAGTAGTCGTCGGCGGTATAGTAAGAGTAGTCGTCGGCGGTAGCGTAAGAGTAGTCGTCGGCGGTAGAGTAAGAGTCGTCGGCGGCGGTAGCGTAAGAGTAGTCGTCGGCGGTATAGTAAGAGTAGTCGTCGGCGGTAGCGTAAGAGTAGTCGTCGGCCGTAGCGTAAGAGTAGTCGTCGGCGGTAGAGTAATAGGAGTCGTCGGCGGTAGAGTAAGAGTAGTCGTCGGCGGTAGAGTAAGAGTAGTCGTCGGCGGTATAGTAATAGTAGTCGTCGGCGGTAGCGTAAGAGTAGTCGTCGGCGGTAGCGTAAGAGTAGTCGTCGGCGGTAGAGTAATAGGAGTCGTCGGCGGTAGAGTAAGAGTAGTCGTCGGCGGTAGCATAAGAGTAGTCGTCGGCGGTATAGTAAGAGTAGTCGTCGGCGGTAGCGTAAGAGTAGTCGTCGGCCGTAGAGTAAGAGTCGTCGGCGGCGGTAGCGTAAGAGTAGTCGTCGGCGGTAGAGTAAGAGTAGTCGTCGGCGGTAGAGTAAGAGTAGCGTAAGAGTAGTCGTCGGCGGTAGAGTAAGTGTAAGAGTAGTCGTCGGCGGTAGAGTAAGAGTAGTCGTCGGCGGTAGAGTAAGAGTAGTCGTCGGCGGTAGAGTAATAGTAGTCGTCGGCGGTAGCGTAAGAGTAGTCGTCGGCGGTAGAGTAAGAGTAGTCGTCGGCGGTAGAGTAATAGTAGTCGTCGGCGGTAGCGTAAGAGTAGTCGTCGGCGGTAGCGTAAGAATAGTCGTCGGCGGTAGAGTAATAGTAGTCGTCGGCGGTAGCGTAAGAGTAGTCGTCGGCGGTAGCGTAATAGTAGTCGTCGGCGGTAGCGTAAGAGTAGTCGTCGGCGGTAGCGTAAGAGTAGTCGTCGGCGGTAGAGTAAGAGTAGTCGTCGGCGGTAGCGTAAGAGTAGTCGTCGGCGGTATAGTAAGAGTAGTCGTCGGCGGTAGCGTAAGAGTAGTCGTCGGCGGTAGCTTAAGAGTAGTCGTCGGCGGTAGCGTAAGAGTAGTCGTCGGCGGTATAGTAAGAGTAGTCGTCGGCGGTAGCGTAAGAGTAGTCGTCGGCGGTAGAGTAAGAGTCGTCGGCGGCGGTAGCGTAAGAGTAGTCGTCGGCGGTATAGTAAGAGTAGTCGTCGGCGATAGCGTAAGAGTAGTCGTCGGCGGTAGAGTAAGAGTAGTCGTCGGCGGTAGAGTAAGAGTAGTCGTCGGCGGTAGAGTAAGAGTAGTCGTCGGCGGTAGCGTAAGAGTAGTCGTCGGCGGTATAGTAAGAGTAGTCGTCGGCGGTAGCGTAAGAGTAGTCATCGGCCGTAGCGTAAGAGTAGTCGTCGGCTGTAGAGTAAGAGTAGTCGTCGGCGGTAGCGTAAGAGTAGTCGTCGGCGGTAGAGTAAGAGTCGTCGGCGGCGGTAGCGTAAGAGTAGTCGTCGGCGGTAGAGTAAGAGTAGTCGTCGGCGGTGGAGTAAGAGTAGCGTAAGAGTAGTCGTCGGCGGTAGAGTAAGTGTAAGAGTAGTCGTCGGCGGTAGCGTAAGAGTAGTCGTCGGCGGTAGAGTAAGAGTAGTCGTCGGCGGTAGAGTAAGAGTAGTCGGTAGAGTAATAGTAGTTGTCGGCGGTAGCGTAAGAGTAGTCGTCGGCGGTAGAGTAAGAGTAGTCGTCGGCGGTAGAGTAATAGTAGTCGTCGGCGGTAGCGTAAGAGTAGTCGTCGGCGGTAGCGTAAGAGTAGTCGTCGGCGGTAGAGTAAGAGTAGTCGTCGGCGGTAGAGTAGTCGTCGGCGGTAGAGTAATAGTAGTCGTCGGCGGTAGAGTAATAGTAGTCGTCGGCGGTAGCGTAAGAGTAGTCGTCGGCGGTAGAGTAAGTGTAAGAGTAGTCGTCGGTGGTAGCGTAAGAGTAGTCGTCGGCGGTAGAGTAAGAGTAGTCGTCGGCGGTAGAGTAGTCGTCGGCGGTAGAGTAATAGTAGTCGTCGGCGGTAGAGTAATAGTAGTCGTCGGCGGTAGCGTAAGAGTAGTCGTCGGCGGTAGAGTAAGAGTAGTCGTCGGCGGTAGAGTAATAGTAGTCGTCGGCGGTAGCGTAAGAGTAGTCGTCGGCGGTAGCGTAAGAGTAGTCGTCGGCGGTAGCGTAAGAGTAGTCGTCGGCGGTAGCGTAAGAGTAGTCGTCGGCGGTAGAGTAAGAGTAGTCGTCGGCGGTGGCGTAAGAGTAGTCGTCGGCGGTAGAGTAATAGTAGTCGTCGGCGGTAGCGTAAGAGTAGTCGTCGGCGGTAGCGTAAGAGTAGTCGTCGGCGGTAGCGTAAGAGTAGTCGTCGGCGGTAGCGTAAGAGTAGTCGTCGGCGGTATAGTAAGAGTAGTCGTCGGCGGTAGCGTAAGAGTAGTCGTCGGCGGTAGAGTAAGAGTCGTCGGCGGCGGTAGCGTAAGAGTAGTCGTCGGCGGTATAGTAAGAGTAGTCGTCGGCGGTAGCGTAAGAGTAGTCGTCGGCCGTAGCGTAAGAGTAGTCGTCGGCGGTAGAGTAATAGGAGTCGTCGGCGGTAGAGTAAGAGTAGTCGTCGGCGGTAGAGTAAGAGTAGTCGTCGGCGGTATAGTAATAGTAGTCGTCGGCGGTAGCGTAAGAGTAGTCGTCGGCGGTAGCGTAAGAGTAGTCGTCGGCGGTAGAGTAATAGGAGTCGTCGGCGGTAGAGTAAGAGTAGTCGTCGGCGGTAGAGTAAGAGTAGTCGTCGGCGGTAGAGTAAGAGTAGTCGTCGGCGGTAGCATAAGAGTAGTCGTCGGCGGTATAGTAAGAGTAGTCGTCGGCGGTAGCGTAAGAGTAGTCGTCGGCCGTAGAGTAAGAGTCGTCGGCGGCGGTAGCGTAAGAGTAGTCGTCGGCGGTAGAGTAAGAGTAGTCGTCGGCGGTAGAGTAAGAGTAGCGTAAGAGTAGTCGTCGGCGGTAGAGTAAGTGTAAGAGTAGTCGTCGGCGGTAGAGTAAGAGTAGTCGTCGGCGGTAGAGTAAGAGTAGTCGTCGGCGGTAGAGTAATAGTAGTCGTCGGCGGTAGAGTAATAGTAGTCGTCGGCGGTAGCGTAAGAGTAGTCGTCGGCGGTAGCGTAAGAATAGTCGTCGGCGGTAGAGTAATAGTAGTCGTCGGCGGTAGCGTAAGAGTAGTCGTCGGCGGTAGAGTAAGAGTAGTCGTCGGCGGTAGCGTAATAGTAGTCGTCGGCGGTAGCGTAAGAGTAGTCGTCGGCGGTAGCGTAAGAGTAGTCGTCGGCGGTAGAGTAAGAGTAGTCGTCGGCGGTAGCGTAAGAGTAGTCGTCGGCGGTATAGTAAGAGTAGTCGTCGGCGGTAGCGTAAGAGTAGTCGTCGGCGGTAGCTTAAGAGTAGTCGTCGGCGGTATAGTAAGAGTAGTCGTCGGCGGTGGCGTAAGAGTAGTCGTCGGCGGTAGCGTAAGAGTAGTCGTCGGCGGTAGAGTAATAGTAGTCGTCGGCGGTAGCGTAAGAGTAGTCGTCGGCGGTAGAGTAATAGTAGTCGTCGGCGGTAGCGTAAGAGTAGTCGTCGGCGGTAGCGTAAGAGTAGTCGTCGGCGGTAGCGTAAGAGTAGTCGTTATAGTAAGAGTAGTCGTCGGCGGTAGCGTAAGAGTAGTCGTCGGCGGTAGAGTAAGAGTCGTCGGCGGCGGTAGCGTAAGAGTAGTCGTCGGCGGTAGAGTAATAGTAGTCGTCGGCGGTAGCGTAAGAGTAGTCGTCGGCGGTAGAGTAAGAGTAGTCGTCGGCGGTAGAGTAAGAGTAGTCGTCGGCGGTAGAGTAATAGTAGTCGTCGGCGGTAGCGTAAGAGTAGTCGTCGGCGGTAGCGTAAGAGTAGTCGTCGGCGGTAGCGTAAGAGTAGTCGTCGGCGGTAGAGTAATAGTAGTCGTCGGCGGTAGCGTAAGAGTAGTCGTCGAAGTAGAGTAAGAGTAGTCGTCGGCGGTAGAGTAATAGTAGTCGTCGGCGGTAGCGTAAGAGTAGTCGTCGGCGGTAGCGTAAGAGTAGTCGTCGGCGGTAGCGTAAGAGTAGTCGTCGGCGGTATAGTAAGAGTAGTCGTCGGCGGTAGAGTAAGAGTAGTCGTCGGCGGTAGAGTAAGAGTAGTCGTCGACGGTAGCGTAAGAGTAGTCGTCGACGGTAGCGTAAGAGTAGTCGTCGGCGGTAGCGTAAGAGTAGTCGTCGGCGGTAGCGTAAGAGTAGTCGTCGGCGGTAGCGTAAGAGTAGTCGTCGGCGGTAGCGTAAGAGTAGTCGTCGGCGGTATAGTAAGAGTAGTCAACGGCGGTAGCGTAAGAGTAGTCGTCGGCGGTAGAGTAAGAGTCGTCGGCGGCGGTAGCGTAAGAGTAGTCGTCGGCGGTAGCGTAAGAGTAGTCGTCGGCGGTATAGTAAGAGTAGTCGTCGGCGGTAGAGTAAGAGTAGTCGTCGGCGGTAGAGTAAGAGTAGTCGTCGACGGTAGCGTAAGAGTAGTCGTCGACGGTAGCGTAAGAGTAGTCGTCGGCGGTAGCGTAAGAGTAGTCGTCGGCGGTAGCGTAAGAGTAGTCGTCGGCGGTAGCGTAAGAGTAGTCGTCGGCGGTAGCGTAAGAGTAGTCGTCGGCGGTATAGTAAGAGTAGTCAACGGCGGTAGCGTAAGAGTAGTCGTCGGCGGTAGAGTAAGAGTCGTCGGCGGCGGTAGCGTAAGAGTAGTCGTCGGCGGTAGAGTAATAGTAGTCGTCGGCGGTAGCGTAAGAGTAGTCGTCGGCCGTAGAGTAAGAGTCGTCGGCGGCGGTAGCGTAAGAGTAGTCGTCGGCGGTAGAGTAAGAGTAGTCGTCGGCGGTAGAGTAAGAGTAGCGTAAGAGTAGTCGTCGGCGGTAGAGTAAGTGTAAGAGTAGTCGTCGGCGGTAGAGTAAGAGTAGTCGTCGGCGGTAGAGTAAGAGTAGTCGTCGGCGGTAGCGTAAGAGTAGTCGTCGGCGGTAGAGTAAGAGTAGTCGTCGGCGGTAGAGTAATAGTAGTCGTCGGCGGTAGCGTAAGAGTAGTCGTCGGCGGTAGCGTAAGAGTAGTCGTCGGCGGTAGAGTAATAGTAGTCGTCGGCGGTAGAGTAATAGTAGTCGTCGGCGGTAGCGTAAGAGTAGTCGTCGGCGGTAGCGTAATAGTAGTCGTCGGCGGTAGCGTAAGAGTAGTCGTCGGCGGTAGCGTAAGAGTAGTCGTCGGCGGTAGAGTAAGAGTAGTCGTCGGCGGTAGCGTAAGAGTAGTCGTCGGCGGTATAGTAGGAGTAGTCGTCGGCGGTGGCGTAAGAGTAGTCGTCGGCGGTAGCGTAAGAGTAGTCGTCGGCGGTAGAGTAATAGTAGTCGTCGGCGGTAGCGTAAGAGTAGTCGTCGGCGGTAGCGTAAGAGTAGTCGTCGGCGGTAGCGTAAGAGTAGTCGTCGGCGGTAGCGTAAGAGTAGTCGTCGGCGGTATAGTAAGAGTAGTCGTCGGCGGTAGCGTAAGAGTAGTCGTCGGCGGTAGAGTAAGAGTCGTCGGCGGCGGTAGCGTAAGAGTAGTCGTCGGCGGTATAGTAAGAGTAGTCGTCGGCGATAGCGTAAGAGTAGTCGTCGGCGGTAGAGTAAGAGTAGTCGTCGGCGGTAGAGTAAGAGTAGTCGTCGGCGGTAGAGTAAGAGTAGTCGTCGGCGGTAGCGTAAGAGTAGTCGTCGGCGGTATAGTAAGAGTAGTCGTCGGCGGTAGCGTAAGAGTAGTCATCGGCCGTAAGAGTAGTCGTCGGCGGTAGAGTAAGAGTAGCGTAAGAGTAGTCGTCGGCGGTAGAGTAAGTGTAAGAGTAGTCGTCGGCGGTAGAGTAAGAGTAGTCGTCGGCGGTAGAGTAAGAGTAGTCGTCGGCGGTAGAGTAATAGTAGTCGTCGGCGGTAGAGTAATAGTAGTCGTCGGCGGTAGCGTAAGAGTAGTCGTCGGCGGTAGCGTAAGAATAGTCGTCGGCGGTAGAGTAATAGTAGTCGTCGGCGGTAGCGTAAGAGTAGTCGTCGGCGGTAGAGTAAGAGTAGTCGTCGGCGGTAGCGTAATAGTAGTCGTCGGCGGTAGCGTAAGAGTAGTCGTCGGCGGTAGCGTAAGAGTAGTCGTCGGCGGTAGCGTAAGAGTAGTCGTTATAGTAAGAGTAGTCGTCGGCGGTAGCGTAAGAGTAGTCGTCGGCGGTAGAGTAAGAGTCGTCGGCGGCGGTAGCGTAAGAGTAGTCGTCGGCGGTAGAGTAATAGTAGTCGTCGGCGGTAGCGTAAGAGTAGTCGTCGGCGGTAGAGTAAGAGTAGTCGTCGGCGGTAGAGTAATAGTAGTCGTCGGCGGTAGCGTAAGAGTAGTCGTCGGCGGTAGCGTAAGAGTAGTCGTCGGCGGTAGAGTAAGAGTAGTCGTCGGCGGTAGAGTAAGAGTAGTCGGTAGAGTAATAGTAGTTGTCGGCGGTAGCGTAAGAGTAGTCGTCGGCGGTAGAGTAAGAGTAGTCGTCGGCGGTAGAGTAATAGTAGTCGTCGGCGGTAGCGTAAGAGTAGTCGTCGGCGGTAGCGTAAGAGTAATAGTAATAGTAGAGTAAGAGTCGTCGGCGGCGGTAGCGTAAGAGTAGTCGTCGGCGGTAGAGTAATAGTAGTCGTCGGCGGTAGCGTAAGAGTAGTCGTCGGCCGTAGAGTAAGAGTCGTCGGCGGCGGTAGCGTAAGAGTAGTCGTCGGCGGTAGAGTAAGAGTAGTCGTCGGCGGTAGAGTAAGAGTAGCGTAAGAGTAGTCGTCGGCGGTAGAGTAAGTGTAAGAGTAGTCGTCGGCGGTAGAGTAAGAGTAGTCGTCGGCGGTAGAGTAAGAGTAGTCGTCGGCGGTAGAGTAATAGTAGTCGTCGGCGGTAGCGTAAGAGTAGTCGTCGGCGGTAGAGTAAGAGTAGTCGTCGGCGGTAGAGTAATAGTAGTCGTCGGCGGTAGCGTAAGAATAGTCGTCGGCGGTAGAGTAAGAGTAGTCGTCGGCGGTAGAGTAATAGTAGTCGTCGGCGGTAGCGTAAGAGTAGTCGTCGGCGGTAGCGTAAGAGTAGTCGTCGGCGGTAGAGTAAGAGTAGTCGTCGGCGGTATAGTAAGAGTAGTCGTCGGCGGTAGCGTAAGAGTAGTCGTCGGCGGTAGAGTAAGAGTAGTCGTCGGCGGTAGAGTAATAGTAGTCGTCGGCGGTAGCGTAAGAGTAGTCGTCGGCGGTAGAGTAAGAGTAGTCGTCGGCGGTAGAGTAAGAGTAGTCATCGGCGGTAGCGTAAGAGTAGTCGTCGGCGGTATAGTAAGAGTAGTCGTCGGCGGTAGCGTAAGAGTAGTCGTCGGCGGTAGCGTAAGAGTAGTCGTCGGCGGTATAGTAAGAGTAGTCGTCGGCGATAGCGTAAGAGTAGTCGTCGGCGGTAGAGTAATAGTAGTCGTCGGCGGTAGCGTAAGAGTAGTCGTCGGCGGTAGAGTAAGAGTAGTCGTCGGCGGTAGAGTAATAGGAGTCGTCGGCGGTAGAGTAAGAGTAGTCGTCGGCGGTAGAGTAAGAGTAGTCGTCGGCGGTAGCATAAGAGTAGTCGTCGGCGGTAGCATAAGAGTAGTCGTCGGCGGTATAGTAAGAGTAGTCGTCGGCGGTAGCGTAAGAGTAGTCGTCGGCGGTAGAGTAAGAGTAGTCGTCGGCGGTAGAGTAAGAGTAGTCGTCGGCGGTAGCGTAAGAGTAGTCGTCGGCGGTAGAGTAAGAGTAGTCGTCGGCGGTAGAGCAAGAGTAGTCGTCGGCGGTAGCATAAGAGTAGTCGTCGGCGGTATAGTAAGAGTAGTCGTCGGCAGTAGCGTAAGAGTAGTCGTCGGCGGTAGCGTAAGAGTAGTCGTCGGCGGTAGCGTAAGAGTAGTCGTCGGCGGTAGCGTAAGAGTAGTCGTCGGCGGTAGCGTAAGAGTAGTCGTCGGCGGTATAGTAAGAGTAGTCGTCGGCGGTGGCGTAAGAGTAGTCGTCGGCGGTAGCGTAAGAGTAGTCGTCGGCGGTAGAGTAATAGTAGTCGTCGGCGGTAGCGTAAGAGTAGTCGTCGGCGGTAGCGTAAGAGTAGTCGTCGGCGGTAGAGTAAGAGTAGTCGTCGGCGGTAGAGTAAGAGTAGTCGTCGGCGGTAGCGTAAGAGTAGTCGTCGGCGGTAGAGTAAGAGTAGTCGTCGGCGGTAGAGTAAGAGTAGTCGTCGGCGGTAGAGTAAGAGTAGTCGTCGGCGGTAGAGTAAGAGTAGTCGTCGGCGGTAGAGTAAGAGTAGTCGTCGGAGGTAGCATAAGAGTAGTCGTCGGCGGTATAGTAAGAGTAGTCGTCGGCGGTAGCGTAAGAGTAGTCGTCGGCGGTAGAGTAAGAGTAGTCGTCGGCGGTAGAGTAAGAGTAGTCGTCGGCGGTAGCGTAAGAGTAGTCGTCGGCGGTAGCGTAAGAGTAGTCGTCGGCGGTAGCGTAAGAGTAGTCGTCGGCGGTAGCGTAAGAGTAGTCGTCGGCGGTAGCGTAAGAGTAGTCGTCGGCGGTAGCGTAAGAGTAGTCGTCGGCGGTATAGTAAGAGTAGTCGTCGGCGGTAGAGTAAGAGTCGTCGGCGGCGGTAGCGTAAGAGTAGTCGTCGGCGGTATAGTAAGAGTAGTCGTCGGCGATAGCGTAAGAGTAGTCGTCGGCGGTAGCGTAAGAGTAGTCGTCGGCGGTAGCATAAGAGTAGTCGTCGGCGGTAGCATAAGAGTAGTCGTCGGCGGTAGCATAAGAGTAGTCGTCGGCGGTAGCATAAGAGTAGTCGTCGGCGGTAGCATAAGAGTAGTCGTCGGCGGTAGCATAAGAGTAGTCGTCGGCGGTAGCATAAGAGTAGTCGTCGGCGGTAGCGTAAAAGTAGTCGTCGGCGGTAGAGTAAGAGTAGTCGTCGGCGGTAGAGTAAGAGTAGTCGTCGGCGGTAGAGTAAGAGTAGTCGTCGGCGGTAGCGTAAGAGTAGTCGTCGAAGTAGAGTAAGAGGAGTCGTCGGCGGTAGAGTAAGAGGAGTCGTCGGCGGTAGAGTAATAGTAGTCGTCGGCGGTAGCGTAAGAGTAGTCGTCGGCGGTAGCGTAAGAGTAGTCGTCGGCGGTAGCGTAAGAGTAGTCGTCGGCGGTAGCGTAAGAGTAGTCGTCGGCGGTATAGTAAGAGTAGTCGTCGGCGGTAGAGTAAGAGTCGTCGGCGGCGGTAGCGTAAGAGTAGTCGTCGGCGGTATAGTAAGAGTAGTCGTCGGCGATAGCGTAAGAGTAGTCGTCGGCGGTAGCGTAAGAGTAGTCGTCGGCGGTAGCATAAGAGTAGTCGTCGGCGGTAGCATAAGAGTAGTCGTCGGCGGTAGCATAAGAGTAGTCGTCGGCGGTAGCATAAGAGTAGTCGTCGGCGGTAGCATAAGAGTAGTCGTCGGCGGTAGCATAAGAGTAGTCGTCGGCGGTAGCGTAAAAGTAGTCGTCGGCGGTAGAGTAAGAGTAGTCGTCGGCGGTAGAGTAAGAGTAGTCGTCGGCGGTAGAGTAATAGTAGTCGTCGGCGGTAGCGTAAGAGTAGTCGTCGAAGTAGAGTAAGAGGAGTCGTCGGCGGTAGAGTAAGAGGAGTCGTCGGCGGTAGAGTAATAGTAGTCGTCGGCGGTAGCGTAAGAGTAGTCGTCGGCGGTAGCGTAAGAGTAGTCGTCGGCGGTAGCGTAAGAGTAGTCGTCGGCGGTAGCGTAAGAGTAGTCGTCGGCGGTATAGTAAGAGTAGTCGTCGGCGGTATAGTAAGAGTAGTCGTCGGCGGTAGCGTAAGGGTAGTCGTCGGCGGTAGCGTAAGAGTAGTCGTCGGCGGTAGCGTAAGAGTAGTCGTCGGCGGTAGCATAAGAGTAGTCGTCGGCGGTAGCGTAAGAGTAGTCGTCGGCGGTAGCGTAAGAGTAGTCGTCGGCGGTAGCGTAAGAGTAGTCGTCGACGGTAGCGTAAGAGTAGTCGTCGGCGGTAGCGTAAGAGTAGTCGTCGGCGGTAGCGTAAGAGTAGTCAACGGCGGTAGCGTAAGAGTAGTCGTCGGCGGTAGAGTAAGAGTAGTCGTCGGCGGTAGAGTAAGAGTCGTCGGCGGCGGTAGCGTAAGAGTAGTCGTCGGCGATAGCGTAAGAGTAGTCGTCGGCGGTAGCGTAAGAGTAGTCGTCGGCGGTAGCGTAAGAGTAGTCGTCGGCGGTAGAGTAAGAGTAGTCGTCGGCGGTAGAGTAAGAGTAGTCGTCGGCGGTAGCATAAGAGTAGTCGTCGGCGGTATAGTAAGAGTAGTCGTCGGCGGTAGCGTAAGAGTAGTCGTCGGCGGTAGAGTAAGAGTAGTCGTCGGCGGTATAGTAAGAGTAGTCGTCGGCGGTATAGTAAGAGTAGTCGTCGGCGGTAGCGTAAGAGTAGTCGTCGGCGGTAGCGTAAGAGTAGTCGTCGGCGGTAGCGTAAGAGTAGTCGTCGGCGGTAGCGTAAGAGTAGTCGTCGGCGGTAGCGTAAGAGTAGTCGTCGGCGGTAGCGTAAGAGTAGTCGTCGGCGGTATAGTAAGAGTAGTCGTCGGCGGTATAGTAAGAGTAGTCGTCGGCGATAGCGTAAGAGTAGTCGTCGGCGGTAGCGTAAGAGTAGTCGTCGGCGGTAGAGTAATAGTAGTCGTCGGCGGTAGCGTAAGAGTAGTCGTCGGCGGTAGAGTAAGAGTAGTCGTCGGCGGTAGCATAAGAGTAGTCGTCGGCGGTATAGTAAGAGTAGTCGTCGGCGGTAGCGTAAGAGTAGTCGTCGGCGGTAGAGTAAGAGTAGTCGTCGGCGGTAGAGTAAGAGTAGTCGTCGACGGTAGCGTAAGAGTAGTCGTCGGCGGTAGAGTAAGAGTAGTCGTCGGCGGTAGCATAAGAGTAGTCGTCGGCGGTATAGTAAGAGTAGTCGTCGGCGGTAGCGTAAGAGTAGTCGTCGGCGGTAGCGTAAGAGTAGTCGTCGGCGGTAGCGTAAGAGTAGTCGTCGGCGGTAGCGTAAGAGTAGTCGTCGGCGGTATAGTAAGAGTAGTCGTCGGCGGTATAGTAAGAGTAGTCGTCGGCGGTGGCGTAAGAGTAGTCGTCGGCGGTGGCGTAAGAGTAGTCGTCGGCGGTAGCGTAAGAGTAGTCGTCGGCGGTAGAGTAAGAGTAGTCGTCGGCGGTAGAGTAAGAGTAGTCGTCGGCGGTAGAGTAAGAGTAGTCGTCGGCGGTAGCGTAAGAGTAGTCGTCGGCGGTAGAGTAAGAGTAGTCGTCGGCGGTAGAGTAAGAGTAGTCGTCGGCGGTAGAGTAAGAGTAGTCGTCGGCGGTAGAGTAAGAGTAGTCGTCGGCGGTAGCATAAGAGTAGTCGTCGGCGGTAGCATAAGAGTAGTCGTCGGCGGTATAGTAAGAGTAGTCGTCGGCGGTAGCGTAAGAGTAGTCGTCGGCGGTAGAGTAAGAGTAGTCGTCGGCGGTAGAGTAAGAGTAGTCGTCGGCGGTAGCGTAAGAGTAGTCGTCGGCGGTAGCGTAAGAGTAGTCGTCGGCGGTAGCGTAAGAGTAGTCGTCGGCGGTAGCGTAAGAGTAGTCGTCGGCGGTAGCGTAAGAGTAGTCGTCGGCGGTAGCGTAAGAGTAGTCGTCGGCGGTAGCGTAAGAGTAGTCGTCGGCGGTAGAGTAAGAGTAGTCGTCGGCGGTAGAGTAAGAGTCGTCGGCGGCGGTAGCGTAAGAGTAGTCGTCGGCGGTATAGTAAGAGTAGTCGTCGGCGATAGCGTAAGAGTAGTCGTCGGCGGTAGCATAAGAGTAGTCGTCGGCGGTAGCGTAAGGGTAGTCGTCGGCGGTAGCGTAAGAGTAGTCGTCGGCGGTAGCGTAAGAGTAGTCGTCGGCGGTAGCGTAAGAGTAGTCGTCGGCGGTAGCGTAAGAGTAGTCGTCGGCGGTAGCGTAAGAGTAGTCGTCGACGGTAGCGTAAGAGTAGTCGTCGGCGGTAGCGTAAGAGTAGTCGTCGGCGGTAGCGTAAGAGTAGTCGTCGGCGGTAGCGTAAGAGTAGTCAACGGCGGTAGCGTAAGAGTAGTCGTCGGCGGTAGAGTAAGAGTAGTCGTCGGCGGTAGAGTAAGAGTCGTCGGCGGCGGTAGCGTAAGAGTAGTCGTCGGCGATAGCGTAAGAGTAGTCGTCGGCGGTAGCGTAAGAGTAGTCGTCGGCGGTAGAGTAAGAGTAGTCGTCGGCGGTAGAGTAAGAGTAGTCGTCGGCGGTAGAGTAAGAGTAGTCGTCGGCGGTAGAGTAAGAGTAGTCGTCGGCGGTAGAGTAAGAGTAGTCGTCGGCGGTAGCATAAGAGTAGTCGTCGGCGGTATAGTAAGAGTAGTCGTCGGCGGTAGAGTAAGAGTAGTCGTCGGCGGTAGAGTAAGAGTAGTCGTCGACGGTAGCGTAAGAGTAGTCGTCGACGGTAGCGTAAGAGTAGTCGTCGGCGGTAGAGTAAGAGTAGTCGTCGGCGGTATAGTAAGAGTAGTCGTCGGCGGTATAGTAAGAGTAGTCGTCGGCGGTAGCGTAAGAGTAGTCGTCGGCGGTAGCGTAAGAGTAGTCGTCGGCGGTAGCGTAAGAGTAGTCGTCGGCGGTAGCGTAAGAGTAGTCGTCGGCGGTAGCGTAAGAGTAGTCGTCGGCGGTAGCGTAAGAGTAGTCGTCGGCGGTATAGTAAGAGTAGTCGTCGGCGGTATAGTAAGAGTAGTCGTCGGCGATAGCGTAAGAGTAGTCGTCGGCGGTAGCGTAAGAGTAGTCGTCGGCGGTATAGTAAGAGTAGTCGTCGGCGGTATAGTAAGAGTAGTCGTCGGCGATAGCGTAAGAGTAGTCGTCGGCGGTAGAGTAAGAGTAGTCGTCGGCGGTAGAGTAAGAGTAGTCGTCGGCGGTAGCATAAGAGTAGTCGTCGGCGGTAGCATAAGAGTAGTCGTCGGCGGTATAGTAAGAGTAGTCGTCGGCGGTAGCGTAAGAGTAGTCGTCGGCAGTAGCGTAAGAGTAGTCGTCGGCGGTAGCGTAAGAGTAGTCGTCGGCGGTAGCGTAAGAGTAGTCGTCGGCGGTAGCGTAAGAGTAGTCGTCGGCGGTATAGTAAGAGTAGTCGTCGGCGGTGGCGTAAGAGTAGTCGTCGGCGGTAGCGTAAGAGTAGTCGTCGGCGGTAGAGTAATAGTAGTCGTCGGCGGTAGCGTAAGAGTAGTCGTCGGCGGTAGCGTAAGAGTAGTCGTCGGCGGTAGAGTAAGAGTAGTCGTCGGCGGTAGCGTAAGAGTAGTCGTCGGCGGTATAGTAAGAGTAGTCGTCGGCGGTAGCGTAAGAGTAGTCGTCGGCGGTAGAGTAAGAGTAGTCGTCGGCGGTAGAGTAAGAGTAGTCGTCGGCGGTAGCGTAAGAGTAGTCGTCGGCGGTAGCGTAAGAGTAGTCGTCGGCGGTAGCGTAAGAGTAGTCGTCGGCGGTAGCGTAAGAGTAGTCGTCGGCGGTAGCGTAAGAGTAGTCGTCGGCGGTAGCGTAAGAGTAGTCGTCGGCGGTAGCGTAAGAGTAGTCGTCGGCGGTAGAGTAAGAGTAGTCGTCGGCGGTAGAGTAAGAGTCGTCGGCGGCGGTAGCGTAAGAGTAGTCGTCGGCGGTATAGTAAGAGTAGTCGTCGGCGATAGCGTAAGAGTAGTCGTCGGCGGTAGCATAAGAGTAGTCGTCGGCGGTAGAGTAAGAGTAGTCGTCGGCGGTAGAGTAAGAGTAGTCGTCGGCGGTAGAGTAAGAGTAGTCGTCGGCGGTAGAGTAAGAGTAGTCGTCGGCGGTAGAGTAATAGTAGTCGTCGGCGGTAGAGTAAGAGTAGTCGTCGGCGGTAGAGTAATAGTAGTCGTCGGCGGTAGCGTAAGAGTAGTCGTCGGCGGTAGCGTAAGAGTAGTCGTCGGCGGTAGCGTAAGAGTAGTCGTCGGCGGTAGAGTAATAGTAGTCGTCGGCGGTAGAGTAAGAGTAGTCGTCGGCGGTAGAGTAAGAGTAGTCGTCGGCGGTAGAGTAATAGTAGTCGTCGGCGGTAGCGTAAGAGTAGTCGTCGGCGCTAGCGTAAGAGTAGTCGTCGGCGGTAGAGTAAGAGTAGTCGTCGGCGGTAGCGTAAGAGTAGTCGTCGGCGGTATAGTAAGAGTAGTCGTCGGCGGTAGCGTAAGAGTAGTCGTCGGCGGTAGAGTAAGAGTAGTCGTCGGCGGTAGAGTAATAGTAGTCGTCGGCGGTAGCGTAAGAGTAGTCGTCGGCGGTAGAGTAAGAGTAGTCGTCGGCGGTAGAGTAAGAGTAGTCGGCGGCGGTAGAGTAAGAGTAGTCGTCGGCGGTATAGTAAGAGTAGTCGTCGGCGGTAGCGTAAGAGTAGTCGTCGGCGGTATAGTAAGAGTAGTCGTCGGCGATAGCGTAAGAGTAGTCGTCGGCGATAGCGTAAGAGTAGTCGTCGGCGGTAGCGTAAGAGTAGTCGTCGGCGGTAGAGTAATAGTAGTCGTCGGCGGTAGCGTAAGAGTAGTCGTCGGCGGTAGAGTAAGAGTAGTCGTCGGCGGTAGAGTAATAGGAGTCGTCGGCGGTAGAGTAAGAGTAGTCGTCGGCGGTAGAGTAAGAGTAGTCGTCGGCGGTAGAGTAAGAGTAGTCGTCGGCGGTAGCATAAGAGTAGTCGTCGGCGGTAGCATAAGAGTAGTCGTCGGCGGTAGCATAAGAGTAGTCGTCGGCGGTAGAGTAAGAGTAGTCGTCGGCGGTAGAGTAAGAGTAGTCGTCGGCGGTAGAGTAAGAGTAGTCGTCGGCGGTAGAGTAAGAGTAGTCGTCGGCGGTAGAGTAAGAGTAGTCGTCGGCGGTAGAGTAAGAGTAGTCGTCGGCGGTAGAGTAAGAGTAGTCGTCGGCGGTAGCGTAAGAGTAGTCGTCGGCGGTATAGTAAGAGTAGTCGTCGGCCGTAGCGTAAGAGTAGTCGTCGGCCGTAGAGTAAGAGTCGTCGGCGGCGGTAGCGTAAGAGTAGTCGTCGGCGGTAGCGTAAGAGTAGTCGTCGGCGGTAGCGTAAGAGTAGTCGTCGGCGGTAGAGTAAGAGTAGTCGTCGGCGGTAGAGTAAGAGTCGTCGGCGGCGGTAGCGTAAGAGTAGTCGTCGGCGGTATAGTAAGAGTAGTCGTCGGCGATAGCGTAAGAGTAGTCGTCGGCGGTAGCATAAGAGTAGTCGTCGGCGGTAGAGTAAGAGTAGTCGTCGGCGGTAGAGTAAGAGTAGTCGTCGGCGGTAGAGTAAGAGTAGTCGTCGGCGGTAGAGTAAGAGTAGTCGTCGGCGGTAGAGTAATAGTAGTCGTCGGCGGTAGAGTAAGAGTAGTCGTCGGCGGTAGAGTAATAGTAGTCGTCGGCGGTAGCGTAAGAGTAGTCGTCGGCGGTAGCGTAAGAGTAGTCGTCGGCGGTAGCGTAAGAGTAGTCGTCGGCGGTAGAGTAATAGTAGTCGTCGGCGGTAGAGTAAGAGTAGTCGTCGGCGGTAGAGTAAGAGTAGTCGTCGGCGGTAGAGTAATAGTAGTCGTCGGCGGTAGCGTAAGAGTAGTCGTCGGCGCTAGCGTAAGAGTAGTCGTCGGCGGTAGAGTAAGAGTAGTCGTCGGCGGTAGCGTAAGAGTAGTCGTCGGCGGTATAGTAAGAGTAGTCGTCGGCGGTAGCGTAAGAGTAGTCGTCGGCGGTAGAGTAAGAGTAGTCGTCGGCGGTAGAGTAATAGTAGTCGTCGGCGGTAGCGTAAGAGTAGTCGTCGGCGGTAGAGTAAGAGTAGTCGTCGGCGGTAGAGTAAGAGTAGTCGGCGGCGGTAGAGTAAGAGTAGTCGTCGGCGGTATAGTAAGAGTAGTCGTCGGCGGTAGCGTAAGAGTAGTCGTCGGCGGTATAGTAAGAGTAGTCGTCGGCGATAGCGTAAGAGTAGTCGTCGGCGATAGCGTAAGAGTAGTCGTCGGCGGTAGCGTAAGAGTAGTCGTCGGCGGTAGAGTAATAGTAGTCGTCGGCGGTAGCGTAAGAGTAGTCGTCGGCGGTAGAGTAAGAGTAGTCGTCGGCGGTAGAGTAATAGGAGTCGTCGGCGGTAGAGTAAGAGTAGTCGTCGGCGGTAGAGTAAGAGTAGTCGTCGGCGGTAGAGTAAGAGTAGTCGTCGGCGGTAGCATAAGAGTAGTCGTCGGCGGTAGCATAAGAGTAGTCGTCGGCGGTAGCATAAGAGTAGTCGTCGGCGGTAGAGTAAGAGTAGTCGTCGGCGGTAGAGTAAGAGTAGTCGTCGGCGGTAGAGTAAGAGTAGTCGTCGGCGGTAGAGTAAGAGTAGTCGTCGGCGGTAGAGTAAGAGTAGTCGTCGGCGGTAGAGTAAGAGTAGTCGTCGGCGGTAGAGTAAGAGTAGTCGTCGGCGGTAGCGTAAGAGTAGTCGTCGGCGGTATAGTAAGAGTAGTCGTCGGCCGTAGCGTAAGAGTAGTCGTCGGCCGTAGAGTAAGAGTCGTCGGCGGCGGTAGCGTAAGAGTAGTCGTCGGCGGTAGAGTAAGAGTAGTCGTCGGCGGTAGCGTAAGAGTAGTCGTCGGCGGTAGAGTAAGAGTAGTCGTCGGCGGTAGAGTAAGAGTAGTCGTCGGCGGTAGAGTAAGAGTAGTCGTCGGCGGTAGCGTAAGAGTAGTCGTCGGCGGTAGAGTAATAGTAGTCGTCGGCGGTAGCGTAAGAGTAGTCGTCGGCGGTAGCGTAAGAGTAGTCGTCGGCGGTAGAGTAATAGTAGTCGTCGGCGGTAGCGTAAGACTAGTCGTCGGCGGTAGAGTAAGAGTAGTCGTCGGCGGTAGCGTAAGAGTAGTCGTCGGCGGTAGCGTAAGAGTAGTCGTCGGCGGTAGCGTAAGAGTAGTCGTCGGCGGTAGAGTAAGAGTAGTCGTCGGCGGTAGAGTAAGAGTAGTCGTCGGCGGTAGAGTAAGAGTAGTCGTCGGCGGTAGAGTAATAGTAGTCGTCGGCGGTAGCGTAAGAGTAGTCGTCGGCGGTAGCGTAAGAGTAGTCGTCGGCGGTAGCGTAAGAGTAGTCGTCGGCGGTAGAGTAATAGTAGTCGTCGGCGGTAGCGTAAGACTAGTCGTCGGCGGTAGAGTAAGAGTAGTCGTCGGCGGTAGCGTAAGAGTAGTCGTCGGCGGTAGAGTAAGAGTAGTCGTCGGCGGTAGAGTAAGAGTAGTCGTCGGCGGTAGAGTAAGAGTAGTCGTCGGCGGTAGAGTAAGAGTAGTCGTCGGCGGTAGAGTAAGAGTAGTCGTCGGCGGTAGAGTAATAGTAGTCGTCGGCGGTAGAGTAAGAGTAGTCGTCGGCGGTAGCGTAAGAGTAGTCGTCGGCGGTAGAGTAATAGTAGTCGTCGGCGGTAGCGTAAGAGTAGTCGTCGGCGGTAGAGTAAGAGTAGTCGTCGGCGGTAGAGTAAGAGTAGTCGTCGGCGGTAGAGTAAGAGTAGTCGTCGGCGGTAGCGTAAGAGTAGTCGTCGGCGGTAGAGTAATAGTAGTCGTCGGCGGTAGCGTAAGAGTAGTCGTCGGCGGTAGCGTAAGAGTAGTCGTCGGCGGTAGAGTAATAGTAGTCGTCGGCGGTAGCGTAAGACTAGTCGTCGGCGGTAGAGTAAGAGTAGTCGTCGGCGGTAGCGTAAGAGTAGTCGTCGGCGGTAGCGTAAGAGTAGTCGTCGGCGGTAGCGTAAGAGTAGTCGTCGGCGGTAGAGTAAGAGTAGTCGTCGGCGGTAGAGTAAGAGTAGTCGTCGGCGGTAGAGTAAGAGTAGTCGTCGGCGGTAGCGTAAGAGTAGTCGTCGGCGGTAGAGTAATAGTAGTCGTCGGCGGTAGCGTAAGAGTAGTCGTCGGCGGTAGCGTAAGAGTAGTCGTCGGCGGTAGAGTAATAGTAGTCGTCGGCGGTAGCGTAAGACTAGTCGTCGGCGGTAGAGTAAGAGTAGTCGTCGGCGGTAGCGTAAGAGTAGTCGTCGGCGGTAGAGTAAGAGTAGTCGTCGGCGGTAGAGTAAGAGTAGTCGTCGGCGGTAGAGTAAGAGTAGTCGTCGGCGGTAGAGTAAGAGTAGTCGTCGGCGGTAGAGTAAGAGTAGTCGTCGGCGGTAGAGTAATAGTAGTCGTCGGCGGTAGCGTAAGAGTAGTCGTCGGCGGTAGCGTAAGAGTAGTCGTCGGCGGTAGAGTAATAGTAGTCGTCGGCGGTAGAGTAATAGTAGTCGTCGGCGGTAGCGTAAGAGTAGTCGTCGGCGGTAGAGTAAGAGTAGTCGTCGGCGGTAGAGTAATAGTAGTCGTCGGCGGTAGCGTAAGAGTAGTCGTCGGCGGTAGCGTAAGAGTAGTCGTCGGCGGTAGCGTAAGAGTAGTCGTCGGCGGTAGCGTAAGAGTAGTCGTCGGCGGTATAGTAAGAGTAGTCGTCGGCGGTAGCGTAAGAGTAGTCGTCGGCGGTAGAGTAAGAGTAGTCGTCGGCGGTAGAGTAAGAGTAGTCGTCGGCGGTAGAGTAATAGTAGTCGTCGGCGGTAGCGTAAGAGTAGTCGTCGGCGGTAGAGTAAGAGTAGTCGTCGGCGGTAGAGTAAGAGTAGTCGTCGGCGGTAGCGTAAGAGTAGTCGTCGGCGGTATAGTAAGAGTAGTCGTCGGCGGTAGCGTAAGAGTAGTCGTCGGCGGTATAGTAAGAGTAGTCGTCGGCGATAGCGTAAGAGTAGTCGTCGGCGATAGCGTAAGAGTAGTCGTCGGCGGTAGCGTAAGAGTAGTCGTCGGCGGTAGAGTAATAGTAGTCGTCGGCGGTAGCGTAAGAGTAGTCGTCGGCGGTAGAGTAAGAGTAGTCGTCGGCGGTAGAGTAATAGGAGTCGTCGGCGGTAGAGTAAGAGTAGTCGTCGGCGGTAGAGTAAGAGTAGTCGTCGGCGGTAGAGTAAGAGTAGTCGTCGGCGGTAGCATAAGAGTAGTCGTCGGCGGTAGCATAAGAGTAGTCGTCGGCGGTAGCATAAGAGTAGTCGTCGGCGGTAGAGTAAGAGTAGTCGTCGGCGGTAGAGTAAGAGTAGTCGTCGGCGGTAGAGTAAGAGTAGTCGTCGGCGGTAGAGTAAGAGTAGTCGTCGGCGGTAGAGTAAGAGTAGTCGTCGGCGGTAGAGTAAGAGTAGTCGTCGGCGGTAGAGTAAGAGTAGTCGTCGGCGGTAGAGTAAGAGTAGTCGTCGGCGGTAGAGTAAGAGTAGTCGTCGGCGGTAGCGTAAGAGTAGTCGTCGGCGGTATAGTAAGAGTAGTCGTCGGCGGTAGCGTAAGAGTAGTCGTCGGCCGTAGAGTAAGAGTCGTCGGCGGCGGTAGCGTAAGAGTAGTCGTCGGCGGTAGAGTAAGAGTAGTCGTCGGCGGTAGCGTAAGAGTAGTCGTCGGCGGTAGAGTAAGAGTAGTCGTCGGCGGTAGAGTAAGAGTAGTCGTCGGCGGTAGAGTAATAGTAGTCGTCGGCGGTAGCGTAAGAGTAGTCGTCGGCGGTAGAGTAAGAGTAGTCGTCGGCGGTAGAGTAATAGTAGTCGTCGGCGGTAGCGTAAGAGTAGTCGTCGGCGGTAGCGTAAGAGTAGTCGTCGGCGGTAGAGTAATAGTAGTCGTCGGCGGTAGCGTAAGACTAGTCGTCGGCGGTAGAGTAAGAGTAGTCGTCGGCGGTAGCGTAATAGTAGTCGTCGGCGGTAGCGTAAGAGTAGTCGTCGGCGGTAGCGTAAGAGTAGTCGTCGGCGGTAGCGTAAGAGTAGTCGTCGGCGGTAGAGTAAGAGTAGTCGTCGGCGGTAGCGTAAGAGTAGTCGTCGGCGGTATAGTAAGAGTAGTCGTCGGCGGTAGCGTAAGAGTAGTCGTCGGCGGTAGCGTAAGAGTAGTCGTCGGCGGTATAGTAAGAGTAGTCGTCGGCGGTGGCGTAAGAGTAGTCGTCGGCGGTAGCGTAAGAGTAGTCGTCAGCGTAAGAGTAGTCGTCGGCGGTAGCGTAAGAGTAGTCGTCGGCGGTAGCGTAAGAGTAGTCGTCGGCGGTAGCGTAAGAGTAGTCAAAGAAAATCTATTGCCGTGGCCCATTGACCATGTTAGAGAGGGCCCTAATATCAAGGTTCCACCTTCAGATGTTTGTGTACACTTTGGAAAGGTGGCCTGGCCTATAATAACAGGTTTCACTCTTGCCAATTATTTACATTATTGATTGTTGTCTTTTTTTATCCACATCTGTGCAGGTGATGGGCGAAATGATAGCCAAGGGCATTCTGCTCAGTACTTGACATATACATTCATGGACAATGCCACAAAGGAGATACTTCACATGGAGTTCATAGACAAGAGGGAGACTAAGGCCCGCTTCAAACGTTGCGCTTATGCCGTGTCGAATCAAATTCAACTTGATTTTTTTTAAATTCGACACGGCACAAGCACGACGTTTGAAATCATTTGGCTTGGCAAAATGAGTTCGACACGGCAGAAGATTTTAGCTTGACAGGGTCTGCCGTGCTAACTCTATTTACTGCGGCACAAGCACGGCTTTGCTTCAAATGTCGTGCTTCTGCCGTGTCCAATTTAATTCCAGTTCGAAGTTGGTCCGCGATTTTGTTCCTAACTAGGAATGCGCATGCTCGCAGCGTGTAATGTGAGTAAAGAAATAACCAACAAACAAGTGCATCAAAATAATAAAATGGCGACGTACAATGGACAGAATGGAAAACGCACGTGCACAACGTCCATGACGTGCACAATACTCATCCGTTATGTTGGATGTATTTAAGCTCGACTGAGTTTGCAATTAAGTTCGACGTTTGAAGCCACTGCCGTGCCAACGTCGTGCCATTTTTGTCAAGCTTTCATCAACAGGTGCAAGCAATAAGTTGCCGAAAGAAATGTCTGTTACAAAAGAATTCTTTTGCCGCCCTATCTACGTTTTTCAAAGCTGAAGTGACTGAAAGGAAAAAAAAGGAAAATTTTACTGCAAACGGCATTTCCAATTTTGTGTCCCGTCATCTGATTGCGTTGTTTGTAATTTGTTCACATTAGGCTTAGGCCTACTTGGAATATGTTTTCTTGCGTATTTAAACATTTATGCAATCGATTTGTCAACCATATCATCTGCAAGTAGAGAATATGACAATTTCTTTAGAAAAATATAGGAATTTCTGTGGTCTGTATCTCCTTTTGTCAGCGGTGTACAGAGTGTTTTGTACTGTAGGCCTACTACCCACGTACTAGCCTCCTACATACAGTATATGTACTGTATATTATCGATAGTCAACCTTTACAAACGACAGACAAGTGTATAAAGCTTTAATTTTCTCTGTTTGTAAACCATGAAATTTTGCGACACACTAACTAGTTCATTTTCATTATTTACAAACCCTTCAATTTTTCGTCAATGATCGTATTTTGAGATGTACCGAGTGCATAATACTTCTCTTTTTATCGATAGTCAACCTTTACAAACGACAGACAAGTGTATAAAGCTTTAATTTTCTCCGTTTGTAAACCATGAAATTTTGCGACAACGCTAACTAGTTCATTTTCATTATTTATAAACCATGAAATTGTGAGCCAACGATCACTTTCAATTATTTACAAACCATCGAAATGCACGCCTATTGACTATTTTCAATTGTTTACAAACCACAGAATCCACAAAATTGATTAGAACGGCGCAGTTTTGATTGTTTATAAACCATGGAATTGTACGTCCCGCACTAACCAATTTTCATTATTTATAAACCATAGAAAATCAGACCCCGGTGCAAGTTTCTTGGTTTATAAAACATGTAATTGCGCACCAGTGATAGTTTTGTATTATTTGTAAACCAGGAAAACGTGCAGCAATGTGCAGTATTCATTATTTATAAACCATGGAATTGTCTATGAACGATACAATTCTCTTGTTTGTAAACCATTGAAATGTACACTCGTCGGTTTCATTAATAAAGTATGGAACGCCGAGGTCATTTTCATTATTTGTAAATAATGAATTTGCACAGCTACAAGTATATTTCCTGTTTTGTAAAGAATCGTGTTGGTACAAAACGAAGTTTTAAAGGTTTGTAAACCATAAACGGCCTTTGACACAAATGCATTATTTACACAGAATTAAGATAAACCATGGAAAAAACATGCTATAATTCGTCTAAATAATTAGTTGACGAACGGCGCCCCATAGTTTACTGTGCATATGCCACATTGACCTCGATCGACTAGCCATGCGCGCGCGCGTACAGCTAGCTCACGGTGTCAGATTACGACTTGATTTGGTTACATATCAAACGGCTGTTGTATTAGTAAACTACGTAAACATGAAACAGTGCCTGCTTTATCCATGCATCGATTTATTCTATCAGTTCGGACGCAAGAGGGCGCTAGTACAAAAACTCGCCGGGACGTTTGGTTTCACACAATTTCGGAAGAAAAACGACACGGTTTTTTACTGTTTTCTCAAAAGTTGGACGAGGTATGGAGCTGGATTTTACTGAGGTTGGTTTTAATCATGCATATCTTCATTCACACAGGGAGATGACACTATATGACACTATTTGTAGCCGCTTACCAATGATGTATACTGCCTTTAATACATGTAGTGTCAAACAGTATATTTTTGTACTTTAATATATATTTTTGTACTTTAAAAGTAGAACTTTTTCTTTGTATACCACAGGTTCGGTGTTGACTGTCGTTTTCTTTTGTAATTTCTCTTGTGAAACAAATGAACTCTTGGGTATAACTTAAGTAAATGAGACAGAAATAAAAAACATATTTTGTAATATAACCCTGTTTGACTGCTACATTTTCTGTAAATATCAATACAAATAGTGTATATAACTATTAACCGTACTTGCCAGATGTAACCTGGGCCCAATTTCATAGAGCTGTTTAACAGCCCATTTCCTGTTAACCGAGCGCCAGGCTATTTCATAGACATCGTTAACGGTAATCAACTGAAAACCTGCCTTAACCGCAGAGCCAAATTTTGCTTAAGATAGTGACGCAACAATGGCAGTTTCCAAGCGCGCGCATGCTTAAGCACGCCGTGACCGTGAAATAGACCTTTATCACGGTGCGGCCATCTTCCCTTTTCCCCTATTAAAATGAACGTAACCAAAGAGAGGCTTGCCGAAATAAAATAGTTTGGCCCCGTGTTGAAAATGTTCATTGTGTGCATCACAATGATACTTGCGCTTCGCGATCAAGAGAGCGCGCAGCGTATCTCAACGGGAGATTACACGCACTCTAGGGAACAAGACAAAGATGGACGCACCGTGATAAAGGTCTATAGCATTAACGTTAGCACAACTTTTCTGCTACAGTAAGCACACGTTTTCAGCTAGCGCTCAAGCAGCTCTATGAAATTGGGCCCTGTTTATCAAGTCTGAGCTCTACCGTTCCTACCTTTTTGTTATGTATGAACAACTACTATTTTAACAAAAATGACAAAAAATATAGATTTTCTCCCAAAATTCCAATTTTTTAAAACAAATATCAATAAAAATAATGTTACACTTGAACATACTTTGCAGGTTTTACCACTTTACCAAATTTAGGCTGTACCATATCTTCGTTATGCAGTTATGCTTGATAAACTAATTATTTTTAAAAATGACCAGAAAATATAGATTTTACCCAAACATTTTCACAATCCTTACAAATATCAATTAAAATTTGGGCCCTATCAGACCTACGGTTATGCTTGATAAACTACTATTTTAACAAAAATATAGATTTACTTCCAAAATTCCTTAACATACTTAGCAGGTTTTTACCACTTTACCAAATTTAGGCTTGGGGTATGTTCAGACGGAGGGCTACTTTTTTTTAGCCCCAATCCAATTAACAGACTCAGCGGGGGTTCGCTGGAGCTAAAGTGAGTTAGTCCAAAATGCCCTCCCGTTCAAACGGTGATGATAACTCCGGAGCTACAGTTAGCTCCGGAGCTAAAATGTGGTCAAATTTGATAGCATATTAACGTTGGCCAGATGCCTCAGAGCGAGGTCAGTTGCGTTCAGTCAGTAAATAATGGTGGAGCTAAGTCATAAAAGAAACCCCGCTGTGCTGAAAGTGGGGTTAGCCCCACAAATTTGTGGGGCTAAGTTTGGGGAGGGCTAGCCCCGGAGCTATAGCCTCAGAGGTGGAGCTAATTGCGTTCTAACGACGGGAGTTTAGGGTGGAGCTAGCTAGCTAGCTCCAGAGCTACCTCCAGAGATAGCCCCTCGTCTGAATGACTAGGAACTGGTTCATTGCCAGACCTCGACTTTACGACAGCTTTACTTGCGTCATATCCAGCCACTCCATCCATAACGGGTGTCATTATGACACCAACAACACCACCAACGACAATTTGTGGATCTTTACCTTCGGCAACATCAGTCCAGGCCTTCACGCAACCGGACGGGGTGTATTGCCCGTTTATGGCCGACTCTACCCCTGTGGTTATCCCATCCATTGCCGCACCCCCAGCAATACATCCGGCAACCATGCCAGCAGGTCCAGCCGGGATACCAGCAACACCACCAGCAATTACACCAGCTGTCCTTGATGCCCCTTTCATTGCTTTATCTCCACCTTTTGTGTCTCCACACGCATAGTGTATGCCACCCTTGACATGACCTATAACTGGAGTACCATCGGCAAGGTCGTTAACCGCGTTGACGACAGATTTACCATACTCGAATGCCGAGGTACCTGTATGTTCGCCTAATTTGACAACTGTATCATTCAAAGCTGTTACTTGACCAAGTGTCACACCAGCTGCAACCGCTACACCGGCAGTTGCAACAGCAGTACCAAATGTTTCCCCCATATGTCGAACCGTGGTATTGGCAGCTGCATTTCCGGTGTATTTCGCACATTCCACTACAGCATTGTTCAATGAATCTACTTGTCCGAATGTCACACCGGCCGCAACTGAAGTTGCAGCTGTAGCGATGGCCCCACCAACTGTGCTTATTTCGTTACCCATCTTCGATAAATTTCTGAAGGAGAAAATAATACAACCAGTAAGCTCGGCGATTCCTTGTTTGATAAAGCATGGCTGACAGTGTATTAGAAACCTTTCCCAGTGTTTGACCTTAGTTGTGCTCTGATCTTGAGGAGCAGGAAAACGAGGACCATGTATTCGTTGTAATCTTTGCTCTGATTACGGCATGACCAATCAACTTAGCGTGTTCGCGAGCAAAAAGTATAAAAATGCTACAATTTTTCAAAAACCCGCCCATCCCTGACCCAAACTGGGAGCCCCGACGTACCTGTACTCATTGAGAACACACCAAATATGAAATTGATTCGACCTGACTTGGTGTGTTCACAAGGTTTGACCTTAGATTACCTCTGAACTCCCCCCCCCCCCCCCCTCCCCCCCCCCCTCTCTCTCTCAAAAAAACCCCCAGTATTACTCATGTACTCATTACAAGCAGGATAGTAACGAGTGTGAACATGATTCGACCAGGCATGACTCAGCGTGTTTACGATACTAAAAATATGCAAATATAAAAAATCATCCGAAATGTCTATTTTGGACCCAAATTGCGTTCAGACTTGCACCGAAATAAATGGAGTGCGTGTACCTGTTATCAGAAACATACACACCATTTTAAGCTTTTAAGAGGTTTCCAGATTTTTACCACTGTTAACCTCAGATGACCTATTAACTCTCCATGCAGAACAAACGGGATCATGTACTCACCGTGGAGAACATTCACACCGCGCATTTATCAGATTTAATCAGACGAAACATTGTTGACGGAGCGTGTTTAAAAGCAGAGTACGAAAGTACCAAAAACTTCACAGAAGTTTATTCCTGACTTAAACTTAGCTCGGACCTCCACCAGAATCATAGCGTACCTGTACTCATGACAGACCTACACATTGTACACATCAAGTCTAAACTTGATCTGACCGGGCTTGATTGACCTATCGTTTATAAAAAATTCAGAATGTGTCCTCGGATGACCTTTGACCTCTATCAAAACGAATTAGATCATATACTCACCATGAGGAACAAACATAAGAATTAACCTGATCTAACCAGGCAGGGTGGAAGTGCCGACTTACACAAAGGATTTTGTATTGCATTTTGTTGAAATGGACCGAGAATAACATGCCGACTTGGGCGAAATGACGACTTACAAATGCCGACTTAGAAACAAAATTATATTTATTGGTTTTAAAATGATTTATTGGTTTTAAAATGATATGCACACTTTATAAAAAAATATTTTTTCATATACATTGAATAAAGATTTCAAGGAAATTACCTCCTGGAATCAACAGATGATGTAATTTTAAGATATACTTCCCACTTGCACTTTTCAATGGAAATGCATTGTAGACGATCTGGACTTTAGTCGGACGGCCGACTTAGGCGATTTGCCGACTTGTACGATGTCGACTTAGCCGGAGTTTACTGTATTTCACAAAATATCCATTTTGGGGCCAAACTAAACTCTGGCCTTCTAAATCAGCAGAGATCGTGTACTGATCGTGAGATACATACCGGTACATTTTGAGCTTGATCGGACCAAATGGATTCTGAAAGTTATGGCAAAAATCAATCCTGTTTTATGTAATGATATTGTCCTTGGTTTAACACTGACTATTATGCATGTGAGGATATATCCCAAAGCCCTCACCTTTAAATCATTTCGTCCAGCTTGTGTTGGGCAAGCTTTAGTTAATACTGACTTTATCTGAATAAAATAACCCATTATAATAGTTTTGTTTAATATGATGTGGCAAGTGGCAACGAGCAATGATCAATGATCCCCCCCCCCCCCCCCCCAACCACCACCCCCACACTCCACTCTAGTACTGTAATACGACGGCACCTTTGTATATATTGGTTTTAAAATGATATGCACACTTTATAAAAAAATATTTTTTCATATACATTGAATAAAGATTTCAAGGAAATTACCTCCTGGAATCAACAGATGATGTAATTTTAAGATATACTTCCCACTTGCACTTTTGTCGCAAATGTTGCTTTTCTGTAGAAAAATCAAATTTTCTTCTTCAAAAATTGCCTTCAGTTAGTGCACAAGATAACCATTCACGCGCGCGCGTAACGCCCTCTGTTGTCGCGCTTACGCACAGACCACTCCCCGCTCCATTTTGTGCATTACTTTATGCAGTAATTTTATAATTTATTTATCTCAGAAATGCAACATTTGCGACAGAAGTGCAAGTGGGAAGTATATCTTAGAATTTGATGATCTGTTGATTCCAGGAGGTAATTTCATTCAAATCTTTGTTCAATGTATACAAAAAAAATACATTAAAAAATACTGCCCACAAAACTTATCTAATAAAGACCATTCATAAATACCTTAGACAGTTTACGCATCCCTATTGGCTGAGAGCACGTCACGTTGACAGTGTTAAATTAGCGATAATGACCAGTCGGTCTTAAATAAAAGTAAAAGTGGCCCCTGAATCAGGACAAAATTACACTTTCTCATTACATTGTTGTTTGAGTCGCCACTTTTGGAAACGTACACAATTTATTTTTTTACCAAAAGAAGCTGCCTTAAATTGTTCCTCCCAAATAAGCAAAGTGGATGGGTTTTGGAGCTCAGGGAAATTTGAGGTAAGACTAAGAGATCTGTTTAAAAACCATTTTTAAACTGCCTGTAATTAAAACCTTCTGAAATTCTGGAACAAATGTATTAACTTTGTTAAGCCCAAAAAGTTTGCAAAAATCTCGTCTGCTTTTCCCCGCTTTCAACGTACGTACGTACAGCCATGGCCCATGACACTGAATCCTAACCATAATACCTCGATGTCTGCGCGGTCCCTCTTACTTATATTTTGCAAACTGCACGTTTTCTGGTAACGTGGTTGTCAATTTGGCCCAACAATCACCCCGTCGCCAAATTCAACAATTCTAAATTAAGGGGTAAATTGCAGAAGAATCGTTGAAAAACGTCAAATTTTCCAGTCACTTCAAAAGTCAAATCGCTAAAAGAAAAGTAAAACACAGTAGCCTGTACGTTATATGCACATTATCATATCCGGGTTTACAGTCAACTCGACCGTTTGCCAACTCGACTCCTACCAACTCGACCGTCGTACCAACTCGACTGTACAGTCGAGTCAACTCGACCGTTTCCCAGGCCGGCGGTGTCCGCGCGGTGGGTGGCACGAGAAAATCACACCAGTTGGGTTCAAACAATTTATTTATTTATTTCATTTTCCGGGATGTAACAATTCACAGACAAATAAATTACACGCACATATTATATACATACAAATAAACATTGAGAAGGAAACATAACAGAAAACAATACCCAAATAGCTCCCGCAGGATTACCCAAAAGAAACAAGTTTCTATCAAGGGGCTTCCAAACTAATTAGATAAATACATTTAGGATAAATACATTTAATAAAAATATTTACAAAGTTAAGCAATTATTGAAAATTATAATATATGTAAATAAAATAAATACTGGCATGCATACTATCATAATCATAATTTAAAAAATAAAATAAAATAAAATAAAATAAAATAAAATAAAAAAATAAAAATAAATACGCGGAAATAACATAATTGTAACAGTTTCTTATTCTTTAAGAATTATAATCGATCTTTAAAGGTGAGAAATTGAATATTAATAATTAGAATTTCATTTTATAATTCTGCAATTAAACGGACGACGGTCGAGTCGACTCCTTTGGTCGAGTTGGTACGACGGTCGAGTTGGTACGACGGTCGAGTTGGTAGGAGTCGAGTTTGCAAACGGTCGAGTTGACCTGCAGCCGATTTGACGAAACTTACGCAGTTGCGTAAGCCCACTTGCGCAATGTTTTATTGCGTTAAGGCCGATACACACTATCGCGGAAAAATCCCACTTTTGCGCTGCGCTCACCGCATTGCATGAGCTCCCAATCGCCGATTATTCCAAAATAGAAAATTCCACTCTGGTAACTCGGGGCTTCTCTGATACCTCATTGGCTGCGCGTTGGAAAGGTCAGCACACCGCGGTCAAAGTTCAACAAATTTGAACTTTGACCCAGCTCAAAAGTTTTGCGCGTCGCGATAGGCCGCGCACAAGCGGCAAACCAGTTTGTGTACAAACCAGTTTGTGTACAAACCAGTTTGTGTACAAACCAGTTTGTGTACAAACCAGTTTGTGTACAAACCAGTTTGTGTACAAACCAATGGAACAGTGTGATTTTTCCGCGATAGTGTGAATCCGCCTTAAGTCGCGCAACAATTTAGCGATGATAACAGCAGGCTATGTAGTCTTGGCCCAAAACTATTCTAGTCGATATTGGTTTGTGTATGCGTTGGCCATTCCCGGTATAGTACGCCCTCTTGTAGCACTAATATACCAGCCCTTTGCGCGACGAGAATAGTCTTGGGAATCTCTCCCGGAAGTTCAGCATTGGGGGCGGTACCGTTTTATGTAAATAGCTGCACAAGGTTTTATGATGGCACACAAAAGACATGGCATACCACAGATATCTTTGCAAATATTTGCAATGTCGCAATTATCTTCATAATATTCATTTCCCGCGTTTCGCAGTATAGCGGGAAATAATTGTCTTAGGAATTCGAGACACGCATAGCGGGTCTATTGTTACATAGTCTTGGTGCAAGACGATACTGCGTGATATTCGTCACTGACCGCCGCGCGATAACCAACACTCACCGACAATCGCCAAGAGAGGGCGCCATACACACCAGTCTCCAGTATCGTCTTGGGACATTTGTCGAACGTTCGTATGTGACACTGTGTAACCTCTAACCTAAGCTTATACATATGCATTATAGAGGTCAACAGAGTTCCACATAATGAGCATGCCAGCCTGGCAACTTTCTGTGCCTGCACAGCTAGGGTTATTTCCTTCCTACTAAATCATGGTCCGATATATCCTCCAAAAACAAAAAGCCACTTGTATATACGTTATACCCGAATCAAGTGTGTTACAAATTGGGGAGAATCATAAACGTAAACTTTAAAATAACGGCTAAGATTGTCCGCTGCCGAGCTTTAGACATACCTGGCGCGGCCCGCGCCCCGCGGCCGTGGAATCCCCGATCCACACACGCCACCAAAAAGCAACTGTTGTAACCTCAAAATGGCCACAAATACATCTGAGGTACAAGAGTAGCCTATCGAGGTTTTAGCTGGGTACAATGACTGACTTACATTCTTAAAGAAAGTGCAATTTTCCGACCGATTTCGAGATCGTTTCTGTGCGTGCCGCACGGCATTTCACACATTTTGCAGAATTTTGCGTGTGCCGGACCGGGAATAATGAAAATGCGATGCCTGCTAAATATACTGAAATAAAAGAAGTTCGATCGTGTCCAGGTTCGTGTTTGCGAGACAGATTTGTGAAACTGTCTACTGTTCATGGGGATAATATTTGTTTAAAATTGTATTCTAATAAACGTGTGCTACGGGTGCTGTTTGTCGCCCACAAATTAAAGCCTGCCCTTTGCCAGCGTCATAATTTTTAGTTGTAAATTCACTGTATATTCCACACGGAGATGGACGAACTGTACCAAGCATAACACAGCAACCGCTTGGTCAATTTTTGCAACCAAAGTATTTCTAAAATCTGTTGTAACTTGTGTGTAGCTAGAGAATCATTTTTCCTCATCATTGTACTTTTGATTTTCCCGAAGTTGCTGCGAGACGTCGATCATTTGCGGAAACAAATAGGCATGACCTTTTGTTTAAAAACAAAAATCAGAAAATTTGTGTAGACACTAATTCTTGAAAATCAGAAATGTTCACAGATTTACGCCTAACTTACACAATATAAACACGATGACCGTAGAAAACTTCCCCTGAAATGGTTTTGTCTGAAGTGCTATAGTCTTTGAGAAATTAGTAAAACAATTAGTTTTCGTCTCATGAGACGAAAATTAAATTCGCCCCAAAACCATTTCGCCCAAGTGCCATTTCGCCGCCAAACCACTTTGCCTGAGTGCCATTTCGCCCCAAATCACTTCGTCCAAACACTACATCGCCCACATGCTACTTCGCCCCAAAACCACTTTGTGCACAGGCCGAGGTTCAGGGCGAAATGGTTCGGGGCGAAGTGGTTTTGGGGCGAAATGACTGCAAACCCTATTTTGACTGTTTTCTCAAAAGTTAGACCATGGAGGAAGGAAAGACTTTCCTTCCTCCATGGTTAGACCATGGTTAGACGAAGTTCGGAGCTGGTTTTTGCTCAGGTTAGTTTTAATCATGCATATCTTCAATCACACAGGGGGATAAAACTATTTGCAACAGTTTACCAATCATGTATATACTATCTTTAAATTTGGCGATGAAACGTGATTTTAGTAGTAACAAAAATTTTGTTTTTTCTTCGAAAACACAGGACCCATGGCAGTCTCGTCCGCGTAGCGCTAGCTAGCCAGCGAGTGCCGTACGGTTTTCGCAGTCTGTGAAATCATAATAAAGACACGTTTCTGCAGCGTACGGGTTCAGCAAAATAACGGCTTCGGTTGCCGGGCTGACAAACCAAAGCCGAAGTTCGTTGAATCCATTTGGAAAAAAACTGGCCCCATTGCCACATTTTCATATTTTTTCTTTGAAAAACAAATAAAGCACGGACTTGTCTGACGCGATAACGTGTGCTTTTCCTGTTTGATAATTAAGACGTACGTACAGGTACCAGACTTCACAGCGCTCGGCTTGAAATATGTTAATAAGCCCTACGTCATAGGTATGCATGGCATAATGAGCAATGCTTGGAATGCGCTCGGAATTTCCCGAGCGGATTCAGGAAATGTCCCAAGACGATACTGCGCAGAGCACGGACGTAGACTGGTTTCCTGTCCTCATAGTACAGTGTATGGCGCCCTCTCTTGGCGAATGTGTCGGTGAATGTTGGTTAGCGCGCGGCGGTCAGTGACAAATATCACGAAGTATCGTCTTGCACCAAGACTAATTGTTACATAGCACATGTTGGATGAAAGGAATGTCAGACACGTATAGAAGGTCAAATGTTACGTAACACGTGTTTAGAGAAAAGGTATAAATAGTAGTAGAGGGAAAAGAATTGGGATCAGGGCGGTCGGGTTGGCGTACGGGTTCTTTCCTCGCCTTTCACCTCTGGGGTCCCGGGTTCGAATCCGGGGCGTGTATGTGGATTGGGTTTGCAGTCCCTACTTGACCGCGTGGGTTTTCCCCTGGGGCATTTCTCTGGGGGTTTTCCTCCCACTTCTAAAACTGCAACTCCTTCTTCGTCATCTCAAGTTGATAAAATAGTATAGTTAAAGCTAAAACCGTATAGTTGATGGCATAAAGGACCTTAGTTGCCGAAGATGCCATAAAATATACAACAACAACAACAACATTGGGATCAGTTCTAGCAAGCATTCCATACAGACACGTAACTTTTATGTTGTTTTTTATTGAAAATAATTTCAGAGTGAAGCCTAACACTCTCGCCGAAGAGAATTCTGAACTGTTTTTGGGCACAGGTTTTCAGAGCATTTTTGTTTTATCTCTGTTTTTTCCTGGACGTCGTCTCCGATGAGGCGTCGGTATAGTAAGAAGTTGAGATTTAAAATCCCAAGTTGTATGATTCCGTTCACAGTTAATTTGACAAGATTGCCTGAAAGTCCATGCTTTTTTTCTTGTAGATATGTAACTACATGTACACTGGCCGTGACTGTAAATAAAGGCGACTTCGTGTCTCCTGTGCTTGGCTATCACCAATATAAAGTGTTGAGTGTTTTTTGGGTATAAGTGGAGTAAAGATAAGACACAAATGTATTTAGCGATGTCATAGGCCGTCTGCAGGTTTTTTTGCTGTACGAGGGAATATTTAGTCTAGCGCATGCAAACTGCACACGGCATGAAAACGAGCCACTTTGAGATAACGACTTCTGTAGTAAACCCGTACGGCAATACATACTGCGTACTAGCTGCGTACGGCCTGGTCTAGCTCGATAGACAGCATTGTGGAGTCTGTAACTTCCGTGTTTCTTTATATTTTCGGCCGGTTTTGGCCGAAAATGGGCGGGCTTTGGATATGCGGGTATGCAAGGTATGAATATTTAACATTTGTCTTCAGCCAATCAAGAGCTTCATGAGTAGCACGTAATGCCGCGAGCATGCATTATGCATGTCATGGCGTCCTCGTGTTACGAGAACCGTGGCATGATCGATGGACGAAAACAACAAATATTCTCGGGTTCGTAGCATTTATTGTGCTTGTCTGTTTACGTATTTGATTACACTTCTGGGGGACAACGGTCGTAATATGACAGCTTTCCTGAATGATTTTGTGGGAGCTCTTTATACTGCCTCGGATAGCTCCATGGATGAACAAACTGGGGATCGCAGATCATAGCGTTTTTCAAACATAGCCTGGCGTGCGTCGACCAATGAAATCTCAGCTCACGCTGGGGTGGTTTCCCTATTACTGTAATGAGTTTCGCTGGCTGAATGCAGAACCATCAAGGCTTTGGGTTTAGGACCGTACCGATACTAGTCTTGGCCCAAGACTACTCTAGTCGATATTGGTTTGTGTACGCGTTGGCCATATAGTGCGCCCTCTTGCAGCACTAACGGACCAGTCTTTGCTGACTAGAGTGGTCTTGGGAACTTCTCCCGGAAGGTTTAACTTTTTCTTTGTTTTTGCCTAGGCTTTCCTAGGGAACCAATCAGCGAGTGACCCAAATACAGCAGAGCGTGGGAATGCAGCGAGCGACCCAAATACAGCGCGTCGACCGCAGAGCGTGACCCAAATACACGGCGTGCACGCGCTTCGAATGGTTTGAAAAATATAAGGCGGCTTACAAGAATCATCGAACATGACCGTTTTATCGTTGCTAATATTTTCGGTGGCATAAGTTTCTTGGCAAATGTTTGCGAATATATTTACAAACATGTTTGCAAAGGCGTATGACATCGCAAAATACATTTGTTAATGAAGATAATTGCGACATTGCAAATATTTGCAAAGATATCTGTGATATGCCATGTCCCTTGTGTGCCATCATAAAACCCTCTGCAGCTATTTACATAAAACGGTACCGCCCCAATGCTGAACTTCCGGGAGAAGTTCCCAAGACTACTCTAGTCAGCAAAGACTGGTCCGTTAGTTCTGCAAGAGGGCGCACTATATGGCCAACGCGTACACAAACCAATATCGACTAGAGTAGTCTTGGGCCAAGACTATACCGATACATGTACGTGCATGTGTGCATAGTCGTAGCGCGGCGCGTTGTGAGCCAATATTGACCCCTTTCGAACACGTGCGAATATGCCATTTTGGGAGTCAAATAATGCTGAGTCATTGTGGAAGCAATGTGCGTGCGCGTTGTGTGTGTCTCTGGTGGGCGTAACGCGGTTTAGTTCACCAATGAGAGCCTAATCATAGCGCGTTACGCGCGCTATGGACACACACAACGCGCCCGCACGTTGCTTCCACAACGACGCGGCATTGTTTTACTCCCAAAATGACGTCATTGGCACGAGCTCAATACGTGCAACAGATTCCGTATAGCTCGTAAGCGCTTTGTTCAGTTTTATCTTCAGCGGGCCGTCTAGAAGACAAGCCCAAAGCCTTGGTCAAGGCTAACATGTTTGTAAATATATTCGCAAACATTTGCCAAGAACATTATGCCACCGAAAATATTAGCAACGATAAAACGGTCATGTTCGATGATTCTTGTAAGCCGCCTTATATTTTTCAAACCATTCGAAGCGCGTGCACACGGTGTATTTGGGTAACGCGCTGATTGGTTCCATAGGAAAGCCTAGGCAAAAACAAAGAAAAAGTTAAAGCTTCCGGGAGAGATTCCCAAGACTACTCTAGTCGCGCAGAGGCTGGTCTGTTAGTGCTGCAAGAGGGCGCACTACTGGGAATGGCCAACGCGTACACAAACCAATATATACTAGAGTAGTCTTGGGCCAAGACTACAGGCTATGGGGCTTGCGCCATTTTTCAAAAGTTGCGCAAGCTGCGCACTTTGTGAAATCGGCTGCTGCACCCATATCAACCGTGCCGCGAGCGATTTTTTTCCCGTATTACATATTTGCTTTGGACCCTAACTGAAGCCTCTGATTGGTCCGCTCTCCTCAGTCAGTCATGTATTATGCATGATATGCTCTACACTCCTTTAGCAGTGCTTTGCGCGCGCCACTTTAGTTTGCCCGCTCCAACCACTGCTAAACTTCGCCGCAAATCCTGCGAAGCGCGTGGGTGTGACGTCACCCAACACCGAGCCTGGATGACACTTGCCATGATTGGCTAGATTCTGTCACCTGACGTTGGTTCTGTCACATGACCTGCATCTGACACAGTAAAGATGGCTGCGCCCAGGTACGTCAACACTAACGTTGCTTTGCCCACTGTCACGTCGACTTTTTTGTCATTAGTTCGTCCTGGCTGTTAGTGTGGTTTTACACAGTAAGTATTTGTTTCACGGACATCACTAATCCTTCATCGTGATCATGTACACACTATGAACATCTAACAATGGAAATTGGGCACATACCATTGTTACTAACAATGGGGTCACAATGAACATGTACATGTTTTTGCTCATAGTGACATCCCTATAGAAAGGTGGGGAAATCACATTTTTCAAGCTCTTCTTTTACCGCGAAATCATGTGTGTATAGGGTAGCGCTGGAGATGAAGAATGGGTATTTTTTTCATATACATTGAACACGGATTTGGGTAAATTTATATGTTGGAATCGATAGCTTATTCAATTCTAAGATATACTTCCCACTGACACTTCCGTCGCAAATGTTGCATTTCTGAGATAAATAAATGTACTGCATAAAGTAATGCACAAAATGACGTGCGAGCGGTCTGTGCGTAAGCGCGACAACAGAGGGCGCTGCGCGCGCGCGTGAATGGTTATCTTGTGCACTAACTGAAGGCAATTTGAGGAAGAAAACGTGATTTTTCTACAGAAAAGCAACATTTGCGACAAAAGTGCAAGTGGGAAGTATATCTTAAAATTACATTATGTGTTGATTCCAGGAGGTAATTTCCTTAAAATCTTTGTTCAATGTATACGAACAAAATACCGAAGAATGCGGTGCAGTATGAAGCGCCCCCACAGAGATATATTGCGCCAAGCCAGCGAATAATTCCTCAACTTCAAGTCTGATCAGTCTTAGTTCAACACGCTGTCTTGTTTTCTGCTAAACTATAAGCTTTGTCACAAAAGCCTAAATGCAGCAGGAGTACGTTGTCGTAGCACACGTGGGGGCACGCAACGTCGTTGTCAACGTAATAGCACACATTTACGCCTGGAATGAAAACTACGCACTCGACAAAGCTCACGAAGAGGAACTGATAATCATTTTTGTGTGCTAAAACAAACAAAGGGCATGTTTTTTACACTGAAATTTTGCACAAACACAGACAACAATCTCCCCAAACTGTCGCTGGTTTCACAAGTCTGTTTCGCAACACAAACTACCCTGTTTGGACCAGAAATCTCACCGTCAAACCAACATCTTGCTGTGTTCCAATTTAAATATTTAAAAAAAATTGTTTTAAAAATAAATATCGTCAGAGAGTATTCTTTATTTTCAGTATCTATTCAAAAAGTTGGAATTGAACAATGCTGTTAAGGAGTTTAATTAATAATATTTCTTCATGATGTACTCTCTGCAACAGCAAAACCTTTTAATTGATGTGACTATTTATTCAGCAGATGGTTTTGCATGTACATTGTATTATGGGTTACATTTTTGGCAATATTTACGTTTTTGAAATCCACCATGTCATATTTATCAGTTGTGTAGTGACTGTGTGACGGTGAATAAATAAAGAAAACCGTTAACAGTCTATCATTTTATGTCATTATGTGTTTCTGTGTCACAAAAACAAGACCATAATATATATTTTTCCCAAAGTGAGTTGGGCTGTTTATTTACATTTATTTGGGCAGATGTAAACATAGAGGAAACAGAAGATTGGGAAATAGAGTAGCTGACCTTTACTTAAATCTTGTGTACAACAAAGTAAAATCTTCAGATTTAAATTTGAACTTGCAAATCCTTGCTGAGTGATTTTAAGTAAAAACTTATCAAAACTTGATTAAATGCACGCCTGTCTTATTGGCTATGCTTTGAGTTTTAATAGCTTATTGGTTTTGATTTAGTGGGGCTTAATAATACTGTTCAAAGAAGAGAAATATAGATATTAAAAAAAATAAGGTATGTGAACTTGAATTCGGGGCGATTCAATAAAGCTCTTTGCGTACAACTTAACCAACGCAAAATAGGTGGACCGTAAAGCAGTCTAATCTGGAACGAGCAATGACGTCATCGTTTATAGCCAATCAGACTATACGGGAAACCAAACGGCGCCACGGCGGTAATTTTTGATTTCTGTTTTTTCGGAATGCCGTTAGATTTCGTTGGATCCCGACTGGACTAGACAAATGTACGTAGAATTTTCATTATTTATGGGTAGAATATTACATATTCTTTGTGTAGAAGGGAAACATGGACTGTTTTGAGTATTAGCAGTGGGAAATATTTGCCGATTTTTGGGGTGTGTTTCATCGTCTTTTTTTGCAAGCGTATATTTCATATATTCTCGCGCTGCGGACCGGCTGTATATATGCATATGCATGAACGTTAGGAGGCGCGGCGCGATACCCGATTGTGATTGGCTATCGTGCAACAATCCTAACGATTTTGTAAGCGGTGTGCTGATTGGCTTCGCAGGATATGCGGCGAAGTTTAGCAGTGGTTGGAGCGGGCAAACCAAAGTGGCACGCGCAAAGCACTGCTAAAGGAGTGTAGATATGCTCACGTGGCGTACATGTGTCCATCGCGCGATGGCTACATGGTGGAACTAAACAGGTCAAAAGAAATAATTCCCCTCCCCCCTGGGAAATGTTAATTTTTCTGGAAAACAGCTAGGCTCGAAAGTGTAATTTTTAAATTTTTTGACCTGAAGTCTACTCCAAGGGATTATTTACACTTTCAATTAAAGTTATTAATTCAACCATGAACAAGTCCTTCACATTTTTATCCAAACAGGTGACAACCATTTGAAGAAAGTTTATTCATGTGTTTGAATTTTTCATGGGTTTAAAATTTCATCAATTTGTCAAATCCCTCCCTATGCAAGAAAGTGTCATTTTTAATTGGTCATAAAATTTACTAAATGGCAGCATTTCAAGGCGAGGGTTACTGTTGGGTGAAACTTTTTTGCACATTAAATGTGTAACATTTCACTCTACATTTTACATTTTTGTAACAGGTTAAGGAGGCTTCCACAAAATGAACATTTCCCAGGGGGGGGGGGACTTATTTCTTTTGACCTGTTTAGCAAAGGAATGGAGCTGCGTATTTCGTGGCACGAATTTGGCGCGCGCGCATTGCTGACGAGCCTGTGCCTTTAAGGTTATACGGTCTCCATTAAATAGCCGGAGCCTCCGGCCGTTAGCACAAAATCGCATTGAAATTGGCCCCTTGGCATGGCGCGGCTTTAAGCGCTAGCTAAAAACGTGTGCTTACTGTAGCAGAAAAGTTGTGCTAACTTTAAGGCTATTTCACGGCCACGGCTTAAAGGCCCTGTAGATGATCTGTTTTTCAGCGATTCTGCAAATAAAACCATTATAAATCAAAAGAAAGACATCAACAAACTCATCCGAAGAAATTTCAGCTTTGTCATGCACACTGTTGCGCACATCATATACTGCGTGTGCGCGCGATCCATAAAAATGCATCGCGTTGGATGGAACACGCACACGCAGTACACAGCGCCCATACATTTTGGACCGCGTACATGTAGATGCGAACCAAAAATAAGTAAATCGTTTCCAAACGATCTAAATAATTTCATCTTTACGGATTATTTTCTGGTAAAATTATATCATTTTGAGCGGAAACCTTTCATTGGGTAGTTGCTATTAATTAAATCTTTACTTTCAGAACTTTTCCTCTGTAATTAACTCGTCGATTACTTTTTGGGGTCATTGCAAATGACACACTGGGCCTTTAAGGTTACAGTCTCCATGCGCCTTTAAGGTTACAGCCTCCGCTAGCACAAAATAGGCTGCTAAACAGCTCCATGAAATTGGCCCCTGGGGCCAATTTCATAAAGCTGTTTAGCAAAAAAAATCGCTTAATCAAAAATTTGTTTGCTTTATAAAAATGGGTTAATAGTCAAAATTGTATGTCAACTTTTTATAGGAAGAATAGCAGAACACCCGTCAGTTGTTATACACATCATATAAGATTTTGACTGAAAACCCATTTTAAATTTTATAAAGCAAACAAATTTTGGATTAAGCAAATTTTTCTGCTAAACAGCTTTATGAAATTGGCCCATGTCGCCACTCACTAGCTCAGTGAACTGTCACTGATGGTGGTGTTGATCAGGCAATCGGCATGCAAAAAAGAGCTCTCATATCTCGATGTTGTACCGTATCTACAGATATTTGCACGATTTCGCCAACCCTGTCATTGTCTACACTGTTTAAAAAATCTCTGTTCATTTACAGTTCATTCATATGTCAATTGGCATTACATAGCGTACTGTTTTTAAACAGTACATTCTACTTTTTTGTTTTATCTGTTTGCATACAGTAGACTCTACTGTTATTTGGAATTGTAAATTTACAGAAGATTCTTCTGTTTTTCAACAGACGACTAAGTGATCGTTTTGTGCATGGTTTTGTTCTTTAACAAAGCCTTCTGTACAGAAACAATTCTATGTAACTGAACGAAGCAGTCCAGGTTATTGACGACTGTTTCTTGTTGACCTTTACAGTTCACCTTTTGTGTTGTAGATACTACGGTGGCTGATTTCCGCCAACAAAAATACTTGGTTTTATTACAGCGTTATAACGCCCTATTACGGCGTTAAAACGCCGTAATATTACAGCATTATAACGCCGTATTAGGGCGTAATAACGCCGTATTACGGCGTAATAACGCCCTAATACGGCGTTATAACGCCCTAATACGGCGTTATAACGCCCTATTACGGTGTTATTACGCCCTTATATTACGGCATTATAACGCCGTAACAGGGCGTTATAACGCCGTATTAGGGCGTTATAACGCCGTATATTACGGCGTTTTAACGCCGTAATTTTACGGCGTTATAACCCTGTAATTATACGGTTTAACACCTAGCTGAAGTTAGCCGCAAATAAGTGACCCGCTGAATCATGTGCCCAAACAGCCGCCGTTTAGAAACACATTCCAAAACTTGGAATACATCCACCAGAGGATGCTTATCCAACGAGGCTGCATGACTGAACCATTTTACAACTTTTGTGCTTTAAGCCAAACAGGCATGGAGTATTTTGTGTCAACCTTAATTTTTAGTTCTTTCAATCCAAGGAGAAAAGCAAACTTTTGGCATCTTCCACTCAGTAATTAGTTCATAATTAAACAGTTATAAATTGATGCGTAAGTGAAGATTTTCACAAGGAATGCTGGAACTTACATCTTTGACAAAATAAAATAAATAAACGTACTTATTTAACAATTTGTAATGCATTTGTAATGGATCTTACTTCTTGACATGCTTCAATTTTGCTTTAAATTTATCTACGCACTGTACTCGGTACCTAATTAAAGAGTTATGAAGACCATTTTAATTTGCACCAAGAAAGTATAGGTTTTCTCGTTCAAATTTAGGAAAATACGTATATTCATGCAATTTGATCAGGACGCTATTTCTCTAGCTCTGGTTCTTATTCATTTTTACGCTATTCGTTTAAAGACATTATTTAACACTTGTTTGCTCAGACACCCAGATTAGAACTTGTGTAAGAAATTAAACACCCGTGGGAATTTTGTGGTGAAATCAAACTACTACATGTACTTCAGATAGATCGAGGGGACCCTATAAAGAACACCAAAACACATGTTGAAAGTCCTGGAAATTACTCTAAGTTACCCCAATTTTACTACTTTTGTTGCAGAATTCACAGGTTGTATATTCTGGGTGTATTCGGTTCAAAAGACGCAAATTATATACTCTGACCAAACGATCGAGGAGCCTTACAGATGTAACATATTATATCGGTCAGTAACGTATGAACACCTCTTGTTGCATAGCTAACTGCACCAGCCTCTGTAAGAGCCGCTGAGGCAGGATGCGCCGGAAATGCTTCGTTGAATTTCTCTTCTAGGTCTGTTTGGAGACGTGGGGCTTCAGAGGTCGGCTTATTCCACGCAGGCTTAAAGTTATTGTCTGATATTCTCGGCAAATTTGATTTTGTTTTTCTCCTAACGGATTTCAAAAGCATTTACTTTATTTTAACGACAAAACATCATACTTTATATTTTAGACCATGTGAAAGACTTGCCCAGGTCTAACTTCCCGTGTTTGGTATGTGGTGCGCGGCGTGCGGTGCGCCCTCTGGATTGGTGGCCTGTCAAATTCCTTTTCTGCTGACTATCCGAGACACATAAAACAGAATAAAACATATTGGACAGGCCACCGGTCCGGAGGGCGCGCCGCGCGGTGCAGACCGAGCACGGGAGGTCGGACATGGGCAAGTCTACGCCTTGAATTATTGGCAGACCGCCAATAATTCGAAATATTAATAAAAATAATAAATAAATGCATTCTTCTCTTAATGCGCTTCACAAAAAGGGGTTGCAAAATCAACTGTAAGTTTTACAGAAAGGATTATTACAGAATGATTTAAGGTGTTTATTGACAGTAATTGTTCGATAACTAAACATTGGTCGGTTTTTTTCTCGTTGATGTCTCATTTGAAAGCGAATAATTTTTATTTGTAGAAAATAATTTTTCGAGGTGCCACATGCACCCAAAACGCATGGATTATATTTAAGTTGGAACCCAACAAAATGGGTTTTCTGAGATCCCTTGACTAGTTATTCGTTTCTTTTTTTAAAGAATATTTTAAAGAAGCATGTTCAGACCCCTAAATTGACTGCCCCCACGTTTTCTCGTGAACATTCTGAATTTTCGCTAACTTATTCCGTATAGGTCTATTTCCACGGATAATTGCTGATGTAATGTATGGTAAACCGGTTTATCCACAGAATTGCATTAAAACTTATGATAATCCAGGACATTTGTGTATGCACTTCATTTAGTGAGGTGGATTAAGGAAAAAATCGTTACACGGTGGACAAAAGCACAATTTTTTCACCAAAGTATCAGTTTGACCCATAGATTTCAAAAAAGTCATGCTCCAAAAAATCTGAGAATTGGATCACCTTGAATTACGTCATTATGACGTCATAACCTCTTGTTATGTAATAAAGCAAACGTAAATGCCATGGTGGGATTTCTACATGCCAAAATTATGTTTCTGAGGTCAAGGAATTCAATGAGGGTGGTATTAGTTTGTAAAAAATTAATATCCTTTATGGTGACTACATGTATATTGATGTAAATATGACGTCATCATCGTCAATACTACACAAATAACACAAAATTTGAAAAAAAACAGATTTTATTGCCGTTTTTTCACCAAAATGCTAATCTTTTTGTGTTCAAAATGGTAACAGTATAATTACCGTGGCACTGATCTACAAGATACCATGATGTCATTATGATATAATAAACAATAACTATCAACCAAAACAATCACACATTAACACAATGAAACAATGATTCTGACCGGATATAGGTTATGACAGGATATTTATTATATTGAATAGCGCATATAACAGTTGGTTTGTGTAGACGAGGGATTATAGTGCGTTACCATTTATTTAACTGCATCTTACAGTTACAGTTATTAGGGTTTTTTACAGTTTATTACTATTAACCACCTACGTAAAGGGGCAGGATCGTCGCTCAAAAAATTGGCGTTCTCGGGAAACCTGTACCCAAGTCAATCAATGCTGGTCCATTTGTTTGACGTCACAACTGTTTAAGTCTAAAGCGTTTATACCCAGTGAACTGCAAAGATATGTACATGTTGTTTGGCAAGTTAGGACATACTTCCTTCAATTATTGTTAAACTCATAGTAATCCTGCCCCTTTAAAGTCCGTTTTGATTTTAAAGTTTGTTATTGTTCAATAATGAACAGTCTCAATTTCTGGTATTAAAACATTTTATAGATTAATGTTTTGATGAAGCAAGCATCACATCTTCCAATTATTTTAGAGTTTTCGTAATTACTGTATCGTTTCAGATGACTGAATTAATTATCAATGCCCAAACTGATTATTTTTGACAGTTGCAACTGCAAAGGTCTGTGCAGGGTAGACCAGCTCTTGATGCACACACGTTTGACATCCACAGTAGTTGACTGCCTTTTTGACCGCCGGGTCCCTTGCTCCTCATTCTGTGTACCGGTATCATGTTTTCGTTTCTTTTCAACTTGCCTTTCCAGTTTTGACTTATTAAATTTCTGATGACAGGATCGATGCCACTTTGCCTCATTTCGCACAAAGTTTTCTGCTGTTTATTCTGCTCCATATTGGAGGTTAACAGGTAACGCGTCAAGCTTCATGAATTATTTGACATTCATAAGGAAGTCATTGAAGACAGTGAGAGAATCATAGTTGCGCCGCGTCTGTGGACAAGATAAATTTTCCGGTGTAGTTTGCTGGCAGATAATGCAGGCTGTCCAATCCATGCTGACTATTACACCTACACATAAATAATGATTATAATTATTATTAGTATAATTTAAAAACAAATAATGATCATCAACAAAGGACCAGAATTAGGAACCAAAGAACTATATGTAGAGATGGGGAACTGTTGGGTTGTTGAGCTTGGGGGTTAGGGATGGCACACAGGTTCATAGATGGACATTTGGAAGCTTCTAGGTTCTATTTGCAATCAGGTTGACATTTATTCTGATAATTATGTGTAAGGATGACAAACCTGCACCTGTAGCGTCAGGGCAGGCAGTGATATAAAAAGAGTTATTTTAGTTACAGTTTTACATGTTTCTGTACTCCACTCAGCAACTGTATAGTAATACAGGACAGAGAAAACCTCAAGCTAGGTGATCCTCAAAGCATTTGCACCGACCAAAGCAACGCAGCAATCCCACCCAAGAGCACAAATCCGCCTGTAATCTCTGAACAACTGCCAAGTTTACAGTTCATAAGATTATGGTTATTTGTATAAACAAATTAATAAAAGACCATGACCTAATTATCTTAAACCGAGGCCTATATACATGTACATGACCATATTACATACATTGTATGCCACCAATACAAACACACTAGTGTTTCTCTTAACACCAAGTTCTCCATTTCAGCTATTCAATACCACTTTTTTAGCTCACAATTTCACTCTTTCCATAGCTTCTTAAATTCCACCAGTATCATTAAACAAATCTATAATAAATTGCTGTAACAATGTCGAGCTCCAAGTATAAAATACAGAAATAATAAGTTCAAAATTTGATAAAAATAAAGGCAAATTTACTTTACCTGTAGCGTCAGGGCAGGCAGTGGCCTCAAACCCGCTGTTACTAGGCAGATCCAAAAACAGAAGTTAACATGTAGTTTGTGACACCTAAAACTCATTTTTCTAATACTTAATTAAAGCTTAATTGACAGTAAACCATCAACAAAATGCATTGTATTCAATAAATAATAGAATAGGTAGTTAAAGGAGTGTGACCAGATCACTTTTTTTTTACCCATAACTTCCCGGGACTTACCTTATTGGTCATGAGATTTTTATATCATAACATCCGTTATATTTTTCTGATTACGAAACTGAAACTCCCGCGCTTCTAGGCCGCATATTTCCGAGGATATCGTCGAAAATCCACCGATTATTTGTAAACTAATTTTCCAGTATCAACGTTTATCCAATGAAAGCTGACTCGATAGTTTTGTTCAATTTTTTTACTGGAAATTGCGAATTTTTTCGGGTTTTTGGGACATGGGAGGTGTGTATGGGAGTTACTTGATAATATTGGTAAGTTACATCGAAAACTATTTTCCAGAAACTCTGGTCACGCTCCTTTAAACCAAAGTCTGATTGCCCTACTTTCACAACCATAATATTCATGAACTGTATGTTGGGACACAGCATTATGCAAATAAGATGGCTTTGTTTTAACAAATTAGATCTATGCAAAAGAATTACATGTATAAAGTTGTGACCTTACTGCCGTTGCATGATAAAAAGAAATGCATTTTGTTTGACCCTACGACTGTTGCATGATAATAAGAAAATACATTGTAACAAAATCTTCAGTGGGAAGCAAGTGTACTACTACTGGGTAAGTAAAGATGGCAGCTATGCTTGGACTTAAATAATACACAAATAAAATAGCATTCTATATTTAATGTCAGGGGAGCCACACATCCCTTACATATATAACTGATGGTTCTTTCGCACAACAAATTTCTCGGAGAAGATTATGTCTCGAACGCTAATATTACAGAGACAATTAATCCTAACAAATGTGTTAAAGGAGCGTGACCAGAGTTTCTGGAAAATAGTTTTCGATGTAACTTACCAATATTATCAAGTAACTCCCATACACACCTCCCATGTCCCAAAAACCCGAAAACATTCGCAATTTCCAGTAAAAAATTGAACAAAACTATCGAGTATGCTTTCAGCGGATGAACGTTGATACTGGAAAATTAGTTTACAAATAATTGGTGGATTTTCGACGATATCCTCGGAAATATGCGGCCTAGAAGCGCGGGAGTTTCAGTTTCGTAATCAGAAAAATATAACGGATGTTATGATATAAAAATCTCATGACCCATAAGGTACGTCCCGGGGAGTTATGGGTAAAAAAAAGTGATCTGGTCACACTCCTTTAATAGTTCATGTGTACTTTGATCTCCAAAACTGTCTGTGGTTTGGTCATCATAAGACATTTTAGACACCAGTTGCCCAAGAAACAGTTTACAAAGTTATATATGGCAATTGCATTGTCTGAAACTGAAACAAAACCATTTCAATCCAAAACCGAGTTATAATTTCAAATGTTACTAACATTGGTCTGCTAGCCATCACAACCATGAGCTGAAATTGAAACATGTTAAAATATTTTAATACAAACCACTGATTTTCCCACGTTGATGATGATGTATTTTATACCATCATATGCTAATATAGACAAATTTAATACAAAAATGATGAAACTGTTTGTTTCAGCGCAACACAAACGTTGCCATGCGATTCCTTGGCCTTTGATACATATAATTCGCTACTAAAATCACTTGCCTCGGCATTATATAACTAAAAACATGCCGTTTTAAGGAAATGGCGGCCATTTTGAATATATTACGTCATAATTAGGTCAAGGTCATTGCAATTTTTTTGGAGCATGGGATTTTATTAATCTACATACCCATAGGAGTCTTTAAAAAAAAATTGGTGCTTTTGTCCACCGTGTCACGATCTTCGTGTTTTTTGTCCTTAATCCACCTCACTAATTTAGGAGAGGATTTCTCAACTGATCTAGGCTAATTTGACCCCAAGGAATAACGTGGGATGTGTACCAAATTCGCTATCCGAAACGAAATATCCGAAAATGACCACGCCCTTTTTAAGATGGCCACTACCTTTTGTTCATCAAAAGTGCTGCTTCCGACAGAGTTGTATCTACTGAATTCTACCGATATTAACTAATATGACCCCGGGGAACAACTTGGGATTTGTCTCAAAATCGCTACCTGGGGAGAAGTATAAAAAAATGACCACGCCCTTTAAATGACCATTCCCCTTCTTATCAGAAGTGCTACTTCCGACACAACTGTACACGTACATGTATCTATACTGAACACGAGTGATATAAACTAATTTGACCCCGAGGAACAACTTTGGATTTGTGCCAAATTCACTATCCGTGGAAAGTACCCGAAAATGACCACACCCTTTTAAATGACCACGCCTCATCTTCTCAAAAGTGCTACTTCCGACTTAGTCAAACTACTGACTCAACTGATATAAGCTAAATTGACCCCGAGGAATAACTTGGGATGAGTGTCAAAATAACCATCTTGGGAGAAGTACCCGAAAATGACCACGCCCTTTTTAAAATGACTACGCCCCTTATTTAAAGTGCTAATTCCGACGTCGCTGCATCTACTGAACTTGACTGATACAAGCTAATTTGACACCGAGGAACAACTTGGGATTTGTGCCAAATTCGCTAGCCGGGAGAAGTACCCGAAAATAACCACACCTTGTTAAAAGACCACGCCCATTCTTATCAGAAATGCTAGTTCCATCATAGATGTACTGCTGAACTCAACTGATATAAGCTAATTTAACTCAGAGAAACAACGTGGTATGTGTGACAAATTCGCTATCCGCGAAATTACCACGCTCTTTTATTTGGTCACACCCCCTTCTCATCAGAAATGTACTTCCGACATAGTTGTATTTTCTGGGTTTCTCAAAATGTTCAGAATGGTCATATAAGAGTTTTAAATTTATATTTTGATAGAAATTACATCTCTACCGTGTATTAGAGGGCAAAGAGGGATCTTAGTTATTCGTGTCAAAAAATGCTGATAGGGTGCATTGCCTACCCCACCCCTCAAAAATATGCTATAATGTCATTTACACCCAACCGAAGTCATAACAACGTCTATTTCAAACTCTCACACGGTTTACTTCTGTGTGAGTGCACTATAGAGCAAGAAATAGACATATGTACAATTTTAGCCTGGAAAGTAGTTAATAAATATTTGGCAATTCCTAGACAGGTAGGCCTACATGTAGTAAAGGGTGGTATATATGGTAATGGGTAACATTTGTGGCGATTTGTTCTCTAATATCAAAATATACATATATATTCATACAACTATATGTATGTCGAAAGTAGCAATTCTGACGAAAAAAAGGGTGTGGTCATTTAAAAGTGCATGGTCATTTTGGGGTATTTCTCCCCATGGTAGTGATCTTGGCATATCCTTTTGTTGTTCCTCGGGGTCATATTAGCTTATATCGGTTGAGTTCTGTGGATGCAGCTATGTCGGAAATAGCCCTTCTGATAAGAGGTGTGGTAATTTAGAAGGGCGTTGTCATTTCCGGGTACTTCTCCCTTAACAGCGAAAATAGCACACATTCCAAGTTGTTCCTCAGGGTCAAATTAGCTTACATCAGTTGCGTTCAGTTGATTCTGACAAAAAAAGGGGCGTGGCCACCTTTAAAATGGCGTGGTCATTTTCAGGTACTTTGTCCCCAGGTAGCGATTTTGGCATACATCCCATGTTGTTCCTCGTACGTGAATGCGAAATTAGGTCATATGACGAAGAGGCCCTATAAGATGGGTTCGAATATTGGTCACAGCAACAAAGTTATCTCTCTACGAAAGTCATTTTCGGGCATTCCTCCCCGCATTAGCTTATATCAGTTGCGTTCAGTAGTACATCTATGATGGAAGTAGCATTTCTGATAAGAACGGGTGTGGTCATATAACAAGGTGTGGTCATTTACGGGTACTTCTCCCGGCTAGCGAATTTGGCACAAATCCCAAGTTGTTCCTCGGGATCAAATTAGTTTGTATCAGTCGAGTTCAGTAGATACAGTGATGTTGGAAGTAGCACTTTAAAGATAGTATACATGATTGGTAAACTGTTACAAATAGTTTTATCCCCCTGTGAGATTGAAGATATGCATGATTAACACCAACCTGAGCAAAAACCAGCTCCGTACTTCGTCTAATTTTTGAGAAAACAGAAAAAAAGGGTTTGCAGTAATTTCGCCCCAAAACCACTTCGCCGTGAACCATTTCGCCCTGAACCACGGCCTGTGCACGAAGTGGTTTTGGGGTAGAGTAGCATTTGGGCGATGTAGTGTTTAGACGAAGTGATTTGGGGCGAAATGGCACTCGGGCGAAGTGGTTTGGGGGCGAAATGGCACTTGGGCGAAATGGTTTTGGGGCGAATTGAATTTTCGTCTCATGAGACGAAAACTAATTGTTTTACTTATTTCTCAAAGACTGTAGCACTTCAGACAAAACCATTTCCCGGGAAATTTTCTACGGTCATCATGTTTATATTGTGTAAGTTAGGCGTAAATCTGTGAACGTTTCTGATTTTGAGATACCAATCATGTATATTGCCTTTAAATAAGAGCGTGGTCATTTTCGGGTACTTCTCCCTAGATGGCGATTTTGACACACATCCCAAGTTATTTCTTGGGGTCAAATTAGCTTATATCATTTGAGTTCAGTAGTTTGGCTAAGTCGGAAGTAGCACTTCTGAGAAGATGGGGCGTGGTCATTTAAAAGGGTGTGGTCATTTCCGGGTACTTTTTCATGGATAGTGAATTTGGCACAAATCTCAAGTTGTTCCTCGGGGTCAAATTAGTTTATATCACTCGGGTTCAGTATAGATACATGTACGTGTACAGTTATGTCGGAAGTAGCACTTCTGATAAGAAGGGGGCATGGTCATTTAAAGGGCGTGGTCATTTTTGGGTACTTCTTCCCAGGTAGCGATTTCGGGACACATCCCAAGTTGTTCCCAGGGGGCATATTAGCTAATATCGGTTGAATTCAGTAGAAACAACTCTGTCGGAAGCAGCACTTTTGATGAAGAAAGGGGCGTGGCCATCTTAAAAAGGGCGTGGTCATTTTTGGGTACTTCTCCCCAGGTAGCGATTTCGGGACACATCCCAAGTTGTTCCCAGGGGTCATATTAGTTAATATCGGTTGAATTCAGTAGAAACAACTCTGTCGGAAGCAGCACTTTTGATGAAGAAAGGGGCGTGGCCATCCTAAAAAGGGCGTGGTCATTTTCGGGTATTTCGTCCCGGATACCGAATTTGACACACATCCCACGTTATTCCTTGGGGTCAAATTAGACTAGATCAGTTGATAAATCCTCTCCTAAATGAAGTGCATACAAAACTGTCACAGGTCCTCGACTATGATGCAAATTTCCGCGGGTTTTGCAAGGTGACGAATACGGTTACGAATACTTAATTGATAACGGTGGCATTATGGTTAGGTAATTGTCAAGCTTTACACAAAAAACATGTGACCTTTGGGCTCGTCTCGTATTATGTTAAAACAATGGGTTTTGGGTAAAAACGGAAGAAGGTATGAACTTCAAACTTGGCGTAGTCTTGTATCTTAGGCTACAGACACTACAGTTTGTGTAACGTCACCATGTCGTCATGTATTATTTTATAAATGATTTAAAAATACCTAAAATGCTGATTTTGGACAAAAAAGCAATCTAACTCGAAAACAGCATAAGATATGGGCTTGAAATTTAGATTATGCTTAGAGTTGGGGATCTTGGTGTTTGTCTGACGTCAATATGACCAGCTACAAAAAACATATGCAGCACGATATGGGGCCGAGGGTACTCCTCTACCATTGTTCCCCCATTGTGTCTCAAACATCCTTTCAGTCTTTAGGTGGGTGGGGTGCGGGGGTTGGTGCGTTAACAAAAGGGAAGAGTGTGTTGAGTCATATAGGGGCATTAGGAGGAGTCCTTAGGCCCCAAATCGTGCTGGGTATAACAAAATCGTAGCAATTACCAAAAAAAACAGTAAGAAAAAACAGTTTTGAGTTTAAAGAAATAAACCAAAAAACCCAAAAAAGAATGTTTGGCCAAAAAACACCCGAACTCGAAAACGAGTTTCCAGTTAGGAACTATAAACTTGGTACAGTCTTCGACTGAAGAGTGGGGATCCTGACGCTTCTGTTATATCATGAGGACGTCATCGATTGTTCCAATACATGTAATATGAAAACAAAATCTTAAAAGTGTATTTTTGGGGGAAAAGGCAGCCAAACTCAAAAACGGAACAAGGTATGAATTTGAACTTGGTACACTCATAGCTTCTAGGGAAGGGATCCTGATGTTTGTGTGACATGACGTTGACGTCATCGGTTGTCTAATTTATAATAATTTAAAATTCCTTTAAAGTAGACTTCTTAAAATAAAAATTAAGTTTAACTCTAAAACGAAGCAAGGTATAAACTGGAAACGAAGTTCAGAGTTCAGAAAGGGACACTAACGATTCTGTGGCATCACGATGACGTCATGGATGATTTTTTTGGGGGGTGGGGGGGGGGGGGGAGCAGCCTAACTCCTTGGCGGAAGAAGGTATGAACTTCCAACTTGGCAATGATGATAGTCTTGTACCTCAGGCTAGGGACATACAGTCTGTTTGACGTCACTATGACGTCATGTGTTACCTTGTAATGATTTTAAAATACCTAAAATGCTGATTTTGAACAGAAAGCACTTAAACTCGAAAATGGCATAAGATACAAGCTTGAAATTCAGTTTATGCTTAGAGTTAGGGATCTCAGTGTTTGTCTGACGTCATTATGGCATCACCAGTTACAAAATCATAAACATTAAAAACAAAATGGGGGTGGGGATAGTTGGGCAAAATACACCCTATTTTGAAAACGGAACAAGCTATGAACTTGAAACTTTGTACAGTGGTATGGATCTTAGAGTCGGGATCCTGACGTTTCTGTGACATCATAACGTCGTCAGCGGTTATGTAATTTGAAGGAAAAAAGACTTTTGACCTCGTTGTCTATTGGCCAAATCTTTGTTGGCCTGTAATTTGAAAGTGCTAAGAGATAAAGGATGGGGTTCAAGGTATTATGGTTTGGCATTGTCTAGCTTTCCAAAAATTAAGACCATGACCTTTGACCTCGTTTCATATTGGTAAAATGTTTGTTGGCTTATAATTTGAAAGTGATAACACGTACAAAAAAGTTTAAAGTATTATGATGAGGCATTGTCAAACTTTCCAAATATTAAGACCATGACCTTTGACTTCGTTACCTATTGGTCAATCAGTTATTGGGTTATACTTTAAAAATTGTAAGAGATACTTGTCCGAGGTTAATGGTATTGTGGTTAGGCATGGTCAAGTTTAAACAAAATGAAAACGGTGACCTCTGACCTCGTTCCCCATGGGTCAAACAGTTTTGTCTTATAATTTAAAAGTGGCGAGAGATACCAAATGCGGTTAGGTATGACCACTGACCCTAAATTTTATTTTATTTTATTTTATTGTTTATGCGGAAAAGCTCGGTGTTTATCTGAGGATAAAAAAAGACCTCTAGTTTTTCTTCCTTTTATGGTCCAAACTTTCTCTGGACCTGATATCGAAAACTAAACATGGCATGAACTTAGAACCTGGCCTGAGGGTATGCATATAGTCGTGAGGTTATGATGACGTCATCCGGTAGCTATTTATAATATTTTGCAAATCGCAAGTTCGGTATTTGTTATAAAATGCGGCCTAACTGGAGAACGGAACAAGACATGAACTTAAAATTGGCTTAGTCCTAGGCCCTATATCTTAGAAAAGGGATCATGAGGTTTGAATGACATTATGACGACGTCATCTGCTACCCGATTATAATGAAAATACCTTAACAATTTATTTTTTAGACAAAAGCCAGTCTATGGTATGGACTTCAAACTTGGTACAGTCTTGTATACCGGTAGGGGCTTGAACTTTGTGTGGTGTCATGATGACGCCATAGGTTACCTGATTATAATAATTTGGAAATACCTGAATAGTTAATTTTGGCTAAAAAGTACGCAATGACATTTGGATTATTTTTTTCATTTGTCAAATCGATGCAAAGTATTCATATGAATGTGATAAGATTTATGGTCATGGTTCCTTCATGCAAGCACTTTAAAAGCTTTAAAATACATGTATACGCAAAGACAATGTTAAAATATGAAGTCTTGAACCTTGAAACTTCAGTGGGTACAGTCCTGGACCTTAGCGTAGGATATAGTTTAGTAACTTTGGTGACGTCATCATGACAACACTTTATTTCAACCTCTTTCAATACTTTATTTCAACTTTTAACCTCTATCCTTTACATACCCTTAACACCTTGCGTCTGTAACTTGTTTCAGACGCAAATCGTCTAGTTTTCGGTCCTATTTCTTGTAATGCTCATTTGTAAATAGGGCTCTTTTAAATGTCTCATCAGCATATTAATCGGACGAAAGAGAAAGTAATAATAAACATCCACGGGGGTAGAAAACAAACGAACAAAAAATTAAATTAAATAAAGCCCCATAATTTGCAGTGGCTCAAAATATTACTGCATGAATTGCAAGAATATTCGACTATACAAGTGTTGATAGCAATGGGACCAAACATAGTTTACTTAAAAATAGTTTGCAAATTACTTTTACCATTCATTCAACACAAAAAAACATGCATTGATTTTTCAAGGTTTTCTGAAGTATTACTTATATGTGGCTAAAATTTCTACTAGGCAGTTTTAATTATAAACATTGTTCTTTAGTTGAGCAATGCTGTTGTCCGTGGAATTTGTCAAAAACAAACGTTTCATCTGCAAATTATAAAATGACCTTTAAAGATAAATTGCACACTTTGTAGAAAAACCACGTTTTTTCCCCCATTCGAAGAATTTTTTTCTGAACGACTTCTTCTAAACGATTATTTAGGGTGTTAACAAATATCACAGAGGCCCTTTAAAACCAGCATATTATTATACAGGATTGGTAGTTTCCCAATTTGTCAAATTCGACCAGTAAAACCGTACTCAAATACGTGTTTCCAACTCTCCATTGCATGATTCCGCCTGAGATTATTTCTTTAAATAAGAAAACGATAACTGAAGATATAAACTTGTGGGCACAAAGTTTTCTTACAAGGGCGTCCTCATGTGAACGAAGTTATGCCCCTGGCTATAGCTGCATGGCTGCGTTTACCATGCAGTATAGCCCGGGAACCAACCTAAATAGGACGGTGGTTTCGCGCATTTTCTTCGAAGGATGGACTTTTTCATTGTTTTCTCAGACATTTCCTCCATTGCTCAGTTTTCCAAGTATGTATACTGGCTTTAAATTCTCTAATTAGGGATATGCACTAGATTAATCTAAAACAAAAGACATGAAGCTTCCCCAAGAATAGGATTAATTAGAAAAAAAATGTATAATTAAAAACCAGTAATTTGTTTATCGTAAAGGGTACAGTTTTTAGAAAGACGTGCGTTCTAATATTTTGTTGACAATTAAAGAGGTTGTTTAATCCCTAATTAGGTTCTAAATATAGAAAGGGGGGGCGCCTTCAACTGCCCAATTACAAACTAATTACTGAGTGGAAGATGCTAAAATTTAGTGTTTCCTTGAAAGCAACGAAATATAATAATAACTTGATGAGTTGTAAACACAAAATACCCTTAGCCTGTTGAGATCAACGCAGTTTTCAACTCGTTGGATAAATATACTCTGGTGGGTGTATTCTGAGTTTTCGAATGTGTTGCTAAACGGCGGCTGAAAGGGCAAATAAACCAATGGGCCGCCCATCGCCCGAATCGGCGGCTAACCTCAACTTGGTGTAAACCGCAAAATTACGGCGTTATAACGCTCTATTTACGGCGTTATAACGCCGTAATAGAGCGTTATAACGCCCTAATAATAGGGCGTTATAACGCCGTAATTTTACAGCGTTATAACGCCATAAATAGAGCATTATAACGCCCTATTAGGGCGTTATAACGCTGTAATAGTACGGCGTTATAACGCCGTATTAGCGCGCGATTATAACGCCGTATTAGAGCGTTATAACGCCGTAATGGGGCGTTATAACGCCATATTAGGGCGTTATAACGCCGTATTAGGGCGTTATAACGCCGTAAAGTTATGGCGTTATAACGCCCTAATAGGGCGTTATAACGCCGTAATAAAAACAAGTATAGTTTTGTTGGCGGAAATCAGCCACCGTAATACGCACCACACTTCATGTAAAATAAGTCGGCATGTTTCTCTCAATTTCCTAGTTTTTATTTGCATGGCGGGGTGCAGTGGAGTTTCAACAGGGTGTACAATTTACCAAAAATGTAACCCGACTCGCTGAAATACAGGAATATGATAAATTCAGGGGGAATTTCCGCCTGAGTTTACTGTATTCCCGCACTTTGAGGCAGGTTACATGCTCCCGTGTATTTCCACTGCAGGCAGTATTGCACGGCAAATAAAACGCAAATAAAAACCAAAAAAATGTACGAAAATACCGACTTGCCTTTCACGACATGTAGAGCAGCTACTTCCCGTTCAAGTCGGCACTATAAACTGAACAGTCTCCAGTATATATTTCGACATAACGCCCGCCAAAATCTGTCATTTCATATACGAATGGCACAACTACAAAAAGCGCACTGCGCAGTTTGAATTTACTGCAGTGATTTTCCAGCATGCAACGTACTGGTACTCGCTATCAACGCCGCGTAATTTCTGCCGCATACCAGGGAACATCGATGGGATAACAGAAGGTCCTCTGTTACTAAACAGTAACATGGCTGTATTTTAACAGATGAAGATTAAAAGTTTCTTGTTCCTGAACAAACCTGTAATTTAACGGCAAACCGTCTGTAATCATACAGAACAATATTTTTAAAATGTACACAGACGGAAGAACGTTTGTGCAATAACAACAAATTCGAAAAACAGTAAAAGTTACTGTTCGATTTTGACTTTTTCAACAGAAAAACACCTGTGACTCAACACAATTGTTTACAGTGTACCATTAAAATTAAGCACAGGCCGACAGCAACAACACCCATGCAACTCACATTAAATTTTTTTTGTCTGATTTGCACTGCTAGCAAGCTAGGTGTGCATATATGCACGTGCAGTGCACGGCTCTCGTGTCTACACTTGGAGGGCGCAATTGCACATTTGTGGTCTCAACCAAAATCTTTGGTCTCAACCAGTGGTCAGCAGGGGTGAATTGCAAAGTGTAACCTTTTCAAGACTCAGACACATCATAATTATGTCATAACTTATTTTAGGTGTCCTAAGTTTTATGTGTCTCAGGATGAGACATATATTTTTATTGCAAGACAAAATTAATCTGCGATCTCTTAGTTAAGATGTCTTAAAAGTTAAACATTTTAACTTTCTTTATTGCAATCCACCCCTGCATATTACATTGATCAGTGTTTTTAACTTGAGTGTAAATATAGATGTGGTCGCGAAACATTTAAATTAAGCTCAATGACATGTTGACCATTTGCATTGTGCATTTTATACAATTCTTTAGATTGTCTTCGCTCTCTTGTTTTCTCGGCAATCTAACCAGTATAGTATGCTTCTTTGCTGGAATTTATTGTTTACGAAGTGTTTTACTTTTCTTCTGATTTTAAGGGACATGCTGTCAGGGACGTTAGTGAAAAGAGGCACCGTCATCTGATTGCATCTCTTCTGGTAGGACAGTCAAATCGACATTTGATGGTCTACGGTCTGCAAGGACAGATGATGATTAACGATTACCATCCCGCATTCTGATCTGCACTGCCAAGAAACCGTCGTGTGAGCTGTTGGCGAGTTACGTCCGAGCTCGTTAAACCAAACCAGAGACTCCACCCACGGACGCATATTGGAGCCGGAAGTTTTCACACAAGCCCGAACTGCTGCACTCTCGCTCTGATTACGTAACGTCCGGATATGCCGATCGGTTTTTGACTGAATTTGGGTCACGGTAATTAACCCTCCCACGAGTGCTTTGCTCATCCTTCCGTGCTTAACTGGATCTATCTCTGCTCGGTTTACTGCAGAAAGGGCGGCATTTATCTGAGTGACTGTGATTGCCTTTAACTTAATGAAAAGCTCTGACTTTCAGCAAACAAACAATGAAAAGCAAACAAGGCCTGATGGCCTCTTGATAAAATTTGCTCGAACCCGAACAACTTTATTATGCTTCATGTTTGCCAAGACTGCATCCATTCCATTAAAACACAGCAACTATGAATACCCAAGGTAATAATTGTTCGGCCACGATAAAGATATTAAATTTAAGGAAAGTATGCAAATTAATCTGACTGCATCGAAGAAAGTGCAAAATGTTTCAAAACACACGATGTCGGCACCGGTAAAAGTCAACGTCGTTTCGCGAAAAACAAATCGGTGTTTAAGACGTTTACTGATTGTCACGATGAGATAGTTTTGATATAAGAGTGGCACTATGTCTTCTCCATGGTGGATGAGTAGACTTGTGGTTCTGTCACTCCTGGCCATACCCGTGAATATACCAGCCTCAGTCCAAGCAAGTCTGCCACCGCGTCTTTTTGCTTCCGACAACTCCTTCTGCCAGGAGGGGTGTTCTTGTAACAGCGTCTACCAACAGGTCAGATGCGTGGGTATTGGTCTTTTATCCGTCCCAGACGACACCGTACGAAACAACACGCGGGTACTTCAACTTCCCGGGAACACCATCCAATCACTGACCAGAAACTCCGTGCGGACTTACAGGCAGCTTCGGTTCCTGGACATGTCTGATAATTTAATATCATTCATCTCCGATGACGCTTTCGAGGGACTTCCCAAACTGGCACATTTGGATCTGAGTGGAAATAGTCTGTCCTGGGTGCCAGTGGCGGCGCTCTCGCCGCTGAAATCGCTCCGAACGCTTCTTTTGGCCGGGAATAACATCACCTTTTTGATGTCGAAAAGCTTTGCTGGGCTGACCAAGCTGCAGAATCTCTCGCTGGCGAGCAACGCGCTGCAAGCGATCGAGCTAGATGCATTGACCGGCCTGAACTCACTGCGCGTTATGAATCTAGACAACAACTTCCTGAGGCAGATTCCTCCGGGCGCTCTGCGAGACTGCAACCGCCTGGAGGAACTTCGCCTTTCATACAACAGCATCAGTGCATTTGTCAATGATTTGGAGACTTTGGGCGAGTTTGACACCAGATCTTGGTTTGAACCATCCGAGCCCAGCAAATTGAGCGTCCTCAGACTTTCTCACAACCTAATCGATTATTTATCACCGTGGTGCTTTGCGGGCATGGTAAATCTAGCTGAGCTAGATCTTAGCTCAAACTTCATCATCGAGATTCCAAGCGACTTGTTCCAAGATTTAGAGATGTTAGAAATTTTAAAGCTTAGCAGAAACCAAATGTTATACAAACGATTCCATCCGAGTAATTCCGAAACAACATCAACTTGGTGTCTATGAAAGTCATGAATTGCTTGCTAACAGACCTTCCGTTCAATGTATTCTACAACAAGACTTCGCTACAAATTCTTGATTTGACGGGGAACGTGCTCTCCGCAACGATTTTTTTTATCGGCCGAATGCATGCCGTCCTTGACACGGTTATTTCTCGGAGGAAACTCGATTGAACATATTTCTGACGGGCAACTGCTTGGTTTTTCGAAACTTCAAGTTTTAGATTTGTCCGCGAAATTGTTGAGAAATTTGCCTAATCTAGCTGGGCTCGGATCCTTAGAGGTACTTGACGTGTCGCTACATCGATCTGTCTTCAAATTCTCTTCATACGTTAGCGGAGTCGACAATTTCCCCTTTTATCTCCCCGGATTTTGAGATCATGCTGCAAGACAACCCCTGGGCATGTGATTGCGACTTATCGTGGGTACTGGGTGACCAGTATAGACTTGGAAAAAAACATTTTCTGCGTGTGGCCCCCGGCATATGCAGGGAGTACCTTTTACTCGGGGGTATATATCAACGGCGAGAGAGTCATTTGCGTCAGTTATCCAAAACAGAAGGACTTGTACCGTCTGATCGGGGCTTGGTTCAGGGCCGTGGCTGCCGTGATCGCGCTGTGGTTTTCCACCATGCACGCCAGAGATTTCGAGCCAGACGTCCCAGGGAGAGGTTCCTCCTGTTTAAGGGTAAAAACGAAACCAATGTTGGATCTACGTCCACCACTGGTCACTCAAAGGTGCGCTTCAAGGCGATGATGACGATGATGAAACAACTGTGTAGCCTAAGAAGATGATGTACAACTAAGATATCAAACGTTCTGCTGAGGCATTTTATTTTTAAGCATTCAGCCCGGTTCATACGTCCCTCGAAACTGAACGCGAACGTGAATTTGACGTAAATCTGACGTCAAACATTTCGCAGCGAACATTCGCGCAAGTTGAAACTAGTTCAACTTACTGTGAATTTGCGTTGCGTTCGCCGCTCGCTTTCGCGTGAAGTATGAACCGGGCTTAAGGCATTAACCAGTTAACGCCGTGATTTTTTTCAAACATTGTTTAGTCTAACATTTCAAACATTTTTAGTCTAAAGAACAGTTTAAAACATTCCAGACCAGAAATCTCGGCTCAAACATTAAAGTTTTTGTGCTGCAGCTGAGAAGTAATCGTTTTAAAAACACTCCCTTCAGGCTTATACAGTTTTAAAAATACATCTGAATCTTTCACAACTTTTTCTTGCATTAATATCTTTAACATTATTTTGAATAAAAATTGAGATTTCCGTTTTCGTTGAACTTTGACCTCCAATTGACCACAGAGGTAACGGTCAGATGAAAATGCCCACACAAAGAAAATTGTAGTCAACGATCTGATCCATAAGCCTGCCAAATACGAAGATCTTGGGTAACGTGGTTTTCGAGACGGAAGCATTTTAAAACATGCATATTTTGGTTATTTTTGGGATGTAATTTGATACTTGATGACGTCACGATGACGTCACACGTGATGCCTTCATGATATTATACATGCCGGTGAAAGTCTGCCATAGGACCTACTCCTCTACTTAGTTTCTTAAAGATTCAGCTTGGTTTGATGGACATTGCTGCTCAATAAGTGCAAAAATTGAGATTTTCGTTTTCGTTGAACTTTGACCACAAATTGACCCCAGAAGAAAGGGTCAGATGAAAATGCCCACACGAAGAAAATTTTTGGCCATGATCTAATCTATAAGCCTGCCGAATACAAAGATCATGGGTCACGTGGTTTTCCAGGCGGAAGCATTTTAAAACATGCATATTTTGGTAATTTTTGGGTTGTAATTTGATACCTGATGACGTCACAGTGACGTCACACTTGTATGCACACCTTCACGTGGGGGTTGATGTTCCTACCAAGTTTCAAGTTGATAGCTTGAACCGTTTTGAAGAAAAGCTCTGGAAACGTTTGAGTAGAAAAATAAAAAGAAAAGGGAAAAACAAAATACAAAGAAATCGTACAATAGTAATAGGTGATCGGAATCAGTGTAATCTAAAAGCATAAAGTCGCGTGTGGTTATATTTAAAAAAACAATAAAAAGGTTAAAATTACAGGCCAGAAGCTAATAGACCTTGTTTCATAATTTTCTTAAAATCACAGAATGCAATATCTCCAAGCAGTTCTTATAGTGCAATATTCCGACAAGAATCATTATAAATATTTAAAATCCTGCCATACATAAAATCACTTATTGTCATATACATTACTTAATACATGTAGTGTCAAACAGTATATTTTTGTACTTTAATATATATTTTTGTACTTTAAAAGTAGAACTTTTTCTTTGTATACCACAGGTTCGGTGTTGACTGTCGTTTTCTTTTGTAATTTCTCTTGTGAAACAAATGAACTCTTGGGTATAACTTAAGTAAATGAGACAGAAATAAAAAACATATTTTGTAATATAACCCTGTTTGACTGCTACATTTTCTGTAAATATCAATACAAATAGTTTCCTGTTAACCGAGCGCCAGGCTATTTAATAGACATCGTTAACGGTAAGCAACTGAAAACCTGCCTTAACCGCAGAGCCAAATTTTGCTTACGATAGTGACGCAACAATGGCAGTTTCCAAGCGCGCGCATGCTTAAGCACGCCGTGACCGTGAAATAGACCTTTATCACGGTGCGGCCATCTTCCCTTTTCCTCTATTAAAATGAACGTAACCAAAGAGAGGCTTGCCGAAATAAAATAGTTTGGCCCCGTGTTGAAAATGTTCATTGTGTGCATCACAATGATACTTGCGCTTCGCGATCAAGAGAGCGCGCAGCGTATCTCAACGGGAGATTACACGCACTATCGCGCGGCAGCGCAGACGCACTGATCGTGCCCGACACGTACTCTAGGGAACAAGACAAAGATGGACGCACCGTGATAAAGGTCTATAGCATTAACGTTAGCACAGCTTTTCTGCTACAGTAAGCACACGTTTTCAGCTAGCGCTTAAGCAGCTCTATGAAATTGGGCCCTGTTTATCAAGTCTGAGCTCTACCGTTCCTACCTTTTTGTTATGTATGAAAAACTACTATTTTAACAAAAATGACAAAAAATATAGATTTTCTCCCAAAATTCCACAATTTTTTACAAATATCAATGAAAATAATGTTACACTTGAACATACTTAGCAGGTTTTACCACTTTACCAAATTTAGGCTGTACCATATCTTCGTTATGCAGTTATGCTTGATAAACTATTTTTTTTTAAAAATGACCAGAAAATATAGATTTTACCCAAACATTTTCACAATCCTTACAAACATCAATTAAAATTTGGGCCCTATCGGACCTACGGTTATGCAGTTATGCTTGATAAACTACTATTTTAACAAAAATATAGATTTACTTCCAAAATTCCTTAACATACTTAGCAGGTTTTTACCACTTTACCAAATTTAGGCTTGGGGTATGTTCAGACGGAGGGCTACTTTTTTATAGCCCCAATCCAATTAACAGACTCAGCGGGGGTTCGCTCGAGCTAAAGTGAGTTAGTTCAAAATGCCCTCCCGTTCAAACGGTGATGATAACTCCGGAGCTACAGTTAGCTCCGGAGCTAAAATGCGGTCAAATTTGACAGCATATTAACGTTGGCCAGATGCCTCAGAGCGAGGTCAGTTGCGTTCAGTCAGTAAATAATGGTGGAGCTAAGTCATAAAAGAAACCCCGCTGTGCTGAAAGTGGGGTTAGCCCCGGAGCTAGCCTCAGAGGTGGAGCTAATTGCGTTCTAAAGACGGGAGTTTATGGTGGAGCTAGCTAGCTAGCTCCAGAGCTACCTCCAGAGATAGCCCCTCGTCTGAATGACTAGGAACTGGTCCATTGCCAGACCTCGACTTTACGACAGCTTTACTTGCGTCATATCCAGCCACTCCATCCATAACGGGTGTCATTATGACACCAACAACACCACCAACGACAATTTGTGGATCTTTACCTTCGGCAACATCAGTCCAGGCCTTCACGCAACCGGACGGGGTGTATTGCCCGTTTATGGCCGACTCTACCCCTGTGGTTATCCCATCCATTGCCGCACCCCCAGCAATACATCCGGCAACCATGCCAGCAGGTCCAGCCGGGATACCAGCAACACCACCAGCAATTACACCAGCTGTCCTTGATGCCCCTTTCATCCCTTGACATGACCTATAACTGGAGTACCATCGGCAAGGTCGTTAACCGCGTTGACGACAGATTTGCCATACTCGAATGCCGAGGTACCTGTATGTTCGCCTAATTTGACAACTGTATCATTCAAAGCTGTTACTTGACCAAGTGTCACACCAGCTGCAACCGCTACACCGGCAGTTGCAACAGCAGTACCAAATGTTTCCCCCATATGTCGAACCGTGGTATTGGCAGCTGCATTTCCGGTGTATTTCGCACATTCCACTACAGCATTGTTCAATGAATCTACTTGTCCGAATGTCACACCGGCCGCAACTGAAGTTGCAGCTGTAGCGATGGCCCCACCAACTGTGCTTATTTCGTTACCCATCTTCGATAAATTTCTGAAGGAGAAAATAATACAACCAGTAAGCTCGGCGATTCCTTGTTTGATAAAGCATGGCTGACAGTGTATTAGAAACCTTTCCTAGTGTTTGACCTTAGTTGTGCTCTGATCTTGAGGAGCAGGAAAACGAGGACCATGTATTCGTTGTAATCTTTGCTCTGATTACGGCATGACCAATCAACTTAGCGTGTTCGCGAGCAAAAAGTATAAAAATGCTACAATTTTTCAAAAGCCCGCCCATCCCTGACCCAAACTGGGAGCCCCGACGTACCTGTACTCATTGAGAACACACCGAATATGAAATTGATTCGACCTGACTTGGTGTGTTCACAAGGTTTGACCTTAGATTACCTCTGAACTCCCCCCCCCCCCCCCCCCCCCCCTCCCCCCCCTCTCTCTCTCAAAAAACCCCAGTATTACTCATGTACTCATTACAAGCAGGATAGTAACGAGTGTGAACATGATTCGACCAGGCATGACTCAGCGTGTTAACGATCAAAAACTGCAAATATAAAAAATCACCCGAAATGTCTATTTTGGACCCAAATTGCGTTCAGACTTGCACCGAAATAAATGGAGTGCGTGTACTTGTTATCAGAAACATACACACCATTTTAAGCTTTTAAGAGGTTTCCAGATTTTTACCACTGTTAACCTCAGATGACCTATTAACTCTCCCTGCAGAACAAACGGGATCATGTACTCACCGTGGAGAACATTCACACCGCGCATTTATCAGATTTAATCAGACGAAACATTGTTGACGGAGCGTGTTTAAAAGCAGAGTACGAAAGTACCAAAAACTTCACAGAAGTTTATTCCTGACTTAAACTGAGCTCGGACCTCCACCAGAATCATAGCGTACCTGTACTCATGACAGACCTACACATCAAGTCTAAACTTGATCTGACCGGGCTTGATTGACCTATCGTTTATAAAAAATTCAGAATGTGTCCTCGGATGACCTTTGACCTCTATCAAAACGAATTAGATCATATACTCACCATGATGAACAAACATAAGAATTAACCTGATCTAACCAGGCAGGGTGGAAGTGCCGACTTACACAAATGATTTTGTATTGCATTTTGTTGAAATGGACCGAGAATAACATGCCGACTTGGGCGAAATGACGACTTACAAATGCCGACTTAGAAACAAACATTTCAATGGAAATGCATTGTAGACGATCGGGACTTTAGTCGGACGGCCGACTTAGGCGATTTGCCGACTTGTACGATGTCGACTTAGCCGGAGTTTACTGTATTTCACAAAATATCCATTTTGGGGCCAAACTAAACTCTGGCCTTCTAAATCAGCAGAGATCGTGTACTGATCGTGAGATACATACCGGTACATTTTGAGCTTGATCGGACCAAATGGATTCTGAAAGTTATGGCAAAAATAAATCCTGTTTTATGTAATGAAATTGTCCTTGGTTTAACACTGACTATTATGCATGTAAGGATATATCCCAAAGCCCTCACCTTTAAATCATTTCGTCCAGCTTGTGTTGGGCAAGCTTTAGTTAATACTGACTTTATCTGAATAAAATAACCCATTATAATAATTAATTTTATACACCTGTTACACACTAAAATTAGTTTTGTTTAATATGATGTGGCAAGTGGCAACGAGCAATGATCAATGATCCCCCCCCCCCCCCAACCACCACCCCCCACACTCCACTCTAGTACTGTAATACGACGGCACCTTTGTATATATTGGTTTTAAAATGATATGCACACTTTATAAAACAATATTTTTTCATATACATTGAATAAAGATTTCAAGGAAATTACCTCCTGGAATCAACAGATGATGTAATTTTAAGATATACTTCCCACTTGCACTTTTGTCGCAAATGTTGCTTTTCTGTAGAAAAATCACATTTTCTTCTTCAAAAATTGCCTTCAGTTAGTGCACAAGATAACCATTCACGCGCGCGCTTACGCACAGACCACTCCCCGCTCCATTTTGTGCATTACTTTATGCAGTAATTTTATAATTTATTTATCTCAGAAATGCAACATTTGCGACAGAAGTGCAAGTGGGAAGTATATCTTAGAATTTGATGATCTGTTGATTCCAGGAGGTAATTTCATTCAAATCTTTGTTCAATGTATACAACAAAAATACAATAAAAAACTGCCCACAAAATTTATCTAATAAAGACCATTCATAAATACCTTAGACAGTTTACGCATCCCTATTGGCTGAGAGCACGTCACGTTGACAGTGTTAAATTAGCGATAATGACCAGTCGGTCTTAAATAAAAGTAAAAGTGGCCCCTGAATCAGGACAAAATTACACTTTCTCATTACATTGTTGTTTGAGTCGCCACTTTTGGAAACGTACACAATTTATTTTTTTACCAAAAGAAGCTGCCTTAAATTGTTCCTCCCAAATAAGCAAAGTGGATGGGTTTTGGAGCTCAGGGAAATTTGGGGTAAGACTAAGAGATCTGTTTAAAAACCATTTTTAAACTGCCTGTAATTAAAACCTTCTGAAATTCTGGAACAAATGTATTAACTTTGTTAAGCCCAAAAAGTTTGCAAAAATCTCGTCTGCTTTTCCCCGCTTTCAACGTACGTACGTACAGCCATGGCCCATGACACTGAATCCTAACCATAATACCTCGATGTCTGCGCGGTCCCTCTTACTCATATTTTGCAAACTGCACGTTTTCTGGTAACGTGGTTGTCAATTTGGCCCAACAATCACCCCGTCGCCAAATTCAACAATTCTAAATTAAGGGGTAATTTGCAGAAGAATCGTTGAAAAACGTCAAATTTTCCAGTCACTTCAAAAGTCAAATCGCTAAAAGAAAAGTAAAACACAGTAGCCTGTACGTTATATGCACATTATCATATCCGGGTTTACAGTCAACTCGACCGTTTGCCAACTCGACTCCTACCAACTCGACCGTCGTACCAACTCGACTGTACAGTCGAGTCAACTCGACCGTTTCCCAGGCCGGCGGTGTCCGCGCGGTGGGTGGCACGAGAAAATCACACCAGTTGGGTTCAAACAATTTATTTATTTATTTCATTTTCCGGGATGTAACAAATCACAGACAAATAAATTACACGCACATATTATATACATACAAATAAACATTGAGAAGGAAACATAACAGAAAACAATACCCAAATAGCTCCCGCAGGATTACCCAAAAGAAACAAGTTTCTATCAAGGGGCTTCCAAACTAATTAGATAAATACATTTAGGATAAATACATTTAATAAAAATATTTACAAAGTTAAGCAATTATTGAAAATTATAATATATGTAAATAAAATAAATACTGGCATGCATACTATCATAATCATAATTTAAAAAATTAAATTAAATAAAATTAAATTAAATTAAATAAAAAAATAAAAATAAATACGCGGAAATAACATAATTGTAACAGTTTCTTATTCTTTAAGAATTATAATCGATCTTTAAAGGTGAGAAATTGAATATTAATAATTAGAATTTCATTTTATAATTCTGCAATTAAACGGACGACGGTCGAGTCGACTCCTTTGGTCGAGAGCACGACGGTAGAGTTGGTACGACGGTCGAGTTGGTAGGAGTCGAGTTTGCAAACGGTCGAGTTGACCTGCAGCCGATTTGACGAAACTTACGCAGTTGCGTAAGCCCACTTGCGCAATGTTTTATTGCGTTAAGGCCGATACACACTATCGCGGAAAAATCCCACTTTTGCGCTGCGCTCACCGCATTGCATGAGCTCCCAATCGCCGATTATTCCAAAATAGAAAATTCCACTCTGGTAACTCGGGGCTTCTCTGATACCTCATTGGCTGCGCGTTGGAAAGGTCAGCACACCGCGGTCAAAGTTCAACAAATTTGAACTTTGACCCAGCTCAAAACGTTTTGCGCGTCGCGATAGGCCGCGCACAAGCGGCAAACCAGTTTGTGTACAAACCAATGGAACAGTGTGATTTTTCCGCGATAGTGTGAATCCGCCTTAAGTCGCGCAACAATTTAGCGATGATAACAGCAGGCTATGTAGTCTTGGCCCAAAACTATTCTAGTCGATATTGGTTTGTGTATGCGTTGGCCATTCCCGGTATAGTACGCCCTCTTGTAGCACTAATATACCAGCCCTTTGCGCGACGAGAATAGTCTTGGGAATCTCTCCCGGAAGTTCAGCATTGGGGGCGGTACCGTTTTATGTAAATAGCTGCACAAGGTTTTATGATGGCACACAAAAGACATGGCATACCACAGATATCTTTGCAAATATTTGCAATGTCGCAATTATCTTCATAATATTCATTTCCCGCGTTTCGCAGTATAGCGGGAAATAATTGTCTTAGGAATTCGAGACACGCATAGCGGGTCTATTGTTACATAGTCTTGGTGCAAGACGATACTGCGTGATATTCGTCACTGACCGCCGCGCGATAACCAACACTCACCGACAATCGCCAAGAGAGGGCGCCATACACACCAGTCTCCAGTATCGTCTTGGGACATTTGTCGAACGTTGGTATGTGACACTGTGTGACCTCTAACCTAAGCTTATACATATGCATTATAGAGGTCAACAGAGTTCCACATAATGAGCATGCCAGCCTGGCAACTTTCTGTGCCTGCACAGCTAGGGTTATTTCCTTCCTACTAAATCATGGTCCGATATATCCCCCAAAAACAAAAAGCCACTTGTATATACGTTATACCCGAATCAAGTGTGTTACAAATTGGGGAGAATCATAAACGTAAAATTTAAAATAACGGCTAAGATTGTCCGCTGCCGAGCTATAGACATACCTGGCGCGGCCCGCGCCCCGCGGCCGTGGAATCCCCGATCCACACACGCCACCAAAAAGCAACTGTTGTAACCTCAAAATGGCCACAAATACATCTGAGGTACAAGAGTAGCCTATCGAGGTTTTAGCTGGGTACAATGACTGACTTACATTCTTAAAGAAAGTGCAATTTTCCGACCGATTTCGAGACACATTTTGCAGAATTTTGCGTGTGCCGGACCGGGAATAATGAAAATGCGATGCCTGCTAAATATACTGAAATAAAAGAAGTTCGATCGTGTCCAGGTTCGTGTTTGCGAGACAGATTTGTGAAACTGTCTACTGTTCATGGGGATAATATTTGTTTAAAATTGTATTCTAATAAACGTGTGCTACGGGTGCTGTTTGTCGCCCACAAATTAAAGCCTGCCCTTTGCCAGCGTCATAATTTTTAGTGGTAAATTCACTGTATATTCCACACGGAGATGGACGAACTGTACCAAGCATAACACAGCAACCGCTTGGTCAATTTTTGCAACCAAAGTATTTCTAAAATCTGTTGTAACTTGTGTGTAGCTAGAGATTCATTTTTCCTCATCATTGTACTTTTGATTTTCCCGAAGTTGCTGCGAGACGTCGATCATTTGCGGAAACAAATAGGCATGACCTTTTGTTTAAAAACAAAAATCAGAAAATTTGTGTGGACACTAATTCTTGAAAATCAGAAATGTTCACAGATTTACGCCTAACTTACACAATATAAACACGATGACCGTAGAAAACTTCCCCTGAAATGGTTTTGTCTGAAGTGCTATAGTCTTTGAGAAATTAGTAAAACAATTAGTTTTCGTCTCATGAGACGAAAATTAAATTCGCCCCAAAACCATTTCGCCCAAGTGCCATTTCGCCGCCAAACCACTTTGCCTGAGTGCCATTTCGCCCCAAATCACTTCGTCCAAACACTACATCGCCCACATGCTACTTCGCCCCAAAACCACTTTGTGCACAGGCCGAGGTTCAGGGCGAAATGGTTCAGGGCGAAGTGGTTTTGGGGCGAAATGACTGCAAACCCTTTTTTGACTGTTTTCTCAAAAGTTAGACCATGGAGGAAGGAAAGACTTTCCTTCCTCCATGGTTAGACCATGGTTAGACGAAGTTCGGAGCTGGTTTTTGCTCAGGTTAGTTTTAATCATGCATATCTTCAATCACACAGGGGGATAAAACTATTTGCAACAGTTTACCAATCATGTATATACTATCTTTAAATTTGGCGATGAAACGTGATTTTAGTAGTAACAAAAATTATGTTTTTTCTTCGAAAACACAGGACCCATTGCAGTCTCGTCCGCGTAGCGCTAGCTAGCCAGCGAGTGCCGTACGGTTTTCGCAGTCTGTGAAATCATAATAAAGACACGTTTCTGCAGCGTACGGGTTCAGCCAAATAACGGCTTCGGTTGCCGGGCTGACAAACCAAAGCCGAAGTTCGTTGAATCCATTGGGAAAAAAACTGGCCCCATTGCCACATTTTCATATTTTTTCTTTGAAAAACAAATAAAGCACGGACTTGTCTGACGCGATAACGTGTGCTTTTCCTGTTTGATAATTAAGACGTACGTACAGGTACCAGACTTCACAGCGCTCGGCTTGAAATATGTTAATAAGCCCTACGTCATAGGTATGCATGGCATAATGAGCAATGCTTGGAATGCGCTCGGAATTTCCCGAGCGGATTCAGGAAATGTCCCAAGACGATACTGCAGAGCACGGACAGTACAGTGTATGGCGCCCTCTCTTGGCGAATGTCGGTGAATGTTGGTTAGCGCGCGGCGGTCAGTGACAAATATCACGAAGTATCGTCTTGCACCAAGACTAATTGTTACATAGCACATGTTGGATGAAAGGAATGTCAGACACGTATAGAAGGTCAAGTGTTACGTAACACGTGTTTAGAGAAAAGGTATAAATAGTAGTAGAGGGAAAAGAATTGGGATCAGGGGCGGTATTCACAAAACGACTTAAGTCATGAAATTTAAGCGCCCCGCTTAAATTCTAGACTTAAGTCAAATCATAAAGTTAAGTGGTATTCACAGAGCGTTTTCTTTTAGTGCCCCGCTTATTTTTTAGACTTAAACTTAAGTGTGGTCTGACCTGTCTTAAGTGCATTTAACGCTGGGTAAACCGTCTGCAATTGCAGTGTTTTTCTGCCCAGTGTGTTATCGAAAAACGCTATATGATTGATTAGAGAACGCTTAAACAATTTATACATTGGGAGATTACAACAGATTTCAATTTCTATTTTTACCGACCTTAGAAAGTCTTCGTTTTCCGTCCTTGTTCGCCACTGACCTTTGACTACCATACCGCATAGCACAACGTACGTCGTCTACTTGTGGTACGTGCACGCGTATGTGTGCACGACACGCGCGTAATGTGCGCGTATGATGCACGCGCGTAGTAATCGAATGTTTTTGGAACGTCTGCGCGTGGTCTGCACTGCTTTGATAGCAGAGACATTATGACGTGACAGAGCTAAGCGTGCACTGATTGATTAAGTACACCACTAAGGTAAGCGGGGCGCTTAAATCTTTTGTGAATACGAACTTGAGTGCTCCACTTATCTTAGCGGGGTGCTTAGATTTAAGACAGACTTAAGTACCCTGCTTAGATTGAGTTTTGTGAATACCGCCCCAGGGGCGGTCGGGTTGGCGTACGGGTTCTTTCCTCGCCTTTCACCTCTGGGGTCCCGGGTTCGAATCCGGGGCGTGTATGTGGATTGGGTTTGCAGTCCCTACTTGACCGCGTGGGTTTTCCCCTGGGGCATTTCTCTGGGGGTTTTCCTCCCACTTCTAAAACTGCAACTCCTTCTTCGTCATCTCAAGTTGATAAAATAGTATAGTTAAAGCTAAAACCGTATAGTTAATGGCATAAAGGGCCTTAGTTGCCGAAGATGCCATAAAATATACAACAACAACAACAACAACAACAACATTGGGATCAGTGGGGCGGTCGGGTTGGCGTACGGGTTCTTTCCTCGCCTTTCACCTCTGGGGTCCCGGGTTCGAATCCGGGGCGTGTATGTGGATTGGGTTTGCAGTCCCTACTTGACCGCGTGGGTTTTCCCCTGGGGCATTTCTCTGGGGGTTTTCCTCCCACTTCTAAAACTGCAACTCCTTCTTCGTCATCTCAAGTTGATAAAATAGTATAGTTAAAGCTAAAACCGTATAGTTGATGGCATAAAGGACCTTAGTTGCCGAAGATGCCATAAAATATACAACAACAACAACAACAACATTGGGATCAGTTCTAGCAAGCATTCCATACAGACACGTAACTTTTATGTTGTTTTTTATTGAAAATAATTTCAGAGTGAAGCCTATAACACTCTCGCCGAGGTGAATTCTGAACTGTTTTCAGAGCATTTTTATCTCTGTTTTTTCCTGGACGTCGTCTTCTCCGATGAGGCGTCGGTATAGTAAGAAGTTGAGATTTAAAATCATAAGTTGTATGATTCCGTTCACAGTTAATTTGACAAGATTGCCTGAAAGTCCATGCTTTTTTCTTGTAGATATGTAACTACATGTACACTGGCCGTGACTGTAAATCAAAAATCAAAAATCCCATTTTACAATCAAAATGAAACTTAAACATACATAGAGGTTGTTCAACTCTCAAGAATTATGTGCAATGGTCGGTAAGAGGGCGGGCTCGCTATTCACTGGTTAGACCATCGATATAATAGTTGATTCATTTGTTGTATGTAGAATATGTGGAGCGGAAACCAGTCTATGCACTGGTTATTCGTGAGCCCGCCCTCTTGTGGTTTTTTTTCATTGTATTTCATTGTATGCACATATGCATACTACGCATTAATCAATGAACCATTTCAACGATGTCTGGTTTAACAGGGGGAAATAAATTACGTTGGACGATATTTTTACTGTTTAGAAGATAAGACTCAGTGGAAAAATCGACCATTGCACAGAAAATGACAAAAATTTATGGGAAAACAAAACCCCGCTAGAAACAAAAATATCAGTAAACGCATGACCCGGGCTTTGTTTTAAATTGAAGCATATAGAAAACAAAATAAATAAATTGTAGGAGTTCCCGTTTTTTTTATGCCAATTTTGTTGCAAATGTAACAAAATACAGCCAAACCGTTGTTCAAAAAACACGATTTTTCGACAAAAAAATATCATGCGTTAGGCTTCCTTGTCATGTGGGACATTTTAATTTTGAAAACTGAAATGTTGTTGTTTTATGATACATACATTCTTGCGCTGTACAAATCAATCCACCTGAAAAGGTAGAAAACAAAATATGAAAATATAAAAATAAAATAAAATGGCACGTGGACGCAATGGTATTACAAAAACGTATGTACTATCAGTGGGGTAGGCCTACCGTGGCCGAGTGGTTAGGGCCACTGCTCGCAATCACGGGTAAAAACTTGGGGTTGCGGGTTCGAATCCGGGTTCGAATCCGGCTGCGGTACCTGTGCCCTTGGGCAAAGCACTCAACCACACTTGCTCCATCCTTCGGAAGGGATGTAAAGCCGTTGGTCCAGTGTGTTAGGTAATGGTAACGCACTCTAAAGATCCCAGAGCATTCTTTCGTGAAGAGCAAGGGGATTCCCCGGTGTCTCTGGCCATTTCTAATTCTAATTCTTCATGGGTTTCCTCACGCTTACGAGTGACAGTGCAATGAGCACTATTGAGGAATCCTTGGTATGAATACCAGAAAGAAATAATAATAATAATAATAGTGAAACTTGTATATAGTGGCCACCCAAGGGACCGACGAAATGTGGCCAGAATACGCAGGTGGCCATTATATAGAGGTTTAGCGTACACGGGCAGGAACATCCAAACATCATAAAAAGTACCACAGCGCATGTCTATAGATGAAAATTTTTAGTTTTTATTAATTTTTTTCTCATTACGATCAGTCTGAGACTCCTGCGCTTCTGGGCCGCATATTTCCGAGGATATCGTAAAAAAACACCGAAATATCTTAAAATAGATTTATTCAGACAAGTATGCATTTTTTGTTACGATTTTTCAGCTGTAATATAAGAAATATTCATGTAGATTCATCACCAATCAGCTTTATCGTCATATCAATCGATTTAATTAGAGAAAAAGATTAATTGCGAAGTTGTATCCAGTGCAGGAATCAAACCGCCTTAATCTTAGTGAAATTGGGAAATAAGAAGGAGTCTTAAAATGCGATTTATTTAGAAAAGAAGGCACTTTTAATTTAGATTTTTCAACTGAAGCATAAGAACAATTCATATAGAATCACCATCAACCAGCTTTATAGTCAAAGCCATCGATTTAATTAGTCGAAAAGATTAATTGCGAAGTTGTATCCAGTGCGCGAGGCCGCCTTAGATATGTTTTGTGCACGCACATGCAGCGCTTGAGGGCGCCCTTTGCACCTCCATCGAAATGGCCGCGTTTTTCCAAATATCGGCTCAGGCTCCGGCTCCGGCTCCATGTAAACCCGACGGAGACGGAGAAGAAGCCGAGATTTGGAAAAGCCCAACTTATCTGATAAAAAGTCTCGACATTAAAGTTGGTACAGTTGGTCATGGAGCTATAATGGAGCTTTTTATAGCTCCATGGGTTGGTGTAGTTGGGGCGTAGGCCCTAACATTATCATGATGAAAGTTCAATGTCCAACTTAAGTGATAAGTATAAAAACTGTCCATGTTCGCTTTGTTAATGCAGTGGAAACTGGTAAATATTGTAACTCTCTCGACATTGGTCCCTTCAGTGTTTCTTTTTCAAACTCTCTGGATAAGTTGCGTTTCGATCTAAGGTCGTAAGGATGGCCATGATGGCTGAGATGAAAATGATGAATCTCAAAACCGCATCTGCATTCGCTTACTGTTCACTGTTTCTATTTTTTGGCAACGTAATTTTTCTTGACATTTTCGAGCACACTCGGGAGAAGAGCGACATTTACCACGTGTTTAAGATGAGCAGTCGGGGCCCAGATAGCCCGCCCTCTTGTGGTCATCTAATTGTAAGACGTCACTAGCAGTACAATGATCTGGAACGTGATTTGATCGTCTGTAAATGTCGCCCCATTACCTGGATTGCTTTCCGAGGTGCCTGAATTGGTTTCTTTGCGAGAAAATTTAAGTTACTTTTAATGAAAGAAATACATCTTGCAATAAGTATAAATCAAAGTAGAGGTTACTCGCTTCCCTCTAGAACCAAACAGTTAGTCCTCAACTGAGTGAGCTCAAGACATTCATGTCATTTAAATATATAAAGTGAATGAGTTATTCTGATAATAGTTAAGTGGTATGAACTTCTGTACATGTATTAATATCTTTTGTATATTCAACCCTTTAGGCTCTTCGGACATTAAGAAAATTGTATTAGCATAATTATGCGAATGCATATTGGGATTAAAATTATTTGAAAGAATAATCATAATTAAAGTAATATAAAGCATATTGCAAAGGGCATATTTGAGAACTACTGTGAAGTATATCTAGACACAAACTGATATTAAATGCAAAATAAGATCATGCGTATTGAAATCAAATTGCTTATTGATTAAAATATTTAATATTTTAAAGTACACAAAGAACAAGTGAATGGTCTTAAAGGGCGATTACATGTTGATGTAACTGCAAATAAAACATAGTGAACTAATCTAGACTTTAAACGGTGTTATAGAGAATTGTAGCTCTGCTTTAAACAACAAACTTCAGAGAACTTGTGGAAATTACGGACAAACGAAAACGTTTATTTGGATTAGGCCTAATAAGGCCAATATTTGGTGATAATTATCAAATTACAAAGGAATAAGAGCAATAAAACAAATAAAGACATTTGTTCTGCATAAATATTTTCAATTTGAAGTGGACCTTTGCTTCAATTTATTATACTGACACACTAGCAATGTTCTAAGAATTTAACAACTTACTCTTTCGCGTTTAGGTCGACCGGTTATGGGTAAAAACGGCGTATTAGGACGACCGACCGCATTAGGGCGACCGATAGCCGGTCGTCCTAACGCCAAGTGCTTCAAAAACCATCTTTATTAGGTTCTTAACAATTTTTATTAGGTCACAAACCATTTTCGTCCAGGTCGCAAAACATTTTTTTCAGAGAATTAGGTCGAGAAAATGGGTGTCAAATCATAAGTGTCAATTCATGAGTTTCGTTCCGACGATTTTGTGGTTTTAGTGGTCTCTGTAAGCACTCTACCCAAAACGGTCGTCCTAATACGGAAAAATAGAGATTTAACCAATAATGTATATAACCACTTTTTCCGGTATAACTTCCGTTTCCGGTACAGGACGACCGTTTTGGGAAGAGTGCTCTGGGGGACCACTAAAACGGCAAATTTGTCGGCAAGAAACTCTGCCGTTGACACCAATTTTCTCGACTTAAAGTTCTCATAAAAATGTTTTTCGAACTAGATCGAAATGGTTCGCGACTGTGACCCGCGCGCTCTTTAAAAAAGAGTATTAAGTCGCGCTGGCTATATAGTATTCTTTTTGCGACCATAACAAGAAATCCGCGGCAAATCCACGCTCATTAAAACACCAAAACACAATAGAAATTCCTGGCGGTGCCCAGATACCGCCTGGAATGTCTGTGTTCCCCCTGGAATGTCTGCGTTACGCCTGGAATTTCTTTTGTGTTTAGGTATTTTAATGATCGTAGAAATGCCACATATTTCTTCTTATGGTCGCAAAAAGAATACTAGACCTGTGTTCGTTCTTGACAACGAACACATGGCTGTTCCCCTCCTTTTTATAAACATATATGGTGTTCGGGATGACCTTTGTTAGTGATCGTACCGATCGTAGGTCAAACAGTTGAGTTTTTATCGATTTTTAAATATCGAATATTATTACATGCCCCTTTAATCTGACATATAGGGAAGGTCAAAGGTGTTGCTATATGTTTGGATACCCCACCCTAGTCGAAGTGTAACACAGTTGACCCCATTGTGATATATTGTACCCCTTTCAAATGGAAAGGCAAAATCTGTTTGACCAATAGGAAACGAGGTCAAAGGTCAAGCCATGTGCGCATCTTAAAGACATTTGTTAGTGATCGTATATGCAGAAGGAATCAATTTCGTAGGTCAAACGGTAGATTTTTTATTGATTTTTGAATATTTAATTACGTAATCATCTTGTCGCTAGAGGGCGCTATTTCGTACGATGACGTCATCACTCATATTTTTGGAAAGCTTAAGGGCCTCTGGTAATAACACCATTGACCCCATCTCAATACCTCCTTTCACTTTCAAACTAAGGGCCACTTCCGGTTTCGAGTGAGCAAGGTCAAAGGTCACCAACATATTTTTTAGATACCCCACCCTAGTCGAAGTGTAACACAAGTGACTTTGTCCAAATATCTTGCACCACTTTCAAATGGCAAGCAAAATCTGTTTGACCAATAGGAAACGAGGTCAAAGGTCAAGGCGTGTGCGCATCTTAAAGACCCTTGTTAATCATCGTATATGGCGAAGGAATCAAGATCGTAGGTCAAACGGTTGATTTTTTAATGATTTTTGAATATTTAATTTATTAAACTTCATGCCCCTTTAATCTGACACGTGATGACGTCATCATGACGTCATTAGTACTGTGCACAACTTCACATAGTGACCAATGTCCATGTGAAGTTTAAAGTCAATCATGAATGTGCAAGTGCCCGAAAAAGCGTCTGAAAAAAAGTGGAAGAAGAAAAAGTAATATAGACATGCGCTGTGGTACGTTTTATGATGTTTGGATATTCCTGCCCGTGTACGCTAAACCTCTATATAAACAGCCAACTAGCCAGCGCGACTTGTGACTCTTTTTTGCAGAGCGGGTCACATATTTCTTCCCAGAACAGAGCATTGGCTTACTGGTACACTCTTTATAATTACATCGCACCTTTATAACGTCATCACACTTATGTTCATCCTAAATGAGGCCCGAGTTGCAGTACCCTCATGCTGTATCAGGCTTGCTGATCTTCGTTGGGGCTACACCACATCGGGATGGACCGCCAAATGCTGAGTGTCGCTGGACACTATAGCGGGGACTCGCCAGAGTAGACGTTCCTGGAGTGTAGCTGAAGGCTAAGAGTGGGTCGTGGGTGGGACTCTGCTCGAAACTGCACCTGGGATATCCTGTGACTAAGGTAGGGACTTGAAGGAAAATTAAAATTCGAATGTCATTGTAGACCCAGTAACTAAGTCGTTGGCCCCGTTTTTTACGATTCTTTTTTTGCCGAACGATGCGTTCCAGAAACTGCCCCAAACGGACTTTCAACCTGGCCGAAAATGCACTTCCTGCATTCTAGACTTCCCAGACTTCATTCTAGTGCCTTAGATTACTGCTTGAGACGGTGTGAATTTAAACAGTTGGAAAAAAAAATAACTCTCACAGCTCACTATGCTCGCGTTGTAAAAACGAACCAGTTACAACTTTTCTATCTGAACACGTGACTACTCCTGTCTTACGATTGGATGCAACGTTTAACAGAGTTTTCGGGAAATTTTGGAAAAAGACAAGAGACCAGGGTTGTAGTCGAGTCCATGGGGTGTTATGGCCGAGCGGATGGGGTGTTAATATGGCCGAGCGGATGGGGTGTTATGGCCGAGCGGATGGGGTGTTATGGCCGAGCGGATGGGGTGTTTTGGCCGAGCGGATGGGGTATTTTGGCCGAGCGGTCTAGTGCGTCGAACTCAAGTTCCTGTGCCAGTACTATAATGTGGGTTCGATTCCTGGCCGTGACGAGTTGTGGCACTTGTGCTCTTGGGCAAGGCACTTAATCACACTTGTTCCTTCCTTTGGAAGGGATGTAAAACCGTTGGTCCAGTGTGTTAGGTTTCGGTAACGCACTTGAAAAATCCCAGAGCATTCTGAAAACGCTCATTCTGAAAACGTTCACTGAAAACGCTTCATTCAGTTTCAGTCCGTCTAGGTAGCGGGAATTCCGTCCTCGAGGGTTGGGTGGAGGTCCTTATCAACGGCCAGTGGGGTACCGTTTGCGGTTTTTTTGTGGGATTTAGACGATGCTGAAGTAGTCTGCCGTTAGCTGGGTTTTGGATCGCCTGTCTCGGCTCCAAGGAGGGCATACTACGTTTTAATTCAGCCTTCGTTTTTAAAGCGAAACTAACATGACTAAGCCGTTCAAAACGGGGCGTCTGTTCTATACTTTGAATTTTTCAAGAGATAACGTTGTTTTAATAAATATCGTCCGTTCACCAAGTTCAATTGACATTATGCCATTTTTCTATTATATTTAATACATGTACTACCAAATACCTTCATACCTTCACCGGAGGATCTGTGCATAATTACGCATGCGCGTAGGGGACGTACACAGTCCTGTTTCTGGTTGCACACAAGTAAATAGGGCTCCCATAGGAACCAATGCTAAATGCCCCATTTTCAAAAATAATTTAAAAATACTCACAACTCTCTCAGCTTCTCAGGACAACAACCAGAATACTCACTGATTTCTCATCTTTTCAATTCTGTTCAATTTTATGAGGGTAATCCGTCACTTTTATTCCCTAATTTGCACTTGAAACAAAACTATCCCTGCAACAGTGAAAATTGCTAAACAGACCAACGTCCATTTTGGAACAAAGGCACATACGCTACTAGGCAAAATAGGGCCACTTTTAGGAGCTACAGTGTCTAAAATGTTTGTAGTTGGAAGAAAAAATACCCCGCATCGCGACGAGTCATATTCTACACAAGACCACACTCGTTCAGCTAGCAAATCTCTCTAATATAAATGAATTTGAGGGCATACAAAATATTCATGAGCTCGGCGCACAGATCTCTGCCTATTTACTTGTGTGCGCCCTTCTATGGCGTGCTGTGCTAACCATGGCTGTTTGTTACGTTGCTTAGGTTTAAACACCTCCGGCTTGCAAGCTCTTTTTTGGGCGGGCTCTTTTGGGGTAAGTTCTGATTCTCTAGATTGAAGCGACCCTTTGTTCTAGGTTGAATCTTGAGACATATGCTGGGGGCGAAGACCGTTAGGATCACGCAATTGGCGTCTCTGTTTGCGGAACGGATGAAGAGATAGTAGCCTTTGCTGAATTCGCAAGTAGTCTAACCGCGAGAGATAAGCCACGAGGTTTATCTGTCTTGGGTGCGCGGCTCACTACGGAGAGCCGTGATTTCATCACAGTATATAAGGTATCTGATGCCATTGCCGAAAGTGAGAGGGCCTCAACATACATCGTGACAAAGGAAGCTGTTGTCCACGTACTACCAAGCAGCACACTAGCATCGTCACGTGGGGCGGCTTTGACGTGCCATTGTATCGACACAGTAATGGCGGATATGATAGTTGTTGACGTCACGCGAAATCCATTTTCTAGAAAAATCTGAACACGCTCCTTTAATGGGTATTTTGTATGCAAACAAGTAACAAACAATTAACAAAGCAGAAACCATGCATAAAATAATTATATTCAGAAGAAGAAAAAATCTTTGGACACAACACACGCGTAGTTCTCACCAAATATCAATTTATTACACTACAGCTGCGCTTCATTCTGGTATAGCTTCAATTTAACTAAATTTAAAATTTTACGAAGTGAAATTTGAACAAAAATGTGACCTAGACATAAATTAGTCTCATGAGACGAATTTATCATACTCTTCATAGCTCAATTATTGGTAGGGCGTCTGCACGTTAAGCAGAAGGTCCGCGGTTCAAATCCCGGTGTAGCCAAGTTGCTTTTCACTGCATCCAGATTTCCAAAATTCCAGGACATTTGTCCATATTTGTAAAGTCGAAATTATTTACCCCGGCGGTCCCTGGGTCATAATCCCTAAAAATAATCACTTATCCATACTTAATAATTGGGGTAAGCCGGGCAGGAGTTTTGGGACGTATCTTATTAGTGAGCTCTGGGTGGGGTGGTTATCTCATTGAAGGGTTTATCCCTCTGTAGGGCTTGTTAAGCTCACGTGATAGCCAATCCCAATCAAAATATAACAACTGCACTACCGTGATTCGAGACCACCATTGGCTTTATAGCTCAATAGACCAGTTGCGTGATAGTTGAGTGAGTCAAGCACCAGACTACCTGGCAAATCAGGCCGTTTCCAGTGGGTGCAAGCTGGTCCATAGTAACCGGCGCGAAAGTGTCCAGGACTTATGCAAATCTATCACGCAACTGCTCTATTGTTATGGGGTCTGCACGTTGAGAAGAAGGTCCGCGGTTCGAATCCCGGTGGAGCCAAGTTGCTTTTCACTGCATCCAGATTTCCCAAACTCATATGGACATTTGTCCACACAAATTATTTACGTCAAACCTTGTTGATTTTTACTAATGACATTCATTTAATGTCCTTAGGAATTTCCTAAATAAAGTTTTCACTTTCTCCCACGGGAAAATAGAACCGAAATGAATTTTCAGGTTTTAAAATTTTGTTTTAAAATTGTGGCATTAATTCCATTGTTTTTATCAAACGTTTAAAATCACTCAATATTTCTATAAGGCAAGGAAGGCAGCAGACGTGATTATTCGGCATCATATTTTCTTGCAGGGCTAGGTACGGGGGTGAGCTGCAAAGAAGGTAACAAATTAGAGTTATGAGCTTAGTCACAAAATGACATGCTAAACAGCTTTATGTCTAGTCTTTGCTGCATATGATGGATTACTTGTTTAGCAATACATTACTATTGTTCGTTTTAATGTAAAATCAATAAAAGGTAGGCTTTTTTTAACTTTGGAAATTTCATTGCAGTAAATCATAGAAAGAGGGCGCTGTTTGGAGTGCATCACTTCAGGAAGACACGAGGAAAAGTTTTTAAAAAACATCAGACTTCTAGTTTTAGCAAGTTTGAGAAACAAAAAGTGGAATCTTGTGTGCATAGTTGAATGTGATTTACCTGCGTTTGCCTCTTGTGACATCACAACCTTGCTCATGAATATGCATATTACATTTGCATAAAAGCTAAAAACCTTTCTTTTAACGCCCAAAACGAGCTCCAAATAGGATTTTTATGACTCTAAACTGATGAGTAGAATAGTTTCATATCATAGATTTCATTGATAAAAATCCCTAATCATCGGCCCTTTAAGGTATAATAACGTCATCCTTTCGTTTACATGTGTGACGTCACTCTTTGTTGTTAATGCAATGCGAACAGTATTTTGGGTTCTTGGAGAAATAACGCACATGTAAAGAAAGAGTGGCGCCATTTTGTCTTGTGTCTAATTATTGAGTCTCGCAGTTTTAACTTTGTAAAGAGCATGATCTTGCAAGCATTGTAAATGTGACGTCATTTGCCATGTTCTGTAAATACAACGCCAAGCGAAACTCCGCGTTACACACGGGTCATTCTAGAATACATGACCCGTGGAGTCGAGTCCCCAACAGGGTATACCCATCGATATATATACACTGGATGAAGTATGCAATAGACTATCGGGCGCGGATCCAGAGGGGGAGGGGGAAGGGGAGGGGGTTAGGGGGGAGGGGGGGAGGGGGTTAGGGGGGGGGGGGGTCAAAACCTCCCCCTGCTCCGACACCAACAAATATAATGTAATGCATTTTTTGCGTGTCCGCCTGTCCGAAACAAGCAGACATAAAAATATGATGGGCAAAACCTCTCCCTGGTGGAAAAACCCCCTCCTGGAAAAATTCCTGGATCCGCCCCTGTCTTAAAGTCTCGCGGCAAAGGTCAAATCTGAGCTTCCGGGCACAACACGACTAAAACGCCTATTCCTATAACACGGGCGAAATTTTGTTGTTTGTATATACATTTTTCTGTCCAAACTTAAGTATACAACCGAGCCGAAAGTGATTCGGGTAACAATTTTTTTTTTTTACAATATATAATACATGCATAATTATCTCTAAAAACGATAAAAAAATTATTAAAATTTCGTGACCTGAATACATTTCTCTGCTAGCATATTCTTCATCCATATTCTTCATCCAGTGTGGATTCATGTGAAAATGAATGCTTCGAACTTGGGCACTCTAAAAAAAAGTATGCAAGCTCTACTTTTGGTAGATGGCGTTTCGCCTATCGCTAGCGAGGTCTGTATGTACACTGTAGGCCTACGTACGTCGGCTGCTGTGCGTGATGCACACCTTTTGCTGCATGTAGTTTACGATCTTCAAAGATTGACTTGTCGGCTCAGAAAAGATCGTGAACTTTTACATTTCGATTGCTTATTTTTGATTATATACCCCACTTTATCAATTGGAATGCAAGATTTTATTTAGATATCCGCATTTTGGGCCGTCTGATTTACAAAAACCTGCGTAAACAAAATAATCCAAGAATTTCGCTCGCGACGTGCGTTGAAGAGATAGGGTCTTGCGCGGTCTCGTACGTTCGCGAGGTCAACTTACAGGCTGCGTTCGGGCGTGCAGTTCTCGTTACTCGGGAGTAAGGCGTGCGCATTGCACTCGGGTCACATCACGCGAACGGCAAGTCCGCAGTCCGCGTGCGCGAATGGCAAGCAGTGAAGATGGCCGTCTCTTGCCGTTACTGCACAAAAAATGCCGTTTTATTGCTCACAAGAAACTGAGGAAATACAGGCCGTAAGTCGTGAGAACCTTTGATGCCGTCTAAAACAAACCTTAGTGAGTTATTGTTTCAGTTATTGAGTTGACACGTTGAGTAAATTCACCAAAAATCCCACCCATATTCCACTATCTTCGTACAAATCACATGACACTTAACAGGAGTACGAGCACACTCCCCATTTGCTGGGGAACAGTGAGAGCATACTCTCATTGACCCGAGTGTCGTTATTCTTGCCGTCCACGCGCGCAGGAGTATAACTCGTGTTAACACGAGTACACGCCCGAACGCAGCCACATAGTCTATAGCAGTTGCATGGCTATACGAGAATTGAAGTCATGCGCCGGCCGCCATTGTACCCCACGAACAATGCTTGGCCTAGACTGCTCCCCGGTTTATGCGATCGCTTGTATTCCACTTAACATGTGTAGACCATGATGTAGACTAGTGAAGACAGTATGACCAGTCTAGGCAAGGCATTGGCCCTTTTCCAAATCTCGACTTCGTCTCCAACTTAGACCTTAATTCGCAAATACTGCTTGAGTGAACTTGGACAAAAGACAGAGCTGCAATGTGGGAAGGTTGTTGGATCGCTATACTTTCCACGTTGCAGTTCTGTCTTTTGTGCAGGAGTATTTGCGAAAAGGTGTATGGCCACATGGAGCCGGAGACGGAGACGGAGACGAAGCCGAGATTTGGAAAAGGCCCATTGTATTAGGTAGGGTACAATGGCGGACGGTGGCTTCAATTTTAGACGTCGTTGCTTCATCCAGTGTATATATATCGATGGGTATACCACACAGTGGTATACCAGAAAACTCGACCGGGAAAGCACACCCATAATGGACATAACGCGCCCTCAACAAAATATTCCTTCTAAAAACAAAAACTAAAACAGTCAAGTAACATAAAACAGTCGATTTCTTTACATGCAAAGAACAAGAAGTTGTAAGAACGGATAATTAAAATGGGCAGATATAAAGAACAGTTTAAAAGAAGGATTACTTACTGGTCTCACACCGTTTTCCGTAGGTGCCCGGTAGGCACTTGCACCGAAAAGAACCCGTGAACGCCACAGAGAGGCACGTGCCGCCATTGTAACACACTGTCCGATCTGCCAGGCAGGGGTCATCTGAAATGATGTAAGACAATTCTATCATTATAGAAAACGTTAACTTATATGGCCTTAAAGATAGTATACATGATTGGTAAACTGTTACAAATAGTTTCATTCCCCTGTGTGATTGAAGATATGCATGATTAAAACCAGCCTGAGCAAAAACCAGCTCCGTACTTCGTCTAACTTTTGAGAAAATAGTCAAAAAAGCCGGGTTTGCAGTCATTTTGCCCCAAAACCACTTCACCCTGAACCACGGCCTGTGCACGAAGTGGTTTTGGGGCGAAGTGGCATTTGGGCGATGTAGTGTTTGGACGAAGTAATTTGGGGCGAAATGGCACTCGGGCGAAGTGGTTTGGGGCGAAATGGCACTTGGGTGAAATGGTTTTGGGGCGAAATGAATTTTCGTCTCATGAGACGAAAACTAATTGTTTTAATCATTTCTCAAAGACTATAGCACTTCAGACAAAATCATTTCATGAAAGTTTTCCACGGTCATCATGTTTATATTGTGTAAGTTAGGCGTAAATCTGTGAACATTTCTGATTTTCGAGATTACCAATGATGTATAGGCCTACTGCCTTTAAAACCCAGCGAGATTTTGTGGAAAATGTTAACAGACGACAATCACACGAAATAGCTGTGCTCTGTTTTCGCCATCATGACCAGATGAATGTTTGTGGCACTGAAATGCATTCAACCAATGATCACAGTTGCAACTTAACTGAAACCAATAATATTTTTTTGGTCGAAGCCGTCAGAAACATATTTCTGATTATGGTCGCGAAAACAGGGCTGCGTGAACATTGAAAACGTTTGCATCGTTCGCCAACAACTGGTACCCGGCTTTCCATAGACGAGTGCACAAAAGCACTGTAACCAGTGGCGAACGTTAATTGGCAACGTTTGCGTATGTGGAACGCACCCCAGGCCTCTGTGCTTACACAAGCTGAAATTGTAGATGACATACTGTGACTTATCCGGGTTCAGCTCTCCTGAAAACGAAAACAGAATCAAAATAATTAAATTGATAATTTCGTTTTATGCACGGGAACCAGCAAAGCGTGACGTCACTGTGCTTTGGCAATATGGGCGCCGCCATTTTGAATTGAACGTTATGGTGCAAAATGGGCAAAAGTGCCCGTTGTTGGTGTTCTTTCTTTTTAAATTTCTTACAAACCGTCGTTGACTAGATTGCGTCAGAAATGGTCGAATTATTATACATATTAAACAGTATTTGAAGTTGCTTTAAGAGAACTTGTAAGCTCAGTGATTTTAACAACTTGGCCACGGAGGCATACACAACAAACGTTGTAGCTGTGTGTATATTGCGATGTATGTGTAAAGTGCGTGTTGTAGTCGATTCCTCCTTACGCGCTATAAATACAGGTCCTTATCAATTGAAAGTACAACAGTCCGCAACAGTGACGTCAGTATGTGCATTTTGTTGGGGTACCGTGGCCGAGTGGTTTAGATCATTGACTCGCAGTACTCGCTTGGAAACTTAAAAGATCCAAGAACTCTCTTTCGTGAGGATACATGAGCGTGATCCAAAACTGGTAAACACTGGATGAAGATTTCAAAATCTCTTAAATTAATTAAAATAAAACCTCGATCTGTAAAGAAATGTCCATAATATTTTACAATCATATTACAAAAATTAACAGAATAAATTTGACTGGGCACACTGTGCCATCACATTTTCAAGAAGTAGTTGAAAATGCATGTAACAAAAGTGCCTTTTTTCTCAATTTTATTAATTATCTGTCCCTCGCGCATAAAAACAACCTCCGTTTAAATCTGTAAAGTCAATTTCAACATGTGATAAACTGGATGTGTGTATTAACATCAGTAGAAGGTAAACAAACAGGTTCACTTTAGTTTGCATTTGTCGTTGATTGGAAAGGCATTTGTCTCTTGATTGGATCACGCTCTAAAGGGGATTCCCTGCGGCATCTGGCCGTCGGCTGCCAATGGCGCCACCCACCTATGTATCTCGATGTTTAGGTGGAACATACTTGTAAATTTCTTGCAATTCATCATACGAGCTACGGATTGAAGTCCATTAAACCCATTAAATAAAAAATGTCCAGCATTTGCCTCGAGAATAAAATGAGAATAGAATAAAATATTTGCCAGCGGTGCTCACCGGTGAACGAGTTGACACACAACATTCCGCACCCGCTGTAGCAGCATATTTCGTCTGCTGCACAGTCGTTGTTGGTGAAACATTGGTGGTAACACAGTTCGTAAGTCTCTTCCTCAAAAATGGGGCACCAGTTTGCATCTTTGGTCAATGTTTCTGGAATTGAAGAAATGAAATGGCCCATGATATGGTATTGATGTGCCCCAAACAACGCCCTCTCTCTGTGATTTTGTGCAATGAAATATTCAGAATTGAAAAACGCTATCTTTTATTCATTGTACATCAAAATGAACAGGATATTGCTAAACAAACGGGTAATTCACAAAATTAGGTGTCCAAAATGTTTGGTGTCCCAGTTACGTACGACACTCTCTGCTTCAAAAATCACCACTCATGACCACAAATTATCAGTAAAGGACTGTGGCCTGTGATTATAGGGGGCAGCATCATTTTCTTAAATATTTTGTTTTCTGATTCCTGAAAAATATTCAAAACAAAAGACCATAAAGGCTTATAATTTGTTCCATGGTATTGAATAGGAGTTTGGTGTCCCGGGTTACCTACGCCAATATGAGTGGCATTTGTTCAAATCAAAGAAGTTTTTCAACTGGGAAACCACTTTTAATCCCTAAAAACACTGGGAATTACCCAAATAACCCCTCATGTACAGCATAAATTTGTTTAAGACGCTGCTGCATGGTAACTTGTAACCCCAAACCAAAGTCCTTACAAGTTACCAAATAAACTCCTCAAAAAAAGTTCGGAAAGTCAAGTTTGACTGACGATTTATCTCTTTTTACTAAATAATTTCCCTTGAATTTGGTATCATTGGAAAGCCCCGTTATTCCTCTTTACAGTGATGTGTCATTTGTTATGATCCATCAATTGGGGGATGTGCAGTTAAGCGGAATACAGGGGTGGGTGGAAAGTGAAATGTCACAAAATTCACTGCTATTGTTATGCAGTGCTGTCCCCTTTTGCTTGGAGGATGGAATGTGTCAATGCACTTTTTGACAATAGCAATGCATTTTGTGACATTTCACTTTACACCCGCCCCCGTATTCAGCTGTGCTGCACATCCCCCAATTGCTTAATCATACCAAATGACACATCGTCGTAAAGAGGAATAACAGGGCTTTCCAATGATATAAAATTCAAGGAAAATTATTTTGCAACAAGAGAGAAATCCCCAGTCAAACTTGACTTTCCGAACTTTTTTTGAGGAGTTTATATTACTTCGCGAGTTGAAAAGAAAAACTCGATTAAAAGTGTTTATTCTTAAATTAGTTTGGGCCTACTGTTCCTGTTTTCAAAAAGTTTTCCAATCATGTAATCTGTCTTTATGCATTCGCACGTCGGAATGAAAAACCATTTTACAAACACTGGAATTACGCGGTTCAGAGTCCAATGATTTATTAATATAATCCAACAAATGATTACCAAAACGTCATCAACTGAATTAAATATCTTTATCAGTTGGTCCCCCTGTACTAAGATTTATATGGAACAACGAAGGACCAACTGATAACTCACATGTAGCTAACAGTCCGGTTTATCAATGAAAACCCATTATCACAAAATGGAACAAATCGGAGAAGCGAGAATCCAAACACATCTAGGGTTTTCTTAAACCTCAAAAGTCATTTGAAAATAGGAATACTGCAATAACTTAAGAGAGTTGTTTTTGTGGGGCCGAACCGCCACAAGACAGAATAGAGTAATATAACAAACTTGATACAAGGACTATTTCGCATTTTTAAACAATTAATAACCATACAACCGTGAAATGGTATTTTTTATATATTAATTTAAATACTTGTATATAGACTCAAGACATATCTTCACTTTTCTGACCCGGCTCTGAAGTGAAGTCGCATCTCAAATACACTTTCGAAGAACGAATTAATTATGTTCAGCCACCATAATGATCAGAGAACATGCCAGACCCAACCCGAGAGAAAAAAACAACCGTGACATCATGGTGTGGGAGGTGGAGAAGTTTTTGTTCTACAAGACGTCAGATCAGAGGGTTGTCAGAAAAGAGAGCGAACCACGCGCAGCGACATTTATATAGGCTGAACTAAGAATTATTAAACCGTTAACCCACATGGTACTGCATTGCTGGGCTGCACCCATGACAACAGAACTTCACAAAGAAAGGTTGTGAAGAAGACATACCAAAGGGTGCAATCGGAAAAAAAGTTTGGGAATTGCAAACACACAGATCGACGCACTCTCCATAAATCTGATTAATGTTAATTAATCTCGTATCTAAAGGTACAGTACATCATTTGCAGTGACCCCAATTTGTTTTCACGAGTTGAAAAGAGTTACCTTACTAAAAATGTTAATAACAATGGTCCCAAACACCAAATGATTTTATTTCAGTCCAAAATGGTATTTTCTGTATCGCGTACGTCACGCGTATGGCACGCCAAAGCGTAAATAATTCAACACTGATAATTTTGCCATCAACCCTGAAAAACAATTTTTAAAAACTTGCAAACAAAAGCACGGTATGCCAGTTTCAAACAGTCTATCAACCCTTAAAAGTCATGCCAATCTTCTTCTTTTTTGCGCAACATTTGCGAAAATATGCGTCAACATTAAATTATCAGTGTTTAATTATTTTCGCTTTGGCGTGCCATAGTAGGGACACAGTAATGGCGGATAGCAACCGGTTGTCAAGAAAGTGAAACATAAGAACGTACTCGTCTCACAATGTCGTCCGGTGTAATTTTCTGGGCAGATACACATGAAGTCATCTTCACCGATTTTTCGACAAGTCCCGCCGTTTTGACACTTGACATCAGGGGCGCAAAACGCTTAGAAAAGAAAACGTGCCATGGTTAGTTTGCGCATAAATTAAAGTAGAACACATGATTGGTATCTCGAAAATCAGAAATGTTCACAAATTTACACATAACTTACACAATATAAACATGATGACGGTAGAAAACGTTTGTCTGAAGTGCTAAAGTCTTTGAGAAATGAGTAAAACAATAATTTTCGTCTCATGAGACGAAAATTCATTTCTTCCCAAAATCACTTCGCCCTGGACAATTTCGCCCTGAACCACTCCACCCAAAAGCCACTTCGCCCAAAAGCCACTTCGCCCAAATACCACTTCGCCCAAATACCACTTCGCCCAAACATCACTTCGTCCAAATGCCACTTCGCCCCAAAACCACTTTGTGCACAGGCCGTGGTTCAGGGCGAAGTGACTGTAAAGCTTTTTTTTTGTGGTACTGTTTTCTCGAACGTTCGACGAAGTACGGAGCTGACTTTTACTCAGGTTGGTTTTATTCATGCATATCTTCAATCACACAAGATGAAACTTTTTGTAACGGTTTACCAATCATGTAGACTACCTTTAAAGGTAGAGGCTCGTCAATGCGCGCGTGAGGCTAAATTTGTGCCACGAAATACGCAGCTTTATGCCTTTGCTGTGAAGCTGTGTATTTCGTGGCATGAATTTGGCCTCACGCGCGCATTGACGAGCCTCTAGAAACAACAAAAACATATGAGAAAACAAAACCCCGCTAGGAAAAAAAAATAATTAAAACGCATGACCCTTTTAAATTGGAGCGAATAAACTGGAAACAAGATCAAGAAATTGTAGGAGTTCCCGAATGTTTGTGTCAATTTTGCTGCAAATGTAACAAAATACAGCTAAACCGCTGTTCAAAATACAAGATTTTTCGACAAATAAGGAAATCCATGAACCAAAAAAACCCAGGATGGGACATCATAAAAACTTAAATTTTGTTACAGGAATCGCAATTTTTCAGTAATTGATTTGGCTTACGCCTAAAGTTGTTCATAGTGTCTCGGGAAAGCACTGAGTATACAGCGCTAATATACGTCGGGTATAAGGGCAAAACAAATCCCATGCAATTAACTTAATGTTGCTGTTTTATGATACTTACATTCTTGCGCTGTACAAATCAATCCACCTGGGAACAAAGTAAAAAGACATGAGAATGTCACAACAAGTTAGGGATATTGTAGAGTGTACGCATGCAGATATTTTGAGGGTATGCATTCCGCTTGAGTGATTGTGTATATGATTAGACAATTGTATCTGCAGGACAGGTACATCTTGTTTTGTCATGTCTGAATTCTGGAAAATGTGCTCAATTCCGAAATAGAACTACACCCCACCACATACCAATGTAAATATAGTGTATTTATATAAATTTATATAAAAGTAACGAAACAAAGTGCCCTAAGCAATGAGACTCTTGAAGAGGGCGCAAATTACCCCCTCGCATTCTCATCCCCCGAAGTACTTACCGAAGAGAGCTATCCCATGGAGGTAAAGAAGAACGAGGTGAATGTTCGCCATTTTGACTGTCGGTGCCACTCGCAACGTAGGCCTAAATGTATGATCCGAGAATATGACCGTTCTGGTTTTATAGCCTTAGTTGTTGAAATTTGACAAACAGCTTGTGAGTTTGACATGTTTAAATAAATTAAGAAATTTGGAATTGACGCATGATAATGTTAACGACTAAGTAGATTTTTTTCCACTGAAAACCAATACACCCACTTCTTTTAAAGGTATATACTTGTTTGGTAAAGTGTTAAAAACGACATGATTTGCACTGGTATCTGAAAACATAAGTCGAGAAAACTACCTTGTAGAAATTTCAGCCACATATAGATGCAGTATAATACTTCAGAAAACCTCAAAAATCCAAGTACCGTTTTTTGTGCATGAATGAATGGCTCAGCTCCAAAGATCGCCTGAATGCGATCTTTGGAGATTCAAATAGTTTTGTCATTTTTCTCATGAATGGGGGCACTTCAGACGAAATAATTTCACAGGATGATTACTACCATTACCATCTTGATAACAAGTAAGCTTAGAGGTAATAATTTCAGAAAACATTTTGGAGCGTAATTACCAAACAGGTACACTACATTTAAACACGACTTTATGTATGTCACACGCTTTGTAAAAGTACACGATGGGTGACGAATATGTGTATTAATAACATTTTTTTGACTCGCAATCCATATTTTCGTCAGAACGTTATTTTCAGTCTGCGATCTGCCAAAATCCTCAAAGCCCTGGGCTTTTAACATAAAACTACCGGTGGTCAAATTAGCACAATCCCGATTCTGAAAGTTTAAAGCATGCTGATTGTAGACTGGTTCCCGTCCACATATTCCACACATTTTCGCAATAAGCGAACCAATCTATAGGGATCGGGAACCATACTGGTTGTGGCATCGAAATAGTAATTAATGTGCAGTCAGAATAGATGCAGTTAAATATGGGGCGCCGTTCGTCAACTAATTATTTAGGCGAATTATAGCATGTTTTTTCCATGGTTTATCTTAATTCTGTGTAAATAATGCATTTGTGTCAAAGGCCGTTTATGGTTTACAAACAACTCGATTCTTTACAAAACAGGAAATATACTTGTAGCTGTGCAAATTCATTATTTACAAATAATGAAAATTACCTCGGCGTTCCATACTTTATTAATGAAACCGACCAGTGTACATTTCAATGGTTTACAAACAAGAGAATTGTATCGTTCATAGACAATTCCATGGTTTATAAATAATGAATACTGCACATTGCTGCACGTTTTTCTGGTTTACAAATAATACAAAACTATCCAGTGCGCAATTACATGGTTTATAAACCAAGAAACTTGCACCGGGGTCTGATTTTCTATGGTTTATAAATAATGAAAATTGGTTAGTGCCGGGACGTACAATTCCATGGTTTATAAACAATCTAAACTGCGCCGTTCTAATCAATTTTGTGGATTCTGTGGTTTGTAAACAATTACAAATAGTCAATAGGCGTGCATTTTGATGGTTTGTAAATAATTGAAAGTGATCGTTGGCTCACAATTTCATGGTTTATAAATAATGAAAATGAACTAGTTAGTGTGTCGCAAAATTTCATGGTTTACAAACAGAAAAAAATAAAGCTTTATACACTTGTCTGTCGTTTGTAAAGGTTGACTATCGATAAAATAAGAAGTATTATGCACTCGGTACATCTCAAAATACGATCATTGACGAAAAATTGAAGGGTTTGTAAATAATGAAAATGGACTAGTTAGTGTGTCGCAAAATTTCATGGTTTACAAACAGAGAAAATTAAAGCTTTATACACGTTTCTGTCGTTTGTAAAGGTTGACTATCGATAAAATAAGAAGTATTATGCACTCGGTACATCTCAAAATACGATCATTGACGAAAAATTGAAGGGTTTGTAAATAATGAAAATGGGTTTGTAAACCATGAAAAACACGCTTCATAAACGTTTATTATAATCCAGTAACGTTGCGAGAGCAATGGGTGCGTTCAATTAGCTATCGTCGAGTCGTAGGGGTGCTCGTTCATAGTGTGAACAGTCCGGCAGACCATGGCAACAAAGGTATTTATGTGTACAGCTCATCGAACGCCACGGCACAGCCTTCAGCGCGCGCGCGGGAAATTCCAGGTTCATTACCCGACTAAACCTAGCCGCGTATTGGGCCCAAAATCCAGCCGCGGTCTTAAAATCTCAAACGGATGTAGTAAAAGGTGATAAAATCTTATTTTTTATTACACGAGTTCTGAGACTCTGGCAATGAAATTGTTAAAATTCTCATAGAAATGTATTTCTTTTCACGGTGTTACCTAACTCAGTCATCTACCGGGCTGATTAAATTTTAAATGGTAATTTTAATTAATTAATTTTTAATTAATGAGGAGTCTCCATTTTCCACCCCAAAAGTGCCGAAAACTTAATACTGCCGACAAAATGGTCCCTTTAAAAGAAAATGTACACCACATAGTTTCAAAAATTAGCATTTTTATTACATAATCTGTTTGATCCGTCAATGGGGCACATCAAATTTTGGATGAAGCCAAATCGGTCCACAAATTAGTGCTTAATTAAATGGCTAATAAGGAGTCTGGTTTCCACTATAAAAGTGTCGAAAACTTAATACTGCTGACAAAATGTCCCTTTAAAAGTAAATGTACACCACATAGTTTGAAAAATTTGCATTTTTATTACATATTCCGTTTGTTCCGTCCATGGGGCAGATCAAATTTTGGAGGAAGCCAAATCGGTCCACAAATTAGTGCTTAATTAAAGGGCTAATGAGAAGTCTCCATTTTCCACCCCAAAAGTGCCGAAAACTGAATACTGCTGACAAAATGGTCCCTTTAAAAGAAAATGTACACCACATAGTTTGAAAAATTTGCATTTTTATTACATAATCCGTTTGAAACTATGTAGTGTACATTTTCTTTTAAAGGGACCATTTTGTCAGCAGTATTCAGTTTTCGGCACTTTTGGGGTGGAAAATGGAGACTTCTCATTAGCCCTTTAATTAAGCACTAATTTGTGGACCGATTTGGCTTCCTCCAAAATTTGATCTGCCCCATGGACGGAACAAACGGAATATGTAATAAAAATGCAAATTTTTCAAACTATGTGGTGTACATTTACTTTTAAAGGGACATTTTGTCAGCAGTATTAAGTTTTCGACACTTTTATAGTGGAAACCAGACTCCTTATTAGCCATTTAATTAAGCACTAATTTGTGGACCGATTTGGCTTCATCCAAAATTTGATGTGCCCCATTGACGGATCAAACAGATTATGTAATAAAAATGCTAATTTTTGAAACTATGTGGTGTACATTTTCTTTTAAAGGGACCATTTTGTCGGCAGTATTAAGTTTTCGGCACTTTTGGGGTGGAAAATGGAGACTCCTCATTAATTAAAAATTAATTAATTAAAATTACCATTTAAGATTTAATCAGCCCGGTAGATGACTGAGTTAGGTAACACCGTGAAAAGAAATACATTTCTATGAGAATTTTAACAATTTCATTGCCAGAGTCTCAGAACTCGTGTAATAAAAAATAAGATTTTATCACCTTTTACTACATCCGTTTGAGATTTTAAGACCGCGGCTGGATTTTGGGCCCAATACGCGGCTAGGTTTAGTCGGGTAATGAACCTGGAATTTCCCGCGCGCGCGCTGAAGGCTGTGCCGTGGCGTTCGATGAGCTGTACACATAAATACCTTTGTTGCCATGGTCTGCCGGACTGTTCACACTATGAACGAGCACCCCTACGACTCGACGATAGCTAATTGAACGCACCCATTGCTCTCGCAACGTTACTGGATTATAATAAACGTTTATGAAGCGTGTTTTTCATGGTTTACAAACCCATTTTCATTATTTACAAACCCTTCAATTTTTCGTCAATGATCGTATTTTGAGATGTACCGAGTGCATAATACTTCTTATTTTATCGATAGTCAACCTTTACAAACGACAGAAACGTGTATAAAGCTTTAATTTTCTCTGTTTGTAAACCATGAAATTTTGCGACACACTAACTAGTCCATTTTCATTATTTACAAACCCTTCAATTTTTCGTCAATGATCGTATTTTGAGATGTACCGAGTGCATAATACTTCTTATTTTATCGATAGTCAACCTTTACAAACGACAGACAAGTGTATAAAGCTTTATTTTTTTCTGTTTGTAAACCATGAAATTTTGCGACACACTAACTAGTTCATTTTCATTATTTATAAACCATGAAATTGTGAGCCAACGATCACTTTCAATTATTTACAAACCATCAAAATGCACGCCTATTGACTATTTGTAATTGTTTACAAACCACAGAATCCACAAAATTGATTAGAACGGCGCAGTTTAGATTGTTTATAAACCATGGAATTGTACGTCCCGGCACTAACCAATTTTCATTATTTATAAACCATAGAAAATCAGACCCCGGTGCAAGTTTCTTGGTTTATAAACCATGTAATTGCGCACTGGATAGTTTTGTATTATTTGTAAACCAGAAAAACGTGCAGCAATGTGCAGTATTCATTATTTATAAACCATGGAATTGTCTATGAACGATACAATTCTCTTGTTTGTAAACCATTGAAATGTACACTGGTCGGTTTCATTAATAAAGTATGGAACGCCGAGGTAATTTTCATTATTTGTAAATAATGAATTTGCACAGCTACAAGTATATTTCCTGTTTTGTAAAGAATCGAGTTGTTTGTAAACCATAAACGGCCTTTGACACAAATGCATTATTTACACAGAATTAAGATAAACCATGGAAAAAACATGCTATAATTCGCCTAAATAATTAGTTGACGAACGGCGCCCCATAGTTAAAGGCCAATGACTAAATTTTGTTTTTCATGAGTTGACAAAAACAAACCTTACTGAAAGTGTTGATAGCAATGGTAGCAAACACCACATGAATTTATTTCCGTCCAAAATGGTATTTCATGCTGGAAATTGACAACCGAAGGTGGTTTTTTTTAATTTACCATTCACTTGTACACAAAATCCATATATATATATTTTCAAAGTTTTCTGAAGAATGCATCTATGTAGCTAACATTTCTTCAGGCTAGTTTACCAACATTCTTCCTTAGATATGTTACACTCTTATTCCACGAATCTGTAGCAGACCTAGTGTGCAAGCGACTTAAGCAGGCCTCCCACTGTGCGAGTTTTACCACGAATTGGGTACGATTAGCTACGATTTGCTACGATTGTGTGTAGAGTCTATGGACAGTCGTACCAAATCGTAGCTAATCGAACCTAATTCGTGGCCAAAATCGCACAGTGGGAGGCCCGCTTTAGCATGCCGACTATCTCAATTCATTGTGTCTATGTGTTTTGAACCACAACGATCGAGTAACGACGGCAGATCTCTGCGTGTCATCTGTCGCGTACGCCATATGGTTCAATGTATACTGTTTCATTGTGCTACTCGATTACTCGCGATTAATACATGCTGTGTTACATATGTGACATAGCTACATGCACGGGTCGAAGGAGAATACATAGTTCGAACCTGTCAATCAAGCCGAACCCGCAACGATCAAGTAACGACGGCAGATCTCCACGTGTTATCTGTCGCGTACGCCATATGGTTCAATGTATACTGTTTCATTGTGCTACTCGATTACTCGCGATTAATACATGCTATGTTACATATCGACACCCTCGTAACAAAAGTGCCTAAGTCATTTTTTTGTCGTTTTGAGAAAAATGAAAAAGAATTGTTGCATTTGTTTATCAATGGATATTTATTATCTACCTCTTGTACAAATACTTATCAATAACAGCGAAATAAAATACTGATCTGATGACTTGTTATTATGATTACAAAATAGCCAATAATAGCAATAATTATTGAGTTCCGCAATGGACTTCGGCAGTTTTCATATATGACTTGGGCAACAACCTGAGCCGGTAGTACTATTTACCGGAAAACACCGGAAAACACCAGAAAACACCGGAAAACATACTAAATACCGGAAAACATACTAAATACCGGAAAACACCGGAAAACAGTATTTTTATGGTGTTTTCTATAGGTTGTGGGGGTGGTGTTTTAAGTGCTTTCGGGTGTTTTCCGGTATTTAGTATGTTTTCCGGTATTTAGTGTGTTTTCCGGTGTTTTCCGGTATTTAGTGTGTTTTCCGGTATTTAGTATGTTTTCCGGTGTTTTTCGGTGTTTTCCGGTGAGTTTTCCGGTGTTTTCCGGTATATAGTATCACCCGCCTGAGCCTAGTCTTGGCCCAAGACTACTCTAGTCGATATTGGTTTGTGTACGCGTTGGCCATATAGTGCGCCCTCTTGCAGCACTAACGGACCAGTCTTTGCTCACTAGAGTAGTCTTGGGAATTTCTCCCGGGAGTTTTAACTTTTTCTTTGTTTTTGCCTAGGCTTTCCTAGGGAACCAATCAGCGAGTGACCCAAATAGAGCAGCGCGTCGGAATGCAGCGAGTGACCCAAATACAGCGCGTCGACCGCAGAGCGTGACCCAAATACACCGTGTGCACGCGCTTCGAATGGTTTGAAAAATATAAGGCGGCTTACAAGAATCATCGAACATGACCGTTTTATCGTTGCTAATATTTTCGGTGGCATAAGTTTCTTGGCAAATGTTTGCGAATATATTTACAAACATGTTTGCAAAGGCGTATGACATCGCAAAATACATTTGTTTATGAAGATAATTGCGACATTGCAAATATTTGCAAAGATATCTGTGGTATGCCATGTCCCTTGTGTGCCATCATAAAACCCTCTGCAGCTATTTACATAAAACGGTACCGCCCCCAATGCTGAACTTCCGGGAGAAATTCCCAAGACTACTAGTGAGCAAAGGGCTGGCCAGTTAGTGCTGCAATTGTTCCGTCCTTCGGAAGGGATGTAAAGCCGGTGGTCCAGTGTGTTAGGTTTCGGTAACGCACTTTAAAGATCCCAGAGCATTCTTTTGTAAAGAGCAAGGGGAGGGATTCCCAGATGTCTCTGGCCGTTTCTAATTCAACTTGGAAGTTGATAGTTATTTAAAAATATCTATGTTAATTAATCCCATTCCTGTAATTGGCGGTACTTCCGCTGTTGGATATGGTGAATATATAATAATGTCAGAGTTACTCGGGAAAACTTTATTAACTTTTACGTAAATTTAGCCCGAGATTGGGCGAATTTGGGCTCTAAAAAGCGCCCTCGAAAGCAAGGCGTGAACAAATTTTTAATCAAAAAGTATGATTCACACCTTCAAAATATCTGTATATTTTGAAGGATGTCGTCAAAAAAACTCTGATGTTCTGCAAACTAGTTTATTTAGTTGCACGAAACAGTGCAGTGATTACACCAACATTTTTGCTGTCATATCTAAATTGGAGATTGCAAATTTCCTGCATTCTTCCCGTGGATAGCAATTTGGGGAGGTAGTTTATATGATTGTTAGGTTAGAACAAAATTGATTATCTAGAAAAATCTGAACACACTTCTTGAATTCATTGACAATTATGGAATATTAGGTGTGCCATATTTCGTCCTTTAATTCTTTGACACGGATACCAGCTATTCTCATGTAAATTATTGCCAGGGATCGGAAACCAGCTAATAGTAAAAGGTAAGTACGTCATGACGTCTAATATTACGAGCTTAAATTTCATTTCGTTAATAGTAAGCCCCGCCCTGTAGAAAGTTTTAAAACACATCCAGCCACTTTAAAGTGGCACAGTCAGTAGAAAGACCACTTGGATGACCTTTGTCCTTTAAAATGATTGGTGGGTAGAGTTTATTGGGGTGGGGCGTAAAAACCTTTGAATGAAAAAAAAAATTCCTTTTTTCTTATTTTTGTTCAATAAATAAAAAAGCCAGCGCAACCATACCCAGCACGATATGTGGCAGAGGGACTCCCCCCTAACGCCCCTATACCTTAACATACTCTTCCCTTTTGTTAACGCACCAATTCCCCTAAAAACTGAAAGGAATTCCTTGGAAATTCCTTGGATGTTTGAGACACAATAGGGGAACAATGGTAGGGGAGAGTCCGTTTGCCACATATCGTGCTGCATATGAGCGCAACATACACTCGCATGGTTGTTGTTTATTGGGGCATCGCTCGGGTAACCACAAAAGACCGGTTTGATTCTATAAAGTCGAGTTCGTGCGGTCAATGACATGGATAACTAGGTGCCCTCGGCCGAACGGCGGAAACATGACCCGAACACTGAACTCGAAACCATCGATATATATACACTGGATGAACAACGAAAATTGAAGCCACCGCCCGCCATTGTACCCCACCAAATACAATGCCTTGCCTAGACTGGTCATACTGTCTTCACTAGTCTACATTATGGTCTACATGTGTTAAGTGGAATGCAAGCGATCGCATGGACCGTACCGGGGAGCAGTCTAGGCCAAGCATTGTTCGTGGGGTACAAATACAATGGCAGCCGCCGGCGCATGGCTTCAATTATCGTATAGCCAACTGCTATTGCTTACTTCATCCAGTGTATATATATATCGATGCTCGAAACAGGATCACACGTAACATCACCTATCCATCGCGACTTACACGAACTCTCGAGAAAACGCGCGAGATCTGGAATGCGAATCGCACATAATTTCCCACAAGATGATTGGCCATGAACATGAATATGCAATACCGGCACTGCGCAGACGCAGAAGTGTCAGGCTCATTTTCGAACAAATCGATTAACCGAAATCGATTGAATTAATTACCACGAAAAAATGCCATGTCCTCTATAGCATGTAGTCGTCGGCGGTAGCGTAAGAGTAGTCGTCGGCAGTAGCGTAAGAGTAGTCGTCGGCGGTATAGTAAGAGTAGTCGTCGGCGGTATAGTAAGAGTAGTCGTCGGCGGTATAGTAAGAGTAGTCGTCGGCGGTAGCATAAGAGTAGTCGTCGGCGGTAGAGTAAGAGTAGTCGTCGGCGGTAGAGTAAGAGTAGTCGTCGGCGGTAGCGTAAGAGTAGTCGTCGGCGGTAGCGTAAGAGTAGTCGTCGGCGGTATAGTAAGAGTAGTCGTCGGCGGTAGAGTAAGAGTAGTCGTCGGCGGTAGAGTAAGAGTAGTCGTCGGCGGTAGAGTAAGAGTAGTCGTCGGCGGTAGCGTAAGAGTAGTCGTCGGCGGTAGCGTAAGAGTAGTCGTCGGCGGTAGCGTAAGAGTAGTCGTCGGCGGTAGCGTAAGAGTAGTCATCGGCGGTAGCGTAAGAGTAGTCGTCGGCGGTAGAGTAAGAGTAAGAGTAGTCGTCGGCGGTAGCGTAAGAGTAGTCGTCGGCGGTAGAGTAAGAGTCGTCGTCGGCGGTAGCGTAACAGTAGTCGTCGGCGGTATAGTAAGAGTAGTCGTCGGCGGTAGCGTAAGAGTAGTCGTCGGCGGTAGCGTAAGAGTAGTCGTCGGCGGTAGAGTAAGAGTAGTCGTCGGCGGTAGAGTAAGAGTAGTCGTCGGCGGTAGAGTAAGAGTAGTCGTCGGCGGTAGCGTAAGAGTAGTCGTCGGCGGTAGCGTAAGAGTAGTCGTCGGCGGTAGAGTAAGAGTAGTCATCGGCGGTATAGTAAGATTAGTCGTCGGCGGTAGAGTAAGAGTAGTCGTCGGCGGTATAGTAAGAGTAGTCGTCGGCGGTAGCGTAAGAGTAGTCGTCGGCGGTAGCGTAAGAGTAGTCGTCGGCGGTAGAGTAAGAGTAGTCGTCGGCGGTAGAGTAAGAGTAGTCGTCGGCGGTAGAGTAAGAGTAGTCGTCGGCGGTAGCGTAAGAGTAGTCGTCGGCGGTAGCGTAAGAGTAGTCGTCGGCGGTAGAGTAAGAGTAGTCGTCGGCGGTATAGTAAGATTAGTCGTCGGCGGTAGAGTAAGAGTAGTCGTCGGCGGTAGAGTAAGAGTAGTCGTCGGCGGTAGCGTAAGAGTAGTCGTCGGCGGTAGCGTAAGAGTCGTCGTCGGCGGTATAGTAAGAGTAGTCGTCGGCGGTAGCGTAAGAGTAGTCGTCTGCGGTAGCGTAAGAGTAGTCGTCGGCGGTAGCGTAAGAGTAGTCGTCGGCGGTAGCGTAAGAGTAGTCGTCGGCGGTAGAGTAAGAGTAGTCGTCGGCGGTAGAGTAAGAGTAGTCGTCGGCGGTAGCGTAAGAGTAGTCGTCGGCGGTATAGTAAGAGTAGTCGTCGGCGGTAGCGTAAGAGTAGTCGTCGGCGGTATAGTAATAGTAGTCGTCGGCGGTAGCGTAAGAGTAGTCGTCGGCGGTAGCGTAAGAGTCGTCGTCGGCGGTATAGTAAGAGTAGTCGTCGGCGATAGCGTAAGAGTAGTCGTCGGCGGTAGCGTAAGAGTAGTCGTCGGCGGTAGAGTAAGAGTAGTCGTCGGCGGTAGAGTAAGAGTAGTCGTCGGCGATAGCGTAAGAGTAGTTGTCGGCGGTATAGTAAGAGTAGTCGTCGGCGATAGCGTAAGAGTAGTCGTCGGCGGTATAGTAATAGTAGTCGTCGGCGGTAGCGTAAGAGTAGTCGTCGGCGGTAGCGTAAGAGTCGTCGTCGGCGGTATAGTAAGAGTAGTCGTCGGCGATAGCGTAAGAGTAGTCGTCGGCAATAGCGTAAGAGTAGTCGGCGGCGGTAGCGTAAGAGTAGTCGTCGGCGGTAGCGTAAGAGTAGTCGTCGGCAGTAGCGTAAGAGTAGTCGTCGGCGGTATAGTAAGAGTAGTCGTCGGCGGTATAGTAAGAGTAGTCGTCGGCGGTAGAGTAAGAGTAGTCGTCGGCGGTAGCATAAGAGTAGTCGTCGGCGGTAGCGTAAGAGTAGTCGTCGGCGGTAGAGTAAGAGTCGTCGTCGGCGGTAGCATAACAGTAGTCGTCGGCGGTATAGTAAGAGTAGTCGTGGGCGGTAGCGTAAGAGTAGTCGTCGGCGGTAGCGTAAGAGTAGTCGTCGGCGGTAGCGTAAGAGTAGTCGTCGGCGGTAGCGTAAGAGAGTCGTCGGCGGTAGCGTAAGAGTAAGAGTAGTCGTCGGCGGTAGAGTAAGAGTAGTCGTCGGCGGTAGAGTAAGAGTCGTCGTTGGCGGTAGCGTAAGAGTAGTCGTCGGCGGTATAGTAAGAGTAGTCGTCGGCGGTAGCGTAAGAGTAGTCGTCGGCGGTAGAGTAAGAGTAGTCGTCGGCGGTAGAGTAAGAGTAGTCGTCGGCGGTAGAGTAAGAGTAGTCGTCGGCGGTAGAGTAAGAGTAGTCTTCGGCGGTAGAGTAGCGTAAGAGTAGTCGTCGGCGGTCGAGTAAGAGTAGTCGTCGGCGGTAGAGTAGGAGTAGTCGTCGGCGGTAGAGTAGGAGTAGTCGGCGGTAGCGTAAGGCATAATAAAAAAATATGTTATGTTGGCGTAACCCGACCCTAAAAATACGGCCGACCCTGGATATTTTTATTTTTTTCAAGGAAAGAAATTTAATGATTAAAATCTATATAAATGAGTTATAAATACGTTTGAAACCATTTCTGACCGTTTCTCATTGTTGTATTGACTTGTCTGACGCGCGTGGAACTTTGGAGTGCACTTTGTTGCACCAACGATCGAACATGCAGCGAAGATTGCGCAGGCTCTACAACAATGTACATGTACATTTACTAGGTGTGATATCGATACGGAGATAGATGCACCAAGTATACATTGTACATGTATAGTCGCGTCCCAGACTCCCACTCAGAGAGCAGCCTTACGCTCGCTGAACCGAAGGAGCTCTACGTGAAAAATATGGTAGACTGTTGCACGGCGCGGACAGCTACATACAATATTTAAAATATTTGGCTATTTATTTTGTGTTTAAAAAATAGTTTGTTACAATATAAATTATTTTAATTATTTTTTTTTAGCATTTTACACAATAAAAACTGATATATATACATTCTAAAAATTTTAAACTATTTTGTGACCCCGGCCCCGTGTTTTACACAGTCGCATCAACATGGCCCGGTTCCGAAGCGGTCATTTTTGATCGCTTAAAACGGATAAATTTGGGTCAACAGCTGGGGTTAATCGCCCAGAGCTGCCATTACGAATTTCTCCCATTTAAAATTCTCTAAAAATCCCACATCCTTTTCGGAGAGAAGATTAATGGGAACGTGTCTCCTCTGGGGATAAGTATTAGTCTAATCACTCAACCCCTCCTAAAACATGCCAATTGTGATATGCTAACAGTCTACAAACGTCACCAACATGTGGTCCAGGGGAATTCCCAACTGATGGTGCTCTGACCCTGGGTCAACTAAGTTCAATCCATTAGCACTCCTCTGAGAATTTCCACACAAACTTGGGGAAAAATTATAATAAGTGGCCCACATTGTACATGTAGGTAGGTACATAGGCTATCTCACATGTAGGATTCGTGCGTATACACAATTGTTCGTACAAGTAGTTATTTGATGCAGGGTTCCCTCCATTGTACATGTAGTACTGAATCTAGATTCAGATTATGCACACCCATACCCAAATGCTGAGAAAGTTTAAACCTCGGATTGTTTTTCAACACAGTGAAATGAATATTAATTTATATTTGTTGTTTCCAAAGGGAATGGCGAAGGAAGTCCACCACCCCATTTGTTTGTGTGTGGGGATAATAATAAATAATAATAATGAGATTTGTAAAGCGCACATATCCACCCTGCAGCGCAGGGTGCTCAAGGAGCTGTAAACAACAAAAATTAAGTACCGGTAATTAATTCTTGAAAATTTGCGACATCAAGTAAGTCTGAAGGGGTACATGTATGCCCCCATTTCCTTTCAAAATGTTTTTATTTGTTGTCCCCATTTTTACAATCTTCAATGATCCATTTTATTCAAGGTGTTTGTAGGGGGAGGGGGAGGGGTACGTGTTCACTTGCCGATGTGTAAATTGTGTCCTGAGGTCTCAACAACCCTGTCATGGCAGATACAGCATTTTTCACACAATGTAGATTTGATTCAATAAAACTTGAATAATCATGTACAGCTGATTAGAGCGCTAACACAACAACATAAGTATTTTGTTCCCATGCGACCGAATGTTTGTTGAATATTATTTGCAACAAATAAACTGTTGGCGCAGCTTTACACAAAATCAAAGATGCGGCATATTTAATTATGCAAGCACATGTAGCAGTTTTGCTAACATATGTACAACCGCATTTCAGGTTTTTCTTTGGCAAAATGTCAAGTTTGAAGTGCTGTGAGGCAATTTCATAAATCAAAATATTTCACAAAACGTAGCAACTTAGGTATTTAAAACAGGGACCTGGGTCACTGATGAAGGTTTAAATTTGGTAGCTTCACGTGTTAAGTTTATTTGCACTCAAATAAGTTAACCAATAAAAGCAAACACTAACACAGGTTTATTAACAGTAGGCCTAATGGAGTTCTAAAAAAAACCCTACAAAAATAGGGAAAATAAAGCAGCCTAAAACATGGAGAACCTCAAAACGTATGCACATAAAATGGGCAATGAAGTGGAAATGACAAAATATGACAATCACCAGATTCTCTGGTAAAATGAAACGTTAATACATGTAGTGAAGATACATGTACATGTACTCTGAAACAAAGTAGGCCCTACATAAGAAAATTGATACAAAAAACTTCCAAGCCGAAGCAAATATAAATCACCGAGTCTTGTGTTTTTATCAGAACAAATTCTCAAAGAATATTCACAAATAAATCTTGTATTTTCATTTGAAACAATTAAACTTGTACAAACCATGTGCAGCTGCATGTATATCGTCCATAATTTCAAATGTTAATTACACTGAATTTACTCGTTGTTCCGAATTTTAAATTAAATCATCCACGTTAGCATTTTGCTTTTTCTGTTCGATGCTTGGCCTGTTTTCGCTTTCCACATTTCCATATTTGTGTTTTTCAACATTAGACAGCCCTGAATACTCTTTGCAGCCGGCCAAATAACTTTGCTTGTTCAGGGAAAGAACCTAGCTTGTGCAAGAGTACTTAAATGATGCTTTATTTTTAAGTTTGCGTAAAATAAAACAAAATATTTTTTTCAACATTGAGATTGTTAGCAGACTGTTTTGATTTACATGATGCATGTATCTTTTTTTGGTTTTTTTAATGAGGCTTATCATTCGGGTTTTCTTACAAAAATGTTTGTCATGAAGTGTTGGTTGCTGATAAATTTTTCCTGAGTAGTTTGATTAGGTCCGGCATGTAATTGTCTTTGCAAATTTGGGTGTTGCTTTTAATACTGTCGAAGATGAATTTGTATTCTACAACCGGATATCTCCGTTGTATATGGCCTCTCTTGCAATATCTGGAATTTTCTTGGAATTGATTATTGCTTGCTCATTGACAGGGATATGGTAAATTTTTGTTGACTGTCACTTAGTGTTGCCTGGTAGGGCATTGCTTACTTTGCCACGAAGAGAAACTAGTTTTTGCTGAAGTGTCTCATGATATGAGTCCATTTATTCCCATCTGCAGCCTGTTTGGGGACTGCACCAACTAAAACAAATGTGACACCTGCAAAGAGCCCTTTATTTGATGGATACTCTGCTTTTGATGGGTGTAATATTGAATAGATTTCGTCAACAACCTCAACTTTGTCCACTCTTTGTACATATAGAGATGGATTATATTTTGTTCCGAACAACTTTCGACGGAGTAATATAACCCCGAAATACCGCTTGTATCAAGCAAGATAGCAGCGACATGTTTCTTAACATGTACACGCCATATGCTTCGATCGTTTCTCCAACTGTTCTTTCTGATGAACACATGATTTGATATGATAATTTTCTATACAAACATGGTTGATAATAGAGCTAGAGTAATGGGTCGGTCTTTGTTTTGCCACCATAGTCGTGTGTTGAAAATAATGGCGACTCATATAGTTGAGGTGCGCTCTCCAGTGCACCCGCTCAGTTTGAAAACGTACATGGGAAAATCTGCGTGGTCCATGAAATATCTGGTTCTGTACGGGGTAATATTTTTCCAGGTATACGCTTACAGAGCAATTGATAGAAACACTCTGCATGTTTCTTATTTAAAGCATGGAGCTATAAAAGGTTGTTTTTGTACTGTACCCCCATATATAATATTCTGTATGTGTGGCCCTTTGCTTCAAATAAATTGGGAAGAGGACAGACAACAACTCTTGGATTGAGAGACGTTTAATCTGTGAAAAATACAAGAAAGTACGGAACGTCAGAGCCTTGAAGTTTTACTGGTAACAATTGTGGTTCTGGATCTGTCTTTAAAATGTCATACATTACATAAATGCTGTTCCAATTTGTTGGGGACAACATTTTCATAACATGGGAAAATTGCTTTTCTCCCAAGTGGAACAGGACTAATTATAGAATGCATGATATCTTTGCTAAGACTGAAGGGTTCTTTTTTTCCGCTTTTATTAAAATTAATTTGAAAATTGCCTTGTCGGATACTCCTTTTATTGATATTTGAAACTAAATTGTCGATAAGTTGCTTCATTGAAGGTGTGCTTTGTTTTAGTTGTTGTGCCTTGTGTCTTTCGGACAATTTTGTTTTTTGGAGTTCAAGGTTCAACAACTTTTCTACTACCCTGGTCAAACCATACATTGTGTCAAATACATTATGCTTAACAGGTATGAATGGCACGAGTGACTCCCTGTGTACTCTGTAAATCAGTCCTTAAACCATTTGAAGCAATTAACGTACATGTACTTCACACTTTTGTGCTTTTCCTGCTACATGTAGGCCTAAGTGATAAAAATTCCACCCAAACTCTGAGACAGGACCGACTGACCCAACAAAATTAACATATAGATTATTAAATTTAACTTAGTGATAATGACTTAATTTCCATGTTTTCTTATTTTCATATTCCTATGCATGAAGCTGGTGGTTATTGCAGCAACCATTGATAACTACCATCAGTGGATGAAAATAACCAGTCAATTCCATTACCCAGGTGGCACACTGTACACTTATAGAGGTCAATAGGCTATTACTACCTTGGCTGTGACCCACAAGGGGCTATTACAATTATGTCCGCTGGGGAAAGCTGTCACTTTTGAATGCGATGCGCTCTTTCCGAGTTAGAAAGCTCCAACTCGGATTCGTTTAAATGGGAGAAATTCGTAATGGCGCCGACGATGTCAAGGTGGGGTACACGGTGCTGAAAATACAATCGTCAAAGGAAGAAGCGGGTCCATACAAAGATGTGGAATCAGATGAAACGGCCAGCATTTTCGTTGCTGGGAGTAAAAAAACAAATCCCTACCTACCTACCCTATTTTTGGGGGCCCGTTACGCCAACATAACAAAACAAAAAATTATGCCTTAGGAAAAATAAGTGGCGAAGGTGTACGGCCATAGAGTTATATAGAAAACTAGAGTGTGCACTGGCTATTGAAGTCCCGTTTGTGGACTGTGCCGATGTGGGCGTCGCCATGTTTGCTTAACGCTATAAGTGCAAAGTGGGCAAAACCCTTTTGCCCACCGAGCACCCATAGCGTTAAGCAAAAATAGCGGCGTCCATATCGGCACATCGTTGGGAGTGCGCACTCTAGTTTTGTTTTATATATATAACTCTTTGTGTACGGCATATATACCGCATGGAATCTCAACAGGCGAAAGTGTATGGTAGTTTTTTCCCGAATCCGCAAGTCCAGGTTTTCACCCAAGTGTTGACAGCCAGTAACCCGAACCACTCGCTATAGACTTCATACTATGTCAACACGAGTATAGAGCTTCTGCACCAGCGGCCATGACAGAGGGCAGGTTTTCTTATTTAAATGATGTAACAATAGAACCACAAAGCACCTACTCATGCATGACTCATGGTAACAATGTGAGTGCCCCTGTCATGGCCGCCATGCAAAGGTTCTATTGGGCGTTTTCACATGACCTCAAAAGGTCACGGGTCACTATATACCTTCTCCCCCAGATCGGGAGGGAACAATAGAGCCACGTGGTGAAACGCACGTGGCTGCTAGCAGAAAAGCACCCAACTATATTGTTCTCTTCCGATCTGGAAGACAAGCAATAACAGTGACCCGTGACCTTTTGATCCCATGTGAAAGCGCCCCATACAAACAACGAGTTACGATCGCACGAGTCCGTTACCAGTCTTTTGATTCTCGTACGATACTGGTGCGTGTGGGTATTTTTAGCTTCCATACCAGAATTCAAAATCGGACTGAAGTTTCCTAAAGCGGGCCTCCCACTGTGCTATAATTCGTGGCAAAAATCGCACAGTGGGAGGCCCGCTTTATTCATAGTGCTAATAGCTGTAGCCTAAGACTTTAGGTCGGGTTGGCGTAGTGGTTCTTTCCTCGTCTTTCACCTATGGCGTCCCGGGTTCGAATCCGGGGCGTGTATGTGGATTGGGTTTGCAGTCCCTACTTGACCGCGCGGGTTTTCCCCTGGGGATTTCTCTGGGGTTTTTCCTCCCACTTCTAAAACTGCAACTTCTTCTTCGTCATCTCAAGTTGATAATAAAGTATAGTTAAATCTAAACCGTATAGGTGATGGCATCAAGGGCCTTAGTTGCCGAAGATGCCATATATTAACAACAACAACAACAACTTTAGAACTTCGGACGACAACTCGGCGCACGGAAGCGGTAAGCACATACATCTGTGTACACAGGGGGTCGCACGCCGGAGGCATTCAAAACGAATTGACGCGTCGGCTAGCTGTTATATCTATGGACTCGCAATTGCAAATTAGGGACGGTCGCTTTTATAACTTGCAAGCTACCAACAGAACCACACTGCGCGTTGATTAGTCCAGATTCTGGACTATATTATTGCGATATTGGATCGTAGCGAGGCCGACTATAGAGGGCGCAATATCGACATGATTTGGACAGCGCATAATATAGTCAAGAACTTAACCTCAAATTCCCCGCTGGGGTCAAAGGTCAATCGAGCTCATGAATATTCATTCACGTCGCAGAGTTCGATACCGCGATATCGATATCTGCAGCGCAGCATGCATATGTGTGCACAAACTGCATACGAGTATTTGCACTGCATGTACACATAGCGCGTATTGCATGCAGTGTTTATGTGACTCAGCTCATGAAGCGAGAATAGAGCTAGCTAGATATGGCTAGGTCACTTTGGGATGGGGCGTAGGGGGACTGGTGGGGGTACTGCATGTACCTGGGAGGTTCACTGTGAGGGGAGCGCGAGTGATTGGGTGGGGTCCTACAGGGGAAAACAAAATTTTGATATAGCTTATTCCTTGCTGTGCCATTTACTTCAGTTTCATGCTAAGAGTGTAACAATTTTTTTAAATAAAAACCAACTGTTCTTGTTTATCCTTTTTTTTGAAGTTCAACATGTACATGTACATTGTAGTAGCAGATCCAGTATTTTTGTGGCCCGCCGAATGGGAGCTTCAGAAAAGACATGTTTTGCAATGCACAAAATAATTAAGCAGGCACACAATTCACAAACTCAGCAAAATAAGTTCTCGGTAGTCTTATTTAAGTGTCATCTAGTAATGGGATTATGACCTGAACATTCATTTAACAACGACATGGGGTGTGAAGCAAAACTGCAATTAAGTGAGCAGTCCATTGAATCCATTCCTTCAAATTTGGAAGTCTCATGTATCTGTCTCAACTTGTGAAGCACAAAACTAATCAAATTATGAGGGTGCCTGATTTGAGGGTTTTCATTAACATAATGCACTCTTTCAACCAGGGATGGGACATTTAACCGGTTAACCGGGAAAAAAAATGAAAAACCGTTTTGCCGAACGTTAAAACGAAACCCAATTTTAAAGAATTTACAATAGTTTTTAGGGCCTAAAGGTTTTTGTAATTACTTCATGAAATTGAAATAAATTTATATGGAGTCGTAGTAAAATTTTCACCGGATAAAGATTCAACGATTATTTTGGGGGCCTAGGTATATTGTGTTTGCATTGCAAATGCATCTATAAAGTATAAAGTGTCGGCTGAACGGTTAACCGGTTAACCGACACTGAAAAGAATTGCAAACCGGTTTCTGAATTAACCGTAAATGCCCATCCCTACTTTTAACAGATGGGAATGTTAATCTACGAAAAATTGAAATTATTCATCTTTTAGTTGCAATTTTTAATAAAACTGAATTCAGTATGACAGTACATCAAGATTTTAAAAATGCTAAATTCTGAATTAAGACTGAGTTACACACTTGAGTTTATTTGTGTTAAATCCTTCAATTGATTTGCATGATCCAGTATTTTTGAAGGGACCTTTCAGATAACAGACATTTTTTTGCAATGTGCAAATAAGCAGGCACACAATTCACAGGAAATGTTCCTGTACAAAAAAAGGCCGGGGGGACTTTTTGACTATGCCACCTCAATACAAACTCAACAAAATAAGTTCCCAGACATTTATTGAAGTTCAAACATTTCAAATTAGGCCAACAATCCTCAGCCAGTATAATTGCCTAGGTAAGGCCTATATGAGTGACCTAAACATTCATTTAAAAAGGGCATGGGGTGTGAAGCAAAACTGCAAGTGAGCACTCCATTCCTTCAAATTTAGAAGTCTCATATTTTTCAGTGTCTCAACATGTGAAACACAAAACTAATCAATTATGAGTATTCTTGAATTGAGGGTTTTCATTAACATAGTGTAATTTCAAAAGAAGGGAATGTTAATCTTCCAAAAAAAAGAAATTATTAATCTTTCAGTTGTAATTTTTAACAAAACTGAATTCCTGAATTCAGAATAAGTACATCAAGATTCAAAAACATGCATTAGTAAGCCACACAACTGCAAGAATGAACTACACACATGAGTTTATTACTAGTGTTCAATTTGCCTTTCACACTCATTTTTCATGTGACCTGCAGCCATGCACAGTATATCCTCTGCTGCACGTACATGTGTATACTATGAACATTCTGTCTGTGAATGAAATATGAACACTTTCTGCATCTGTCGTAATTTCAATTTGGAGCGAAATTACTTAGTAGACAACAAAATATATCAGTGTAGAATTAATGCAGCTTTGCACAGGTCAGGAAGTTGTAAAAATTGCCCCTTTGCACAGGAATATCTCTAAAAAGCTGCAGAGCAAATCAGAAAAGTATGAATTTTCTGTTCAAATGTAACATATTTTCAGGGTGAGATAAAGTGCACTGACAATGAACCATGCATCTTCGAAAACATAACACTATTATACAAGTCAGTGATTTTTTTAATCAGGGCTGGCACACAGGGCACTACGTTTGCCATACGTGCCATAAACGTACTACAACACATAAATCAGGGCAGTGACCATACATCCTATCATATCATGTATGTCAGAATGCTCAGAAAGTCAGACACATATAATGCAATACATGTACATTTTCTATTGTTGCAATGCTGTAAGAGCTGAACGCCCCCACCCCTCCCCCAACCCCCAATCTGCCTCTTTATGGGTCCATAATATTGGAACAGTGGAAACAAATATTTGAGGGGCCCTTGAAATGGTATAAAAAAATCAAGCTTTTGGATTTGTATGTTCATCAGGCAAGTTTACACAGGATCACTCTAAACTCTGCACAAAATATTGCACCATTTTCTCCAACTTTGATGAAACTCTTGTAACCCATGCATGGCTGCATAATTTGAGTTTGTTTTACATGTTGCTTGTAAAAAAAATGGAAATAAAAACCGCAGCAGTTTGCCACAACTCCAGTTTGAATTCATGTTTTTCTATGTTTACTTTCTCTCAGTTTCTGTAAACATATTGTAAAAGTTGAAATTGTTTTCTTTTATTCATTTAAAATTGAAACGAACAGCACCAATGTCTGTATATAAACAAAAAGCTAATGGCTTTTAAAACAGGGTGCAATTTGCTTGGCAAATTTGTTAAAGTTTGTAATGTGGAGCTTTAAAAGAATAATGTTGATAAACTGCCTGGTAGAAATTTCAGCCAATGATGCATGCAGTAATACTTCAAAAAACCTTAAAAAATCCATGTAGGGTTTTTATGTTGAATGAATGGTATAAAAAAAAAAATACTTTAGTTGGCAATTTTTCCCACAAATGTACAATTACACGGGAAAAATCATGTGATGTTTAAAAGTTTGTTATTGTTATCTAAACTTTTAGTCGGGTTTTTCTTGTGTAGTTGTGAAGTAAACTTTTGGGTAACTGCAATATAAACTGCAGTATATATGGGGCTTTTTTTCTAGCCTATTGTGTAGAGCCTAATTTTCCTGGCCCACATGTAGAGGATTTTGTACTAAAGTGGCCATATATTAGTCAACAAATTTAGTACACCTGCTTTTGTTTTAACTAAAAACTGGCTTTTTGATTTTACCATGTAAATTTTTTCATAAATACCAATAAAATACACAGAAGTAGATAAGATTTGTGTCTTTAAAATGACTCATAAGATCTGTAAGTGCAGATTTGATGGGAAAAACCAGAAATTATAAGTGAGAAAGTTTGAACACGGTAGGATGAAGAAGTGTTTCCGCACAAAATCTTCTTTTTGTTCTCACTCCTACATAGGCCTATATACTCTCCAACAACAGAAACTGTGCATGGTAAAAATTGCTGTATTTTTTCAAGAAGGTGGAAAATAAACACCAAATTCACAGACAATATTCTCTGACATTGTTAGAAAAAGGTTATGCACTCAAAACCTGCTCATGGCATAGTGCAGGACTTAGGCATGCCTGGGTGTTGATTTCACAATAGGGGTCCTACAGGTTGTTATGTAACATAATTCCATAAAGTTCAGGTCTCGTTAGCAAGCCGTACAAAAGTACTACCCAAAAGTCAATATTCTCTTTCATGCGCGTGTCATTGGCTCCATGAGGCGAAGATGCACAGCAGTGATTAATGCACAAGGGGGACACACTCGATACTGACTTTGTGACTTCAATATTGGCAAGTCAGTTTTCAGCAACCTAGTCTGAGAACACGAAGAACACATTTTGTACATTTCAAGTTCGGTTAACCATTTGAAAGATTTCATGGACTTTCATTAACAGTTTATTCCAGCGAGTTATCTGCCATGGCTGAAAAAATACAGCAATTTTATCATGCACAGTTTCTTTTGTTGGAGAGTATATATATTTATTGTTTTCATCAAATCTGCACGTACAGATGTTTGATGAGTCATTTTGAAGACAAAATCTGATCAACTTCTCAACTCTTTCCAACTAAACCACGCACCCGCCGTACGACTGAATGCGTGGCTAGTGCAGTGCAGGATACCCCCCGGGTATTGCGCGCTGGTGGATATGCACTGTGCACGAACATACAGGTGTATACTGTATATAATATGGCCGTAGTACACCTGTCCAGCGTTACTGTTGTAGTATATTTATAGTTATACTCAGTACGAAAGTTGTTGTCAACTCGCCAAGGTATTTGTCCGTGAATTGGGCACGAGTTCACTCGCTCGGTCTTCTCGCCTCGGGACGAATATTGACTCTGTCACTCGCGATATTTCTCCTATTGCAGATGCACAAACTACAGTTTGTATAGAGTTTTTATCCACGAGGATTGTTCAAGACACAAACAGACGATTACTGACTTGACGAAAACACACGAAGACGATGATAAACGCTGGTAAAAATATGCTGAAGATTAGTGCTCAAAAATGCCAAAACGCGATAACTCCTAACTTTCGGTCAACAACAAGAACACATGGAAAAACCCACATGGAGCACATGTGGACGCACCAGCGAATTTACATGTATATGTACATTACAGGGTACATGTACCAGTCAAAGATGTTCGCTGGCGTTGATTGGCGAGTTATTTACATGTGACGCCAATGTTGTTATTTACATTACTTGCGTTATGGTTAAAGGGGCAGTCACTACACTGTGTTTGTTCGTTTCATATTACAGCGCATAGGGAGGCCGATATGCAACATTATAATATTATAATGACTTTGCGTACATTGCCCGGACAATTTTCGAGAATCGATTCCCGGCCGTCGAATATTCGGCGCGCTTGGCACACATGATTGACGCTGCGTCCAATCAGACTAGGTGGGCGGAGCTATAGTTCCCTGAAATTTCTCAGGGAACTGGGCCCATCTGCATAAAAGGCTACTAAGCCTAGTTGGCAACTAAAATGGACTTAAGTTGCTTACTAAGCCTAGTTGATTACTAATTGTGATGCATAAAACCCAACTAGATATACACTCTCAAAACGCTGGTTAAAATATCACTGGTTAAAAATCAGTTGGTTAAAAATCTCCCAATGTTGGTTAAATTCTCCGAGTTGGGTAAATTTTTCTTTAACCAGGGGTTGGTTAAGAAATATTATGCTTTCTGGTTGGGTAAACAGCGGGTTGTGTAAAATATAAGATCAGAGGGCTGTATTTTAACCAACTATGGTTATAATTTACACCCCCCGCGAAGCGAAAGTTGGTTAAAAAATTCGCCCAACCATGTCACGTGGTGTCCAGTGAAAGCTACCATTGGTTAGTGACTCGATTGTCTGCAGAAAGGCAAGAGCGACAAAATGCCCACGCGCGTTCGTTTCGTGTGTGTGTGCCTTGTACATGTGTAAAACTACTATACACAAACGTATACAGGACTCGTGTCATGGAGGATGAGTTGACGGCAAATTTGCAAAATGTAGTGGTGTTTCCGAGCCGAAACGACTAATTTAAGGTAAGTTTTGCCTCGTTAATTGTCTGGTCCGATCGGTGAATGGTGGGGGGACATTTTAGTGGTTGCTAGCGGTCGGTTTTGGAAACCTTTCTCGAAGATTTAAGCCGATTTCAAAGTGTTATTTTTTACCCGTACGCGCGGGTTGTCACGAGTATAACGTTACTTTCACGTTGCATGCAGCGCGCCGTGTGCAGCGAGTGCGGGCCACAAACTACATCACATGTGTACAGTACACCATACTCGCTACGCACGGCCTGTATACGTGTAACTTTTTCCCACCACTCCCGCCGGGCTGCCCCACCTAAGAGGTAGGGATTATCACTTTTCGAATGACAAATTCTCCACCCGTGGGGCAAAATTCGGGTTACAAACTCCCCACCCATGGGCCAAAAGATGCACGTTTTGCTCCCTGTGCGCTAAAAATTTGATTTCCATGCGTTTAAGTCCCACCCTGCAGGGGCACGGAAATCGTCGGACCAAATCCCCACCTAAGGGGTGGGGCATCGCTGAGTGGAGTAGCGCGGGGGAGGGATGGGGGCAGTGATAGGTGCATTATTAATAATAATAATGAATATTTGTAATGCGCCGGTATCCATCAGAAAGATTATCAGTTGCTATCAGTTTAATAGTAGTATGAATGGATGGGTCACATATAGGCCTACCGCCTTTGGATCTTACTATGTTAATAGTCCTTGTTTCATTTTGTTTATCCACACAGGAGGGGCTGATCGGATCGGATCGGATTTGGCATCTTGGCAGCAACTGTTACTCGACAACAACTATGACAGCAGAGGCCAAGGCCATAACCACTCATCATGCACATCACAGTTGATCTGACTAGGCTACTGCTAAGCAAGGCTTCGGCGTGAACCACGTCTTTTTGATCAAAGCTGATTTTGACCACTTTTTCGACACAAAAACTGTACACTTTTAAAATTACTTGTTGTGTTTTAGTGTATCAATATTTATTTGAGATGTTTTGACAACATGTATTTTGGATAAGTTCTCCTGTGTCTTTTGGTAGCAGTTTAATTAAATTATGTCTCATGCATGACCGCACATGAGGCAAATAAGGGTGTCGGGTGGAACACGACTTGCGCCAATTCAGTATGGCTAGGAAAAAGAAAAGGATTTGAACCAGTGCAGAGTTGCCATCCGTCCCAGATTTTGCAACAGGTTCTTCGGAAAATAATTAATTTGGTGGTCTCTTTTTTTCTTCTATTCTGATGTTGGCGCAAGTCGTGTTCCACCTGACATCCTTATTTGCCTCATGTGCGATCATGCACAGGAGAACCTATCCAAAATACATGTCAGAACATCTCATATAAATATTGGTACACTAAAACACAAAAAGTAATTTTAAAAGTGTATATTAGTTTTTTGTTTACTCACACTGTAAAACGAACTTGCCATTAATTGTAATTGCAACTCGGAAATTGTTATTTCCTAATCTGAATTTAACCTTCCTTTGGCTGTGTAAACCACAAAAATAAAAGTACGCTCTCTGACTTCATATAGTGCAGCTGAGCTAAACGTCACACAAGCATTCTCGAACTCATTGTTAACACAGTGTGATGGTGAAACATTTAAAAATGAAAATGTTTGAAGGAAGCCAAATACTTTCATTTAGAAAATAAAAGTATATATTTGGCCTACACCTGCTGCTAAAGTACTTACATGTACATCAAATATCACAAAATAAATAAAATAAAATAAATGTAAAACTGTCAAGTCCATCGTGTGGTGTTTGCCTTAATTTAGTGTCCTTTATACCCAAATATCTTTTTTTATAAACTTTTAACATAATAAATTAACCAACTGTTGGTAAAATATTGCCCAATTACTGTGAACAGCATTTCAATAAAATGCCCAACCATTCGGGTATAACCAACTGCATGGTAAAAATTTGCCCAACTCGGCATTAACCAACAGATTGGTTAAAATAAAATTAACCAATAATTGGTTAAAAAGTTTAACCAACCACGTATTAAAATTTAACCAACCTGGGTTGGTTAAGGTTTTAACCAACTGTTGGGATGTTCACCTGGTAATACATGGTTGGTTAAAATTTTAACCAAGTTGGTTAAACATTTTAACCAACGTTCTGAGAGTGTAGTAACATTCTAAAATTCTGGCAAAAGTTAGAGTTGATCTGGGGTACCTCTAAGTCACTAGATGACAACTAATCAGTCTGCCTTTGGACAACATGGCTCGTAGAATCATGGAGCTAAACAACTTTGTGCCTAAGCTTTGCTTCACAATGACGGATTACTTCTAAGTACTGGGCAGTAATGCAATGTTACAAAGACCATTAGAAATGAGTTATGCTCAGTTGGAATGTGGTTCGAAGCTGAAACACAATAAACTTGTCTACAATCCTATTGTATCTGACATAATCACCTCCTCTCCAAGGCCATAGCACCCAAATCAGTTACAAACCAAATTGTCCTAGTATGCAACTAGTAAGCAATGTGCCTAGTGAGGTTTTATGCAACACAAATTAGTTGCCAACTCCGTAGGTATAAACTAGGGAATTTATAATCTTACTAAGCACTAGTTGGCAGCTAAACTAGTAGCCTTTTATGCACATGGGCCCAGAACTTAACCTCCAGGGCCCATGTGCATAAAAGGCTACTAGTTTAGCTGCCAACTAGTGCTTAGTAAGATTATAAATTCCATAGTTTATACCTACGGAGTTGGCAACTAATTTGTGTTGCATAAAACCTCACTAGGCACATTGCTTACTAGTTGCATACTAGGACAATTTGGTTTGTAACTGATTTGGGTGCTATGGCCTTGGAGAGGAGGTGATTATGTCAGATACAATAGGCTTGTAGACAAGTTTATTGTGTTTCAGCTTCGAACCACATTCCAACTGAGCATAACTCATTTCTAAGGGTCTTTGTAACATTGCATTACTGCCCAGTACTTACAAGTAATCCGTCATTGTGAAGCAAAGCTTAGGCACAAAGTTGTTTAGCTCCATGATTCTACGAGCCATGTTGTCCAAAGGCAGACTGATTAGTTGTCATCTAGTGACTTAGAGGTACCCCAGATCAACTCTAACCTTTGCCAGAATTTTAGAATGTTACTATATCTAGTTGGGTTTTATGCATCACAATTAGTAATCAACTAGGCTTAGTAAGCAACTTAAGTCAATTTTAGTTGCCAACTAGGCCTATTAGCCTTTTATGCACATGGGCCCTGGACTATATTATGCGCTGTCCAAATCATGTCGATATTGCGCCCTCTATAGTCGGCCGCGCTACGATCCAATATCGCAATAATATAGTCCAGAATCTGGACTACGCGTTGATATGCGGGAGAACGAAATCCGGCAAGACCAAGTTTATTTTAGATTGATTGTCGAGCGCGTATAAAGACACGTACAGTTGAAAAAGATAAAAAAGAAGAACAATTGCAATTAGAAGAAGATGAAGAAAATTATTATAAATATTATTATAATTGTATTATAATAAAATAGATATCGCGGTAGATGCACAAGTGGAAGAAACCAAGCCAATCGAAGAAGTCAAACCGGAACCGACGTCCAAAAAGGTCACCGCGACACTTACAAAAAGACCCAAAGCGAGTAGAACTCGGTAAGAAGCTCGCGGCACACAAACAAGAGAGCCAAAAGTTAAGTTGCGAGAGACGGTCAACGAAATGAAAGTCGCGGATAGTACACCAATAAAAAGCGACGACGGCAAGTATAAGTGGTACGCCTTGGCGGGGGTAATATGGGTGGGCGTGTCTCTCTATAGCGGTGACGTGAATAAGCCCGTATATAGAGTAATTTTGACGATAAAGAAACGCCAATCGAAAAACCACAGCCAAAGGTAGTCAGAGAGCGGCCGATCGAACCCGATTACACCGAATTACGAAACATGGAAGAATAAAAAATGATTAATTAAAACTTTAAAAAATTATAATCTGTAATTATAAATAAAGAATGGATAAAAAACTATAGTAAACACCGTTGATCACGCTGGAGTGGTTTCGGCGTTGACGATCGCTTACGCAATGCCATAGGTAGAAATTTTTTTAGTTTCAAGCCGGTAGATTTGGGTGAAGTAAACGCCATGGGCGCCGTTAAACTGACCGCGTCGGTAACCTCGGCCACGTTTACTAAAAATTGGCTGGTCACTCAGGGTATATTACCGCCAAACGTAATGAATTCAAACGCTATCCAAAAATTGTTATTTTCATTTAATAAATTTAATAAATAAGAATGGCCGAACCTGGGGGATTTATTCCGTTGGAAGACCAAGCGCCTGAATATGATCATGATTATTTCGAAGAAAAAGAATTTGAAACTAGCTTCGATAACCCTCCACCGTTAGAAAATGAAGAAGAAGCTATTGCTAGATTAGAACAGCCCCCTTTAGAAACCGGAGAATTGATACAGCTTTAAAAAACAAAATAGATGCATTTTATACGCACCTAAAAGTACATGTACTCTCTAAATATAGTACTCGCTATAGTTACGGTACTAACCGTATAACATTGAGTGATGATGCTCCAGTTGGAGCTATCAATGATTCTATCAAGATCTATCAAGATCAAGATCAACGCGATAATGAATGGCTATAGTTACGGGATTGCAACAGCAGATTAAAACTACAATATGGAGCTCACTGGGTGAAGCAGACAAGGTTTGAATTTTCTTTTTGATGCTAGCCTACATAGATATTAAAGTGGGCATGTGTAATATTTTAAGGGTTAATATATTAAATTGTTATTGGTCAAATATGGAATAACCCCTTTCAAATTGTTGTACACTCATGCCATATAGCGCGCAGCGCGTTTTGAAAATTAACGGTTATGCGCTCCAAATAATAAATGCACGACGTAATGCTCAGTGCTATTTTAAACAGTACGGTTGCCGGTCCTCATAATCAGTCGTTGTATGTAGCGGGAGCCAGTCTACTCAGCAACCAGGCCCCATTGACTACCGTTGAGGGCGCTGTACTTTCTTCACTAATCGCTTCTACATAGGCCAAGTTTGATGAAGCGACTATAGTTCACTATAGTCGACTAGAGTCCTTAACAACGGGTAATTTCCGTTGTTCGAGAGACTCTAGTCGACTATAGTGAATTATAGTCGCTTTAGTCTGGTACCCGGACCAAAAATATTTTGACTAGACTGAATTTAAGGTCCGGCAGCCGCCAATTTCGCCATTTTTAAACAGGAGGAATTCCTCCTTTTTCCGAAGGTTCCCGAAGTTACCCGAATGCACGTCCGGTCGTCCGGACGTTACCGTTAATCGTCGGGTACACTTCGTCATTGTTTAGAGAATTTGAATTGACGTCGCGTGCACGTACGAGTGCTGCTGCGTGTGTATTTATGGTGATGCCACGGATTCAAAACTATACCCAGTGGCTATAGTTACGGGATTGCAACAGATTAAAACTACATGTACAATATGGAGCTCGATCACTGGGTGATGCAGACAAGGTTTGAATTTTCTTTTTGATGCTAGCCTACATGTATATTAAAATCGGCATATTTAATATTTTAAGGTTAATATATTAAATTTGTATTGGTCAAATATGGAATAACCCCTTTCAAATTGTTGTACAATCATGCCATATAGCGCGCAGCGCGCTTTGAAAATTAACGGTTATGTGCTTCTAAAAATAAATGCATGACGTAATGCTTAAAGTGCTATTTTAAACACGACAGTAGCCGGTCCTCATTTTCAGTCGTTGTATGTGGAATATGTGGAGCGGGAACCAGTCTATAGTCGCTTCATCGAACTTGGCCATTGTCGAGTCATGCATGTGTTGATTTAGTCTGGTACCCGGACCAAAAATTCTTTGACTAGACTGAATTTAAGGTCCGGCAGCCGTCAATTTCGCCATTTTGAAACAGGAGGAATTCCTCCTTTTTCCGAAGGTTCCCGAAGTTACCCGAATGCACGTCCGGTCGTCCGGACGTTACCGTTAATCGTCGGGTACAATTCGTCATTGTTTCGAGAATTTGAATTGACATCGCGTGCACGTACGCGTGCCGCTGCGTGTGTATTTATGGTGATGCCAGGGATTTAAAACTACGCAATGGCTATAGTTACGGCATGGAGGAAGAAACAAACAACCGTTTGAATGGCTATAGTTACGGGATTGCAACAGCAGATTAAAACTCATGTTGCAATATGGAGCTCACTCGGTGATGCAGACAAGGTTTGAATTTTCTAGAATTTTCTTTTTGATGCTAGCCTACATGATTAAAATGGGCATATTTAATATTTTAAGGTTAATATATTAAATTTGTATTGGTCAAATATGGAATAACCCCTTTCAAATTGTTGTACAATCATGCCATATAGCGCGCAGCGCGCTTTGAAAATTAACGGTTATGTGCTTCTAAAAATAAATGCATGACGTAATGCTTAAAGTGCTATTTTAAACACGACAGTAGCCGGTCCTCATTTTCAGTCGTTGTATGTGGAATATGTGGAGCGGGAACCAGTCTATAGTCGCTTCATCGAACTTGGCCATTGTCGAGTCATGCATGTGTTGATTTAGTCTGGTACCCGGACCAAAAATTCTTTGACTAGACTGAATTTAAGGTCCGGCAGCCGTCAATTTCGCCATTTTGAAACAGGAGGAATTCCTCCTTTTTCCGAAGGTTCCCGAAGTTACCCGAATGCACGTCCGGTCGTCCGGACGTTACCGTTAATCGTCGGGTACAATTCGTCATTGTTTCGAGAATTTGAATTGACATCGCGTGCACGTACGCGTGCCGCTGCGTGTGTATTTATGGTGATGCCAGGGATTTAAAACTACGCAATGGCTATAGTTACGGCATGGATGAAGAAACAAACAACCGTTTGAATGGCTATAGTTACGGGATTGCAACAGCAGATTAAAACTCATGTTGCAATATGGAGCTCACTCGGTGATGCAGACAAGGTTTGAATTTTCTAGAATTTTCTTTTTGATGCTAGCCTACATGATTAAAATGGGCATATTTAATATTTTAAGGTTAATATATTAAGTTTGTATTGGTCAAATATAGAATAACCCCTGTCAAATTGTTGTACACTCATGCCATATCGCGCAGCGCGCGCGCTTTGAAAATTAACGGTTATGTGCTCCTAAAAATAAATGCATGACGTAATGCTTAAAGTGCTATTTTAAACACGACAGTAGCCGGTCCTCATATTCAGTCGTTGTAATATGTGGAGCGGGAACCAGTCTAGTGTTGATTGCGCTGCAAGCGCAAGAAGCACACGGTTTCGAGTCAACTCGGTCCCAAGTCAACTCGGTGCCGGTCAACTCGGACCCAGGTCAACTCGGTCCCAAGTCAACTCGGACCGAAGTCAACTCGGACCTAATTAAGTCAACTCGGTCCCAAGTCAACTCGGACCTAATTAAGTCAACTCGGTCCTAAGTCAACTCGGACCCTATAGGAAATTAAACGTAAAATTATACCTTTTATCTCTGGATGTCCTTAATAATAATAACTAGAGCTTCGCGTTTGTGTTTATTACAAACGCAAGGTGATCGGGTGACATGAACATTGATCTTATGATGACGTCACACTTTAAAAATTGGTTGAAAACTTAAGTTGGTCGATGTTGCAAAAGAAACATTGACATATCGATTGCCAGTATTGGAATCCTTAAGACATATGACTCTTTGATTATTTAACGCTGAAATTGTGTATGATGACGTCATTATTAGCCCAGTCAATCTCACCATGACGTCACTATTGTGTGCACAAATTGTTCAAGGATCTACTGAAGAACAAGTTCTTACATGTGGTGAAATAATATTTCGAATATATATTACAGTTCTCAAAATTGTCATTTGAGATCATATTACGTAACCACCGTGCACGTGATGATCTCATCATTGGTATAGTCATAAAGTCCACATGTTTGGGAACAATTCGTTCCGTAGAACTATGGTCAAATTCCCTACCACTTTGACTCTATTTGCATTTAAAATGCTAAACAATGGCACATTTTCGATTAACTTCCGGTTTAGACCGGAAGTAGGGATCACACAGAGGTCATGTCAGTGTATGGTTTGTTGAGTTCATTTAGAACTATAATGCTGTGAAAGAATTGTTCAAGTATCTATTACGGTTCTTGAGATATTAATTTTGGAAATAATAACCTTTGAATTGTTGTAATTTGACACCTGTGACGAGATCAGACGTCACAATGTTGTGCACAAATTGTTCAACAATTTTATAAACATCAAGTTCTTTAATGTGGCGAAGGAATCATGCAAATATCTGCTGTAGTTCTCAAGATACATAATTGTTAAACAATTCAGCTCCAAATTTGCGTAATTTGACACCACATTACGTAACCACCGTCCATGTGATGACGTCATCATTGGTATAGTCATAAGGTCCACATGTGTGGAAACATTTCGTTCCGTAGAAATATAATCAAATTCACTACCACTTTGAATATATTTGCATTCAAAATGCTAAAATATTTCACATTTTCGAACAACTTCCGGTGTCACACAGGGGTCATGACATCGTATGATTCGTTCAGTTCATTTAGACTTATCATGTTGTGAAAGAATTGTTCAAGTATCTATTACGGTTCTTGAGATATGAATTTTGGAAATAATAACCTTTGAATTTTTGTAATTTGACACCTGATGACGTCATGATTACGTCACACTTGATGCCATCATGATACTATACATGCTGGTAAAGGTCTGCCATAGGGCTTATGTCTGTATCTAATTTACTAAAGATCCAGCTTGGTTTGATGGGCATTGTTGCTCGGTAAGTGTAAAAATTGAGATTTCCGTTTTCGTTGAACTTTGACCTCCAATTAACCCCAGAAGTAACGGTCAGATGAAAATGCCCACACAAAGAAAATTGTAGTCCACGATCTGATCCATAAGCCTGCCAAATACGAAGATCTTGGGTCACGTGGTTTTCGAGACGAAAGCATTTTAAAACATGCATATTTTGGTTATTTTTGGGATGTAATTTGATACTTGATGACGTCACGATGACGTCACACGTGATGCCATCATGATATTATACATGCCTGTGAAAGTCTGCCATAGGACCTATGCCTGTACTTAGTTTCTTAAAGATTCAGCTTGGTTTGATGGACATTGCTGCTCAATAAGTGCAAAAATTTAGATTTTCGTTTTCGTTGAATTTTGACCTCAAATTGACCCCATAAGTAGGGTCAGATGAAAATGCCCACACGAAGAAAATGTTGGCCATGATCTGATCTATAAGCCTGCCGAATACGAAGATCATGGGTCACGTGGTTTTCCAGGCGGAAGCATTTTAAAACATGCATATTTTGGAAATTTTTGGGTTGTAATTTGATACCTGATGACGTCACAGTGACGTCACACTTGTATGCACACCTTCACATGGGGGTTGATGTTCCTACCAAGTTTTAAGTTGATAGCTTGAACCGTTTTGAAGAAAAGCTCTGGAAACGTTTGAGTGGAAAAAGAAAAAGAAAAGGGAAAAAAAACTAGAGCTACGTCTGTTCTATGAACAGATCGTAGGGCTTTTTCGAATTTTTTAACTTAAAAAATGAGCATGCTTAGCTTGCAAAATTAGATGTTAGCATATAAAGTATTTAATTAAAAAAATGTTTACCTTTAATGTGTTACCTTTAAAGGATTGATGACGTAATCAATGTTTTAACAACACATACATGTTTGGTGGTTGACGCACTCTAAAATCACCACTACTGGGATAATTTGCGCAAACACTGCTTTTAAAGGGCATTTTAAGACTTTTTAATTTCGCCGCTAGAGGCCGCCCTTTTATGGAATGACGTAGAAAGTTACATTTTTGGAAACCCTATTTACCTTAGACACTAACACTACCAACCGCATCTCGGCAGCTTTCCCCACTTTTACAAAATAGGTTAATTTAAATGCACTTCCGGTTTCTACCGGAAGTGAGCAAGGTCACAGGTTATGGCAATATTGTTTGGATACCCCACCCTAGTCGAACTCAAACACCTTTGACCCCATCCAAATACCTCTTACCAGTTTCAAATGGCAAGGCAAAGTCTGTTTGACCAATAGGGAATGAGGTCAAATGTGAAGGCATGGGGGCATCTGAAAGACCTTTATTAATGATCGTATATGCCGAAAGAATCAAGATCGTAGGTCAAACGGTTGATTTTTTTAATGAATTTATGCATATGGAAACATTAAATTTCATGCCCCTTTAAACTTACACCTGGTGACGTCATGATGACGCCATTGTTAGGTGCACACCTCTTCTATTATGTATTTGATGTGACCATGTTTGTTTAAGAACAACCTCAAGTTTGGGAACAACCTCAAAAAGTGCCGACAACGCCCATGCGTTATGTCAACGGGGGAAATCAGAAGAAGAAATAAACGGAAAAGCCGAAAGTTAACGACCTTTGCTAGTGATCGTATATGGGAAGGGATCAAGGTTGTAGCTCGCATTTGTTAATATTTCATATTTATAATATTGTTATCACCTTTAATCTGACACGTGATGACGTCATTATGAGATCATCAGTTAAATACCTTTGTTAATGACCGTATATGGCGCAGGAATCACGATCATAGGTGAACCGGCTGATTTGTTACAATTTAATGTTTTCCATATTCAAATATTCGTATGTTCATTTAATCTTATAACTGATGATGAACAGTTTTTGAGTTGTGTCAGTTTGCCTGAGTGTACTGCTATACAGATCTACCACTTCCAGGTGTTTGATGAACTGTGAGATACCAAGTCATGGTGCAGGTAAAAACTTTTGATTACTTAATTAGCTCCTTGAGGAGTATAATAACATGTAGGTTCAGGATTTATACTAAGAAAGTCTTGAGCCAAATTTCATATAAAACAAAATAACATGTACATTATGTAAATAGTACAGAAGCCTTCATCGATTGAGAAAAGATTTGTTTAGATTTGAAAATATGGCAATTTTCAGTTGTTGCACTTTTAAAAACATCAAATAACTAGTTACTGTAAAATTAGTACTATTTGTAATAATGTCACATGGCGTTATAAACTAAATATTTAAAAAGTTTATCCTGAAAACTCAGTTTAGAGGCAATTTTGATTTCCCTTTGCGAATTCTAAACTGTTCATTTTTAGTTTGTTTTGTTCACATTTGGGATGGAAAATGCGATGTTTACTCGAAATACTAATATACATATATTAGTCATCAAAGGCAGAAATCAGAGCACATAATTTGTTAAAATTAAAAGGAGTTTGGCCAAGGAGGACAATTTCGTAATTAGATTGTTTGAAGATGGTTCAGTAAAATCCTAACAATTACTTAATTATTTCAGGCCTATATTAAGCTTTTTTTTTAATGGGACGTTCACCATATGTACGCGCAACTTACGACAAGTACATGTACTAAAGACTTCCCAAAAAGTAACGCAGCATGTCAAAATACCCCCATAAGTATCAAACCATTGGTCGTGTGCACGAAAACACAAATGATATCAAAAGTTTGTTCTTTTCTGTAAATGTTGATACCCTTCTTGCCCCATTGCGATCAGTATTGCCAACACAGTGTCCAGTTTACGAAAATCTGTCACATTTTCAAAGTTGCACCTGAAGGCATTATTAGGAAGGAGTTAACTGCCTTCTCCCTTGGCCTTCAAGAAGCCCGGATCTGAATCCCATAGAACATCTTTGGGCACATCTTAAATTTCAAGTCGACAGGCGCATCCGGCCCACCACTACCTTAGATGGCCTCCGGCGCATTTTGCCGAGAGAGTGGGCTGCCATTGACCGTCACCGCATCAGACGCCTAATAAACAGCATGAGAAGGAGGTGCTTGGCTGTAATTGATGCAGCAGGTGGACACACAAAGTATTGAGCATAGAGGAGAGTAATATCAGACTGATAAGTTTCGAACAAGTTATAAAGAACATTAAATCAAAGAAAGAGAAGTTAAAACAAAGAAAGAGAAGTTGAAAGAAACCTGCTTTGTCATGAATAAAACATGATGTGAAAGAATTGATGTGTGAAGTGTTTCACTTTCCTTAATGCAGGATTGTTCGTAACCTTGTAATAATGCCTTCAGGTGCAACTTTGAAAATGTGACAGATTTTCGTAAACTGGACACTGTGTTGGCAATACTGATCGGAATGGGGCAAGAAGGGTATCAAAATTTACAGAAAAGAACAAACTTTTGATATCATTTGTGTTTTCGTGCACACGACCAATGGTTTGGTACTTATGGGGGTATTTTTACATGCTGCGTTACTTTTTGGGAAGTCTTTATATGTTTACACGTACTGCGCATTCTCTCTTTAGCTATACATGTATCACTATGAGGGCGCTATATCACTTTCACGGTAGCAAAACTCGAGTGCATGGCCTGGCTTATGCATGGTTTTACGCAAATTGTGATTTGGCTGAACTTTGGCCTTCAATTGACCCAGGAAGGAAGGGTCAGATGAAAATGACTACACAAAGCAAATTGTAGCGCAGGATCTGATCTATAATGTCTGCTAATTATGAAGGTTTTATAGAGGGAAACATTTTACGAAATGCATTTTTTGCTAATTTTTATGACGAAAATCCATAATAACTATAACTACGTAATCATTGACGTCATGGTGATGTTCTACATGGTGGTGGAAGTTTGATGAGGCCCATGCCTGTACCTAGTTTTATAAAGATCAAGCGTAGTTTAATAGGTAATATTGCTTCATAAGTAAAAAAAATACAAACAATGTGATTTTTGAATTGGCTGAACTTTGACCTTCGATTGACCCATGAAGGAAGGGTTAAATGAAAATGCCTACATGGAGAAAATTGGAGGGCACGGTCTGGTCTAATGTCTACCAAATATGAAGATCCCGGGTCACGTGGTTTTGGAAAAGGGTGCATTTTTTAAAATGCATATTGTAATCATTTTGATGCTAAAAATCACTTTCGCGCCATTTTTAAATGATAATAATGACGTCATCGATGACGTCTCGATCATGATGTACATGCTGCTCAGAGTGTATCATGGGAACTATACCTTTACCTGATTTCACGAAAAACAAGCATAGTTTAAGTGGTGAAATTGCTGCAGAAGTATTAAAAAGCCGAGAAATTGTGATCTGTGAAATAGGTGAACTTTGACCTTTAATTTACCCATGAAGGACGGGTCCGATCAAAATGCCTACACAATAAAAAGTGTGGGGCATGGTCTGATCTGTATGCATGCCAAATATGAAGACCATGGGTCACGTGGTTTTGGAAAGGGAAGTATTTTAAAAATGCATGTTTTGCTAATTTTTGCGTTTTTGTGCCCCTTTAAAGTGTTATAATGACGTAACGGATGACAATAAAGCCATTATTGGGTGCAATAAAGGTCACAATAAAGCCATTATTGGGTGCACACCTCTTATACTATGTCTTTGATGTGACCAAGTTTGGTTAAGATCAATGTTTGGGAACAACCTTAAAAAGCGCCGACAACGCCTATGCGCTTTGTCTATGGGAAACAAATCAGAAGAAAACGGAAGGAAAACAAATCAGAACGAAAACAAAGGCTTTTTCGCTGCAAAGCGAAAAAGCAAAAAAAAAGGCCAAAAAATCTCACAATAGTAATAAGTGATCGGAATCAGTTCCGATCACCTAAAAATGTAATCTAAAAGCATAAAATCGCGTGTGGTTATATTATTTAAAAAACCATAAAAAGGTTAAAATTACAGGCCAGAAGCTAATAGACCTTGTTTCAACATTTTCTTAAAATCACAGAATGCAATATCTCCAAGCAGTTCTTATAGTGCAATATTCCGACAAGAATCATTATAAATATTTAAAATTCTGCCATACATAAAATCACTTATTGTCATATACATTACTTAATACATGTAGTGTCAAACAGTATATTTTTGTACTTTAATATATATTTGTGTACTTTAAAACTAGAACTTTTTCTTTGTATACCACAGGTTCGGTGTTGACTGTCGTTTTCTTTTGTAATTTCTCTTGTGAGACAAATGAACTCTTGGGTATAACTTAAGTAAATGAGACAGAAATAAAAAACATATTTTGTATTATATACCTCATGCGTAGATTCCTGTCATCTGATTGGTTAAAAGTGGGGGCATTGAATCGGCTAGACCCGGCGCGTATATGCCCACCGGGCAATAGTTGTCATTTAGCGGGTTCCGGACGCGCGCATTACATGTGTTAGCATTGCTGTGCACCAACTACATGTATGCAGCTGGGCGCTTCACGTAAACATTCATCAGGACGGTAATGGCGGAATCTCGACGTCATTTTGTCGTCTGTCGTAGATGATGAAGTCCTTAAGAAAGTAAGAGAATTGGCCTACAGTGAAAACTGTGTCAGGTGAAAAGTGCTACTAAAGTGCCAGGTGATTATGCTACAAATGTTTGCTGTAAATATACAACTTTTCCGCCGTAGACCAGCTTCCGAAATCGAAACTCGAAGGACCACTGTCATGACTGTATGATGTATCGTTACTTTTAACCAACCAGATGACAAAAATCTACACATTCGGTATATAAAACAAATGTTGACTGCTGTTTATTCGGGTCATGGTTAAGATTATAGGCCCTCGGTGATCTCGAAGCCATGACTATGCCCCTCGGCTTCCGCCTCGGGGCATAGTCATGACTTCGAGATCACCTTGGGCCTATAATCTTAACCATGCCCCTCATTGCAGTCAATATTTGTATAATATAACCCTGTTTGACTGCTACATTTTCTGTAAATATCAATAGAAATAGTGTATATAACTATTAACCGTACTTGCCAGATGTAACCTGGGCCCAATTTCATAGAGCTGTTTAACAGCCCATTTCCTGTTAACCGAGCGCCAGGCTATTTAATAGACATCGTTAACGGTAAGCAACTGAAAACCTGCCTTAACCGCAGAGCCAAATTTTGCTTAAGATAGTGACGCAAAAATGGCAGTTTCCAAGCGCGCGCATGCTTAAGCACGCCGTGACCGTGAAATAGACCTTTATCACGGTGCGGCCATCTTCCCTTTTCCCCTATTAAAATGAACGTAACCAAAGAGAGGCTTGCCGAAATAAAATAGTTTGGCCCCGTGTTGAAAATGTTCATTGTGTGCATCACAATGATACTTGCGCTTCGCGATCAAGAGAGCGCGCAGCGTATCTCAACGAGAGATTACACGCACTATCGCGCGGCAGCGCAGACGCACTGATCGTGCCCGACACGTACTCTAGGGAACAAGACAAAGATGGACGCACCGTGATAAAGGTCTATAGCATTAACGTTAGCACAACTTTTCTGCTACAGTAAGCACACGTTTTCAGCTAGCGCTTAAGCAGCTCTATGAAATTGGGCCCTGTTTATCAAGTCTGAGCTCTACCGTTCCTACCTTTTTGTTATGTATGAAAAACTACTATTTTAACAAAAATGACAAAAAATATAGATTTTCTCCCAAAATTCCACAATTTTTTACGAATATCAATGAAAATAATGTTACACTTGAACATACTTAGCAGGTTTTACCACTTTACCAAATTTAGGCTGTACCATATCTTCGTTATGCAGTTATGCTTGATAAACTAATTTTTTTATAAAATGACCAGAAAATATAGATTTTACCTAAACATTTTCACAATCCTTACAAATATCAATTAAAATTTGGGCCCTATCGGACCTACGGTTATGCAGTTATGCTTGATAAACTACTATTTTAACAAAAATATAGATTTACTTCCAAAATTCCTTAACATACTTAGCAGGTTTTTACCACTTTACCAAATTTAGGCTTGGGGTATGTTCAGACGGAGGGCTACTTTTTTTAGCCCCAATCCAATTAACAGACTCGGCGGGGGTTCGCTGGAGCTAAAGTGAGTTAGTCCAAAATGCCCTCCCGTTCAAACGGTGATGATAACTCCGGAGCTACAGTTAGCTCCGGAGCTAAAATGTGGTCAAATTTGATAGCATATTAACGTTGGCCAGATGCCTCAGAGCAAGGTCAGTTGCGTTCAGTCAGTAAATAATGGTGGAGCTAAGTCATAAAAGAAACCCCGCTGTGCTGAAAGTGGGGTTAGCCCCACACATTTGTGGGGCTAAGTTTGGGGAGGGCTAGCCCCGGAGCTAGCCTCAGAGGTGGAGCTAATTGCGTTCTAACGACGGGAGTTTAGAGTGGAGCTAGCTAGCTAGCTCCAGAGCTACCTCCAGAGATAGCCCCTCGTCTGAATGACTAGGAACTGGTTCATTGCCAGACCTCGACTTTACGACAGCTTTACCTGCGTCATATCCACCCACTCCATCCATAACGGGTGTCATTATGACACCAACAACACCACCAACGACAGTTTGTGGATCTTTACCTTCGGCAACATCAGTCCAGGCCTTCACGCAACCGGACGGGGTGTATTGCCCGTTTATGGCCGACTCTACCCCTGTGGTTATCCCATCCACTGCCGCACCCCCAGCAATACCTCCGGCAACCATGCCAGCAGGTCCAGCCGGGATACCAGCAACACCACCAGCAATTACACCAGCTGTCCTTGATGCCCCTTTCATTGCTTTATCTCCACCTTTTGTGTCTCCACACGCATAGTGTATGCCACCCTTGACATGACCTATAACTGGAGTACCATCGCCAAGGTCGTTAGCCGCGTTGACGATAGATTTGCCATACTCGAATGCCGAGGTACCTGTATGTTCGCCTAATTTGACAACTGTATCATTCAAAGCTGTTACTTGACCAAGTGTCACACCAGCTGCAACCGCTACACCGGCAGTTGCAACAGCAGTACCAAATGTTTCCCCCATATGTCGAACCGTGGTATTGGCAGCTGCATTTCCGGTGTATTTCGCACATTCCACTACAGCATTGTTCAATGAATATACTTGTCCGAATGTCACACCGGCCGCAACTGAAGTTGCAGCTGTAGCGATGGCCCCACCAACTGTGCTTATTTCGTTACCCATCTTCGATAAATTTCTGAAGGAGAAAATAATACAACCAGTAAGCTCGGCGATTCCTTGTTTGATAAAGCATGGCTGACAGTGTATTAGAAACCTTTCCCAGTGTTTGACCTTAGTTGTGCTCTGATCTTGAGGAGCAGGAAAACGAGGACCATGTATTCGTTGTAATATTTGCTCTGATTACGGCATGACCAATCAACTTAGCGTGTTCGCGAGCAAAAAGTATAAAAATGCTACAATTTTTCAAAAGCCCGCCCATCCCTGACCCAAACTGGGAGCCCCGACGTACCTGTACTCATTGAGAACACACACAATATGAAATTGATTCGACCTGACTTGGTGTGTTCACAAGGTTTGACCTTAGATTACCTCTGAACTCCCCCCCCCCCCCCCCCCCCCACCCCCCTCTCTCTCAAAAAAAAAAAAACCCAGTATTATACTCATGTACCCATTACAAGCAGGATAGTAACGAATGTGAACATGATTCGACCAGGCATGACTCAGCGTGTTTACGATCAAAAACTGCAAATATAAAAAATCACCCGAAATGTCTATTTTGGACCCAAATTGCGTTCAGACTTGCACCGAAATAAATGGAGTGCGTGTACTTGTTATCAGAAACATACACACCATTTTAAGCTTTTAAGAGGTTTCCAGATTTGTACCACTGTTAACCTCAGATGACCTATTAACTCTCCCTGCAGAACAAACGGGATCATGTACTCACCGTGGAGAACATTCACACCGCGCATTTATCAGATTTAATCAGACGAAACATTGTTGACGGAGCGTGTTTAAAAGCAGAGTACGAAAGTACCAAAAACTTCACAGAAGTTTATTCCTGACTTAAACTGAGCTCGGACCTCCACCAGAATCATAGCGTACCTGTACTCATGACAGACCTACACATCAAGTCTAAACTTGATCTGACCGGGCTTGATTGACCTATCGTTTATAAAAAATTCAGAATGTGTCCTCGGATGACCTTTGACCTCTATCAAAACGAATTAGATCATATACTCACCATGAGGAACAAACATAAGAATTAACCTGATCTAACCAGGCAGGGTGGAAGTGCCGACTTACACAAAGGATTTTGTATTGCATTTTGTTGAAATGGACCGAGAATAACATGCCGACTTGGGCGAAATGACGACTTACAAATGCCGACTTAGAAACAAAATTTCAATGGAAATGCATTGTAGACGATCGGGACTTTAGTCGGACGGCCGACTTAGGCGATTTGCCGACTTGTACGATGTCGACTTAGCCGGAGTTTACTGTATTTCACAAAATATCCATTTTGGGGCCAAACTAAACTCTGGCCTTCTAAATCAGCAGAGATCGTGTACTGATCGTGAGATACATACCGGTACATTTTGAGCTTGATCGGACCAAATGGATTCTGAAAGTTATGGCAAAAATCAATCCTGTTTTATGTAATGATATTGTCCTTGGTTTAACACTGACTATTATGCATGTAAGGATATATCCCAAAGCCCTCACCTTTAAATCATTTCGTCCAGCTTGTGTTGGGCAAGCTTTAGTTAATACTGACTTTATCTGAATAAAATAACCCATTATAATAATTAATTTTATACACCTGTTACACACTAAAATTAGTTTTGTTTAATATGATGTGGCAAGTGGCAACGAGCAATGATCAATGATCCCCCCCCCCCCGCCCCCCAACCACCACCCCCCACACTCCACTCTAGTACTGTAATACGACGGCACCTTTGTATATATTGGTTTTAAAATGATATGCACACTTTATAAAAAAATATTTTTTCATATACATTGAATAAAGATTTCAAGGAAATTACCTCCTGGAATCAACAGATGATGTAATTTTAAGATATACTTCCCACTTGCACTTTTGTCGCAAATGTTGCTTTTCTGTAGAAAAATCACATTTTCTTCTTCAAAAATTTCCTTCAGTTAGTGCACAAGATAACCATTCACGCGCGCGCGTAACGCCCTCTGTTGTCGCGCTTACGCACAGACCACTCCCCGCTCCATTTTGTGCATTACTTTATGCAGTAATTTTATAATTTATTTATCTCAGAAATGCAACATTTGCGACAGAAGTGCAAGTGGGAAGTATATCTTAGAATTTGATGATCTGTTGATTCCAGGAGGTAATTTCATTCAAATCTTTGTTCAATGTATACAAAAAAAATACAATAAAAAATACTGCCCACAAAACTTATCTAATAAAGACCATTCATAAATACCTTAGACAGTTTACGCATCCCTATTGGCTGAGAGCACGTCACGTTGACAGTGTTAAATTAGCGATAATGACCAGTCGGTCTTAAATAAAAGTAAAAGTGGCCCCTGAATCAGGACAAAATTACACTTTCTCATTACATTGTTGTTTGAGTCGCCACTTTTGGAAACGTACACAATTTATTTTTTTACCAAAAGAAGCTGCCTTAAATTGTTCCTCCCAAATAAGCAAAGTGGATGGGTTTTGGAGCTCAGGGAAATTTGAGGTAAGACTAAGAGATCTGTTTAAAAACCATTTTTAAACTGCCTGTAATTAAAACCTTCTGAAATTCTGGAACAAATGTATTAACTTTGTTAAGCCCAAAAAGTTTGCAAAAATCTCGTCTGCTTTTCCCCGCTTTCAACGTACGTACGTACAGCCATGGCCCTAGTCCAGATTCTGGACTATATTATTGCGATATTGGATCGTAGCGCGGCCGACTATAGAGGGCGGAATATCGATATGATTTGGACAGCGCATAATATAGTCCAGAACTTAACCTCAAAATCCCCGCTGGGGTCAAAGGTTAATCGAGCTCATAAATATTCATTCACGTCGCGGTGTTCGATACCGCGATATCGATATCTGCAGCGCAGCATGCATGTACGTGTGCGCAAACTGCATACGACGAGTACTGTACTTTACACATAGCGCGTATTGCATGCAGTGTGTATGTGAATCAGCTCAATATAGCTAGCACGAACGTTTTAATGGATAGGTCACTTTGGGGGTGGGGCGTAGGGGGACTGGTGGGGGTACTGCATGTACCTGGGAGGTTTACTGTGAGGGGGGTGCGAGTGATTGGGTGGGGTCCTACATGGGAAAAATTTGGATATAGCTTATTCCTTGCTGTGCCATTTACTTCAGTTTCATGCGCTAAAAGTGCAAAAAAACTAAAATATTATAAAAATCAACTGTTCTTGTTTATCCTTTTCTTGAAGTTCAACATGTACATGTACAATGTAGTAGCATATCTAATATTTTTGTGGCCCGCCGGGTGTCCCGAGCTTCAGATAAGACATGTTTTGCAATGCACAAAATAATGAAGCAGGCACACAACTCAGCAAAATAAGTTCTCGGTAGTCTTATTTAAATTAATATTTGACACAAGAGTCACCTATAGTAATGGGATTATGACCTGAACATCCATTTAACAACGACATGGGGTGTGAAGCAAAACTGCAATTAAACGGTGAGCAGTCCATTGAATCCATTCCTTCAAATTTGGAAGTCTCATGTATCTGTCTGAACTTGTGAAGCACAAAACTAATCAAATTATCATGAGGATGCTTGATTTGAGGGTTTTCATTAACATAATGCACTCTTTCAACCAGGGATTGGACATTTAACCGGGGAAAAAATTAAAAACCATTTTGCCGAACGTTTAAACGAAACCCAATTTTAAAGAATTTACAATAGTTTTCAAAGGTTTTTTGTATTTACTTCATGAAATTGAAATAAATGTATATGGAGTCGTAGTAAAATTTTCACCCGATAAAGATTCAATGGTTATTTTAGGGGCCTATAGGGGTATTGTGTGCATTGCAAATGCATCTATAAAGTAAAACAACACCAACAACTTTGGTGTCGGCTGAACAGTTAACCGGTTAACCGACACTGGAAAAATTGCAAACCGGTTTCTGAATTAACCGTAAATGCCAATCCCTACTTTTAACAGATGGGAATGTTAATCTACAAAAAATAGAAATTATTCATCTTTCAGTTGCAATTTTTAATAAAACTGAATTCAGTATGACAGTACATCAAGATTTTAAAAATGCATTCTGAATTAAGACTGAGTTACACACTTGAGTTTATTTGTGTTAAATCCTTCAATTCATTTGCATGATCCAGTATTTTTGAAGGGACCTTTCAGATAACAGACATTTGTTTGCAATGTGCAAATAAGCAGGCACACAATTCACAGGAAATGTTTCCCTCCTGTAGAAAAAAAGGCCAGGCCGGGGGACTTCATGACTATGCCACCTCAATACAAACTCAACAAAATAAGTTCCCAGACATTTATTCAAGTTCAAACATTTCAAATTAGGCCTATTAGTTGATACAACAATCCTCAGCCAGTATAATTGCCTAGGTAGGCCTATATGACCTGAACATTCATTTAAAAATGGCATGGGTATGGGGTGTGAAGCAAAACTGCGAGTGAGCACTCCATTCCTTCAAATTTAGAAGTCTCATATTTTTCAGTGTCTCAACATGTGAAACACAAAACTAATCAATTATGAGTATTCTTGAATTGCAATGAGGGTTTTCATTAACATGGTGTACTTTCAAAAGAATGGAATGTTAATCTGCAAAACAAGAAATTATTAATATTTCAGTTGCAATTTTTAACAAAACTGAATTCCTGAATTCAGTAGGAGTACATCAAGATTCAAAAACATGCATTCTGAGCTACACAACTGCAATAATGAGCTACACATGCACATGAGTTTATTACTATAGTGTTCAATTTGCCTTTCACACTCATTTTTCAATGTGACCTGCAGCCATGCACATAATGTTAATATACGTGCTGCTGCAGAGGATTACTGTCTGTGAATGAAATATGAACAATTTCTGCATCTGCCGTAATTAAATTTGGAGCAAAATTACTTTGTAGACAACAAAATATATCAGTGTAGAATTAATGCAGCTTTGCACAGATCAGGAAGTTGTAAAAATTGCCCCTTTTTTGCACAGGAATTTCTCCAAAAAGCTGCAGAGCAAATCAGAAAGGTATGCCGCATTTTCTGTTCAAATGTAACATATTTTCAGGGTGAGATAAAGTGCACAGACAATGAACCATCTTCAAAAACATAACACTATATATATACTAGTCAGTGATTTTTCAAATCAGGGCAGTGATCATTCATCCTATCATTTGATGTATGTCAGAAATCTCAGAAAGGCAGACACATATAATGCAATACATGTACATTTTCTATTGTTGCAATGGTGTAAGAGCTGAACGCCCCCGCCCCCCACCCCCAATCTGCCTCTTTATGGGTCCATAATATTGGAACAGTGGGAACAAATATTTGAGGGGTCCTTGAAATGGTATAAAAAAATCAAGCTTTTGAATTTGTATGTTCATGAGCAAAGTTATGACATCACATCAGGCAAACACAGGATAACTCTAAACTCTGCACAAAATATTGCACCATTTTCTCCAACTTTGATGAAACTCTTGTAACCCATGACTGCATCATTTGAGTTTGTTTTACATGTTGCTTGTAAAAAAAAATGGAAATAAAAACCGCAGCAGTTTGCCACAACTCCAGTTTGAATTCAGGTTTTTCTATACTTTCTCGTAGTTTTTGTAAACAAATTGTCAAAGTTGAAAATGTTGTCTTTTATTCATTTAAAATTGAAATGAACAGCACCAATGTCTGTATATAAACAAAAAGCTAATGGCTTTTAAAACAGGGTGCAATTTGCTTTGCAAATTTGTTAAATTTTGTAATGTGGAGCACCCTGTCAAGCTTTAAAAGAATAATGTTGATAAAATGCCTGGTAGAAATTTCAGCAAATGATGCATGCAGTAATTCAGAAAACCTAAAAAAATACATGTATGGTTTTTGTGTTGAATGAATGGTAAAAAAAAAAAATACTTTAGTTGGCAATTTTTTCCTGTGATGTTTAAAAGTTTGTTATTGTTATCTACACTTTTAGTCTGGTTTTTCTTGTGTAGTTAATTGTGAAGTAAACTTATGATGGGTAACTGCAATAGAAACTGCAGTATATATGGGCCTTTTTTTTGCCTATTGTGTAGAGCCTAAATTTCCTGGCCCACATGTACTAGAGGATTTTGTACTAAAGTAGCCATATATTAGTCAACAAATTTAGTACACCTGCTTTTGTTGGAACTAATAACTGGCTTTATTTTACCATGTAAATTTTTCTTAAATACCATGCAATAAAATACACAAAGAACACTGTGTCTTTATTTGACTAAATTCTGACCTCTTGACCTTAAAAATAGCTATTTTTAAGGTCAAGAGGTCAGAATTTAGTAGATATGATTTGTTTCTTTAAAATGAAGTGCACTGATTTGATGGGAAAAACCTGAAATTATAAGTGAGAAAATTTGAACACGGCAGGATGAAGAAGTGTTTCCGCACAAAATCTTCTTTTTTTTCTCACTCCTATATATTTTTCATCAAATCTGCACGTACAGATATGCTTGATGAGTAATTTTGAAGAAAAACCTGATCAACTACTCAACTCTTTCCAACTAGTAGTATACAAACATACAGTATACACCTGCATGCGTGGCTATAGCCACGCATGCAGGCTATAGCCACGCATGCAGGCTATAGCCACGCATGCAGGCTATAGCCACGCATGCAGGCTATAGCCACGCATGCAGGTGTAAACTGTGGTGTATACTGTATGTTTGTTCGTTTCATAATGCACAGCGCATAGGAGGCCGATATGTACACATTATAATATTATAATGACTATGTGTACATTGCGCGGACAATTTTCGAGAATCGATTCACGACAGTCGATTATTCGGCGCGCCTCACACACATGATTGATAAGCGCTGCGTCCAATCAGACTAGGTGGGCGGAGCTATAGTTCCCTCAAATTTCTGAGGGAACTTGAGGTTAAGTTCTGGACTATATTATGCGCTGTCCAAATCATATCGATATTCCGCCCTCTATAGTCGGCCGCGCTACGATCCAATATCGCAATAATATAGTCCAGAATCTGGACTACCATGGCCCATGACACTGAATCCTAACCATAATACCTCGATGTCTACGCGGTCCCTCTTACTTATATTTTGCAAACTGCACGTTTTCTGGTAACGTGGTTGTCAATTTGGCCCAACAATCACCCCGTCGCCAAATTCAACAATTCTAAATTAAGGGGTAAATTGCAGAAGAATCGTTGAAAAACGTCAAATTTTCCAGTCACTTCAAAAGTCAAATCGCTAAAAGAAAAGTAAAACACAGTAGCCTGTACGTTATATGCACATTATCATATCCGGGTTTACAGTCAACTCGACCGTTTGCCAACTCGACTCCTACCAACTCGACCGTCGTACCAACTCGACTGTACAGTCGAGTCAACTCGACCGTTTCCCAGGCCGGCGGTGTCCGCGCGGTGGGTGGCACGAGAAAATCACACCAGTTGGGTTCAAACAATTTATTTATTTATTTCATTTTCCGGGATGTAACAAATCACAGACAAATAAATTACACGCACATATTATATACATACAAATAAACATTGAGAAGGAAACATAACAGAAAACAATACCCAAATAGCTCCCGCAGGATTACCCAAAAGAAACAAGTTTCTATCAAGGGGCTTCCAAACTAATTAGATAAATACATTTAGGATAAATACATTTAATAAAAATATTTACAAAGTTAAGCAATTATTGAAAATTATAATATATGTAAATAAAATAAATACTGGCATGCATACTATCATAATCATAATTTAAAAAATAAAATAAAATAAAATAAAATAAAATAAAATAAAAAAATAAAAATAAATACGCGGAAATAACATAATTGTAACAGTTTCTTATTCTTTAAGAATTATAATCGATCTTTAAAGGTGAGAAATTGAATATTAATAATTAGAATTTCATTTTATAATTCTGCAATTAAACGGACGACGGTCGAGTCGACTCCTTTGGTCGAGAGCACGACGGTCGAGTTGGTACGACGGTCGAGTTGGTAGGAGTCGAGTTTGCAAACGGTCGAGTTGACCTGCAGCCGATTTGACGAAACTTACGCAGTTGCGTAAGCCCACTTGCGCAATGTTTTATTGCGTTAAGGCCGATACACACTATCGCGGAAAAATCCCACTTTTGCGCTGCGCTCACCGCATTGCATGAGCTCCCAATCGCCGATTATTCCAAAATAGAAAATTCCACTCTGGTAACTCGGGGCTTCTCTGATACCTCATTGGCTGCGCGTTGGAAAGGTCAGCACACCGCGGTCAAAGTTCAACAAATTTGAACTTTGACCCAGCTCAAAAGTTTTGCGCGTCGCGATAGGCCGCGCACAAGCGGCAAACCAGTTTGTGTACAAACCAGTTTGTGTACAAACCAGTTTGTGTACAAACCAGTTTGTGTACAAACCAGTTTGTGTACAAACCAGTTTGTGTACAAACCAGTTTGTGTACAAACCAGTTTGTGTACAAACCAGTTTGTGTACAAACCAGTTTGTGTACAAACCAGTTTGTGTACAAACCAGTTTGTGTACAAACCAGTTTGTGTACAAACCAATGGAACAGTGTGATTTTTCCGCGATAGTGTGAATCCGCCTTAAGTCGCGCAACAATTTAGCGATGATAACAGCAGGCTATGTAGTCTTGGCCCAAAACTATTCTAGTCGATATTGGTTTGTGTATGCGTTGGCCATTCCCGGTATAGTACGCCCTCTTGTAGCACTAATATACCAGCCCTTTGCGCGACGAGAATAGTCTTGGGAATCTCTCCCGGAAGTTCAGCATTGGGGGCGGTACCGTTTTATGTAAATAGCTGCACAAGGTTTTATGATGGCACACAAAAGACATGGCATACCACAGATATCTTTGCAAATATTTGCAATGTCGCAATTATCTTCATAATATTCATTTCCCGCGTTTCGCAGTATAGCGGGAAATAATTGTCTTAGGAATTCGAGACACGCATAGCGGGTCTATTGTTACATAGTCTTGGTGCAAGACGATACTGCGTGATATTCGTCACTGACCGCCGCGCGATAACCAACACTCACCGACAATCGCCAAGAGAGGGCGCCATACACACCAGTCTCCAGTATCGTCTTGGGACATTTGTCGAACGTTCGTATGTGACACTGTGTGACCTCTAACCTAAGCTTATACATATGCATTATAGAGGTCAACAGAGTTCCACATAATGAGCATGCCAGCCTGGCAACTTTCTGTGCCTGCACAGCTAGGGTTATTTCCTTCCTACTAAATCATGGTCCGATATATCCTCCAAAAACAAAAAGCCACTTGTATATACGTTATACCCGAATCAAGTGTGTTACAAATTGGGGAGAATCATAAACGTAAAATTTAAAATAACGGCTAAGATTGTCCGCTGCCGAGCTATAGACATACCTGGCGCGGCCCGCGCCCCGCGGCCGTGGAATCCCCGATCCACACACGCCACCAAAAAGCAACTGTTGTAACCTCAAAATGGCCACAAATACATCTGAGGTACAAGAGTAGCCTATCGAGGTTTTAGCTGGGTACAATGACTGACTTACATTCTTAAAGAAAGTGCAATTTTCCGACCGATTTCGAGATCGTTTCTGTGCGTGCCGCACGGCATTTCACACATTTTGCAGAATTTTGCGTGTGCCGGACCGGGAATAATGAAAATGCGATGCCTGCTAAATATACTGAAATAAAAGAAGTTCGATCGTGTCCAGGTTCGTGTTTGCGAGACAGATTTGTGAAACTGTCTACTGTTCATGGGGATAATATTTGTTTAAAATTGTATTCTAATAAACGTGTGCTACGGGTGCTGTTTGTCGCCCACAAATTAAAGCCTGCCCTTTGCCAGCGTCATAATTTTTAGTTGTAAATTCACTGTATATTCCACACGGAGATGGACGAACTGTACCAAGCATAACACAGCAACCGCTTGGTCAATTAGGCATGACCTTTTGTTTAAAAACAAAAATCAGAAAATTTGTGTAGACACTAATTCTTGAAAATCAGAAATGTTCACAGATTTACGCCTAACTTACACAATATAAACACGATGACCGTAAAAAACTTCCCCTGAAATGGTTTTGTCTGAAGTGCTATAGTCTTTGAGAAATTAGTAAAACAATTAGTTTTCGTCTCATGAGACGAAAATTAAATTCGCCCCAAAACCATTTCGCCCAAGTGCCATTTCGCCGCCAAACCACTTTGCCTGAGTGCCATTTCGCCCCAAATCACTTCGTCCAAACACTACATCGCCCACATGCTACTTCGCCCCAAAACCACTTTGTGCACAGGCCGAGGTTCAGGGCGAAATGGTTCGGGGCGAAGTGGTTTTGGGGCGAAATGACTGCAAACCCTTTTTTGACTGTTTTCTCAAAAGTTAGACCATGGAGGAAGGAAAGACTTTCCTTCCTCCATGGTTAGACCATGGTTAGACGAAGTTCGGAGCTGGTTTTTGCTCAGGTTAGTTTTAATCATGCATATCTTCAATCACACAGGGGGATAAAACTATTTGCAACAGTTTACCAATCATGTATATACTATCTTTAAATTTGGCGATGAAACGTGATTTTAGTAGTAACAACAATTTTGTTTTTTCTTCGAAAACACAGGACCCATGGCAGTCTCGTCCGCGTAGCGCTAGCTAGCCAGCGAGTGCCGTACGGTTTTCGCAGTCTGTGAAATCATAATAAAGACACGTTTCTGCAGCGTACGGGTTCAGCCAAATAACGGCTTCGGTTGCCGGGCTGACAAACCAAAGCCGAAGTTCGTTGAATCCATTGGGAAAAAAACTGGCCCCATTGCCACATTTTCATATTTTTTCTTTGAAAAACAAATAAAGCACGGACTTGTCTGACGCGATAACGTGTGCTTTTCCTGTTTGATAATTAAGACGTACGTACAGGTACCAGACTTCACAGCGCTCGGCTTGAAATATGTTAATAAGCCCTACGTCATAGGTATGCATGGCATAATGAGCAATGCTTGGAATGCGCTCGGAATTTCCCGAGCGGATTCAGGAAATGTCCCAAGACGATACTGCGCAGAGCACGGACGTAGACTGGTTTCCTGTCCTCATAGTACAGTGTATGGCGCCCTCTCTTGGCGAATGTCGGTGAATGTTGGTTAGCGCGCGGCGGTCAGTGACAAATATCACGAAGTATCGTCTTGCACCAAGACTAATTGTTACATAGCACATGTTGGATGAAAGGAATGTCAGACACGTATAGAAGGTCAAATGTTACGTAACACGTGTTTAGAGAAAAGGTATAAATAGTAGTAGAGGGAAAAGAATTGGGATCAGGGCGGTCGGGTTGGCGTACGGGTTCTTTCCTCGCCTTTCACCTCTGGGGTCCCGGGTTCGAATCCGGGGCGTGTATGTGGATTGGGTTTGCAGTCCCTACTTGACCGCGTGGGTTTTCCCCTGGGGCATTTCTCTGGGGGTTTTCCTCCCACTTCTAAAACTGCAACTCCTTCTCCGTCATCTCAAGTTGATAGTATAGTATAGTTAAAGCTAAAACCGTATAGTTGATGGCATAAAGGGCCTTATAGTTGCCGAAGATGCCATAAAATATACGACAACAACAACAACGAATTGGGATCAGTGGGGCGGTCGGGTAGGCGTACGGGGTCTTTCCTCGCCTTTCACCTCTGGGGTCCCGGGTTCGAATCCGGGGCGTGTATGTGGATTGGGTTTGCAGTCCCTACTTGACCGCGTGGGTTTTCCCCTGGGGCATTTCTCTGGGGGTTTTCCTCCCACTTCTAAAACTGCAACTCCTTCTTCGTCATCTCAAGTTGATAAAATAGTATAGTTAAAGCTAAAACCGTATAGTTGATGGCATAAAGGACCTTAGTTGCCGAAGATGCCATAAAATATACAACAACAACAACAACATTGGGATCAGTTCTAGCAAGCATTCCATACAGACACGTAACTTTTATGTTGTTTTTTATTGAAAATAATTTCAGAGTGAAGCCTAACACTCTCGCCGAAGAGAATTCTGAACTGTTTTTGGGCACAGGTTTTCAGAGCATTTTTGTTTTATCTCTGTTTTTTCCTGGACGTCGTCTCCGATGAGGCGTCGGTATAGTAAGAAGTTGAGATTTAAAATCCCAAGTTGTATGATTCCGTTCACAGTTAATTTGACAAGATTGCCTGAAAGTCCATGCTTTTTTTCTTGTAGATATGTAACTACATGTACACTGGCCGTGACTGTAAATAAAGGCGACTTCGTGTCTCCTGTGCTTGGCTATCACCAATATAAAGTGTTGAGTGTTTTTTGGGTATAAGTGGAGTAAAGATAAGACACAAATGTATTTAGCGATGTCATAGGCCGTCTGCAGGTTTTTTTGCTGTACGAGGGAATATTTAGTCTAGCGCATGCAAACTGCACACGGCATGAAAACGAGCCACTTTGAGATAACGACTTCTGTAGTAAACCCGTACGGCAATACATACTGCGTACTAGCTGCGTACGGCCTGGTCTAGCTCGATAGACAGCATTGTGGAGTCTGTAACTTCCGGGTTTAATGTGTTTCTTTATATTTTCGGCCGGTTTTGGCCGAAAATGGGCGGGCTTTGGATATGCGGGTATGCAAGGTATGAATATTTAACATTTGTCTTCAGCCAATCAAGAGCTTCATGAGTAGCACGTAATGCCGCGAGCATGCATTATGCATGTAATGGCGTCCTCGTGTTACGAGAACCGTGGGCGATATTTTTTTCCGTACCACTGTTTAGCGAACATTGCTTCTGATTGGTTTAACCCCTATGCATATGTTGCATACTGATGTATTTTGTCGATAACTACCTCAACATAACCCCACACCATACCACACTCTTTCCTCAATTAATAGTAAAAAAAAATTAATACGACTCTGGGAGATTCGATCCTGCCATCTCTTGATTGATAGCACTACGTCTTAACCACTAGACTACCAAACGACTCGACAAACTCCTGAATTTTCTTTCTTATATCCTTTTATTTAATAACTCTTGGAGGCGCTATATAGAAAATATGAATATTCATTTACAATGCACCAATCGATGAAGCCCCATAGCGAATATGTGGTACGGAAAAAAAAATCGCGAACCGTGGCATGATCGATGGACGAAAACAACAAATATTCTCGGGTTCGTAGCATTTATTGTGCTTGTCTGTTTACGTATTTGATTACACTTCTGGGGGACAACGGTCGTAATATGACAGCTTTCCTGAATGATTTTGTGGGAGCTCTTTATACTGCCTCGGATAGCTCCATGGATGAACAAACTGGGGATCGCAGATCATAGCGTTTTTCAAACATAGCCTGGCGTGCGTCGACCAATGAAATCTCAGCTCACGCTGGGGTGGTTTCCCTATTACTGTAATGAGTTTCGCTGGCTGAATGCAGAACCATCAAGGCTTTGGGTTTAGGACCGTACCGATACATGTACGTGCATGTGTGCATAGTCGTAGCGCGGCGCGTTGTGAGCCAATATTGACCCCTTTCGAACACGTGCGAATATGCCATTTTGGGAGTCAAATAATGCTGAGTCATTGTGGAAGCAATGTGCGTGCGCGTTGTGTGTGTCTCTGGTGGGCGTAACGCGGTTTAGTTCACCAATGAGAGCCTAATCATAGCGCGTTACGCGCGCTATGGACACACACGACGCGCCCGCACGTTGCTTCCACAACGACGCGGCATTGTTTTACTCCCAAAATGACGTCATTGGCACGAGCTCAATACGTGCAACAGATTCCGTATAGCTCGTAAGCGCTTTGTTCAGTTTTATCTTCAGCGGGCCGTCTAGAAGACAAGCCCAAAGCCTTGGTCAAGGCTAACATGTTTGTAAATATATTCGCAAACATTTGCCAAGAAAATTATGCCACCGAAAATATTAGCAACGATAAAACGGTCATGTTCGATGATTCTTGTAAGCCGCCTTATATTTTTCAAACCATTCGAAGCGCGTGCACACGGTGTATTTGGGTAACGCGCTGATTGGTTCCATAGGAAAGCCTAGGCAAAAACAAAGAAAAAGTTAAAGCTTCCGGGAGAGATTCCCAAGACTACTCTAGTCGCGCAGAGGCTGGTCTGTTAGTGCTGCAAGAGGGCGCACTACTGGGAATGGCCAACGCGTACACAAACCAATATATACTAGAGTAGTCTTGGGCCAAGACTACAGGCTATGGGGCTTGCGCCATTTTTCAAAAGTTGCGCAAGCTGCGCACTTTGTGAAATCGGCTGCTGCACCCATATCAACCGTGCCGCGAGCGATTTTTTTCCCGTATTACATATTTGCTTTGGACCCTAACTGAAGCCTCTGATTGGTCCGCTCTCCTCAGTCAGTCATGTATTATGCATGATATGCTCTACACTCCTTTAGCAGTGCTTTGCGCGCGCCACTTTAGTTTGCCCGCTCCAACCACTGCTAAACTTCGCCGCAAATCCTGCGAAGCGCGTGGGTGTGACGTCACCCAACACCGAGCCTGGATGACACTTGCCATGATTGGCTAGATTCTGTCACCTGACGTTGGTTCTGTCACATGACCTGCATCTGACACAGTAAAGATGGCTGCGCCCAGGTACGTCAACACTAACGTTGCTTTGCCCACTGTCACGTCGACTTTTTTGTCATTAGTTCGTCCTGGCTGTTAGTGTGGTTTTACACAGTAAGTATTTGTTTCACGGACATCACTAATCCTTCATCGTGATCATGTACACACTATGAACATCTAACAATGGAAATTGGGCACATACCATTGTTACTAACAATGGGGTCACAATGAACATGTACATGTTTTTGCTCATAGTGACATCCCTATAGAAAGGTGGGGAAATCACATTTTTCAAGCTCTTCTTTTACCGCGAAATCATGTGTGTATAGGGTAGCGCTGGAGATGAAGAATGGGTATTTTTTTCATATACATTGAACACGGATTTGGGTAAATTTATATGTTGGAATCGATAGCTTATTCAATTCTAAGATATACTTCCCACTGACACTTCCGTCGCAAATGTTGCATTTCTGAGATAAATAAATGTACTGCATAAAGTAATGCACAAAATGACGTGCGAGCGGTCTGTGCGTAAGCGCGACAACAGAGGGCGCTGCGCGCGCGCGTGAATGGTTATCTTGTGCACTAACTGAAGGCAATTTGAGGAAGAAAACGTGATTTTTCTACAGAAAAGCAACATTTGCGACAAAAGTGCAAGTGGGAAGTATATCTTAAAATTACATTATGTGTTGATTCCAGGAGGTAATTTCCTTAAAATCTTTGTTCAATGTATACGAACAAAATACCGAAGAATGCGGTGCAGTATGAAGCGCCCCCACAGAGATATATTGCGCCAAGCCAGCGAATAATTCCTCAACTTCAAGTCTGATCAGTCTTAGTTCAACACGCTGTCTCGTTTTCTGCTAAACTATAAGCTTTGTCACAAAAGCCTAAATGCAGCAGGAGTACGTTGTCGTAGCACACGTGGGGGCACGCAACGTCGTTGTCAACGTAATAGCACACATTTACGCCTGGAATGAAAACTACGCACTCGACAAAGCTCACGAAGAGGAACTGATAATCATTTTTGTGTGCTAAAACAAACAAAGGGCATGTTTTTTACACTGAAATTTTGCACAAACACAGACAACAATCTCCCCAAACTGTCGCTGGTTTCACAAGTCTGTTTCGCAACACAAACTACCCTGTTTGGACCAGAAATCTCACCGTCAAACCAACATCTTGCTGTGTTCCAATTTAAATATTTAAAAAAAATTGTTTTAAAAATAAATATCGTCAGAGAGTATTCTTTATTTTCAGTATCTATTCAAAAAGTTGGAATTGAACAATGCTGTTAAGGAGTTTAATTAATAATATTTCTTCATGATGTACTCTCTGCAACAGCAAAACCTTTTAATTGATGTGACTATTTATTCAGCAGATGGTTTTGCATGTACATTGTATTATGGGTTACATTTTTGGCAATATTTACGTTTTTGAAATCCACCATGTCATATTTATCAGTTGTGTAGTGACTGTGTGACGGTGAATAAATAAAGAAAACCGTTAACAGTCTATCATTTTATGTCATTATGTGTTTCTGTGTCACAAAAACAAGACCATAATATATATTTTTCCCAAAGTGAGTTGGGCTGTTTATTTACATTTATTTGGGCAGATGTAAACATAGAGCAAGGAAACAGAAGATTGGGAAATAGAGTAGCTGACCTTTACTTAAATCTTGTGTACAACAAAGTAAAATCTTCAGATTTAAATTTGAACTTGCAAATCCTTGCTGAGTGATTTTAAGTAAAAACTTATCAAAACTTGATTAAATGCACGCCTGTCTTATTGGCTATGCTTTGAGTTTTAATAGCTTATTGGTTTTGATTTAGTGGGGCTTAATAATACTGTTCAAAGAAGAGAAATATAGATATTAAAAAAAATAAGGTATGTGTACTTGAATTCGGGGCGATTCAATAAAGCTCTTTGCGTACAACTTAACCAACGCAAAATAGGTGGACCGTAAAGCAGTCTAATCTGGAACGAGCAATGACGTCATCGTTAGCCAATCAGACTACGGGAAACCAAACGGCGCCACGGCGGTAATTTTTGATTTCTGTTTTTTCGGAATGCCGTTAGATTTCGTTGGATCCCGACTGGACTAGACAAATGTACGTAGAATTTTCATTATTTATGGGTAGAATATTACATATTCTTTGTGTAGAAGGGAAACATGGACTGTTTTGAGTATTAGCAGTGGGAAATATTTGCCGATTTTTGGGGTGTGTTTCATCGTCTTTTTTTGCAAGCGTATATTTCATATATTCTCGCGCTGCGGACCGGCTGTATATATGCATATGCATGAACGTTAGGAGGCGCGGCGCGATACCCGATTGTGATTGGCTATCGTGCAACAATCCTAACGATTTTGTAAGCGGTGTGCTGATTGGCTTCGCAGGATATGCGGCGAAGTTTAGCAGTGGTTGGAGCGGGCAAACTAAAGTGGCGCGCGCAAAGCACTGCTAAAGGAGTGTAGATATGCTCACGTGGCGTACATGTGTCCATCGCGCGATGGCTACATGGTGGAACTAAACAGGTCAAAAGAAATAAGTCCCACCCCCCCCTGGGAAATGTTAATTTTTCTGGAAAACAGCTAGGCTCGAAAGTGTAATTTTTAAATTTTTTGACCTGAAGTCTACTCCAAGGGATTATTTACACTTTCAATTAAAGTTATTAATTCAACCATGAACAAGTCCTTCACATTTTTATCCAAACAGGTGACAACCATTTGAAGAAAGTTTATTCATGTGTTTGAATTTTTCATGGGTTTAAAATTTCATCAATTTGTCAAATCCCTCCCTATGCAAGAAAGTGTCATTTTTAATTGGTCATAAAATTTACTAAATGGCAGCATTTCAAGGCGAGGGTTACTGTTGGGTGAAACTTTTTTGCACATTAAATGTGTAACATTTCACTCTACATTTTACATTTTTGTAACAGGTTAAGGAGGCTTCCACAAAATGAACATTTCCCAGGGGGGGGGGGACTTATTTCTTTTGACCTGTTTAGCAAAGGAATGGAGCTGCGTATTTCGTGGCACGAATTTGGCGCGCGCGCATTGCTGACGAGCCTGTGCCTTTAAGGTTATACGGTCTCCATGAAATAGCCGGAGCCTCCGGCCGTTAGCACAAAATCGCATTGAAATTGGCCCCTTGGCATGGCGCGGCTTTAAGCGCTAGCTAAAAACGTGTGCTTACTGTAGCAGAAAAGTTGTGCTAACTTTAAGGCTATTTCACGGCCACGGCTTAAAGGCCCTGTAGATGATCTGTTTTTCAGCGATTCTGCAAATAAAACCATTATAAATCAAAAGAAAGACATCAACAAACTCATCCGAAGAAATTTCAGCTTTGTCATGCACACTGTTGCGCACATCATATACTGCGTGTGCGCGCGATCCATAAAAATGCATCGCGTTGGATGGAACACGCACACGCAGTACACAGCGCCCATACATTTTGGACCGCGTACATGTAGATGCGAACCAAAAATAAGTAAATCGTTTCCAAACGATCTAAATAATTTCATCTTTACGGATTATTTTCTGGTAAAATTATATCATTTTGAGCGGAAACCTTTCATTGGGTAGTTGCTATTAATTCAATCTTTACTTTCAGAACTTTTCCTCTGTAATTAACTCGTCGATTACTTTTTGGGGTCATTGCAAATGACACACTGGGCCTTTAAGGTTACAGTCTCCATGGGCCTTTAAGGTTACAGCCTCCGCTAGCACAAAATAGGCTGCTAAACAGCTCCATGAAATTGGCCCCTGGGGCCAATTTCATAAAGCTGTTTAGCAAAAAAAATCGCTTAATCAAAAATTTGTTTGCTTTATAAAAATGGGTTAATAGTCAAAATTGTATGTCAACTTTTTAGGAAGAATAGCAGAACACCCGTCAGTTGTTATACACATCATATAAGATTTTGACTGAAAACCCATTTTAAATTTTATAAAGCAAACAAATTTTGGATTAAGCAAATTTTTCTGCTAAACAGCTTTTAATTATGAAATTGGCCCATGTCGCCACTCACTAGCTCAGTGAACTGTCACTGATGGTGGTGTTGATCAGGCAATCGGCATGCAAAAAAGAGCTCTCATATCTCGATGTTGTACCGTATCTACAGATATTTGCACGATTTCGCCAACCCTGTCATTGTCTACACTGTTTAAAAAATCTCTGTTCATTTACAGTTCATTCATATGTCAATTGGCATTACATAGCGTACTGTTTTTAAACAGTACATTCTACTTTTTTGTTTTATCTGTTTGCATACAGTAGACTCTACTGTTATTTGGAATTGTAAATTTACAGAAGATTCTTCTGTTTTTCAACAGACGACTAAGTGATCGTTTTGTGCATGGTTTTGTTCTTTAACAAAGCCTTCTGTACAGAAACAATTCTATGTAACTGAACGAAGCAGTCCAGGTTATTGACGACTGTTTCTTGTTGACCTTTACAGTTCACCTTTTGTGTTGTAGATACTACGGTGGCTGATTTCCGCCAACAAAAATACTTGGTTTTATTACAGCGTTATAACGCCCTATTACGGCGTTAAAACGCCGTAATATTACAGCATTATAACGCCGTATTAGGGCGTAATAACGCCGTATTACGGCGTAATAACGCCCTAATACGGCGTTATAACGCCCTAATACGGCGTTATAACGCCCTATTACGGTGTTATTACGCCCTTATATTACGGCATTATAACGCCGTAACAGGGCGTTATAACGCCGTATTAGGGCGTTATAACGCCGTATATTACGGCGTTTTAACGCCGTAATTTTACGGCGTTATAACGCTGTAATTATACGGTTTAACACCTAGCTGAAGTTAGCCGCAAATAAGTGACCCGCTGAATCATGTGCCCAAACAGCCGCCGTTTAGAAACACATTCCAAAACTTGGAATACATCCACCAGAGGATGCTTATCCAACGAGGCTGCATGACTGAACCATTTTACAACTTTTGTGCTTTAAGCCAAACAGGCATGGAGTATTTTGTGTCAACCTTAATTTTTAGTTCTTTCAATCCAAGGAGAAAAGCAAACTTTTGGCATCTTCCACTCAGTAATTAGTTCATAATTAAACAGTTATAAATTGATGCGTAAGTGAAGATTTTCACAAGGAATGCTGAAACTTACATCTTTGACAAAATAAAATAAATAAACGTACTTATTTAACAATTTGTAATGCATTTGTAATGGATCTTACTTCTTGACATGCTTCAATTTTGCTTTAAATTTATCTACGCACTGTACTCGGTACCTAATTAAAGAGTTATGAAGACCATTTTAATTTGCACCAAGAAAGTATAGGTTTTCTCGTTCAAATTTAGGAAAATACGTATATTCATGCAATTTGATCAGGACGCTATTTCTCTAGCTCTGGTTCTTATTCATTTTTACGCTATTCGTTTAAAGACATTAACACTTGTTTGCTCAGACACCCAGATTAGAACTTGTGTAAGAAATTAAACACCCGTGGGAATTTTGTGGTGAAATCAAACTACTACATGTACTTCAGATAGATCGAGGGGACCCTATAAAGAACACCAAAACACATGTTGAAAGTCCTGGAAATTACTCTAAGTTACCCCAATTTTACTACTTTTGTTGCAGAATTCACAGGTTGTATATTCTGGGTGTATTCGGTTCAAAAGACGCAAATTATATACTCTGACCAAACGATCGAGGAGCCTTACAGATGTAACATATTATATCGGTCAGTAACGTATGAACACCTCTTGTTGCATAGCTAACTGCACCAGCCTCTGTAAGAGCCGCTGAGGCAGGATGCGCCGGAAATGCTTCGTTGAATTTCTCTTCTAGGTCTGTTTGGAGACGTGGGGCTTCAGAGGTCGGCTTATTCCACGCAGGCTTAAAGTTATTGTCTGATATTCTCGGCAAATTTGATTTTGTTTTTCTCCTAACGGATTTCAAAAGCATTTACTTTATTTTAACGACAAAACATCATACTTTATATTTTAGACCATGTGAAAGACTTGCCCAGGTCTAACTTCCCGTGTTTGGTATGTGGTGCGCGGCGTGCGGTGCGCCCTCTGGATTGGTGGCCTGTCAAATTCCTTTTCTGCTGACTATCCGAGACACATAAAACAGAATAAAACATATTGGACAGGCCACCGGTCCGGAGGGCGCGCCGCGCGGTGCAGACCGAGCACGGGAGGTCGGACATGGGCAAGTCTACGCCTTGAATTATTGGCAGACCGCCAATAATTCGAAATATTAATAAAAATAATAAATAAATGCATTCTTCTCTTAATGCGCTTCACAAAAAGGGGTTGCAAAATCAACTGTAAGTTTTACAGAAAGGATTATTACAGAATGATTTAAGGTGTTTATTGACAGTAATTGTTCGATAACTAAACATTGGTCGGTTTTTTTCTCGTTGATGTCTCATTTGAAAGCGAATAATTTTTATTTGTAGAAAATAATTTTTCGAGGTGCCACATGCACCCAAAACGCATGGATTATATTTAAGTTGGAACCCAACAAAATGGGTTTTCTGAGATCCCTTGACTAGTTATTCGTTTCTTTTTTTAAAGAATATTTTAAAGAAGCATGTTCAGACCCCTAAATTGACTGCCCCCACGTTTTCTCGTGAACATTCTGAATTTTCGCTAACTTATTCCGTATAGGTCTATTTCCACGGATAATTGCTGATGTAATGTATGGTAAACCGGTTTATCCACAGAATTGCATTAAAACTTATGATAATCTAGGACATTTGTGTATGCACTTCATTTAGGAGAGGATTTCTCAACTGATCTAGGCTAATTTGACCCCAAGGAATAACGTGGGATGTGTACCAAATTCGCTATCCGAAACGAAATATCCGAAAATGACCACGCCCTCTTTAAGATGGCCACTACCTTTTGTTCATCAAAAGTGCTGCTTCCGACAGAGTTGTATCTACTGAATTCTACCGATATTAACTAATATGACCCCGGGGAACAACTTGGGATGTGTCTCAAAATCGCTACCTGGGGAGAAGTATCAAAAAATGACCACGCCCTTTAAATGACCATTCCCCTTCTTATCAGAAGTGCTACTTCCGACACAACTGTACACGTACATGTATCTATACTGAACACGAGTGATATAAACTAATTTGACCCCGAGGAACAACTTTGGATTTGTGCCAAATTCACTATCCGTGGAAAGTACCCGAAAATGACCACACCCTTTTAAATGACCACGCCTCATCTTCTCAAAAGTGCTACTTCCGACTTAGTCAAACTACTGACTCAACTGATATAAGCTAAATTGACCCCGAGGAATAACTTGGGATGAGTGTCAAAATAACCATCTTGGGAGAAGTACCCGAAAATGACCACGCCCTTTTTAAAATGACTACGCCCCTTATTTAAAGTGCTAATTCCGACGTCGCTGCATCTACTGAACTTGACTGATACAAGCTAATTTGACACCGAGGAACAACTTGGGATTTGTGCCAAATTCGCTAGCCGGGAGAAGTACCCGAAAATAACCACACCTTGTTAAAAGACCACGCCCATTCTTATCAGAAATGCTAGTTCCATCATAGATGTACTGCTGAACTCAACTGATATAAGCTAATTTAACTCAGAGAAACAACGTGGTATGTGTGACAAATTCGCTATCCGCGAAATTACCACGCTCTTTTATTTGGTCACACCCCCTTCTCATCAGAAATGTACTTCCGACATAGTTGTATTTTCTGGGTTTCTCAAAATGTTCAGAATGGTCATATAAGAGTTTTAAATTTATATTTTGATAGAAATTACATCTCTACCGTGTATTAGAGGGCAAAGAGGGATCTTAGTTATTCGTGTCAAAAAATGCTGATAGGGTGCATTGCCTACCCCACCCCTCAAAAATATGCTATAATGTCATTTACACCCAACCGAAGTCATAACAACGTCTATTTCAAACTCTCACACGGTTTACTTCTGTGTGAGTGCACTATAGAGCAAGAAATAGACATATGTACAATTTTAGCCTGGAAAGTAGTTAATAAATATTTGGCAATTCCTAGACAGGTAGGCCTACATGTAGTAAAGGGTGGTATATATGGTAATGGGTAACATTTGTGGCGATTTGTTCTCTAATATCAAAATATACATATATATTCATACAACTATATGTATGTCGAAAGTAGCAATTCTGACGAAAAAAAGGGTGTGGTCATTTAAAAGTGCATGGTCATTTTGGGGTATTTCTCCCCATGGTAGTGATCTTGGCATATCCTTTTGTTGTTCCTCGGGGTCATATTAGCTTATATCGGTTGAGTTCTGTGGATGCAGCTATGTCGGAAATAGCCCTTCTGATAAGAGGTGTGGTAATTTAGAAGGGCGTTGTCATTTCCGGGTACTTCTCCCTTAACAGCGAAAATAGCACACATTCCAAGTTGTTCCTTAGGGTCAAATTAGCTTACATCAGTTGCGTTCAGTTGATTCTGACAAAAAAAGGGGCGTGGCCACCTTTAAAATGGCGTGGTCATTTTCAGGTACTTTGTCCCCAGGTAGCGATTTTGGCATACATCCCATGTTGTTCCTCGTACGTGAATGCGAAATTAGGTCATATGACGAAGAGGCCCTATAAGATGGGTTCGAATATTGGTCACAGCAACAAAGTTATCTCTCTATACGAAAGTCATTTTCGGGCATTCCTCCCCGCATTAGCTTATATCAGTTGCGTTCAGTAGTACATCTATGATGGAAGTAGCATTTCTGATAAGAAGGGGTGTGGTCATATAACAAGGTGTGGTCATTTACGGGTACTTCTCCCGGCTAGCGAATTTGGCACAAATCCCAAGTTGTTCCTCGGGATCAAATTAGTTTGTATCAGTCGAGTTCAGTAGATACAGTGATGTTGGAAGTAGCACTTTAAAGATAGTATACATGATTGGTAAACTGTTACAAATAGTTTTATCCCCCTGTGAGATTGAATATATGCATGATTAACACCAACCTGAGCAAAAACCAGCTCCGTACTTCGTCTAATTTTTGAGAAAACAGAAAAAAAGGGTTTGCAGTAATTTCGCCCCAAAACCACTTCGCCGTGAACCATTTCGCCCTGAACCACGGCCTGTGCACGAAGTGGTTTTGGGGTAGAGTAGCATTTGGGCGATGTAGTGTTTAGACGAAGTGATTTGGGGCGAAATGGCACTCGGGCGAAGTGGTTTGGGGGCGAAATGGCACTTGGGCGAAATGGTTTTGGGGCGAATTGAATTTTCGTCTCATGAGACGAAAACTAATTGTTTTACTTATTTCTCAAAGACTGTAGCACTTCAGACAAAACCATTTCCCGGGAAATTTTCTACGGTCATCATGTTTATATTGTGTAAGTTAGGCGTAAATCTGTGAACGTTTCTGATTTTGAGATACCAATCATGTATATTGCCTTTAAATAAGAGCGTGGTCATTTTCGGGTACTTCTCCCTAGATGGCGATTTTGACACACATCCCAAGTTATTTCTTGGGGTCAAATTAGCTTATATCATTTGAGTTCAGTAGTTTGGCTAAGTCGGAAGTAGCACTTCTGAGAAGATGGGGCGTGGTCATTTAAAAGGGTGTGGTCATTTCCGGGTACTTTTTCATGGATAGTGAATTTGGCACAAATCTCAAGTTGTTCCTCGGGGTCAAATTAGTTTATATCACTCGGGTTCAGTATAGATACATGTACGTGTACAGTTATGTCGGAAGTAGCACTTCTGATAAGAAGGGGGCATGGTCATTTAAAGGGCGTGGTCATTTTTGGGTACTTCTTCCCAGGTAGCGATTTCGGGACACATCCCAAGTTGTTCCCAGGGGGCATATTAGTTAATATCGGTTGAATTCAGTAGAAACAACTCTGTCGGAAGCAGCACTTTTGATGAAGAAAGGGGCGTGGCCATCTTAAAAAGGGCGTGGTCATTTTTGGGTACTTCTCCCCAGGTAGCGATTTCGGGACACATCCCAAGTTGTTCCCAGGGGTCATATTAGTTAATATCGGTTGAATTCAGTAGAAACAACTCTGTCGGAAGCAGCACTTTTGATGAAGAAAGGGGCGTGGCCATCCTAAAAAGGGCGTGGTCATTTTCGGGTATTTCGTCCCGGATACCGAATTTGACACACATCCCACGTTATTCCTTGGGGTCAAATTAGACTAGATCAGTTGATAAATCCTCTCCTAAATGAAGTGCATACAAAACTGTCACAGGTCCTCGACTATGATGCAAATTTCCGCGGGTTTTGCAAGGTGACGAATACGGTTACGAATACTTAATTGATAACGGTGGCATTATGGTTAGGTAATTGTCAAGCTTTACACAAAAAACATGTGACCTTTGGGCTCGTCTCGTATTATGTTAAAACAATGGGTTTTGGGTAAAAACGGAAGAAGGTATGAACTTCAAACTTGGCGTAGTCTTGTATCTTAGGCTACAGACACTACAGTTTGTGTAACGTCACCATGTCGTCATGTATTATTTTATAAATGATTTAAAAATACCTAAAATGCTGATTTTGGACAAAAAAGCAATCTAACTCGAAAACAGCATAAGATATGGGCTTGAAATTTAGATTATGCTTAGAGTTGGGGATCTTGGTGTTTGTCTGACGTCAATATGACCAGCTACAAAAAACATATGCAGCACGATATGGGGCCGAGGGTACTCCTCTACCATTGTTCCCCCATTGTGTCTCAAACATCCTTTCAGTCTTTAGGTGGGTGGGGTGCGGGGGTTGGTGCGTTAACAAAAGGGAAGAGTGTGTTGAGTCATATAGGGGCATTAGGAGGAGTCCTTAGGCCCCAAATCGTGCTGGGTATAACAAAATCGTAGCAATTACCAAAAAAAACAGTAAGAAAAAACAGTTTTGAGTTTAAAGAAATAAACCAAAAAACCCAAAAAAGAATGTTTGGCCAAAAAACACCCGAACTCGAAAACGAGTTTCCAGTTAGGAACTAGAAACTTGGTACAGTCTTCGACTGAAGAGTGGGGATCCTGACGCTTCTGTTATATCATGAGGACGTCATCGATTGTTCCAATACATGTAATATGAAAACAAAATCTTAAAAGTGTATTTTTGGGGGAAAAGGCAGCCAAACTCAAAAACGGAACAAGGTATGAATTTGAACTTGGTACACTCATAGCTTCTAGGGAAGGGATCCTGATGTTTGTGTGACATGACGTTGACGTCATCGGTTGTCTAATTTATAATAATTTAAAATTCCTTTAAAGTAGACTTCTTAAAATAAAAATTAAGTTTAACTCTAAAACGAAGCAAGGTATAAACTGGAAACGAAGTTCAGAGTTCAGAAAGGGACACTAACGATTCTGTGGCATCACGATGACGTCATGGATGATTTTTTTGGGGGGTGGGGGGGGGGGGGGGGGGGAGCAGCCTAACTCCTTGGCGGAAGAAGGTATGAACTTCCAACTTGGCAATGATGATAGTCTTGTACCTCAGGCTAGGGACATACAGTCTGTTTGACGTCACTATGACGTCATGTGTTACCTTGTAATGATTTTAAAAGACCTAAAATGCTGATTTTGAACAGAAAGCACTTAAACTCGAAAATGGCATAAGATACAAGCTTGAAATTCAGTTTATGCTTAGAGTTAGGGATCTCAGTGTTTGTCTGACGTCATTATGGCATCACCAGTTACAAAATCATAAACATTAAAAACAAAATGGGGGTGGGGATAGTTGGGCAAAATACACCCTATTTTGAAAACGGAACAAGCTATGAACTTGAAACTTTGTACAGTGGTATGGATCTTAGAGTCGGGATCCTGACGTTTCTGTGACATCATAACGTCGTCAGCGGTTATGTAATTTGAAGGAAAAAAGACTTTTGACCTCGTTGTCTATTGGCCAAATCTTTGTTGGCCTGTAATTTGAAAGTGCTAAGAGATAAAGGATGGGGTTCAAGGTATTATGGTTTGGCATTGTCTAGCTTTCCAAAAATTAAGACCATGACCTTTGACCTCGTTTCATATTGGTAAAATGTTTGTTGGCTTATAATTTGAAAGTGATAACACGTACAAAAAAGTTTAAAGTATTATGATGAGGCATTGTCAAACTTTCCAAATATTAAGACCATGACCTTTGACTTCGTTACCTATTGGTCAATCAGTTATTGGGTTATACTTTAAAAATTGTAAGAGATACTTGTCCGAGGTTAATGGTATTGTGGTTAGGCATGGTCAAGTTTAAACAAAATGAAAACGGTGACCTCTGACCTCGTTCCCCATGGGTCAAACAGTTTTGTCTTATAATTTAAAAGTGGCGAGAGATACCAAATGCGGTTAGGTATGACCACTGACCCTAAATTTTATTTTATTTTATTTTATTGTTTATGCGGAAAAGCTCGGTGTTTATCTGAGGATAAAAAAAGACCTCTAGTTTTTCTTCCTTTTATGGTCCAAACTTTCTCTGGACCTGATATCGAAAACTAAACATGGCATGAACTTAGAACCTGGCCTGAGGGTATGCATATAGTCGTGAGGTTATGATGACGTCATCCGGTAGCTATTTATAATATTTTGCAAATCGCAAGTTCGGTATTTGTTATAAAATGCGGCCTAACTGGAGAACGGAACAAGACATGAACTTAAAATTGGCTTAGTCCTAGGCCCTATATCTTAGAAAAGGGATCATGAGGTTTGAATGACATTATGACGACGTCATCTGCTACCCGATTATAATGAAAATACCTTAACAATTTATTTTTTAGACAAAAGCCAGTCTATGGTATGGACTTCAAACTTGGTACAGTCTTGTATACCGGTAGGGGCTTGAACTTTGTGTGGTGTCATGATGACGCCATAGGTTACCTGATTATAATAATTTGGAAATACCTGAATAGTTAATTTTGGCTAAAAAGTACGCAATGACATTTGGATTATTTTTTTCATTTGTCAAATCGATGCAAAGTATTCATATGAATGTGATAAGATTTATGGTCATGGTTCCTTCATGCAAGCACTTTAAAAGCTTTAAAATACATGTATACGCAAAGACAATGTTAAAATATGAAGTCTTGAACCTTGAAACTTCAGTGGGTACAGTCCTGGACCTTAGCGTAGGATATAGTTTAGTAACTTTGGTGACGTCATCATGACAACACTTTATTTCAACCTCTTTCAATACTTTATTTCAACTTTTAACCTCTATCCTTTACATACCCTTAACACCTTGCGTCTGTAACTTGTTTCAGACGCAAATCGTCTAGTTTTCGGTCCTATTTCTTGTAATGCTCATTTGTAAATAGGGCTCTTTTAAATGTCTCATCAGCATATTAATCGGACGAAAGAGAAAGTAATAATAAACATCCACGGGGGTAGAAAACAAACGAACAAAAAATTAAATTAAATAAAGCCCCATAATTTGCAGTGGCTCAAAATATTACTGCATGAATTGCAAGAATATTCGACTATACAAGTGTTGATAGCAATGGGACCAAACATAGTTTACTTAAAAATAGTTTGCAAATTACTTTTACCATTCATTCAACACAAAAAAACATGCATTGATTTTTCAAGGTTTTCTGAAGTATTACTTATATGTGGCTAAAATTTCTACTAGGCAGTTTTAATTATAAACATTGTTCTTTAGTTGAGCAATGCTGTTGTCCGTGGAATTTGTCAAAAACAAACGTTTCATCTGCAAATTATAAAATGACCTTTAAAGATAAATTGCACACTTTGTAGAAAAACCACGTTTTTTCCCCCATTCGAAGAATTTTTTTCTGAACGACTTCTTCTAAACGATTATTTAGGGTGTTAACAAATATCACAGAGGCCCTTTAAAACCAGCATATTATTATACAGGATTGGTAGTTTCCCAATTTGTCAAATTCGACCAGTAAAACCGTACTCAAATACGTGTTTCCAACTCTCCATTGCATGATTCCGCCTGAGATTATTTCTTTAAATAAGAAAACGATAACTGAAGATATAAACTTGTGGGCACAAAGTTTTCTTACAAGGGCGTCCTCATGTGAACGAAGTTATGCCCCTGGCTATAGCTGCATGGCTGCGTTTACCATGCAGTATAGCCCGGGAACCAACCTAAATAGGACGGTGGTTTCGCGCATTTTCTTCGAAGGATGGACTTTTTCATTGTTTTCTCAGACATTTCCTCCATTGCTCAGTTTTCCAAGTATGTATACTGGCTTTAAATTCTCTAATTAGGGATATGCACTAGATTAATCTAAAACAAAAGACATGAAGCTTCCCCAAGAATAGGATTAATTAGAAAAAAAATGTATAATTAAAAACCAGTAATTTGTTTATCGTAAAGGGTACAGTTTTTAGAAAGACGTGCGTTCTAATATTTTGTTGACAATTAAAGAGGTTGTTTAATCCCTAATTAGGTTCTAAATATAGAAAGGGGGGGCGCCTTCAACTGCCCAATTACAAACTAATTACTGAGTGGAAGATGCTAAAATTTAGTGTTTCCTTGAAAGCAACGAAATATAATAATAACTTGATGAGTTGTAAACACAAAATACCCTTAGCCTGTTGAGATCAACGCAGTTTTCAACTCGTTGGATAAATATACTCTGGTGGGTGTATTCTGAGTTTTCGAATGTGTTGCTAAACGGCGGCTGAAAGGGCAAATAAACCAATGGGCCGCCCATCGCCCGAATCGGCGGCTAACCTCAACTTGGTGTAAACCGCAAAATTACGGCGTTATAACGCTCTATTTACGGCGTTATAACGCCGTAATAGAGCGTTATAACGCCCTAATAATAGGGCGTTATAACGCCGTAATTTTACAGCGTTATAACGCCATAAATAGAGCATTATAACGCCCTATTAGGGCGTTATAACGCTGTAATAGTACGGCGTTATAACGCCGTATTAGCGCGCGATTATAACGCCGTATTAGAGCGTTATAACGCCGTAATGGGGCGTTATAACGCCATATTAGGGCGTTATAACGCCGTATTAGGGCGTTATAACGCCGTAAAGTTATGGCGTTATAACGCCCTAATAGGGCGTTATAACGCCGTAATAAAAACAAGTATAGTTTTGTTGGCGGAAATCAGCCACCGTAATACGCACCACACTTCATGTAAAATAAGTCGGCATGTTTCTCTCAATTTCCTAGTTTTTATTTGCATGGCGGGGTGCAGTGGAGTTTCAACAGGGTGTACAATTTACCAAAAATGTAACCCGACTCGCTGAAATACAGGAATATGATAAATTCAGGGGGAATTTCCGCCTGAGTTTACTGTATTCCCGCACTTTGAGGCAGGTTACATGCTCCCGTGTATTTCCACTGCAGGCAGTATTGCACGGCAAATAAAACGCAAATAAAAACCAAAAAAATGTACGAAAATACCGACTTGCCTTTCACGACATGTAGAGCAGCTACTTCCCGTTCAAGTCGGCACTATAAACTGAACAGTCTCCAGTATATATTTCGACATAACGCCCGCCAAAATCTGTCATTTCATATACGAATGGCACAACTACAAAAAGCGCACTGCGCAGTTTGAATTTACTGCAGTGATTTTCCAGCATGCAACGTACTGGTACTCGCTATCAACGCCGCGTAATTTCTGCCGCATACCAGGGAACATCGATGGGATAACAGAAGGTCCTCTGTTACTAAACAGTAACATGGCTGTATTTTAACAGATGAAGATTAAAAGTTTCTTGTTCCTGAACAAACCTGTAATTTAACGGCAAACCGTCTGTAATCATACAGAACAATATTTTTAAAATGTACACAGACGGAAGAACGTTTGTGCAATAACAACAAATTCGAAAAACAGTAAAAGTTACTGTTCGATTTTGACTTTTTCAACAGAAAAACACCTGTGACTCAACACAATTGTTTACAGTGTACCATTAAAATTAAGCACAGGCCGACAGCAACAACACCCATGCAACTCACATTAAATTTTTTTTGTCTGATTTGCACTGCTAGCAAGCTAGGTGTGCATATATGCACGTGCAGTGCACGGCTCTCGTGTCTACACTTGGAGGGCGCAATTGCACATTTGTGGTCTCAACCAAAATCTTTGGTCTCAACCAGTGGTCAGCAGGGGTGAATTGCAAAGTGTAACCTTTTCAAGACTCAGACACATCATAATTATGTCATAACTTATTTTAGGTGTCCTAAGTTTTATGTGTCTCAGGATGAGACATATATTTTTATTGCAAGACAAAATTAATCTGCGATCTCTTAGTTAAGATGTCTTAAAAGTTAAACATTTTAACTTTCTTTATTGCAATCCACCCCTGCATATTACATTGATCAGTGTTTTTAACTTGAGTGTAAATATAGATGTGGTCGCGAAACATTTAAATTAAGCTCAATGACATGTTGACCATTTGCATTGTGCATTTTATACAATTCTTTAGATTGTCTTCGCTCTCTTGTTTTCTCGGCAATCTAACCAGTATAGTATGCTTCTTTGCTGGAATTTATTGTTTACGAAGTGTTTTACTTTTCTTCTGATTTTAAGGGACATGCTGTCAGGGACGTTAGTGAAAAGAGGCACCGTCATCTGATTGCATCTCTTCTGGTAGGACAGTCAAATCGACATTTGATGGTCTACGGTCTGCAAGGACAGATGATGATTAACGATTACCATCCCGCATTCTGATCTGCACTGCCAAGAAACCGTCGTGTGAGCTGTTGGCGAGTTACGTCCGAGCTCGTTAAACCAAACCAGAGACTCCACCCACGGACGCATATTGGAGCCGGAAGTTTTCACACAAGCCCGAACTGCTGCACTCTCGCTCTGATTACGTAACGTCCGGATATGCCGATCGGTTTTTGACTGAATTTGGGTCACGGTAATTAACCCTCCCACGAGTGCTTTGCTCATCCTTCCGTGCTTAACTGGATCTATCTCTGCTCGGTTTACTGCAGAAAGGGCGGCATTTATCTGAGTGACTGTGATTGCCTTTAACTTAATGAAAAGCTCTGACTTTCAGCAAACAAACAATGAAAAGCAAACAAGGCCTGATGGCCTCTTGATAAAATTTGCTCGAACCCGAACAACTTTATTATGCTTCATGTTTGCCAAGACTGCATCCATTCCATTAAAACACAGCAACTATGAATACCCAAGGTAATAATTGTTCGGCCACGATAAAGATATTAAATTTAAGGAAAGTATGCAAATTAATCTGACTGCATCGAAGAAAGTGCAAAATGTTTCAAAACACACGATGTCGGCACCGGTAAAAGTCAACGTCGTTTCGCGAAAAACAAATCGGTGTTTAAGACGTTTACTGATTGTCACGATGAGATAGTTTTGATATAAGAGTGGCACTATGTCTTCTCCATGGTGGATGAGTAGACTTGTGGTTCTGTCACTCCTGGCCATACCCGTGAATATACCAGCCTCAGTCCAAGCAAGTCTGCCACCGCGTCTTTTTGCTTCCGGCAACTCCTTCTGCCAGGAGGGGTGTTCTTGTAACAGCGTCTACCAACAGGTCAGATACGTGGGTATTGGTCTTTTATCCGTCCCAGACGACACCGTACGAAACAACACGCGGGTACTTCAACTTCCCGGGAACACCATCCAATCACTGACCAGAAACTCCGTGCGGACTTACAGGCAGCTTCGGTTCCTGGACATGTCTGATAATTTAATATCATTCATCTCCGATGACGCTTTCGAGGGACTTCCCAAACTGGCACATTTGGATCTGAGCGGAAATAGTCTGTCCTGGGTGCCAGTGGCGGCGCTCTCGCCGCTGAAATCGTTCCGAACGCTTCTTTTGGCCGGGAATAACATCACCTTTTTGATGTCGAAAAGCTTTGCTGGGCTGACCAAGCTGCAGAATCTCTCGCTGGCGAGCAACGCGTTGCAAGCGATCGAGCTAGATGCATTGACCGGCCTGAACTCACTGCGCGTTATGAATCTAGACAACAACTTCCTGAGGCAGATTCCTTCGGGCGCTCTGCGAGACTGCAACCGCCTGGAGGAACTTCGCCTTTCATACAACATCATCAGTGCATTTGTCAATGATTCGGAGACTTTGGGCGAGTTTGACACCAGATCTTGGTTTGAACCATCCGAGCCCAGCAAATTGAGCGTCCTCAGACTTTCTCACAACCTAATCGATTATTTATCACCGTGGTGCTTTGCGGGCATGGTAAATCTAGCTGAGCTAGATCTTAGCTCAAACTTCATCATCGAGATTCCAAGCGACTTGTTCCAAGATTTAGAGATGTTAGAAATTTTAAAGCTTAGCAGAAACCAAATGTTACAAACGATTCCATCCGAGTCATTCCGAAACAACGTCAACTTGGTGTCTATGAAAATCAGGAATTGCCAGCTAACAGACCTTCCGTTCAATGTATTCTACAACAAGACTTCGCTACAAATTCTTGATTTGACGGGGAACGTGCTCTCCGCAACGATGTTTTTATCGGCCGAATGCATGCCGTCCTTGACACGGTTATTTCGGAAACTCGATTGAACATATTTCTGACGGGCAACTACTTGGTTTTTCGAAACTTCAAGTTTTAGATTTGTCCGCGAATTATTTGAGAAATTTGCCTAATCGAGCAAAAAAATATTTCGTTGAGGAAACTTAAGGCAACTCTGTTGCCTTAATTCAGTTACGTCCTTTCAACTTAACGTATTTTTAAGTTAAAGCCATGTATATTTGTTTGTTAAGATTACTTGTTGTCAACAGTACTGAATATACTTAATTATTTCAAGTTAAGAGGTCATTTTTAATTTTAATTAGTAATTTCAACTTGTGAAAATGTAAGTTCTTTTTACTCAATCTAGTAAATATTTATTACTTATAGTTGTATTTTTTAAAACAACTCAAAAAAACAAATGGAATGCATTCACTCTCATATTCTATGTATTTCCAATGTCCAGTGTTTTTAAGTTATTGCAACTTAATAAAATATCTTGCATTAAGTTTAACTTCATAGGTTTGTCAATTGGATTTTCTTGCCAATTAGGGGAACCGGACGACCAATGGCCCAAGAGTCTTTTATGGGGAATCGATACTTACTCAAACAATGCTCCAAGAGAGCTTGCCCGTAATTGCTTTCGGCCCGGGGGTAACCAAAACTAAGCAACGTAACAGCCATGGTTATCACGTCGCAGAAACAAGACTTTGTACGTCCCCTACGCGCATGCGTAATTATGCACGGGTCTTCCGGTACCAGTGATTTTAAGTTATTGCAACTTAATAACTTTGAGTAAGTTTTATGCAGTCTGTCCAACTTAAACTGGTTTTGTTCTCGTAAGAAGTAATTTTACGTTGCGCAAAATATTAAAATGTCAGTACTTCCTACTTTACAAAAACTGTAAAAGAGACGACAATATGATTCCAGTAATTATTACTCAAATATAACTAATAAAGTTAACTTGACTTTTAATATTGTTACTTCTACTAATCCAACGTGTTGTTAACACAAGAAATAACAAGTTATATCCACTTGTTAACATTTCAAGTTGGTGTAACGCCATTATAAACGTAAATGCAACAATAACATAGTTTTGTGTAATATTTACTCATTTGTCTTGTTTAAAATTTACTTTAGGTCAGTCTCATTTTTTTGAGTGCATGGGCTCGGATCCTTAGAGGTACTTGACGTGTCGCTACATCGATCTGTCTTCAAATTCTCTTCATACGTTAGCGGAGTCGACAATTTCCCCTTTTATCTCCCCGGATTTTGAGATCATGCTGCAAGACAACCCCTGGGCATGTGATTGCGACTTATCGTGGGTACTGGCATCCTGAGATCTCAGGGAATTTCCACTCTGCAAAGCGACGTAACAATACCCTGAGGAAATACACGCACATTTGTGGTGTGAGCCGGCTGTTGTCTTGAGCCAACTCACGCCCCAGTCATTTTGATGTAATTAAATAAAATTAGTCATGTTTTGGTCAAAATTCCAAATATCTATATTTTCTAGAAATTTGTTTGAGTTTTTGTTCTTTGTCACGTTAATCATATCGATAATTCCTGCAACATTTGTGTCTACTACGCATTTTTTAAACAAAATTAATCAGAGGGATGCGGAACGAGTAACGTAATGTCCTGTTCAATAGAAATAGCGACCAATCGGCGAGCGCGTTAGATCGGACATGGACCGTGTTTACAAACTGCGGCACGTGTGGCACTGGTAACAAGGTCGATCGTGGAAACACCGAACGCCACATATAACAAGCCTCATGATTGGTCTAGAGAGGCGACAAGATTTCTGTCGCTAGTCCCACCGCCAAATGGGGCCTTTTTCAACAGGGCCACTGTACGCAGGAGTGAGGGAGTGCGTTAAAGGGGCACTGTTGCAAGAGATGGGGTACTGGGTGACCAGTATAGACTTGGAAGAAACATTTTCTGCGTGTGGCCCCCGGCATATGCAGGGAGTACCTTTTACTCGGGGGTATATATCAACGGCGAGAGAGTCATTTGCGTCAGTTATCCAAAACAGAAGGACTTGTACCGTCTGATCGGGGCTTGGTTCGGGGCCGTGGCTGCCGTGATCGCGCTGTTTTGGGCTGTGGTTTTCCACCATGCACGCCAGAGATTTCGAGCCAGACGTCCCAGGGAGAGGTTCCTCCTGTTTAAGGGTAAAAACGAAACCAATGTTGGATCTACGTCCACCACTGGTCACTCAAAGGTGCCTTCAAGGCTCTGGACTCGGAAACTGAGAGTCTTGACGATGATGAAACAACTGTGTAGCCTAAGAAGATGATGTACAACTAAGATATCAAACGTTCTGCCGAGGCATTTTATTTTTAAGCATTCAGCCCGGTTCATACGTCCCTCGAAACTGAACGCGAACGTGAATTTGACGTAAATCTGACGTCAAACATTTCGCAGCGAACATTCGCGCAAGTTGAAACTAGTTCAACTTTTTGTGAATTTGCGTTGCGTTCGCCGCTCGCTTTCGCGTGAAGTATGAACCGGGCTTAAGGCATTAACCAGTTAACGCCGTGATTTTTTCAAACATTGTTTAGTCTAACATTTCAAACATTTTTAGTCTAAAGAACAGTTTAAAACATTCCAGACCAGAAATCTCGGCTCAAACATTAAAGTTTTTGTGCTGCAGCTGAGAAGTGATCGTTTTAAAAACACTCCCTTCAGGCTTATAGTTTTAAAAATACATCTGAATCTTTCACAACTTTTTCTTGCATTAATATCTTTTACATTATTTTGAATACAAAATGGCGTCTAATCGATGGTTGGCGAAACTCCATATTAAAGGCACAGGCTCGTCAGCAAATCGCGCGCGCAAAATTCGTGCCTTGAAATACGCAGCTCAATGCCTTTGCTATGGAGCTGCGTATTTTGTGGCACGAATTTGGCGCGCGCGCATTGCTGACGAACCTGTGCCTTTAAAATGACTATAATATGCCAGCTTGTTATTCTCTTAATCGTTCGAGCACCCAAGAATAGTCTCGTCCTACCACGAAATCGCCGCACTGTAACGAATGCAGTTAAGTCGCCTTTCCAGATGCGTGTTTTCAGATGCGTGTTGAAGTACAATGTATATGGTGTTCTAAAGACGACAAATGCCCGTCGCGTCGTCCCGTCGCGTCGTCCCGGTGTCGCGTCGTCCCGGTGTCGTGTCGTCCCGTCGTACAAGACGCACGACGCGACGGACGACGGCACCACGCGACGGGCGACAGTATACGACGCGACTCGATGCTTCTTTACTACCAGTTGCAGAAGTTTGGTCAGAAACTGTCGACCTCCGATAGGTTTCGGTCTATGCTTCCACCAAAAAAAAAAACTAGTACCAAGAATTTAAGATCCAATGTCGAAACAGTTTTACAAACTCCTATAGTGTCGCACACAAATATATCAAGACTCAACAATACCGACATTGGCAAGTAGTGCAATTTAGTTACACATATTTTTGTAAATCTAAGCAGAATTTGGCCTGTGGGCCACAATGTTTTGGGTATTTTTTGATGAAATAAACCATAATTAACTAGAGCTTGGCGTTTGTTTTTTAACAAACGCTAGGTGATCGGGTGACATAAACATTGAGCTCATGATGACGTCACACTTTTGAAAATTGTTTGAAAACTTGAGTTGGTCGATGTTGCAAAAGAAACTTATCGATTGCCAGTATTGAAATTCTCAAGACATGACTCTTTGACTATTCAACGCTAAAATTGTGAATCTGATGACGTCATTATTGGCACAGTCAATCTCATCACGACGTCACTATTGTGTGCACAAATTGTTCAAAGTTGTACTGAAGAACAAGTTCTTTAATGTGGTGAAATAATCTTTCCAATATCTATTAGAGTTCTCAAGATTTTATCATTTGAGATCATATTACGTAACCATCGTGCATGTGATGACGTCATCATTGGTATAGTCATCAAGTGCACATGTGTGGGAACATTTTGGTTTGAACCATCCGAGCCCAGCAAATTGAGCGTCCTCAGACTTTCTCACAACCTAATCGATTATTTATCACCGTGGTGCTTTGCGGGCATGGTAAATCTAGCTGAGCTAGATCTTAGCTCAAACTTCATCATCGAGATTCCAAGCGACTTGTTCCAAGATTTAGAGATGTTAGAAATTTTAAAGCTTAGCAGAAACCAAATGTTACAAACGATTCCATCCGAGTCATTCCGAAACAACGTCAACTTGGTGTCTATGAAAATCAGGAATTGCCAGCTAACAGACCTTCCGTTCAATGTATTCTACAACAAGACTTCGCTACAAATTCTTGATTTGACGGGGAACGTGCTCTCCGCAACGATGTTTTTATCGGCCGAATGCATGCCGTCCTTGACACGGTTATTTCGGAAACTCGATTGAACATATTTCTGACGGGCAACTACTTGGTTTTTCGAAACTTCAAGTTTTAGATTTGTCCGCGAATTATTTGAGAAATTTGCCTAATCGAGCAAAAAAATATTTCGTTGAGGAAACTTAAGGCAACTCTGTTGCCTTAATTCAGTTACGTCCTTTCAACTTAACGTATTTTTAAGTTAAAGCCATGTATATTTGTTTGTTAAGATTACTTGTTGTCAACAGTACTGAATATACTTAATTATTTCAAGTTAAGAGGTCATTTTTAATTTTAATTAGTAATTTCAACTTGTGAAAATGTAAGTTCTTTTTACTCAATCTAGTAAATATTTATTACTTATAGTTGTATTTTTTAAAACAACTCAAAAAAACAAATGGAATGCATTCACTCTCATATTCTATGTATTTCCAATGTCCAGTGTTTTTAAGTTATTGCAACTTAATAAAGTATCTTGCATTAAGTTTAACTTCATAGGTTTGTCAATTGGATTTAAGGGTAAAACGAAACCAATGTTGGATCTACGTCCACCACTGGTCACTCAAAGGTGCCTTCAAGGCTCTGGACTCGGAAACTGAGAGTCTTGACGATGATGAAACAACTGTGTAGCCTAAGAAGATGATGTACAACTAAGATATCAAACGTTCTGCCGAGGCATTTTATTTTTAAGCATTCAGCCCGGTTCATACGTCCCTCGAAACTGAACGCGAACGTGAATTTGACGTAAATCTGACGTCAAACATTTCGCAGCGAACATTCGCGCAAGTTGAAACTAGTTCAACTTTTTGTGAATTTGCGTTGCGTTCGCCGCTCGCTTTCGCGTGAAGTATGAACCGGGCTTAAGGCATTAACCAGTTAACGCCGTGATTTTTTCAAACATTGTTTAGTCTAACATTTCAAACATTTTTAGTCTAAAGAACAGTTTAAAACATTCCAGACCAGAAATCTCGGCTCAAACATTAAAGTTTTTGTGCTGCAGCTGAGAAGTGATCGTTTTAAAAACACTCCCTTCAGGCTTATAGTTTTAAAAATACATCTGAATCTTTCACAACTTTTTCTTGCATTAATATCTTTTACATTATTTTGAATACAAAATGGCGTCTAATCGATGGTTGGCGAAACTCCATATTAAAGGCACAGGCTCGTCAGCAAATCGCGCGCGCAAAATTCGTGCCTTGAAATACGCAGCTCAATGCCTTTGCCATGGAGCTGCGTATTTTGTGGCACGAATTTGGCGCGCGCGCATTGCTGACGAACCTGTGCCTTTAAAATGACTATAATATGCCAGCTTGTTATTCTCTTAATCGTTCGAGCACCCAAGAATAGTCTCGTCCTACCACGAAATCGCCGCACTGTAACGAATGCAGTTAAGTCGCCTTTCCAGATGCGTGTTTTCAGATGCGTGTTGAAGTACAATGTATATGGTGTTCTAAAGACGACAAATGCCCGTCGCGTCGTCCCGTCGCGTCGTCCCGGTGTCGCGTCGTCCCGGTGTCGTGTCGTCCCGTCGTACAAGACGCACGACGCGACGGACGACGGCACCACGCGACGGGCGACAGTATACGACGCGACTCGATGCTTCTTTACTACCAGTTGCAGAAGTTTGGTCAGAAACTGTCGACCTCCGATAGGTTTCGGTCTATGCTTCCACCAAACAAAAAAAATAGTACCAAGAATTTAAGATCCAATGTCGAAACAGTTTTACAAACTCCTATAGTGTCGCACACAAATATATCAAGACTCAACAATACCGACATTGGCAAGTAGTGCAATTTAGTTACACATATTTTTGTAAATCTAAGCAGAATTTGGCCTGTGGGCCACAATGTTTTGGATATTTTTTGATGAAATAAACCATAATTAACTAGAGCTTGGCGTTTGTTTTTTAACAAACGCTAGGTGATCGGGTGACATAAACATTGAGCTCATGATGACGTCACAGTTTTGAAAATTGTTTGAAAACTTGAGTTGGTCGATGTTGCAAAAGAAACTTATCGATTGCCAGTATTGAAATTCTCAAGACATGACTCTTTGACTATTCAACGCTAAAATTGTGAATCTGATTACGTCATTATTGGCACAGTCAATCTCATCACGACGTCACTATTGTGTGCACAAATTGTTCAAAGTTGTACTGAAGAACAAGTTCTTTAATGTGGTGAAATAATCTTTCCAATATCTATTAGAGTTCTCAAGATTTTATCATTTGAGATCATATTACGTAACCATCGTGCATGTGATGACGTCATCATTGGTATAGTCATCAAGTGCACATGTGTGGGAACATTTCGATTTGTAGAACTATGGTCAAATTCCCTACCACTTTGGCTCTATTTGCATTCAAAATGCTAATTTTCTGTTAACTTCCGGTTTAGACCGGAAGTAGGGGTCACACAGGGGTCATGTCAGTGTATGATTTGTTTAGTTCATTTATACCTATAATGCTGTGAAAGAATTGTTCAAGTATCTATTACGGTTCTTGAGATATGAATTTAGGAAATAATAACCTTTGAATTTTGGTAATTTGACACCTGTGATACGACATCATGACGTCACACTTTTATGCACAAATTGTTCAACAATTTGATGAACATCAAGTTCTTAATTAATGTGCGAAGGAATCATACAAATATCTCTTGTACATGTAGTTCTCAAGATGCAGCATTTTAAAAAAATTCAGCTTCAATATCTTGCGTAATTTGACACCATATTACGTAACCACCGTCGATGTGATGACGTCACCATTGGTATAGTTACAAAGTCCACATGTGTAGGAACATTTCGTTTCGTAGAACTGTGGTCAAATTCCCTACCACTTTCGCTCTATGTACATTCAAGACACTAAAAAGTTGATATTTTTAAACAACTTCCGGTTTGAACCGGAAGTTGGGGACACACCTGGGGTCATGTCAAGGTTTGATTTGTTCACTTCATTAAGACCTATCATGCTGTGAAAGAATTGTTCCTGTAGCTGTTACGGTTCTCGAGATATTAATTTTTGAAATATTTAACTTTGAATTGCTGTAATTTGACACCTGATGACGTCACGATGGCGTAACACTTGATGTCGTCATAATACTATACATACTGGTGAAGGTCTGCCATATGGCCTTTGTCTGTATCTAATTTTGTCAAGATTCAGCTTGGTTTCTTGGGCATTTTTGCTCAGTGACTGAAAACATTGAGATTTTCGTTTTCGTTGAACTTTGACCTCACATTGACCATAGAAGGAAGGGTCAAATGAAAATGCCCACACTAAGAAATTTGTAGCCCATGATCTGATGTATAAGTCTGCCAAATACGAAGATCGTGGGTCACGTGGTTTTCGAGACGGAAGGATTTTAAAACATGCATATTTTGGTTATTTTGGGTGTGTAATTTGATACTTGATGACGTCACGCTGACGTCACGCTTGATGCCGTCATAATATTATATATGCCGGCGAAAGTCTGCCATAGGCCCTATGCCTGTATTTGGTTTCTTAAAGATTCAGCTTGGTTTGATGGAATTGCAGCTCAATAAGTTTAAAAAATTAGATTTTCGTTTTCGTTGAACTTTGACCTCAAATTGACCCCGGAAGGAAGGGTCAGATGGAAATGCCCACACGAAAAAAATTGTTGGCCATGATCTGATCTATAAACCTGTCCAATATAAAGATTATGGGTCACGTGGTTTTCCAGAGGGAAGCATTTTACAACATGCATATTTTGGTAATTTTTGGGTTGTAATTTGATACCCGATGACGTCACGGTGACGTCACACTTGTATACACACCTTCACATTGGGGTTGATGTTCCTACAAAGTTTCAAGTTGATAGCTTGAACCGTTTTGAAGAAAAGCTCTGGAATCGTTTGAGCAGAAAAAGAAGAAAAAAGACAAAGAAATCTTACAATAGTAATAGGTGATCGGGATCAGCCCGATCACCTAATAATCACAAGCATTTGTAAAGCGCCATCTATCTATGTAGACATATTCCGAGGCGGCTGTTGCCATTATTACCGCTGCCATCAGGAAATCACCAGAACCATTTCGCTTCAACTAGGTGGCAACCCGGCCAAGGCGCACAATCCTATCAGCAGTCAGATTGTGGCATTCCCCATAACAGCTTCCCATATATCGCTTGGGTTGACGAGGCAACTGGGATTAAGTGCCTTGCCCAGGGACACAGACACGTTGGTCGAAGTGGGGCTCGAACCCCCAACCTCTGTTGTTGTTGTTGTTGTTGTATATTTTATGGCATCTTCGGCAACTAAGGCCCTTTATGCCATCAACTATACGGTTTTAGCTTTAACTATACTATATATTATCAACTTGAGATGACGAAGAAGGAGTTGCAGTTTTAGAAGTGAGAGGAAAACCCCCAGAGAAATGCCCCAGGGGAAAACCCACGCGGTCAAGTAGGGACTGCAAACCCAATCCACATACACGCCCCGGATTCGAACCCGGGACGCCAGAGGTGAAAGGCGAGGAAAGAACCCGTACGCCAACCCCCCCCCCCCCCCCCCCCCCCCCCCCCCGTCCCCCCTCCCCCAACCTCTGATTGGGAGTCCCGCTTCATCCACTAGACCACACGCGCTTCAGATCCTGTAAGGACTTATCTATACATTTTCATATACAAATATAATTCAGTAATAGTTTGTTTTCGCTCGTGATAACTGATCGACTTGTAATCGACCATTTTGCCTGAAAATCCTTACCTAAGTGAAGTATTTCCGCCCGAGATGATATATTTTAATCAGTAAACTATAACGGTTTCGGAAAACAATGTTCAAAACCCAACTTTCTTTGGCCATTGATTTTAAAAAATTTTTACGTTCAATTTCCCATAGGCTCCGAGTTGACTTTGGTCCGAGTTGACCTGGGACCGAGTTGACCTGGGAACGAGTTGACCTGGGAACGAGTTGACCTGGGAACGAGTTGACTTGGGACCGAGTTGACCGGGACCGAGTTGACTTGGGACCGAGTTGACCTGTACCCAAGCTTCGAGTTGACCTGGGACCGAGTTGACTTGGGACCGAGTTGACTGGGACCGAGTTGACTTGGGACCGAGTTGACCTGTACCCAAGCTTCGAGTCAACTCGGTCCCAAGTCAACTCGGTCCCGGTCAACTCGGACCCAGATCAACTCGGTCCCAAGTCAACTCGGACCCAAGTCAACTCGGTCCCAAGTCAACTCGGACCCAAGTCAACTCGGTCCCAAGTCAACTCGGACCTAATTAAGTCAACTCGGTCCCAAGTCAACTCGGCCCCTATAGGAAATTGAACGTAAAATTATACCTTTTATTTCTGGATGTCCTTAATAATAATAACTAGAGCTTAATTCGCGTTTGTGTTTATTACAAACGCAAGGTGATCGGGTGACATGAACATTGATCTTATATGATGACGTCACACTTTAAAAATTGGTTGAAAACTTAAGTTGGTCGATGTTGCAAAAGAAACATTGACATATCGATTGCCAGTATTGAAATCCTTAAAGGCAGTATACATCATTGGTAATCTCGAAAATCAGAAATGTTCACAGATTTACGCCTAACTTACACAATATAAACATGATGACCGTAGAAAACTTCCCCTGAAATGGTTTTATCCGAAGTGCTATAGTCTTTGAGAAATGAGTAAAACAATTAGTTTTCGTCTCATGAGACGAAAATTCAATTCGCCCCAAAACCATTTCGCCCAAGTGCCATTTCGCCCCAAATTACTTCGTCCAAACACTCCCTTATAAAAAAGTACCATGGTATAACCATGGTACATAACCATGGTAAATTGGCCCAAGTATTACCATGGTATTTCATTACCATGGTCATGTACTATGGAAATACTTTGGTAGGACCATGGTAGGATCGTGATAAAACCATGGTAGAACCGTGGTAGTACCGTGGTTCCACCACAGTAGTACCGTGGTAGTACCGTGGTTCCACCACAGTAGTACCGTGGTATTACCGTGGTATTGCCACAGTAATATCGTGGTATTACTGTGGTACTACCACAGTAGTACCATGGTATTACTACAGTGGTATACCGTAGTACTACCAAGTAGTACTATGGTAGTACCGTGGTAGTACCATGGTACTACCACAGTAGAACTGTAGTACTACTATGGTACTACCACAGTACTACTGTGGTATAGTACCACGGTACTACCATGGTATTACCATGGTAAAGAAATACCATGGTGATACTTGGGCCAATTTACCATGGTTTTAAAAGTACCATGGTGATACTTGGGCCAATTTACCATGGTTTTAAAAGTACCATGGTTTTAAAAGTACCATCAATGATGGTTATACCATGGTACTTTTTTTATACATGTACCGCTGTACCATTCGTAGCACCATGGAGAAAGTTTGGAAAGGTGATTCCAATAAAATGTGATTGGTAAGATGTGGTCATTCATTAATCTGCATGTACACTTTGACTTTCAATTGACATATTCTTCAACCCAAATAAACAAAAGAACCCAAAAGAAACACATCTTGGCAAACATCTTTACAGTACAATTGCATATATATTATGCTGAAAACTCTGTACCGGGCATGAGCACACGTAAAAAAAAACAATTTAAAAAAAAACCTGCTTGGTATCGACTATGGGGTGGATGGTACCGTAGACTTGATTTTAAGTCTGGAATTGCTTTAAATTATGACCTCTTAAAAAAGCCTCACATAATCGTTGAATTCTGTGCAATCCCAGCTAGACTAAAAATAAAGCCTACATACATAAAATATGGCATTATCCACCTTTGTACATGATATAAAGCATTTTTCACATGACCCCGTGCAAATCCGTTTGTTTATTTTGGAAAGAATTCAGAAGTTGATCAGATTCAGACCTTGTGTGCAAAACATATGAGACAGGCTGAAAAGGTGTTTCTTGACAAAATCTTAAATTTTCCCACTTAAAAATTTAGGTTTTTTAAGATATCATTTAAAGAAAATTCTGATCAACTTTTCAACTCTTACCTTTATGCTTACAGGTATTAATAGTTACTGCGAATTTTAAAAAGTTAACCATTAACTAATCCGTAAGTTTTGAAAATAACAAGTACCGGTACTCAATGGACCTAAATCTCATAAATGTGTTCTTTGAAAACCTCATAAACTAGCTGGCAAGAAACAAATTGTCCTCAATAAATTGCATAAAATTGTGTCATCAGAAGCATCATATAAACTGTATCAGTCGTCAAAAAGGTTAAAAGTCAGTGGATAACTTTAAACTCCTCCATCGAAGCATTGATTTTTAAACTGAACACCAGTCACCAAGAAGCTTAAGGCACCAAATGAACGGACCTCGACTGTATGATGCACAACATTTAAACTTATCCTGGTTACGGAAAGTCGCATGACCGGCCGTGCTTCTGTCGGATCAGTCCTTGATGAAGCGAAATTGTGTGGAACAGTCTTTCAGTGCTTCGGTGTCCCGGCCTATACTAGTGGCTAAGCCAAACCAGCAACAAACAGGTAGTTTCTTCTGGCTGTGCATCCCGTACGTTTGCTGATAAAAAAGTCGGCTCCAACTGAGATCTGTGTGTAAAAGGGCAAAAAGGAAAACCAAGTCATGCAGTGTATAGGCGCGTGTACGTATTTTATTCCTTCATGGTATGTGTGCCTGTAACTGTGAAACTGCGAAACTGCGTGCTTTCATCAGGTCATAAACCTATAGTTTATAGCCTAATTTTTAGGTGATCGGGCCAACAGCCCGATCACCTATTACTCTCGTACGATTTCTTTGTCTTTTTTTTTTTTTTTTTTTCTTTTTCCACTCAAACGTTTCCAGAGCTTTTCTTCAAAACGGTTCAAGCTATCAACTTGAAACTTTGTAGGAACATCAACCCCAATGTGAAGGTGTGCATACAAGGGTGACGTCATTGTGACGTCATTGGGTATCAAATTACAACCCAAAAATGACTAAAATATGCATGTTTTAAAATGCTTCCGTCTGGAAAACCACGTGACCCATGATTTTCGTATTTAGCAGGCTTATAGATAAGATCATGGCCTACGATTTTCTTCGTGTGGGCATTTTCATCTGACCCTTCCTTCTGGGGTCAATCTGAGGTCAAAGTTCAACGAAAACGAAAATCGCAATTTTTGCACTAATTGAGCAACAATGCCCATCAAACCAAGCTGAATCTTTAAGTAACTAAGTACAGGCATAGGTCCTATGGCAGACTTTCACCAGCGTGTATAATATTATGATGGCATCAAGCGTGACGTCATCGTGACGTCATCAAGTATCAAATTACACCCCCAAAAAAAACAAAATATGCATATTTTAAAATGCTTCCGTCTTGAAAACCACGTGACCCAGGATCTTCGTATTTGGCAGGTTTACAGATGACATTCTGTGCTACAATTTTCTTTGTGTGGGCATTTTCATCTGACCCTTCTCTCTGGGGTCAATTGGAGGTCAAAGTTCAACGAAACTGAGAATCTCAGTTTTTACACTTACCAGCAACAATGCCTATCAAACCAAGCTGAATCGTTAGTAAATTAGATACAGACATAGGCCCTACGGCAGACTTTCACCAGAATGTATAGTATCACGATGGCATCAAGTGTGACGTAATCATGACGTCATCAGGTGTCAAATTACAAAAATTCAAAGGTTATTATTTCCAAAATTCATATCTCAAGAACCGTAATAGATACTTGAACAATTCTTTCACAACATGATAAGTCTAAATGAACTGAACAAATCATACGATGTCATGACCCCTGTGTGACGCCTACTTCCGGTCCAAACCGGAAGTTGTTCGAAAATGTGCATTTTGTAAGCGTTTTGAATGCAAATAGATTCAAAGTGGTAGTGAATTTGACCATATTTCTACGGAACGAAATGTTTCCACACATGTAGACTTTTTGACTATACCATTTGTGACGTCATCACATGGACGGTGGTTACGTAATGTGGCGTCAAAATACGCAAATTTGGAGCTGAATTGTTTTAAAATGCTGTATCTTGAGAACTACAGCAGATATTTGCATGATTCTTTCGCCACATTTAAGAACTTGATGTTTATCAAATTGTTGAACAATTTGTGCACAACATTGTGACGTCATGATATCGTCACAGGTGTCAAATTACAAAAATTCAAAGGTTATTATTTTCAAAATTCATATCTCAAGAACCGTAATAGATACTTGAACAATTCTTTCACAACATGATAAGTCTAAATGAACTGAACAAATCATACGATGTCATGACCCCTGTGTGACGCCTACTTCCGGTCCAAACCGGAAGTTGTTCGAAAATGTGCAATTTTTTAGCATTTTGAATGCAAATAGATTCAAAGTGGTAGTGAATTTGACCATATTTCTACGGAACGAAATGTTTCCACACATGTGGACCTTTTGACTATACCATTGGTGACGTCATTACATGGACTGTGGTTACGTAATGTGGTGTCAAATCACGCAAATTTGGAGCTGAGATGTTTTAAAATGCTGTATCTTGAGAACTACAGCAGATATTTGCATGATTCTTTCGCCACATTTAAGAACTTGATGTTTATCAAATTGTTGAACAATTTGTGCACAAAATTGTGACGTCATGATGTCGTCACAGGTGTCACATTACAAGATTTCAAAGGTTATTATTTCAACAATTCATATCTCAAAACGGTGCAAGCTATCAACCCCCAGCTATGGCGGATATGCAGGGAGGAGATATTAGTTACCGGATTAGTGTATACAGCAGCCGATTTCACGAAACTTTACGCAATTGCGCAAGTCCACTTACGCCATACGTTATTGCGCAAGTAATGGCGTAAGTGGACTTGCGCAATTGCGTAAAGTTTCGTGAAATCGGCTGCTGAACTTCCATTTTTGCCATTCCACAGGTGATAACAACGTCTGAAATTCATCACAAAATGTTCATTTAACCCGATCACCTGGCGTTTGTAACAACAAACGTCATACCTCTAGTTATTTTTATTATATATAATAAGGCTCATCTAATAACTGCCAAAGCTTGAATGCCTTTCGTGATAACTTTGTTTTCGCACAATCAAACTACATGTAGGCCTATACACATAAAGCATATTCTTCACTATTATTAATAGTATTAATGATTATGGAACATCACGTAGCAACTAGTATTTTACAGACGCCAAATAACTTGATTAATAAGAAGTGTGACAATATATACTAACCTTAATTATTAACTGAAGTTAAGAAAAGCTTCAATAACGCTCACTCCAAGTCATAAGCTAGTACTATTATGTCTCGCCCACTCCGATGATCGCTAAACCTAGTGCCAGCATGTACATGCAGACAGACATTCACAGTTCAAATGAATAGTGCGTGTGTAGCACTAACGGTTAATAAAACACTGACCTCCGGCCAAGAATGTGACCTTCAGGGCACATGGTTTAGAGTTGCACTGCAAGTGTTTATACTTGTGTGCAGTGTGCAGTGTGCAAGTGATATTGCAAAGTTCAGTTTCCAGCATTATTCTTTGGTGCTTAAAAACAATAGGGGATGGCAGGTAAAGTGGATTCAAAATTAAATGTGGCTTGCAATTTACTTTTGGGTAAATGTCGAACAGAGAAATATACCTATATACATATAATGAATGAAAAAAAAAAGTTTGATCCGGCCGGGTGCATATTTTATTTGCACATCCTGATGATCATGTCTTTTGCTATTTCAATTATTTAACAATTCTTCATTTACTTGTATTTATGTTGGTGATAAAATTAGTACCCATACAAACACCATGGTTAAACCATGGTAAATCCATGGTGAACCTGAAAACTACAATAAAACCATGACTCCAGTTTGAAACCATAGAAACTATGGTAAATCCATGGTAAATACATGGTAAACCTAAAAACTACAATAAAACCATGACTCCAGTTTGAAACCATAGTAAAACTATGGTAAAACCATGGTTAATTTTAAGAACCATGGTAAAACCAAAGTAAAACCACATTTTCTAGCATTTTGCTTAAAACACTATGGTACAGCCATGGTACGTTAACCATGGTAAAACCACGGTAGAACCATGGGTATAACATATGAATGGAATTACCATAGTTTTACTATTGATTTACCATGGTAACCACCATATAACCAAGGTTATTATAGTAAATGGTACTTTTTTATAAGGGCTAGTACATCGCCCAAATGCCCCTTCGCCCCAAAACCACTTCGTGCACAGGCCGTGGTTCAGGGCGAAATGGTTCAGGGCGAAGTGGTTTTGGGGCGAAATGATTGCAAACCCTTTTTTGACTGTTTTCTCAAAAGTACGGAGCTGGTTTTTACTCAAGTTGGTTTTAATCATGCATATCTTCAATCACACAGGGGGATAAAACTATTTGTAACAGTTTACCAATCATGTATACTATCTTTAAGACATATGACTCTTTGATTATTTAACGCTGAAATTGTGTCTGATGACGTCATTATTAGCCCAGTCAATCTCACCATGACGTCACTATTGTGTGCACAAATTGTTCAAGGATCTACTGAAGAACAAGTTCTTACATGTGGTGAAATAATATTTCGAATATATATTACAGTTCTCAAAATTGTCATTTGAGATCATATTACGTAACCACCGTGCACGTGATGATCTCATCATTGGTATATAGTCATAAAGTCCACATGTGTGTGGGAACAATTCGTTCCGTAGAACTATGGTCAAATTCCCTACCACTTTGACTCTTTTTGCATTTTAAATGCAAAACAATTGCACATTTTCGATAAACTTCCGGTTTAGACCGGAAGTAGGGGTCACACAGAGGTCATGTCAGTGTATGGTTTGTTTAGTTCATTTAGAACTATAATGCTGTGAAAGAATTGTTCAAGTATCTATTACGGTTCTTGATATATGAATTTAGGAAAGGCGAGGAAAGAACCCGTACGCCAACCCGACCGCACCCCCCCCCCCCCCCCCCCACCCCCCACCCACCCCCCCCACCCCCCCCCCCCACCCCCCACCCACCCCCCCCCCCCACCCCCCCCCCCACCCCCCCCCCCCCCACCCCCCCCACCCCCCCCACCACCCCCCCCCCACCACCCCCCACCCCCACCCCCCCCCCCCCCAACCCTTCCCCCCCACCCCACCCCCCACCCCCACCCCCCCATTTATCCGGCAGTCAGTAAAAAATAAATAAGGGAAAAGAGTCTAATAACTAACCGTTCGTGGATTTTTTCGTTGAGATCTCATTTGAAAGTGAGGTCTCATTTGTTGGCGTCCATCTGTTACCCCCCCCCCACCCCCTGAATGACTTTTTAACAACACTATAGTTTGGAAAACGAGCAAAAAAAGCGGATTAAAATTAATTAACTGCACTCAAATTCGGCTTAAAGGCACAGACTCGTCAGCAATGCGCGCGCGCCAAATTCGTGCCACGAAATACGCAGCTCCATATAGCAAAGGCATGGCCTGTGCGTGCGCGTATACTCGATATAGCGTTTAATACGCAGTAGCATTTTTCCTACGAAGATGGCGTCTGTGAACGTGATCAATTGATCACGTTCACAGACGCCATATCTTCGTAGGAAAAAATGCTACTGCGTAATAAACGCCATAAAGTACGCGCACGCACACACTGGAACATGCATACCGGTACACGCGCGTGTGTTGCTCGAAATTTGTTCGAAATACGGCGCAACCGATGCGCGACACAAAAAAAGCTCAAAATCATGATGCACGTGGCAATTTGTAGAAAGTGACGTCATTTCAACGTGATCAATTACAGACGTGTTTTTTTTACACATCAATAGGCCGTATTCCTGAACGTGGAGGGCGCTGTCAAGTGGTCCGCGCCTGGCCCATCGTGCGTTATGTTCGAACACAAAACGCGCTACGCGCACACGCCTTCCAAACGTTTATTTTGAATGGAAATCTGTGCGCGCGACACAGGTCTGCGCGCTCCGCGTACGCGACTTTTCCCCACGTACGTGTGCACGTACCCCCACTTTTCTACTGTCGTCTATGGACATTTTCCCCCAAATCACCTTGTTCGAGCGCGTTCAGGAATACGGTCTCATAAAACCAGTGGCGCAGTGTAAGTTAATTAGGCCTACTCTTTTCCTTCTTTTTTTACTGATTGCCGGCTAAATAGCATAGGTGGGGCGAAGTGGCGAAGTGGCGACGGGGCGAAGTGACAATGGGGCGAAGTGGCGATGGGGCGAAGTGGTAACGGGGCGAAGTGGAGATGGGGCGAAGTGGTTATGGGGCGAACTGACATGGGGCGAAGTGGAAATGGGGCGAAGTGACTGTAAAGCCACTTATACTACATGTAGCTGTGATACCGGTATGTTGACTTGGGACCGAGTTGACCGGGACCGAGTTGACTTGGGACCGAGTTGACCTGTACCCAACAACACTAACATAAGCCTTTTTGAAGTATGGCTGCCTTATAGAGGGCGCCCTTTGATTTGGGTAAAATAAACCAAAATGGCCGACGCTTGTACGTACGTTTGTGCGGGTGGGTGTACGTTTACATTTTTACTGACGGCTAAAGCCGCCTTTTTAAAATGACATTTTAGTGCTTAATTACGGTAATGGACGGGTTAAAGATACTAATTTATCTACGGCACAGGATATGTGTTAATCTGGCTGATTTAACCCAGCATTAAGGCATAGGCTGCGCCTAGCCCGTGGCCTACCCAACGCGCGCACGGTCATATATGCAAATGACAGTTTGAGTTTACAAGCAGTAGATCCTGCATGACTGCATGACTGGCTGAAAACCAACAATGTGCCTTATCATCATTCCTGGAAGAAATTGCAGCTTTTTCCAAATTAACTTGTTATAATAGTTAAATCTTGTATTACCAATCTTGAAAAAGAAGAAGAAAGAGTTGGGACCCAAATTTGTCCTTGTTATAAGCATTACTTTGTATTAACAGTGCTCTTATAATCAGTGTTAGACTATTTGTATGTAGTTTTCTCGACACAGGCTCTCAATTAATCACCGTTTTTAAGAATTTACCAATCGATAGTACCATTAACTATCCCAGCTAACACATAACGTTCTGCGAACGTTCGCTGAATGTTTGTTTATGGTCACGTTCGTTTTGAACGTCGAGGGGACGTTCCCCGAACGTTCGTGGAAGTTACGTTCGTCTTGAACGTCGAGGGGACGTTCTGCCGACGTTTGAATCTAACGTTGGACTATAACGTTCTAAAAACGTTAATTAACAACGTTCGGAGAACGTTTGTTTTTGGACACATTCGTTTTGAACGTCGAGGGGACGTTCTGTGGATGTTTGAATCTAACGTTGCACTATAACGTCCTAAGAACGTTTTTTAATAACGTTTCGGAGAATGTTCGTTTCTGGTCACGTTCGTTTTGAACGTCGAGGGGACGTTCTGTCGACGTTTGGATCTAACGTTGCAATATAACGTTCTAAGAACGTTTTTTAATAACGTTCGGAGGAAGTTCGTTTTTAGTCACGTTCGTTTTGAACGTCGAGGGGGCGTTCCGCGGACTTTTGAATCTAACGTTACACTATAACGTTCTAAGAACGTTTTTTAATAACGTTCTGAAAAAGTTCGTTTTTGGTCACGTTTGTTTTGAACGCCGAAGGGAATTTCTGCGGACGCGTTAGAATCTAACGTTGCAGTGTAACGTTCTAAGAACGTTCCGAGAACGTTGTTAACAAAGCAGATTGCGTGGAGATAATTTTCCCGTAAATTTCACGAAAAAATGCGTTGTTTTAAGCTTTACGTTGTTACCACGCTCTGCCTGATTTCAAGTGTATGTACTTTTGTATATAAAACACATCTATAGTCTAAAAAGGTAAGATTTGCAAGAAATAATATTTAAAATGTGGTTTCCAATGTCCGCCATTACCGCCAACTGTGACTACATACGAGGGAAATCCAAGGAGCATATACAAAGCGTACTTACTATACGTAGTAAGAGGAAGTGACTGGTATCAAGAGCACTGGAACTGCAGGTAAGAGGTTAGTTGATATGTAAAATACGTCCTCTGAACGTCTTTTCGGAGGACGTCCAGAGAACGTCCCCCGTACGTTCGCGGAACGTTCGGGGGACGTTAGCTTTGAACGTGCCGAGGACGTCCAGAAAACTCCACACAATTACGTTCCCCGGACGTTCATTCCTAACGTTCCCCGAACGTTCAGCTAACGTTCGGGGAACGTTCGGGGGACGTTATTTGGTTAGCTGGGATGCATGTATAGATGCTCTAAAAATCACTCCATCTTAATAAGCTTCCATGTTATGGTACAGTCAAAACTCTGATAAGAGAACTGCTCATTGAACATTCTGCTCATAATGAAGAAAATTTCTTATTCTCCATCGTGTTCATTAGTTCCTCATTATTCATAAAGCTTGACTATGCAAGTTGTGAAACACTAAAAAATACAGCTAGTACATGAAATTTGTTTTGGCCATGGACAAATGAGTGTAAATAAAATGGCCAAGTGAAACAAGATAACTTGAAGCCGCACGACACTGAGTTTATTCATTGGCAAATCTGAAAATACAGATGTCAAAACTGTCAAAGAACTTACACATGTGAACTTCCAGAAACCACGGGAAAGAATTGATAACTTGACCATATTGTTTTAGACCTTGGAAATAATTCCATACTCGGCCCGTCACATTTTCTAAAGTGCAATTGAATGAAAAGAACAAATTTTGGAGGGGGAAAAAGTGAAGATTTTACGAGGAAAAACTAAGAAATCTTCCGAGTTGTCTTATACGTTTACTTTAGTGCAGGAGGGTTTATGTGACGTCCGACTCGTAAATTCTTTCCAAAATATTAATGGTTAAATTATCAATTCTTACCCTATCGGGCTTTAGAAACGTGCGTGAACGAATCAGCATTTTTTTAAGTACGACGTTTTTCACGTATGCTGGGCAAAACAATAACGAAAACGATCAAAATCTGCCACAAACAGACCAAAAGTTGTTCTTATACAATAGACAATTATCCTATTTCCAAAACCACGTACAATATTGGTCGTCAAGTTATCTCTAAACAATCAAACAGATGAAGTTTTGATAAGCATTTTAATACAACAACGTACACGCTACGCCGGGTAACCGTCTGCCATTTTTAGATGCGTTTACCCAAATGACAGTGCGCCCTCTAGCGACGGGTATGGTATCCGCCATACCTCAAAAAGGCTATGTAGCTGTGATACCGGTGTATCATTTTGTTTGCGATGATCCGGAATTAGCTCTTGCTTAGGAGAGGTAATTATAACTTTTGATTAATACCGTACACGTTTGCCGCTAATTCTTACTACTAATAAAAGTAATAAAAGTAAATTTCGTTAGGAAACATGATTTCAACTGGGAAAATATCTAAGTTAGCTACGATAATCTCAGCTCTTGCTTTAGGCCATCGGAATGAAAGTCATAGAATACCGTCCGGAAGATTTCAAAAACACATGAGGCTTTTTTTCATTATTCATTTTTCATTATTTTGTAAAACAGGTTCCCGAGGGGTAGGCCTACATAGACAATTAGCCCCGCGAGCAGTGCTTCGGTTTTCGGAACCTCAGCCCTGTGTTCTGATATACACCAAATCTGTGGCAAACTCACGCAAATGAAATTTAGCCCACGGCTCTGATATTTGCTCAATAGGTGCACTCACCCCAGTTTATAAATATTCCGAAGAGTACGCATCGATCCGATGTCTAGTTTCGGTGAAATCGTGGGGACAGTTTGAGACCTTACTTGCCATCAAATTCACACTCTTTGACCAAAAATCAAATATGCGCATGCGCGAGGGCGGAGAGGTCAACATAATAGCGCCATCTCGCGACGGCGTCGTCACGTACCAGCTGCACAGCGGCTGTTTCATGAGAGAACACATCGACTCTATGGTGGCGTACATTTACCTACCTACGGACTACAGTACCTCTTTTACTCGTCAAAAATGATCAAACGTCATGGCTTGGCAGCATGGCATCGCCTGCAGCGCGCGCGCTGTACGTGTAGATATATAGAACGTACCGCGCGATAGAGTCGATGTGCTCTCTCATGAAACAGCCGCTGTGCAGCTGGTACTTGACGACGCCGTCGCGAGATGGCGCTATTATGTTGACCTCTCCGCCCTCGCGCATGCGCATATTTGATTTTTGAAGATCATGCAGAAACTGATCAAAGTACTGACGCAACAGAGTACCAACCTGGTCCATACATTGCTTGCATGTATGACAATGAATGGTACATTGGCACAATTGTTGAGAGGTCAGAAGAACATATAGATGTCTATGTGAAGTTCATGGGAAGATCAAAGAGCTAAAATACACTGTCCTGGCCACACGGCTCCCGCAATGAGTGTTGGATACCATTTGAGGATGTGTGTACCATCAGTGCTCCAGAACTGCAGGGACAAGGGGGCCGTCAATACAAGTTATCTAAAACAGACTTTAATATCATTCAAGCCAAACTACCAGCATTTATCAAGTAAACTACTGCAACTGAGTATTCTGGAAGCTAGTCCCTGGAGTAAATGCATGGTAATTTTGTTTATAAATGCCCATCTAAGTCAAATTTAGGTCACCAAACATGTGCAAAATTGTGTAATTTTTAAAATGCAACCTGACCATGAAGGAAATGAGTACCAAAGCTGAAACTTGGTATATAGGTAGACCTAATGTACATGTTCAGCTAATTAAAAAAAAAATTTAAAAAATTCACTGTCCACAGGGGGGTCCACGCGTATGACGGAGGGGGTGTTTTTGGATTTGTTCTCACCTGAACCCAACTTTGGTGGAGTGCCAATCCTATATAAATAGTTTATTTAGCTCAGATTTGATTTTGGTGATAGAGATGCACCTATAGATGATTTATCTGAGATTTTGTATCCGTGTGACCCCTGATGTGGTCACAGGGTGACCCCGAAAATCGTCAAAAGTCACTCTTGGTTGAATAAAGTGCCTACTTTGGGGGCAATTAACTTAAAAGTTAGATGAGATATCTATTATTTAAGGCAATATTATGAATCTAGGGCCAAAAGTTAGTAGGCATACAAATTTTCAGCCTTATACTTTTATAGCTGGTATCGTTATCAAATTATTTGCTCTTAAAGTTTGAAAAATAGCACGGCGACGCGTTTTTGCGACGCGGCGCGTGGGCGGAGTTAAAAAAAGGGGAGGTTTGAGCAAATTTCACGAGGCCGTATCTCGGAAACGGTATGGAGTATGAAATTAATTTTTGGTGTGTTCATTTTTGCCATAGTGGAACAGTTTGACAAAGTTTCATGAAAATCTGAGAGGGTCAGTTGGGGACCTCTGGTTGATTTGACATGGAATGACCCTATTGCGAAAATATAAGGATCGGTAAAGGGCGGCCATGACGGGCAGAAATCTGCCCGTGGTTATTATTTTTATTTTTTTAGTAACTGCATATATATTTTGCATTGACAATTTGTAACCCGGCCGTGCGTGTGGAACATATCCAAAAGTAAATCAAGTACATTGCCTAAAACAAAGGGCTTCGCCAATTTTTAAATATAAAACACACAATGCCCACGCGCAAATACGACCAATCACAGATCAAGATGAAACGCCCTTTACCTGTCCTTATATTCTTCTATGTGGACGGGAACCAGTCTAAGGAATAAATCGAAGGTCAAACGGTGTTTTCCAGTGTCTTGTTAGTCTTGTCCCAAGACTGAATTCGGTAGGTCGAAGTGTGAATGGTGCCCTCTACCGGTAGTGGGTACAGCGCATAAGCAGTGATCTCCACTACCGGTTTTGTCCGGGCGCGCCGCCCGGACAAAATCATCAGATGTACCGTTAGCGCCCGGACAAAAATTTGCCACCCGGACAAAACATTGTGCCGCCCGGACAAAAAAAATATAATTTCTCCTCCAAAACACTATGAAAGTACATCCAAGTCTTTCAAAAATGAGGTGTAAATTCACCTAACGTGATTCGGTAGTCACTGGCGTCATTATCGGTCATTTACCACGCAAATCTATCGGATCGGCGACCCAAATTCGCATCGATAACGGCCATGACAGTATGAATTTGTTGAACAGCGCCCTCAAGAGACGAATTTGTTAACCTCTTGAGGGCGCTGCATGTCAACCACTGTGCCCAGGCGTACGGCCGGGTGCGTTCGTGGTTGTGTGTTTGGGTGAGTGCGTGCCGCCATCGCTATCGCTACTCCCACCCCCCTCCCCCCCCCCCCCGCTGAGCGACATCGCCGCGCGCGCCCGGACAAAATTTGGACCAGTGGAGATCACTGATAAGGCGGGGCGTGGAAGGGGGAACCAAAATTCGGTCTTTGTTTTGCGGCATTTAGTGTATTTTCGTGTGTTTTCCGGTATTTAGTATGTTTTCCGGTATTTAGTATGTTTCCTGTGTTTTCCGCTATTTTGCGGTATTTAGTGTGTTTCCTGTGTTTTCCGCTATTTTCCGGTATTTAGTGTGTTTTCTGGTATTTAGTATGTTTTCCGGTATTTAGTATTTTTTCGGTGTTTTCCAGTGTGTTTTCCGGTGTTTTTTCCGGTGTTTTCCGGTATAGTATCACCCCACTGCGAGTTCAATTTAAATTTTACAAAATCGTTTTTAAAAATGCATATCGTCAGAAATGATGCTTTATTTTCAGTATCTATTTAAAAGGTTTGAATTGCACAATGTTGGGATATTTTAGATGTTGTGATGTTTTTCAAGATGCGCTATTTCAAAAACGGCAGGAATGTGTTGTGAAACTGAACAGTTTTACCAGGGGAGTCCGTGTACACGGACTTGCAGTGCAGCACACTCAATCCAACCAGCGCCGTGCCGATTCGGTGCATGTTGCATAGCGCATGCATACCGAGCTGCGAGTGCGGTACTCCAACTCTACCGCTACGAAGGGAATCCCCGATGATTTTTCGCATTTGCAACATTGCTGTTTCGGGACAAATTTGTTTGAACGTTTGATATGTGTCGAAGCATGGAGGAAGAAACAAGAAGGAGTTGGAACGGTCATTGGATCAAGGATTAAGTCGTCGCTGCCGCGGTAGTAAAACTTTTAGCGCTTAAATCCATTCAGCGCCAGCGACCACAGAACGGCCCCGATCACGGCGATCGTCGCAAAGCATTATGGGATCATTCAGACTGACCCACGCATGCGCGATGCATCCGCGGCATTTTCCAAATTGGCGGCGTACGGTAAAGAAGAATTGACTGATCGCAAGTCTTTCAGATTGTGAATTACTGCAGGGTGACATTATTGCATTCGTGGAGTCTTAAACATGTTAAATGGGATTTGCTTTTTAATAGTAAAAAATGTCAAATTCTTTCTATTTCAATTAAAGACTTAGACATTGTGTTCATTTTGAGTATAAATTAGGTTATTTGATTTTAGGGAGATCTACATATACCGGTACATGTACATGTAGTTCTGTTCGAGATCTTGGTGTTGATATTTCTTGTGGTTTTCTTTGGAATTTTCATGTTAGCTTCCTGAAACTTCCTGAAACATCACTATTTTCTAGCTCACCACTAATTCTGGCTTTTTCTTATTTTGGAAAAAGAAATCTGGCAAAGCCTTTTTTCTAGGCTGGAAAAGTAGACGGCCGGAAATATACATGTACACTGATGTAAGGAGATTATATTTTCAACTCTTCAAGTCCAAAAAAACATGGAAAATTGTCTCACTTACTGATCAACGATGTCCGGATATGCCATGTACATGTACAATGTATGTACAATTAAGTAAGCAATTGATGCAACACTGGGTATTAACTTACATACCATTATTTTTTTTCCTCACAGGAATAATTGAAAGAATGGCTGGAGTCAAACTGAAATGCTGTATTCTGTACATGGCATTGCCACTTCTTGGAATAATGGTGCTGATGTATGGTGTCATTAATACAGGAGTAATGAAAAATGCAGATCTTAAAACTACCTCAAGGCGTCTTGCTGATAAACTACCTTGGAGAAGACAAGAGGATGTGATGTTGCTGAGGCCTGTGGTCGATGAAAGCAGAATTCCAAGATTTGATCCTGCTGAGGTGGTCCAATCACAGATGGGGTCTAATATTCCGGAATTAAATCAGGGAAGAAAAACTTTGTTGACAAAACTTTCCAATTTGGAAGGATCATTGGAAAATACTACTGTTTCCCTATTAGATTCCAAGAGGCCAGATGTCCTCAGGCAAGTACATGTTAGAAACTTTGCTCGCCCTTCACCCCAAGAGTTTGATAATATTATTGCCAGTGAAGATCTAGAAGGGCAATACTTGCAAGCTGTCAAACCCAAATTGGAAGCTTTCAAGACATCTGAGCACACCCGGATACACATTGTGATTGTCACAAATCGGCGTTCTGGGTCGTCCTTTCTTGGTGAGTTTTTTAATCAACATCCCAGTGTGTTCTTTCAGTTTGAGCCATTAAAGTTGACAGAATGGAAAAGGGAAATCTACCCAGATCAAACTGATTGCCTTCATCACCTTGTCAAGTGTGAATTTGACAAGACGCCTTACCTTGTGGAATTTTTAAGTAGAGTTGACCCAGTTCATCGAGCCAACAGCAAAGTCATGGTCAGTCCTCCATTTTGTAATCTCAGTTTTTACGAAACTGCTTCATCCATAATGACTAGAAAATGTGAGCCGTTACAAACAATACCACTTATTAAAGCCTGTGAGACACGGCAATACATAGCTGCCAAGTTGATTAGACTCGTCAGTCTCTCATCACTGAAACCTCTTGCCTTTGATCCAGCTATTAACCTAAAAATCATCCATCTTGTGAGAGATCCAAGAGGGACCTATATCTCAAGAACTAAAGCACGTAATGCCAAAGATTCATTGAACCTTGGAAAAACATTTGATTATGTTGTCGGTCATCTCTGTGAACGCATTCACAATAATTTGGATTTTGTACGCAGTCAGCCGGCTTGGCTGCAGGGAAAATACAAGTTAGTGCGCTATGAAGATGTTGCGCAGAATCCACAGAAGCTTGCTGAAGAAATTTATAGATTTGCCGGCATGGGCAATCTTCCAAAGGAGGTGGTGAAGTGGATTGACACAAACACCAAAGCAATTGGGAAAAGATGGGCCAAGGACTACTATTCCACATCCAGAAATGCGTCACAGGTCTGGGAAGCCTGGCGGTATAATGTGTCTCTTGCACCTGTCCTACATATGCAGGACATTTGCAAGACGACACTGAAGGAGCTTGGCTATGGGGAAGTTAAAACTGAGCAGGAATTGCTAGACAAAAGCAAGAGTCTGGTAAACACGTTCCCAGGATTGCCACAATAACTCGGAGTAACTCTTTTTACCTGAATGCAACAATAACTCGGAGTAGCACAGGTACCAGAGATGCCTTAGCTTTGGTTATGGTTCTAAATATTCAACTACATGTACCGGTAGACTCGACTATAGACGAATTTCACATTAGCCCGGTCTGCACACTTCTAAACCGAGGCTCTTCATGTCAAGTCGGCAGTACACGTGCGCTACAAGTACATGTACAATATTGTACAGTGACTGAGTTCGTGTTTGTGTACATATGCTTTTTTGCGTTGCATTTAGGAGTGATTACAATGCATTCACGTGCGTACATGTACACGTATGTACATTAGTTCCATTCAGTCGTTTTACACGAAGCCTCATTATATAACCCGGAAGTGCTCAGACCAGTCTCAATTCCAGGTCTTGAAATAACCGACGGCACCGTCAGTGCCTTGTGCCATTGCAGCGATGCCCTCAAAATCATGAATATTTCACTGCAATAAATTGCCGTGCCCTTTTTATTCAACTGCCATCGGTGCCCTTCATTTAAACACACATTATGACATACATGTGTACATGTATATAAATTTCCCACTTTTAGTGACCCTTTTCGGAGACAAAACTGCATACATGTAGCCTTTCCACCGGTGTTTAAAAATGCAACAAACCGTACGCAGTTTTTGCTAAACCACGCCGAGCTTTAGCGCACACTAGCCTACGTGGTCTCCCATAGAGTGGGTCGTCCACAAAAAGTACAGTTCGACGAAAGTCTCTCGAACAACAGAAAATACCTGTTGCTCGAGGGACTACCGGTAGTCGATAGTTTACTGTAGTCACTCAATCTGCTGTGGTTTCATTGATATCCGTTAGCGGTTGTCGTCCATTAGCTGAATCAGTCATGTCATATTACGCCAGATTGCATCACGGGTTCAAGCACATATCATTAATACCCAATGAGCATTTCAGAAATCTGCACTTTTGCTTGCGATTTATCCACTTAAAAAGGGCAATTTGAAAAAACCCTGCGATATAAGCCAGCTACCCCCCGGTACATGTAGAGGGATACAGTACATATATGTGGACTAGAAAAAGGTGCGAATGCTGGATTTTTCTTCATAAAGGATACTACATGTACCGTACCGGTAGCTCTTTAACTCAAAATTGTTAAGTACATGTAAATGATTGTTCTTGCATTTGTAAATTGTGTGCAGCAATCAGGGCAATTGTTTGCCGATAGAATTGTCCATTAAATTTGATTATGTGCCAAAAAATATTCTAAATTATTCCCAAAACTATCTACATATAGTACATGTACATGTACCATAGGCCTTTTCACACTACCTGACTACAGACCATCCGCCCAGGGTTGAATCGCAAATTTTCAACCCGCATCGTTTCACACTTGTTTCGCTCAACCCATGTTCATCTTGGATGATCTTGTCCCTGAGCGAGTTCAACCCATAGTTGGACCATGCAGGGACTAGCTGTTTTGTCCGGGCGTGCTGCCTGGAAAAAATCATCACAAGTACAGTACCGTTGGCGCCTGGACAAAAAAATTCATTGTCCCCTCTTAAAAACACTTCAGATATTAAAAGTACTGCGGAGTCATTCCAAAATTAAGTGTAGTCGCAAAACATGATTCGCTTGCCGCTGGTGTCGTTAATGTTAAAGATAGTATACATGATTGGTAAACTGTTACAAATAGTTTTATCGCCCTGTGTGATTGAAGATATGCATGATTAAAACCAACCTGAGCAAAAACCAGCTCCGTACTTCGTCTAACTTTTGAGAAAACAGTCAAAAAAGGGTTTGCAGTCATTTCGCCCCAAAACCACTTCGCCCTGAACCATTTCGCCCTGAACCACGGCCTGTGCACGAAGTGGTTTTGGGACGAAGTAGCATTTGGGCGATGTAGTGTTTGGACGAAGTGAGTTGGGGCGAAATGGCACTCTGGCGAAGTGGTTTGGGGGCGAAATGGCACTTGGGCGAAATGGTTTTGGGGCGAATTGAATTTTCGTCTCATGAGACGAAAACTAATTGTTTTGCTCATTTCTCAAAGACTATAGCACTTTAGACAAAACAATTTCAGGGGAAGTTTTCTACGGTCATCATGTTTATATTGTGTAAGTTAGGCGTAAATCTGTGAACATTTCTGATTTTCGAGATACCAATCATGTATACTGCCTTTAACTTACAATGTACTTAGCATCTGTTGCAACAGCATCCTTGGCCGATAATGGCCTTGACAGTTGCATGCATCTGTTAATGATAATCATAATAATATGGATTTATACCACACTTATCCGGGGAAATCCTGATCAAGGCACCTACATTATCATCACCCTGATCATAGGGCTCCATTAAATCACTCCATATACCATCTCAGCTCCCTGGGGAGTATACAGCTCTGGCTGCCTTACCGTAGGCGCTCAACAGCTAATCAAACACATCAACTTTCACTGCCCTCTCAGGTACCCATTTTGCTCCTGGGTGGAGAGAAGCAATGCGTGGCAAAGTACCTTGCTGAAGGGTACACCCACCATGGATGGACCGGTCCGGGATTCGAACCCATTACCTTTGGAACTTACCTACAGTGTAGGTTTTGAATACGATCCACTAGACCGCTCCACCACAGTACACCGCAGTACACTGTTTTAAACAGTGCCCTCTGTGGCGAACAGGGGGGTTGGTCAGTGTTTGTCACATGAGGGCACTGCTCACCGCACCCGGACAAATTGTCGACCAGTGGAGAACACTGTTGACGGACAGGATTCACACATATGTGCAACACCAACCTAGTGCAAGTGGTAATCCAGCATTGCCGCACCCTCTGTAAACAGTACCACCATGCGGAATTTGGCATGCCCTGCACACATTCAGCTAGTAGTATTCATGAAAATTACTGCTTAGAAACAACAGTATAAACGTGTGCTTTGACATGACGTTCGTACCTCACAAGTGACAAGAATCTCAACCCAGAGTGAATTACAATGTACTCGCCCCTGCTTGTTTCACACTACAGTTTTCAAACCGGGGTGACAGTTTCAACCTCAGCAGGGTTTAGTTCAACTAGGGTTGAAACCAATCTCAGGGTCGACACGTGGTTGAAACGTTTCAAGTGCAAAAACTGAAACGTCACTTTTTTCAACCTTGTGCCATTGCAACCCCGCGTCAACCTCAAGATTTTTCTAGTGTGGAAAGGCCTTGTGGTCTCTTGTACATGTACATGTAGGTTTTGCTGTACTGTGCAGTCCACAGTGTGTATTGCAAGTATGTTGCTTAGAATATATTCTGCTTCACAGATTTTTCAGTTTTTCATCCCCACGTAACAGCGCTTTGACAATCGGAAGGTAACAATCCTGGCACTCGGGTGAAGAGTCAGTCAAATAGACCCTTTGCATGGGCGGCCATGATAGTGGGCAGTCACATTGTTAGTGTCCGTGTAATATGGGACGCAGATGCACTACATGCCGTATTCCACTCGTGCTCGTGTGATAACTACATACCGTAGTACATTGAATGCCCGTCATGTTGACTGATGATATGGGTTTAGACAGTTGTTTCTTATAGTGATATTTACTGGTAATTATGGAAAAAGTTTTGGCAAAAACTTGCTTCTTATCTGACGGCAGAAACTATTTTTCATATTGTGTAAATTAAACTGCATATCAATTTTACTTGTATAGCCTTACTGAAGTATTCTGCAGTGAAATAATTTCTTCTGCAAAGCAAGTGTGTACATTTATTTTGAGTGGACTATACTATGCAATCATTTTACATACCGGTACATGTACACGTAGTTATACTCTCCAACAAAAGAAACTGTGCATGGTAAAAATTGCTGTATTTTTTCAAGAAGGTGGAAAATAAACACCAAATTCACAGACAATATTCTCTGACATTGTTAGAAAAAGGTTATGCATTCAAAACCTGCTCATGGCATAGTGCAGGACTTAGGCATGCCTGGGTGTTGATTTCACAATAGGGGTCCCACAGGTTGTTATGTAACAGAATTCCATAAAGTTCAGAGGACTACCCAAAAGTCAATTTTCTAATTCATGCATGTGTCATTGGCTCCATGAGGCGAAGATGCACAACAGTGATTAATGCACAAGGGGGACACACTGGATACTGACTTTGTGACTTCAATATTGGCAAGTCAGTTTTCAGCAACCTCTGAGAACACGAAGAACACATTTTGTACATTTCAAGTTCGGTTAACCATTTGAAAGATTTCATGGACTTTCATTAACAGTTTATTCCAGCGAGTTATCTGCCATGGCTGAAAAAAATACAGCAATTTTTATCATGCACAGTTTCTTTTGTTGGAGAGTATATATTGGTCTCCATAATTATACATGTACAATGCATGTACAAACTTATAAGCAGAAGACTGGACAGAAGTTTAATGTTTTACATGTACAGTATGGTATTTTAAAACGGGGATTTATGCAATTGTTTTTACAGTGTTTGCTGTTTGTGCCTGCAACAGTTAAACTTACATACATGTACGTATTAAACAATTTTACATTGTAAATTATTAACTTAATATTTGATATTGAAAAGTCTGCTTTGTAAGTCAACCCAATAGTTTTTCAACAGTCAAAATAGAGTGTATCATATTCTGCATGCACGTACATACATGTATATTGAATGATGTAAAAAAGTATTGTTGGCCCACAAAGACCAAATTCGATTGAGCAACTATAGTTAACTACATGTACAGTCGATTAGAGTCTCTCGACAATACAGAGAAAAAAAATTGTTGTTCCGGGGGACTCCAGTGAACTATACATGCTATTGTACATGTAGTTAACTGTAGTCGCTTAAAGGTGACTGAAATGGAAGTGTAATATTGAAATGGAGTACATGTAAATGTTAGTTATTTAAGTCAGGAAGTCGTACGGTAAAGTATGCAATTTATTGTGCCTTTTGAAGAGATTCTGCAAAGAGTGGAATGTCATTTTTAATCTTTAATTTTGTACATTTCAGCTGTATTCTAGTGAGTTACTACCGGTTATTCATGTTACCGGTACATGTACATGTAGTTTTATACAATAAAATAAGACATGGTATGTTTGCATACCAATTAGAAATATATTTGTTTCAACATGTTCAAATGTAACTAGCCCACTGATCCTTTTTAAAACTCAAATTTATGCCGGTTAAAACACCAAATACATGTACCTAAAACATTTCACCACCTTTGGTACACCAGCGACTGTATACATGTATACATATGTAGATATTCCACTAGAACACCACAGCCTTGTTCATGAATATGGGAATTTTATTAGCATAAAAACGAAATAAACAGAATGCTTGCAAATGTCACTGAAAGGGCCCCTTATTTAGGATTTTTATCAATGAACTCTATGCTTTAAAACCACTCTACTCAGTTAAAGTCATAAAAATCCTATTTGGAGCTTGCTTTGGGGGTTAAAACAAAGGTTTTTAGTTTTTATGCTAATGCAAATATGCATATTCATGACCAAGGTCACTATGTCACAAGAGGCAAACACAGGAAAATCACATTACACTGTGCACAAAAGATTCCACTTTTTTCTCAATTTTCCTGAAACTTTTGTAATCCATGGCTGTTTCAGTTTGTTTTACATGTTGCCTGCTGTACCGGTAAGCCATGACAAAACTGGGGGTAGAAACTGCAGCAATTTGCCACAAGTCCAACATGAAGTCTTATGTTTTTTCTTAACTTTTCCCTTCTGTCTTCCTTATGTGATGCACTCAAAACAGTGCCCTCTGTCTGTGATTTATTGCAGTGAAATCTTCAAAGTTGAAAAATGCCACCTTTTATTGATTTTACATCCAAACGAACAATAGTATGTCTTGCTGAACAAGTAATCCGTCACTATGAAGCAAAGCTTAGGCACAAAGTTGTTTAGTATGTCACAGGCCCTTTAAGGTTAGAGCACATCATTGGTAATCTCGAAAATCCGAAATATTAACAGATTTACACATAACTTACACAATATAAACATGATGACGGTAGTAAACCCCTGAAACGATTTTGTCTGAATTGCTATAGTCTTTGAGAAATGAGCAAAACAATTATTTTTCGTCTCACGAGACGTAAATTCACTTCGCCCCAAAACCATTTCGCCCCACGCCACTTCGCCACCTTAACTCAAAACCACTTTGTCTCAAAAACACTTCGTGCGCATGCTGTGGTTCAGGGTGAAGTCGTTCAGGGCGAAATGGTTTTGGGGCGAAGTGACTGCACATCCTTTTTTGACCGTTTTCTCAAAAGTTAGACGAAGTGCGGAGCTGATTTTTGCTCAGGTTGGTTTTAATCATTCATATCTTCAATCACACTGGGAGATACAACCATTTGTAACGGTTTACCAATCATGTGTTCAGCCTTTAACAATGCCATTGTTTACTGAAACTCATGTACATGTGGCGGTCTTTCCACAGTAAAGGGGACATTTTGGCAACACATACATGTACCATATTTGAGGAAATACACTTGTGTACGTATGCCGTCCTGGTTACGAGCGTACATGTATATTGGTCATTTGTACACAGGGTTTTTAGAAAGGCATGTTGTTACACTTTTGTAACCCTTTTTGGGCATTTAAGAATTATCTTCTCAGAACAACTGAAACTTATTTCTTTTATTTTAAGACCAGACAAAGGTATTTTCTGGAAAATATGGTCTGTGTTGCCAAAATGCCCCCTTTACCATGGAAATACTCCTGTACATAAGTTGAGAACATATGGTGGCCAGCTGACCTGCAGGATGTTGCTCTGGTTTGATGACCTCATGACCTGTTGTGTGGTTCCAATCATTCAGGAAATGAGTTTAGTAGGGGAGGAGGGCACTCTGCTATATTTGCCTAACCCTAACCATGGAGCCCTAACCCTTAAAGGACCATTGTACCATTTGCAATGACCCAATTTTGTTTTTCATGAGTTGACAAGAAAACCCTACTCAAAGTTGTTATTTCCGTCCAAAATGTTATTTCATGTTGGAAATTGACAACCAAAGGTTTTTTTACCATTCACTTGTACACAAAATCCATATATAGATTTTCAAGGTTTTCTGAAGTACTGATGCAAATACATGTACATGTAGCTAAAATTTCTTCAGGCTAGTTTACCAACTTTCTTGCTTAGATATTTTACACTCTTATTCCACGAATATTCAAAGGTTGTATCTTGCGAATGCATGATATGTACACGATGTATACAGGGCCTCTAAAAGGGGAAATACTCGGGTACAAGGCAGAAAAATGTACTAGTACTGTGTACTAAAAAATTTAACAAAATTAAGCAATTGGCTTTTGGCATGTTTTGCATGAATAGCGTCTGGTGTGCCGACATGTACTTCTTTTAACATGCACACTTGGTATCCACTTGACCAGACTAAAATTGTATTGGTAAGTGGTGCATGCATGTGGCAGGTGTGAATTAGTACAAAATCAATACTGTGTTCACCGTTGGAGAGAATGGCATAAAGCAACCAAAGCTTGATTTGCAAGGCAATTAATAAAGTGAAGAATTCGGGGCAAAAGGCTAATTCAACATCTCGAAACCATGTTGTGCTTTCACTTTCAGTCTTTTACATGACCGGTTGACCTCATGGCTCCCCTTTGGGGGAGGAAAGCTATATAGGAAACAAATTGTTCTTGCATTTATCTTTTGACTTTATATTTAATACATGTTCCACCTGAAATAAATGTTTGTAAGTGATGTATGAACTAATTTACTTGAAAGGTGTATGTTGACGTAAAATTTAAAGGGACCCCCCCCCCCCCCCCCCCCCCCCCACCCCCCCCCCCCCCCCCCCCCCCCCCCCCCCCCCCCCCCCCTCCCCCCAAGAACTATAGGGTAACAGATTTCTAAAAAGTGACTACTTGAAACTGCTTTCTTTATAATTATGCTAAATTCTAACCTCAGGAATGCATGGCACGGTGGGCTGTGACCTTATAACAACACAGCTGTCCAGCTGGTATACATACGTGTACATGTACCTCACACCCTTGGAATATTGACCACACACATGGAGCTTATGCCTCAATACAGAGTGGACAGTGGTAAAATAAAAATTAACACTAAATATTCCGAGAAACAAAAGAAACGCAAATTTTCACTTGAAAGGAGTGTGTATGTGTCCAGACAAATTGTTTTGACCTCCCCATTTTTCTCATGCGTGGTAATTATATTTTAATACCATATCATTTGTAATATTTTTCTCATTATCAGTCTAAAATGTATCCGTGTATTTTCAAGGATATATCGTTAAAAAACCACTGATGTTTATCCAGTTACATTAAAGCAGTGCAGTGATTACACATCCAAATTGTAGATTGCATAAAAATCCGAACTTTAATTTGAGGCAGCTATAGTGCCCTCTGTGGGCTCCAAGAGAATAGTAGGACTAGCGACCAACTCCAGATGACAGATGCAATGCACAGCAAGCTTGAGAGGACGTTCCCCGATGTTTTCCGTCACCTTCGGCATGCCAGCATATGTACAGATCTACGTTCCTCGTGATCCTGCCACGTGATGTTCAGGGCCATGTGCAGCATCCTGGTGTAGCACCCATCCAGACACTTCTCCATCTTGGGCTGCTTTCGAGCGCGGCACCAGGGATCCCTGGTGCTCCATGGTGTTCGCCCGAAAGCGTGTTGGTGCACCAGATGGTGGCACCAACTGCTCTCGACCTCCGAGTCGTCGGGACAATGGGAGACATGCGCAGATGCGCGTACTCATGCATGAATCGGCAAAAATGACTGGCGCGTCGTAGAATGATTCTGGAAATTTGGGTTAATATTTTGAATGTCCAAGCATCCACATCGAATGCAAATGTTGTAAATATTTTCATTATTTATTTTTATCAGATACCTGTGATTAATTTTGTGGAAAACCAAGCTTTTATTAGCGGGGATGTAATTTCTAATGACCGTGGTGCACCAGGGATCCCGATAACGCTTTCGAGCGCGATTGTGTGTACGCATGTGTGTGACGTAACGTTCCCAACGCCAAGGTGCACCAGGGACGAGCGCTCGAAATCAGCCTTGGTAGCGATCGAATCAGATCTCTGCTCCGTACAAAACTACCGTTGACATAAAGAGTGACCTTTTCATTTGATTGCTGATGACCACACCTTTTTCATACTGTGGAGCACAGACCACGCTAGTCCTTTCAGGTCTTGAGGTCTTTATCGCTGGAGTTGATCCAAGCTCCAAATAATTAAGGTACCGGTACTTAAAGGCAGTATACATGATTAGTATCTCGAAAATCAAAAATGTTCCCAGATTTACGCCTTACTTACACAATATAAACATGATGAACGTAGAAAACTTCCCCTGAAATGGTTTTGTCTGAGTTGCTACATGTATAGTCTTTAAGAGATGAGTAAAACAATTATTTTTCGTCTCATGTGACGAAAATTAAATTCGCCCCAAAACCATTTCGCCCAATTGCAATTTCGTCCAAACATTACATCGCCCAAATGCTACTTCGCCCCAAAACCACTTCGTGCACGGGCCGTTGTTAATTCAGGGCGAAATGGTTTTGGGGCGAAATGACTGAGTTTTTGCTCGGGTTGGTTTTAATCATGCATACCGGTATCTTCAATCACACGGGGATAAAACTATTTGTAACAGTTTACCAATCATGTATATTATCTTTAAAGCTGTACAATCCATCGTGCGGACATCCATATCAATAGTATTGTAGGTGAGTAACTTGGTCTTCTTTGAGTTCAGCTAGAGGCCAACCTTGAAGCACTCTTTCTTCACCGATAGTAAAAGGACCCGGGCCTACTCCACTGTCTTTTGCGATGATTTATCCGAACCAAAAATATAGTTCGGATAAATCATGTGACCTTGATTTTTTGAAAAATGCTCAAAAACGGCCAAATTTGATGTTTTTGTTTAGGATCTATTTAGTTTATTTCGGAACGACTTTCAGAATATTAAGGTATGGGTCTATTTCAAGCCCAACAAAGCTGGTGTGTCTTTAATGCCCTTTTCAGAAAAGTGATATCTACTAAATAGGATGCCCATTGGTATCCATACCATGACCCAACATTTACATGATTTTGGTAGGGTCAGGGATCTAGAAAACGCACGAAAACCACAATCACAATCTTTCTTGGTTTTTCCAACATCCAGAGTGTTTTGCTGTGCAGCAGCTTCGGTGGCACATATATGTCTATAAAAAAATGGATTTTGAATCGGGCATGAGTAAAGATAATAGACCAAACAGTTGCCATATTTTGGCATGTGTTGCAAATTGCTGTGTATCAGTACATCTACCCACTGTGCTTCTACATTATGCTTGCATAACCATATAAAAGACTTCCTGAGCTTGACAGGAAATGAGGATTATTTAATCAAATTGTCCATGACCGAAAATAACATTTTCCTCCATCCGCTAAGCATAAACGAGACATTTCCAGTCAAAACCATACTTGCAGTGTGTAATCACCTCCATGGTGTAATCAAACAAGTGTTTGGTTGTGGGCAAGATCAGTAGGGAGCCTATATACACGGTACATGAGGATGTTCATCATTAGGTGTTCGGACATAACTCATAAACGACTCAAGGTACGAACTTGGCATATGGGTCTTTCTATAAATTAGGGGTCAAAAAGTGTGACATTTGGTTTCCCCTGTTACACCTGATATGTGTTATTTTTCGTACAAAAATCATTAAAATGGCTTTTAAACCATTTTGTATGAATTGTACTTTATGTACACACTCTGTGAGATAGAAAGTATTTGAAGAATGTGTCCTGAATTTACAAAAAAAAACAAGATGTAAAATGTAACGGGGGACACCAAAGCTGGACCCCTAATTTATAGAAAGACCCATATACCGTGTTTACACTGGTCCCGAGCTCGGGATCAAGATTGGTCCCTTGATAAGAATGCGTCAGTGTTAACCGCAATGATCCCGAGTCCCGCTTTTACATTCTGTATGATCTCGAGCGCGGTGCCAGAAGTTGCGGTCATGCTTTGTGTGTGCGTACTGATCTATGCATGGGTTGTGCATGTGTACAAGGCCGCCACGGCTGTGGAGCGGATGTGGCAGGTTGCGGTAAAGATTAATTGCTTATCTAACCGCAAACTGATCCCGAGCTCGGGATCGAACCCTCCGCCAACGCGAGACCAATTTGGTCCCGAGAGCGTTTACACTCCGTTTGTGATCCGGGGCTGACCCCGAGCTCTGGATCAAGTGTAAACAGGGTGTTGGTCCGAGTGTGTGCATAGTGTTGTGACGTCATGATGATGTCGCCGAGTAGCTAATTATATTTCGAAAATCTGGCATTTATAGCGACGTGGTACAGTCTTTGACCATAGATATAGGATCTTGATGTTTGTGTAACGACGTCACCATGACTTTGCAGTCATTTACAGTACAGTGAAAGGATTTGGTTGAAACCAGTTTTATTTTCACGGCCCACATTGCAGTCCGTAGATGGCAGCACAGCTGTTCCGTGAAATAATTTGTCTTAAAACCACATTAAATAAATGTTATAAGCACTGTGTCCAGCTAGTAAAGAGGGGCCTGCCTGGGTAGAACAAACGACACTTGTTTTGATGAAAGTTCGGGCTACTGGAATATATACATGTATATTTTTGTTATTGTTGCACATGCATTAAAGGCCCTGTAGATGATCTGTTTTTGAGCGATTCTGCGAATAAAACCATTATAAATCAAAAGAAAGACATCAACAAATTCATCCGAAGAAATTTCAGCTTTGTCAAATGTACCACGTTTTAAAGAAACATGAAAATCTATATGCATTTTATTGGTCTTGGCGGGGTGTTTCAAATATTCGTTCTTAGTTGATCGGGTAACATGTATGTGGCTTGCGTCATGCACTCTGTGGCGCACATACTGCGTGTGCGCGCGATCCATAAAAATGCATCGCGTTGAAACACGCACACGGAGTACACAGCGCCCATGCATTTTGGACCGCGTAGATGCGAACCAAAAATAAGTAAATCGTTTGCAAACGATCTAAATAATTTCATCTTTACGGATTATTTTCTGGTAAAATTAGATCATTTTGGGCGAAAACCTTTGATTGGATAGTTGCTATTAATTCAATCTTTACTTTCAGAACTTAGGCTGTAAACTCGTCGATTACTTTTTGGGGTCATTGCAAATGATCCACTGGTCCTTTAATAGGCACATCATTCTGTTTTTCTTATATTCTGGCCACAAAATGTTTACAAGTTGTTCCTACATGTATGCCCCTGTCCTTGATTTTACACTATCCTTCAGAATGGACTTCAGCACAGATCCACCATCTCGTCGGATGGACTGAGCATCCATTGGACAGCATCAACTCATGCACAGGATCAGAAGTATATTATGGGAAGGTATTCACCTGCCATATAATTATAATTGAATGAAGCCTGTGAGATAGACCCACAATCCCTCCAGCTTCATCCAACCATTTGTGAGCCTCCCTCATGAGGCATCCATCACTGAATCACACGACTTTAAAGAGCTGGACTGGACAAGTTTAAACATTAAAAAATAATAAAATACATTCCTTTCTACAAAGGGTGGTACAGACCCTACTACAAGGGATATATAAGTGTCTAGGCTTCATATTTCCACGTATGTGACAGACGAGTACATGTACCTAGTAATTCTTATTATTAAAGGCAAGTTTCAGCGGCAACTATGTCACGACCAAGTCCCTCGAACAATGGGTAATATCCGTTTTAGTCGAGGGACTCTGGCAATGAGGTCACTCGTGCAAGTCTATATATTGTGGTCACAACAGTCCTGAGGGGCACACAGTATGTGAGTTTTCTTTTCGGTATTGTACGACAGGTGTAGCGCGCTATTTAAAGCGCGCACTTACGTAACACGTTTTTGTGTTCATGCCTATATATTGGGCTATTCGCTTCTTTCAATTCATTCTCGGTTGAGCAGCTATACCTCGCCGGTTGTACATTACAACCTGTTCTTAACAATGAATTCCTTCGACGTTGACGCTTCTAACAACGATATTCTACGGGCTTTACAGTTCCTGTCAAACTCGATTGACAGTAAGGTCGAGTCCGCGTGCAAGAAACAACGAACACTCGCTGGCGATTTTTCTGCTTTCACTAATGCGGGATCGTCGGCCACGCGCGCACCAACTGCCCGTCCTTGCGAGCACTTTGCCGGCCACGAATATGTACTTTTCCATTATAAAACCGGCACTTCAGTACTACGACAGAATCTCAGGACTCGCACCCGCACTCGGCAACGCAACAAAAGCCTACATGTAGTTCGTTGGCGTGGATGAATGCCGTGAGTGACCACTAACGGAGGTGGGGAACATCGACTTTGGGCAACTAGCCGGGAGTGAGTTCTTTACTGCTCTGTCCTTTCAGAGTCTCCGCTCCCTCTCGTCCTCGAGGTACAAATATTTTCCCAAGCCCTATATACTTAGAGTTTCTGGCCACTATCCCATGCTGTATCAATAAAACATTTAAATCCTATGTTCTTGTTATTCGACTCCTTCATTAGAATCAAACTGTTTTTCATTCGTATGAGCGGAGCGAAGGAAAATGAAAATGTAGTTTTATTCGGTTGAATGATCGTATAACGGCTTTACGGTCCTTTGTATTGTGTATCGGTAGCCTATGTGTTCACAATGTGCTATGCATGACTGGTCATTATTGGCATTCTATAGGTACAAAGTATAAAGGTACAGTTAAGGTCAGCTTCTTCATTCACATCTCCTCATTCCCAGAGATGAGCAATGCGGACCAGTGTTTGCTGGACCCATGCTTGTTGCATATCTTGACAATCACTATAGGCCTTCCAACACTGTTTCACTATACCTTAACTGTCCTATTATGCCTATGAACTAGCAATCCCACCATATGAGAGCTTTGCTTGTCTTTTGTCGTTTTTTGTTTGTTTGTGATTTTCCCCCAGGTTCGTCGCTTTAAACGTCTATCTGTTCTTCACGAGGTGAACAGCGACGCACCATGCTCGGACAGACCTATACGTAAAAGACAACTCGGCTTTTTGTCACACAAATTTAAGGGTGTTCCAATAAGATATTTAAAATCATTAGGTCCTTATTGCTTTGTGTTGATCTGCATCTGGTTTGAATTACTTATTGCAATTCGGTCGAAGTATGCACGACTGATGTAAATTCTTCCGGTATTTAACACTACGTGCACTATTCAAAAATAGTACGTAAGTCCCACTTCAGCAAAATTATTTATTTTCTACGTTGTATTTATTTCCATACTTTTCAGTATCTTATCCATTTAAACGTGATTTATATATATTTTTTTATCCCCGCGAATATTTTCCGGTCCATTATACGGGCTTATATGATTATATACAAACGGTACTGTTTCGCACTTTAGAGGGTCATCTAGAACTAATATTCCAATTCTCCCTGGATTTCATTTTCCAATAAACGCTTTCTTATGATTTGTATTCAGTTTGTTGTACAACGTTTAAACTACAACTCTGTGTATTCATGATGCGCTATTATGAATAGTCCTTCCTTAAAGTTCGTTCATTTTGAACCACGGCTTTTAACACTAACGTACTTGGGATTTTAAGACCATCTCGAGCCTATTGTTTGGTTCACGGAGTTTAGGAAGGTTAATTGCCTGTAGAGGGCGATGTATATCCGCTGAGATATTCAATTTTGGGCCTATAATTATTTACTTTATACGCACCAACTTTACGTATACTGCATCAGTGATTATCCACTCTGACCTCTAAAGCAATGCTATGCTTTATTAAACAGTTGTTTTGCCCCGTTCCTTTTTATCCACATACTACTTTTGCTCATTCACTCAAAATTGATATTTCATTTTAGACTAGTGAATGCATTTATGCCTATACTTCTCGTTTTTAATGATTCTGATGTTCACATAACTGATCCTTCGTCAAAGGTATTTTAAGTCGCTTCCTTTGTTCACTTTTGCCCATTGCCTTGTTCTTCCCATCTTATTCTTCCCTTCTCGGTCCATAAAGTTCGGATCTTGTAATGAATGATAGTAAGCCCTATGGATTATTATTATTTTATTTTTTATTTTTCATCTGAAATTTTAAACTACTTAAACTTGCTTAATTTAGAGTAACGCTAAGCTCACTTGTATTCTTAAAATCCTCATTAATCGTAATCTTCCATTTCCTCCTTGTCATTTAAAAATTAGTCTGTAAAACTAAAGATCTCAAGATAATCTGCTACAGATTAAGTTTTGTCATAAGTAATTTAAGTCCTCGGTCATCCACCGTTTAAGAATTGGGAGGCCTCGCAGCCCGATACGATCGACCGACTACCTACATGCGTGAAAGGTAGGCTTAAACCATGCCTGGCTTTTTGGCAAAACGTACCGCAATGCAGCCTCTTCTTATAAGAGGTTATTCATTCGGGGTACAAAATCCATTTTTTATGGAACCCTCGCCTGTTTTCATGGAAAATAACCAATCCGGTTTACAACACGCGCAATTTGTGCAATCTGTGCCTGTTTGGCACCGCGTTGGCAGAAAATCCCAGTTAACAAACGCAGGCTTTTGCCTTTTGGACGCTGGCATTTGTCGGCAATGCGCGTTTAGCGCTTGACCTTGAGGAGTTTATTCCTCGTCGTCCGTTTTGTGACGACAGTTGTTACGGCATATCATCTTATAATCAAGTTTCTCTAACCCTTTGCCCTTCTGTTTGCGTTCTCTGCGGGGTGAGCATGCTCCACCTTCCCAAATGTGCTCCAAAAATTTGGCTTTGTATCTTTCATTATTACTGTTTTTAACACATGAGGGAAATATAGAAAAGAAAACGTTTTCTTTCGGAAGAATGGAGAAAGAAAGTGAGTTTTCTTTTCGGTATTGTACGACAGGTGTAGCGCGCTATTTAAAGCGCGCACTTACGTAACACGTTTTTGTGTTCATGCCTATATATTGGGCTATTCGCTTCTTTCAATTCATTCTCGGTTGAGCAGCTATACCTCGCCTTACCCTCCCTCCCTCCCTCTGAAACTGTGGTTATCGTCACTCGGAGCAAGGGGGCGTGACCTTCGTCCAACATCCGGGTCACGCTCACGTTTCCTCCACAAGTTCGGGGGTTTTTCGTGGCCACTGAGTGCTGGTTCTTGTAACCAGACTGGTGTTGGGCGCCGAGTTGACGTCGCAATTTCTGCGTTTGGTACAAGTTTGTGCAGACTTATGACGTTCAGATCGCTTGCAGAATTTTATAGATTAGCCGTTTCGGCATTTGTTTCAATGACCTTTTTGGTTCTCGTAGCAATTTTTGCTGTTTGCCAGTCTTTCTGGTTGTATTTTGTTTTTGTTTTTGTTTTTTCAACGGTATGGAAGGAAATAGCTCGCAAATACGGCCCAATCGTCTAGACCGCCATCCAAAGCTACAAGAGACTTACGGCTTCGCCACCGAACCGGAAAGAACCAGTATTTCCGCAAGTTTGAATGGTTTATTTTCTCTGCGACCCCAGAGAGAGGTATGAGAGCCAGTATAAATTACATGACAATAAGTACGTTAATTAATAAGGAAAAAGAAAAAGAATAAAAACATATTTACAAGTAAACAAAATAAGTTAAATGAGGAGTAACTAGAAAAGACTGTAAATACAATACAAGTTGTTATGGGAACTTAGATAAAATAATCTTTATAAATTTTGCAAGGTTATACAGTTGAGTGATGGCCAAGCTTTTTGACACCTACGGGCATACTTTTACCATGCTTTTACCACGGCCGATCCGCGTGTGCTATTCATTTGTTGTATTAGTTATGCGTGGTTTTCTTCGCTTCAGCGACCTCGGCAACATCCGACGCAATAATTGTACCATGAGATCTGACGTTTGTTCATTCACCTAACTAAATCAAAAACATATCAGTTTCGACAAAGTGCAGGCATTGTAATTTCCAAGGTCAATAACGAAACCAGTTTGCTTCCCTCGTCAGCTTTGGGAATATGAGTTTATAACATCGTTCTGAATGTGACCGTACCATTATTAAGAACGTGATGTGTTTACGTGAATTTGATATACGTTGTTGAATAAAGCGGGGTGAGCATGCTCCACCTTCCCAAATGTGCTCCAAAAATTTGGCTTTGTATCTTTCATTATTACTGTTTTTAACACATGAGGGAAATATAGAAAAGAAAACGTTTTCTTTCGGAAGAATGGAGAAAGAAAACACATATGGACTGGCAATGAGGTCACTAGTGCACGTCTATGGGCCCCGAGGGACTATGAGTGACCACAAGAGGGTCCTATTTCCCTCGGCCTTCGGCCTCGGGAAATAGGACCCTCTTGTGGTCACTCAGTCACGAGGGGCACATAGACGTGCACTGGAGACAGAATTATGCCAGTCCTTATGTGTTTTATAACACGCCTCAGGCAGAAGTACACACATGTACAGATGGAATTCAATTTAATACATTAACAAACAACCTCCAGAGGGCGCAGTAACCGGTCACTAGTTTTTGAGACTAGTGACCGGTCAGGAACACTAGCAGGGAATCACGCGCGCATGAAGTCTTAACGCTGAAGTCTAGTTCACGCTGGCGCAAATTTCATGCACTAGCCTAGATTAGTGAACCTCACGTGACTGCGTCTCAGCCAGTCAGGATTGAGAATCAGAAAGAGGCGTGTTATAATATACACATATGGACTGGCAATGAGGTCACTAGTGCACGTCTATGGGCCCCGAGGGACTGTGAGTGACCACAAGATGGTCCTATTTCCCGAGGCCGAAGGCCGAGGGAAATAGGACCCTCTTGTGGTCACTCACAGTCACGAGGGGCACATAGACGTGCACTAGAGACCGAATTATGCCAGTCCGTATGTGTTTTATAACACGCCTCAGGCAAAAATACACACATGTACAGATGGAATTAAATTTAATACATTACCAAGCAACCTCCAGAGGGTGCAGTAACCGGTCACTAGTTTTTGAGACTAGTGACCGGTCAGGAACACTAGCAGGGAATCACGCGCGCGTGAAGTCTTAACGCGCGCGCCTAAAAATTGATACGCGCGTCTAGTTCACGCTAGCGCAAATTTCATGCACTAGCCTAGATTAGTGAACCTCACGTGACTGCGTTTCAGCCAGTCAGGATTGAGAACCAGAAAGAGGCGTGTTATAAACGTGCACTAGTGACCGAATTATGCCAGCCCATGCGTGTTTTATAACATGTCTCTGTCCAAAATATAAATTACCCGGTACATTTAATAAGAAGCAATCCAACATTAGGCATTTTAACAGTACATAATGTAAGTTTTTGAACATGATTAATTTTTGAACATCAAGTCGTTCACCAGTTAAAGGAGACTTTTGGCTTTCTACATGTAGTTTAAGTTTCAGAGTTTCACCGACACAGTTGGCAACCTCCAGAGAACGCAGGAACTGATCACTAGTTTTTGAGACTAGTGCCCGGTCAGGAACACTAGTCCGGAAGCTTGATATGCACGTCTAGTTGCTTGTGCAACTTTCACGCACTATATAGCCTAGATTACTGCATTTCAGCCAGTCTGGATAAAGAATCAGAGAGTTAACTAGAGTGGCAGCTAAAACTTGCTTATAAATGTATTTCGTGGAGCATATACACCACTTTAACAAAACGGGTAACATCTCTACAATCCTGCACAAAATATCAACAATCCTGCACGAAACAAATTTTCAAAGAAACACCGAGTCCCTGGAGTAAATGACAAGCTGGAAAAGAGAATTATTTCACGTTAAAAGCAAATTATTTTAGTTTAATTGTCCATGAACACTGCTATTTCTAGATACACCTCTCTTCAGCCTGGTTATATGTGTAATGAAAGATACCTCGTGCATAGATTCCTGTAATCTGATTGGTTAAAAGTAGGGGCATTGAATTAGCTAGACCCCGTGTCGTATCGAATTCTGACTATGCCCGCGGGCATAGTATACAAATATTGACTGCAATGAGGGGCATGGTTAAGATTATAGGCCCAAGGTGATCTCGAAGCCATGACTATGCCCCGAGGCGGAAGCCGAGGGGCATAGTCATGGCTTCGAGATCACCGAGGGCCTATAATCTTAACCATGACCCGAATAAACAGCAGTCAATATTTGTTTTATATACCGAATGTGTAGATTTTTGTCATCTGGTTGGTTAAAAGTAACGAGTCATCATATACAGTCATGACAGTGGTCCTTCGCGTTTCGATTTCGGAAGCTGGTCTACGGCGGAAAAGTTGTATATTTACAGCAAACATTGTAGCATAATCACCTGGCACTTTAGTAGCACATTTCACCTGACACAGTTTTAACTGTAGGCCACTTCTCTTACTTTCTTAAGGACTTCATCATCTACGACAGACGACAAAATGACGTCGAGATTCCGCCATTACCGTCCTGATGAATGTTTACGTGAAGCGCACAGCTGCATAGTTGGTGCACAGCTAGCTATAGCTATGCTAACACATGTAATGCGCGCGCCGGAACCCGCTAAATGACTATGCCCAGCTGCATAGTTGGTGCACAACTAGCTATTTATTTATTTATTTATTTAATTATTTCAACCTCCCTTTGGAGAAATACACTACCTTAAAATAAAACAAATTACATCAAAAAGGATTAAGTAACCTAATCACAGTATCAAAATCATTAATAAATAAAGAAAACTTGACACTGTCACAAAGACCATCATTTACACAATTAACACATTTTGCATCTTTTAAAACTTTAATGCGGTAGCAATTGTCAAAGATGACCCTGCATATGGAGATTCTATTCAACATCAGTTTATCTATCAAAGTATTTTTTATATCGGATGATTCACAGTTCATGAGATGAGAGTAAAATCCCCTTGACTTGGAGTCACTCATGAATATTTGGTGTAAAAGATTAATCTGATTACACTTCACAATATTCATTATCCTATGCAAATTCAAAGCATGAGTAAGAGCGGTATTTCTGGAAAACTTAGGTAAACCTAAAGCAGCTTTAATAAGCTTACATTGAAACCTTTCCAAATTTTCAATAGAACTTTTATTAAGGTTTACACATTGAAGACCATAAGTAAGGATCGGTACTAAAACAGATCTCCATACATGCATTTTAACTTCCGTGGAAGCACCGTTTTTACACATACCTGCACCCTGTAATGCATAGAAGGCTCTTTGACACTTACTGATGCGATCTTTCACATGATCATTTCCCTTTAAATTACGACTTAAATTAACACCCAAATAAGATATATTATCGGTGCACTTAAGATTGACATCCTTCAGATTCCAACAGGGATCAGTGGTGAATGGTGTCTTTCCAAACACAGAACAAAACGTCTTGCTAGGATTAAACCTTAAACCATGAGACTCAATATACTCATCAGCAAAGTTAATAAGTTTTTGTAAACCAGTTACTGATAGACTCGTTAACAAGAGATCGTCAGCATAACAAAACACATTATAGGTTGTATTGTTAATAGCGATGCCACAGTTTAGATTGCTCAACCCTTCAACAAGGTCTTTGTAAAACATATTAAAAATAAAAGGCGATGACAGGCCTCCCTGACGTGTCCCCTTCTTAATCTGAATTGATTTTCCAATAAAATTATTCCATTTGACCCTTACATAACAATTTGTATACCGTATAGCTATATGCTAACACATGTAATGCGCGCGTCCGGAACCCGCTAAATGACTATGCCCGGGGCATGGCAAAGACTATTGACCAGTTGGCATACGCGCCGGGTCTAGCCAATTCAATGCCCCCACTTTTAACCAATCAGATGACTGGAATCTACGCATGAGGTATATAATATACAAATATTGACTGCAATGAGGGGCATGGTTAAGATTATAGGCCCTCGGTGATCTCGAAGCCATGACTATGCCCCTCGGCTTCCGCCTCGGGGCATAGTCATGGCTTCGAGATCACCTTGGGCCTATAATCTTAACCATGCCCCTCATTGCAGTCAATATTTGTATATTATATACCTCATGCGTAGATTCCAGTCATCTGATTGGTTAAAAGTGGGGGCATTGAATCGGCTAGACCCGGCGCGTATGCCAACTGGTCAATAGTCTTTGCCATGCCCCGGGCATAGTCATTTAGCGGGTTCCGGACGCGCGCATTACATGTGTTAGCATATAGCTAGTTGTGCACCAACTATGCAGCTTGGCATAATCATTTAGCGGGTTCCGGACGCGCGCATTACATGTGTTAGCATAGCTATAGCTGTGCACCAACTATGCAGCTGTGCGCTTCACGTAAACATTCATCAGGCAGGACGGTAATGGCGGAATCTCGACGTCATTTTGTCGTCTGTCGTAGATGATGAAGTCCTTAAGAAAGTAAGAGAAGTGGCCTACAGTTAAAACTGTGTCAGGTGAAATGTGCTACTAAAGTGCCAGGTGATTATGCTACAATGTTTGCTGCAAATATACAACTTTTCCGCCGTAGACCAGCTTCCGAAATCGAAACGCGAAGGACCACTGTCATGACTGTATATGATGTCTCGTTACTTTTAACCAACCAGATGACAAAAATCTACACATTCGGTATATAAAACAAATATTGACTGCTGTTTATTCGGGTCATGGTTAAGATTATAGGCCCTCGGTGATCTCGAAGCCATGACTATGCCCCTCGGCTTCCGCCTCGGGGCATAGTCATGGCTTCGAGATCACCTTGGGCCTATAATCTTAACCATGCCCCTCATTGCAGTCAATATTTGTATACTATCTCCGTGGGCGGAGTCATTTAGCGGGTTCCGGACGCGTGCACAGCGTGTGTAGCACAGCGTGTGTAGCATAGCTGTGCACCAACTATGCAGCGGCACGCTTCACGTAAACATTAGCAGGACGGCAATGACATAATCTCGACGAAGTCGTTTTGTCGTCTGTCGTAGATGATGAAGTAAAGGCACACAGTCAGTCCGCAGCGCCCCCGATAATGAGGTCAAATGCCCAATTTTATCTGCACAGCTCATTGGCGTGAACGCGCCGCGAGAAAGTCGGGGATGTTCGCGAGATTTCGTTGGCCTTATTTCGTTGCTCGCAAGCGTTTTTAACGAGTAGTTGGTGGCCAAGATGGCGGGGTAAGTTTGTAGAATAATTCTTCCTCTTTCGATTGATGTATATTTTGTCACAATTTGGGTCATTGTTTAGTTGGTAATTGTGTAAATCTGAAGTGATGGGTCGTATCGTGGATTTTGAGGGGGTCAATTGGTTTGTGCTTCCTGACTGGACTAGACAAAACTTTGGAAAACAATAGCGTTTTTCCGATAGATGAAGCTTCGAAGACAAGTGCTTTCGTTTAACGTGCCATGTGGCTTGCTGGAAGAGTTTTTTTAATGGTTTTTGCGCTACGATTTTACCGCGAGATTTCACCCTTTTACTAGCAGTGCGATGTTACTGCGGCTGCACACGTACATATACGTACGTGTGCACGCAGACATTGTAGAAATGCGCCTAATTAACACATTCATGACAGTCAACTCGACCATTGGACCAACTCGACCGTTGGACCAACTCGTCCGTTGACCGACTCGACTTCAAAGTTGAGGTAAATTTGGGGAGTCGATCATGGCTTTAGACCTTGAGTGCAAAACATACGAGCCAGGCTGACAAATTGTTAAGTCTTTCTTCACACAATTTAAAAGAAATCTTAAATTTGTTTATCTTACTTATGTTTTTCGGCACAACTATAGAATACAGGGCCCACTATACTTCAATCTTAACGTCTCCGGAGACGGAGTCACCGTCACGCACTGACGCACATTCATATATTGCGCCCTCTCTAGAATGAAATCAAAACATTCACAGACGTCTCCCGTCTCCGCGTCTCCGCGTCACCAGATACCCTCTTGCCCAGAATAATCGAGTCACACACGTCACGCACTTACACATTCATATATTGCGCCCTCTTTAGAATGAACTGTTCAAGCCTATATTGCGCCCTCTTTGGAATGAACTGTTCAAGCGGCGCGCTCGGAAACGATCCCGTCGCCGGAGACGGAGTCGCGCACTTCTTTTATTTTAATTACCGACGAACTAATCCCCCCCCCCCCAAATCCCCCCCCCCCAAAGGTAAATAAAGACAGGAAACAGTGACGTTTTTATTCAAAGTACTTCGGTGTCCAGAGAGGGCGCTTTTCTTTTAATTACCGACCGGATACCCCCCTCGAATTCAAAACATTCACAGCCGTCTCCCGTCTCCGCCTCTCCAGAAACCCTCTTGCCAAGAAAAATGGCGGCACGAGAGGGATGTTTAAAAAAAAGGTAAATAAAGACCGGAAACAGTGACGTTTTTATTCAAAGTATTTTGGTGTCCAGAGAGGGCGCTTTTCTTTTAATTACCGACGGGATACCCCCCTCCAATTCAAAACATTCACAGCCGTCTCCCGTCTCCGCGTCTCCGCCTCTCCAGAGACCCTCTTGCCAAGAAAAATGGCGGCACGAGAGGGATGTTTAAAAAAAAAGGTAAATAAAGACCGGAAACAGTGACGTTTTTATTCAAAGTACTTCGGTGTCCAGAGAGGGCGCTTTTCTTTTAATTACCGACGGGATACCCCCCTCCAATTCAAAACATTCACAGCCGTCTCCCGTCTCCGCGTCTCCGCCTCTCCAGAGACCCTCTTGCCAAGAAAAATGGCGGCACGAGAGGGATGTTTTAAAAAAGGTAAATAAAGACAGGAAACAGTGACGTTTTTATTCAGAGTACTTCGGTGTCCAGAGAGGGCGCTTTTCTTTTAATTACCGACGGGATACCCCCCTCCAATTCAAAACATTCACAGCCGTCTCCCGTCTCCGCGTCTCCGCGTCTCCAGAGACCCTCTTGCCAAGAAAAATGGCGGCACGAGAGGGATGTTTTAAAAAAGGTAAATAAAGACAGGAAACAGTGACGTTTTTATTCAAAGTACTTCGGTGTCCAGAGAGGGCGCTTTTCTTTTAATTATCGACCGGATACCCCCCTCCAATTCAAAACATTCACAGCCGTCTCCCGTCTCCGCGTCTCCAGAGACCCTCTTGCCAAGAAAAATGGCGGCACGAGAGGGAAGTTTAAAAAAAGGACTGGTAAATAAAGACAGGAAACAGTGACGTTTTTATTCAAAGTACTTCGGTGTCCAGAGAGGGCGCTTTTCTTTTGATTATCGACCGGATACCCCCCTCTAATTCAAAACATTCACAGCCATCTTCAGAGTGTCCCTTCTCGGACATTTTGTACTTCGGAGATTTTTTATAAAAGTAGAATAAAGCCCGATAACAATTCCGGTAACGAATTCACGGCACATTGGTGCTTTCGACCACCAGAGGGCGCTCATCTCCCGTCTCCCATATCGCCGTCTCACATCGTCCACGACGTCTCCATTCAACTTTGAAAAGGTGCTGTCGCGTGGGCCCTGTATTCTATAGTTACTCCTGTTTTTCTTAAGGTATGCCTATTGGTAATTAAGTTGGGATCAGGTCAAGTCGCCACCTTATGTACTCGGCCCCTTTCCAACTCGCCCCCTGACCGACTCGCCCCCTGATAATCATCGATGCAGTGATTTACGCAGTTGCAATACCGTAACTATATGCATTTCTTAACGCGTTATGGTTACTGTAACTATATATAGCCACTGCGATTTTTTAAAGTGTTTCCTCAGGAAATGTTAAATTTTCCCCACTCAAAATATGGGTTAAATCTGCACGGCACAACACCCCTCCCCTTGATGTTATTATTAATGCTCACTAATTTTGTTTTAACTATTTTAAATTACTGCAGTGGTCATCATGGGGACCTGCTATTATGTACATGTATGTGGGTCTGTCCACAGTAATGGGGTACATTTCTGTAACATTCAAGATCTTAGGTCTGTGTTCACTTCAAATGTCTTAATTTTATCTTTAAATTATCAAGCTAAACTGAGGAAATAACTTTTTCACTAAGGAGTAAGAAAAATAGTCCTACAACATACATTTCTGAAAACCACGTGCACAAATTTTCCTATTACGCGTGTAACAAAGACGGAAAAAAATGTCACAAAATGGTCTGTCCACGTTACCTACGTAATAGGAAAATTTGTACACAAGCTTTTCAAAAATGTATGTTGTGGCAGAAATTGTTTACCTTTTTGGGCAAAAGTTATCTCCTGAGAACAAAACAAGGACATTTCTTTAATTCTGAGATAAACTAAAGACATCTGAAAGGAATTATTGACTTACTTTTCAAATGTACCCCATTACTGTGGACAGACCCATATGCAGCATCAGAAGCACAATGGCAAAGTTCATCTGAGACACAGTCATCTCCTGACAACTTCACAGAGACTCCGGCAATTATCCATGGTAATTTTTGTCATTATAACTCACTCACTTATCTTTTGACATAGTGTCAAGCATTCTGCCAAGGAACATAAAAACATACATTTACCGGTAATTAAGTTGCAGTACTTATCCTATAAAGAAATGTGGCAGTGTGTGTATTTATGCAAGACTTTTATTTGCAGGGTTTGTACCAGTGTGCTATTTTAATTACAATGTATGTCAAAATTGTCAACTGATATGAATATCTTGTACTTAATGTTTGTTATGCATGTTACTGTTAGTGCAAGTCCCACCTAGAGTTTAGATGTACATGTACCTGTATATAATTTTATACCAGCTGATGAGAGATACAACCTATATTTTATTTTTGGGATCTGTGCAGCTTGAAATACATGTACAAGCAATGAACCATATATTTTGTATCGTCATACATGTATTTGTCTTTTACAGTTGATCCAGTATACTTTAGCAACTCTAATCAGACAGTGTTTACATGTGTGGCAGTTATCAAGTTTTAAAAAACGTTTTATAATATTTATGTAATTATACACTCTCTGCAACAACAGAACCTGTTGTGACTATTCCGCTCATGGTTTTTCATTATGGTTACATTTTTGGCAATAATAACGGTTTTGAAATCCACCATTTGTCAATCATAAGTCATGTAGTTGTTTTAACAGATTTATTTACCAGTTGCTGTGTAGTATCCAAAGATGTGTGACATTGAATAAATTAAAAAGAACCGTTAACAATCTGTCATGTTTCCTGTGTCATATAATCATTTTCCCAACTGGACTGATTACTGTTTAACATTTATTTGGGCAGATGGAGGCATAGAACAAGGAACCAGAAGATTAGGAAATTACTTCAATCTTGTGTAAACATAAAGCTTCAGTTCCTAGCTAAGTGATTTTTAGGAAAAAATGATAAAAACTAAGATTAAATACACACTTGGCTATGCTTTGAGAATTTTTACACCGGTTTGAATTAAACTCGATTTATGAGGGCTTAACTATACTGTTCGAAGAGGAGAAAAGGAAATCAAGGTAGACCTATACATGTATACAATAACTAGCTCCATGGTACAACCCACGAAAACATTGGTGGACTTGGAACCAGTCTAATCTGGAACTAGCAATGACGTCATCGTTAGCCAATCGGACTATGCGGTGCCACGGCGGTAATTTTGGGTTTGTGTTTTTTGGGAATGCCGTTGGATTTCGCTGTTTCTTGACTGGACTAGACAAAAGTACGTACAATTTTCATTATTTATGGGTAGAATATTACATATTCTTTGTATATAAGGTAGACTGCTGCAAGTAGTGACAAAGGAAGATATTTGCCGATGTTTTGGGTGTCTTTTGTCGTCTTTTTTGACGTGTTTTTAAAAAAATATATTTCTCAACTCAAAATACAAAAAAAACATAAAATAGTGATACTCGACGACAGATATTTTTTTTCATCTTTCCGAAAATCCTACTCTTATTGTTCAGATCCCTAGAAATGAATGAGAAATCCTTGGTTTTCGACAGGCTGTTCAAGCTCATTAAATATGCAAGACTGCAACTGGCTGAAGTCACGTGTGCATACTGTGCACATAAAAGGAAGCACCTTTGTGCGGACTGACTGCACAGGCTCGTCAGCAATGCGCGCGCGCCAAATTCGTGCAATGAATTATAGCAAATGCACGGAGCTGCGTATTTCGTAGCACGAATTTGGTGGGCGCGCATTGCTGACGAGCCTTTAAAGGGCCCTGAAATGCTCAATAACTTTATGCACAGTTTTTGCTGCATATGAAGGATTATTGACGTGTAGAAAGACAATACCACCGTTTATTTTGATGCCCCGTAAATAAGAAGTGGCATTTTTCAATTTTGAAAATTTCTTCACATAAACTCACCGAAAGAGGGCGCTGTTTGGGGCATGTCACTTTAGGAACACACAGCAGAAAAGAACAGGAAAAAAAATATGACTTCAAACTGGAATTGTGGAAAAATGCTGCAGTTTCCAGCCTTAGTTTTTTCACGGTTTGCAACAGGCAACATGTAAAACAAACCTAAACCGTCATGGGTTAAAAACGTTTAGCAAGTTGGAGAAAATTGTGGAAACTTTTGTGCACAGTTGAATGAGATTTTCCTGTGTTTTCCTAATGTAACATCACAAACCTTGATTTTTAACCCCCCAAACAACTTCCAAGTAGGGTTTTTATGATTGTAAATCAATGGACTAGTTCCATAGCACATATTCCATTGATAGAAACACCATTTCAGGGGCCCTTTAAGGAAATAAGAGAAGTGGCCTACAGTGAAAACAGTACAAGGTGATAAAATTTGCTACTAAAATGTCGGGTGATTATGCTACAATTTGTTTGGCTGTAAATATACAACTTTTCCGCAGCCCAGCCTCCGAAATCGAAACTCAATGAACCACTGTATTACTGTGTAACGTTACTTTTAACCAACCAGATGACAAAAATCGGTATATAAAACAAATATCGACTGCTTTTCATTCAGGTCATGGTTAAGATTATATGCCCTGGGTAATCTCGAAGCCATCAATATTCCCCCTTGGCTTCTGCCTCGGGGCATAATCAGGGCTTCGAGATCAGCTTAAGCCTATAATCTTAACCATGCCCCTCATTACAGTCAATTTGTATAATATATAATACACCTAACAACATACAGAATACATTTAACAAGCAAAAAGAAAACTAAAACTAATCCAACTATATTGCACCACCAAACAATATTGCGGAAATCCATTTGAGGTACATGTACATTGGATATAGGTAATTTTTTTTTTTTTTTAAATTAATTTTAGAAATGACCTCTGTACAGAACACTAGCAGAGAGCTGTTGTCAACACAACAAACACCATCATGCACATTCAAATTGGAACATTAAAGTATTCTGCAATCTTAACATCATGCAGTATTTTTTTTTTTATGTACACGTACAACATCCAAATTCAATTGGCCATTCTGATGTAAGCATAAAAGATACGTCTAGTGATACTACTTTTACTAAAAATAGACTGCAGTGAAAGGAAATAAACAGCATATTGTAACTCACTTTAAGGAGCGGGACCAGATAACATTTTTGACATCTCAATTTTTCCCATTGAGATTTTAATTTTTCTCGCTACCATTCTTAAAGACAGTATACATGATTGGTATCTCGAAGAATCAGAAATGTTCACAGATTTTACACATAACTTACACGATATAAACATGATGACGGCAGACAACTTCCCCTGAAATGGTTTTGTCTGAAGTGCTATAGTTTTTGAGAAATGAGCAAAACAATTATTTTTCGTCTCGCGAGATGTAAATTCAATTCGCACCGAAACCATTTCGCCCCCTTAGTGTCATTTTGCCCCAAACCACTTCGTCCAAACACTACCTCACCTAAATGCCACTTCGCCCCAAAACCACTTTGTGCACAGGCAGTGGTTCAGGGAGAAGTGGTTCAGGGCGAAATGACTGCAAACCCTTCTTTGACTGTTTTCTCAAAAGTTAGACGAAGTACTGAGCTGGTTTTTGCTCAGGTTGGTTTTAATCATGCATATCTTCAATCACACAGGGGGATAACAATATTTGTAACACTAATAATGTATACTATCTTTAATTTTCATGTTCTCATTCCATATATTTTCAAGGATATCGTCAACAAACCACCGTTGTTTTGTAAACTAATTTATCTGGTTCCATAAAGCAGTGCAGTAGTTACACCAACCTTTTTGCTTCCACATCCAAATTGGAGAGTTCAAATTTCTTGTTTTTTTCCCAAGAATAGCATGGAGGTATTTTATGATTGTAGGGTTAAAAACGAAATCCATTTTCTGGAAAAATCTGAACATCCTTTAAATGTTTTAAACCAATGTAACACACACACACAAATTCTTACCCCAGGTGCAGCAGTTTTGATTCACACTTCTCAGGTGTATGTCAGCATGGAGGAAATCCCTCACGCACAAACGAGTTTATGCATTTGCATGGGTTGTTTTTTTATTTGTTTGGTGCAGTGCAATGTATGCCAGCAAATTAATTTCAATATTCCTCTGCAGCTAAACAAAATAATCATTATGTGTGCTACAGCTTTGTGAACACCTATGAACTCATGCATATACATGTACCAATCCTTAGGTGCACAATATTTAAGGGATTAAATTGTGCAAATATTATTACTTATAATTTACATTAAATTATGCTACAACGCACAAAATAACAATATCAGTGTAATACTAGGAATCGTTTGTTAGACAATATGGAAATGACACTAAATGGTTTTGAAGTTCTGAAAATCTTTTTAGCCTACATGTAGGTGTACTTTGCATACAATAATTAAATTTTCATTCCTATAATCTGTCCAAATAAAACTAAATTAACTTTTCGCACTAAATTACTAAATTAACTTTTCACAAACACTGTTAACCGTGTTTAAATAATCTAGGCTTCCTAAATAAACTTCCACCTCTAAATCAAGTATTTGTTTTCAAATAAAATCTGAATTGTTTGTGCAATAAATGATCTGTCAGAAAATGCCCTCTCCGACAGAAATGCTTGGTGGTGCTATGTATTGTGAAACGCCCAAATTGGACAAGTATTCATGGGTAGTTGGTGGAATCGCTGAGGAAGGAAACATGCTGGAATTAACACAGGAGACATTACACTTTTAAAATCATGCATTTTGTACTAAACATAACCAAACTTGGGATGCGAGAAAAAAAATCATGTGGGCCTCATCGGGATTCGAACCAGAGACGCTCTACCAGCTGAGCTATAAGGCACAGTTGGTACACTCCCTTGCTATAGAGTGCCAAATGAGGTTCATAGGGAAAACTCTATGAACCTCATTTTTCTCTTGGTGTTGCATGGGAGTGCAGAATCGCAACATTTCTTCTTCATTATTTTTATCCAATCTTTCAAGTAAGAATGTACAATGTACAGGAATGGTAGGCACAAAAAAGGATAATAGGCAATATCTGTTTGTTTATGTGCACAATAGCACCAAGGAACAAAAACACTGTGGCGTCATTATACGTCTATAGGTAACTGGTTACACACTTGGTCTTGCCAAGTCTACCAGGCATTTTTATTCTGTCAGCTTGGAGTATGTCGAAGGACTAAAGCGTCTGCGTAGATACTTCAGAATGTACAGAGGCACGCAGCTGATGAGTGTGATGACGACCACCTTCCACCAGAAATCACCGGTTACGATGAAGTTACGATCTGCATGAGGGTAGGGCAACAAGAGATTTATAATACATTATTGCATGTGGCAGTACCAAAATCAAATTTTATTAAGTCGCTGAAACAGTGGCATTCATTTGAGACACAAAATAAAGTGGTGTCTGTGAAAGTGTTTTGTACATACCGAGAATTTATTCAACTGTTCAAATTTGTATTGCAATGCGCTTGCTATGGAGTGCCAAATTGTGACATGGTAAATAGCTCCAAACATCAGGGCTGCCAATAAAACACCATTGCAAAAGCACATGGAAACGGTTCAGTGATTTTTAATGTAGAGCCATTGCCTAGGCTACACTAACAATAGGGTGACATATTCACTTTGGTAGTCTATAGTGGTCTGCTGTATTTATGCATATTTTTATTGGGAAATCTGCAACCGATTACGAAATTCCTGTTTTACCTACACTATGTAAGATGCTACATGGACAGCACTATATGTGGGTCTTTCTACAGTTCCACAGTAAAGGGGGCATTTTGGCAACACAGACCATATTTTCGAGGAAATACCTTTGTCTGGTCTAAAAAAAGAAAGAAATAAGTTTAAGTTGTTCTGAAGTGATAACTTAGGCCCAAAAAGGGTTACAAATAGTGTGACAACATGCTTTTCTAAAAACCCTGTGTACAAATTTCCAATATACGCAATGTAACTGGGACGGACACTTGTATTACATATTTACTTTTTAAGCCGTCCCGGTTACGAGCGTATATTGGAAATTTCTACACAGGGTTTTTAGAAAGGCATGTTGTCACACTATTTGTAACCCTTTTTGGGCCTAAGTTATCTCTTCAGAACAACTGAAACTTATTTATTTATTTTGCATGTTTTGAGACCAGACAAAGGTATTTTCTGGAAAATATTGTCTGTGTTGCCAAAATGGCCCCTTTACTGTGGAAAGACTCATGTACAGATCAGAAAGTGGGTTTGCACTACGTACAGCCATCTTCAACTGGGATGTTTTTCTGGAAATTGTACTGAAACAATGGCAAATGAATGTGATTAAACCGTACTGCTTTTGACCTTGCAGTTTGATTGAGTAAACTTTAACTGAGACTGTATTGAAAACAGCCGGCTCCGAAAACAAAGTGAGATGCGTTATTGAGCGAGGTCACAATTCTGCGCACTGCTATTTTTCTGTACTCGAACAGAAAAATATTTTCTTGTACTCGTACTCACAATATATTTTTCTCGTACTCATGAAAAAAAAATTAGAGTAGTTGTTCAGATTTGTCTGGAAAATGTATTTTGATCTAACTTAAACACTCATATCCATGGCAAGTAAACAGGAAATGTCCTAACGGGGGAACTTCATACTCATAAAAACAAGGAACTGACACTTATACCCATATTTGTGAAAAAAGTAACCGTATTCGCACTCATAAAGATGTACTCGTACTTGTACTCGTACTTGTAAACACATATTTCCTTGTACTCGTACTCATGAAAATGTACTCGACTACAACAGTGATTCTGCGTGTGTTACGTGCTAGTGTTAGTGGAACAGATCTGTTAAGTTAACCTGAACGAAGTGGGTGGTTTTAATTTTGATTATTTTAGAACTTTCGTGATTCTCAATAAATTGAGTTTCATTTTTCAACACAACTTATAATTGTGTTGGATCTTGCATTCTACCCACAATTGAGACATTATTTTGGCTCCGGGAAGATTTTAAAAATTTCAAACAGTGGTTAGAAGCTCGTGTAACACGGAGCGGAGGTCACAATTCTGTGTTAGTGTTGAAAGTCATGCAGAACCCTACCGCCTTGACAATTCCCAAGACGGCAAGTCAACAGATCTGTCACACTAACACTAACAAGCAACACAGGATTGCATCCTCACTCACTGCAATTTGCGGTTCTGCGCACAACTTTTAACATGGTGTTTGTTCTGAGGGCACAATTCTGATTAAGATAACAGATCTGTTAACAGATCTGTAACACTAACGCTAACCATACCTGCCAACATTGTAGTGAAACTTGCAACGGTCAAGTTGGTACAACGGTCAAGTTGACCTGGTACTAGTTGCACCGTTTTCATGTACCGGTACACAACACATGCGGCGCGCGGAGAGTCAAGTCTACCGTTACGATTGTTACGATTTTCAACACTTTTAACACTTAAAAATCGTAACAAATACGATAAAATCATACTTGTTGGCAGGTATGCGCTAACACGTAACACAGAATTGTGACCTCGCCCATTGACATCAGCTGTACAGACACCATACATGTAGGTTTGGGAAATTTTTACTGAGACTGACTCGCTGCATTAAGAAGAGTCATCTTGAAACCAATTCTAGGATAAATTTTACCAAGGTTAAGATGCATTTAATGTGTCCTATTTCAAATAGCAACACCGAGATTTCAGATCAATGTTCGGGTCATCTTATCTATACGAATACTCGTAGTAAATGCAGTCACATAGGCGTTTACACTCCTTACCAACTGCAAACCCAATATACATGTAGGCCGTCAGCCGAGACTCAAAGAGACGCCGCAAAAACAGGTTTCGTTCCAGCAACCGCGGGAATAAATATTCTTGAGGGTAAGAAATGCCTTAGGTATCATCAATGTTCTAAAAGTTCTCCATGATTCAGCCTGCAGTTTATTGGCAAATACAATTTTTTCCAGATAGCGAGAAGCTTCTTGCACCAAGCTCATTGTTTTATACCCTAAAATAATCTGGCGATGAAACGTTTAGGGGCGCCCAAAAATTAAAATGTAATAGAGAAATTAGTGTTTCTTAACAGTAAGCCTTGTCAGTGGGCTGGCTTTGTGGGTGAATTCTGGTGCACGATGTGTGACGAAAGAATACGCCTCTTCCATTGTGTCCCCAATGTGTCTCAAACATCCAAGGAAATTAAAGAAATTCTTTTCAGGTTTACGTGTAGTTAACAAAAGGGAAGAGTGTGTTAAAGTATGGAAGAGGAACAGTGGCATGTCACATATATTGATTTAGTGTACAATTTTCCTGGGGGAAACAATGGCCATCTAATAGCACATCGAAATAAAACAAGAAAAGGTCGGATCTTATACATTGTTTTGCCACACTGCGGCATGTCCAAAGAGTTTTTTGTTTTAAATTGGCCCAATTATCACTGTTGACAGACATCTACATGTAGTTCAAGTCCTGTTTAACCCCAACCCAGCCAACTCGCCTTTCACCTGACCGTCCCCTTGCGAAAAGCCACCCTCTAAATACCCAGCACGATATAAATGTGACAGAGGGCCTCCCCAAAACTACCCACATACATCAACACACTTCCATTTGTTAACGCACCAACCCTGCGCATGCCCCATAAAACTTAGAAAAGCAAAAGTCAGAGTTTCAGTATGCTGCAGACAGACCCCAAAACATGTCCTGATTCCTTTGGTTACTTTTTCTGGTCCTCTGCACAGTAAATGCCGAGGAGATGACCAGGGATGATTTATTGGATGTTTGTGACAATGGGAAACGATGGAAAGGGGGAGACCATGTGTCACATATCGCGCCACACAAAGGTCATGCGTCCTGGATATATCTGGCCAACCTCCTTTTATCTATCTCCCAGACAACTGTACAGGACCATTGTGTCCGCTTGCACCACTGTTTCTGCAGATAATTGTTCAGACACATTGATGCAGACATAATTTTTTTTTTTTACACAACGGTGCATACATAATGGTTTTTCAGACACAATGGAGTGGACATATAAGGTTTTTTGGACACAATGATTTTTCGGACACAATGATGTGGACATAATAAAACAAATTGTAAGAACTCTGGATGCCGCAATAGGGCGACAATTCGGGAAGCCTTTCCCCGGGAACCACCGAAATTTCGGCAAGAATCACTCAAAATGACACCTTATCTTTTTACCCGAAGCTTCTAAAAATGGTTCCAGACCTAAGAGAATTGGTTCTAGTCCTAATAAAAAAAAATTTTGACCTAAACAAAATGGTATTTGGACCTAAAAAAATGATTTTTAATCTCAAAAATATTGGGCGACACCAAAATGTCGCCCTAATAGAGCGTGTCGCCCTAATATAGCTTTTTTACACACAAATTGTCGCCCTATCCTAGCATCCAGAGTTTTTGTATACCCAATGGTGCGGACATAATTGCTGTTCGGACACAATAGTATGGACATGGTTCAAACGGGCATAATGGTCCTGTACAGATGGCCAACCAACTCTGTTTACAACAGTCAGGGGCGCGGTGCCAGCCAAAAGCCATAAACTAGAATTGCTGAAAACCCCGGATATTTGCATCAGTACATCAGTGGGGATCACGTACAATAATAATAATAGGCAGTTCTTATATAGCGCATTTCAGAACCAACGGAACTCCTAATGCGCTTTCTGCATTATTACCTCCTTAATCCTTCTTAACTCCCTGGGAGTATGCAGTCCCATGCAGCTTATGTGCACAGGGACAAATCAAACACATAGTAGCGCGATATGTGACAAAGGGTACCCCCACCTATGTTCCGCCATTGTGTCTCAAATTTTTTTAGGGGGGAGAGGAGGGGAGGGGAGGGGAGTAAAGGGGGAGGGGGGAGGGGGAGATGGGTGCGTTAACCAATCTGAGCCTGATCTGCGCACTTCGGTTGCTTAAAGGCACAGGCTCGTCAGCAATGCGCGCCCGCCCAATTCGTGCTCGAAACACGCAGCTCCATGCCTTTGCTATGGAGCTGCGTATTGCGTGGCACATATTTGGCGGGCGCGCATTGCCGACGAGCCTGTGCCTTTAACATGAAGAGCCTCTTTAGAACCCGCAAGTGAATTAATGTATGCGTGTGAATGCACAATAGGTTCTGCATGCCACGCAGAACAGCACACGTACACACTCAGTCACTGTACAATACTGTGCCTGTAGCGCATACATGTACATGTACGTACTGCCAATTTGACACGAAGAGCCTCGGTTTTAATGCAGAAGTGCACAAAATGGGATAATGTGGGATTCGTCTATAGCTGCAGTAAGGAGGAGTCCCTGTGTCACCTATCGTACTAGGTAACTCCGGTAACTAAGGTATATTCAATAAAGCTGGTGGGCTTCCAGTGCATAGACTGTGCGTTTTGTGTTGCTGTTACATGTACCGGTACATGTAGAACGAAAAGTGTGAATCCTTTGGCATTACATGCACTTGACGCGCCCCCTTATATACGCAATCTTAAAAAGACGCGCAACTTGTTCGAAGGGCATCTTTGTAGGATTGTGTACTCAAAGGGTGCACGTCGTGTGTATGTAATAGATGCACAGTTTTCGTTCTAACAGCAACATATAATGCAGTCAATGCACTGAAAGCCCCCCAGCTATGGCAGGTAAACAGGGAAGGAGACCTTAATTTTTACCGGATTAGTCTATACTCAAGGGATATTGATTTTAAGATGGAGAAACTGACCGGGTGCAGTTAATTTAAAGGGCCTGTGACATGCTAAACAACTTTGTGCCCAAGCTTTGCTTCATAATGACGGATTACTTGTTGAGCAAGACATACTATTGTTCGTTTGGATGTAAAATCAATAAAAGATGGCCTTTTTCAACTTTGAAGATTTCATTGCAATAAATCACAGACAGAGGGCGCTGTTTTGAGTGCATCACATAAGGAAGACAGACGGGAAAAGACTTCAAGTTAGACTTGTGGCAAATTGCTGCACTGAGTTTCTACCCCCAGTTTTGTCATGGCTTACAGCAGGCAACATGTAAAACAAACTCAAACAGCCATGTATTACAAAAGTTTCAGGAAAATTGAGAAAAAAGTGGAATCTTTTGTGCACAGTTGAATGTGATTTCCCTGTGTTTGCCTCTTGTGACATCGTGACCTTGGTCATGAATATGCATATTTGCATTAGCATAAAAACTAAAAACCTTTTTTTAACCCCCAAAGCAAGCTCCAAATAGGATTTTTATGACTTTAACTGAGTAGAGTGGTTTTAAAGCATAGATTTCGTTGATAACAATCCTAAATAAGGGGCCCTTTAAGTGAGCCCAGTGTGTCTCCGGTTGTTAGTACCTCATTGAAATGAGTAATTTTGAAATGAAAATTGTCAATGGTCGACAATGGACTAGAAAACAAGCGTTGCCTTTTTCAATTGTCATGTGCACTTATTATTGGTTTTCCGGGCCGATTTCAAACTTGTTATATTTCCATTCGGTATTCCAAGTATTCCATTTCGCTTTAAATTCTCATTAACTGTGCTACCGAAGGGGATTTAAATTTCAAATAAGTGACATTCTATTTGACAAAACTTGGTCATTAAAAGATGGACTGTCCGTGATTAGGCCAATGTGGGCGTAAAAAAAAAGTAAAATTGCTACCGGTACATGTATTTTTCTAGATTATAAAAAATCATCAGCTTTGATTTGGTACTAAGAACATAAAAATACGTCAAGGAATAATGCGTCAATTAAAAACAAGAATAAGGCAGGCCCTGCTTTTTAATCGACAGAGTTCTGACGTATAGTAATGTACATGTACGTGACGGTGTGTACATGTGCGCGTACGTACATACATACATACATGTGCGCGTATGTGCATACATGTGCGCACATATACAACATGTCAAGCCCGTTTTAAGAACAAGGCTTGTATAGTTCCCGACATCAGAAATTTGAGTGTTTAATATTTTTCGTTCCAGAGCTTTCTAAATTCGCTCGCTTGTGTAAATAAATTAAATTCTTTCACCCAATCACGGACAGTCCATCTTTAAGGCGACATCGCTTGCTGCAGCATGCAAATCAACATTTTCTGCAAAGACAACACTCTTCAAAACACTCTTCTCTTTTATTAATTGCCAACTCGCAGGATTGGAGGTGCTTTATATACAGCCTTGGATTGGACAAATCGCATCACGTGATTGAATTTAGACTCGTCATGGCACAGCACGACGCTTCAACGACAAGAAAGTAGTTCCGTTTTTTAAATTGTATTTGCTGAAAAACTGCAGGCTGAAGCATGGATAACTTTTCGGAACATTGATGGTCGATATCTTAGTGATTTATTTCTGCCAATAAAAGTTATTCCCGCGGTTGCTGGAACGAAACGAAACGATAGAACGTCTCAGCTAATGGCCTAATGTGTCTTGGCAAAGATCAATATTAATATGCAAAAATTGATCCCTGGTCATCTCCTCTCTGCATTTACTGTGCAGAGGAGGACCAGAAAAAGTAACTAAAGGAATCAGGACATGTTTTGGTGGTTGTCTGCAGCATACTGAAACTCTGACTTTTGCTTTTCTAAAAGCTCAATATGAATGTAGCTTTTAGAAGCTATGCATTACTGCATGTTCCTATGTGTGAAATGCACAAAAATACTGATAATATCTGGCAATGGTATCTAATATCCTCAACAAACTATAACATAAATCGACCAGAAACGGGAGCAGTTGGACTACATTTTTCTTTTATTTTTGGGGGTGGCGGGGGTGGCGGGGGTGGTGGGTGGCGGGGGTGGGGGGTGGGGGTGGGGGTGGGGGGGGGGGGGGGGGGGGGGGGGGTAGGACTGGGGTTGAGAAGATGTAGAAAGTAGAGCTGACGTGTAACATCATTTCTATGTGATACTCACCAAAGTAACTGTCAAAGACAAAGAGAGAGATGATGTACGAAATCATGCTGAAGATCTCAGCTACCAGCATAATCCAATGCCAGGTGCGAATGGTCAATGCCACCATTAGGAGCTCTGTGATGACCAACGATGTGAACGAAATCGCAACAATGTGGATGAACTCTCCCTCAAAGAGATAGAGGGCGCCGTACATGATGATGCCTCCCTGGAATATGCTGATTAGGACCCAGAGGAAGAACATCTTGAATGATAGCTCACGACCCTGAAAATAGGTGAGGAGAATGATTTGTAAGGGAGGAACCTTAAAAGTAAATGGAATCTTTAAATAATTCTTGTAGCAATGGGAAAACTGACTCCAGAACCATTTTTGTAGCATCATAACACCCGCATATGGGTAGGGCTTGGTCACAAGATTGTTCATGTTCAATACTGCTGTACAATGTATTTCAGTCAATGTTCAGACACATTGATGCAGACATCAAGGAGGAAAAGGTACCACTCGGGGGAACAAAGTCTCTTATGAATTCTCAAGGTGTAAAAAATATCAAGATTCTGAGAAAATATGACGGACATTCTGAAATGGTAGCTAAAAGTGTTTTTCCTACTTTTTTTTCAGTTATAGGTTTTAATATTTTCGGCGCCTCACTTCACCAAAAACGGTGACGGCTTTTTACAATTTATGCTAAAAAACACCGCCATAGATTCAGTGTATTTCTATGCGAGTAATGTTCACTTACTCATATATGTACACAGGAAACAGTCGTAAAATGTTTATCTGCTGGTCGATTGCTTCATGTTTGAGACAAGTTTCTATGGGCAGACCGCACTATAGGCGAAAATCGTTGCACCAAATTCATAAAAGAGAGACTTACAAGCTGAATGAGTGTGCATCTAGAGTAAAAATTGCCCATTATTGTAATGCGGGGAGTTTCTTTTTTCAAATGAACGATTTTGGACTATGTAGGTCGTGAAAGTCACCCTATTTTGCACAATATCGTATGAACGCCTGTCTGTTCGGCAGTTTTCACTTACGTATAGGGGTGGTTTATTTCGAGTGGAAATTAGTAAAGAATAAAAGTTACTGACTTGTCGTGTTTAGAAGGGATTATTATTTGAATAGACTTTTCAATACAATGTACATTGTACTTCACGTGTAGACCTCTAATATAGCAACAGTTGTGGCATCCCCTCTTAAGTCACAAAACACAGGAATGTTACCGTACATTATCATTTTTCCTAACAGCATAAAGTCAAATCAACGTGAATTCTTCAAAACTGTCTGTATTTAATGGGTAAATGGATTCATTTTGTATAAATTGGGTTTATAAATAAAACAGTGCTAAAGTGACGATATTTAATACTGGCTAAAGTTCTTAGTTTTTTTGGTCATCTATGAAGCATGCCTGCAAAGTGATATCCAACGTACATGTTGTATATGGCCTTAAAAATCAAAATTAAGTGGTGATTTTCTGTTTAGGTCTTTAAACAAACTGTGCTCTCATCCTTTGTTTCTAAAAAAACCTCTGGCTTGTTTGTAACTTGCTTTGAGTTCCTTGACGTCTTTACCTTGATGAGATCTTTGTAGAGTTCAGGATACTTCATGGCTGTTTCTGCCGTCACATCTTGATCAATAACAAAGGAGAACACTGGGAACATTGTGTAAGCCGTCACATACCTTCAACAAGATAAGTAATATTAGAGATTAGCAATGGAAATTTTGTCTTTTCAGTCCATCTACAATTATGTCCAAATTATTTCAACACAATGACAATTCAAACTAGTAAAAATTCCATAACTGTACCAGCTGTCTGGAACTCAAATTTCTTACAATCTTATTACCGTTTGTTTAGAAACCAAATAAAAATAAATAAATATGAAAGGTTAATTTTATTTAAGGATGATGACCCAGGTACAGCCGCACAGTGGGCCAGAGTTGCCTCAAAGTGTGCAAACATTTAAAATTGGTGAAGGTGACATTTTTAATTTTGTTGGAGGCTGTGCGGGACAAGAGAAGCGAACGGAGGAATGCTAGGCTACATACACACTGAGTTAAGTACGCAGAACCAGATTAGATAAAAGAAATTTTTTGCAGATTTAATTACGGTAAAATGGAACAAAATATCCAGTTTTAAAGTTCACGTCTCAGACGAATGTGTTTTAATTTCTTGAAAAATCGGCAATACACATTGCAGAGAAGGATTAAGCTGATAGTACGGGATTTCAAAATTTCAGATATTGAGCTTATAAAATGATCAATTTTGGTCAACGGTACAATACATGTTTTGGTGACAATTACATTTTTTCGCAGTTATACGAACGAAGAAAGGGCCGAGATAAGTTGTAGCGGTAAGAATTGAGAAAATGACCATGAACATTTTTTCTTTAAAATAACAAATCAAACTTATCAGTAAAAACCTTCAGAAGTACATGTATGACCGAGTCACTCCAAAGTTAGGTGTAAAGTCGCAAATAACAATTCTCTGGCCGCTGGCGCCATACCCCCCGGTATAACTCGCCACGGACACCTTGACTAAAGGCTAGCCAAAGTACATGTATGGCAAAGACTCTCCCCCCTTGCTTTACCTTAAATGTATTTGTTTCTGGGTTTCTCAGGAAAACATTGTTTAAAAGAATCTTTTTGGTAGCATTTTCTGTCTTGCTTGGTTTTAGGGCATCTTTAGCAACTAAACCCTGTATTCTGTAAACGTGATAAACCGCGGGTGCTAGTAGATCCAACTAGTTCAATACATGTATACATAGGATTAGGAGCAGCAGCTTGCACTTTAATACGATGACAAGCAAAATGTGTGGAGTTTTAGAAATTGGGGAAAACTCATAGTCAAGTACATGTAGGTATCTAAAATGCAATCCATATTTTCATGAATTGATGGGTGCCCGTCAGTGAAGGGGGAAAAATCCACCCGACAACTCCAAGTTGTCCGTCCTTACCGGTACTTTTGTTTCCAGTGTATTCAAAAACTCTTCTATGTCATAAACTTTGCGAGGTTAGTTAGATTTCAACTTGGGAGATGGTCCATTTGGTGAAAAGGAAGATAAATGCACATGTAGTTTAAGGAATGTGAGCAAACACTAGAGGATTGTATTATAAATGCATGCATCTCGAAAAATCGAACCGCTGCCAAAAACCTCCTATGCCATCAACTTTAGCCCCAAAAAATCTTTGCTGTAGCTTGGCTGGTTGCGCTTTACATACATGTAATATCACCTGGTACTGATCTTTCCTTATTTGTATGCGCTACAAAAGCCTAATTAAGAAAGTCATTCTTTGGTTGGTATACTCTGTACACTTGTTTTACCTTACCCTATTACATGAGAACTACGCTCACGGTCTAATCACAGCGCTCCCTGCGCAGTATAAAACACAAAACACCTGTATACGCAAGGCTCAAAGTACTAGCCATTCAAAATACATGGGTGGGTTGCCGGCAGCTGTTGTATGTATTGCACTAACGTTTGGGTCAAAAGAGGGGTTCCCCCCTCCATTTGGTACAGGACCTGATATTTAAGAAATGCCATTCGGAGGTCATACATGTACATGTACGTGCCCCACCTATTGATTCCAAGCCTCAGACTTTTGTAATCGTGATAATGACCAAATCGGTCTGGGCTCCTGGACTATAAAAACAATGAATAATACAGGTTGAACTATTGTTAAGCTGGGCTTTGTGATTAACAGAGACACAAAGGTTTTAAAGGGGCTATGTCACGGTTTGCGCATGCGCAGCAAAACTTGAACAAGTGTGGCTAACTTTTTCAAGTTTTGTCGCCAGGTTTTGCATATCCTATTCAATCTTTGCCATCCCTTATCAATCTTTAGTAAAATTGGCAGTGGTGTACGTCCGGGATGTCCTGATGCATTACTTTTTACTTGGAATCGCACTGTTTGCCGTATTTTTACGCCGCCAAACATCGACATCACTGTGTGTGCGGCCGTCGTTAAAAAAATAGTTTTTCATCCCATCAAAAAACATGACAGAAACGGCATCGAATGATATGAATGACATGGTTGGATACAGCAATTTACTTAACCTTGTTTTTCATCAAAACTGACATGCTTATTTGGTCCCGACAGCAATTTTACAGCATACCTTCTGTCCTTGGAAAGACACAGTGGCCGCCACTGCTGTACGATTTTGTTTTGCCAGACATAAATCCCGCAATCGCGCGCGCGCGATGCCAATTCGAACAAATGCGCGCACACGTTGCACAATGTAGTTGAATTCTGCATATTGTAAACACTCATGAACGAACACACTGCCCATGCGGCACGTGCTACCGGTAAGTACACGATGTACACAACTATAGCACACGCACCAATGGCGTTGTGTAACGAAATTGCACTACATTCATCTGAGCCTGCACGTACATGTATGTCAAAATATGAAAGGATTTGGCGCATGCGAAAACCGTGACATAGCCCCTTTAAGAGTGGACAGAGACTTACCCTACAGTCAGAATTCCTTGGTAGAGGGCGACAGATGAGAAATAAAATATGGAGGAGAATATAGCTTGCATGACAGAGATAATGAGGCCTCGATGCATAACAAAGTGGCTCAGGGCACCAGACCGCTTGTAGCTATTGCGACCATGGACCAGTAGTAGCCGTCCAACATAGCGAAAGTGGGTCAGTGAGAAATCGGCCGCAAGTGAGGCTTGCCGCCCCTCCTGGAATAGGCAAGACCAGGTCAACATAATATTCAATGGCACGGCAAGAACATAACTTATACATGTACACCACAGCGCATGTTTCTACTTTAGGAATTGGCATTAAACACTTTTTGGTGATGCATTGGGCAATGCCTAAAACCATAAAACAAAATATTGGTATTTGGTGCAATAATTGTGTTATTGGCTGCTTCTACTACCAAAAACACAGGTTTTTAATTCGCCATTGTGCGCATCGGCAAACAAGCATTCATAAATATCTTAGACAGTTTACGCATCCTTTTTGGGTGAGAGCATGTCACAAGGCCAGTCTTAAATGGAAGATAAAGACCGGCCATTCTTAAACACTTTTTAGCCTGGCCGGCGCCCTATTCAGTGCTTATGGAACACGCACACGCACATAAAAACTGCATGCGCCTGAAAGCAACACGTAACGCGGGCATCGTGATAATGCAAAACGACTAACTAATTTTGGTGAGTTTTACCGATTTACGAAAAAAGGTATTTATGAATGGGATTCAAAGTAGGTTTGGTCAGTTTTAAACAATCCTTTTAAAACCGGCTAGGGTCCTGGGCACTGATAATGGCCCGCGCATGTGTGCATGATACCCTACATGTACATTGTAGATGCATGTCTACACAATAATGCCATAAGTAGCAATTTGACTAAAGGAAATTGGGGCACTATACAATGTATAGTGCAAGACTTCCTGCCACCAAAGGATGACTGAAATCGGAGAGTTGGTTGAAATTGGAAAGTGACATTGTATGACCGATAACAACTTGACTGAAATTAGACCAGGTTGACACAATTAGATCGTGCCTTACCTTTCCTTCTAAGCCAACTCCAACATTAGCTGCCTGAATCATGCTGACATCGTTTCCTCCATCCCCTACGAGCAAAACACACAACAACACATATTAGCAACTTTTTTGTATGCAGCCTAGCCTGTCCCAGCTCATCCTGAGATCTCAGGGAATTTCTACTCTGCAAAGCGACGTAACAATACCCTGAGGAAATACACGCACTTCTGCGGAGCGAGCTGGCTGTTGTCTTGAGCCAACTCACGCCCGAGTCATTTTGATGTAATTTAATCAATTCGGTCATTTTATGCCGAAAAGAAACAATTTCTATACTTTCCAGAAATTGTATTGGGTTCCGTTCCTTATGACTGTCCCATTCCTACCAAACTTTCAAACGACGAACCTTATTTACTCAGCAGTTTTTCAAATTAATAACAGGGATGCATGCTGACGAATGTAATGGAACGGATTCCCCAATATGCTTTAAATAGCAGCCAATCGCCGACGCGGACAACGGCCAGCATTACCGAGTACATGTATCACATGCATGCACGGTGTTTACAGCTGCGCGCGTTACATTTGAATGCCTGCAATCGTGCTGCACAATGCACTGCAAGCGTCCTGATTGGTCCAGCAGAGGCGACAAGATTTCTGTCGCTAGTCCCACCGCCAAATGGGGCCTTTTTCAACAGGGCCACTGTACGCAGGAGTTAGGGAGTGCGTTAAAGGGGCACTGTTGCAAGAGGATGGTCCCAGCTTGAGTCGGAACCAAAGCCGGTAGTTTTGAAACAGCTACATGTACATCGTTTTTGATGCCTTGCTATTGGTTAACCTGTCCAACGCAACTTCCGCACTCAGTTGAGTCATTTCATTCACATTCGATCGCGAGAATTTTGCGCTTCGATTTGGGATTTTGTGTACCAAAATTTGATAAAAAGTTGACATCGGTCCAACAAGTACTCTTCAGAATATTGATATGTTTGGGTGCGACTGTTTGTTCCTTCCTCCACGGTATGCTAAACATCAGATCCAAAGGACAAATTTGGATTTGGGGGATTGCCACAGGTTTTTGATCCATACAATACCGGGTCTAGGTCTACGCCAGGCCGGGCTTTGAAGCACAAAAAGGAGGATCAAAATTTGTCCGTGCGCAAATCACATTTTTTGCTTCAAAGCAAGCGTCACTGGTGTTCTAAAATGAAGGATAAATGAGTAAAAAACACCGCGACGAGTCAGGCTTCAAAACATAAAAAATGAGGGCGAAACCATGTCTACCCATCGGATTTTTCGGGCCCAGGTCTCAAGTGTTCGAACACGAAGAACTTAGGAGTCAAAAACATCGTTTGTGCTGGATATGAATGACCCATTTTATCAGGGCTCTTATGATATTTTGACAGGCGGTGGGTTTTTAACAGGGCGAGGCATTTCAAAACCAGGCGCTGTGCATCCGAGGAAAATATAACGGTAGAGCCCTGTGATATCGGCCTGGTGAGAACACGTGGCAACCACGACCAGCCCAGTGAATTGCTGTTCGCCGTGTGAGGGCGCTGTTTAAAACGGATGCTTGCAGCGGCATGGTCGTAATCGGGCATGGTTGTGATCGGCCACGCACGGATTAGGTCGCCGATGCAATAGATATGCGCAGTAAGTAAACCTAATTTTACAATGACTCAGTCATGCTTGTGAGGTGTTTTTAGAGGTGGAAAATTTATTATTTATGTCCGGGCGGCCGATTTATTTGTCTGGACAAAACTGCTAACTAGTAGAAAACACTGACATAGCCTTGAACACCAACAATACGTAAAAGTTGCCATAGTGCAGCTATGACCCAATTTTGTTTTAATTGGAGTTAAATTATTTTAGTTTTGTTTCGACAAAATGGATTCCAGTAATCTGTGGACCGGCGACAAGCTATACCAATGATCTCTTAGGCAGCACAAACCATGCTTCTTTGACTACTCCAAATTGCATACATGTACAATGCCTTTTTGTCTCACCTGAACCATTTCAGGTAGAGACTACACTGTATGCAATTACTATTTCTGTTTGTTGTGTATGAATGTGACATTTTGGTTCAAGTTTTCAAAAAAAAGAGTCTCCAGTGGATTAACTCTAATTAAAAAAAAATTGGGTCATAGCTGCACTATGGCAACCTTTGGCTGCGTTCGGGCGTGTACTCGTGTATAACACGAGCATACTTCTGCGTGCGCGAACGGCAAGATTAACGACACTCGGGTCAATGAGAGTATGCTCTCGGTACTCCCCGACAAATGGGGAGTGTGCTTTTACTCCTGACGAGTGTCATGTGATTTGTACGAAGATGGCAGAATGTGGGTGGGATTTTTGGTGAATTTGCTCAACATGTCAACTGGATAACTGAAACAACAACTCACTAATGTTTGTTTTAGACGGCATCAAAGGTTCTTACGACTTACAGTCTGTATTTTCTTCAGTTTCTTGTGAAACAGCGTTTTTTGTGTAGTCATGGCAAAAGACGGCCATCTTGACTGATGGCCTTTCGCTAATGCGGACTTGCCGTTCGCGTAATGTGACCCAAGTTCATTGCGCACGCATTACTAGCGAGAACTGCATGCCCGAACGCAGCCTTTACGTATTGTTGGTATTCAAGGTCATGTGTAGGTCAAAGGTCATTTGTAAAATAGGCTGAAATTGTACAAAATACTCTCCCATTGAAATATACTTATTAAGGTCAGATTTAGCCTCATAACAGGGGTCAAAATTAACCTGAATTTCATGCTGGTCAGAAGGACCAGTAGTTTAGAGAAATGTTTACTGTGGATTAGGCATGCGGGAATGTTTCCATATTAAAGTCATGAAATTTTTTCACTGGTCTATCGGACCAGTGCTTTTGACAGATCTAGTGGTCCTGATTTTTTTTACTGGTCTCGGACTACGGCACCAGTGTTAATTTCGGCCCCTGTCATAATGACGAGAAAATGTACTTTTATGAATTTCTAATTACGTTTATACACGTAGCTTTACACATGTATGTGCCAGCCTAAATAACCCCAGAAAAGCTTTTTAAATGAAATTTCTACCCAAAGCAAAACCTAAGTTACATATAAACTCCTCAAAAAAAGTTCGGAAAGTCAAGTTTGACTGACGATTTCTCTCTTGTTGCAAAATGATTTTCCTTGAATTTTATATCATTTGAAAGCCCGGTTATTCCTCTTTACGATGATGTGTCATTTGTTATGATTAGGGGATGTGCAGCACAGCTGAATACGGGGGCGGGTGTAAAGTGAAATGTCACAAAATGCATTGCTATTGACACATTCCCATCCTCCAAGCAAAAGGGGAATGCACTGCATGACAATAGCAGTGAATTTTGTGACATTTTTCACTTTCCATCAACTCCTGTATTCCGCTATACTGCACATCCCCCAATTGATTAATCATAACAAATGACACATCACTGTAAAGAGGAATAACAGGGCTTTCCAATTATACCAAATTCAAGGGAAATGATTAAGTAACAAGAGAGAAATCGTCAGTCAAACTTGACTTTCCGAACTTTTTTTGAGTAGTTTATTATAACTCTAAAAATCAACCCCCACCACAAAGTAAGGTATACCGATACAAAAGGGTGCTGCACACTTTTTTCCAAGCCCGAAGATTTTCATGTTGAAAGGAATACAAAAAAAAACTCGGCCCTAATGAAAATGACAAAAAAAGGTAATTTTGACCTCCGGCCGTATAGCCCACTTGAATTTATTTGTGATCGTGATTTGTTTATTACGGAATTTACACATTTACTCACCAAAAATTTGAGAAATGGTGACACTTGGGGGATATACATGTATGTTGCGATTTCCTAATGTCGCCAGTCACAGTGTATTTCAAACAAATGCTCCAGTTCGTTCTTCCGGTGACCATACAAATGTTTATCATTTTACATCATAAGCTCATAGTATTGCTTCATTGTACAATGAAAAATTTTAAAAGTTGAACTCATTAATTTTACGTAAGCCACTAGCTTTAAAATACATGTCGCCAATTTTTCAGGCAGATATGTTACAATTTTTCTCTGAACTATCTGAACATGTTACATTCAAGGAATATTCATATAAGCTATTAGACTGAGAGCTGGATAGGGTTTAATCAAAATCTGGGGAACAAAAGCGCTGATTGTCTTAAATTATTCCTTTGTCCTAAATTATTCCTTTGTGCCCTCATTTATTCGTATTTTTAATGCCAGTCAGTAATTGTCTTTTTAGTGAGCCATAATGTATCGTGTTTTTCGTTATTTTTTTCGTTAGTTTTTCCCATTTTTAAAATGTTGTTTTCTCTTAAAAAGAGTTTTTGCGGGTTTTTCGCCCTTCCCGTAATTAGCGTAAATTTTAGTGTCACATGCATGTATAATAATTACTTGTGATGTTGTTCTTCTCTAACCATTATTTTGTTGATGTTGTAGTTGTTGTACAAATGTATCTTATTCCATGCGCAGTTTGTTAGTAATTATGAAGTTGTTCAATTTAGTATATTTGTTCTATGAGTGTTGGCAGGGCCCCAATGGAAACCAGTTTTTGTAAACTGTTTGGGCACACCCTGGGTAAATAAATGGAATAAATAAATAAATAAATAAGTTTTTTTGGTTTTTGTTTACAGCTTTTGACAGTGTAATTTTCCTTTGTGGATGATAATAAATAGATCAGACCGAGGCTCCTGGAGCCGTGCCAAATCGACAAATTTTACATTAAATCAAAATTTCAAGAACAAGGATGAAACCGGTCTCGTTTTGTAGCTTGGAGCATTGATTCTGGAAATATAAATTTAGAGTAATTTTAGATCAGACTAATTAGCTTAAAGGCACAGGCTCGTCAGCAATGCGCGCGCGCCAAATTCGTGCCACGAAATACGCAGCTCCATAGCAAAGGCATGGAGCTGCATGGATCAGTCTATTTAGCTCAAGAACAGGATAATTAGTGCGGAGGGGGCGGGGCCTCAGCCCCCCTCCTTGTACATTTTTGTTTACATCGCCGCAATGCTCAATTTCTACAGTGTCAAATTTTCCTGACATACATGTACCCGCTGGTGTCCTGTAGATATTTCGACACCACTGTCGTGAAAATAGGCAATACCGTTTCTGCCAAATGCTCATTTCCCAAAACGTAGGCTCACTGAGCCTACCAATTTTACGACATGTGGACAGCCGTAGTACAGTACACGGCAAGTATATTTTCCTGTATCTGTACAAATTGTACACTAGGACCATCATTGAACAGATGCCGGTGTCGGCGATATTCTGGTCTAGTGGGTATACAGCCATGCTCGTAATCGAAGGGTTATGGGTTCGAGCCCCACTTAAATTTTATTTGCCAGGTGGGTCTTTCCACAGTAATGGGGTACATTTCTGTGACATACAAGATCTTAGCTCCCAGTTCAGTTCAAATGTCTTAATTTTATCTTTAAATTATCCAGCTAAACTGAGGAAATAACTTTTGCACGGAGGAGTAAGAAAAAGTCCTACAACATACATTTCTGAAAACCCCGTGCAGAAATTTTCCTATTACGTATGTAACAAAGACAGAAACAAATTTCACAAAATGGTCTGTCCACGTTACATACGTAATAGTAAAATTTGTACACAAAATTTTCAAAAATGCATGTTGTGGCAGCAATTTATTACCTGTTATCTCCCGTTATCTCCTGAGAACAGAACAAGGAAATTTCTTTAATTTTGAGATAAACTAAAGACATCTGAAAGGAATTTTTGACTTATTTTTCAAATGTACCCCATTTTAATACTGTGGAAAAACCCAGATACGTTTGACACTGTTTGATAATTTTGGCCCGTTGGCCGCTTTTTTGATAAATTTGGCTCGTTGGCTGCCCGTTTGATAAATTTTGCCTATTGGCCACCTGTTTGTGCAAAAACAGATTTCGTATTCGCTGAACTTTGACCTCCAATTGACCCCAGAAGGAAGGGGCAGATGAAAATGCCCATACAAAGAAAATTGTAGCCTGTGATCTGATCTATCAGCCTGCCAAATACGAAGATCCTGGGTCACGTGGTTTTAGAGACGGAAGCATTTAAAACATGCATATGTTGGTTATTTTTGGGGTGTAATTTGATACTTTTTGATGATGTCACGCTTAATGTCACCATAATATTGTACATGCTGGTGAAAGTCTGCCATTGGACCTATGCCTGTACTTAGTTTCTTAAAGATTCAGCTTGGTTTGATGGACATTGCTGCTCAATAAAAGCAAAAAGTTAGAATTTTGTTTTCGTTGAACTTTGACCTCTAATTGACCCCAGAAGGAAGGGTCAGATGAAAATGCCCACACAAAGAAAATTGTAAGGAATGATCTGGGCCCAATTTCATCAAGCTGTTTTGCAAAAAAATTTGCTTATAATAAACAATTTGTTTGCTTTCTAAAAATAGTTTAATAGTCAAAATTGTATGCCAATTTGTGTTTTTAGCAAGAATAGTACAACAACAGTCAACTGTAAACACATCACATAAGATTTTGATTGCTAACTCACTTTTATAAAGCAAACCAATTTTGGATTAAGCAATTTTGTTTTGCTAAACAGCTTTATGAAATTGGCCCCTGATCTATAAGCCTGCCAAATACAAAAATCATGGGTCACGTGGTTTTCCAGACGGAAGTATTTTAAAACATGCATATTTTGGTCATTTTCTGGTTGTAATTTGATACCCGATGACGTCACGGTGATGTCACACTTGTATGCACACCTTCACATTGGGATGGATGTTCCCACCAAGTTTCAAGCTTATAGCTTATTTAAATCGTTTTGAAGAAAAGTACTAGAATTGTTTGAGTGCGAAAAATAAAACAACTACAGCCTTTGAGAATCCAGTTATGGTTATTCTAACTAACCTATTGCGCAAGTTATCTTGTTAGTGTGTGTTTTGAGCAATTCCACAATGTCTGCCTTCTGTGTGGGTGAGCAGCGACACACAACCACTGCTGGGCACTGGCAGGCCAGCTCTATAAGCTCATGCTCGTAAAACTTGAGGCATACCTGTCAACACAAACAGAAACATGAGTTATTATATGAGATGGTCTGGTGGATAGGGCGTCAGTCTTCAGGTGAAAAGTCCATGGTTGAAAGTGTGGTCATTGTAACCAAGTTTCCTTTCTATTCAGATGTCTCTGCACACCCAGGTGCATAAATGAGCATCAAAATAGGTCAGAGAATTAAACTAAAGCGGCGTTCACATTGTCGCAGAAAAATGATTTTGAGCACGTCTGTGCCATTGGTTTATTAGGAACTGATTTTTCACTTGTGCGCAGCCCACCAGCTACACTCGAAGCGCTGTGCCAAAAGTGGTCTGCATATCGCAGCAGAACCCGAGAGTGCAATTTTGAAAAGACCGGTGACCCAAACCTCATATAAAGGGGTCGAAAACCTCATACATGTAAAGTTGGCTCGAATGAAACTGACTTGATGACATTAATAGACCATTTAGTCCCCCATAGCTGGGACGCAGCTTTTTCCAGTGCATGGACTGTGCATTTTGTGTTGTTAAATCGAACAGCGCAACGTGTGCTTCGCATACACAAATTCACACAGCCTTTTTGCGCGTAATTGCCATGTGTATCGTGCGTGGAAGGAATTTGAGGTGAAACAATAATGCACCAAAAACCACAGAATACATGTTGAACGGAGAGTGTCTTCATAATTCAGTGATTTCAGTGCATTGTTTCACTAAACATTTATTCCACATCAATTTTTTTCAACGCGATGCGCATCGCAATTAAGCGCGTGCAAAAAAAGGCTCTGAATAGACTACTAAAGTGTGACGTCAGTTGCCAGGGTAATTGGGTCTAAACATTCGCTGGTAATATTAAACGTCCATTGGTATAGCGCAGGGAAACAGTTCACTGGTTTTAGTGTAGACCCTGGTTTTAGGTGACGTTTTCACTTTAGTAGTCTATTCACCCTTACAACAAAAGCGCAAATCGTTGACGACACAAAGAGCATAATCATCACATAACGAATGTAGTTCAAGCACTGGCCGCATCCCAGCTACAGCGGACATGCAGAGAGGTTTTCATGGTCATTGGAATGGTCTATATTAATATAAAAGCCCAAATAAATAAAGGCCTTTTAAAGGCACATTGCTGACGAGCCTGTGCCCTTAAAACAACAAAAAATTTAATTAAATTAAATTAAAAAGAAGCCAATAATAAGGTGGAGTTACATCAACATATGTCCAGTATGAATACTACAAAGGCAATAAGAACTTTCATATTCAACAAATAAAGTTAATAAAAAAAAAATACTTAGGACATGACTTGGTTACAACCCTGCAACGTACATGTATGCGTTCAAAACCAATTTGTGTTCTTAAAAAACAATTACACAGGATTATTTTCTGCGGTGCTTACATCAAGAGACTCCCCCGTGATGATCAATGCACAGTCTGACTTTCTCCTGAAGGAATTAAGCTCAAGATGGGCCTCATTGCGATTCGTCACTCTCTTGAAGACATGGATGTCCTGAGTGCGGGATACCAGCTTGGCGCTCTTTGCTATGCAGATTGCCGTTTCTAACTTGTCACCGGTTAACATCCAAATCTAGTCAAATTAAGAAAGGCAATGTAAATGTTTGTTAGTTTCAAAGATAGGGAAACACCACGTATTACAGTTTCAACTTGATCACTGCTCAAAGAAAGCGCACTAATGTACATTTGTGTGCCTAGCAGGCAGCCGCACGGAACCGGAGCTCAATGAAAATTTGTCAAAATTTATTCTTATTTGGGTCTGTAGCGAGTGTTTGCTTATTGGTGTCTTGAAATGCTTCAGCTTATGCCCTGTTGCCGATTTTGCGACGTCGTCCTGCACTGATATTGTGATTATTGTGATTTCTACTTTGTGTGTTTTTGTATTGTGGATGGATACCGGTACATGATTCGTTGCTATTTAGGGTCATGCCAAATCAACCAATTTTCCAAAAAGTTCCATGCTAACCATTTAAGATTTTGCTAATCTGTGGTGCCCCGATTCTGTTTCAAACACTGCATATACATGTATGGTGAACTTCAGCAAAGATTATTTCATCTGCATCATCGTTCTGCTTACAATAAATTTGACAAATTGTCACTAATGGTTTTAGAGTACAATGTAGATATGCGAGGTTACCGAAACCTGGTACATGTACATGGTTACCGAAACCTGGTACATGTACATTTACATGAACATGTATAAAAGCGACTTGCCCGATGAATATGTTTTGTTGTTGTACCGACAAAATCACGTGTGCATGCTCTATGTGACCACATCACATGTATCACGATTTCCAACTTGCCTGGTGTCCGTAACCGCTTTAGCGCAGAATCGCACATACCAGTGTGCAGAACATGCATGTTGAAACAACCCACTGTCCACCGTCTGTTCCACCGTTCCGCATTTTACCAACATCACCACTGGACTGCAGTGCCGTTATTTCTCTATTTTATCCAATAGGGCGACACTTTTTGCGTAGAAAGTCATGTAAGGGCGACGTGGTCGGTTAGGGCGACAATTTGGCGTAACCCCAATATTTTGGAGGTCAAAAATTGAGAACCATTTTTATTAGGTCTAGAACCATCTCTCTTGGGTATGGAACCATTTTTGGAAGCTTCGGGTTACAGAAATTTGGTGTCCAATCGATGTCTTTTAGCCAAAATTTCGGTGGTCGTGTGGTAAAGTCTTACCGGTGGGTCGCCCCTTTGCTGCATTAAGTGATATTATTAATATTATTATTATTATTTCTTTCTGGTATTCATACCAAGGATTCCTCAATAGTGCTCGTTGTTCTGTCACTCGCAATCGTGAGGAAACCCATGAAGAATTAGAATTAGAAATGGCCAGAGACACCGGGAAATCCCCTTGCTCTTCACGAAAGAATGCTCTGGGATCTTTACAGTGCGTTACCATTACCTAACACACTAGACCAACGGCTTTACATCCCTTCCGAAGGATGCAGCAAGTGTGGTTGAGTGCCTTGCCCAAGGGCACAGGTACCGCAGCCGGATTCAAACCCGCAACCCCAAGTTTTCAGCATGATTGCTAGTCAATGACCCAAACCACTCAGTCACGGTACCCCACATACATCCTATCATCGTGATCGAGTGCGTCGCTGTAGGTCAACTTGACCGTTTGCTTACTCGACTTGAACCAACTCGATCGTCATACCAACCTGATCGATGTACCAGGACGGGTACTTTTTACTGCACCAAAGTAGGGCAGGCAGTTTTGGAGATCCTAGATGAAACACTACATGTACATTACAATCCCCTGAGGAAATACCAGCAGAGTAAGCGGCCGTTACGTTTAGCGAATGCATGTACAAATAATTTAATCAAATTGGTCATGTTATGCTGAAAAGAATTAATTTATATACTTTTCCCGAAATTGGATTGAGTTGTTGTTTTTTATGACTGTCCCTTCCTACTGAAATTTCCGGAGATGTTTTCATTTACTCTCAATGGTAGATTTGGCTTTTTGTTAAGGGTGGTGTTGTGGCTCCTACTGTGTGTCGAAAACACGCCCTGCTATTGGGTCTGGAACATTTTGAAATTTAGGTGCTTGCTCCTGCAATCTAAGGCACTTTAGGGGCTTCTTTAAAGGCTTCAGGAGAGGGATTTTTAATAAAATATTTTATTTATTTCTTTATTAAATGTTTGCCGCTCATGGGTGGGGTTGCAACCCCCTCAACTACCCCTCCAGATCTGCCACTGAACTCCGCAGTTTTCAAATTACTAAGAGGGATGCAGAATGACAAACGTAATGGAACAGAATGCCCCTGTAGGAGTCAAATAGCAGCCAATTGCCGCACATGCACTGTGTTTATACAATCTGTGCATGTGTAGTGAAATTTGACACAAAATGCCCCATGTTACAAGCACCCTGATTGGCCCATCCTCTTGCAACAGTGCCCCTTAAATGCACTCCCCTACTCACACATACCGAGGCCCTGTTAAAACCGGCCCCATTTCGCTGTAGGGCACTTTCACACCAAAGGTTGCCTTTACAAATTTCAACTTTAACGGCAAATATTTCCGTTCACTGGATGTACATGTATGTTCCGGAGAGGACACGGTCTTCATTCGCATTCGCATTGTCAAATATTACACAAATGACAAAAATTTCAACCCATAGTAATTTCCTGCCTCGATTTTTGTATCTCTGAACCTTTTTAGCCTGTTATGTTCATTTGTTTTTGGTCTCCTTACAATATTACTGCCAGTACATGATGTATGCATGTACCACCTTAATAATAAGACAATCACAAGGGGAATGTGTTTCCTCAAAATATCCACAAGTACCGGTTCATCAATAGTTACGGTATAGAGCTACTTTTTATAACTGAAATTCCTCAAATTGTTCAATACCACAATACATGTACAGGTGTGACATTTTTATGTGTTGTACTACATGTATATGGTGTTAAACACATTGTCCTCTCCAGAACCAAAATGCCGAAAATATAGCATTGGCTTGGACTGGCCAAGGAACCAGAAGTAGAAGTCGCATGAACTTGGAACTTCCCATTCGCCTCTAGTCATATCCTACCATCAATCTCAAAGTCTTTTGGCCATGCCTGGCTGGACATTTTTCTCTCTACGGTACATACAATGGAATGTGACAGAAGCTTAAAAATGAAACTAATTTCTTATAAAACGGGCTGCCACTAAAAAAACTAGTGATAACACGGAATATTGGCATGTTCATGATCTGAACAATCATCCAGAAATAAGGATGAAATGTACAAACTGCCCTTCACTTTACAGTCTACAAAAGCGGATAATCAAATTCATTTTTTACTCATCTGGCATATTCAAAGTCAGTTTTTTCCGCAACGGATGAAGTTGTAGCCTTGATACATGTATTGCAAATTTGTAATCCTCCATGTATGTGGGTGGCTATATGGAACTTCATTTTTGTACCGCAGTTTGAAGGCAACCTTTAGTGTAAAAGTGCCCTGTACCGAGTACAGTGTGATACATGTACAGTACTCTGTAATGCTGGCCGTGTCCGCGTCGGTGATTGGCTGCTATTTAAAGCATACAGGGGAATCAGTTTCACTCAGTTGGTCAGCATGCATCACTATTATCAATTTGAAAAACTGGAAAGTATATAGAAATCGTTTCTTTTCGGCATAACATGACCAAATGGATTAAATTACAACAATATAACTCGGGCGTGTGGTTGCTCAACGCAACAGCCGCCTTACTTCACAGATTTGCGTGGATTTCCTGAGGGCATTGTAACGTCGCTTAGCCGAGTGGAAATTCCCTAAGATCCGAGGATGTGATTGGCCGAGGATGGAAAAAACATTTCTTTTCCTACAGGGGCTTAGACGTACAAGTTCATGTAGAGGATTGCTTTAACCTAATTGATCACATTCTAATGACCGTCACTTCCTACAATTTGCCACATGCATCATGATTTTGAGCGTATTTTTTTGTGACGCGCATCGGTTGCGCCAGATTTTAATAAAATTTCAAGCAACACGCGTGCGTGTTTGGAACATGTTCTAGCGTGTGCGTGCACGTACTTTATGGCGTTTAATACGCAGTAGCATTTCTTCCTACGAAGATGGCGTCTGTGAACGTGACCAATAGCACTCACTAGTAACAAGTAGTCGAATGTTCCTTGTCAAGGTCAATAACCAGAGTTATCCAATAGTAGCCACCCTTACTGAACACAAGATTTGAAAGGGGATGAGTCGAGCTACGAGTACATGCCTATCAACAATTGAGGGCGTGTTTGCAGAAACTTGAATTTCACTGATTTGAACATGGACGAAATACAGCGCGGTTTTGGGTGCTTTGAGGAAAAAGCTGAAGGGCAGTTTTGGGCACTTTGAAGACTGAAACGCAAGAGAAATTGATTTTTAAGCAAAATTGTTTTGTTAATTAAAAGCTAAGGGGCCGTCCATAAAGTATGTACGCACGAAATGCCGACTTTTTAGACACCCCCTCACCCCCCCTGTACGCATATTTTGTGACGTCACCCATATGCTTTAATGTTGGGTGTACGCATTGGCTCCCCCCGCCCCCCACCCCCGCCCCCCGTGCGTACGTACTTTATGGATGGCCCCTAATAGGTGCCGTGGAATTAACAACAAATCTTGCCCCTGCCTAACATCTTTTTTTATGTATGAGTGAATCATACAGACCATACATTTTTTGTTTAAACTTAAAGTAGTGACAGTTTGTTAGAATTTGGTATTCAACTTCAGCTTTCGAGTGCAGAAATTCTGCTTGTTGGCAAATTTGTTTTTGTATCTTTTACTTGTTCTTGACCTGGTCTTGGGCCAAAATTCTGAGAATAGTAGTTCCAAGACCAATATCAAAACAAGCCTGTCCAAGATCAAGAATATTCAACAAGACCACACAAAATTGGTTTCGACAATTACAACACTGAAGGCTTGATGAAATCAAAACTGAGACGATGCACCCAAAATACGTGGATATAGCCAAAATGTACCAGCCTGATGAAAGTGATGCCAAAAAAGGGCCCAGACCGAAAACACACAACACATCCCACTCTACCCCAGCCACAAAGTGACACAAGTTGGTTACATGTACCTTAATTCCTGCATTCCTAAGCAGTTCCAGTGTTGGCCGGACATCTTGCTGTAGTTTATCTTCCACACCTGTCAGACACAGCAGTTCCAAGTCTCTCTCTAAGCTTTCCACCACGGCTGCAACCTTAGCTGTCCTGTCCATGATGGTCAGCTTGGCTTGGTGATATCGATTCTGCACGTTAGAGGTACAGTAGTGTTTAACAGTGAAATATTCCAAAATAAAGCAACCAAAGCACACTGAATCTCTATGAGACTACACTAGCAGGCACCATGTGAAATTGCTGTGCCAAGTTTTTCTGAAATAAAATGTCTTTTCCACAAACCCAACCCATTCAGGACATGTTTGGGAAAAAGGTTTGTTGGTTGATTGGCACTAAATTCATGCTATTATGCACCCGACATTAAACATGCCGACTTGTCTTTATGCTACGGCAGCCCTGATTGTGTCCATCAGCGTTTGCCCAGCGTCTGGCCAACAGGGCCAGTTGGCTTAAGTCTTCACTGGCCCGTCGGGATTTCAAGTGGCCCGGTTAAAAATTTTGGTTGTTTTTTTTTACACACAGTCGACCTTTAATGTTTGCAATAATCACATTTGAGTGAACAAATTAGGAAAATTTGGTAGTCATGAGGTTCTCCCCAGTACAAGTTATATTTTAACTGGACAGCCGGACCATTTGGCCAACGGACCAGTGCTAATTCGAACGCTGTCCATGACGCGATATTGAAAAATTGTAGTTGTTCAAAATGTGGGTCTGTCCACACAAACAGGATTAACTGATCAGTCTGGAAGTAAGACACAAAAAGTGAATAAACTTGACGTTTTTGCACCATTTTAATCTTATTAAAATAAACACATTTTTTGGTGATTGTTAAAAAAACATAGGGGAGAGTGGGGTTAAGTTGGAACAATTTCCACAAAATTGCAATGTCTATAAAACACTAACCGAAGTTGTATTAAAGAAAAATACAACTATACCACTTTAAAGGGACACACCGGCTTACTGTTTACATAATGTAGCGATCTGGCATCATTGACAATAATTTGTTGATAGTCTTAAAAAAACATTTTTCAGAATGTCACGTAATTAACTAGAAATGTTTAAAATTAACCAGAGACCAAATGTTGTGCTAACCAGCCATCGCGATGTATTATGTATCATGTGCTTGTAAATAAAGGTTGCGTTCGATATGGGTCGACACTTTATGCCCCTTTAATCTGACACGTGATGACGTCATCATGACGTCATTAGTACTGTCCACTAATAGACTGCCGAAGTGAATATGTCATCTTTTGTTGGTTGCCTAGGCAATTGGTTCTAAACTAAAAATCACCGAACCATGTCCCTGTGCCATGATAGTTAAGAGCTAATTGCCATGGCAACCCACGTCACACTTCGGCTGTCTATTCACATAGTGACCAATGTCCATGTGAAGTTTGAAGTCAATCATCAATGTGCAAGTGCCCGAAATAGCGTCTAAAAAAAGTGGGGAAAAAAAGAAGAAAAAAGAACAAAAACAAAGGCTGTTCTGACCGTGTTGGAACAGCCAAATATGCAGGGCCTATACATTTAAACTAGATATACCGGTACATGTACATGGGTCTGTCCACAGTAATGTGGTACATTTCTGTAACATTCAAGATCTTAGGTTCCAGTTCACTTCAAATGTCTTAATTTTATCTTTAAATTATGTATTTATGTATTAACAAATACATACAAGGCAAGATTTCATCATTAACTCAGTCAGCTACGAGTAAAACATCCACTGTGAATGTTCGCGAACTACAAATGTACATGTACTTGTCCTTAGCAACGCCATACCGGTACCACAAGCAAAAGTTCAGACAGTCAGCAAAGTTTTTATTGCAAAGAACCCTAATCACTATCTGCCCCGATTAAGTACATGTATGTTAATTTTTGCATATGATACTTACATACATACATACATATTTTACAATGGACAAAATCAAACCTCATAGCAACCGACAATGTAACAATGCAGAGGAATCATTGTTCATATTATCGCCTCAATGTGGTGGTTCTGTGCAAGCAGTGAATTTCTTAACTGTAAAATGAAAACCGGAGAGGTACATGTAGAAACAATCCCTACAAGACTTGCATGTACTCAGAATGCAAACAAAAGGATGACCCCCCAAAAAAATCAAGTAAATTTGTTTTTCAGTGTGGATAAACCCACGTACATGCATCTCACCTCAAAGTCAGCATACTGTTCCTCGGTCAAAAGCTTCCTACCAACAACCAGAGTACGAAGTCCCTCACGTGCCATGTTACCACACTGCAATGTTAAAATACAAACACCATTTGGTACAATTTCCTAATGAATGTGCAGCACCAGCAGGCTAACACAAGTACTCACTATATTCAACCCAGCTCAGCTCAGCTGCTTTAAAGGTACACACCGGCCTACTGTTTACGTAATGCAGCAGACAATTTTTGTTTGATGGTCCTTGTAAAAAAAGATTGTCAAAATGTCCCGAAATTAACCACAAAAGCATATTAAAATTAATAAAAACGGTGAATAGTCGAGTTATATGCTTTACCAGCCGTTCGCTGTCGCGCGAGACTCAAGACTTTGTCGGAAACGATTCAGTCTTCACTTGGCAGCCTTTTGGTTTGGATCTCTCATATTTTCTGCTGAAGATCTCACTGGACAGCCTGGACGACCGAATGGGTTTTTCCATTTTCTGTAGAGGATCTGACTTAACAAACGTACAATTGTAGTTCCACGGCACTGTACCGGTCCCAATGTGTGTGTGCTGTGGGGCTAAGTGTCACATTGTTCGGTAGACTGTCCACAGTGGAACTCGCTTCGGTTCCTCGGACTTTGCGTCAACATTTTATGTTCGATTTTTGTTTAACTTTGTTTCATAACCTTAATAAATACAACTGCAGTCTCTTTTAAAACTCGGAGCTGATTTTGATGCAGTACTGCAGTAATAAACTTCAGGAAAAAACTGTATCACACAGCCATAAGACTGGAAATAAAACTTAACTCTAACGACTGGTTCCGATAAATCAGGTGATTTTTTTTTAAATGCTAAAAAACTGCCAAATTTGGTGGTTTCTTTTCAGGTTCTCTTCAGTCTATTTCTGAGAGACTTTAAGAATCATGTATGGGTCTATTTCGAGCCCAAAATAGCCCAACAAACCCGGTTTGTCCCTTTAATATCTCTCATTCAACCGCTGGTATTTTTTAGTATAATTGACTCATTATAATTCGTAAATTCAAAATTATAGGGTAAAAAAGGTCTCGGACGTAACAGGGACACCGTCTCTCTACTTCATGGAATGACCCACATGTAAGTCAAAGTGCCGTTCAAGCACCCGGGATGACCAGAGTCTGAGTACAGCATGTGAGTACTTGAGTAGTACTACGATTAGTACCGGTACTTGAGAGATTATGAGTGCTACAAGCGAAGTGGTATACCTCTTCATCCAGCCAATCATTGTACTGTACGATGGAGCTCATAACAGTATCGGCACCTTTCATGATGAAGTAGATTTGCCCCGTCTCCTCCTCCTGTAATGCAAATGAGTAGTTTTTTTGTTTATTCCAGGTTAGAACTTAAATCAGAGTACTGTAAAAGCCAATATTTTCGCGTAAAGATATTTTCGCGCATTTCAACATCACTGACATTTTCGCGAGTTGTTATTTTCGCGGATGGAAATAATGTTTTGTTTCAGGGATCGCCACAATTGTTGCAAACAATATTTTCGCGGGTTGTTATTTTCGCGGGCTCTGTCTGGTGCGCGAAATGCGCGAAAATAAAACCACCGCGAATATTTCAGCTTTTATACAGTAAACATTTTGCAATTGACACCTGAAAATGACCCTGTAAAGATCAGTCAATTCAGGCTTTGCTTTACATAAAATATTTTAACATAGCAATGACATATTGTGATTGTTTTTACTCAAATACACAACTTTGTTTTATCTCCTATAGCTTTATTTCTGAATGAGGATGCCATTTTGTAAACATTACAATTCAAGGAGAAATTGTTGAAAAATACTGAAATTTCCTACCCTATTTTTTTTACAACAAAGAACAAACTTGTAAAAAAAAAAAGAAGAAAAAAAAGCGCAAACAAGACTTGCATAAAATTCAGAAAAATAACACATACTGCAGACATTTTGTGCACAAGCAACAGCTACATGTATGCAGTGGACATGTGGAAGGCCTGAGGGCAAGACATTCCAATTACAGTAATTAATGGCAGTGCCACTATATGGTAACTTCTTTTTTATAACACGGATATCCACAGGTTGCACGTTATGTACATAATGTATACATGTGCCTTTGAGCAAGGTACTCAGCTACACATTGCTTCTCTCCACCCAGGAGTAAAATTGGTACTTGAGACGGTGGCGAATGTTGATGTGTTTGATTAGCCATTGAGTGCCTTTACCTTGTTTACATACAAACCAGCAAAGGTGGATGCAGCCCCATCATTTTTATTGCGAGCGCAAAACTGAACATTTGCCGCGTTTATACTAACCTCGATCCAGATTCAACTCGCCTTCAGAAACCGCAAAAGTCATCACTAATTGTAACTGCAGCGCATGCAAGACCCGTTAGGTATTGCGGAACTGGCGCCAGATTGGTCAATTAAAACTACCACATGGCGGTCACCGCCCCAAGGACACTCAAATTGCCGAATCTGTATTCGGGTAGCGTTTACACTACTAGCGACCTTGACAATAGACTACTAAAGTGTGACGTCAGTTGCCATGGTAATTGGGTCTAAACATTCGCTGGTAATCTGAAACGTCCATTGGTATAGCGAAGGGAAACAGTTCACTGGTTTTTGTGTAGACCCAAAAACCATGGCAACACACAAAGGGTGACGTTTTCACTTTAGTAGTCTATTGCGGGGTTGAACCCCTCAATTGCGGGGTTCGACCCTACCCCAAAGGTGACTTGAAAAAGGCGAATCAGACCCGGGTCTGATCCACCTTCTTCAATTCACCTTTTGCATTTACACTTAGTGCCTACCCGGCTTCAACTCGCTTTTTTGGAAATTGCGGAGTTCGATTCGGCAAAGGCGAATCAAGTGTAAACGGGCCTGTAAACCGAGGCTGTATACTCCCTAGGGAGCCAAGATGGTGTATGGTCGGAGTGATTTTAATGGGGCCCTATGATCAGTACAGTACAGTACAGTAGGTGCATTGATCGGTGCGCGGTATAAATCAATATTATCATCACGCTGGACTGGGGGAAAAATCTAAGACCGTGACACACGAGTGTGATAATTCTTCCCTGATTTTTGTGCAAACTTACATGTACTGGCAATTAACTTAGTCTGATTAAAACAACCTTTCAAATTTGGATTACTTTTGTTTAAAACACCTTGTAAAGTACGTTGAATCTGTATCTGAGCTCTATCTTACCAGGTATAAACACTTGTGTCAAAAACACAAATTCGCTATGTTTACAAGTTTGAAGCGACCAAGAGTTCCACTCCCCTGCGAAATCCCATTTGTTTGTACATGATCAAATTAGCGCTCCTGTGCGGTGTACTAGAATTGTGGGGAACCATAAAGGCACGTATATCCGTCAGTTAGAAACCTCTGAAAAACTATAGTATAGTTGCCTATTTTATGTACTTTCACTTGCGGTAGAAAATTACATACCCTGACAATGATACCCATTCGCTTGGTCTCGGAGGTGAAGGGGAAGATCTGCAGGATGGAAAATTCTTGTATGTTGCCCGTTGGAGTGCGTAGAGACATAGAGTTTAGGTTCCGTTTGACTAAAGTCAGGCCCACATCTTCAGTCCATGTAACAAGAGCAACCTTAAAAGTAATGGTCAGTGAATTAGAAAGGAACACTGCTGGCAAAAGATTTCAAATCGATTCTATCTTTAGAAGTACATGTACCGGTAACAACCATTATACATGGACATGTATCAGTACCATAAATACAGAACAAATAATTGACTGAGTTTTATACCGACGGCTATTTCAACTTGTACCATTTTAACTTGTCAATTGTTACACATGTACAGGCTATTTGTATCGCGGCCGGCAGGGCTGGCGGACTGTTGCACGGCTCCCGGCCATTTAGGTCGTCGTCACCTGGTCTCGGGCGACGGGGTGAATTCTGCAAGTGGGGAGAGGCGCCCCAACAGATTCACGGTCGAGGTTAGGTCTGGGGGAGGGAGGCGCCTCACGACCCTGTACCTCTGAAAGAGCCGGCAATCCCGTGGAACCTCCGTCAACGGGGCCCGCCGTGTAATAAGTCTCTGAGGTGTAAATCTAAATTTACGGAATTGCCCTGGACCAGGATTCGAACCCACAACCTTCAGAAAATAAACCAAGGTTTTGAATATGATCCACTGTTCCCTCGGAGTTCCTACATGTACCTCCCCCAGTGCTGCCCTACCCCAAAGGTAGGGATTTTCATGCACCACTAGGGTGAAGATTTTGATGCATAAAAAATAGATTTTCAATACACAAGGGAGCAAAACCCTGATGTGCTTTATGTTTACACCCTTGGGTGGGGATTTTATCTAAAGTGAATGGAAATACGTATGCGCCTATCAGTTGTTCCTCTAATCTCACCCCTGCCCCCCGTCCCCCCGCTCCTCACCTAAGAAGTGTGGATTGTCACTTTTCGAGTGAAATATTCTCAACCTTCAGAAAAAGTTAAAATCCCCACCCAAGGGTGCAAAACATGGGGGCTTCAATCAATGTGGGCTGGAAATTTCGGTTTTTACATTTAAATACAAAAGAGTGCACATTCTGCAGTTGATCCACCTTCTGCTCAAACCATCACCATCACCACCTCCGCCAACCTAGGAAGTAGGGATTGTTTTCTCACCCCCACCCCTTCCTCCGGTCTAACCCCACCTAAGAAGTAGGGATTGTCACAAGATCCTCTTCTAAAATTTAAGTGACAAAATCCCCACCTAAGAGTGCAAATTATGCGCATTGTGCTCCTATGTGCGCTGAAAATGTAATTTTTATGTATCAAAATCCCCACACTGAGACATAAACAAATGCGTTGAAATCTCCACCCCCAAGGCAGAGCAGCACAGGGGAGGGTTACTCCGGTCCAGTGGATCATATTCAAAACCTTGGTTATATACTAATAAAAGTTGTGGGTTTGAATCCTGGTCCAGTTCATCCATGGTACGCGTCTCCTTAGGCAAGGCACTTTGGCATGCATTGCTTCTCTCTACCCAGGAGTAATTGTAAATGGGTACCTAAAGAGGGTAGTGAATGCTGATGTTTGATTAGCAATGAGCCTATTACATGTAGGCAGCCAGGGCTGTATACTCCCTAGAGAGCTGAGATGGTACGTGGGTGTTTTAATGGAGCCCAACGGTGTCGCTAGTAGGGGGTGGGGGGGGGGGGGGGGGGGGGGGGTGTGTGTGACACCCCCCCCTCCATTAATCATTTTTGTCGGCAAAATCATGGTACTGTCGGCAAATTCATGGTGGTGTCTGCCCAAAATAGTATGAATAGGTGATATAGCACCGCTCATCAAAATTCCTCGGCTATATCGGCAATGCTATTACGGTGCTGGTAATAGGCTACAATACATTAATATGTCGGCACGCGTTGTCCCGCGAGGGCGCTCAACTTGTTACCAGCTCGCTCCCCTCCACCACCTCCCCCCGAGCGACTCCGAGAGGGGTGCGACAGGTGTTTTTTGAGCCGTGACCATTTTCAAATACCTATAAAACAGCGATTTGATGAATACTTCCAAAAAACTTTTATCTACCTATACGTAGTTTTATGCCCAAATAACAATCCAGTGAAATATTTTGTCTAGGCCCATAATTGAACCCATGGCTCAAGCTCAAAATCTGCAAAAAGTTCTTTCCGCCTAATCAAAATCCAATTTTGAGAAGCTTCAAACTTGTTAATGCTTTATCTAACACCTAAGCCCAATTATGATACCAGATTCTGAAAGTGTGGGCAGTAATTAGTCACAGTAGCAATTTCTAGCTTCCTATCATGTTTAAAAATGAAGTTATGACCTTTTAAAATCCCTCACAAATCAGTGTGGCGATCCACACGAGCAAAGGGGTGTGGCACCTAAAATTTGAAAGGTCATAACTCCTTGTAATTTTCCACTGAACTTCGGGGGTTTTCATTACACCCTTTAAGGTATATTTGGTCAAAATTTTAGCAAAACCATGTAACTTTTTGGAAAAATTGTTGATATGGCATGGATGACCCACATATGTAGTTGAATTCTGCGTGTTGTAAACTCTCACGAACATTGCCCAATACTAAGGACACAATGTACATAAATGTTCATATACAACAAAAATGCAAATTTACAGTTTAATCAAAATTTGAAAATCTGCTTTTGTTTTCAATCAAAAAAATTGCATTTCTTTGTTGCTCGGTATATATTGAAACACAATAACCAATGACGTTGTGTACCGGCCAGAAGGATTTGGCACATGCGCAAACTGTGACACAGCCCATTTAAGAAAAAGACTACAGCTACAGCTTTTCCATTCACCTCATCAGGACTTGCAGCTTGATACACAACCTTAGCCTCTTGGTCCTGGTCGGCCTCCGTTTCCTCCGGATTAATTTCTCCTTCTTCATACGTTGGTGTCACATTATGGCACAGTGCAATGGCTTTGACCGATTCGTACACCTTGGTGACAACTGTGCGTCGGACAGCAGGCTTACGGGATGGCGTGGTGCTGGGTGGTATGGTTGGTTGCGAGTAGGCGGTTAGTAGGTGCGCTCTAAATTCATCGGAGGAATCCGTGCCAAAGGATACAGTACCCAGGTGCAGTTTCTTGAACACCTGCACAGGAATTCCATTTAATAGTGTTAAAGCCCTATTAGGGAAGACACAAATCTAACCGCCGGTACCGACGGTTTTTAGTGGTACCTCCTGCACTAAGTGAGCTGTTTTTGAGCAGGACCGCAGTGGTACATCATTTGTAGAACGGGGGGTGGGTGAAAGGGGATGGGAATATTGATAGGGGCAACATTTATACAGATAAAACAATTTTGGAGGCCATTTCCATCAATTTGTTCACACAATTTCCCTGGATCAGTGTTCTCCAAGGGTTTTTCATTTGCTAGGGCGGCACTCCGCTCCACCAAAAGGGATTTAAAAAACCGCAAACACAAGTGACGCGCGACGGGCATTCACCTTCTTTTATGTCTTTTTGTTTTGATCGGTACCGAGAGGGGCACCTGTACTCCCTACGCGAAAAACCGTACTAACTACGCATAAACAAAGTACCCGACTATGTTAGACGGATTTAGTCAACAGAGGGCGACATCAGTTCGTTTTCCTTTGGAGCGGCCCGTGTGCAGTGGTACATGTGCATACATGATGTAAATACATGAAAGGTATCATGAAAATGTTTGCAGTGCAGCATTTTCTTTTGCTAGGGCGGTCGTGATTTTGCTCGGGCGGTCGAGATTTTGCGCGGGCGGCACAAAAATTAGGTAGGGCGGCACGCCCTAGCAAAACCACTTGTGGAGATCCCTGCTGGATGTACATGTACAAGAAGACCAACTTGCCTTTTTTATGCACAATAAAATTTGCGGACAATGGAAAATAATACACCTATTATGTAGATGTAGGAGACATGTATAGGCCTACAATTCTGGGTGAACTTCGTTTTGCAGTCAAAAGGGCAACAAGAACAAGCTGAAGTTCATAGTAAAGGTCAAAAGGTCATTTGACTTTAACTTTCACCTACCTACACATACAAACTAAAACCAGAATTGGAATCTCTAGGCAGTTTTGAGCCTATAGTGATACTAATTCTACAATAGACAAAACAGGTGCTGAGAAATGGCTGTTCAAAGGTTAAGGGGCATGCCTATTACAGTACATTTGAATGATTTTTGCAAAATTGGGCAGGCCATAACTCCACAACTACTTGTCAGATCGAGGTAATAATCGGAAATTAAACTTTGAGGTTGGGGTAATACCACTTGGGTGATTTGACATGGAATGACCCCTTTTAAGTGGAATGACAATTGAGCCCGGTGACAAGGGGTAGTTATGTTAACATCCAGAATGTCTTATTGTTAACTGAAGACTAGCACTAAGACCACTTATTGGAATCTGCTCAAGATTTTTCTTTCAAAATACAGAGTTGCTTACCATTTCGTTCTGAGTAAGAGTGCCCGTCTTATCGGTCAGTAGATAGGAGATTCGACCCAGCTCTTCTGGTATTGTAGTCGTGCGTACTACAGTGTCTGGAATCTCTTTATCTCGTTGGATTAGGAAAGAATACACTATCTTGCCCATGTCCAGGTTGACACGTAAACTGTATAGGGAAAATAAGACAAGGCAAAATGTTAAGCAATGCTACCACAAACTAACAATTTCTTTTCTTGTTCGCAACCTAAACAGCTGCATTCTACCTCACCATTACCTCCATTCGGAATCACGTGAGATTGTATTGTTTAGTTATAGTAAGGTATGCCACACATTCAAAGAACAAAAGAAAACACGCCGGGTCCAACCTACATGTATATAAGGCACCCTTGCGTGGTTGCTCACCAGTGTATTGTTTGTCGCAGCTTGATCAGGACCTTTCTGGTCTCACACGGGCAGATAAGCATTGCACTCGCGAAGAGAAAATCTAAGCGCAGAAATGTGGCACCTTTGGTTATGCAAGACGTGTCAGTGCATGGCGCTAGCACATCGGCAGCAGCCAATCAAGCTGATTTGCGAGAAACTGATGCCGTGTGCAGTTTGCATGCGCTAGACCCAATATTCACTCGTACAGCAACAAAACCTGGAGACGGCTTTGGACAAGGCTAAAAAAGGTCATGTTATTCATACCCTTAATAAAGTCACTCTTAATAATCAATAGAAAAGCCTGTTTTTTTATTACTGCCTCCAAACGGTTCCCGTATCGGCTTACAAGGCTTTGGCATGTTTCCACCTGGATTTTTGCCCACTCCTTCACAAAAGTCTCAATGTCATCGAGGTTGGAATATAAGGCTTCCTTGCCATTACCCGAGTCTCGAGTTCCCTCCATAGATTCTCGATTGGGTTGAAATCCGGGCTCTGCCACTCCAGAAAGTCCACATGATTGTCCTGAAACCTTTTCGTGACTGCCTTGGCAGGGCTGTAGTCAAGTCCCCACTGTCAAAGTCCTTGGTGTCTGAGTCCAAATCCCAGTCCTTGAGTCCAGCAAACATCCGAGTCCTCATCAGGCCGAGTCCGAGTCCTTATTTCAATTTTAAGTGCAAGTGTCAACGATCGTGCCTAAGTTTGCTTAGGCCGAGAAAATGTTTCTATGGGAGGTGAGATACGTTTTGAGTGCTCAACATTATTTTAAGCAGTAGAAATGATTTATTTTACATTCTCAGAATTTTATTTCACATGTTTGAAATACTTCAGTCCCAAAATAAATTAAAATAGACACTTTTCGATGCCTGTATAATGTACTTTTCGTATAATATTGTATATTTATTTTTTTCACTGGACTCGGTCCAAATTTCCGAGTCCTTACCACCTGAGTCCGAGTCCGAGTCCTGACTGGCCAAGTCCGAATCCGAATCCGAGTCCTTTTGGGACTCGAGTACGGACTCAAGTTTCTTGGCAGACTGCTTGATGTTTTCATCGATGATCTTAATGTACTGCTCTTTTTTTATGATCACATTCACTTTGACGAGATTCCCAGTCCCATTTGCCGAGAAGCATCCCCACAGCATGATGCTACCACCTCCATGCTTGACGGAACAGTCCCAATTGGGACTGTGTTCTTTGGATTGTACGCTTCCCCTTTCTTTCGCCAGACATAAGCAACATCCATGTGCCCAAAAAGCCCAATTTTGTTCTAGTCCGACCACAGAATCGATGACCAGAAGCTTGGCTCCTTGTCCAGGTGTGCTTTTGCGAAGGCCAGACGAGCTTCCCGATGTCTCTGCCTCAGGAGTGGCGTCTTTCTAGGTCGGCAGCCATGAAGACCTCCCTGATGCAATGTGTGCTGAAGTGTCTACCTGAACATCTTGGTGTTCAGGGGACCCTTTATGGTGATGTGGGGATTGTTGCTGGCTCCTCTGCACACTTTTCTTGCCAGACAAGGCGACGCCTTCGACTTAAGACCACGCCCTTTAAGGTTTCTCACTGTGTAGAACTCCTTGTACTTCCTAATTATGCTAGATCTGAACGGTGGAAACTGGCACTCTAAACTGCTTCGAATGGGCCTTGTAGCCTTCCCTTCTTTGTGGCCATTGACAATTGCCATGCGCAAGTCCTCACTGATTTCCCTTTTCTTTGCCATGCTGACGAGAGACTGAGAATAAAGGCATCAACTCCCCTCACTTTATAGCCTACAAGCAGTACTATTTTATGACATTGTTTGATTTAAATTTAATTTAACACATATGTTAATGATTAATATCTTATGAAAACGTGTTAGGATAACTGTTGAACAACAAAAAGGAATCACTGGAATGTTTTTTGTAAGGTATATAAATCATTTTGAATAGGTACAAAACAGCAAATCTGGACATTACTATTGTTATGCAAATAATGCTGAGCCAAAGCATGTAGAACATCTAAATGAGTGATCATTCCAAACCATTGCCATACTAAATGTAATGTACAGTTCAGTTCAGTTCGGTCCAGTCCGGTTCGAAAGTGCCATGTTTGGCAAAATCTTGGTCGGTTTGTCTGTTCGGTTGCAGCATTATTATAATGCTATTGCAGTGCATGCTGCTGAAGGCTAGGGATCAACCCAATGGTTGGTGGCCCAAAAAACAAAACGTATGCTCTAGTATCCAGAGTCCCATCCAAACACCACCAGATTTGTTTAATGTATATATTTTGGGAGAAAGTACTTATTATACAGGGTGGATACAAAAAAACGAAACCGAGATATTATCGCTAATTGTGACTGAAGTAGGGCACGTATGAATGAACGGGAGATATCATCTGTTAGGGTGGAATCTCCTCTTTAAAATGACACCCTGATCATGTCATTATGTTTCCGGTTGACTGAGCAGTGATCAATGTTATGCAAGGGTCTAGTTTGGGATTTGCGCCACTTTCTTCAGAGGCGTCCAGTCATGGCGTGAACCATGGCATGGCCTGTTTGGACGATCAAGTATCCATTGGCTAAACCTAAGATGCCTCTGAAGATCGCCAGAAAGCAGTTGATGTCTTACGAGCCACAATTCTGTAAAGGTACCACTGAACAATTGTGTTGAACATGGTTATGGCCAGTCCTGGCTAAACCATTTCGTCTATGACTGCTGCGTTCTCCCTGCTGCATGCCGAGACCTTGGACTCAACAAAAACTCGCTGCATTCCCATGTAGGACTAAATGTTCTGTTTAAGAAAATGCAAGTTTTTTCCCACCAACATTTGTATCGACATGTTAATTTCCGAGGCGTCCTTGGCTACTGGATACTTGGTCCGGCGTCCAAACAGGCTATACCATGCATTAAAGAAAGTGGCGCAAATCCATAACTAGACCCTTGCATAACACTGGTCACTGCTCAGTCAACTGGAAACATAATGACATGATCAGGGTATCATTTTAAAGAGGAGATTCCACCCTAACAGATGATATCTCCCGTTCATTCATATGTGCCCTACTTCAGTTACAATTAGCAATAATATCTCGGTTTCGTTTTTTTTTATCCACCCTGTATAGTGCATATAAATTCATGAGGAGGCGATCAATTTGTTTTTAAAAAAGAATACATAAATTAAATATCATGGGTTTGAAAAAAATGTCATTCCTTGTCTAGTTTCTGGACAAAATGGTGGCCCATAAGCCATTTTTTGTGAAGTTCGTATCTGACTTTCAGTGGGTCAAATTTCTTGTTCTCTGTATAAAATTACTGTATGAGTTACACTTGAGCACAATGTCTTTTGCTTCTTGGGTATAATTCCCCTTTAAGAATTGTCAGATGGTCTTCCCGACAACAAGGCTGTTGCAGATGAAAATTATTGCAAATTTTTTCATGTTATGTGTCGCCATAAAAACCTCTCTTCTTAAGACAATCAACTTTTTTTAATGCGCCAATTAGTGCTTTGAAGAAATAAGAGCCATACCTGAGTGGGATAATGGATGAGAAGAGGAGGATGTATCTGACGAAATAACGATACCAAGGACCATCAAAGCCCTGTAAGGAAAAAGAGAAATAACAGTGGTCTTTTACTTACCATAGACAATAAAACTCAGATGAGACAAAGACTGGAAAACATTAACAAAGGAAACATTCTAAAAAGTGTTATGGAGGCAGCACGGAATGCCATTTGCAATTACATGTAGAGGTAGTAATTTTGCCAAAGTACACTAATTTTGTGTAAAGGGATTGCAAAGGAGCATCAAATCAAATTTCCAGAAGCAAAAAGGTATTGACCTCCGAGGCCTTAGAGAAGTTCTCACTTTGGAGCTGTTATACTAAACTGTTGGGATTTTCAATTTTCTGTGAATTCACAGAGTAGTTGCTTAAAATTGAGCCTGGGTGATTATCAAAATATCAGGAGCAAAATAATCGCGATTAATCGATTAATAGCGATTATTTTGCTACAAATTTGTCAACATCATTTTAAACCTTCCACTGTGCTCAAAACGCCAATACCATAAAAAATACAGCATGGCTGTTATTCCCTGAATACATTAGAAAGACTATTCCCACAACAGGTCCTTTGATGATTTTCAAAACACACACCTGGGCTGCTTTCGAGCGCGGCACCAGGTGCTCCATGGTGCTCCATGGTGCTCGTCCGAAAGCGTGTGTAAGCATGTGTGTGACGTTCCACCACCTGGGAGCACCAGGGACGAGCGCTCGAAAGCAGCCTTGGCCGGCCGACATCACATGACACTAATGGCACAATATTTTTCACAACTGTACCCATCATAAACTATATGTACAGTACATGTAGGCCTACATATGTGCATGGCGAACTGTTGATGCCCAAAACCACACACAAACACACACAGAATTAAAGTCCTAATTTCCAACATCCTTGCTATAGAGTCTTTAAAATCGGAATCTAAATCATCATCGATGTCACTTTCACGTTCGGACTGGCTTCTTTCAATGTCAAAGTTGGAATCATTCTGTATTTCACCCAAAACTTCACTCACGAATTTTCGGTTTGCCTTGCTGCACGACGCCATTTTTAAATACACCAATACACCACACGGCCAAAGTGGGTTTGTTTACATATTTTGATTAGCTGATATGTTTTGTTCCGAGAAGAATTAACCAATCAAATTTCCTGTTACAGCTCGCCTAATAATATGCAAATAGCTAGTATATGGGGGAAGCTACCTTTCTACGACATCACCAGGAATCGTTCGAATTGGTCGTTTAACAGAACATACTGGTACGCTGGCGGCACGATAATGGTAAAGTCAAATCTCAAGGGAATGAGTGAAAAGACTGCTCCCCGGTCCATGCGATCGCTTGCATTCCACTTAACACATGTAGACCATGATGTAGACTAATGAAGACAGTATGACCAGTCTAGGCAAGGCATTGTGTTTGGTGGGGGACGGTGGCTTCAGTTTTAGACGTCGTTGCTTCATCCAGTGTATATATATCAATGGTTTCTTTGTACGTAGCACATTGAACAGTGCAGGACGTATGGCACTGGCAACTCAACTCCCAATGAACTTGGGAGCAGCAGCCATAGTAGTTTGTATTTTCATAATCGCAATGATTTGTTATGCTACGTTTACACCATGTCCCCGGCAGTCCCGGCGCCCCGGTAGAGGAGCACCGGGGAGGCACCGGGATGGACGTCGGGGAGCGTAGGGGACCGGGGTGGCGAAACGTGAATGACCGTAGCTCACCCTTGCCACCGGCCGGTGAGCAGCTCTGTCAAAAATTTTGCCCCGGCAGTCCCGGCACTAATGAGAATCGTCCTGGGCCGCAGTGGGACGGAGCTTCCGTCACAGGGCGTGACGGACCGCAGTGTGCCTTGACTCACCGGGGTGTGGCACCTTGGGGTGCCGCGAACTCTGATCGCGGCCGGTGCCTCGCGCTCCGCCACGTTTGGAAGCCCGGCACCCCACGGTCTGCCAGGGCCCGACACGGTAGCGGCCACAGCATGGTGTGAATGCGGCCTGGTAAACTGCGGTGCGGCCTGGTAAACTGCGGTGCGCCAAGGTGTGTGACGGTTGTTGCTCATGGCCAGTTACGCCTCACTGCGTCGCGCTCCAGGACGAAGTGAAAATGAAGGTGTGGAGCGCACTATTTATACCAACCGGGGATCACCGGGAGACCACCGGGTGACCACCGGGGCGTGAAACGTGACAGCTGCCACGTTCAGTCGCAGGGCGCCGCAGCAGACCCTCGCACACCGTCGGGATTGTATTGGGCCGCGACAACAAACGTGACACGAACGGGACGGACGTGAGGCACCGCATCAGAACTTAGCAGGCCGGCCTGGGACGTGGACCCATCCGTAGTGGAATGGCGCTTAAAACGTAGCGCGCCGTCCGCCTCGCGGCCCGGAACCAGCACGGCGCGCCACGCTTTACGTACCGGGACATAACGCACTGTGGTAGAACGCAACACACCGGCCCAACTAGGGCCGAGTCGAGCCAAAGTAATAAAAAGACGAAAAAAGTTCCACGGCACGCTACGTTTTGGCCAAACCGGGGCGTCGGGACTGCCGGGGACATGGTGTAAACGTAGCATTATAGGTGATAATCCCTGCAGACTGATGACAATGCATTGATGACAAAGTTTTTGCTGCATCCTCGGGTCAAAACATAGTGATGAACGTGCTAACTCATGAAAATTGTTTCACACTTCTTTGTTCACATTTTAGTGGCGGTAAATGTATGGGTCATTCCATAAATACGGGACCCAGTGTCCCCCCTTTACGTCGTGACACTTTCGGAGTTGATTTGTATACATACCGGGCTTCAGAGAACGGTTACTCTCAGCATATGAACAATATATGGCCTTTGCCTTTGCCTGTAAATCGAACAACACCTTTGCCTGTACTTAATATTACCCAAAACATGATGAGAACGATTCAATAAACTGGTGCGATCTTCTAAATGCAAGTGTGACATTTTGAAATTTATATTGAAGAATTATTGAAATTTCGCTCATAATATAATTTGAATTTATAAGGTACAGGTTCTACAGGTGGGTAAAACCAGAAGCTACCTTTTCCAGAAAGAACCTGGTCAAAAAGACTTGAAATGTAATCGTAAGAATAAAAAACATGCCTTGGTGTCCCCACTTACGTCGTTAAACAATTTTCTCGAATATTATGTCTAAATGTTTGGAAATTGTTTCAAATATCCTACACCATTCAGAAATTGCACGGAAATTTCTTCAAAATATTTTGGTAACTTGAAAAAGGCAATTTTTACAAATGCATCAAAATGTCACACTTTGGCCCCCATATTTATGGAATGACCCGTATATTTTGGACTGGCTACAAAAATGCATGTAATTTGAGTTAACTAGAGTTGCTGTGTTGACATGTTGAGATATTCATGTACACAATATCCTATTCGCTTGGTGGGAATACAGCTTTACAGTGTATGCATATTTCTCACTTCTATGGTTCGGTGTGCATGGATCCCACATTTTTTGTCCGTGATTATCCCGAGTAAATGACTGTGGTGTTCTGGGATAAAACCTCTCAATTCCACACCCTCGTTTTTTTGTGCGGCTTAATTTTATAACTGTTTGAAAATTTAGTTTCTTTTGCAAGTGACCGTAGAAACCAGTAGCACAACCATAGACACTGGGATACAACCGTAGCATATCCGTAAACCTATCCGGCTTTAAAGGCCCACTATATCATTTGCAATGACCTCAAAAGTTAATCAACGAGTTGACAGGGAAAACCTTAAAAGTAAAGATTGAATTGGTAGCAACTACCCACTGAAATGTTTCCGCCCGAGATGATATAATTTTACCAGAAAATAATCCATGAAGATGAAATGATTTAGATCGTTTGCAAACGATTTACTTCTCATCTGGGCGGTACAAAATTGGCACTGTGTACTGCATTTGTGCTGTTTCAACGCAGTGCATTTTCTTTGGGTCGCGCCCACACGCAGTATGCAGGTGCCACAGAGTGCATGACGTGAGCCACAAAGTACGCGACCGACTGAGAACGAATATTTGAAACACCCTGGCAAAACACATACAGATTTTCATGTTTTTGGATTGGAAAACGTGGTACATTTGACAGAGCTGAAATTTCTTTGGATGAATTTGTTGATGTCCTTCTTTTGATTTATAATGATTTTATTTGCAGAATCGCTAAAAAAACAGATCATCTACATGTATAGGGCCTTTACCAGTCTTCAGAAATACCGTAGGGTCCCATTTGACCACAGAAAGCAACGAGAGGGCTATGAATATGCTACCTACATGTACATGTAGATGCTACAGAATTGTGAGGGTATATCCCAGGACACAACAATATAAAAACTGTGGACTTCCTGCAGCCCGAACAGTGAAAGTGAGAACCACGCATGATATCCATTGCCAAAGCATACTGGTTTTACCACATTTCAAAGCCATAGAAATCCGGTGCCCAAACATTGGTTCAATGTACAGGCAACTGGAAATTTGGCTTAAGACTTTCAATAAAACTGCCCGATTTTAAAATAAAACCTTTAATGTGTTACGTCATTATTTTAATTAACCAGTTAAAGCCAGGATTTTAATTCCCCCTTTAGAACAACTGAAACCCATTGATTTTATTTTGAGACCAGACAAAGGTATTTTCTGGAAAATATGGTCTGTGTTGCCAAAATGCCCACTTTACCGTGTAAAGACCCACATGCCTATTATTAATATTACATGTGAACCGTGGAAGACAGTGGCAAAGCTGACATTTTTAACTTGTCATCCGCCCCTGTGACTAAATAGTTAGATGTCAATTATATATCCAATTGATTTTAAATTTATAAAGCCGAGGTTATTTATTTTTCAGCAACTCTACTTGGTGGGGCAAATTTATTTGAAGAGGTATAAATACCGGTACTAAAATGTAACCTTTTCATGCCTTTAAAAGACATTTAATTAAAAAAAAAAAAACCTCTGCTACTATACCTTGAGACTGATCATCAGAATACTGAGAATGGCGGTGCCAACAAACAGAACTTTTGTTTGGGTGTTGATCTCGAGGTCCAGCAGACCTATCTTAGAGTGAGGGTAAGATGTGTTCATGACAGCTCGTGTTTCACGTCCAGTGTAGATAATTACTCCGAGAGCTCGGCCTGAAGTGCACAAAAAGATACAAAATCAATTACTTAAAGTTGCATTGCCCGTGTTTCGGTGAAAGGATTAAAAAAATGAATTTACACAAGCGAACGAATTTAGAAAGCTTACGTGTCTCTGTAACGAAAAATATCAAAAACTTAAATTTCCGACGTCGGGAATTGGAGATACAAGCCTTTTTCTTGAAACGTGCTTCACATGTTGTACATGTGCGCGTACGCTCATATGTAGTATGTGTACAATGTACACATGTACGCGCACATGTACATTTATGTCATAACCCTGTCGATTAATTGACCTGCCAGCCTTTTAATCATTTCTTGTTTTTAATCGACTGGCATTAATCCTTGACGGATTTTTACGTTCTTGGTACCAAATGAAAGCTGATAACTTTTTCTATTCTAGAAAAATACCTATTTAACTTTAAAAAACAAATTTGACGCCCAAATCGGCCCAAACACGGGCAGTGCAACTTTAAGAGATGTCAGATACAAAAACACAGTAAAGAGAACCTAAATTTCGTGTAACATTAGCAATTTTTTTGGATACAGTGAACTACATTGTAGGCAATTCATTTATCAGAAAATGTTAAATGGCATTTATAGACATTAATAAAGCAGTGCTATTGTGACAGGATTTTACTGGCCCCTATATCATGTTTTATGTCGTGAACCCTATCGCACTGTGGGGTTACTACGGAAGAACTACCCTGGACAACAATTTGCAGCTACTTGTACTGCAAAAAATGGTTCTACCCTGGTCAAGCAGACTCGGCAAGCAAATCAAGTTTCGCAGTGAATTTTTAATAAAAACATTACTTTGAGAAACCAAACATTCCAAGCAACATGAAGAGTCAATAACAGCCAGCTGTGTGTAAATATCCCATCTTTATTTCCTTGCTCAATTATGAAAAGTTACTTCACATGTTCAGAATCTACGACTACAAATGTATGCAGACGGTTTAATAAAGCCCCATATTCTAAATATTTCATTTTAATGCTGACCATTGCTGCGCTTCTGGTTTATTTATATTGATTTGCTGGCTTGGTTTTATTTACTTAATAATAATAGTCTGGCTCATATTACATTTATTTGCACTATTAATTAATTTGGTTAACTTTATAACTTAACATTTATTTCTGAGGAAGCTCACACTCGATAAGCTTTGCTTTTTGTGAGCTCCCCCCATACTACCTTATTATACTAGTGTATTAGTAAAATTGTAATTCATCTTGAGTATGGAAATAAAGTGAACTGAACTGAACTGAACATGATAAGCTTCTTTTGATGCTGAATGTAAATTTACAACACATGTACATGTAATATGTGCAGAACTCACCAGAAGCAACAACTGTATTGGCCCAGATTGTGTTCTCGATGCTCAGTGTGTCCTGTGTGAGTGAACCTTCTGGTGTTGGCATGTTGAATGTGCCGATGAAACTGTGAATGTCCTTCTGTGGTTTCTCGGCAAAGACATAAGCATTGAGATCCAACAGATCCTGAAGTGAAGAAAGAAATTGTACCATGTTTCGAACAATTCAAGAACACAGCACTGCTGCATTTTGCACTTAAAGGGGCTGTGTCACGGTTTGTGCATGTGCCAAATCCTTTCATATGAATGTAGTGCAGTTTTGTTACACAACGCCATTGGTTCGTGTGCTATATGTACAATGTAGTTGTGTACATCGTGTACTTAGCATGTGCCGCATGGTCAGTGTGTTCGTTTATGAGTGTTTACAATATGCAGAATTCAACTACATTGTACATCGTGTTCGCGCATTTGTTCGATTTGGCATCGCGCGATCAATGTCTGGAAAAAATCGTACAGCGGTGGCGGCCACGGTGTCTTTCCATGGACAGAAGATATGCTGTAAAATTGCTGTCAGGACCAAATAAGCATACCAGTTTTTATGGAAAACAGGGTTAAACAAATTGCTGTATCCAACCAGGTCATTCATATCATTCGATGTCGTTTCTGTCATGTTTTGTCGAGTTTTATGATGGGATAAATAAAAACTCTTTTGACCGACGATGTTTGGCGGCTTAAAAATACGGCAAACAGCACCATCACAAGTAGAAAAGTAATGCATCAGGGCAACCTGGACGTTGACAAGTACACCACTGCAAAAATTACTAAAGAATTATAAGGGATGGCAAAGATTGAATAGGATATGCAAAACCCAGCGACAAATTTTTTTAAAGTTTTGCTGCGCATGCGCAAACCGTGACACAGTCCCTGTAAGGACAAAGGGTAGGCAAACTAGCCAAAATATTTTTTGTCCGTTTGCTTGGATCCATTAAACTTCCATAAACTACCTGTACCCGCTTTTTCATAACAGAGTTTTCAATTAAAAATGGAGAATACAATTTTTTTTCCAATTAGTTCTGAATATTTGGTCAAATCAAAACCAATTCAAATATTAGAAAATTTTAAAATTTGGATGCAAGTCCCAAAGTCTCTTCAAAAATACTGTATCAAACCTCATCTCTGGCTAGTCTCTGGCAGCTACCCACTGCTAGTCTGAGTTTCCAGTCTGTCTCTCCATCCAACTGGTCAGTCCTGACAAAGCATGATCCTGCAAAACAAGTAGGCTGTTAACATGTACATGTACTGTAAGTGATATTCATAATAAAAATGTGACAAAACAGGGGTGTTAATTTAAATTTATCCTGGCATGTCGACAAATTGGTGTCGTAGACACACTTTGCTGGACTCGGACTCTCCAACTCGGAAAGTGGGGACTCGACTACAGCCCTGGTCACTAGACCGTAGCTATGGTTACTGGTGGGGAGGGTGCAGGGATGGGGCGGGGAGAGCGTGGAAAGGTGGCGGGGAGGGGGCGGAGAAGGCGCGGTGAGGGGGCAGGTAGGGGAAGGGAGGGGCGGGGAGGAGCAGGGCAGGGGAGGATGGGCGGGGGAATTGGGGGAGGGGCATCATTGTAGTCGAGTACTTTTATCCGAGTACCAAGTACTGCCGAGTACTCAGCTGAGTAACATTTTAGTCCGAGTATTTTGCCAACAGGAGACCCAGTACCGAGGACTTGAACATCCGAGTACAAGTACGAGTCCTTCAACATCCGAGCATCAGTACGAGTATAATAAAATATAATAAAATACAATAAGATATATTTTTTTAAAACGAAGCTGTTTTCTCAACCAAAATGCTTAAAAATTGCATGCTATGCCACCGTAGGCTGCTCTACCACCGTGGGGCCAACGACACGTGCGCGGATGGCCAACAGTCCACATAGATACACGCTAAAATAGCGATGACCGTGGCATCACGACCGCAGCATCGCCACCGAGGCATACCCCTGCATGCAGCGCATGTCCACGTACACATGTTGACTGTAGCCGACTGTAGCTGACCGCGCGCTGCGCTGGCCCCATGACGATCATGCGGCATGTCCCGCTAAAATTAATCACTTGCTCAAATGCGCCACCAGTCTGTGTTTCAAAGGAAAATTTGGTATTCATATAAGGTTCTCCCCTGTCATGCCTGTAGAAGTTTTAAAATGTGTGGTACATGTACATTTTATAACTTTCTGGTGAATTTTAGAGCTTTGAGTTTTGAGTCTTTTGTTATAAATTTTCACGGATGCATGTTTTTGTGCACATTATACAGGTATATTTTAGCTAACAAAATAAAAAACTAAACTGGACAGGAAGGATTTATAATACCTGTACAAATCCTATGGACAAACTCTATGAATGCTGACTGGGTGTTATTAGCAAAACAAATCTAAGAATTTTTGTCGACGTTTAGGCCTATACGCAATTAGGCCTATAGTATACATGTACATGTAGATCAGATTTTCACCTTTTTGGAGTCGATAAGCTGCAATGGGAAAATATAGTGCAGGTACATCTATTAAGTAAAATCTTACAACCCAAACCCCTGTGATGGTCTGCTACACAGATTTGGCGCGGAGATCGGTACCATTCGTTACCAGACAGTATCTAGCTTCAATTCACCACACATGTACTTGTGTTGCCGACGTTAAAAACAAGAGCCTTGGATTCATGAGGATTTAGGCATTAGGCAATACATAGGTAGCATTTGTTATTAAACATGATAATTCCAAACAAGTGTTTTCTCTGTTTAATGAACGCAATATCTGGTACATTTGTAAGGTGCCCAATCACCATTGAAACGCAACAACTAAACTTGTAATGAGAGTAAAATTGTAAGGGCATTATCGGAGACCTCTGACTCATGGAGCAGACGCTATTTCAAAATGTTAAATATGGCGATTACCCTTACAATTTTTTTTCTCATCCCAAGTTTTGTTCTCTCCCTTTTAAGATAAGGCCTTTTCACAATATGAAAAATCTCCGGGTTGTACACGGGTCCGACTGGTGTTAACTTTTCACACTACAAAATTTCAACACGGCACTGACCCATGTAGAGCGCTAGATCCGTGTTGAAACTACATGTACATGTAACCCACCTCAGGAGGTGGGTTAAAAGCTCTCGACCCGTGTAGACTTTTTCGACATGTGTTGAAAACCAGTCTGAACGCCTCTGGGTTAAGTTTGGACCCATGTAGATTTTGGAGCACGGCAGCATCACAACTGTATTAATACATGTAGGCCTAAATGCTGTTTTCCAACGAACAAACAAGCTTAGGTTTTGTTTTTTGCGCGTTATCAGTGCAGTTCGTGTACATTTTTTAAGGTGCTAAACGTATTACAACTTCGTTTCAGAATTTTGGGCATACTGTAATTTGCCTGTATATTATTAGCTCATAAGCACCTTAACAGAGGGCCGGGGCTGCATGCTACTCAGGGAGCTAAGAAGGTTCAATGGAATGATATAATTGAGCCCAGTGACCAGGGGTAATGATGTAAGTGCCATGAGCACCTTGCTTAGTGCGCGATATAAGAATTCATCATTATCAATTTTCACATGAACTGCACCTTCGAAATACTGCACCTTTGAAATCAAAATTACCATTTTTCTCCGTTGTTCTCACGAAAACCATGTCAGCTGGGACTCTTTGATCCTGATTAAAAAACAAACAAAATGACATACATGTAAATCATTGTACACTATGCTTAAATTACAGTCATGGCTGAAAGTTTCAAACCACCATTGAAAAAAAAAGTATATTCTTCTTCTTCTGAATGCAGTTTCTTCATCATCATTTATATAGACTGCATCATCCTTACCGGTACTTTGGCTTCTTGTTATGACTTTTTAATTGACCACGGCATAGTAACACTTTATTACGCCACATTTCGCTAATTTTTTTTCATTTAAAAGATCCACTGGGGGAAGTTGGCATCCTTATCGTGGTCCCCCTGTGAATACCGGTACCTGAATACATGTATGTATTCTTGGAAACTAATGCCAGCACTTGAGCATGCTACCGTAGCTAAGCACCAACTCTGAACATCTCAAGTCAAAGATTATGCAACTCAATGTTGAAGGACTCGCAAGAGCCAAATGCGAGGTGATTTTACAGCTTAGCACCTTGCACGCTACATTATCTCTGTGATCCTCCTTCAAGAGATTCATTCCATGGCAAACGAATCCATAACAATTAATGGTTTTACCCTGATTGGCCATTCACAGTCGGGGGTGGGGGGGGGGGGGGGGGGTGGAAGGGGTGAGGGGAACAGTTGTATGCATTTACATGTAGCTACTTAGACATTTATTTGTGAGAGAAAAACCAGAAAAAGTAATTGAACACAAAATGAAAATTTGTCAGCACCCTTTCAGAAATTAGGATTTTTGGGGGAGTCCACCTATCCCTCAAATACATGTAGTGCTGAACAACTTGGTTCAGACTGCAGAATCTTGCAATCTGGGCAGTAGTCTACATGTACATGAAAACCAAATTTTAGCTCCCTATCACTATTAGAAAAGAAGTTATGGGGTTTCAAAGATGCTACAAACTGCATTAAGCAATTCCCATTTGTCAAAAAGGGGCCCGAAACTCAGATTTCAATAGATTGTCCTGCAAAAACCGTTAAAGATAGTAAAAATCGTCACTCACGGAAGTGTGCTTATTCACCAAGGAGAACACACTGAACGAGAGATTGATGCGAACCAACTACATGTAAGTAAATCGTTTGCAAACGATCTAAATAATTTTATCTTCATGGATTATTTTTTAGTAAAATTATATAATCTCGGGCAGAAACAATTCACTGAATAGTTGCTACCAATAGACCGATGCAGCAGGCTCCGCCCATTTTGGAATTGACCAATGACAACCTCAGGTTGAGGTAGCCAAAAAATGGATCTCCATTTGGCTCTTCAAACTCAATGTTATGTTTCCCGTAACATTTTTGTCAAGCCCAAATGAGGCAACTATTTCATTATTCATTATTTTGTAGCATTTCATTATTTGCAAAATAACGGCTATTTGATCAAAACATAGCGCGCTCTATACCCTCTGATAGTATGTTAAAACACAACCCTGATAAATTTATACACAAATTTGTATTTATTAAAATATCCTTTAACGTTTCCCAGGTATTTATGATTTATTTAAGGATCAAGATATATTTAAATAAAACACATTGATATCAGTCCACACATTTCAAATGGGAATTGCACCCATGCTTTTCTACTTTTATTTAATAACACTGTTGTTTCCGAGTTCGACAATTGACTCAATTAACTGCAACAAAGTGCACGTTTGAGACACAGTCGTGATAGTCCATGGCATCTTGGTTATACCCCCTTCCTGTATCTTCACTGACACGAACATTTTATCTGTCTCGCATGATTCAACCTTCTCCAAAACACAACAAACGATGCGATTCTACGCGTCGACAGTAGTATAAAGCTAGCCGCAGTCAACTTAAGTGTCAGTAGGCCTACATGTACCGGTACGTACGCGTACGATGGCCTATTTGTGGTCTGCGCCGCTCGCTAACGATAAATACAATCGCCTATGTGTAGTTTGTGTAGTTCTAGGATAGCACTCGCAGCTACATATGTACAAACCACCGATCTAATAACTACATGTACAATGGAGCGGACGGTTGTGTTTGTACAGCAGTGCGCCGGGCTTGCGCGTACGTACGTGCAGGGTTTTGCACAAAAATGGCAGCGCTATGTCTTCTCCAGGAATTTATTGTAAACATTGTTTCAAACGTTTACGTGCCGGCGGCCAGCAGCGCCAATACTCTGCTTCTGGGGTATATTTGTTTAAGGAGGAAAAAAAATACGTTAACATTTTTTTGGCGGGAGGACGAGAATGAGCAATGTGAAATTCGAGCGCTGATTTTAAAAATCCAACCAAAATAGCAGGAGAAAAAAAATTAAAAACTTGATATTTTTGGGGAAAATACAAAATTATGAATTGTTTTAGGATTTTGGCATCTCAAACGCGGCCGAAAAATCCAAACGCGGGCGGGTTACGGGAAACATAACATTGAGTTTGAAGAGCCTTTTGGCTACCCGAGTCCTCAATTTTGTGCACATACATGTAGCTACGGCAAACTGCCGCACGATTGACGCAAAAACACCATAACATCATTTTTATCAGCGCAGAGGACCCTAGCCAGCTTAAAACGGATTGTACATAAGACTGGCCAAACTTACTTTTAATCCCTTCATAAATGTGTTTTTGTGTAAATTGGTAAAACTCACTAAAATTAGCTTGTCGTTTTGCTATGGTGTGCATTTACCGGTACTACTCTTTCGAGCGTGCAGTTTATGTGTGCGTGTTTCAATACGTGCTGACCAGGGCTTGGACGCTGACGCGGCCAAGCGACTCTACTGCACACGTGCCTCACATGTGTGGCATGTTGCTAGGCAATTGCTAAATGGGCGGAGCTTACTGGATCAGTCTATTGAATCTTTACTTTGAGGAAGATTGTCCTAGTCAACTTGTTCATTAACATTTTGGGTCATTGAAAATGATATAGTGGGCCTTTAATTTGATCTTCGTTAGAGGTTGTCTAATGTGAATGGTACTGCTCTTCATTCAATCATCACTGAAAAGTGTACACACGCTTCATTAACTAACAAATCTTTGTTCCCAAAATCATTACTGTAGATATAACAACTGAGCCAAACTAACCTTCTCCACAACAATCAAGTCTGACACTTGTAAGGCTGAGCTCGGGACCTTGACAAGACCTGCTCTTGTTAGCTTCCAGAATTGCTGGCTGTTGACTTCGCGATCACGGCAGAACCGTCGGAAGTCGTCTAGTGCTTCACGTACCATGGTCACAAAAATGACAAAAGCCTAGAAATTGGAGGGAAAAAGCAAATATGATACACTGTAGTGTACATACATGTGAAACCAGATTCAGAATACCAAATGGTACCTTGTACAGTAAACTCAATTATAACGCCTACTGACAAAACATTTCTGATTTAAAGCGCCTTTTTCAAGTCCTAGCCATTACTGTTCATGGACATGTATGCACTGCCTATATATTGTGTATAAATGGGTTACATTGTACCCGGTACATGTACACGTACTGACTGTATAGGCCATGCATGGGCCAAAGGCCCGTACGTGTATCTTGCAGTTTCATCTTAACTTTTTAGGGGCAACTTTATTTTTCAGATATGAGTAGTTTGAGACATGCTGATTAATATTTTATTTGTTCACATTTGAACCATTTGCACGTAGCTTAGAAATAAAGGTTAGAAAATTGGACGATTTTAGCGCAGCTTCCTCGCGCAGTTTTGATCAACCTCGAGCAATCGATGCCATTGCAAAATGCAGTGTCGATCGTCGCATAAATCTGGACACGAGTTAGGATTACAATAGACTGGTTCCCTTTGCTGTAAAATCACTTCGCTTAAAAGCCACTTCGCCCACATGCTAGCGACTCGGAAATTTGTGATCATCAGCGACACTACATGTACCGGTACATGTACATTGGTCAAATTCGTAACCGAAGTTTACAAGCTTGATGGACGGCGGCGTGAAATTGCACTGTAAATCATGCCGCCTTTTGTTTCTGTCATTTAATCTGTCAGGCTGATTTTGTTTTGGAGCAGGTCTATTAGGGCTGGTTTTCTTTATATTTGTGCCAAATATCACGCAAATCCACCAGTGCAGTGGTAAAATTAATTTGACAGATTATTTTGCGCGCAAAATACAGTATGTTTTTGTGTGAATTGGTCCGAATTGAAATTGTTTCAACATAATAAGTGCACACAACTTTCTTCATACCTAATCACAAGTTGAGTTGCCCTCTTGGTTGACACAATTGGGCTATGTTAAAAAAAACAGAGCCTACTGCGTACGCAGATTTGCCACTTCGTGAAAACGCCAACGATATGTACATGTACCTGTACTAGTATACCGGTATTTGTACAAACTAGCGCTGGGAGTTACCGTTTATTTTTCTAAATTTAACATTCGTTCAAACGTTTAAACGAATAGTAAACATAACAAAAAGTAAAACTTATTACGGCGTTCACAATATAAAGTTATTTGACCTGGTATCATGTGCGTTCACGCGGCACCACTGACACTTTATTGAATTGGAGCATACATGATGCAGGCCACGAAAGTTCAGCTATATAGGCTTTGCTGTAATTGGATACTTTCAATAAGTCACTCAAACCCAATGTCAGCAACCAATGAGAGAATGGAATCAATAACAGTTCCAACACAACTACGATCGATCGTCGGCTCCACAGTATTTACCGCCCTGCTATTTGAATTCAACTTGCAAGATGAAACCGAAAACCATCAGTAAAATCGCTTCCGCCCACAAACGCAAACAAACTGTACATCTTCGGCTTGAAACCACAAGGGTTACCGACCGTTGGGCTGTGTTGGGCTCATCACAGCTGTATGCTGCCCGACTCTTTCAAAACAAAACTGCCTCTTTAGAAATTTCCGGCGGCACAAAACTGCCATTATATCCTTGAAAATAGGAGGATTGTTTTTTCACAAGTCGGTTTCGGATATCCATTTAGCATTTTTCTAAACGGATACCGGTAGTTACATTTCGGTCGTTTAAACATATAAACGTTTACATGGTTGCAGCACTAGTACAAACCTACCTACATGTACATACGTACCAACCCTCCTTTTTAGGGCAATGTTACTGAAAACACAACTTTTTTGTTGTTGTGCTGATCCCGAGCTCGGTGTTCCACCCCGAGCTCAGGATCAAGTGTAAACACGCTGCAAGAGTCTACTTTTATACACTATGCAGGTAATTTAATTTAACAAACTGCAGCATATTATGCAAACAAAAATTTCAAATGACTTACCAAAGGGGCCCAGTATGTGTAAAGGTAACCAATTTGCAATGAAGGAATGAACTGGGAAATGGCCATCACAAGGAAGTAGAGATTCAGGAACAGACGAAACTGGTTATACAGAACCTGCCAGAGATGCAAATTTGAAAAGCGTATCAAACAAATGTACACTAAAAATAACTTAAAATAACTAATGGCCACTTCTGGTTCATTTTAATATAAGGTAAATTCATGTACTGGTACATGTAATCCTGACTAAAATGCACACACGTAAGATCATAAGTTCCAGCAACATGTACAACCTTCTCTCACATTGATTCCCATCCGTACATGTATGTAGCTTCAAAACATTGGAGAAGTTTGCTCAAATTTGCACAATAACGAACAGCACAATGAGCATACTGTACGTTTAATTGGTACATGTACCGGTATGTACCCGGTATCTCGAAAATCAGAAATGTTCACAGATTTAAGCCTAACTTATACAATATAAACATGATGACCGCAGAAAATTTAACCTAAATGGTTGTCTAAAGTGCTATAGTCTTTGTGAAATGAGTAAAACAATTATTTTTTGTCTCATGAGACGAAAATTCAATTCGCCCTAAAACCATTTCACCAAAGTGCCATTTCGATCCAAACCACTTCGCCCGAGTGCCATTTCGTCCCAAATCACTTCGTCGAAACACTACATTGTCCAAACACTACATCGCCCAAATGCTACTTCGCCCCAAAACCACTTCATGCACATGCAGGCCGTGGTTCAGGGCGAAGAGGTTTTGGGGCAAAATTACTGCAAACCCTTTTATGACTGTTTTCTCAAAAGTTAGACAAAGTACGGAGCTGGTTTTTGCTTACATGTAGGTTGGTTTTAATCATGCATACATGTATCTTCAATCACACAGGGGGATAAAACTATTTGTAACAGTTTACCAATCATGTACATGTACATGTATACTATCTTTAAATCTATTAGGGTAATGCTGTAACGAAGTCCGCAAGTTCGGTTCGGCAAAAGTTCGGTAATTTCTTCCCGAACATTTGTTCGGTTCGGGTTCGGCAAGTATTGTCGGCAGTATGGGTTCCGGTTAAAAGTGATCACACACATGCAGCTAGCTTTCTTTATAAATTAGGGCCCATGTAGTTTTTGTTTAATCGCCAAACCCGCTCTTTTTACACGATTTATTGGTCATAATGAACAAGATAACGGCTTTGTTGGGATGAAATTGACCCGGGAAACTGAACGGAATCTGCGGCAGGAGCGCGGTATGCATGCATTTTGTGATTTGTAAAACGTGCAAACTATCGTGAGACTGTGTGGGATGGTAGTTTTTCCTAGCCTTTGGTGTTTATTCTAGCATCCTAGCCCAGCCCGAACCCCCCGAACCCCCCAGCCCAGCCCAAAGCCACGCCAGCCCAGCCCAGCCCTGGCAGCCATCTTGGAATTGACCAAGATTTTACCCATTTCCGGTGGCTTGATATTGGTAGACTTTTTTCCTGTTATTCGCCACATTTAGTAGGATCAGGCTGGGATACTTTTTTCCAATAACTATACCCATTTATTTAACCTTTTTTATGTTGGCGGCCATCTTGTTTTTGGCATAATTTTTGGAGACTTTCCCGTGCATCACAATTGTCCAACTTTTGATTTGTTGTTCGTCACATCGAATAGTACAGAAAACGACCATAAAACATTTTGTTGCAATTTTTTTGTGGGCAGGTGGTATATTGACAAGGCTCGAAATAAATTTTTTTCAGGCTGGAGCAATTTTGCTAATCATTGGTTTCATTTGAATAGCAATTCTGGAAATTGAGGAGCACTTATTTCCTACTAGAAATACGGTGCGATTGGCAGACAGAGTGGCAGCCCGCTCGGCAGGCTTGACGCTACACGGCCGCCGCCGGCCGGTCATTGCCAGTAGTTGGTGACCATTCCACACGAAATATTCTCATTTCTCAAATACATTTTTGCACATTATCCATGGGAGTTGACGATATTTTCCATAAAAATGACGATCAAGCAAAACACGGTCGCTGCGATGCACGAAAAAAACGATCACAAAAATTACGATCGACAACCCAGCTACATGTACGTACATGTACGTGCAGGGGATTTCACGTGCAGGGGATTCCCCGTTCAGAGTAAGAGGCCAACTCGTGTTGTAAAACGCATGCTGATTGGCTGATAAAAATAATATGACCTGCTGCTAGTAAATTCTGGCCAATCACGTTCAAGTTAACAAAACGGTGATCGCCATGAGTTGGACTGGTTACCACCTGGTTATGGGGGCGAGTTGGATATAGGCCTATATCAGATACTGGAGAGACTTTAGATAGGTCCTTATTGGAACGCCTGCTTAAAATCAATATGAATGTATTCTTCCAAAGGAAATTAATTTTACTGGAACACCATACACTGAAGTTATAAGGAAAATAAAATTGCTGGTGTAAGCAAAACGGTGTGTTATTTACAAGGAATAGTTTGAATGTAACAGTTGTAAAGTGGACACCAAAATGTGACATGGAAATACCAATAAAATAAAACGGTTGTACTGAACGTTTTAAATGTTGTTGGAGATTTTTTTCCTTGTACTTGATGTTGTTAGGCCTTCCCAATTCTAGTTCACATGTTTCGTTAAATGACCGATAAGATCGGGTACTTCATTAATTGTGCCAATTATTTATGACAACGTTTGTAACATGTCGTGTCCTGTGCGGTTACGAGCGTGCATGCCGAAGTTGCGTGATCACAGCTAAAGCTTTTATTTTGTGTAGTTGCTTATTTGACGCACAGTTCCCCATGTATAAATAATAAAACCCCGAGACATCTACTGATGATGCCAGTAAATAAACTACTTCACTTTCTGCACCCTTACTTGTTTCGTGTCCGGTTTGTTACGAGCGTGATCTGGGCACCGTTCTCCGTTGTACGTGCTATTCTATTTTTAGTAAAGCTACACACAGACAACCTCGTGTACGGTGTATGTGCACAACATGCAAACAAAACGTTTTCTGTATCTGTGTAAGAGGATGAGGGTCGTGACATCATCGAGTCCTTCCACACGTTCGGCGGTTGCGAACGTTGCACGGCTTGGGAATCTAACAAAATCTTGCAAATCCGCTGCCATCTGACGGTTATCTTTACAGAATCACAATGTACATGTACATGTAAGTACTTCTGCCCAACTGGGTCGATGTTAATTTGATATTATTTTGCTATTTTTGCGACTATTTTGGTGGTAAGCTGTGACGACATGCCGACATCGTTCGGTGTCCTGTTCTTACAAACGTTACCGTGGTCACATGTTCAGATTAACTGACGCATATTTTGCAAAGTTTCGTTTCATTTATTTTCGGAGAATATCTAGGATTATCATATATTGTTATTTTTTCGTTTTGTTTTTGACTACTTGTGCTAACATACATACTGTACGAGTATAAAGTTTCGGTTCTGCTCGCAACTAAGACGCGACGATCGTGATGATTTTTAAAGGGTCCTGTGTTGCGAGCGATACATTTATGAACTTTTCACTGAGCCCTAGTCGCAGCTGATCTGCAACATCTCATAAATATCATGTAATTGAGAGCTATTTAATTGCAATTCCTGCTGATTGTTTCAAAGTAAATACTGAAGTTTATTTTGGTGGCAATCCATGTGGTATCATGAACAGTCACGCGCGTAACGGTGTCCTTCATTTTCCTACAAAGAAATAGCCAACAGACAATGCTTATTTTCTTTTTACATTTATTCTTTGCATCTGACAAGCAGTAAACTTACAGGTTAAATTGAAAAACAGTGTACACAATATCACTCTTTTAGGCCATTAGAGGACACCAAGTTACAAACGTTACCTATTGAAATCACAAAGTTGTCTTGTCTGTAACTTAATACACACTTCCATACTTATCTTGCTGTACTTGTTACAAGTTAGCACACATGTTAAGGATTTCAAAAAAGTTTATTCCATTCAATTTTGCAGGGATTTAAATTTTGTCATCTGTGTCACACATATAGGTCCCAGTATCTGATATATATACATATACATTGTAACTCTGCCATTTCAGGGAAAGATGTTTGGATGGACTCCTGCTGGTATTTTACATGTTACTGGTTCTGGAGAGGACAGCTTTTTAACAGAAATTATGAGAACAAATTGGGTCATTCCGTGTCAATTCAACGAGCTTTTGGACCTGACCATCACGGATTGAAATGAAATTTAGTGTGCTGATTGGACTCCTTGAGAAACCCCGAGAACTGAAATTTTATGTAATTCGGTCAATTAATTTTTGAGATACGGGTGAACGAAATTTGGACTTATTAGCATAACCTGCTATGTTTGAACAATTATATCTCTAAAAGTAATAGACCTACAGAGATAAACTTTACATCATTTTAAAGCTCTTGAAATGGCCTTCATTTTATAAAATAACATCAAAATTGTATCTCGTACCACAAAAAAGTTATGTGAATTTATAACCTTTGACCTTGATTTGCAAAAATGCGTATTTGTCAAAATGCGTAATTTTTTTTTATTTGTTAGCTAAAGATGCAAGGAACATTTCCAGAAAGATTTTGAATTCCGATAATTTAAACATTAAATAACATGTAAATGCCATGTATGTACATGTAAATACATATGTACAGCACATACATGTACATGTTATTTGCATGGTTCTTAACATCGGCCGTCGGATATCCAGATACCCGGCACTGGCTTATTTGCTCCCATAAGCATGATCGATAAGTGCACTGATTTTGATGTGATTATTATGCCATTCTCTTCTACGGTAAACACAGTATTGATTCTGTACTTCACACCTGCTGCGTGCATACGGTACATTGTACCCCAGAACATGTACATTGTGTAGCAACAAAAAATTTAGTCTTGTCAAGTGGATACTACATGTGTGCATTCTTTGTTTTGTAATGTTGTTGTTCCTGTTTTTAAAAGTTTTCCAATCATGTAATCTGTCCTTAAAAAGTACATACTGTATCAATACAACTTCTTACATACACACGTACATGTACATGTAGGTACCGTAAATGTACATGTACATGTAGGGTACCAGGTAGTTCGGAAAAGAGGTGGGGGAGGGGGGGGGAGAGGGGGGTGAGGGAGTTGCTGGTGGTTGAAGAAAGAGCAAGGGGTGGAGGGGGAGCATCTATTCAAAAGTAATAAAAGTTCACGAACCGGGTACCTGCAGAATGCACCACATAGCAACTAAAATTTAGTCAGGTCTGTATTGGTACATATGTACCGGTACATGTGAAAGGAAATACATCAATACAACAGACGGGAAACACGCAAAAGGAAAACAGGCAAAAGGCCGATTAACACCTAATCTTACTTGACCTAGTTTCTCTACTTTGAAATTTCTGTAGAATTACATGTACCGGTATGTACATGTATGTACATGTATGTACATGTATACATACATGTACAAACAACTTTTTATTTCATTTTATGAATGAATGAATGAATGTGCATGTTTGTCAGATGAAAGTCTCATCATCTTAACATCGGCCGTCGGATATCCGGATACCGGGCACTGGCTTATTTGCTCCCATACATGTACAGTGTATGTACACTGATTTTGATGTGATTATTATGCCATTCTCTTCTACGGTAAACACAGTATTGCACAAAATGTGAGAAAATAAACAAACTTCTATACAAAAGACACTACAGTACATGTACCTCCACATACGGTACATGTACGGGTTACATTGTACAAATGTACAATGTACATGTAGTTGAAACATGTCAACTGGCTTCTTGAGTGTCAAAAACCCACTCGAAATGACTGCTAAATGCTTGAAAAAGCGCTTCGTGTTTAACTGGCGAACGTCATATATATGCTCTGTACAAAGCAATTCTTGTGCCAAATCAGATCTGACATTTTGAGCCCGGCGCTCACCGTACCGACATGCATGACTCCGTACCGACATGACTTCACGATCGATATCTACATGTACATGTACACGGACGTCGCTCGATCGGTGCCGATCAAATATTGTATTGGCTCCATCGCCGCAACATGCCAGAGCCATAGAGTTACCGCTGATAATTATCGATTGATCAGAGAGGTTTGATTGCAAACGCCCTCTAGCGGCGTGGATACATTTGCATTGTGAAAATGGCGTATCGGAACAGAATTTTCTTGGACATAATTTTTCGCACAACATTGTGAAAAGCATTTTGACGGAAATCAATAAGCCCTCTTACAGAAACACAACAATTAACTTGCGGGTACTACAAACAATCGTCAGAAAATAAACACTAGGAAAAAATACCATCCAACGCAGTCTCACGATGGTTTGCACATGGTAGAAATCACAAAATGCATGCACATAGAACCGCAAATTCCGACAGTATAGCGGCGCTCCAGCCGTGGATTCCGTTCAGTTTCCCGGGTCAATTTCATCCCACCAAAGCCGTTATCTTGTTCATTACGACAAAAAAACATGTAAATCGTGTAAAAGAGCGGGTAAATTTCAGGGCTGCCAACATTGAGTTAAAGTTCAGAGTGAGATTTTGCGAGTGATTGCACATGGCCGAGGGACAATCGCACCTGAGGAAAGGATGGAGAGGGGGGGGGGGGGGGGGGGGGGGGGGGGGCGATTCCCCCACGATACGGAGCTTTTGCGTTTTTTTAGGTAGAAATGGTCCAATCTGGCACATAAAAGTGCCTCTGGCATAGATATTTTTATCCCTCTACCGGTAGTTCCATTAGTTCAGTCTCAAACCCAAAAGTTTTCATTTATCAAAACCAATTCCCTTTTCAGCTCAGGCATGTCAGGTGAATCTTCTTGGAGGTGAAAGTGTCATGGGTAAGAATTGAGATATTCAGTTGACCATTAGCTTTTCTCACCTAAAATGTCTTTCACTATTATCAGTGAGTGTACATGTACATGCAGATTTGATAGAAAACACAAAATTTACGTGAAATATGTTTTGTTAGACTTAAAAAATACTTATTTTTAGCCAGTTTTGTACACAAAAACTTTTCTCAACTCTTTTTGTTTCTCAATTTTTTTTGCCCACTACTTTTCCGACGATGTGCACTTACACCTCAAATTTTTCCTTCGCAATTAATCCATGCCGTGCATCCTTGCAATGCACAACGGAAATTTTTTGGAGATGCATGAACGGTGGCATTCACCATTGATGACTAAAATGAGTTGGGTACCCATACTCCCTTCCAGAGAAGCCATACTGATTTCGCGAAAAGAAAAGCACCCGACCACATGATTAGTTGGAGCTGCCAACAGAGGGCGCCCTTACTTGCAACGATACTAGCGGATGCGATTGGTAGGTGGGTCTTTTCACACTAATGGCCTATTTGAAAAATCAGTCAATAATTCCTTTCAGATGTCTTCAGTTTATCCCAAACTTAAAGAAATTCCCTTGTACTGTTCCCAGGAGATAACTTTTGCCCAAAAAGGTAAGAAATTGCTGCCACAACATGCATTTCTGAAAAGCTTGTGTACAAATTTTCCTATTACGTATGTAACGTGGGGAGACCATTTTGTGACATTTTTTTCTGTCTTTGTTACATACATGTACGTACCGTAATTTTCGGAATATAAGCCGCCCGGGGTATAAGCCGCGACGCCCGAAAATTCCAGAAACAAGATTCACCGTCGGCGTATAAGCCGCCCGGCTTATTAGCCGCACTATTTTGTCGGCCACAGATCGATCACAAAGAACTGCCGCCGTAAGTGCCTCACCGCGGGCCACGTGCGCGCGACCACGCACTGCAGTTGTCACACTCTCTGTCGGCGCGGCATGTCGCCTCAAAGAGAGCTTTGTGGTCCAGGTTGTTTTGATGACAGCACACTCAAGAGAAAACCTTATTGAAATCAAGAAGTGGCTTTATCGGAAAAGACATGTTTATAATAAGTTATAGCAAGGTGCAATGCACTCAAAGTAGGCTAATCTTGTTTCAGTTTGTTTTGTAAATAGATAAAGTACATGTAACTTGACATATTTTAAAAATGCCTTGGAATGTGCATAATGAGAAATCTCCGAAAAATAAAGGAGAGTAGAAGACGATGACGAAGGCATCAAGATATTCGCTGGATTCTCCGACGGCGGCCGCACGGCATGCAGTGCACCAGGCCGGTAGGCCATGCACAAACACGGTAAGTGAAAGCAGGGCTTCGTTCCAAATACGCGCACATTGTTAAACGTTTGCAAAGTTCGCCAAATACCCAGCTTGTAGGCATATGCACAAGATCAAAGAGCACTGTAACCAGAGGCGAACGTTGCCAACGTTCGCATGAGTGGAACGCAGCCCACGTGTACAAATTGTACACTGCTTTCGCCCGGGCCCGACGCATATGCTATGCATGTACGATAATAGCCGGCCGAGTCTCTCCATTACGCGCACTGCGATTGGCTATTTTCAATGCACAAGGTGACTTGGCGATTTTGATCTCACCGGCCAAAATAAAATATGCCAAACGTTTTATGTTTGATTGCTTCCGTATTGTACTGCCACTACATTGCATTTGTCATGCGTTTGGGTCCATCACGATTAAACTAAAAACGCAAAGGACAGTGACAAAGAATTAGACTGGACCAGATGGACGGGGGTTTAGACCGAAGCTGCAGCAATAATTGGACGGTTCATGGGGCATCTCCATTTTTGCAAAAAGAGTTTATAAATAAGAAAACCAGCTTCACGGCCAGCGGCAAAAAACTGAAGCCGATGGTCATCAATGGGCGTCTTGAGCGGAGTATACCTTCTTTTTTCCGAATTCGGTTATCTCAATAGATCATTCTATGTTGATTGCAACTGACATAAAGGGGCTTCATGGGGATTAGGTGATTGATATTAATATTTGTAATTCAGCGGAAAAAGAATGCTACATAGATCTATCGTCTTTTGCTTGGTACCGGGTATTCCCGATGATTTCTCGCATTTGCGTCCGCCCCATATTTTTGTGCACGACGCCGCTATAGTTCATTCACCCCCATTTCAATGCATGGCGGTGAATGAACTATGGCGGCGTCGTGTTCCGAATTTACCTTTGACCTCGCCACGTGCATGCACCGCGCGCGAGATACCGAAAAGGTTTATTAAAATAGGGGACCGTTTGCCTGCCTTTGCCTGCGGACGTACGTACACGTATGCCGCTTGGGCGAAATGGCTTTTGGGCGAAGGGGCTCAAGTTGGGAAAAGTGACTGTACATTGTTGGAAAAACATCGTTAATTAAAATTACTTGTACTGATTTTCCATCTAAAACACACATTTCCACAGACAATGACAAACACAGAACTCTTTGGATTTTAAAACAACGCCGACTAAAAGTAAAGAATTGAAGAAAACACGGAAGGAACAGACGCACCAAACGATTTGTTCGGCGCGCGTTGGACGAATACTCACGACCGATGGCATGGTCCGATGGCGAACTGGTTGCCTGCGCTTGCATGTGCAGTGTCACATCGATGTATGGGTCACCAATGAAGATCAGTACACTCTGCACCTGGGAAAATTGCACACCTTTTCGTGCGCGTGCGACGGCCTTCAACATCGTTTTTTGACAATAAGAAATTCCCATAAAAGATTGATAGAATTATTTCAGGAACTACATTACATAATGTACATGAGCATGTCATGATTTTTATCTTTAGAGCTCGGCGTATAAGCCGCCCGGTTTATAAGCCGCCGGGAACTTTTTTGGGGGCAAAATCAACGTATAAGCCGCGGCTTATATTCCGAAAATTACGGTACATATGTACCGTAATAGGAAAATTTGTGCGTTTTCAGAAATGTATGTTGTAGGACTATTTTTCTTACTCCTTCGTGCAATACCGGTAGTTATTTCCTCAGTTTAGCTGGATAATTTAAAGACAAAATTAGACAATCGAAAATATTCGAACTGGGACCTAAAATCTTGTATGTCACAGAAATGTACCCCATTACTGTGGAAAGACCCACATACCGGAAAAGATCGATCGCCGTTACTTTTTTTTGGAGAGGGTAATTTTTTTAAGCGTGAGAAAATGTCATGTGTGCGTGAAAGCGTGAGAATGAAGTAAAATGCGTGAGTGTTGGCAGCCCTGGGGTTTGAAGATTTAAACAAATACATCTAGGCCCTACAATGTAGCTACAATGTATATAATTTATAAAAAATACTAGTTGCACGTTTGTGCAACCGAAACCCACACCGCCGGCAATACTTGCCGTACTCGAATCGAACAAATGTTCAGGAAGACATTTCCGAATTTTTGCCAAATCGAACCGAGCCCGAACTTGCGGCCTTCGTTAAAGCATTAAACATACGATTACCCACTGTTCCAACTAACCCCACTCTCCCCTGGTACACTAAAAAAACTATAATCCTGATACACATACATATGTACATAAGTACCATACAGTGTATACTGACATGATAAATTACATTACAAAAAGTAACAGCTGATCCTCATCGATCAACTTAAACGGGCTAATCAATGTGTGTCAGCACTGCCATGTATACTGTGGCAGCAAATGCTTACAGTATGCAAGTACTAGGCATACGCATACGTATGTAGGGTACCGGTATGTACTGTAAAAGCTAATATTTTCGCGTACAGATATTTTCGCGCATTTCAACATCACTGACATTTTCGCGAGTTGTTATTTTCGCGGATGGAAATTATGTTTTGTTTCAGGGATCGCCACAATTGTTGCAAACAATATTTTCGCGGGTTGTTATTTTCGCAGGCTCTGTCTGGTGCGCGAAATGCACAAATAAGAACATGTTACAGCGTGTCACTAAAACAGCTTTTAAAATTATAGGCCTGCCAATTAATAGTCTGGCACAGCTGACAGAAAAAGCTCTCGTCAGAAAAGCACGTGTGATTGTCAATGACCCATCTCACCCATTACATTCTGTATTTGAGCTACATGTACTCCCATCCAACAGGCGTTATCGTTGTATAAAGTGCAATAGAAACCGGCTTAAGAACTCCTTTGTTCCCCGAATATTTCAGCTTTTACAGTACACCATGTACAGTATATAGTACTGTACCATACATGTACCGTAATGCACCCAGCATGTACCAGACCTGTAAAAGCTAATAAAGGCTACCGTACATGTATTAGTATACCAGCCAGATATTTTGGCAGCAATACAGTCTACCTGGTAGGGGAGCGTGGGGTTACATGTACATGTAGTTAGAACAGTTTTCAGAAAATCGATTATGAAACACTAACAGAATTTGTTTTAAAAAAAACAACTACATGTATATAATACCACTTTTTAGCATGTAATGTATGTGGGCTACAAATGGAGCTTGAAAAATGTTAAGACTCGTTGACGGTTTTCCATATAATCTACCTTGAACATGACCATGTCAGCTGTTCCGACTTACCCCACCTACATGTATAGGGCAAGTTGAAACATGGTATGGGTTAAGTTGAAACACTATGTAATCAACCTAATTAGCATGTCAGACACTTGTGCTGTAAATTGGGGTACTAGGGTATATAATTAAAGGGACATATACCTGTACATAGTACACCGGCCTTGTTGGGCTCGAAATAGACCCATACATTATTCTGAAGCGCTTTCCAGAGTAAATTAGATATACCGGTATCCCGAAAAGACGCCGTCAAATTTTGCCGTTTTTGAGCATTTTTCAAAAATTCAAGGTCACATGACTTTTTGGAACCAGATTCTGGTTCCAAAAAGGCACATGGTCTTGCGAGTTAGTTTTGTGTCCAGCCGCATGAAAGTTTCTTACTGCACCAAATCCCACTCTGATTTCCCCCCAATATTTATAAGTAATTGACAAAGAGAGACTACTTACAGTATACAGGTATGAAACAAAGTTGAACATACTGTAGGTACATGTATGAAAATTCGAACATAAATGTTTGTTTCGAGAGTCCGGAGAACGGGAGCGAGCGCGTGCTACGGCAGGCTACCGTGAAGTGTATACATAGATATTTGCCCGGGGCAGCACGGCAAAAAGGCAGAGTGCACACACACCCGGGTGTGTTGCTCTAGTGTACGTTTGTGAAGAAAAAACATGATGCCAACCCCTCAAAAGAAAATGGAAATTCCTATTCGGTCGTCCGGGCTGTCCTGCAGTGAAATCGTGAGATATCCTGAGTAGGAGAAGAGCGAATCGTTTGTGACAAAGTCGTGAGGCTCGCACGTACATGTAGTTGCAACGGCTGGTAAAGCTTATAACACGTCTTTTGACCGTTTTTGTTAATTTTGCACTTCTTTAGTAAATTACGGGATATTTTGATGATCTTTTTTCACAACGACCATCAAAAAAGTATTGTCAATGCTGCTACATCACTAAATCATGCAAACAGAAGGTCGGTGTGTACCTTCAACCCTTTGGGGGGTACAGTACATGTATCTGGGGTAATTAGCAACTGCACAAAACTAGAGCACCAACAAAATGTATGCATGAAGCTTTCTGCTCACTAATATTTATAAATGTTTAACTTTCTAATTTAAAAATGTTAAAATTAACAATGAAACATTCTGATTTAAAAGTTTAGACTGAACTTTATGCAGGCCTATCAATTGATGCCTCCCCCCGGGCTAGGATTGTCACTTTTCGTGTGACAAAATCCCCACCCTTAGGGGAAAAATTTAGGTGACAATTAAAACTCCCCACCCATGGGTGCAAAACATGCACGTCTTGTATACAGATGCACATAATTTTTTATTTCAGTGGTTCAAAATCCCCACCCTGGGGCATGAAAAACCCGACCAAACCACCACATTATACCGGTAACAACAAAACATTCTCAGGCATACATACTGTACCGGTACCGTACATACACTTCACGTACACGTACAATACATGTAGATGAAGAATATGAAGGGCCTATAAAAACATGTAGGCCTACATTGTGTACATTTAAGCCAGAATTAAGCCAAATGAATGTTTAATTATGGTTAAGATGCGAAGTAAAATATCTTACAATTTTTTGCCTTTAAATTTTCCCCTTTTGGGGAATCAAAAATAAAATGTACAAATGTAGGCCGATACATGTAGGTCGAGCTGTACAATTTATGTACATTGTAAGTCAGAGATTACTAAACAAGTGAACAGAATGTTATCTCCCTTGCAAAAAATGTGAGAAAATTAAGTTAAACTTCTATCCAACAAACACTTACATGTATAGTGTTTGTTGGATAACCTATAAAATGCTGGGGGTAGTTAATTGAAACATGTTACAACTAACCCCCTAATTTTGTTCCAACTAAACCCGCTGGCCCATTTGACATTTCCAAACTTACTACGCAAAACAGGGACTGCAATTTGACATTTCTTTAACCTCATTTTGTAGCTTAGTACTGGACCCTAAAATGATAAAAACTCGTCAAGTGAATCTGAACATCATCAGCATTTGGTGGAAAAATTACTTTTAAAAACAGTGAAAAACTAACATTCCTTTCTCATTTCAATTGGATTGTAGCACACGTGCTGTGGGAAATATGGTGGATGGCTGTTGTTGCTAATACCGGTAGCAACATACATGTACTATGTACATGTATGAGTGGCAGGATTTCATAAAAATAACTACAGCCGTGGAAGAAAATATCAATGTTTCAACATACTGTACCCCGTGTGCCAGCTAACCCCACACTCCCCTACATGACGAGGTTTATGGCATTTTGAGAAAACTGCTATTCTGTATGTGTGTATTACAACTACATGTAAGTACTGCAGTCAATGGCAAATTCCAACAAGTAAAAAAAAAATGTGTGGGATATAAGGGTCTTTCTATAAATTAGGGGTCCAAAAGTGTGACATTTACTGTTCCCCGTTACACCTGATATTCGTTATTTTTTGTACAAAAATCATTAAAATGGCTTTTAAACCATTTTGTATGAATTGTATTTTATGTACCCACTCTTTGAGATGGAAAGTATTTAAAGAATGTGTCCTGAATTTACAAAAACAAGATGTAAAATGTAACGGGGGACACCAACATTGGACCCCTAATTTATAGAAAGACCCATAAAAGAGTTTGCCAATCTATAAATTTGACAAATGTATCGACCGTATCGAATAGCCGCCATTTCGTGGGGCACCCTTTGTTATTTAAACCGTTCAACAATGGAAGTACAGAATGTGCAACCATGCATGTCCTTAAGGAACAAAGAAACTGCCCCACGAAATGGCGGCTATTCGATACGGTCTATAGGACCACCAATCAAGAAAGTACTAACACCATTAAGCCCAAAAATAAACAAGACTATGCTTAGCGTTTAGTTAGTACACATTTCACTTTCAACCCTGCGCGTCAAAGCTTTTTTTTTTTGCAAAAAAGGCCCAACAAATTGTTATATCGTCCGCGCGCGTCACTTCCAACCCTGCGCGCGACAAAGGTTATTTTTACTTTAATAGACATGCACCGTCTGTTAAGTGTTTCGATTAAAAACATGCCTTTATTGCTTAGAACCACTCTTAGTGAGAAAAAAAGCCACGTCACCGCATCATTTTGGGGACTTGAACTTACATGTACGCTAAACATATATATTTTTTGTTTGCCTTATCTCATTTTTTTTTTACTTGGCATTTAATCGCGTTTTGAGATGAAACTCTTCACATGAACATGTACATGTATGTACATGTATGTACATGTGGGTCTCTCCGAGCTCCACAAAGTTGGGGGAAAAAATGTGACATTGGTGTCAAAATTCCAAAAGTGGTACTTTCAATGTTCTCTTCGAATTTTAGTTAGCATATACATTTATGTTGCTGGTTAGCAAACAAAACGAGATACATGTACATGTACATGTAACTCCTATACCGGTACATCAGCACCAGAAATACGTACATGTGTACATGTACATGTATGTATCAATACTAGTTCAAAATCTTAATTCACTTTGACACCAAATCACATTTCCTCACTATCTCCTTCCATTGCAGTTTATTTCATTGATGTTTTTATTGATTAATGATTCATTTTAAACGACAATCACCAAGTTCAATTGCAATTAAAGTGAAAAAACAAAACATTAATTATTATTAAAAAAAACATCTCGGCCCCTTAATTCTTTTGAGTAGTGTATTTGCACCGTTACATTCAGCTATACGGTAGGCCTTCTGCAAGGAATACAGAGCCATAGGGACTAATACGTACCGGTACATGTACATGTACTGCCTAATGGAAGGACCCTTCAATCTAATGAGGGCACCCTTGTAAAAAAAAATGTGTGCACTGTATCAATTCATTTTTCTTATCTCGGAGGGAATCATTGGGTCATTTTCAATGTCAATACAAAATATGACAAAAACTGGCTACTTACTAGAGGCAGAAAGGTTAAGATGTTGTATTTCTGGTTTCGTATCTTGTTGGCCGGATAGCACTCTTCAACTGGTCCATGTCTCCCCAGCCACACATTGCGTGGTTTAAGTTCCTTTTCTTTGAAGACGAAGCTTTTACAGGAACGCAGACAGCTGTGGAATGCATGCAGAATGTACTAAGGTTCAGTACAGCAAATTAAAGGATCTTAACACTAAACTACATGTAGTGTATTAATTGTGCCTTTGCCAAGTGTATTTTCAATAGTGAAAACCTGAGGGAGTAAGTACCGGTACATGTACATGTACATGTACATGTACATGTATGTATTACATGTACATATACATGTGTACATGTACATGTGTACATGTGGGCGATTCCATGGTACCGGTACCGGTACATGTAACTCATGTATACATGTACATTGTATATGAACATGTACATATATGTAAGCGCACCATTTACATGTATACACATTCTCTATGCTCTAGCTCTTAACCCAGTTGACTGGAATTACCATTTCTTGTTTTTTTACATTTCTTGTCTTGTCATCACTCAAGGCTACAATGTACATGTAGATTAATGCCAAGCCAAATTGTCAACCAGAGTACATGTATGCATGGCACAACTTTGAAAGTCGGTAACTCATGTGAGCTGAAAAGACATGCCAAAAAATTGGCAGTGTTTATTGTGTGCTAAAACAACACTACAGTGTACATGTACATGTACATCAAACTTATTGCAAACAAAGTACATGTAACTACATGTACCAGTACATGTACTATATTGAATAACCTCTTGTTGGCATAACAACAGTGCCCTCTGTGTTTATACTGCAATCAATTGTGCTATGAGGTGTACCGTTTTGACATTTGAACTTTTATGGTACTGGCACATACATGTTATCCTAAGGGCAATTCCATCCAGGTGCGACACAAGGGTCAAAATTTCAAAATGTTTTTTCCTCAGATATTTTTTGCAAACTTGATAGGGTATATTCGGAAGTTTCTAAAAAGAAAAAAATGTTCCTCTGGACCAAATATTTTGTAACTTACAGCACTCTGAAGCCGACACTATATATTTCGTCGTCAATTTCCAGAAAATATGAAGACATCTCCCAGGGAAACTCGCCCATATGTCTCACACAACTTTCCTGCCTTGTACTGTACAATGTACATCAACACTACACATGTACATGTACAGCGATACATGTACAGATGTGCTCAAAATTATTCATACCCTTTTTTTTTGAGAGTATTTTAAATCGTGTTAATAAATGAGTAAGTTTTGTCTGGCTTACTTACATGTATGATAAGTATGTGACAAACAAATGAAAGAATAACAACAGTTACGGCACCCAGCTGGCGCATAAACTAGTTCCCTGTCCGCACGGTGCAATGTCGACCGCGCACACGTACCAAGCAACGTTAGACCGTCTTTCACAAAGACTACCCCTAGCCTTGTCATGCTTGTGAAGATGTGAATTTGTAGGCCTTCATACATGTACTACAAACAAACTACAACTCGAGACCAACTTGGAGAAAATTGACTTTGGGCAAATTGAAAAAATAAATCAACTGTAAAACCATGGCATTTTGGTGTGTATCGAACATTACCTGGTACAGGAGTCCAATGCATTACTGAAACAGCCGCACAATGTTGCCTTTTTTTGCATGCCCTTCCTGGTTAGGCTATCGTTTTCACTATCCATGCCGTCTTCCGACATCAAAGGCACGTCGTCCAATGGTCCCTCCTCAGGATCCCGACTGTGGGAATAACACAGAAGACCACAATTTGTATAAATTTGTATACTAGTCTTTCCACGGTAAAGGGGGCATTTTGGCAACACAAACCACATTTTCCAGAAAATACCTTGGTCTGGTCTCAAAATAAAAGAAATAACTTAAACAGTACATGTAGGCCCAAAAAGGGTTACAAATAGTGTGACAACATGCCTTTCTAAAAAAAACTGTGTACAAATTTCCAATATACGCTCGTAACCGGGATGGCCTAAAATGTAACACAAGTGTCCGTCCCGGTTACAAGCGTACCGGTATATTGGAAAATTGTACACAGGGTTTTTAGAAAGGCATGTTGTCACACTATTAGGGTCATTCCATGTCAAATCAACTAGAGGTCCCCAACTGACCCTCTCAGATTTTCATGAAACTTTGCCAAACTAACGTTCCACTATGGCAAAAATGAACACACAAAAAATTACATTCATACTCCATACCGTTTCCGAGATATGGCCTCGTGAAATTTGCTCAAACCTCCCCTTTTTTGAACTCCGCCCACGCGCTGCGTCGCAAAAACGCGTCGCCGTGCTATTTTTCCAACTTTAAAGGAACACACCGGCTTTGTTGGGCTATTTTGGGCTCGAAATAGACACATACATTATTCTGAAAGTAAATTAGATATATCCTGAAAAGACGCCGTCAAATTTGGCCGTTTTTGAGCACTTTTGAAAAATTCAAGGTCACGTGACTTTTCGGAACCAAATTCTGGTTCCGAAAAGTCACGTGGTCTTGTGAGTTACCGTAGTTGTATTTCCAGCCGTATAAAAGTTTGTTACTACAGAACTGCACCAAATTCAACTCTGATTTCCCCATAATATTTATAAGTAATTGACAAAAGAGAGACTATTTATACAGGTATGAAAAAAAGGTTAAACATAAGTATGAACATTCGAACATAATTGTTTGTTTCGAGAGTCCGGAGAACGGGAGCGAGCGTGTGCTACGGCAGGCTACCGTGGAGTGTAGGATATTTGCCCCGCGCAGCACGGCAAAAAGCCTGAGTGCACATACACACGGGCGTGTTGCTTCGGTGTACGTTCGTGAAGAAAAAACATGATGCCAACTCCTAAAAAAAAACCGGAAATTTCTATTCAGTCGTCAAGCTGTCCAGTGAAATCGTGAGCAGAAAATTTGAGATATCCTGAGCAGGAGAAGAGCGAATCGTTTGTGACAAAGTCGTGAGGCTCGCGCGTACCGGTAGTTCCAACGGCTGGTAAAGCGTATATATAACTCGTCTTTTGACAATTTTTGTTAATTTTGCACTTCTTTAGTAAATTACGGGATATTTTGATGACCTTTTTTCACAACGACCATCAAAAAAAGTATTGTCAATGCTGCTACATCACTAAATCATGTAAACAGTAGGCCGGTGTGTACCTTTAAGAGCAAATAATTTGATAACGATACCAGCTATAGGGCTGAAAATTTGTATGCCTACATGTACTAACTTTTGGCCCTAGATTCATAATATTAATATGGCCTTAAATAAAAGAGATCTCATCAAACTTTTAAGTTAATTGCCCCCACAGTACATGTAGGCACTTTATTCAACTAAGAGTGACTTTTGATGATTTTCGGGGTCACCCTGTGACCACATATGGGGTCACACGGATCAAAAATCTCAGATAAATCATCTACAGGCATGATGATACATGTAGGTGCATCTCTATCACCAAAATCAAATCTGAGCTAAATAAACTATTTATATAGGATTGGCACTTCACCAAAGTTGGGTTCAGGTGAGAACAAATCCAAAAACACTTCCTCCGTCATACGCGTGGACCCCCTGTGGACAGTTAATTTTTAAATTTTGTTTTTTAATTAGCTGAATATGTACATTAGGCCTACCTACATGTATATCCTGCAGTCATATAAATTCACGCACATGTAATTTCACGCGCGGACGCTCTCCTTGGCGTATCTTTTCACTGAGATCACGCAGTGACGTCAGATTTTTCTTGAAAGTTGTTGGTCTCACTATCTTTCATTTTGCACAAAAATATGGAAAATCAAAGCCTTCCCGGTAAGTAATTGAATAAATTTTAATAAAGGGTACAAAATCCTACCTTCTAGACAAGCTACAAATATACTACAGCCAAAATGGTCGGAGAAATCCTTTAAAATACACAAAAACTTTCACCACCGACCGCCTTCTCCATCTCCAGGCACTAAATGACATTATTGATTAGGTTAAACTTTTCAACAGAGGGCGCCTTGAAAGGTACGGAGCTAAACAAAAGACATCCGTCTTATAGCTTTCAAATCGAAATATTACTGCTTTAAAACTTATACTCTGTGTGGACTACAAAATGTAATGCTAGTAGTAGGAGACCAGCCTGTAGGTCCTGTGACCAAACTCTGGGAACAAAGGTTTAAAAGTGGAATTTCTTTTCGTTTTTTGAACGATATGCTCTATTGGCTTCGGCCGTGCTCGCTTTTGTGTTACGGAACAAAGAATGCGACACGCACCATTATATAGCGCGCATTCGGCCAAATGCTTTCACTCTCGGTCAAGCGACAGACCCTGTTACACCAGACTCGCCCTACCCGCCCAACCCTTCAATTGTTTTTGATAATCAACTATATTTCAGGATATCGGTTCAGGGGGAGTGCACCCCCGCTGAGCGTCCTGGTTGCACCCACGTTTCCTCCACAGGGGGTTTTTCGTGGCCACCGAGCAGTGAGGCTACTGAGTACACCTGCTGCGAAGTCGCTCAGCATCGAACCGTTTCCTTATACGCGTCAAGCATCGTAATTTGGGCCAGTTAAGAAGATTGTGACTTTTACACAATGGATTGGCATGCAACCGTTTTCTACACGGAAATTACGATTTTAAAATCGTTGGCATTTTGCTCTTTTTAACACATAGACGTGTTTGTGCGTCCAATACAATGTACACGTGCTGTTTGGTTTCTTTTTGGTATTTTTCCCCGATAGATATCTGGAACAGCTACATCTCTTCCGTTCGTGACCCATCCCTCCGCGCATTAGCAGAACACACATTGCCGTCTCTCTTGATGTCGTCAAAGGCCAAGTCAACCTCCAAGAAGTACTTGTGTTCATGGAACAAATGGGAGAGTTGGGCTTCATCTAAACCAGAGGTTTCCACTTTCCCGGTCAACCCCTACCATTTCGCCCTCTACATATCCCACCTCTCGTCTACCGGATTCAAGTCCACCGCCGATCTCGCAGCAGCGGCAGTCAAATGGGCGCACAGTTTAGCCGGACTCCCGTCACCCACGGACAACACCATGGTCAAGATGGCTCTGCAAGGTGTTAAAAGAGTGAACTCTTCGCCAACTATCCGGAAGGATCCAATCACACCGGAAATCCTAGCAAAGCTCCATCTACATCATGGACATTCATCCGCAACACTGGCCGACCTCCGCATTCTTTTCGTTTGTTTCATTTCCTACGCGGGATTTCTTCGCTTTGATGACTTGCAAAACGTTACCAGAAAGGACTGTACAATATCATCGGATCGCCTAACTATACACCTAAATAAATCAAAAGCGGATCAATTTTAATAGACAAGGGGCAGAAGTCGTTATTGCCAGAACTTATAAATCAACCTGCCCAGTTCTGGTAACAGAGAGATATTTTTCGGCATTAGGAGATCCCACAGATTCGGTTCTCCCTGTACTTCGCAGATTAGTTGCTACTAAAAACGGCCTTAAATGCTCCGCCCATCCACTGAGTTACACGCGCACTCGAGAGATAGTACTGGACGCTCTCCGGCCTCTTGTCCCCGACGTCACTTTATATGGCCTTCATAGCCTGCGGTCGGGTGGAGCATCGGCGGCCTTCAATGCCAACGTGCCTCCATTTCTAATTTCTAAACAAGGCAGGTGGAAAACGGACAGAGCTAGAAACGCGTACTTCAAGCTAGATGACGATTCCACTTTGTTTGCCACAAAAAACATCGGAATTTAGAGAGTTGCATTTAAAAAACTATCCTGCAATTATCATTTTTACGCGCCTGGACTTTGAACAGTACTAGAATAACATTGAGCCACCGAAATATTGCATCTGAAACAAACTACGAATCGAAGCTGCAATACACGTGAATTATATATATCGATCTACTGACCATGTAAAGATGTCCACACCTTCAGGCTCCGGCCTACTGTCAATTTGTTTTGTAAATGTTCAAAGGTAAACGATTCATTGTGTAAAGAAGACATTTAAAGTTAAATGGAATAATAAAATAGCAGGGTTCGCTCACGACCAGCCCAATGTTCACCATTGCAAAGAAATTGTCAGCGTTTCTCTTCCTTTTACGTTTGCATAAGGTAAAAAATAGAAAAGAAATGTACTTTCTGACAGAAGAATGGAGGAAGAAAGTGTTTTTGTGTTCCCTGATGAATACCGAACAATTTTGACTTGGGCATTTCCGGGAGGGGTCAACAAAGGTCAAACAGGGGTCAAAATTCAAATATATTCCAATCGTGTCGATATGCATATCAAATTACTCGTCTAGTCATGAGGATTCCAAAGATGTATAGTTTGTTATACCTTCAACCTCAAATGAGGGCGCTGTGGTTAAAAACGTTGAAAGGTCAACGCACTTTTGACTGGTGGTCAAATTCACCAACACAGTTAAAGATGTTATGCCGTGGAGAAAGGAATTTACCAAAATTACACATTAAACCATTAAATACATCTAATTATGCCAGGAAAATTGTTCAGAAAAAAATTAGACTGTGCGAATGTTTTTTTACAACAGCAGTTTTTGGCCCACTTTTCAGCCCAAACTCGAAGCAAAATCTGAACAACAGCCGTCGGGCCTAAAAGTTTGACATTGGAAAATCAACGGATTCGTGACGTCATTTTACGGACGCGTCCGGCCGACGGCTGTTTCTTGTTATTCCACAACGTGGCGTTTTGGAACAACATGTTGACAATTGACTCCAGTGTTGACGTTTTTTTCCCGATGGAGATAGCGATGTTTGTTGTTGCTCATCGCATTCATTTCATGACGACAGCGATGAAGAATCATCCAGTGAATTTCCTACGGTTGAACCGTATCAGTTTGAGCCAGAAATAACCATGTTAACCAAGGAAGAAATCCGAGAACAACGCGAGTCCGGTGTTCGAATCGACGACCGAAATCGACAACAGGAAACTGGAACGGTACTGCCTCGGCTTTCTCTTTCTTTCTCAACTTTTTCTCAACCCTTTTTCGTCAATAATTATTTTGTCCTTGGACGTTTTCATGGTAAATGTACCATGTTTGTTTGAGCCGATTGCCTAAATTTTTAGACCATGTAAATGTGGAATTTATATTCATCGTAAAACTTACCATGAACGTACGTTGTTGAGACGAAAACCAAACCCTAAAATATCCGTTTGATGGAAAAACTTAGACCTGTTCTTTCCTCTTCATTTGATACTTGTGTATGTTAAATTTAATCCCAACACTAGAACATTTATCCAGCAGTGTTTTGGGGGCGTCTTGTGATGCGACTGTCAATAATGCAATGTAACAAGTTTACGAGAATGTTCAGCGCGCACTCGCTGAAACCATACCGGCTGGCGGGCCGTTCGTTCGGCGTGTACTTCACAAAGCACTTGATCACGCACGCACGCGGGCGAGCATACCGACCATAGCGGTGGGATCAAGACCAAACACAGGTTTCTTCTTACACAATGTGTGCGACACCAGACTATTGTATCGGCGCGCGGAGTGATATCGTGCGCGAGCCTTTCTTGGCTAAAAACGTCTCCGTAAAATGACATCACGAATTTGGCCAAATCTGTTTGCTGCCCGCAGCGGCGGGATTTCGACAGTTTCCAGAAAAGAGGAAAATCATGGGTTGGAATTAAGCCTACATTTTCACTTTTTTTATTAATATAAAATGTAAAACGAGATAATAAATCGATAATTAATATATCAAAGAATAGAAACATGCAAAAATAATTATAATTCCTCTCTCCACGGCATAACACCTTTAACATTATCCGATTCTAATGATTTTAGTGTCTAATAATATGTTTTCTGACATGGCAAACTCAACTAAGCAACTTTTAAAAGTAAAAGTGGTTGCCATAACCTTGAAATTTCAAAATGGCTGCTAAAAGGTTAACATACCGGGTAAACTACATGTAGCCAAAAACAACAATTTTTTTTCCCAAAGCCATGGATAAGAAATTAATAAATGTTTGTCACTGAAACGTCACGAACAATTGAAACACTCCATTTTTAAAACAAATAATGATTTTTAATTATGTGTATCCTTTTTCTTTAGAGCACATGTTCGTTATAATATTGTACAGTATACCATATAAAGTGTATAGGTATTAAATGATGATGATGGGCTGTGAATATCTGCAACATTATAGCTTCAACAACATGTTCCCTCATTGGGTAAAAGTTTATGGATGCAATAAAACTGACATTTTACGCTTGGTAAGTACCTCATTGAACCTTTCATCCTTTTTTTATATGTGATTGGACTAAAGACACAACAAAAAGTTAATATTTACAAAACAATTGATGGCTTAAACTAGGTTTAAATGAGCCAGAGCCCATATGGCAATATTATTACGGTACATTCTTCAAGCTAGTAATATTCATTGAGTATACCGGACATATAAAACTCTGAATCATTGCGATCTTATTTCATGCTTGATGAAAATTAGTCGATTTACTTGATCTTCTCTGACCCATATGAACAACTTGCGCTCATCTGCTCACTGAGCTCCGTGACCCTACGCTCAGCGCAGGAAATTGACACGGAAAACAGCGCCCCACTGCAAACTTTTGTGAGTACATAAAAAGTACGTCTATGTTTCTAGTACAGAGTATTACCTTTAGTTTGTTTTTTGTTTTTTAATATATGATGCACAGGGAAAAGGTTTTTTTTCCACTCAAAGAACGGGTGTTAAACCTCACAATCGGCAAAGTCAACAGAGGTCAACATGATTACTGATCATTTTCCAGTGGGTTGTCTCAATTCAGTGAGCAGATGCAGAGCAGTTGTTCATATGGGTCTTGAAAGATCAAGTAAATCGACCAATTCTCATCAAGCATGAAATAAGGTCGCAATGATTCAGAGTTTTATATGTCCTGGGGTCGATTTCACTAACGTTTACGATTCTTCGTGACTCGATATGCGATGGGTTACTGCTCCGTAACTCATGTTTCGTCCTAAGAACAATTTCAAGAAACTTGCGATGGGTTTAACGATGCATATCTGCCATGGCAACGCACCATAAGCTATGATGATGCACTGGGTCATCGTAGCGTACATTTTGACCAACGATGGTCGTTGTTTTTTGCCGTTTTTGGAAGATGAGACAAGCTCTGGCTCCCCCAAAAACTGATAGCCACTCTCGTTAGATTCTATGCTACGCGATATAAACAAGAGAAAATGTATATTACAGTACCTACGATTTTAGCTGGGGACAAAGTGTCGCTTTAAAACTGTTCAGTGTCCGATGTTTTCACTGCATGCATGCAAAAACACGAAACATATGCAGTTGGCCTTTCCTCGCCTTTCACCTCTGACGTCCCAGGTTCGAATCCGGTGCGTGTATCATAACAAAGACACGTTTCTGCAGCGTACGGGTTCAGCCAAATAACGGCTTCGGTTGCCGTGCCAACAAACCAAAGCCGAAGTTCGTTGAATCCATTGGAAAAAAACTGGCCCCATTGCCACATTTTCGTTTTTTTCTTTTAAAAACAAATAAAGCACGGACTTGTCTGACGCGATAACGTGTGCTTTTCCTGTTTGATAATTAAGACGTACGTACAGGTACCAGACTTCACAGCGCTCGGCTTGAAATATGTTAATAAGCCCTATACGTCATAGGTATGCATGGCATAATGAGCAATGCTTGGAATGCGCTCGGAATTTCCCGAGCGGATTCAAGACGATACTTGGAGCACGGACGTAGACTGTTTCCGTGTCCTCATAGTAGAGTACGTGTATGGCGCCCTCTCTTGGCGAATGTCGGTGAATGTTGGTTAGCGCGCGGCGGTCAGTGACAAATATCACGCAGTATCGTCTTGCACCAAGACTAGGTATAGGACCGTACATGTACGTACGTGCGTGTGTGCCCAGTCGTAGCGCGGTGCGATAGATGAGCCATACGTGCAACATATGTCGTAGCTTGTAAGCGCTTTGTTTAGTATATCTTCAGCAGGCCGTCTAGAAGACGAACCCAACGCCTAAGCTTGATCAAGGCTAACAGTATGTAGGCCTGTCTGATGCAATAGACCGATCCAGTAAGCTCCGCCCATTTTGGAATTGACCAATCTCAACTTCAGGTAACCAAAAATGTTGGTTACCCGAGTCCTCAAAATTGCGTGCACAAAGCTACGGCAAATGCAGTACGAGTGACGCAAAAACACCACAAACATTATTGTTATCAGCGCAGATGACCCTAGCCGGTTTAAAACGGATTGTATAAGACTATCCTAACCTACTTTTAATCCCTTCATAAATGTGTTTTTGTGTAAACGGGACAAAATCACAAAAATTAGCTTGTCGTTTTGTAGCCTTGTCCAAGGGCTATGATATTGTGTGAATTCGTGAAGAATTTGCATGTATGCTATGCAGCGAAAGCGCGCCATCGCGCGGTAAATTGTAGCCAACTGCAAAATAGTCTGGTTACCAAAATATCTTGGTCTGAATCCTGACTTCTCGGGCGAGGCTGTATCATAGTCTGGTACCCGGACCAAACATTATTTGACTAGACTGAATTTAAGGTCTGGCAGCCACCAATTCCGCCATTTTGAAACAGGAGGAATTCCTCCTTTTTCCGAAGGTTCCCGAAGTTACCCGAATGCACGTCCGGTCGTCCGGACGTTACCGTTAATCGTCGGGTACAATTCGTCATTGTTTCGAGAATTTGAATTGACGTCGCGTGCACGTACGCGTGCCGCTACGTGTGTATTTATGGTGATGCCACGGATTTAAAACTACGCAGTGGCTATAGTTACAGTAACCGTAGGGGCTCACTGGGTGATGCAGACAAGGTTTAAATTTTCTTTTTGATGCTAGCCTACATGTATATTAAAATGGGCATATTTAATATTTTAAGGTTTATATTAATTTGTATAAGTCAAATAAGGAATAACCCCTTTCAAATTGTTGTACACTCATGCCATATAGCGCGCAGCGCGCTTTGAAAATTAAGGGTTATGTGCTCCTAAAAATAAATGCATGACGTAATGCTTAAAGTGCTATTTTAAACACGACAGTAGCCGGTCCTCATATTCAGTCGTCGTATGTGGAATATGTGGAGCGGGAACCAGTCTAGGCTGTATCGTAGCCTTGTTCTTTCTGTATAGACTGCCGAAGTGAATACGTCACCTTTTGTCGGTTGCCTAGGCAATTGGATCTAAACTAAAAATCACTCAACCGTGTCCCAGTGCTTTTCCAATGGTAGTTTTCCCGACGGCCATGATAGTTTAGATCCAATCGCCATGGCAACGCACGTCACACTTCGGCAGTCTATTCGACGTGTTTTATGGGCGGGGACTTTTTATGCTAATTTTTCGAACAGAGCACCAAGACGCGAAAGCTCATTGGTTAACGGTTGTTTTGACAGAACAATACGGTGCCGTTTGAAAAATAGCAGATTTTCCGTACGTAGCCTATACCCAGTTGGTAAGTTCACAAACACGTCATACCTTTACAGAAAATATGTGAGGGATATCTTCTGGTCTTCGTGAAAGTCATCAATTTGCAATTTGTAGGCTGCAAAATTCCAACTACCGTTGATTTCCTCAGTTGTAACACTACGTGTGATGTCGCCATGATTGCATCAGACAGGCCTATGTACATGTAACGGACCTTCGTTGTTTTCCTCGCCTTTTACCTCTGGCGTCCCGGGCTCGAATCCGGGGCGTGTATTTGGATTGGGTTTGCAGACCCTACTTGACCGCGTGGGTTTTCCCCTGGGGCATTTCTCTGGGGGTTTTCGTCCCACTTCTAAAACTGCAACTTCTTCTTCGTCATCTCAAGTTGATAATATAGTATAGTTACAGTTAAAACCGTATAGTTGATGGCATAAAGGGCCTTAGTTGCCGAAGATGCCATACAATATACAACAACACCAACATAATGCTTCGATGCACATGCAGTCACACACACCAGATTCACCTTGTTCAACAACAACCTGTAATACGCCAGACACATGGTCAGCGCTGCAACCTGAGTAGCAAAAACCAAGACAAACGCTATGTTTTTTGTAGCCTCGGTTCGCCGGGCGATTTGAATCTTGGCAGTTCTTAGCCTGTCCTCTTTAGTACAGCCTTTAATTTTGGTGTTGTACAGACGCAATTTGTAAGACGTCGGTCTGTTTTGTAGCCCGTTTGCCGGGCGATTCGAACCTAGGCAGTTCTTGGCCGTCCCCGTTACAATACACCCTTTTGGTGTATGTTGTATAGACGCAATTTGTAAGACGTCTGGCTGTTTTGTAGCCTCGGTTTGCCGGGCGATTTGAGCCTTGACAGTTCTTAGCCTGTCCCCTTTATAATACACCCCTTTTGGTATGTGCTGCCACAGGAGACCGAGTGACTACCGCCCCTATACCTCAACGCACTCTTCTCTTTTGTTTACGTACACTGGATGTTTTACACATATTCGGGGATGGGCGGGAGTCATCTTGAGCCAAATGCCTTTTGGTATTGTACAGACGCAATGACGACTGTTTTGTAGCTTTGGTTTATTTGCCGGGCGGTTTTAGTCCCGTGTCTGCGTTTCCATAAACATTTGACTGCATCAACTCGGAATCGGCAATGATACAGCATAGTATAACACATTAGCTTTCTTTGGCGTTTCTCCGTGCCCGCAGCCATCCCAAATGTTCACCAATGGAATTTGTGTCATGATTTGGTGTCTTTACATTGTCTACGTCGGCCACAAAGTCGTGTACGTACGTGTGGAATAAAAATTTGAATGATGCCACTGTGTTTTACACGCGTCCTACACGCGACTTTAAAACGCGCAAAACAAATAGCGCTCACGCGCTCTGTGACTGCACGAAATGGTACGCGTCCAGTAAGCTGCGCGCCACATTTAACGCGCGCGCTTGCACTACGCAGAACGGACACGGAGACTTTTTAAAGTCGTGTAGCCGACGACCTTTTTATTAAAAACTTAATTCAGAACAGCAAACAGCCTTGGAGTAAATATGCAAATAGCCATAATCGATAATCGAAAGCATCGCGCTTACGATAGGTTTGGTGAAATTCACCGCAGCACCCATCGTAGCCACGATCCATCGCAGCCGTACGATTCATCGTAAACTTATTATGGACCTTAACTTACGAAGAGTTTAGTGAAATCGACCCCTGTATACTCAATTAATATTACTAGCTTGAGGAATGTACCGTAATAATATTGCCATATGGGCCTTGGGCCCATTCAAACCCAGTTTAAGCCATCAATTGTTTTGTAAATATTAACTTTTTGTTGTGTCTTTGGTCCAATCACATATAAAAAAAGATGAAAGGTTCAATGAGGTACTTACCAAGTGTAAAATGTCAGTTTCATTGCATCCATAAACTTTTACCCAATGAGGGAACATGTTGTTGAAGCTATATTGTTGCAGATATTCACAGCCCATCATCATCATTTACCTATAGATACACTTTATATGGTATACTGTACAATATTATATCGAACATGTGCTCTAAAGAAAAAGGATACACATAATTAAAAATCATTATTTGTTTTAAAATGGAGTGTTTCAATTGTTCGTGACGTTTCGGTGACAAACATTTAATAATTTCTTAGTCATGGGTTTAGGAAAAAATTTGTTGTTTTTGGCTAATTTATGTTAACCTTTTAGCAGCCATTTTAAAATTTCCAGGTTATGGCAACCACTTTTACTTTTAAAAGTTGCTTAGTTGAATTTGCCATGTCAGAAAACATATTATTAGACACTAAAATCATTAGAATCGGATAATGTTAACTGTTGGTGAATTTTACCACCAGTCAAAAGTGCGTTGACCTTTCGACGTTTTTGACCACAGCGCAAGGTCGGAGGTATAACAGACTATACATTTTTGGAATCCTCATGACTAGACGAGTAATTTGATATGCATATCGACACGATTGGAATATATTTAAATTTTGACCCCTGTTTGACCTTTGTTGACCCCTCCCGGAAATGCCTGACATTTTTAAGGGGGCAGCTAGTCTTGATGCAAGACCGAGTTCGCGATCCCCACATTGTTCATTTTAGCCGCCAGAGGGCGTACCTACACTTACAACGTGAACTCGAAAACTCGGTCTTGATTACTCCGTAAGAAAAAAGTTCGATAACCTTTATGGAAGCACATGAATAATTAAACAGCAAGGTCAAAAATCATGGGCGCCTGCGTAGAAGAGAAAGCGATGCCTCCATAACTAGGTCATGTGGGATGGTAACTTGCCGTGTACATTTGTACGTGTGCAGTGATTCACCGTGCCGCGCGAAAATGATATCGGGCTATTTTCGTGCAGTGACCGTGGTGCATGGTTTTATAGCAATGGAAATCCAGGCTGGGTGCCCAAAATCAGACATGTAAGAATTGTATTTCTCATTTTTATCATCAAACTTAATTGTTCTAACATGCATTGCTTATTTTTCATTTAATACGAAATAAAGACGTTTATACTGGTCGGATATGGCATTCAACCTAAAAATTCCAATTACTTCTGCACTTGAAGTGAAATATTGAACTAATGAATCAGACAATGTTGACGAACATTTCTTTGGACAAATGTTGGACAGAAGTGGGAAAAATTTAAAAATCATGAAAATTTCTTTATTTTTCACACTATGGTTTTTACAACCAAACTAAAATTTTACATGGTTTTATAGCAATGGAAATCCAGGCTGGGTGCCCAAAATCAGACATGTCAGAATTGTATTTCTCATTTTTATCATCAAACTTAATTGTTCTAACATGCATTGTTTATTTTTTATTTAATACAAAATAAAGACGTTTATAGTGGTCGGATATGGAATTCAACCTACAAATTCAAATTATTTCTGCACTTGAAGTGAAATATTGAACTAATGAATCAGACAATGTTGACGAACATTTCCTTGGACAATGTTGGACAGCAGTGGGACAAAATTTAAAAATCATGAAAATTTCTCTTTCTTAGTTTTTACACCATGGTTTTTACAACTAAACTAAAATTTTACATGGTTTTATAACAATGGAAATCCAGGCTGGGGGCCTAAAATCAGACATGTCATAATTTTATTTCTCATTTTTATCATCAAACTTGTTCTAACATGCATTGTTTATTTTTCATTTAATATAAAATAAAGACGTTTATAGTGGTCGGATATGGAATTCAACCTAAAAAATGAAATTATTTCTGCACTTGAAGTGAAATATTGAACTAATGAATCAGACAATGTTGACGAACATTTCCTTGGACAATGTTGGACAGCAGTGGGAAAAAATTTAAAAATCATGAAAATTTTTCTTTCTTAGTTTTGGGTTTTTACAACTAAACTAAAATTTTACATGGTTTTATAACAATGGAAATCCAGGCTGGGGGCCTAAAATCAGACATGTCATAATTTTATTTCTCATTTTTATCATCAAACTTGTTCTAACATGCATTGTTTATTTTTCATTTAATATAAAATAAAGAGGTTTATAGTGGTCGGATATGGAATTCAACCTAAAAATTCAAATTATTTCTGCACTTGAAGTCAAATATTGAACTAATGAATCAGACAATGTTGACAAACATTTCCATTTTTTTTTTAGTTAACCAAACTGTGCAAATTTCCTTCAAGGGCTTCTGTCCTATCTACAAAGTAGTATGCTGTTGTTCCCTGGAATTCTTAAAAACAGCTTCATATCCACAAAATTAATGGGCCTTCTCAAAGCATTCTCCTCAGAGCACTGAAAAGGGTGAAATTTTAAACATTTAGTAAACTAATAAACATCAAATTTAAATTTGTTCCATTAAACGTTATTCCAGTATATTTTCGGAGGCTTATGCAAGCAAGTTGCTCTAATTAATTTTCTGCAATTCTGCTTGCTGTAAAAACAAAAACATGCACGAAGAATCAGAAAAAAAGTATTGTTTTAAATAGGCCGTAAAAGGTCGATCCTTGGGTCACAAAAATTTGCCTTATTTGTTGTTGGCCTAAATGAAAATCAAATGGGTCATATTTGACTTTAGAAAATGTACAATTACTTTTGTAAAACCATGTGGCTTTGAGAGACTCCTTTCAACATTAAGCTTACAAAAATTTAATAAGGGCATTTTGAAATTTTTAAAAATCTGCCCAACAATTTATAATACTTCAAACATTGTGTACAAAGCATGTGATAGTGAGTGAAATTACTAGTAGTAGTTTTTAAGAAAGTGGGTGGTTCTTCACTCAGATTAATTCACTCCTAAATTTCGGTTTTTTTTCTATCATATCTAAACTAACTGATGCTTGCAAGTCATTTTAGGGAAAAATAGTAGTGGATAACTTCTCTGAAATCGTTTAGCACTTTTTTTTTTACCGAAGCCAATAATATGAAAAGCATGCCATATAGTATAGAGGAGAAGAAAACAATCCCAGTCGTTTTCTTCCTCCATGCGTAAGCGATGAAAAAAAATCGTGACCAAGCAGAACATGCCCTAAGAAAATCTCTAAATGCCAGTCTTTGATAGCCTTTGAACTTTTCGATTATCAACTTGGAACGAAATGCTTAGTTCGTCTTCACTGGCCGCCCAATCATCACACCCGACCGTAGACCCGTTCACGGGTCTAACCCGACCGTATACGAGCAACGCAGGCCGGCAAGCGGTAAGGCCCGGACGACGGTTCTGGCGAGCCACTGAGTGCAACGCGCAAGATCATACTTTGTCCGTGGACAACGTGTTTGCCTCATATCATGTTTGCCTGCTGACTGCTGATCGATCGATCGATCAGCGACTGGAAAAGCAGCGACATTTGTATGCACTGTCCTGTCCAGTGTGTACTCTGGGTACCAGACAGACCAGAGCTGTTGTGAATTATGGAAATTAGATGACGTCACGCATTTCAACGTGTCACACAAAGGTATGCCAGGAATTCGCTCGGTATTTTGCGAGCGATTTATACGGAATATGAAAGACTGTCTTTTCGACTGTATTTCAGGTGCGCCCTCTGGCGGCCAATGATGAATAGTCTATGTACATCGTGTATTGCGCGCAAAAAGGCAGTCTTTCCGAAAGACTAGGGGGCAGCCCAAGTCAAAATTGTTCGGTATTCATCAGGGAACACAAAAACACTTTTAAACCTTTGTTCCCAGAGTTTGGTCACGGGACCTACAGGCTGGTCTCCTGCTTTAATGTTTCGTAATTTTTGTAAGAAAATAAGTTGTAAATGAATCAAAAATTGCGGCAAGACATTTTAAATATCTCTACACATTTTTAAATAATTTTGTAATGTAATACTCATATACATAGGGCCGGCAAAGAAAAAGGTATATTTCCTTGCTCTGTGATGAGTCTGTTTAAAGCTTTATGTACCTGTAGCTTTATGCACCTGCAGGGCTGCTGAGTTATAATTTGCTTAATTAATTGGTTAAGTGTGTGGACCAAAAGCTTTTATCAAATAAACAAAAGTATGGAGTCAAAGCCGCAATTTCAACTGGTTAATCTATTAAATTAATCTACACATGTATGATGGAGTCATATATTCTTTCGTGAGTGTTGTAACTAAATTATGTTATCAAACTTTCTACAACACATTTTACAAGTGGTCATGGTGGTACATTCATAATCATAATAATTTACATATGATTTTAATACAATTTTGTGTTTTTTCTCACCCCACCAGAAAGACGGACCGAGAGAACACAAACAGATAATGAAACATGATAAAAACAAAGAAACAGAAGGCTTTATAATAAAATGAAATCAACGGCAATATATAGTGGACCTGAGCCCATTCCGACCTTCTTCAGTCAACTTCACTGCTGGTTTTGGTTATAGATGTTCCAGAAAAAGCGTGCAGTTTATGTGACTGAATCATCTCCAAAACTCAAATTATCTTTCAATCATGTCCTTATAATGTACTGAATCATAGTTTTAGAAAGCACTTCTTCTGGAAGCTTAATTTCCAGATTCTGGGCACAACTGGGACACCGTATGCGTAGTGTGACATGTGACTAGTCTGCGCCAATTTACATGACGTAACTTTAGCAAGTCTACTTTTGCATGCGTTTGCAAAAACAAAGCTGGCGTCGTATGGCGACGTTGCTCTTTCTTTAAATTTTACTCCCAGGTAGGGTTGGACATAAGAATTCTGACAAAGGAGCCTAATATAAAGGTTCTTTCTGGCTGCTTTATTGTGGTCAAAACAGTGATAAAGGCTTATGTGCGTGAAATATCATGATCATGACTCGAGGATATACCAAATTTCAGCCGGTACTCATTTCCTTCATGGTCAAGTTGCATTTTGAAAATTACACATTATTATTATTATTATTATTATTATTTATTTATGGTATTCATACCAAGGATTCCTCAATAGTGCTCATTGCACTGTCACTCGCAAGCGTGAGGGAACCCATGAAAATTTAGAATTAGAAATACGTACGTATTTGGAAGTAGGGTAATATTTGGCTAAAAACTGGGGCTAGGCCTATTCTAAAACTGTAGTACCTTACCTGCTCAATTCGGTGTAGCGACTGTTTGTAAAGCGAGAATACGGGCTACTTGATACAATTCTTAATGAATAACGATCCGCCATTAACACAACAACAAGAGCAATTGGAGACGGCCGGCCAGCGCGCGCCGCTGTTGCAAGTACGTGATTAGGAAGGGGGTCAGACAAGTCGACCATTGAGACAACTCGACTCGAGACAAGTCGACCGTTGAGACAACTCGACCGTATGTGCGATAAATGGAAAGACAAGTCGACCGTTGAGACAAGTCGACCGTTGAGACAAGTCGACTCGCATGTTTTTGAGGTAATACCGGGGATTTTGAAGGGGGGATTTTGACGATCGCCGTTTGGCTGATCGCCGTTTGGCTGATCGCCGTTTCGGAGTTATGATAGATGAGGTTTTTTTTGGTCGAGCCGGGTTGATATATTGTTGATGTCCCCCAACGTGGCGCGGCCCCTAACGTGGCGGGCTTTACTTTTCGTTCTCTCTTGGCGCAATAAACAATCTGTTGCACTTGGCATTAAACGGAAATAAAGTTCTCAAGTACCTTCATAAATTCCAAAACTAAAATACGGAGAAGAATCATTCAGTTACTGACTAGAAATTCACCGGAATGTGAAGGCATCGCCGTTCGCTTCAGGTTAATTGTCATGTCATTTGTGGGGTACCGTGGCCGAGCGGTTTAGGTCATTGACTCGCAATCATAGGTGAAAACTTGGGGTTGCAGGTTCGAACCTCCCCCCACGGCTACGGTACCTGTGCCCTTGGGCAAGGCACTCAACCACACTTGCTCCATCCTTCGGAAGGGATGTAAAGCCGTTGGTCCAGTGTGTTAGGTATGGAAACGTACTTTAAAGATCCCAGAGCATTATTTCGTGAAGAGTACGTTAAGGGGGATCATCCCCGGTGTCTCTGGCCATTTCTAATTCTAATTCTTCATGGGTTTCCTCACGCTTGCGACTAGTGACAGTGCAATGAGCACTATTAAGGAATCCTTGGTATGAGTACCAGAAAGAAACGGGGCGGTCGGTTGGCGTACGGGTTCTTTCCTCGCCTTTCACCTCTGGGGTCCCGGGTTCGAATCCGGGGCGTGTATGTGGATTGGGTTTGCAGTCCCTACTTGACCGCGTGGGTTTTCCCCTGGGGCATTTCTCTAGGGATTTTCCTCCCACTTCTAAAACTGCAACTCCTTCTTCGTCATCTCAAGTTGATAATATATAGTATAGTTAAAAGCTAAAACCGTATAGTTGATGGCATAAAGGGCCTTAGTTGCCGAAGATGCCATAAAATATACAACAACAACAACAACTACCAGAAAGAAATAATAATAATAATAAATAATAACACCATACACGGAAGCCTGTGATAGGCATTTCACGTGAATAAAACCAGGCATACTGGCGTTGTGTACTGCAGTGTCACAGTGTGTGCGTGCAAGTGGTCTTTGTGGGCCATCGTAGTAAGGCATCAAACCGTTTCAGCCAATCAGCGACGCGCTCCACGTTAGGGGACAGTCCGGGCGATTTCGGGAAAAAAGTGTTCATCGTTTTGTCCTGATTGTTTGTGTTATTTTGTACTTGTTGATGAGTCAAAATATTAAAGTATTACCTTTTCTTGGAGCCTATGAATTATACTACAAGGTGTGTAAGTTTCAACTAATTCTGCTAGGGGGTTTTGCTATAAGGTGAGCGGATTTCCAGTGAGTTGTCGAAGTGCGCCAAGTTAGGGTATTACTTTTTCTTGGAGCCTAAAATTATACTACAAGGTGTGTAGGTTTCAACTAATTCTGCTAGGGGTTTTTGCTTTAATAAGGTGAGCAGATTTCCAGTGAGTATAATTGTCGAAGTGCGCCAACGTTAGGGGACATCACTATACGGTTGGGGTTGCCGCTGGGCGGGATGATAGGGTTTAGCTGCATTAGTTTAGGGAAATGATGGCCCTATTCCATAAAAACTAAGTACAAATGTAATTGAAAACCGGTATTTAAATACATTTCCATTAAGTCGAGTTGTCTCAACGGTCGAGTTGTCTCAACGGTCGAGTTGTCTCAACGGTCGAGTTGTCTGACATCCGTACAGTATATTTGTACATGTACGTAATGTGTGTACCTAAACTATGTAATAACGCCCTCTTTAGCTCGATTCTTAGTTTCGGTACCCATTTAAAAAAATGTGTCATGGACACGTGTTTGTGTTCTGTGTAGACTGGTTCCCGTCCACATATTCCACACAGGAGAATATAGGGCTTGGGAATCGACGTCACGACACCATTATTGACGTGCAGGCTCATATCAGATGAATGTAGTGCAATTTCGTTACACAACGCCATTGGTGCGTGTGCTGTTGTTGTGTACATCGCACAGATATCTATAACAACAAGATAGGAAACGGAGGCCGTACAAGCATAACCGCGCCTTCTCGATAGCATACCCTAGCTCATTTACATACTTTTAGGACATTTACATACTTTTGGGCACATTTGCATAAGTATTTGCATATCTGCGTGGTTTAAGCCACCTCATTTGCATGATTTTGGGCACCGTAATTTGCATGATTTTAAGCACTTCTACATGAGTTTTCGCGCATGCGCACAGATGAAAGCTGCTGTCGCGTGACTCGCGTCGCGTCCTCAAGTTTGGATACGCGCGATGCGCACACGTGATTAATGGTAGCGTACGCAAAGCATGCACGTATTCGCGCTGTATTGGCACGCGTACGCGTACACCAGAAGGATGAACGAACATGGTTGCTAAGCTGTATACGTATATTGGTATTTCTGTGCACAATTTAGCGTGACTTTTTTGCCATTTTCCTCCGGATTAGGCAGTTTGGTGATGTGTAGGGTATTTCTAAACCCGTCAATGCCAGAGATTATGACACACGGAACCTTGTTTGCACATCGTCTTCCAGCACAAGGTAGACAATTTGAAAATCTTTCTTATAAAGTTTGTGCCATGTTTTTGGAACTTCATATCCCGGACTCCGTCCGCTATGTAGTATGCGGTAACGAGTCCATACCGTCGCGACGACGGTCGAAATTGTCTTAAATAAACCTTGCAATATCGTGGCAGATTCTATTCTGTCAAGACATTGCTTCAATTAGATACAATATTCAAACTACATCACCTTTATAGCTCCATGATTACAAGTTTAAAGTATATTTTCAGCATAATAAGCCCGGAATTTGCGCCACACTGGTCAAAAACAAGATGGTCGTTTAATTTTTTTTCTCCGGGTATGTTAATTTTGACCGCCCCAAGCCGGTTACGATGATGTACCATTCAATAACACTGTCGTTTCCTATCTTGTTGTTAATAGATATCTGTGGTACATCGTGTACTTAGCACGTGCCGCATGCGGGCAGTGTGTTCGTTCATGAGTGTTTACCGTATACGCAGAATTCAACTACATTGTGCATCGTGTGCGCGCATTTGTTCGAATTGGCATCGCGCGCGCGCGATATTGCGCGATTTATGTCTGGCAAAACAAAATCGTACAGCGGTGGCGGCCACTGTGTCTTTTCAAGGACAGAAGGTATGCTGTAAAATTGCTGTCGGGACCAAATAAGCATGTCAGTTTGGATGGAAAACAAGGTTAAGTAAATTGCTGTATCCAACCATGTCTTTCATGTCATTCGATGCCGTTTCTGTCATGTTTTGTGGAGTTTTTTGATGGGATGAAAAAACTCCTTTTAACGACGGCCGCACACACGGTGATGTCGATGTTTGGCGGCTTAAAAATACGGCAAACAGTGCGATTCCAAGTAAAAAGTAATGCATCAGGACATCCCGGACGTTGACAAGTACACCACTGCCAAAATTACTAAAGATTTATAAGGGATGGCAAATATTGAATAGGATATGCAAAACCTGGCGACAAAACTTTTCAAGTTTTGATGCGCATGCGCAAACCGTGACATAGCCCCTTTAAGACCGACTAAAGTGAATTTGCAGTGTGAATATACTGTTGTGTAAATTAATTTGCTGACGAAATTTGTAATATTCTTATCTCCTCTTGTCTTGAAAAATATATTAATTAGTCATATAACATGTGAAATCCCCCATATTTCTATGGGTAAAATTTCCAGCCTCACTAACACAACTTGAAACATTACTGATTATTTTGCAATACTCTATATGCAGGAAGAAACAAAATGTATTCCGTAAGAAACTTATTCCGTACGCCCCCGTTTTCGTTTTGATACCTTCGAACTGCATGGCAGCTAACACATAACGTTCTGCGAACGTTCGCTGAATGTTTGTTTTTGGTCACGTTCGTTTTGAACGTCGAGGGGACGTTCCCTGAACGTTCGTGGAAGTTACGTTCGTCTTATAAGTCGAGGGGACGTTCTGCCGACGTTTGAATCTAACGTTGGACTATAACGTTCTAAAAACGTTATTTAACAACGTTCGGAGAACGTTTGTTTTTGGACACATTCGTTTTGAACGTCAAGGGGACGTTCTGTGGACGTTTGAATCCAACGTTGCAATATAACGTTCTAAGAACGTTTTTTAATAACGTTCGGAGGAAGTTCGTTTTTAGTCACGTTCGTTTTGAACGTCGAGGGGACGTTCCGCGGACTTTTGAATCTAACGTTACACTATAACGTTCTAAGAACGTTTTTTAATAACGTTCTGAAAAAGTTCGTTTTTGGTCACGTTTGTTTTGAACGTCGAAGGGACGTTCTGCGGACGTTAGAATATAACGTTGCAGTGTAACGTTCTAAGAACGTTGTTAACAAAGCAGATTGCGTGGAGATAATTTTTCCGTAAATTTCACGAAAAAATGCGTTGTTTTAAGCTTAACGTTGTTACCACGCTCTGCCTGATTTCAAGTGTATGTACTTTTGTATATAAAACACATCTATAGTCTAAAAAGGTAAGATTTGCAAGAAATAATATTTAAAATGTGGTTTCCAATGTCCGCCATTACCGCCAACTGTGACTACATACGAGGGAAATCCAATGAGCATATATACAGAGCGTACTTACTAGTAAGAGGAAGTGACTGGTATCAAGAGCACTGCAACTGCAGGTAAGAGATTAGTTGATATGTAAAATAACACATTGGAAATAGTCCGATTACGTCATGATTACATCACAATTGCGTCACAGTAAAGCAGTCGTAAGTTCAATTGACACGTCCTCTGAACGTCTTTTTGTAACGTTCGTTTCTAACGTTCGGAGGACGTCCAGAGAACGCCCCCCCCCCCCCCCCCCCCCCCCCCCCGCCCCCCTCCCCCCGTACGTTCGGGGGACGTTAGCTTTGAACGTGCCGAGGACGTCCAGAAAACTCCACACAATTACGTTCCCCGGACGTTCATTCCTAACGTTCGGGGGACGTTATTTGGTTAGCTATAATTAAAAGAAAGATGATAAACAAAGATTGTACGTACTTACATGTTAAATAATCTTCCATTTCGCCCATCTTCCTGGAAACAGTGCACTGCATACATGCTGTAGGCCTACCCGCCACCTTTGTTATCTCTTTTAAAACCAATTTCGACAGAACAATATATTTTCAGCCCCAATTTGACGAATAAATGAAGAGAAAATGCTTACACTTTTTAAAAACCTCGTTTAAATGTGTACACAACGCAAACGAACAAGATTGTTGTTTACCCTACTTTGAAAACGCACGCGCGGACGCGGTTCCAGCCAGTAGCGTCTCCAGTATATATATATGGAGCGCAATGATAGTTGAATTCGACATATGTCGCGTCGCACGTATACATGTATCCTGCACGCGTGGGAACAAAACAAGCTGAACGTATCGTTAAACTGTATAGTGCAAAGTGCAAACAAATAAAACTAGTGCTCAACTTACGAGGGTGGACCAAATGTTTTGCCTACTAATAGGCCTTCGTCAGGGTGGTTGTGGGTCTTTGCACTACAGTTCAACAGTTTAACAGTGATATGCGCAACTGCCATTGCTTATCTGAACGTACATCGCGCATGTTACTGCCAACAAACATGGCGGAAACCACTGCATTGTGACGTTGCATGACATCACATTCCCAAGGATAGGCTAGGTATAGGGCGCTTCATCTTGATCTGTAATTGGTCGTCTTTGCGCGTGCGCAATGTGTTTTTTATATTAAAAAATTTACCAAGCCCTTTGCTTTAGGCAATGTACTTTATTTACATAATTGGATATGTTCGACAAGCACGGCCAAGTTACAAATGTCAATGCAAAATCTGCGCACTTACTAAAACAAAATAATAATAATCACGTGACGGGCAGAATTCTGCCCGTCATGGCTGCCCTTTACCGATCCCTATATTTTCGCAATGAGCGAATCAATCTAAAGGGATCGGGAACCAATCAAATTTTACCCTAGACTAGCTCCAGTCAGCTGGCGGGTACACAAGTAGCCTTGTCCAAGGCCGTCTCCATGTGTTTTGCTGTACGAGTAGCCTTGTCCAAGGGCTGTGAAATATGTGTGAATCCGTGAAGAATTTGTCTGTATGCTATGCAGCAAAAGTGCGCCGCGCCAAGGCCCGGTGAATCCATAGTTCCGACCTGTCGATCAAGCCGAACCCGCCGACCAATCACAACAGGGGCCAATTTCATGGCGCTGCTATGCACACAAATTTGCTTAGCACAGGATTTGTTTGCTTTATTTTGCAAAAATGGATTGCCAGCCAAAATCAAAATCGATGTGTACTAAAAGGTATTGTCCTACTCTTGCGAAGAACACAAGTTTGTGTATAATTAGGTGATCGGGCCAACAGCCCGATCACCTATTACTCTCGTACGATGTTTTTTTTGTTGTTTTTGGCTTTTTCGTTTAGGACGAAAAAGCCTTTGTTTTCGTTTTGATTTTTTTTTGGCTTTTTCGCTTTGCGGCGAAAAAGCCTTTGTTTTCGTTTTGATTTTTTTTTTTCCGTTTATTTCTTCTTCTTCTTCTTCTTCTGATTTGTTTCCCATAGACAAAGCGCATAGGCGTTGTCGGCGCTTTTTCAGGTTGTTCCCAAACATTGATCTTAACCAAACTTGGTCACATCAAAGACATAGTATAAGAGGTGTGCACCCAAGAATGGCTTCATTGTGACGTCATCCGTTACGTCATTATAACACTTTAAAAATGCCTAAAAAGCGGAAAATTGCCGAAATATGCACTTTTTAAAATGGTTCCCTTGCCCAAACCACATGACCCATGGTTTTCATATTTGGCAAATATTTAGATCAGATCATGAGCTTCAATGTTCTTAGTGTAGGCATTTTCATCTGACCCTTCCTTCCTGGGTCAATCGAAGGTCAAAGTTCAGCCAATTCAAAAATCACATTTGTTGTATTTGTTTGTACTTATGAAGCAATATTAGCTATTCAACCATGCTTGATTTTCATAAAACTAGGTACAGGCATGGGCCCCATGACAAACGTCCACCACCATGTAAAACGTCACCATGACGTCAAGGATTACGTAATTATAATAATTTTAAAATGGCACAAAAGTGGATTTTTATCATGAAAAGTACCAAAATATGCATTTCGTAAAACGCTTCCCTGTATGAACCCACATGACCCAGGGTATTCATATTTTGCATACATATATATCAGATCATGGGCTACAATGTTCTTTGTGTAGGCATTTTCATCTGACCCTTCCTTCCTGGGTCAATCGAAGGTCAAAGTTCAGCCATTTCAAAATTCACATTTGTTGTGTTTTTGTGTACTTATGAAGCAATTTTAGCTATTAAAGTACGCTTGATTTTCATAAAACTAGGTACAGGCATGGGCCTCATCACAAACTTCCACCACCATGTACAACATCACCATGACGTCAATGATTACGTAATTATAATTATTTAAAATTGGCCAAAAAGTGGATTTTCGTCATAAAAATGAGCCAAAAATGCATTTCGTAAAATGTTTCCCTCTATAAAACCACATGACCCAGGGTCTACATATTTAGCAGACATTATAGATCAGATCCTGGGCTATAATTTGCTTTGTGTAGTCATTTTCATCTGACCCTTCCTTCCTGGGTCAATTGAAGGCCAAAGTTCAGGCAAGTCAACATTTCCGTATATACAGGTTGGATTTTTAAAAAACGAAACCGAGATATTATTGCTAATTGTAACTAAAGTAGGGCGCGTATGAATGAACAGGAGATATCATCTGTTAGGGTTGAATCTCCTCTTAAAAATGACACCATGATCATGTCATTATGTTTTTGGTTGACTGAGCAGTGACCAGTGTTATGCCAGGAGCCTAGTTTTAGATTTGACCGTTCTCAATGCGAGCAAACTTCGCAGAAATGAATTTTTACCGTAGCTGTCTATTACGTGTGCCCTGTGTGACACGGCGCCGACCGAGACAGTGACACGCTATTTGTTTGCGTGGAAGCAGTCTTTTAACTGTGTCTACCACGGACGTGTAATTCAACAGAAGATGGTTTAACATAAGGACATGTGAGTAGGATACAATCTTTTATGTTATTTCAGTCTTATTTAAGAGAGTCCACTCTCTACACGAAAGTAGTTGTATGTTATTGAGGGAATGTCGTAGTTTTGCCGTGAAGCATTCATTCCAATGTTTGTTTTCTTCCTTTTAGGTTTAGTAAGGTGCAAAGCTTAATATAGGCCTGATATCATTAAGTTATTGTCAGGATTTTATTGAACCATCTTCAACAAATCTAATTACGAAATTGTTCCTTCTTGGCCAAACTCTTTTCAATTTTAACAAATTATGTGCTCTGATTTCTGCCTTTGATGACTAATATATATGTATATCAGTTTTTCGAGTAAACATCGGATTTCCATCCCAAATGTGAACAAAACAAACTAACAATGAACAGTTTAGAATTCGCAAAGGGAAATAAAACTTGCCTCTCAACTTAGTTTTCAGGATAAACTTTTTAAATATTTAATTTATAACTGCATGTGACATTATGACAAATAGTACTAATTTTACAGTAACTTAGGCCTAATCGATGTTTTTAAATGTGCAAAAACTGAAAATTGCCATATTTTCAAATCTAAACATATTTTCTGAATCGATGAAGGCTTCTGCACTATTTCCATTAAATGTACATGTTATTTTGTTTTATATGAAATTTGGCTCAATACCCTCTTAGTATAAATCCTGAACCTACATGTTATGATACTCCTCAAGGAGCTAATTAAGTAATCAAAAGTTTTTACCTGCACCATGACTTGGTATCTCACAGTTCATCAAACACCTTGAAGTGGTAGATCTGTATAGCAGTAATTCCCCCACTCAGGCAAACTGACACAACTCAAAAACTGTTCATCATCAGTTATAAGATTAAATGAACATACAATTTAATGTTTTCCATATTCAAACATTCTAACAAATCAGCCGATTCACCTATGATCGTGATTCCTGCGCCATATACGGTCATTTACAAAGGTATTTAACTGATGATCTCATAATGACGTCATCACGTCATTAAAGGTGATAAAAATATTATAAATATGAAATATTAAAAAATGCGACCTACAACCTTGATTCCTTCCCATATACGATCACTATACAAAGGTCGTTAACTTTTGGCTTTTCCGTTTATTTCGTCTTTTGATTTTCCCCCCATTGACATAACGCATGGGCGTTGTCGGCACTTTTTGAGGTTGTTCCCAAACTTGAGGTTGTTCCTAAATGCACAGGCGCGTCAGCAATGCGCGCCCGCCAAATGTGTGCCACGCAATACGCAGCTCCATAGCAAATGCATGGAGCTGCGTGTTTCCAGCACGAATTTGGCGGGCGCGCATTGCTGACGAGCCTGTGCATTTAAACAAACATGGTCACATCAAAGACATAGTTGAAGAGGTGTGCACCCAACAACGGCGTCATCATGACGTCATCAGGTGTAAGTTTAAAGGGGCATGAAATTTAATGTTTCCATATTAACAAATTCATAAAAAATCATCCGTTTGACCTACGGTCTTGATTCTTTCGGCATATACGATCATTAATAAAGGTCTTTCGGATGTCCACATGCCTTGACATTTGACCTCATTCCCTATTGGTCAAACAGACTTTGCCTCGCCATTTGAAACTGGTAAGAGGTATTTGGATGGGGTCAAAGGTGTTTGAGTTCGACTAGGGTGGGGTATCCAAAAAATATCGCCATAACCTGTGAACTTGCTCACTTCCGGTAGAAACCGGAAGTGCATTTAAATGAACCTATTTTGTGAAAGTGGGGAAAGCTGCCGAGATGCGGGCGTTAGTGTCTAAGGTAAATAGGGTTTCCAAAAATGTAAGTTTCTACGTCATTCCATAAAAGGGCGCCCTCTAGCGGCGAAATTAAAAGTCATAAAATGCTCTTTAAAAGCAGTGTTTGCGCAAATTAGCCCAGTAGTGGTGATTATAGAGTGCGTCGACCACCAAACATGTCTGTGTTGTTAAAACATTGATTACGTCATCAATCCTTTAAAGGTAACACATTAAAGGTAAACATTTTTTAAATTAAATAACATCTAATTTTGCAAGCTAAGCATGCTTAAAAAAAGTTTTAAAAATTCGAAAAAGCCCTACGATCTGTTCATAGAACAGACGTAGCTCTAGTTTTTTCTTTTTCTTCTTCCACTCAAAGGTTTCCAGAGCTTTTCTTCAAAACGGTTCAAGCTATCAACTTAAAACCTGGTAGGAACATCAACCCCAATGTGAAGATGTGCATACAAGTGTGACGTCATTGGGTATCAAATTACAAACCAAAAATGACCAAAATATGCATGTTTTAAAATGCTTCCGTCTGGAAAACCACGTGACCCATGATCTTCGTATTTGACAGGCTTATAGATCAGATCATGGCCAACTATTTTCTTTGTGTGGGCATTTTCATCTGACCCTTCCTTCTGGGGTCAATCTGAGGTCAAAGTTCAACGAAAACGAAAATCTCAATGTTTGCACTTATTGAGCAACAATGCCCATCAAACCAAGCTGAATCTTTAAGAAACTAAGTACAGGCATAGGTCATATGGCAGACTTTCACCAGCGTGTTTAATATTATGATGGCATCAAGCGTGACGTCATCGTGACGTCATCAACTATCAAATTACACCTCCCAAAAAACCAAAATATGCATATTTTAAAATGCTTCCGTCTCGAAAACCACGTGACCCAGGATCTTCGTATTTGGCAGGTTTATAGATGACATTCTGTTCTACAACTTTCTTTGTGTGGGCATTGTCATCTGACCCTTCCTTCTGGAGTCAATTGGAGGTCAAAGTTCAACGAAAACGGAAATCTCAGTTTTTACACTTACCAGTAACAATGCCCATCAAACCAAACTGAATCGTTAGTAAATTAGATACAGACATAGGCCCTATGACAGACTTTCACCAGCATGTATAGTATCATGATGGCATCAAGTGTGACGTAAATCATGACGTCATCAGGTGTCAAATTACAAAAAATCAAAGGTTATTATTTTCAAAATTCATATCTCAAGAACCGTAATAGATACTTGAACAATTCTTTCACAACATGATAAGTCTAAATGAACTGAACAAATCATACGATGTCATGACCCCTGTGTGACGCCTACTTCCGGTCCAAACCGGAAGTTGTTCGAAAATGTGCAATTTTTTTGCATTTTGAATGCAAATATATTCAAAGTGGTAGTGAATTTGACCATATTTCTACGGAACGAAATGTTTCCACACATGTGGACCTTTTGACTATACTATTGGTGACGTCATTACATGGACGGTGGTTACGTAATGTGGTGTCAAATTACGCAAATTTGGAGCTGAATTGTTTTAAAATACTGTATCTTGAAAACTACAACGGATATTGGTATGATTCCTTCGCCACATTTAAGAACTTGATGTTCAACATATTGTTCAACAATTTGTGCACAAAATTGTGACGTCATGATGTCGTCACAGGTGTCACATTACAAGATTTCAAAGGTTATTATTTCAACAATTCATATCTCAAAACGGTGCAAGCTATCAACCCCCCAGCTAAGGCGGATATGCAGGGAGGAGATATTAGTTACCGGATTAGTGTATACAGCAGCCGATTTCACGAAACTTTACGCAATTGCGCAAGTCCACTTACGCCATAAGTTATTGCGCAAGTAATGGCGTAAGTGGACTTGCGCAATTGCGTAAAGTTTCGTGAAATCGGCTGCTGAACTTCCATTTTTGCCATTCCACAGGTGATAACAACGTCTGAAATTCATCACAAAATGTTCATTTAGCCCGATCACCTGGCGTTTGTAACAACAAACGTCATACCTCTAGTTTTAGCTTGTAATCCATTTTATAAAGCAAATAAATACTGTGCTAAGCAAATTTCTGTGCTTGGCAGCGCCATGAAATTGGCCCCTGATCTTGAGCTAGCAGATATCGCCCACATAGGTCAAAGTGCAATTGCCTCACAACAACACAACAACATACAGTGTTGTATGCTGTGATCAGGGTAAATTGTTGGTTTCAAGGCCGGACGATTCGCTTTTCAAATTAAGATTAGTCTTGGCCCAAAACTATTCTAGTCGATATTGGTTTGTGTACGCGTTGGCCATTCCCGGTGGTGCGCCCTCTTGTAGCACTAACAGACCAGCCCTTTGCTCGACTAGAATAGTCTTGGGAATCTCTCCCGGAAGGTTTAACTTTTTCTTTGTTTTTGCCTTGGCTTTCCTAGGGAACCAATCAGCGAGTGACCCAAATACAGCAGCGCGTCGCAGAATGCAGCGAGCGACCCATATACAGCGCGTCGGATGCAGCGCGTGAACCAAATACATCGCGTGCACGCGCTTCGAATGGTTTGAAAAATATAAGGCGGCTTACAAGAATAATCGAACATGCCCGTTTATCGTTGCTAATATGTTCGGTGGCATAATTTTCTTGGCAAATGTTTGCGAATATATTTACAAACATGTTTGTACAGGCGTATGACATCGCAAAATACATTTGTTTATGAAGATAATTTCGACATTGCAAATATTTGCAAAGATATCTGTGGTATGCCATGTCCCTTGTGTGCCATCATAAAACCCTGTTCAGCTATTTACATAAAACGGTACCGCGGCCCTAATGCTGAACTTCCGGGAGAGTTTCCCAAGACTATTCTAGTCGGGCTAGGGGCTGGTCTGTTAGTGCTGCAAGAGGGCGCACTACCGGGAATGACCAACGCGTACACAAACCAATATCGACCAGAATAGTTTTGGGCCAAGACTATTCAAAGGTAAGAAAGCATACATTTCATGATGATATGACATCCCTGTATTACTGGCCCTTTTACTTTACTCAGTGTGTTCTAAGATAACTGTTGACCATGAAACATGAATACATTTGAGTTTTCTTCAATGTGTTTTCCGTTGAAAGTCCCATTGGTTTGTGCAGTGTGTGTGGACATTTTGAGGGATAGCGTGTGAGGCATAGCAACAATATCCAAGGGGGCGGAGTTAACTGGGCAAACTCGGAACTATGCATTGTAGCCAACTGCAAAATAGTCTGGTTTCCAAAATATCTTGGTCTGAATTCTGACTTCACGCGCTAGGCTGAATCACAGCCTTGTTCTTTATGTACTCGATGTGTTTTATGGGCGGGACTCTTTATGCTAATTTTTGAAAGAGAGCACCGAGACGTAAAAGCTCATTGGTTAACGGTTGTTGTGACAGAACAACACGGTGCCGTTTGAAAAATAGCAGATTTTCCGTACGTAGCCTATACCATGGAGGAAGAAACCATGCCTATACCCATGCATGCAGTTGGTAAGTTCACAAACACGTCATACCTTTACAGAAAATATGTGAGGAAGTATCTTCTGGTCTTCGTGAAAGTCATCAATTTGCAATTTGTAGGCTGCATATTTCAAACTACCGTTGATTTCCTCAGTTGTAACACTACGTGTGATGTCGCCATAATATACCAATCCAGTAAGCTCCGCCCATTTTAGAAATTGCCTATAAGCAACATGAAACCACAGATATCTTTTAACAACAAGATAGGAAACGACAGTGTTATTGAATGGCACATCACCGTAACCGGCTTGGGGCGGTTCCGAACGTGTGCGCGTGCGTAACATTAAATATTTATGTAATTTATGTTTGATCTCATGACGTCAAAATTAACATACCCGGAGTAAAAAAATGTAAAAACGGACATCTTGTTTTTGACCAGTGTGGCGCAAATTCCGGGCTTATTAGGCTGAAAATATACTTTGAACTTGTAACCATGAAGCTATAAAGGTGATGTAGTTTGAATATTGTATCTAATTGAAGCAATCTCCTGACAGAATAGAATCTGCCACGATAATGCAAGGTTTATTTAAGACAATTTCGACCGTCGTCGCGACGGTAAGGACTCCTTACCGCATACTACATAGCGGACGGAGTCCGGGATATGAAGTTCCAAAAACATGGCACAAACTTTATAAGAAAGGTTTTCAAATTGTCTACCTTGTGCTGGAAGACGATGTGCAAACAAGGTTCCGTGTGTCCTAATCTCTGGCATTGACGGGTTTAGAAATACCCTACACATCACCAAACTGCTTAATCCGGAGGAAAATGGCAAAAAGTCACGCTAAATTGTGCACAGAAATACCAATATACGTATACAGCTTAGCAAACATGTTCGTTCATCCTGCTGGTGTACGCGTACGCGTGCCAATACAGCGCGCACGCCGCGAATACGTGCATGCTTTGCGTACGCTACCATTAATCGCGTGTTCGCATCGCGCGTATCCAAACTTGAGGACGCGACGCGAGTCACGCGACAGCAGCTTTCATCTGTGCGCATGCGCGAAAACTCATGTAGAAGTGCTTAAAATCATGCAAATTACGGTGCCCAAAATCATGCAAATGAGGTGGCTTAAACCACGCAGATATGCAAATACTTATGCAAATGGTGCCCAAAAGTATGTAAATAAGGGTGCCCAAAACTATGCTAATGAGAAGGTGAGGTTATGCGCGTACGGCCTCCGTTTCCTATCTTGTTGTTAATAGATATCTGTGCATGAAACACATGCGAGTCGCGTACTGGCCGTGCCGTGCGTCAGCGTCCTTGCCCTTATCAGCGCGTATTGAAACACGCACGCACACATAAATTGTACGCTCGAAAGCAAAATGTACACTTAAGGTACACACCGGCCTACTGTTTACATGATTTAGTGATCTAGCAGCATTGACAATACTGTAACAAGAATGTTCCCCTCGTTATTTGTCACTCGACACAGGAAAGAAAGGCACAGGAAACCTGTTTTCAGGTAGAAAGCACTGCTCGTTTATTTGGGTCACTCCTTCTTCAACAACATCTCAACAACAAAGATGGCGCTCAGGAAACGTCTCCCGCCGAGACGGGTGTCCCAACCTTCTAGCAGGGGCTCGCACCAACTGGCTCCGTGGAACCGTACTGTTAGCGCCCTCAGCTCGTCAGCCGGCCTAACCGTAGAATGGTGCTGGCGCCCTCTGCTAGCCGATTGGGAACGGCGTTACAATACTTTTTTGATGGTCGTTGTGAAAAAAGATCATCAAAATATCCCGTAATTTACTAAAGAAGTGCAAAATTAACAAAAACGGTCAAAAGACGGGCTATACGCTTTACCAGGCGTTGCAACTACGCGCGAGCCTCACGACTTTGTCACAAGCGATTCGCTCTTCTCCTGCTCAGGATATCTTAAATTTTCTGCTGCGCGTAGTCCAGATTCTGGACTATATTATTGAGATATTGGATCGTAGCGCGGCCGACTATAGAGGGCGGAATATCGATATTATTTGGACAGCGCATAATAATATCGATATTCCGCCCTCTATAGTCGGCCGCGCTACGATCCAATATCGCAGTAATATAGTCCAGAATCTGGACTATGCTGCGCGGGGCAAATATCCTACACTCCACGGTAGCCTGCCGTAGCACGCGCTCGCTCCCGTTCTCCACACTCTCGAAACAAACAATTGTTCGAATGTTCATACTTATGTTTAACTTTGTTTCATACCTGTATAAATATCTCTGATTTGTCAATTACTTATTGGGGGAAATCAGAGTTGAATTTGGTGCAGTTCTGCAGTAACAAACTTTTATACGGCTGGAAATACAACTAACTCACGAGACAACGTGACTTTTCGGAACCAGAATTTGGTTCCGAAAAGTCACGTGACCTTGAATTTTTCAAAAGTGCTCAAAAACGGCAAAATTTGACGGCGTATTTTAAGGATATATCTAATTTACTGTCGAAGGCGCTTCAGAATAATGTATGGGTCTATTTCGAGCCCAAAATAGCCCAACAAAGCCGGTGTGTTCCTTTAAAGTTGTATATTTTATGGCATCTTCGGCAACTAAGGCCCTTTATGCCATCAACTATACGGTTTTAGCTTTAACTATACTATATTATCAATTTGAGATGACGAAGAAGGAGTTGCAGTTTTAGAAGTGGGAGAAAAAAACCCAGAGAAATGCCCCAGGGGAAAACCCACGCGGTCAAGTAGGGACTGCAAACCCAATCCACATACACGCCCCGGATTCGAGCCCGGGATGCCAGAGGTGAAAGGCGAGGAAAACAACGAAGGTCCGTTACATAGGCCTGTCTGATGCAATCATGGCGACATCACACGTAGTGTTACAACTGAGGAAATCAACGGTAGTTGGAATTTTGCAGCCTACAAATTGCAAATTGATGACTTTCACGAAGACCAGAAGATTAGATATCCCTCACATATTTTCTGTAAAGGTATGACGTGTTTGTGAACTTACCAACCGTTAACCAATGAGCTTTCGCGTCTTGGTGCTCAGTTCGAAAAATTAGCATAAAGAGTCCCCGCCCATAAAACACGTCGAATACAGAAAGAATACAGCCTAGACTGGTTCCCGCTCCACATATTCCACATACGACGACTGAATATGAGGAACGGCTACTGTCGTGTTTAAAATAGCACTTTAAGCATTACGTCATGCATTTATTTTTAGGAGCACATAGCCGTAAATTTTCAAAGCGCGCTGCGCGCTATATGGCATGGGTGTACACCAATTTGAAAGGGGTTATTCCTTATTTGACCAATACAAATTAATATAAACCTTAAAATATTAAATATGCCCATTTTAATATACATGTAGGTATAGCATCAAAAAGAAAATTCAAACCTTGTCTGCATCACCCAGTGAGCCCCTACGGTTACCGTAACTATAGCCACTGCGTAGTTTTAAATCCGTGGCATCACCATAAATACACACGTAGCGGCACTCGTACGTGCACGTACGCGACGTCAATTCAAATTCTCGAAACAATGACGAATTGTACCCGACGATTAACGGTAACGTCCGGACGACCGGACGTGCATTCGGGTAACTTCGGGAACCTTCGGAAAAAGGAGGAATTCCTCCTGTTTCAAAATGGCGGAATTGGTGGCTGCCGGACCTTAAATTCAGTCTAGTCAAATAATTTTTGGTCCGGGTACCAGACTATGATACAGCCTCGCCCGAGAAGTCTGGATTCAGACCAAGATATTTCGGTAACCAGACTATTTTGCAGTTGGCTACAATTTACCGCGCGATGGCGCGCTTTCGCTGCATAGCATACATGCAAATTCTTCACGAATTCACACAATATCATAGCCCTTGGACAAGGCTACAAAACGACAAGCTAATTTTTGTGATTTTGTCCCGTTTACACAAAAACACATTGATGAAGGGATTAAAAGTAGGTTAGGATAGTCTTATACAATCCGTTTTAAACCGGCTAGGGTCCTCTGCGCTGATAACAATAATGTTTGTGGTGTTTTTGCGTCACTCGTACTGCATTTGCCGTAGCTCTGTGCACGCAAGTTTGAGGACTCGGGTAACCAACATTTTTGGTTACCTGAACCTGAGATTGGTCAATTCCAAAATGGGCGGAGCTTACTGGATCGGTCTATTGCATCAGACAGGCCTACATACTGTTAGCCTTGATCATGGCGTTGGGTTCGTCTTCTAGACGGCCTGCTGAAAATAAACTGAACAAAGCGCTTACAAGCTACGGAATCTGCTGCACGTATTGGCTATGGCGTGTGGAACGTTGCACTATTCGATAATGCACAAATATATGTGCGATGTTTGACATATATGTGCGATGTTTGACATATATGTGCGATGTTAAATATATATGTGCGATGTTTTTTCATATGTATGCGATGTTGAAAATATATGTGCAATAATTTGACATATATATGCAATATTTTTTCATATGTATGCGATGTTAAAAATATATGTGCAATAATTTGACATATATATGCAATGTTTTTTTCATATGTATGCGATGTTAAAAATATATGTGCAATAATTTGACATATATATGCACGAATTTCGGGCTGCTATTTTCACGGCTTCCGGAAATGATCGAAAGCTAGATGAAAAGTTAGGCATAGATGCTGCGCTTTTCAAATGATTTCGTACCATCGTAAAAAGGAAAAATTGCACAATTGTTCTTCTAATCTGTAAAGAATATCCTCAAGTTTATTTTATAAGCGCCCCGAAAGATTTGGTCAGGATAAACCTCAACCCAATTCAATTTATGATTCGCGAGGGGTGCCAATCGGCGCCCCGTGCACACCGTTTTTATAAACCCAGTTCGCTATTCATTGTACAGTGGGCTATGATTCGCGAGGGGTGCCAATCAGGGCCCCTCACATGCACACACTTGTAGTTTTTATCAACCAAGTTCGCTATTCATTGTACAGTTGGATATGTTTTGCGAGGGGTGCCAGGGGTAAATTCGTCTTCGTTGTTGTGATTTCTGCGTTTTGCGTTTTTGTTCGTTCATCTGGCGTTTTAGAAATTCTGTTAAAAGACAACCCCGCAATTACCCGTGCAAAAATGGTATATCATGGTTTACAATAAAGACAAAATGTTTCCGATCGTGTAACACATACACCGTGGAGAATTTGTGGCTATTTTTTGATCTATCCTTTAAAAAAATGTATTTGGGCTGAGGTTTTCTCCTGACCAAATCTTTCGGGGCGCTTATAAAATAAACTTGAGGATGTTCTCACTGATTGAAAGGGAATTTTTCCCTTTAACGATGGTACAAAATCATTGAAAAAGCGCGGCATATGTGTGTAAAATTGTGCCTAACTTTCCATCTAGCTTTCGAGCATTTCCGGAAGCCGTAAAAATAACAATATGTACAGCCATAGTTGGGGTCGCCTTTAATTAGACTGGTTTCCGTCCCAATATATTACGTCTGGATACTTCGTAGGGAACAGGAACCAGTCTAGCCTTTAATATGTGTGCGGTGTTCTAGACTGGTTCCCGTCCACATATTCCACACAGGAGACGTGACATGTGGGCATGATCTTTCAATATATGTGCGTACACCCAGCTATTAATCACGTGATGTGTATAACGTGATGAGAAACACGTGCGCGATGAAAGCCGTTTCTCATTTGTTTATTTAGGCGTGACATAATTGAATAAACCATACCACGTACCATAGGCTACGCGACGGATTAAGGTCAGAAATAAAGGTTATGGTGCCCGCAAGGGTGACTCGCCGTTAAAGGAGCGTTTTCAGTAAAAAAGGGTTTTGTTTGTCTGTTTTAACTTAGCAATCATACGTACAATACCTCCCAAAAAAAATATCGACGGGGAATTTTTTTAAATGCAATCCCCAGTTTGGATGTGGAAGCAAAAAGGTGAATTACTGCACTGTTCTATGGAACCAGCTAGATAAATTATTTTGCAAAACATCGGTCTATTTCCGGCGATATCCTTAAAATGTATACAGATTGAGAACGTGAAATTTCTTAATGGTAACGAGAAAAATTTGACAGACAATAAGATATCAAAATCTCAATTACCATGGGAAAAATGGGTGGCTCAAAAATGTGATCTGGCGCTCCAGAATAAACAAAGGAGAAACGGTTATCATCGAGCACGTGTTTCTCATCACGTGATACACATCACGTGATTAATAGCTGGGTGCTACCTAGTCTGGTACTCGGACCAAAAATGTTTTGGGGGCGGTCGGGTTGGCGTACGGGTTCTTAATTCCTCGCCTTTCACCGCTGGGGTCCCGGGTTCGAATCCGGGGCGTGTATGTGGATTGGGTTTGCAGTCCCTACTTGACCGCCTGGGGCATTTCTCTGGGGGTTTTCCTCCCACTTCTAAAACTGCAACTCCTTCTTCGTCATCTCAAGTTGATAATATAGTATAGTTAAAGCTAAAACCGTATAGTTGATGGCATAAAGGGCCTTAGTTGCCGAAGATGCCATAAAATATACAACAACAACAAAAATGTTTTGACTAGACTGAATTATTCAGTCGTTGTATGTTGAATATGTGGACCGGGAACCAGTCTAGCATATACATTGAAATATCTAGACTGGTTCCCATCCACATATTCCACACAGGAGAATAGACTGGTTCCCGTCCACATATTCCACACTTTCGCAATAAGCGAACCAATCTATAGGGATCGGGAACCAGACTATGAAAGATCATACCCACAAATCACGAACACCGCGACCCCACACATTGAAATATCCCACATATATGTCGAAATATCGCACATATATTTTTAACATTGCATATATATGTCAAATTATTGCACATATATTTTTTAACATCGCACACATATGAAAAAACATTGCATATATATATGTCAAATTATTGCACATATATATCAAACATCGCATACATATGTCAAATTATTGCATATATATGTCAAATTATTGCACATATATTTTCAACATCGCATACATATGAAAAAACATCGCACATATATATCAAACATCGCACATATATATCAAACAACGCACATATATTTGTGCATTATCGAATATTGCAACGGTTCACACGCCATAATTGGCTCATCTATCGCACCGCGCTACGACTGGGCACACACGCACGTACATGTACGGTGCTAAACCTAGTCTTGGTGCAAGACGATACGTTATACTGCGTGATATTTGTCACTGACCGCCGCGCGCTAACCAACATTCACCGACATTCGCCAAGAGAGGGCGCCATACACGTACTCTACTATGAGGACAGGGAAACAGTCTACGTCCGTTCAAGCCGAGCGCTGTGAAGTCTGGTACCTGTACGTACGTCTTAATTATCAAACAGGAAAAGCACACGTTATCGCGCCAGACAAGTCCGTGCTTTATTTGTTTTTAAAAGAAAATGTGGCAATGGGGCCATTTTTTTTTTCAATGGATTCAACGAACTTCGGCTTTGGTTTGTCGGCACGGCAACCGAAGCCGTTATTTGGCTGAACCCGTACGCTGCAGAAACGTGTCTTTGTTATGATTTCACAGACTGCGAAAACCGCACGGCACTCGCTGGCTAGCTAGCGCTACGCGGACGAGACTGAGAACTAGTAAATGCGTCATGTGTTTTCGAAGAAAAAACATAATTTTTGTTACTACTAAAATCACGTTTCCTCGCTAAATTTATATATACATGATTGGTAAACTGTTGCAAATAGTTTTATCCCCCTGTGTGATTGAAGATATGCATGATTAAAACTAACCTGAGCAAAAACCAGCTCCATACTTCGTCTAACTTTTTAGAAAACAGTCAAAAAAGGGTTTGCAGTCATTTCGCCCCCAAACCACTTCGCCCTGAACCATTTCGCCCTGAACCTCGGCCTATGCACAAAGTGGTATTGGGGCGAAGTAGCATGTGGGCGATGTAGTGTTTGGACGAAGTGATTTGGGGCGAAATGGCACTCGGGCAAGGTGGTTTGGGGGCGAAATGGCACTTGGGCGAAATGGTTTTGAGGCGAAAATTCATTTTCGTCTCATGAGACGAAAACTAATTGTTTTACTAATTTCACAAAGACTATAGCACTTCTACGGTCATCGTGTTTATATTGTGTAAGTTAGGCGTAAATCTGTGAACATTTCTGATTTTCGAGAATTAGTGTCTACAAAAATTGTCTGATGTTTTTTAAAACAAAAGGTCATGCCTATTTGTTTCCGCAAATGATCGACGTCTCGCAGCAATGGGGAAAATCAAAGATACAATTATGAAGAAGAATGATTCTCTAGCTACACACAAGTTACAACAGATTTTAGAAATACTTTGGTTGCAAAAATTGACCAAGCGGTTGCTGTGTTATATGCTTGGTACAGTTCGTCCATCTCCGTGCGGAATATACAGTGAATTTACCACTAAAAATTGTGACGCTGGGCAGGCTTTAATTTGTGGGCGACAAACAGCACCCGTAGCACACGTTTATTAGAATACAATTTTAAACAAATACGAACAAGTATCCCCATGAACAGTAAACAGTTTCACAAATCTGCCCAGCAAACACGAACCTGGACACGATCGAACTTCTTTTATTTCGGTATATTTAGCAGGCATCGCATTTTCATTATTCCCGGTCCGGCACACGCAAAATTCTGCAAAATGTGTGCAATGCCGTGCGGCACGCACAGAAACGGTCTCGAAATCGGTCGGAAAATTGCACTTTCTTTCAGAATGTAAGTCAGTCATTGTACTCAGCTAAAACCTCGATAGGCTACTCTTGTACCTCAGATGTATTTGTGGCCATTTTGAAGTTACAACTGTTGCTATTTGGGGGCGTGTGTGGATCGGGAATTCCACCGCGGGGCGCTGGCCGCGTAGTAAGTCTATAGCTAGCTAGGCAGCGGACAATCTGAGCCGTTCTTTTAAATTTTACGTTCATGATTCTCCCCAATTTGTAACACACTCGATTCGGGTATAACGCATATACAGGTGGCTTTTTTTTTTAGGATATATGTGACCATGATTTCGTAGGAAGGAAATAACCCTAGTTGTGAAGGCACATAAAGTTGCCAGGCTGGCATGCTCATTATGTGGAACTCTGTTGACCTCTATAATATATGTATAAGCTTGGGTTACAGGTCACACAGTGTCACATACCAACGTTCGACAAATGTCCCAAGACGATATACTAGAGACTGGTGTGTATGGCGCCCTCTCCTGGCGATTGTCGGTGAGTGTTGGTTAGCGCGCAGCGGTCAGTGACAAATATCACGCAGTATCGTCTTGCACCAAGACTATCCTAAACCCAACGCCTTGATGGTTCTGCATTCAGCCAGCGAAACTCATTACAGTATAGGGAAACCATCCCAGCGTGAGATGAGGTTTCATTGGACGACGCACGATAGGTTATGTTTGAAAAACGCGATCCCCAGTTTGTTCATCCGAGGCAGTATTAAGAGCTCCCACAAAATAATTCAGGAAAGCTGTCATATTACGACCGTTGTCCCCCAGAAGTGTAATCAAATACGTATAAACAGACGAGCACAATAAATGCTACGAACCCGAGAATATTTGTTGTTTTCGTCCATCGATCATGCCACAGCTCTCATAACATGAGGCCTGACGCCATCATTATGCATAATGCATGCTCGCGTCATTACGTGCTACTCATGAAGCTCTTGATTGGCTCAAGACAAATAAAATTTCTTTTCGTTATCGAACGACAGGTGCGCTCAATTGAACTCTTGCGTAATGCTCCGTTACGCACCAATATAATGCTCCTTCCTATATAAGGAGCGCAATTCGCATTGTATCTTTCTTCTCGATCGGTGTGAACATTGAAACCGGGCCCGCCCATCCATTTAGACACAATAATTCCAGTGTGTATATGGCAAGGACAAGGGAGTGCACCCTCCTAAAAAGATAAAGAAATTGTTACCGGTGGTACAATGAAGGATAAACAGGGATACGGCGATTCCGATTTCTGATGGTGGTTTGTTTAGATTATACCAAAAAACGACAGTCAAGTTGATCTGTGTAAAGAATACAGAATAAAATAGCAATATATATGTACAGTTAAAAACATCTTCTTTTCTCACAGTGTAAATATTTACCAGTTCAATAGTTTCCGTTATACTTATGCAAGTGTTTACGGTTTCGTTCCTTTAATTTTATTATTATAAGTTTGTAAATAGCTTAAATAATTGTTTTGCATTCCTGGATTTGGTTGAGTAATTACTTGAGTTTGTGATTTTTTTTGTACATAGCGCTTTAATTATCTTACTGCCAACATGTGTTGTAACCTATTTTATATTTAAATGTATCCCTGGGGTCTTCCTTCATATATGTAATATCGCAACAAAATATGATGTTATTAACATACCCAGTTTGGTTACAGATAGGGGGGTCAGTAGGTCTCGACAATATACCTGAAACAAATTATGCAAGCTTAAAATTATACGGCAATAAATAAAATAAACCAAATCTTCAGTTTTGTAAATTATCCGTATTCCAGAGCGGAAAATTAATTTACTCGTAGTAGGGTCCTATAAGATCGAGTCGTAATCATTTACTACGAATCGAACTTAAAATCATCAGGAAACTGACCGATACTTAAACTTGAAATTGTCATGAAATTTACGAGTACAAAAAAAGGAATTATCTTTCTCTGAATTTCTTAATACGCAATCAAAAATTGCGCAATACGTCTTGTATATAAAATGCCGCATTAACCACGGTATCACAATAGCTTCTCCTGTGAATACTAATTTACATATTTACAATGGAACTATTTTCGCGGGTTTACGCTCACTTGTCAGTTACGCATTTCTAAATTCTTCTTCTTAAAAAAAAAGGCTTTATAAATAATCTTCTGCGTTCTGTAATACTTATACGTCAAATTCAAGTTTGGGCAAATGTCTAGTAACCATAATAAGCAATATCAGCAAAATTCACAAGATCATGAATAAACATAAGTCACACGATTTCGTAATAATTCTAGATAAATTTTACTTACCATACAGTCTTTATTTACCCGTGTCACTCCCGTCCGGTCCAAGCACATACAACACGAAGCAATATCGGGCACGATGAATGCCAAATGGCTGGGTGTAAAAATAGCTAGCACAGAGACGAAACGATCGAGACAGGAGAAACTTTGATCAAAAACACACACACGATAATTCGTTGTCAAGGACTGACAGCAAAACGCGCCAGTGGTGATTGCCACGCATTATTATGCAAATTGCCAGTTGACAGTTGTCACGTGTATGCAAATGATTTCATTCATAAAATAATTTGTTAAAGCTAGGGTGGAATTATATTTTTGTTACTGGAAATAGGTACATTTTCTAGAACTTACATATATTGCATTTGAGAAACATAAATAAATTGTATTTGAAAAAAATAAAGTAAATGATGTTTTGTATCGGGATTGGAATAAAGTTATATTTTCAGAAAGTCTAAAGTCTGTTTTATTGTTGGGAAGCAAATGGGGCAAGAGGGCGCTCTATAACTCAAGTACATGTAAGTGACCTGGCCGAGCGAACAAGCACAGTCAGTGCCACGCTCGACTGGTCACACTGGGATGATCCGATCTTACGAAAATAACATCTCGCCTCAAGGGTGGAGATTATGGTGATATCCCTAAAGAAATCAATGAAAACTAACAATAAATTTTAGTTAGACGGAATGGTCAGAAATTATCAAATGGTGGGTTTTATTTTATTTGCCAATTTATTGCAAGGCCGGGTTTTGTTGGGGCAGTGCTGAGCGTGGTTCCCTGAACGGATTTCTATGCACTCCTCGGGTAGTACGCTGAGAACGACGCAAGACGGGGTCCGTTTCTGGAGATTCCCTAGCTTGAGGAGAACGCACTTCAGGGCCTGGTTCTGCCGGTTGCTGAAACCGATGCAATACGGGGCCTGTTTCTGGCGGTTCTCTGGCTTGAAGGGGATGCTCTACAGGGTCTGCTTCTGCTGGTTGCTGCTCTTGAGGATCATAATCCGCCAAAACAATTTCCATTTCCATACTGGAATCAGAATCTGTGTCGGTAATCGACGGAGTTGTGTTTTGTGGATCATGAGTCTGAGCTAGAGGGTCTGACTTACCATAAACAAGGTGTGGTGGGACTAAATTCATATGAGTGGAATTCACCACCTTCTTGTCTCCAGTTCCGTCGGCCAGCTGCACTGCATAAACAAAAGAGGAAGGGTCAAAAACCTCTACCACACGATCAAGTACAGGAGAGAAATAATCTTGTATTTTGGCTCGACCTTTATGGTGCATCCTCAAGTACACATGATCTCCGACGTTGAACCGATTAGGGTTTATCCTCCTGTCAAAGTATGACTTACTCTTGGCGAGTTCTTTGTCCAGCTTAGCCTTTGCCATCCTGTAGGCATCTTCAAGTCGCCGTTGATGTAGAGTCACCCAGTCGTCGCTTTTATTGGTGTCTCCCTTAGAAATAAGAAAATCAAGAGGCAAATGTGGCTCTCTGCCAAACATTAAATAGTATGGTGTAAATCCTGTGGCAGCATGTTCAGTGCAGTAATAGGCATATACAAGTTCAGGTAAGTACTTTGGCCATGATGATTTCTGTTTGTTAGATAGAGTGCGCAAAAGATCGTGCATAGTTCGGTTAAAACGCTCACATTGGGCATTACCGGACGGGTGATATGGCGTTGTACGAGATTTGGAGATGTTGTATAACTCACAGAGATGCTGGATGAGGGCAGACTCAAACTGGCGACCTTGGTCTGAATGGATGCGCTGAGGTGGGCCGTACTTGGTAAACCACTCCTTTACCAGGGCTGCCGCTGTTGTCTTTGCTGTCTGGTCTTTCGTTGGTACTGCAACTGTAAACTTTGTAAATATATCAGTTATTACAAGAACATTCTCTGTATTACTTGTTGCAGGTTCAAGAAGAGTGAAATCGACTGCTACGACTTCTAGTGGTTTGGATGCACATAGATGTCCAAGTGGGTTCTTCACCGATGGTACAGGTAGTTTAGCGACCTTACATCGCTCACAACCCCAGATCCACGCCTTGACGTCTCTGCTCATATAAGGCCAGAAGCAGCGTCTTCTGACCAGTGACATCGTCCGTTCCTCTCCTTGATGCCCAAACTCGTTGTGGAGATTACGCAACACTTGTCGCAACGTTGCCGGACACACCAGTTGTTGGAGCGGGCCCAACTGAGGATCTGTAACTTCTCGAAACAAGATACCATCGATTATTTGTAAGTGCTTAGATTGACGACGTAGGACCTTTACTGCGTCGGACTCGCATCTGTTGTGGTCCTGCTCCTCCAGGCTCAAGTAGCGCTTGATATATTATATTATCCGATGTCTGGATCAGAAAGCTGCATCTGGTGTAATTCTTCCTTTGTGTGGGAAGGAAAAGTACAAATGTTATTACACTGTTCATAAGCAATGTATTGTGAACTAAATTCTACTGAGGTTTGCATAACCTTCACCTAAAGATCGACTGGTATCACCTTGGATTGCCCATATGATGTACCTTCGGCAGCAATTTCAGAAACTGACAAATTGCAAGTGTCGCCCTCATGTTGCCTCGATAGTCCATCAGCGTTGCTATTATACCTACCAGGTCTGTATTCGACGGTCAAGCCAGGCTGGCTACCCATCGTTGCTCTGTCGCACCGAGCTTCGCAGTGGCGAGATGGCACAGGGGGTTGTTATCTGTACGGACAGTACAAGAGGAACCATATAGGTAATCTTTGAATTTTTCTGTGACTGCCTAGTAAAATGCCATTAACTCCAGTTTCATGGAACTATATTTCTCCAAGGTCTGCTCCTTACCTCTAAGTTCTCGGCTAGCATAGGCAATGATACGTTCTCGTCCGTTTTGGACTTGGGAGAAGACTGCCCCTAACCCAGATAAGCTAGCGTCGACGTCCAGAATGAATGGCTTACTGAAGTCAGCAAACGCTAGTATGGGTGGTGTGATGAAGGCCGTCTTCAACTTGTCAAAGGCATGTTGGTGCTCTTCAGTCCATGTACTCCGGAAATACTTTGGAGTTTGTCTCAGACATTCTGCTACTAAGGAATGTAAAGGACGAGATAATTTAGCAAAGTCTTGAACATATCGCCTGGCGAAGCCAATAAAAAAGCGGAGCTGTTTGGTACTGCGAGGGACAGGCCAGTCAACAACTGCTCTCGTCTTTTCTGGGCTTGTGGCGATTCCGTCTTCAGATAGGACATGTCCCAGGTACTCAATCTTCTTACGGAAAAGGTAGCATTTGACAGGCTTCAGCTTTAAGTTGTGCTGACGAAGCCTCGAGAAGACTACATCCAGATGTTCCAGATGCTCATCAAAAGTTCTGGAAAATACCGTAATTTTCGGAATATAAGCCGCGGCTTATACGTTGATTTTGCCCAAAAAAAAGTTCCCGGCGGCTTATAAACCGGGCGGCTTATACGCCGAGCTCTAAAGATAAAAATCATTATATGCTCATATATATTATGTATTGTGGTTCGTGAAATAATTCTATACATTTTTTATGGGAACTTTTTATTGTCAAAAAACGATGTTGAAGGCCGTCGCACGCGCACGAAAAGGTGTGCAATTTTCCCAGGTGCAGAGTGTACCGATCTTCGTTGGTGACCCATACATCGATGTGCAGACACTGCACAAGCGCAGGCAACCACTTCGCCATCGGACCATGCCATTGGTCGTGAGTACTTGTCCAACGCCAAACAAATCGTTTGGTGCGTCTGTTCCTTCCGTGTTTTCTTCAATTCTTTACTTTTAGTTGGCATTGCTTTAAAATCCAAAGAGTTATGTGTTTGTCATTGTCTGTGGAAATTTGTGTTAAAGGTGGAAAATCAATACAAGTAATTTTAATTAACGATGTATTTCCAACGATGTACAGTCACTTTGCCCAACTTGAGCCCATTCGCCCAAAAGCCATTTCGCCCAAGCGGCATACGTGTACGTACGTACGTCCGCAAGGCAGGCAACGGTCCTCTATTTTAATTACGCAAGTAGTCTTTTGTTTTACAAATGTATCTACAAAAGAAATAACTAAAATGTAACAATTGCTTTTTTCTTTGCTCACGCACGTACGCGAAAGTGCATTCGTAATCCAGCCAAGTGTCGATTTCATGATTATGGATATATACGTATATGATGCAATGGGCGATGTACATGAAATCACCCACACATCGTTGCATAAGGCGCTGGAATGTAGAAGAGTCTTTTGGGCGAAATTACCGATTTTTTAAAATACAAAAGCGTGATCGCTATAAACTAGGGCTGGGTTTCGCTCATTCCGGCCCACCGCCCATCGGCCTACTGGGCGCTGGGAAGGGCTAATCTGTTGCGCCATCATTGGCCAAAATTTTACACAACACTAGGTCACGCCTTTTTTTTGTAAACTGACGTAAAAACAATTTCCGTCAGAAATCTGAAAAGGCACATCAGCCCGTACCAGCGCCCAGTACGGGCGGTGGGAATGAGCGAACGCTGCCGGGCCAGGGCGGCACAGTTAGGACGCCACCTATTAGTCCAACTTTGAACATGGCAATACCAGTACCAAGCAGAAGACAAGGATATATTTATATTGCATTCGTTTTCCGCCTATGAATTATAAATATTAATCTTATTTTTCAAGTAATTTTGAATGATGTATAGTGAATCAACATAGAATGATCTATTGAGATAACCGAATTCGGAAAAAGAAGGCATAGCGTTTGCACAGCCTTGGTATACTCCGCTCAAGACGCCCATTGATGACCATCGGCTTCATTTATTTGCCGCTGGCCGTGCAGGCAAGAACCACCGTGAAGCTGGTTTTCTTATTTATGAACTCTTTTTGCAAAAATGGAGAGGCCCCATGAACCGTCCAATTATTGTTGCAGCTTCGGTCTAAACCCCCGTCCATCTGGTCCAGTACAATGTCTAATTCTTTGTCACCGTCCTTTGCGTTTTTAGTTTAATCGTGATGGACCCAAACGCAAGATAAATGCAATGTAGTGGCAGTACAATACGGAAGCAATCAAACATAAAACGTTTGGCATATTTTATTTTGGCCGGTGGGATCAAAATCGCCAAGTCACCAAGTGCATTGAAAATAGCCAATCGCGGTGCGCGTAATGGAGAGACTCGGCCGGCTATTATCGTACATAGCATGCATATGCGTCGGGCCCGGGCGAAAGCAGTGTACAATTTGTACACGTGGGCTGCGTTCCACTCATGCGAACGTTGGCACCGTTCGCCTCTGGTTACAGTGCTCTTTGATCTTGTGCATGCGTACAAGCTGGGTATGTTGTTGGCGAACGTTGCAAACGTTTAACAATGTGCGCGTATTTGGAACGAAGCCCTGCTTTCACTTACCGTGTTTGTGCATGGCCTATACCGCAGCCTGGTGCACTGCCGTGCGGCCGCCGTCGGAGAATCCAGCGAATATCTTGATGGCTTGGGGCCTTCGTCATCGATGTCTTCTACTCTCCTTTATTTTTTTGGAGATTTCTTATTATGCACATTCCAAGGCATTTTAAAATTATAACAAGTTACATGTACTTTATATATTTACAAAACAAACTTAAACAAGATTGGCCTACTTAGAGTGCATTGCACCTTGCTATAACTTATTATAAACATGTAACGCCTTTTCCGATAAAGCCACTTCTTGATTTCAATAAGGTTTTCTCTTGAGTGTACTATCATCAAAACAACCTGGACCACAAAGCTAGCTCTCTTTGAGGCGACATGCCGCGCCGACAGAGAGTGTGACTACTGCAGTGCGTGGTGGGCGCGCGCGCGTGGCCCGCGGTGAGGCACTTACGGCGGCAGTTCTTTGTGATTGATCTGTGGCCGACAAAATGGTGCGGCTAATAAGCCGGGCGGCTTATACGCCGACGGTAAATCTTGTTCCTGGAATTTTCGGGCGTCGCGGCTTATATATACACCCCGGGCGGCTTATATTCCGAAAATTACGGTACACAAATGTCATCCAAATATACGAATAGAAATTGGTACATGAAATCACCCACACATCGTTGCATACGGCGCTGGAATGTAGAAGGCGCCCCACAAAGTCCGAATGGCATTCGCACGTACTCGTAGAGGCCCATCGGTGTGGTGAATGCTGTCTTCTCTCTGTCGTCCTCGTTCATACGAACCTGGTAGTATCCACTGGCTAAGTCTAAAGAAGAAAATAATTTGGCATGAACAGGAGCATCAACCAATTCAGCAATGCGAGGAAGAGGGAATGCATCTTTTTTTGTGACGGAATTTAAGCGTCGGTAATCAACGCACATGCGCCAATACCACAAGAGCTGAATAAGGACTGTGGCTTACGGTTATGATGTTGTTCTCTAAGAGCTGTTTGATGTGGTTCTTAACTTCCTCATATTGGTTAGGAGGAACACGCCTATAGGTCTGCGACATGGGTTTGTCAGTAAAGGTTGTTATGGGATGAGTCACAGTATTGGTGTCGCCCAGGTCAAAGTCATGTTGGGCAAAGATATCCCGATGTTTTTGAAGCAAGTCCTTAACCTTGGATAATTTGGCATCATCACCGTCAAAATCAGAGAGATCTAAAGGTAATATGTCCGAGGAAGACTTAGTGCAGTCAATGGACTGGATAGTAGTCACATGGATCTCATTGGCGGATATCTTAAAGTCTATTTGCTGAGAGTTGCTAGTCACTATGTTATCTATTCCCTCGATAAGGCCAACCTTAGTTCGAGGTGCAAGAGTGAACCCAGAAGAGGAAATGTTATCAATGCGAAGTGGAAAAGTCTTACCTGTTTGAACCAGGGTTGATGCTACTAAGACTCCGCTAGCAAGATTGTCGTTGTTCCGAGTAGGCTCGATGACCGCTGTTTGAGGAGATATGTCCCTTGAGGCCCAAGCATCAATGACGACGAAGGATTCGGGAGGAACGTACACTGGATATTTTGGTGATTTTACTACAGCAACTTCCACCTGGTCTTTCGCACTAATGCCAATCTGATGCATAAGAACCTCATTAAGGAGATGAAAGAAATGGCGACTAGTAGGCGGAAATAAATCACCAAATCACAGTATTTTAATTATCGATGCTCCAGGAATTGCCTATTAATTCAAGTTGCAGGTCAAAGGTCAGGTGATGGTGGGGTTAAGGTTATATGGATGAAGGAACTGGCAGAGTTGCAATATTGACTGGAAGTAGCTCCTTCTACGGGTTTAAGTCATGCAAGGTTTCATGCCAGAGAAGGTTGCAATATGCCAGGTCTGGTTAGGCATGTCTCTTTAGGTCATGTGGGTTCTCGTTAAGTAATGGTGGTTCTCGGTAGGCCATGGTTCTACAAGAAACCAAATTAATACAATCATAAGTTTACGTGCAAAATTACGGTACCGGGTAATACATGTACATGACGGTATACATGCACCCAAAATACTGGTTATAAATGTGCCTTATTAAACAAATCTTCGGATACATGTCAGGAAGAAATTGAGTCCTTACTTGTCCTCATTACTAATTAAGAGATTAGGCATTATAGTCTTAACACAACAATTTAAACCTTATACGAACGCTAAATTACATGAAAAACATGCGGGTGTTGCATATGGACTATGCATTAACAACGGCAACATTGTAAACAATTACGTGATAAAACTAGCCAACAAATTATCTCTTTTATCATCTAAATGAGTACTCACTTTAGCTAATCACGCATGGCACGGAAGGAGAACCTTCCAAATGACTAGCTAATTACAGTTAGTCTGAGATTTATGATTAATTGGATGGATAATTGTGGTTAAAATTGGCACAATTATGTAAACACAACATGTTTATCGGTGATCATCAGAATCATACAGAACTCTAAGAATCAATGTCAACAGAGGGCGCTATACCACTTTAACGGTGCTCTCACTTTTGCACAGCCGCCCCTAAATTTGGGTATAAAATTTAAAGAATCGGAAAGTGTCCCAATATAAACACATTTCAGCACAAGGAGTCTCAGTTTAGGCTTGGTCGACTTCACCGCCGAGTAGGGTATCGTCGCTAACCTCTGGGAGGCGTATCAGCCGGGCCACGGGTCGAGTGTAGGTCTTATTAGCGTTCTTTCGTTTCGACGGTTGATTGTACGTAAAAAACCGTACGGCGTGAACCATCCAATCAGAAGAATGCACACGTTGTAGGTCCCGCCTACATCATGCCGATCAGTCGTACGAGTCGCCATCGACCACCTGCTGCTACAATTATTATTATTCATGAAGCGTTTGCATTCAAAAAATTCAATTGAGATCTCTGGACCCACAGCGGTCTTTTTAAATGCTGCGCGGTAAACTATTATTGCCGTAGTGCTCACTTACTATACTAAGTGTTTTAACAACGATAATCCAAATTCGAAAGGTTGTTTTGATTAGACTATACTTGGCAATACAAATGGAAATAATTTATAAGTCGGACGTCACATAAGTTCTTCAGCACTAAACTTATAGGACAACTTAACAGTCATTTAAAAAAAATATTTTCGTAAAAAGTACCATATACCGTCTTAGAGCAGAGAGTATGTGCTTTCCAATGGTACCTAATTGGTTACTTTACTACTGTCAAAAATCACTGAGCACCATTGTCTTGAAATTTAGGTGCAACATGGGGGCTGGTTCACTTGTTTAACAAAATTGAACAAGATTCCAGATTCTTTTTATTTCATTTTCATTCAACCAGCTTAGAGAACATTCTGACGTCGCAATTCACTTATTTAAAAGAAAAAAAACGCAGCGCACTGTGAGTGGTATCCTACTTGTTTAATTACCGAGATCATTTATCTCACCAAGTCGACCTATAATGTGGATTATTTCCCGCACTGTGGCCGCACAATATTACTGATACCTAATATACCTAATAGGTCGTCTTGAACTTAAATTAAGGGGAAATAGTCAACGTCTCAATAATTCTTACCACAAACATTATTTTACAATTTTACACACGCACACATGTACGTAACCGACAGCATTTTTTTCTGACTGATTAAACCAATGCACGGCTTCGGTTGCCGACGCCCAAAGCCAACCATTGGGTTATTTTGTAATTACGTCAAAACATGGTCCTGGTTATGGTATAGCGAAAACGGGCCCGTTTAATAGAAGGTAAAACACGGTGGGCGAAATATGAAATTTCATGGGCAAAAAAATCCAATAAACATTACAAGTTTGGCGAGCTGCAAAGCAATATACAAGTGAAAGCTCATCATCCTCCCTATCGAAACGTACCAATCCATTTTAGCCGCTTTAGGGCGCAGAGACGAAAAACACCAAATATGATCAGGTGATTCTGGCACGACAGTTAAGCCCAAAATAAATCCATCAAATCAATAGACTGCGGAAATGAATACGTCATATTTTCTTGGTTGCCTATAGGCAATACACTAAAATCACTGAACCGTGTCCCTGCGCTTTTGCAATGGTACTTTTTCCGACGGTCATGATGTTTAGAGCCAATTGCCATGGCACACGTCACACTTCGGCTATATTGCCCAAACCGTCTTGTTTCGTTGATATGTAAATGCGACGGTTCGAACCGTCAGGCTATTACGTCACTACAATTGCCCGAACCGTCGTGTTTCATTGATATGGAAATGCGACGGTTCTAACTGTCAGGCTATTCAGTCACTACAATTGCCTGAACCGTCGTGTTTCATTGATATGTAAATGCGACGGTTCGAACCGTCAGGCTATTCAGTCACTACAATTGCCTGAACCGTCGTGTTTCATTGATATGGAAATGCGACGGTTCTAACTGTCAGGCTATTCAGTCACTACAATTGCATGAACCGTCGTGTTTCATTGATATGGAAATGCGACGGTTCTAACTGTCAGGCTATTCAGTCACTACAATTGCCTGAACCGTCGTGTTTCATTGATATGTAAATGAGACGGTTTGTCCAGTCGGGTCCATTCACCTGTTCACAATAAACGGTCGAAGTGAAAACGTCACTCTATTTTTAGTTTCCTAGGCAGTGGCTCCACTTTAAAAAAATCACTGAACCGTTTCCCTGCGCTTTTGAAATAGTGTTTTATCCGGCAGCCATGGTGTTTGGAGCCAATTACCATGGCAATGCGTCACTTTTCGGCGCACTATTGCCCCAACCGTTGTTTCGTCGATAAATGTGGGTCCTTCTGGTCGTTCATATTCCAATTGGCCGAAGTTTGTTTCAATCACATCGACGGCTTTTCTCGTGGCTTGCCGTGGCTTTAAACATCATGTCCGTCGGAAAAAGTAACAGGGACACGGTTTAGTTATTCTTAGTGTAGGCTACAGCCAATTGCCTAGGCAACCAACAAAAGATGAAGTATTACTTCGGCAGTCTATTGCAATAGACTGCCGAATTGAGTACGTCATCTTTAAACTAAAACAAAATCACTGAACCATGTTCCTGTGCTTTTGCAATGGTACTTTTTGTCGACGGCCATGTTAGTTTACAGCCAGTTGCCATGGCGACCCACGTCATACTTTGGTTGTCTATAGGGTGCTTGTACATGGGGTCAAAGGGTCACGGTTCGCTGTAGACAGCCGAAGTGTGACGTGTTGCCATGGCAATTGGCTCTAAACTATCATAGCCGTCGGCAAAAATTGGAAATCAATTTCACATGTATTTCATTTGTCACTGACGCGTTTATACAGTCTGACCATCCGACAAATTTGATCGACAAATTATCATAAGTTGGTTGAACAAAGACGAATTCAATCTTTACATGATGCACGGATGATTTTCAGGTGAGACTGGTTTGATTAAAATATCACGACATTGAATGAACAAATATTGAAATTGGTTGACCACTGATCATTTGGAAAGAAAAAAGACCAATTCAATTGAAGCATTTGCGCGTCTCACTCGTCTTGGGACGAAATTGAAGTTACAGGTTATGGATTTGATTTAAAATTTTTTAAAATGTGCGGGATTTGTGAGTTATATCCACAGTTTTAATGAATTCGTACCGAAGCGTAGAAGGGACATGAATAAAAATAAGTCTTAATTGTTGTGCCAAGTCAGAATTATGACATTTTTTGTATTCATGTCCGTTCATACAGCAACTTGAGAAAAGTAAATAAACGTCATTCGGTAATACGAAGACAAATGAATCCACCGGGTAAGCAACCCCATCACTGTCCTTTTCATTTGGCCGTTATATCAAAAGGATTTTGGCACCTGCTTCAATTTTGTTTAGAAATCAGTGAACATGGCACGGCGCCTTCTATTGTATCAGGAGCATTTCAGGAATTCCCAGGAATTGACAACAGCAGACAGCGGGGGCGGCGCCGAGTCTGAGGCTTTAACACTATCATTGTGCAGTGGCTCGTTCATTATTTATAACATGTAAACATACGGTCGTGGACGCTTTTGAGATTGGATGAGGCCACAGTGGGTTAGCAGTACTGTGTGTATGGGATTCTGATTGGACAAGAAAATTACGCACCGCCCAACACGTACGACAAACCGTTTGAAACGAAAGAACGCTACTCCGAACCTTGACGTTGGCAGTACGGATACGACCATCTGAACCAGGAAAGGTATCGGCGACTCTTCCTATGGGCCACTGAGCTCTACTTAGTGCCGGGTCGATGATCATGACGACATCATTGGTAGTCAAGTTAGGACGCTCCACCTGCCATTTCTGACGCCTTTGAAGGGTTGGTAGGTACGATTTGACGAAGCTGGCCCAGAAGCGGTCAGCGAGGACCTGTGAGTGTTTCCAGCGTCGTCGGCCAAGTAGATCTCTGGCAGGATAGACGACTTGAGGCAAGGAGGCATCAAGCCGCCCCATCAGGAGGAGGTTTGGAGTAACTGGGCCAGGATCCTCAACATTCGATGAGACATATCCCAGAGACCTCGAATTCAAGATTCCCTCCACCTCGATAAGCACAGTGCGTAGTACCGACTCCGGAACGGTCTGTCAATTCAAGACGACCTTTAGGCCATCCTTCACACACCTGATCTCCCGTTCCCATGCTCCTCCAAAGTGTGGGGCTCTCGGAGGGTTGAACACAAACTTAACTTGGTACTTGGAGAGCTCCTGTTGGAGACTCGGCTCCATAGCGGCGAAGGCATCTTGTAGTTCGGATTCACCTCCCTTAAAATTGGTGCCGCAATCACTGAGGATCTCCTGGGGCCTTCCTCGTCTAGAAATGAACCGCCTGAAGGCCATCAGGAAGGCATCGGTGTCAAGGCTGTCTAGTAAGTCAAGATGGAGGGCTCTGGTTGTCATGCATTTAAAAATGATTCCCCAACGCTTCTCCGTCCTTCGCCCGATCTTGCAGGTCATTGGACCGAAACAATCTACTCCAGTTGAGTAAAACGGAGGCTTAAACAGACGAAGGCGCGCTGGCGGTAAATCTCCCATCTTGGGAACTTGGGGGCTAGCTCTCCACCTTTGACAGGCGAAGCACTTGCGTTGATGTTTGCGGACTGCTTCCCTCCCGCGCAGTATCCAGAACTTGCGTCGGATCTCTGCGAGTACTCGCTCCGGTCCGTAATGCAGCAATTTCTCATCGTAGTCGCCAATGAGAAGGCGGGTTATGAGGTGCACTGGATCCAGCAGGATGGGATGCTTGGTATCTGTAGCTAGGTCCTGGGTACGACGAAGACGTCCTCCTACTCGGATGAGACCACCAGACTCATCATACTCTGGAGCAAGCTGCAGAAGTCTGCTGCTGCGAGGAATCTCTCTGCCTGCCTTAATGCAAGCAAGCTCCTCAGTGAAGGAATCTTCCTGGGCACGCTGAAACAGGTGGGTCTCAGCTTCTGTCCACTGGTCGGCTGTGGGGTCAGCATCTTCGGCCGCCCCATGAGGACGTTGTACAGTGGCCATAACAAGGTCATCCCACGTGTCGTACTCGGATGGGTCTGGCAGGTTGTTTGGCTGTATGGTAATTACACCACAGAAGACAGACCTCTTGTATTCAGATGTATCATCTGTCTGAGTGGCTGGGTGAGCTGGCCACATATTAGTCTTAGGAAGGGGGGACCATCTCTCTATCTGCTGGCACGGCCGAGGTCAACTAAGGTCTTGCCTCTGGTGAGGTCATCAGCAGGGTTATTCTTCGTGTCGACGTAGCGCCACTTGTCAATGTCGGTGAGTGTTTGAATTTCTGCAACACGAGTGCCTACAAAGACCTTGTAGCGGCAGGATTCGGATTTCAACCAGGCAAGGACTGTGGTCAAATCACTCCACATGACGACGTCACTGATTGGAAGAGTCAACTCTTTCCGGAGAAGCTCAGCCAGCTGGGCACCTGCTAAAGCTGCAGACAGCTCCAGTCGAGGCATGGAGAGTTGTCGTTTGGGGGCAACACGGGATCTGGCCATTACGAAGCTGGCGTGGATGTTGTGTGCTTTATATTTCGTGCGGAGATAAGCTACGGCACCGTAGACTCTTTCGGATGCGTCACAGACAATGTGGAGCTGCCGGTAGGCTACTTCTGGATCAACATCAATAGGTGTATAGCACCTGTTGAGTTTGACTTCAGTCAGGTTGGGCAGTTCATTCTCCCAAGCTTGGCATCGCTCTCGGATTTCTCCGGTTTCAAGGGGATCATCCCAACTGCGCTTCGTCTTCCGCAGGTCTTGGACAAGGACTCTCGCTCGGGCGGTGAATGGAGTAAGATACCCTATGGGATCATACTGGCTAGCCAGTATTTTATGCATGTTCCTCATGTTGAGACAATCGTAGGTAATTGGTCGATGGCGATACTTCAGGATATCTGAGCTGCACTCCCACAGCAATCCCAAGGTAGCTTCTGTGGAGTTTGCTTCCCCAAAGGTTAACCATAACTCGCAGCCATCTGACCGAGCCTCGGGTGGCAGATTCTCTACTACATCAGGGATGTTGCTGGCCCATTGGCGTATTTCAAAGCCAGCACCAGCAAGAAGGTCTCGCATGTTATGGACGAGAGTTTTGGCATCTTCCTTCGTTGGTAGGCTTCGCAGGCAGTTGTCGACATAGAAAGACTCATCCACTGCCCTTGCAACTTGTGGACAATCTTCCTGGTGGTCGAGGGCATGCTTACTTAGGGCAAAGGAAGCGCAGCAAGGACTACAGGTAGAGCCGAAGGGAAGAACCTGCCATTCATAGATGTCTGGTTCCTTATTAGCCTGTAGGTTTCACCACAGAAAGCGGAAGAGGCATCGGTCCTCTGGCAGCAGGCACACTTGATGAAACATCGCCTTGATGTCACCGGAGATGGCAACTTTATCCTGCCTGAAGCGGAGTAGTACGCCGATGAGTGACGCACCAAGGGTCGGTCCAGGGAGGAGATGCTCGTTGAGGACTAGGCCATCATACCGGAAAGAGCAGTTAAAGACTAGCCGAAACTTTCCGTTATGCTGCACTGTATGATGGGGAATAAACCACGACTCTTCAGACTGAGCTGCGACATCGTTTGGTAAAATGCGCACATGTCCGGCATCAACCAACTTGGCGATGTGCTCGGTATGCTTCTGGGCAAGCATTGGATGTTTGTTAAGCCTGTTCTCGGTCCCCTTCAAGATTGGTAGCACTGCCTCCTTAGGGGCTTGGAACTTGACATCGTCCTTCAGCCTCAACAGCTAGGGGCGTTGCGTAACGCAATATGCCATTGACTTTAGTACGGCAAGTCTTGGCCTCTAACATCTGGATTGCCTGCTGATCTTGCTTTGAGCGGGTGGCATGTTTGTCATTCAGGTATGGAAGTACATCTGCCTGCCACAGCCTCTCTACATGCTGCATGACATCGTTTGTCGGAGAAACAGGGAAGTCTTAAAGACCCGCTGTTCTTTCAGCTGCTTCAGGTTCCCCGTCGGTCCCTGGAGGGTCCAACCCAACTTTGTGTTGATGGCCACTGGAGCGCCACGAGGACCAGCTCTGATGGGATGTCTGGCTGCGATGAGATCTGCCTGATCAGATCCAATGAGGACAAGTGGAGAAGCCTCGTTGATTATAGGCAACTGCAGACAGCGCAGATGGAGGTAACGGTGTTGAAGTGCTTCAACTGGGTAGGTATATTGTGATAAGCACAAGTTATTGGCTGAGAAGGCGCCTGTTATTGTGTACATCACTTCAGGACTATCTTTGGCAGTCACCTGGAAAGTGCAAAACTGACCTTGGCACTCAACAATGTCCTCACGGATGGTTCTCAGCAGCATAGTTTCAGGTTTGCCACTAAGCTTGAGCTGGTCAGCTGCAGGCTGCATTATCATGGTTCTTTCAGAACCGTCGTCCAAGATGGCATAGGTGTCAATGGAGCCTCCTGGACCACGAATGGTGACTGGCACAATCTTTAACATCACGTTGTGTGGGCGAGTCGGCTTATCAATGAAGACAGCCTGGGTAGTCGTCTGGAGCCTGTACACATGGCTGGTAGCACTTTGGGAGGCGTCATGTAGTACAGTCAGGTGGATTTCCTTGCATGTATGACAAGGCTTCTTTAGTGTGCAGTCACTGGGTTTATGGGCTCGGCCACACCTCCAACATCGCCCCTTATCTTTGATCCAATTGCGGACCTGGTCAGTGCTTAACTTATTGATTTCAGAGCATCCACCAAGGTAATGCTCCTTGTTCTCACAGTATGGACAATATGGCATTGGCTTATTCTTATATTTCTCCTTCGTGTTCGGTGACGCCATGAACACATTGGTAGAAACCTCTTTCTTCGCTGGCCGGAATTGACTCGGCTGGTGAGTCGGTTTGGAGCTGGCAGAGGTGTAACTCGACACTGCTCTGTTGGCGAAGCTCTGGGACTGTGACTTAGTGCGAAGCCACGCTGAGAACTGGGGCAATGTGTACGTCGTACTACTGTCAGACTTCAATATGACCTTGTTCAGGCAAAACTCCATGAAACTGTTCCGGTGAGAAAGTTTACACAGGAGTCGGTCGACATGTGACCCGCATCGGATTTCAACTCCATCAGGACCCTCTAATGCTTGAAGCATCCCAACGAGGGAGAGAACATCAAGGGAGAAGTCATCAAAGGCATTGGCATCTCCATACTTGATTAATGGAGTTGACATGATGGCTGCAATCTCGCTCTGCACGAGCTGTCTTGGTTGACCATGCTTTTCTGTAAGCGCTGAAAGGGCTAATGTGTATGGCTTAGGGGCATACAGGAATGACTTGGCGAGCTTTAAAGCTCTGCCACCAAGTCGGTCAATCAAAATTTGATATTTGTATTGTTCGGTGAGATGTGGATGCACATCAATTAAATTAACCAACGCTAGTTTGAGAAGGGCAAATTCCTTTTCCTTCCCGTCGGAAAACTTGGGCAATGTTGGCTTAGGGATGCCATGAGATGAGGCAACAAGGAGGTCCATCACCGTCGGTACTGGCGGAGCTGCTAAGGAGGGTGCCGGAGCATACGGGAATGCTAGATGTGGAGGGAAATTCCTCGGTACAGGGCTGGATTGTCCTGGGATGACGTCACAGGTTGGCACTGGTGCAGGTATGGTCGAACTCAATGGGGCACCATGACAAACAGAGGATGAAACACAGGGGGTATTTGCTGGTTGTCAGGTTGTGAAATTGATGAGGGGGCACCAGCTGGAGTACTATGACATTCAGAGGACGGAACACATAGGGGTGTTTGATGAATGTCCGGTGGTGGCGTCAAAGGGGGAGCCCTGGGTGGAGCATCACGACACTCGGGTAAGGAAACACATGGGGGTGTTAACTGGGTGTCTGGAGGCGGAGGTAAGGGCACAGCAGCGCTTGACGGTGGTGGGTGCAAAGGCGGTGGATTCAGGATGGCATCAGGTTTGGTCGCCATATATTACTGGTCAGGGCTGGCACGACATTCAATGCTGATGACTCATCGTTGATCATTTGACTGATCGTTTCAAACTCAATCATTTCTTGTTGGGCTTGACGAAGTCTGCGTTGGCGGGACAATTTTGTCGTAAGTGCCTCACGTTCACGTAAGGCCTGGCGTTCTATTTCCTCAGCTTGAAATCGAGCGGAACGAGCTTGTTCATCAATTTGACGTAGCTGGCGGTCGGCGGCTTCATCCTCTTGAAGCTGTTGCTGCAACTCGTTGAAACGAATTTGCTTTCTGAATGCTCGCATCTTAGCCGCATATTTATCACTAAGGCCAGACACATACGTCAGGTCAGAACTCGTCGAGCTGATTGACTTGTGGCTCCGTCTGGATGAGCCTTTGCTTTCAGCATCGGACTTATTACTGGCAGGACTGTCAGGTGGATTGTCCAGGACCACTTCACTGTGTTGGGACATGGCTGGGTTTGGATTATCCATAGGTCGCTGGTTCGAATCCGGCTCGAAGAACCATGAAAGAAATGGCGACTAGTAGGCGGAAATAAATCACCAAATCACAGTATTTTAATTATCGATGCTCCAGGAATTGCCTATTAATTCAAGTTGCAGGTCAAAGGTCAGGTGATGGTGGGGTTAAGGTTATATGGATGAAGGAACTGGCAGAGTTGCAATATTGACTGGAAGTAGCTCCTTCTACGTGTTTAAGTCATGCAAGGTTTCATGCCATGCAAGGTTTCATGCCAGAGAAGGTTGCAATATGCCAGGTCTGGTTAGGCATGTCTCTTTAGGTCATGTGGGTTCTCGTTAAGTAATGGTGGTTCTCGGTAGGCTATGGTTCTACAAGAAACCAAATTAATACAATCATAAGTTTACGTGCAAAATTACGGTATCGGGTAATACATGTACATGACGGTATACATGCACCCAAAATACTGGTTATAAATGTGCCTTATTAAACAAATCTTCGGATACATCAGGAACAAAATGAGTCCTTACTTGTCCTCATTACTAATTAAGAGATTAGGCATTATAGTCTCAACACAACAAACCTTATACGAACGCTAAATTACATGAAAAACATGCGGGTGTTGCATGGACTATGCATTAACACAACGGCAACATTGTAAACAATTACGTGATAAAACTAGCCAACAAATTATCTCTTTTATCATCTAAATGAGTACTCACTTTAACTAATCACGCATGGCACGGAAGGAGAACCTTCCAAATGACTAGCTAATTACAGTTAGTCTGAGATTGATGATTAATTGGATGGATAATTGTGGTTAAAATTGGCACAATTATGTAAACACAACATGTTTATCGGTGATCATCAGAATCATACAGAACTCCAAGAATCAATGTCAACAGAGGGCGCTATACCACTTTAACGGTGCTCTCACTTTCGCACAGGAGATGCAGAGACCTCTCCGTGCTAACGTCGCAGATCTGTAACAAAGGACCTAAAACAATCATGCCTAAAAGACCCGGCACTTTACGCTTTTCTCGGCGATTTTCCTCACTGACAGAATCTTTTACGACCAAGAAACCCATTTTAGGTAGTTTCACGTCTTGGAAGGCAACCTCTAATTCCAGATACCCGACGTAATGTATGTCTAACCCATTTGCCGTCGTTATCTTGAACCAGAGGTTGTCCTGTTGAAGTTCGGTTCCCAGGGGGCAAAGAATGTATGGTAGCACTCCTCAGTAATAGTGGACACCATGGAACCCGTGTTTATCAAAGATGGTACCCGAACACTACCTAACTGGACCTCCACTACGGGACACTTGCCAATGAAATGGGCTGCTTGGATGGTGGCAAGGTTGGAGCTTTATGGCCTATGTGTAACGCCTTGAACATCCGTTTGAGATCTTCCAAGCCGTTCAACATTTCGGTTATGGGAGAGAAAGTGCTATCTTCAGTTGCCATGACAGAACTTAACAGAAGGAAGCTGCTGATTACGAAAAAGAACATTAGTACATGTGACATAAACAGGGATAATACACTTGTCAAATGAACTTGGATGCCCTAATCAATTTACCGTGACGTCATGAACGCGCTTTACGCCGGGACGCCGCTCACCGCCACCTTACACAACTCGTGATGCTTACGGAAGCGGGACTGACACGGGCAAACAGGCAACTGTATGGTCTTGAGTATCTGTACAAATGAACAAAAATACGCAAATAGTTATTATTACACCAGACAAAAAATTATACAGGAAATATCTAATTTATCGATAGGATATCTCTCAATATTGTTGATATAAGGATTTCTATAATACAACTAGGATAAACTTAATGAACGTCGAAAACGGATTCCGAGTATAGTTGCGTAAAGGTCAGCTACTTTCAATAAAATAATTATAACAGCTAGCCGTCTCCGGTGTTACTCAGCTAGCCGTCTCCGGTGTTACTCAGCTGTGTCCGCCAGGCAAAGCGTTTAAGATGACTGCCGTTTATAGAAGGTCGTTCATCGGTTGCGTATCCACCCTGCCGACTACGCCATTTGTAACCAAGTGGTCAAATAATAGTCGCAGTGATCTCTCTCCCTGGTGCCAAAGTCGAAGATCTTGAAGCTATTTGTAATTACCAGCAATAGTACGATTCATCCACAGACAACAGAGCTGATAATTCACGCAGGCACGAACAACTCAAGAGACAACGCGGATTCAATATCGAAGAAATTTGAATCTCTCGGCAAATCAGCCCAGGAGCACCATCACATCCGTGAAATCACAATTTCATCAATTATTCATAGAGATTCGGAAACTTCGAACGCATACGAAAAAAATAATAGAACTAATGATCTTCTGAGGCAGATGTGTGCAGCCAATACGTGGAATTTCATTAACAATGACAACATCAGGTATCGTCATCTTGCTACGGATGGTGTTCGTTTGAACCGTACAGGAGTCAAAGTACTGGCACGAAATCTGATCCGGCATCTTAGGGGTGAACCACCGATAGCGGCCACACCCCAATCGCCATCTGAGTGGTCTTTAGTGGGACCCCGACACAAAGGTCATGAACCCCTGACTTATGCCCAGGCAACTACTCAAGCTCCAACTGGAAGGACCAGGCACCAGGATTTTCGGCAACAACATTGGAAAACGAGAAGGAGGCTAACCACAGACTCAATCATGCAAGCGCAGTCACCACGCCCTCGCCATTACCGCACACCGTTACCGCCACAAGAAACAGAGTTTCAGCGCCATCTGATGAATGTGAAGAGGAACCCTTTAATGGATATCAGATGAACGCTAACAACGTGAACTCAAGCAACAATCCATTATTCAATCTAAAAAGCCACAGAGGCCTCAAGATAGCTCACCTAAATGTTCAAAGTATTTTGCCAAAAATCGATCATTTGCGCCTCCTTTTGGCAGAACATCCAATTGACGTATTGACACTTAGTGAAACCTGGCTTTGTGAAGACATAACAAATACAGAGGTCAATATCGAAGGTTATATTATATAGACAGCCGAAGTGTGACGTGCGTTGCCATGGCAATTGGATCCAAACTATCATGGCAGTCGGGAAAAGTACCATTGGAAAAGCACTGGGACACGGTTGAGTGATTTTTAGTTTAGATCCAATTGCCTAGGCAACCAACAAAAGGTGACGTATTCACTTCGGCAGTCTATAGCGTAAAGATCGACCAGGTAATGATAGACATGGAGGCGTGGCTTGTTATATTTCAAACAAAATATCCCATCAAATAATTCATGACGTCACTAGTGATGTTGAATCATGTTGGGTTGAGGTGAATTTAAAGTCCACTAATCCAATTGTCATAGGCGCCGTGTACTTGCCAAATAAACGGGTGGAACACATGGTAAATCTTAAGGACGTGATAAGTAAGTCAAGTTCACTAACGTAAGTGTACTTTTGCCGCTGTGTCAAAACATGCGATAGGGCCTGTATACGTATAGTCGTAGCGAGCGTACGTGTGGCCGGTGTGCCTTTGTAAAAAGCAAAATCATGAGACATGAATGATAGCGCAAAGCAGTGAAAAAGCACAGAAAATAGGCTTGCATACGAAATTTGTACTAGGCCTACCTCAACGTTCTTAAAACTGCCAAGCTATCGATGTAGGCCTACTGCCGCTGAGTTTCTTGAGTTGAAGACGTACGTACGTCATGTATGTATGTGTTCAATGATTTTTTGCAGTCATGTCGTCAGTACACATATATGTAAACGCAACTCGCACTTTATACTTGCATTATCGACCCGTGTCACAAAAATGTATCAATTTTATTTTGTAAGCGCGCGCGTGCGAAAGGTAATAATATGCAAATAAATAAATAAGTAAATAGGTCGTCTTGGAAATATTGTAGCAGATATATGGTAATGGTAGGAATTGTTTTCTTTTTTCTTTTTTCTTTTTTGGTTTGTTTTCTCTTTTTGAAATAAAATGTTAAATTATGCCTTGCTTTGTCCATCATGCAATCGAAAAGAAAATCATCTCTTTTCCCTGACACATTGCTTCGATCGTGAAATGGGTGGTCGGCACAAGCCTACTTGAAGATTGTTCAAGTGCAGCAGCAGACGACTCGGAATTCTGCGAAGCAGACGACACGGTCGGTCCCCCAACCCCCGTCACAAAACGTAATACTAAAGCATTGGTATTAGACAGGTTTGTAGTAGACTTAGGGAAAGTTGGGTTAGTGCACTATGTTTTAGTGTACTTTTCTTTATTGAAACCGTCAAACTTAGTGCACTAATCAAAACGTACTTGGGGTGACGCGTTTGAAGTTGCGTGACGTAATTTAAGTGCACTAACTGGTTAGTGCGTTTTATTGCAATCCACCCCAGGTTCTTGCTTTATTCAATACTGCTTTATAACTGTCGTTTAAGCTGCCTTTGAATGTATTTTGTATATTATCTTTTATACGTATATTTTTTATGTTGATAAATAATAGCTTGTATGTTTGTATGTTTGTATTTTGTAACTTGGTGTAATTTTGTAATTTTTACCGTAATTTGGCCATTGGCCACGAGTGTAAAAATAATAAACAAATTCAAAGACCTGTGTTGTGAATTTCAGCTGACACAAATTGTAAACTGTAACTGGGTTACGCCTGTCTCTAGCACATGTATCGATTTAATTCTCTCTTCTCATCCTGATTACATCAATGATGTGCGAGTTATCCCTCTCGGTATTAGCGATCACTCGATGGTTCTGTGTAACAGGAAGACAAATTGTCATACAAAAGTTCCTCCCAGGGTCGCAAAATTAAGAAATTTAAAGAATTGACGAAGAAGCATTTTTAAGCGATATGTTAAATATGCCTTGGAACATGATTGAAAACTTGGAGGATATTGATAAAGCATGGGACAGATGGGAACAAATGTTTAATTAGGTTTGTAATAGACATGCACCATTTAGAGAATTCCGCATTAAAACCAATCATATGGCGCCTTGGGTAAACGCGGTCATATGCGCAGTAAAGCTCAAAGGTCTGGCCGTTGTGAAGACTGGCTTGCTGCCAAACAGTTGCGCAACCAAGTTAATAACTTAGGCAAGTTTTTAAAGAAGAGTTACTACGAGAAAGAAATTAGCAATAATGTGAGTAACTCTAAAAAAATGTGGACACTTGCCAAACAAGCAAGTTCGCTTAAAACGAGCTCCATTTTACCATCAAGCGCCGGCTCAAACAAACAAGATATTGCAGATAATTTTAACACATTTTTCGTTAATATTGGTGCAAGTCTATCGATTACATTTAAAGATGACATATCCGCCATAATGAGAGATCGCTTTACTGAACGTTCATTTTGCTTCACTCCCATTGGTGTACATTTTGTTGAAAGACAAATTAAGCAGATGGATTCATCCGTTGCAACGGGGCTAGATGGAATATCATGCCGTCTTCTAAATATTCCATGTCCAGCCATTTGTAACTTATTGAAATATTTTATTAATAAGTCTATGTCGTTGGGTATTGTTCCAAAGAAATGGAAAATGGCCAAAGTCACGCCTATTTTTAAAAGTGGAGATCGTGAGGATATCGGGAATTATCGTCCAATTTCCGTGCTTTCTCTTGTTTCAAAGATTTTGGAAAGGGCTGTTCATGAGCAACTCTCACAATTTCTTCAAGAGAGAAATTTTCTTACAAGCCAGCAACCTGGTTTCCGATCCTCACACTCCACGCAAACTACAGTTCTTGATGTTACAGATTTCATTCTAAACTCAATGGATTCTGCTAAAGTTACGGCGGCAGTTTTCCTTGACCTAAAGAAAGCTTTTGATACTGTTAACCATGATATATTGCTTTCTAAGTTACAGCATGAGGGCATCAACGGGACTGAACTCTGGTGGTTTGAATCATACCTTAGTGGAAGACTACAAGCTACACAAGTTGAGGGCGTCTATTCCAGTCTGTCAGAAATTAAGATGGGCGTCCCTCAGGGGTCTATCCTGGGACCCCTGCTCTTTATTATTTATTTAAATAGTCTCCCACTAAGCGTATCGATTCCCGGATGCAAGATAAATATGTATGCTGATGCAGATGATACGGTGTTACTCTTTAATGGTACCACGCCACAGCAGATAGAAACAGACATGTGCTCAGCATTGCAAGAGGTTATTTTTTTATGGCTAAACAAACACAAATTAACATTGAATGTCGGTAAAACCAAGTTGGTGATTTTTTGATCTCGCCGACGCTTACGTCAGTTTGATGACGTCCAAATTCTTTTTGACGGAGAAAAAGTTGACCGAGTCAAGTCATATAAATATCTTGGAGTAATGCTGGACGAGTATCTGTCCTGCAGGGCGGAGCAAATATATTACACGGCCAAGAAAATCTCACAAAAACTTGGATTTCTCAGACGCTCAGCTAAACCCTTTTTACCGCGTTCTACTTTTAAATTACTTAGTTCTGCCATGGTCTTGCCTCTTTTTGATTACTGTAGCGTAGCCTGGTCAAACTGCAGTAAAGGTCGCAGTAATAGACTCATTAAATTACATAATCGACTGGCCAGAATTATTATTGATGCACACCCATTGACACCAATTGCTGAGCTACGAAACGCGTTGATATGGAAAAGCCTCACAGAACGCTGGAAATATTTGCGTATGTGTGAAGTCTATAAGTGTGCAGTGCAAAACTTAAACCCAAAGTATCTGTGATAAATTGTTAGCCCCTTGCTTTTCAGTCAATACTCGCTCAACTACAAATGGTTCGTTATACGCGTCTATTACTCCCAAGACTAATGCAGCTAAGCGCACTTTTCAGTATGTTGGGACCCTGGGATGGAACGAGTTGACTACTTCACAGAGACAGGCGCAATCTCTTTTGGTTTTTAAACGTCTTTATAGATTTTTACCTAGCGCTTTACTATAGTGACATATTATTCGTGTATGTTTTACTATTTTGTAATGTGTATATAATTTTGTTTACTTGTTTACTTATGTTTTTGTTTTGTTTTGCTTTACTGTTTTTCTTGTTTGTTTTGTATGTACATTAATTATTCCCATACTTGGTTTTATTTTTTAATTTTTAACTTTGATCATTTTAACTTTTACTTGTTTTTTATTAAGGAAAGATTGTTATCTTTTATGAATGAATGAATGAAATTGTCATTTGTAAAGCGCAATTTCCAGTGAAAAACTGTTCAGATGCGCTGAAGAAAGTTACTCCATGAAGCTTGACCTGAACAATGTTGTTTTTAGTTCAGTGCGGAAATGCAGGAGTTTATTGGCATTTATACAATCGATGTCACATGAGAGCAGCTGGTTCCACAACCTTGGAGCGACACAGGAGAAGGCCCTACCACCAAGAGACTCCAAGAGATAGCGCGGTTCCTTGAGCCTCACTGGGCCACTCGATGATCTTAGTGACCGACCAGGTATATGGCGCACTGCAAAAATTTTTTTCTTATTTTAAGAAAAAAAAAATCTTAAAACTAGAAAATTTTCTTGGGAGTGAGCCAAGAAATTTTTTTCCAGTTTCAAGAAAATATTTTTCTTATCTTAAGAAAATAATTTTCTTAAAATAAGAAAATATCGTAAGAAAATATTTTCTTAGGTAAGATTGATTTTCTTAAAACAAGAAAATAATTTTCTTATTTTAAGAAAACATACTAGAAAACTTTTCTTAAACAATTTCTTAAGAAAATAATTTTCTTTAAATAAGAAAATATCGTAAGAAAATATTTCTTACTTTTAAGAAATATTTTCTTAGGTAAGATATATTTTCTTAAAACAAGAAAATTATTTTCTTATTTTAAGAAAACATACTAGAAAACTTTTCTTGAAAAATTTTCTTGGGAGTGAGACAAGAAAGTAAGAAAATTTTAAGAAACTTTTTCTAGGAGAGCTAGAAACTTTTTCTAGCTCTTCTAGAAAAAAAATCTTAATTTTCTTGGGAGTGAGACAAGAATAAGAACATTTTAAGAAAATTTTTCTAGGAGAGCTAGAAACTTTTTCTAGCTCTTCTAGAAAAAAAATCTTAATTTTCTTGGGAGTGAGACAAGAATAAGAAAATTTTAAGAAAATTTTTCTAGGAGAGCTAGAAACTTTTTCTAGCTCTTCTAGAAAAAAAATCTTAATTTGTTTTTTTTTCTAGTCAAAGCAAAGGGTTAAGGTGAGCGTTTTTTCTTAAAAAAAGAAAATATTTTTTTTAGAAACCTGTCTGTCACCACTATAAGGCAAGTTGCGAGGGAAAGACGTGTCATTAGATGGAGTTTGAATCCCAGCTGAAGAAGGAAGGTGCATGCAATGAAAGAATACAAAATTGATTAACAGTAAAAATAATTATCTTTTACACACATCAATTTCATGTTATACACATCATATGACAAAACCTGGATGAAAGACTCATCAGATTTCTAAAGTCATGCACTAACGTAACCCATCATCCAAAGATTTCCAATGATATAGGTTTGATTTAAATTTCTCAAAGAATTTCTCACAGAAATTTGCATTTCACTGAAAAAATGGAATTTGTACCTTCAAAATATGGATTTTTTTCATTGATTTCAATTAAAAACATGGAATTTGCTATAATCTAACAAATGGATTACTGCCGTCGCTAACAGAGCTCTACATGTAATTAAGAAATTTGATGGACGGACACATAACCAGTTTAGAATACAGGTTACATTACGAAGGAGAGTTTGGAGGTACATGTAAAATGCTCTTTGTTCCTAGAAAAAAATGTAAAATATAATGTAGACCCAAATAATTTCATCAGCTTGGTTTACACACATGTTCAACGGTAATTTTTCATGAGTGAGGATTTTTTTCTCTTACCTCAAGCAGAGGTCTCCACTCAAGCAGATGTCGTCAGTGAATGACTTACTCGGTTGTCAATGTTGGAGCCATCATGATCAGACACGACATATCCTGAAGTTTGAATTCCCCGCTAGAGCTTGAATGATGTCATCACCAATATCAACAACTTAGTGATTCACTCACTGACGAAGTCTATATTTGTTTTATATACCTCATACCCTGTCGAGGATAATCTACACCATACACATAAAAAGCTGCAAAAGTTGCGGAAACGCCCAATGGTATACTGCTGGTGGTGCACAGAACGGTTCCATCCATTTTATGGCAAGGTCCACTGTGGTGTAGGGGTTTGCCTTGATGACCAGGGTAGGGGTTGGAACTATAGGCTCCTGTTCAAATGTAAGTAAACAATATAGCAAAAATCAGTTAACTGAAATATTAAATATTATATACCTCATACAATGATTCTCGTTCACCGATTGGTTAAAAGCAGATCACGCGACATGGATTAATTCAACCTTTTCTGTGCGCAACTATTGTCTGACCTTTTGCATCAAGGTCAAAGGATAATACGTTTTAAAATACTATTCCCTAGGGCGTAGAGAATATCACGCACATGTGCCAGTATGTGTGCGTGTGCCAGCAAGCGGGCGTTCGCATTAAGCAACCACTGCATTTTGGCTTGCTCTCGGTTAACTTAATTTTGTCAAGAAATACATGTACCAATCATTTGACAAAAAAATATCAATGTATGAGGTACGTATATAAAACAAATATTGACTGCTCTATATTTGGGTGATGGTGCAAACTATACCGCCCCTAGGTGATCTTGACATGGCATGCCTGCTATTTTCTCTCGGCCTGCGACCTCAGGAAAATAGCAGGCATGCCATCTCAAGATCATCTTGGGACAATAGTTTGCACCATCACCCTCATGAGCAGTCAATATTTGTATACTATTTTCAGCTTTAATTATTTCATTTATAAATTAGGGAAGCATTGTCTGCAAGATATGTGACAAAGGGTTACCCCTTTGGCTTCCTTTGCTCCCCCATTTGTCTCAAACATCAGGTTAATGTTTGTGTTTTAACAAAAGGTTTGGGGTGATGTACTTTGATCACATGTCGTGCTGGGTATATTGAAAGGTAATTTGTTGTTCCAGTTTTCCTCAGAATAGTCTTAGATAAAACTAAATTATTGAACAGTTACAAATGTAAATAATAGTACTGAACAGTTAAATAATTCCAAACCCATTCTACCACCAGCTACGATGCACCGGGCAGCACAGCCATGAGCCTTAAAATTACATTGGACAATTAAGTTACCTTGTCAATGACATCCTATAGTCAGATCCTTTTCGGCCATCAACAATGGAATGAGCAGGCAACAGGCAGTAACTGTAAGCTCTGAAACAAAATTAAACATTACATTTTAGTACCTATTTTAGCACAATATTGTCTTCTTCTCTTTGCTATTCCACTTTCTTGACCTCTCCCCTTCACATTCTTGCCCGTCTTCAAAAAGCAATGATAAACGCCCAGTGTTTTTATTTCAAAAACATATTTGCACGTTTTTTTCTGAAAGTGGTGGATTTTAACCTTTGGCTGCAAGGTTGCAGTTGTATGCTTTAATTAGGGGTTAAAAGTAGGTTTGGCTAATCTTAAACACACGTTTAAAGCCAGCTAGGGGTCCTGGGCACTGATAATGCCTGAGCCGCCAGGCGAGGGCATTATCAGTGCCCAGGACCCCTAGCTGGTTTTAAACGGGTTGTTTAAGATTGGCCAAACCTACTTTTAATCCCATTCATAAATACCTTTACGTGTAAATCGGTAAAATTCACCAAAATTAGCTCGTCATTTTGCCATGTTTTGCATTCACTTTCCTATGCCTACAGTCTAGTGTCAACACGGCATTCGTACAACTGCGAGTTGTGCGTGATGTTGTTTTTGTTAGATCGCTCGCGTTACGCGCGACGCAGGCGTGTTGCTCGCGCATGCACACGACTGGGTATAAGTACAAGACAAGTGCACAATTTGCTTTCAGGCGGGTGCAGTTTCTTTGTGCATGTGCGTATTCCATATACGCGCTGACTACGGCACAAACGCGGGACAGCCAGCCGGGCATTATCACTATTCTTTATCGCTAATTTAAGACTGCCCACGTGACGTGCTCTCAGCCAATAGGGATGCGTAAACTGTCCAAGGTATTTATGAATGAGATTTTAAAGGTCTTGACCTTTCGATAACTTGACAATGTGTGAGTAACCTTCCAAACGCCTATCAGTATCATGTAAAACAAAAGCAAATACAAAATTAATACGACGTACCTTGCTTATCGTTGCAGGTGTTTTCTAGTTAGTATATTTTTGCAGGCACTGCATAATGGTTTCTGCCTGCTTTATGATTCCTGACCGCCATGGCGATCCCCGTCTTCTGTAGGCACTTGTAAATGTCCTTTGCGTAGCTGCACTGCAATTCTTTCAGCAGCTGCAAAGAAAATATCAAAAAGAAAACATTACTCACAGAAACTAAAAAATTAATGTGGATTGTTTACTAACATAAAAGTAACATGGCCCATTTATCACAGTTTTTATAACGACAAACATGCATTTAAAAAAAAACTAATACTAACTAAAATTAGAGCAGGCCTAAAAAACAACAAATAATGAAGCCTATGACCTATCCAAACATAACCGTGACAACAGGCCCAGGTACGGTAGTATTATAAAATTGACAAGTTAGTGAAGTGGTACCGGTAAATTTGTATGGCCTATGATACGGCACATGTACTGTAGGCCTCCCTATGTTTTTACAACTCAGTGACGAGCACAATTCCCACATGTCATGCATGTCCCAGGGCCCACTGCAGTACAGCATTTTCATTTTATAATGTACATGGTGAACAATGTCAATCAATGACAATGTTGAATGTACATTTAGACCTAGCAAATCCTAGGGCCATGTACAATCAGAAATGTAGACCTACATGTATACGTACGTATTATACACAACAACCTGATCATACCATGCCATACATGTACACGCTAGGGCTATGTACTATAGGCATAGGCCTACATGTAGCCTAGTTCGCCATGCACAACTCGACCGGCCGTGCATATGTGCAGACATGAACAACTGACTGAACACAATAACTGGTTAGCAATAAACAATAAAAGTGGCAATAAAAGCCCACATGAAGATGCAAATACAACACTCACCTTTTAAAAATTATTCTCTTGCTCGAATTTTGAAGTCTGGACGATCGTAGAAAAGTGCAAACACACGGGATCAGGCTACGTGCGTGATATATGGCACTCGATGTGACACGTACACGTTGGCGGTTAATTTAGTCTGGCCCCCCGGCCGAAAAACTTAATATTTTAGATTGGACTGGCGTGGCACCAGACTTGGTTTAAGCGGGAATTTCATAAAATCACAGGAACGACAGATAGATTGGTTCCCGATCCCTATAGATTGGTTCGCTTATGGAATATGTGGACGGGAACCAGTCTAGAACGACAGATTGATTTCGCAATTCTGAATTCTCTAAAAATTATGCATGAATTGAGTATTTGTTTATACAAATTTGCGAAAATATCTATACATTTTACACTGCATGTGCACAAAATAATAAATTACTTACAAAATAATTTACTTACTTACCCCGTCGAATTTTGTTTTGTTTGAAGTAATTTTCACATGTTTTCACCGTCAAAAGATGTATGCCGTAATACAATAGCCTTTTTATAAGTCGTTTCGGTACACGTTGTCGTACAGATGCACTTAATTTCTCGGGTTTTCGTTGTTATCCATTAAATATTGACTTTATTTCCATCGGTTCATTAAACGATGGTAATTTAGATATGAAACAGTCACGGTATTTTGTACTATTCATTGCAAAATAAGCTGGAAGGTGTCGTAAAACAATTTTTGAAACGAATAATTTGAGAAAAATCTAGGAAAAAAATCAAGAAATATTTTCTTATAAGAAAATATTTTCTAGTTTTCCATGCAGCCAGTACATTTCAAGAAAAAAATCTTATGCCCTAGAAAAGTTCTTAGTTTCTTAAAAAAATCTTGAAACAAGAATATTTTAAGAAAAATCTAAGAAAAAAATCAAGAAATATTTTCTTATAAGAAAATATTTTCTAGTTTTCCATGCAGCCAGTACATTTCAAGAAAAAAAATCTTATGCCCTAGAAAAGTTCTTAGTTTCTTAAAAAAATCTTGAAACAAGAATATTTTAAGAAAAATCTAAGAAAAAAATCAAGAAATATTTTCTTATAAGAAAATATTTTCTAGTTTTCCATGCAGCCAGTACATTTCAAGAAAAAAAATCTTATGCCCTAGAAAAATTTTCTTAGTTTCTTTAAAAAATCTTGAAACAAGAATATTTTAAGAAAAATCTAAGAAAATTTCAAGAAATATTTTCTTATTATAAAATATTTTCTAGTTTTCCGTGCAGCCAGTACATTTCAAGAAAAAAAATCTTATGCCCTAGAAAAAATTTCTTAGTTTCTTAAAAAAATCTTGAAACAAGAATATTTTAAGAAAAATATAAGAAAATTTCAAGAAATATTTTCTTATAAGAAAATATTTTTTGCAGTGCGGGCGATCAGTTCGCACAGATACTCGGGTGCAAGTCCACAAAGGGAATTAAAAGTCAGAAGGAGAATCTTGTAGTTGACCCTGGCCTGAACAGGTAGCCAATGCAAGTCCTCGAGGATTGGTGATATGTGGGCACGTCTTGGGGTCCTTGTGACCAGGCGGGCAGCATTGTTTTGGACGATTTGAAGTCTTCCAAGCTGTTCCTGAGAAATGCCTGCCAACAGACTATTACAGTAGTCCAGCCTGGAGAGGACCAAGGCTTGTACAAGTGACTTGGTGGCTTTCAGTGTCAGGCGGTCACGAGCGAGGGCTATGTTGCGCAGATAGAAATTTCCGGATTTAACTAGCGCACTAACTTGTGACTTCATGTCCAATTGACTATCAAAGAGCACACCAAGGTTTCGCACAGGTTTCATCGTGACAGGCACATCAGTACCCGCCACAGACAACGACGTTACTCCGACAGCCTTGAGACGTTGAGGGGATCCAAGGAGCTGGATCTCTGTCTTAGTAGGGTTTCCCTTTAAGAAGTTTTCGGTCAGCCAATCCTGGATGTTCTGGAGGCAGTTCTCGACTTTGGTACACACAGAGCGCACAGCCAATGCATCTTTAATGGCCTGGAATATGGTATAGGTCTGATTGTCGTCGGCGAAACCATGGCGGTCCATACTGAGAGACTGAATCAGCTTCCCAAGTGGGAGCACATAGATCAGGAACAGAAGCGGACCAAGTACAGAACCCTGGGGCACACCGTACTTCAAGAAACGTGGAGGTGATTTGGCACCACGGACTGTGACATGCATGCACCGGTCAGCCAAATACGATTCAAACCATTGCAGAGCGCCTCCGCTGATTCCAAGCAGATCCCTCATCCGTGATAGCAGGACAGCATGGTCTACCGTGTCAAAAGCAGCGCTTAGATCTAGGAGTACAAGAACCACCACACCACCGCCATCCAACATCCGTCGAATGTCATTTGTCACACGAAGGAGTGCAGTCTCTGTACTATGTCTTGCCTTATAAGCTGACTGGAATACATCATGTAGGTTGTTTTCTGCCATGTACTTGTTTAGCTTTGCTGCAACAACCCGCTCAAGTACTTTAGAGACGAATGAGAGGTTACTGATTGGACGGTAGTTCTGAAATAGCTCCGCATCAAGTGATGGTTTCTTAATGATGGGTGCGACGAGCGCGGATTTCATAGAACTTGTCACAGTACCACTTGCGAGGGATTTGTTTACGATTGACGTCAGGAGTGGCAGTATGTCGTCACACACTTCCTTCAGAAGCCATGTATCGGCATTGGGTCAAGTTGGCATGACTTTGTGGGCGACTGCATGACCAACTTGCGTACTACACTAGAGTCCACAGGGCTAAGGTGATCAAGACCGAACGAGGATCCGCGTGGCAGACAATCATCCAGTGGGAGTTTAAACTTCGTCCTCACTACTGGCAGGGTGGCACGGATATTCTCTACCTTGTCCATGAAGAAGTCAGCAAATGAGCTTGCTAGGTCCTCGGAGTTAGTAGAGGTTGGCAGTTTACACTCCTTTCCAGAGTGAAGGAGACCGTTGAAGATCCGCTGGAGTTCCTTAGGATTTTCGGAGGCGTTTTCAATCTTACTATTGTAGTAGGTGGTCTGTGCCTTGCGTAGTGCATTGTTGTACTTCGTCCTAGCCTCGTGGTAGATCTGCTTATGGACTGTCAGACCAGTGCGGCGCCAGGTCCGTTCCGCTTTGCGCTTTTCACGTTTTGAAGCATAGAGGTCATCAGAAAACTGTTTTAAAGATCCAAACAGGGCTTTCAAGGATAGCAGTTTTTTAACTGATGAAACTACCCTGTATAAACAAAACTATAAATAAATAAATACAAAATAAGGATGGCAAATAGGCGTAAAATAATGCACAAAACAAATCCGTAATTGAGAAGTAGTGGGTTATTTATTTAAAATAATTATTTAAATGTTTACAGTAGTAGTTTATTTCACATTGTATTGGTGTATGCAACAATAAAACGGAACAAAACAAAACGAACCAAACGAAACGGCAGCCACGTAGCATTATGTTAATCGAGCTACAAGAGAGCAGAAAAAATGATTTTTTTAATGATTGAAAAGCAGCAAACTTATTTAAACATAAAATAAGCTACATGTACTTTTCAATGAAAGAAATAAACTCACTTATTTCACATTGTATTGCACGATATTGGTGTATGCAACAATAAAACGGAACAAAACAAAACGAACCAAACGAAACGGCAGCCACGTAGCATTATGTTAATCGAGCTACAAGAGAGCAGAAAAAAAGGATTTTTTAAATGATTGAAAAGCAGCAAACTTATTTAAACATAAAATAAAGTACATGTACTTTTCAATGAAAGAAATAAACTCACTTGATAAATGACATACTGTAGCAGCAGCACCACGGCCCATGCACACGCAGTGCACAGCATGTGTTCCACCAGCAGCCAGAACAGAAGAACTGCTGAAACCTGGCCTGCACACCCTTATATAGGAACACAGACTGAGCACCTGGAATCCCAAGTATGCCATAATACAAAAAACAATAATGTAGGCTAGCTCCTGCCACCTGCAGCCAGGGGACCCACTGTAAATGCAACTGTTCCTTACAAAAGAATTCCAGACATTCCAAGGAACAATTGCACACAGTGGCACCCCAAACATGCAGATGGCAGAGCTTTTTTAAAAATACCGTGACCAGACAAGCTGGCCTGGTCACAAAATGAAAAAGGGGTATTTTTCGTGGCCTCCGAGGACCAGCAGCGTGCTGTATGGACTGATACCGAAAGACTTGTTCATGTTCCTGTATAAGTTGATAAGTGAAGCAAACTTTTTGTCATGCTATTTAAATCAGTAAGAATGTAATAAGTGGGGTACCGTGGCCGAGTGGTTAGGGCCATTGACTCGCAATCATGGGTGAAAACTTGGGGTTGCGGGTTCGAATCCGGCTGCGGTACCTGTGCCCTTGGGCAAGGCACTCAACCACACTTGCTCCATCCTTCGGAAGGGATGTAAAGCCGTTGGTCCAGTGTGTTAGGTAATTGGTAACGCACTCTAAAGATCCCAGAGCATTCTTTCGTAAAGAGCAAGGGGATTCCCCGGTGTCTCTGGCCATTTCTAATTCTAATTCTTCATGGGTTTCCTCACGCTTACGAGTGACAGTGCAATGAGCACTATTGAGGAATCCTTGGTATGAATACCAGAAAGAAATAATAATAATAATAAGAAGAATTTGACTTAAATGGTTTGATGAATAAAGAGGCGAGTTTCCGTGCCCGCAGCCATCCTAAATGTTCACCAATGAAATTTGTGTCATGATTCCTTTATTTGGTGTCTTTACATGAGGTAGATATAGAAAAGAAATGAAGTTTCTGACGTAGGAACGGAGTCAGAAAATGTTAAATATTCATACCTTGCATACCCGCATATCCAAAGCCCGCCCATTTTCGGCCAAAACTGGCCGAAAAAAATAAAGAAAAACATTAAAGCCGGAAGTGCAGACTCGAGCTAGGCCAGGCCGTACGCAGTATGTACGCAGCCAGTGTGTTGCTGTACGGGTTTACTACGGAAGTCGTTATCTCACAGTGTCTCGTTTTGATGCCGTGTGCAGTTTGCATATTATGTGCTATACCCAATATTCTCTCGTACAGCAAAAAAACCTGGAGACGGCCTTGGTCATAGCCTTGTCCAAGGCTATGAAATTGTGTGAATCCGTGAAGAATTTGCCTGTATGCTATGCAGCGAAAGTGCGCCATCGCGCGGTGAATTGTAGCCAACTGCAAAATAGTCTGGTTACCAAAATATCTTGGTCTGAATCCTGACTTCTCGGGCGAGGCTGTATCATAGCCTTGTTCTTTCTGTATTCGATGTGTTTTATGGGCGGGGACTCTTTATGCAAATTTTTCGAACAGAGCACCTAGACGCGAAAGCTCATTGGTTAATGTTGTTTTGACAGAACAATACGGTGCCGTTTCAAAAATAACAGATTTTCCGTACGTATAGCCTATACCCAGTTGGTAAATTCACAAACACGTCATACCTTTACAGAAAATATGTGAGGGATATCTTCTGGTCTTCGTGAAAGTCATCAATTTGCAATTTGTAGACTGCATAATTGAAACTACTGTTGATTTCCTCAGTTGTAACACTACGTGTGATGTCGACATAATTGCATCAGACAGGCCTACATACTGTACACTACACATGATGGCACACAGGGCACTACGTTTGCCATACGTGCCATAAACGTACAACAACAACACTACACATGTACGACGTACAAACGTTTATGCTTGAAAACCGGTCACATGCACCATTAGATTGGTTCCCGATCCCTATAGATTGGTTCGCTTATTGCGAAAATATAGGGATCGGTAAAGGGCAGCCATGACGGGAAGAATTCTGCCCGTCACGTGGTTATTATTATTTATTTATTTTTAGTAAGTGCGCAGATTTTGCATTGACATTTGTAATTTGGCCGTGCGTGTCGAACATATCCAATTATGTAAATAAAGTACATTGCCTAAAGCAAAGGGCTTGGCCAATTTTTAAATATAAAAAACACAATGCGCACGCGCAAAGACGACCAATTACAGATCAAGATGAAGCGCCCTTTACCTGTCCTTATATTCTCCTGTGTGGAATATGTGGACGGGAACCAGTCTAACGCACCTTTGACCCGAGTAGTGAGCTCTGATTGGATGTTATGTAAGATATGAATATTTATAAGCACTCGGGTTTCGCATAGGTAATTGCGTCGGATTCCGAACGCAGATATAAAGAAACACATAAGAAATCGAATACAGAAAGAACAAGGCTATGATACAGCCTCGCCCGAGAAGTCAGGATTCAGACCAAGATATTTTGGTAACCAGACTATTTTGCAGTTGGCTACAATTCACCGCGCGGTGGCGCACTTTCGCTGCATAGCATACGTGCAAATTCTTCACGGATTCACACAATTTCACAGCCCTTGGACAATGCTACTGTACGAGAGAATATTGGGTCTAGCGCATGCAAACTTAGCCTTTAGGCGTCCGTGGCGAGGCTTGGTTTGTGCACTGTTTTGCTAGCGATTGAGGAAAGACTAACATTCATACTGCAGACAGTCCGTGTGTGCTAGTCTTTCCTCAAGCGTTGGTAAAACTGACTGCGCGCGAATATATAACTGGCCACGGCAGCCTTGACTAAAGGCTAATGCAAACTACACACTGCATCAAAACGAGCCACCGCCGTGCGATCACGAGTACCAACCCGTACGGCAACACACTGGCTGCGTACATGCATGTACAGCACTAGCTGCGTACGACCTGCCGGCCCTAGCTCGAAAGACAGCTTTGTCGAGTCTGTCACTTCCGGGTTTAATGTCTTTCTTCATTTTTTAGGCCAGTTTTAGCCGAAAATGGGCGGGCTTTGGGTATGCGAGGTATGAATATTTAACATTTTATGCTATTTCGCTTCGCTCATCCGCATAAAAAGTAGTTTGACTCTAAAGAATGACTCAAATAACACCAGACATTCGATTTAGAGGTTTATTTGCAATATGGGAGGGCCGGGTACCCTTTGCAGAGCACGTTCCAACTGTAGACTGGTTCCCGTCCACATATATTCCACACAGGAGAATATAAGGACAGGTAAAGGGCGCTTCATCTTGATCTGTAATTGGTCGTCTTTGCGCGTGCGCATTGTGTTTTTTATATTTAAAAATTGGCCAAGCCCTTTGCTTTAGGCAATGTACTTTATTTACATAATTGGATATATTCGACACGCACGGCCAAGTTACAAATGTCAATGCAAAATCTGCGCACTTACTAAAAACAAATTAATAATAATAACCACGTGACGGGCAGAATTCTGCCCGTCATGCTGCCCTTTACCGATCCCTATATATAAGCGAACCAATCTATAGGGATCGGGAACCGATCTAGTTCCAACTGTATAAGTTTGACATTTGTACGTTACCGGTACCTTATCCTTTTAACACAATCAACGATAACACCAATATAATTATTGGGAAGATCACGGCTCGCAGATGTGACCTGGTTTATTCAGCTACCTCACATGTCTTATCTATGTACAATCCAGTCACTTTGATCAAAAAGTTGTCTAAAAGCGACAATCGTCAATTACGACAACACTTGATGATTGTAATACGATGCAAAGTAAACGTGTCTGTTAATAAACCGAAGATCATCGCCGAGTGTGATCAGACTGCTACAAATGTGCACATTTTAACAGTTGCTGTGTTGGTTGCCAGATACGAAAAACCACAAAAACCCATTGGGAAAAATGGAAACGTACGCCTGACCTATGCAAACCAATGGCTTTCAGGCCAGCAATGCAACTGATAAAATTCCGAAAAACACAAAATTTTAGCGATGTGCGCTGCAGTATGCAAGCAACGTGAGAATGCCCAACACCCGTGAACACCCCTTATTTATCAACCCCCTAGAGCACTGAACCGTTGCTCTTACATAACAAGGATAAAGCAGATTTATTCTAATTCACCGGGGTTCAAACGAATAAATCTATCTCTATCCTTTTAACACAATCAACGATCACACCAATAAAATATTTGGGAAGATCACGGCTTGCAGCTGTGGCCAGCTGCATATGAGTTAAAAGACAGGTTTAGAAAATTTAAATATCTACAATTTATGAAAGTCAAGGCTTAAAAGAAAAATTGCCTTTCAGCCTTTCTCCTGGCTGTTTCTGATTTCCAGCGTCCGTGACGCTTTGAGACCTTGTCTCAACAAGCCTCCGAGGCTCCTCCTGCTCTTAAACTATAAGAGCCACCTTAAACACAAAGACAAAAGTCAAGCAACCTGTTTACGTTTGAAATAAGTTTGTTAAAACTTTCCAAATCTTAATTGTATATTGGGCGGGTTTTTAAAAACCAAAATGGGTTTTGGTTATTGCGATGTGCCAAGTCGATAGAGATAAAGATTCAGACTTGACTGCTGTTGCCGAGTTCGCCTTCTGTCTTGTAAATGAAATGGGAACCATGCTGGCCGGTGTCAAATCACCAAAGTTTTGACTGCTTATCCTTTTTTAGAGTTAGTCAAAGATAACGATATTTCGGTATTTCCTTGCAGCTGCAGGACAACGTTCAGGCGAAAAACGACAGTTGTCCCTGCTTGCAGGTGTGTGTCGGAGATTAGGCAAAGTTCTCTATTCCAGGTTCAAGTGCGTTGATGCCAACCTTTAGTACGGGTCTTCTTGCAGGGCGTATTGTGCGGATTGGTTCCTTGCTTCTGCGGAACTATGGTGCCCCACTGTAGACGCGGTTTTCGACTTAATTGGAGCTATCCCCCGATAGTAGCTGCCTTCAGTTTGGTATTGACCGTTGCAGATGAACTTGAAAGGAGAGAGAAATAAAACGACTTTACCAACTGTAATGTTATACATGTATTAAACACTGTTCTGTCCTTGTGCTGAATGGTTCAAGACTCATATATACAGTGGATAACACACTACTAGTGCCTTCGGGTTTAAATGACCCGTTTGCATTTGAAACGCACTTAACTAAACACAACATCAAAAATAAGTTCCCCCTCTAAAGAACCCCTAAAAACTTCCAGGTATCAATTTTTTAAAGATCAAACCTAGCAAAGATATAGCTAGGGTTGTTAGGAAGCGGTTTCGTGAAAAGTAGCGAAATCCGTGATTTAATGGCTGAATGAGCACATAGTAAAGACAAAATTAGTCCCTTTTAAAATTCGCAAGAGTGATATCATGCCTATTTTCACTGTGATACAGCATGCAACGGAATGCAGTTTAAAATCCCCACCAAGGTTGTACCATATGTCATGATTTCATATCTATTTTCTTTTGAATTCATACTCGGTCAGGCATCCATTCATGGGGTATTGGGAGGTATTCCTAAGATTATGAATGGTGAAACACACATTCAATACAAAAGGATCTGGTATCAACAATGAAATGTAGGCCTATAAAACCAATAAAATTCCTGACCAACACTCACTTGTACACCAAACACAACACTTCCATTGCACTAAGTGATCATACCCAGGTTATCTGATCAGGATATAGGGCAATTGCAATTGGCCTGTTGGAAGCTGGCACCTCTGTCAAAGGGGTGGCTCGAAGGATGGGTGTCAGCCCCAATGCCATCAGAAAGCTGCGAAGGAAATACCAGCAGACTGGTCAGGTGCGGGATAGACCACGCAGTGGTCGTCCAAGAGTCACTACTCCAGCAGAGGACCGTCTCATCATAATCCGAGCTCTAAGACGAAGAGCCTCAACAGGTAAGATCATACGCATGCTTTTATGAAGTTAAACTGATCCTTTTAAACAATTTCCGACAAAAGTGTTTCTCTCAAAAATGTGAATAAATTTTTCAAATTTTAATGTTATGAGTTTCATTTTCAGCACCGCAGATTCAGGCTGGACTCCGACCACCGAATCGTCAGAGGGTTAGTGCGTCTACCATCAGAAGACGTTTGCACAGGGCCGGTCTTCACGCTCGTCGTCTTGTAAAGAAGGCCATACTGATGATACGACACAGGGCAGCCCGTTTGCAATGGGCAAGGGCGCATTCACGGTGGACACAACAAGAGTGGGCAAACGTCCTGTTTACAGACGAAATGCGCATGTGTTTTCGTCATGTTGATGGAAGGACAAGAGTTTGGAGACGAAGGGGTGAGCAGCATGCGAAGTGTTGTGTACAGCCAATCACAGCATTTGGTGGTGGAAGCGTTATGGTGTGGGCGGGAATAACTGCAACGACCAAGACAACGCTCGTCCTGATCAATGGACACCTGAATGCCATCAGATACGTGGATGAAATCCTGCGTCCACATGTCGCACCAGTCGCCGCTGCCATTGGTGATGACTTTGAACTGATGGATGACAATGCCCGCCCACATCGAGCAAGAGTTGTGGATGTGTTCTTGGCACATGAGGGCATTCACAGGATGGTGTGGCCCGCCAACTCACCTGACCTTAACCCGCTGGAACATCTGTGGGACCAGCTGAAGCGAGCTGTATCTGCACGCATTAATGCCAACACCAACCTTGCTGACTTGGCCCAGATGTTGGAAGAAGAATGGAATGCCATCCCCCAGCAAAGAGCCACAAGACTCGTGAACTCCATGAGGCGACGGTGCCAAGAAGTCATTGACAAACGTGGTGGCTAAACACATTATTAAACTGTCAGTAAACTGTTTGATAATGAACAAGTCATTAAAACACATTTGTTATTTTTGAAAAAGCGTCATTTTTGGTTCATGTTGTGCTCATTCAGCGTCACGGATTTCGCAACTTTTCACAAAACCGCTTCCTAACAACCCTAGCTATATCCTGTGCTAGGTTTGATCTTTAAACAATTGATACCTGGAAGTTGAGGGGTTATTTAGAGGAGGAACTTATTTTTGATGTTGTGTTTAGTTACTACACTAGGCCATGTGGTGTCTCTAGTCAAATCCGAAAATATCATGTTGTGCATCCACAATATCGAGGACCGACTGTCAGGGTCCTCATGTTTCCATAACCCGTTTACGTACCGAACGCATAGGCTACACTTTACTCAACTCCGCCACCTTTATATACATCCACCGAGGATGACCGACTCTGGGTCTTCGGGTATCCATAACCCGTTAGCGTTCCAAATAAAAATGTAACGCCTTTGTACATCCACCGAGGATGACTGACTCTCAGAGTCCTCGGGTATCCATAACCCGTTAGCGTTTCGAACGCATTTCAACTCCTAGATTACACCACGAATCGTGAATTTACTCAAATGTGACACCTTTGTATATACATCCACCGAGGATGACCGACTCTTGGGGTCTTCGGGTATCCTTAACCAGTTAGCGTTTCGAACGCATTTCAACTCTTATATTATACCACGAATCGTGACTTTACTCAAATGTGACACGTTTGTACATCCACCGAGGACGACGGACTATCGGGTCTTCGGGTATCCTTAACCCGTTAGCGTTTCGAACGCATTTAAACTCTTAGATTACACCACGAATCATGACTTTGCTCCAAAACAAAATGTATCACCTTTGTAAATCCACCTTTTTTGTACATTACACCACGAATCGTGACTTTGCTAAACACCTTTGTACATCCACTGAGGATGACTGACTCTCAGGGTCCTCGGGTATCCATAACCCGTTAGCGTTTCGAACGCATTTCAACTCCTAGATTACACCACGATTCGTGACTTTACTCAAATGTGACACGTTTGTACATCCACCGAGGACGACGGACTCTCGGGTCTTCGGGTATCCATAACCCCCCAGACAGCAAGCTTACGTCGCACCGACGTCGGCAAAGGTCGGCGAATGTCGCCCGTCGGTGTACGACGTCGGTAAGACGTCGGTACGACGTCAGATATGGGCCGGCTATTTCCGTATTTGCTATACGTCGGCATTAAGTTAGACATTTTGTCAACATTACGTCACTTTAACGTCAATATTTGACGTCAATAAGGTGTCATATATAACGTCGGTAAGACGTCATATAAAGGTTATCACATACGTCAGTGCGGCGTCGACATACTGCGTCGAATTAACGTGGGTTAATTCGACGTCATACTTGCGTCGCTATTCTGACGGCAACCGGACGTTAACGGCAACATGTGGGCACACGACGTGTTGAAGACGTCTTTTTTTCAGTCGTTTTCGATTCGTGCGTCATAAAATGGTCGTGACCAGATTTACCGTGTAAAAAGGCTAATTTGCTTCAGTTTTGGCAGTTGTTTTGTTTTTTGTAAATGGGTTGTTGCTTGATAATAGGCAAATTGGCAATTGTTGGGGATGAACAAACTGAAAGTGGCGAGTCATTAGAATTGATCAATTAAACGAGAGAATTGAAGTTTGATTGTAATTCTACCGAACTACTACCGTAATGAGGAATCACATGAGATTGCATTGTCTGGAATGTCTTGCATGCCAAACTTTCAAAGAAAAAAGTAACAATAGGCGCGCCTGAAGTGTATAAAGGGAGCTCAATCCATTCAACCGATCAGTATTCAAAGTACATACACATAACACTGGCCCTAATCACATGCAGGGCGGGACGGTGACAGGGAGGGTGTCATGTGATTGCTCATTACGGTAGTAGTTCGGTAGAATTACAATCAAACTTCAATTCTCTCGTTTAATTGATCAATTCTACCTCGCCACTACCTCCATTCAGAATCACATGAGGTTTCAAAGCTCGGACAGTGTTATGTGAAAATTAGCCACAGTGAAAATTCAACACAATTGACAACAAAGTGCATACATGTGGTTCATTCCTGTATGTCAATCTGTAAATACAACTGGTACACTGTCCGAAAATACTAAACTTTCCTAAAAAGGTTTTACTCAATATAACCGATAATGATACATACACAACGATGCCTAATCAGCATCACCATTGAAAATGAAAACCAAATTTGTTCATTTCTGTACGTTAATTCATAAATGCAATTGGTACACCGTCCAAGCAAGTGGTATTCTCTTAATACACCTGTATTTGTGCTGAAGGAAAATCACAAATCAAATACACTTTGATGTAATGTTGAAAATGATATCACTTGTTTTCCAAAACGGATTCAGAAAATATTTTTTGAGCCGTCATCTTGTCATGGCCTCTATGATAAAACTTAGCAAAAGTAGCAGCTTTACTCCAACCTGCTGTTTGTAAAATTACATCAATAGGAACGCCCTTCAAGGCTGCGGATGAAGTGGAAGCAGACCTAAAACTGTGTCCCTTAAAGACTGATACGTCTATTCCACTTAGCTTAAGAACTTTCTTGAGCCATCTGCTCACAGTTGCAGCCCCAATTTCATTATGTGGGGCCGCATAACTTAACAGTAAATTACGTTTACCTCTACGAACTTGCTTCGTTCGTTTAATGTATTCTAAGAGAGTTCTTACCACACACAAAGAGTTCAGACCACAACAACATAGACAAAGCGCTGCGTGCTGTATTGACAGTGCTATAGCTTGCTCCCTGAGCAACGAGTGATGTTAAAAAGTCAAGTACTACACTTATAGTGGAATGAACTGGATGCGTCTGTCGTTCAGCACAGAAATCAAGCCACTTGGAAAGGGCGGTGCCATATTGTTTCTGTGTGCTTCGTCTCCAAGACTGCAAGATGATTTGGATCGTTTCCCGAGGGATCGCCCGACAAGAGTGCTGCACACATTACCAGGCTGGTACCTAGTGGGTGTTGGCGTCGAGGGTCATGAGGGAGTCGCAAGAGATCTCCTGATCTGGGAAGTATGACTGGTTGTTTGACCAGCAGTCGCAATAGTCGTGGGTATCAATGTTGGGTTCTCCACCATGGGAAGACAAGAACTCCTGTCGCTCTGTTCACTTCTATTTTTTGAATGACCCTGTCAATTAGGGAGAAAGGTGGGAAACAGTTAATCATTTCATCAGACCATGAAATAGAAAATGCATTGCAAGCTATTGCTTCTGGGTCTGGTTGTAGGGAAACAAAGGTTGTGATTTGACAATTCATTCTCGAGGCAAACAAATCAATTGTAGGGGTACAATTAAGGGTGGACATAATTTGCTTGAAAATATCTGGGTTAAGTTGCCATTCGAGATTGTCGTTAAACAAACGAGATAAAGAATCTGCGGTCTTGTTACCGATTCCTGCAATGTGCTGTGCTAAAAGCCAAATGTCCCGATCTTTGCACCATAACCATATGGTCTTGCTTAATTGGTTCAATTCTTTAGAATGACATCCTCCAAAATTATTGATGTATGTAGCAGCAGAAATGTTATCTGTAAGAACTGCCACGACCTTGCCTTTGACATGGGAAGTGAATGACCGTAAAGCATACCAAACTGCCAAAAGTTCAAGATAATTAATGTGTTGTTTAGATTCATTGTCTTTCCAACGTCCATTTGTCTGTAAGTCAAATGTGGGGCAATACGCTCCCCATCCATTTCCAGATGCATCTGTTTGAATTTCCAGTTCTGGATTTTTGGGCATTATTGGGCAGAAGGAAACCGGTAAAGTCGTAATCCACCATTGCAATTCTGATTGCACTTCTGTTGTTAATTGCATTCTTGCGTTAAAATTTCCCATATTGCTTTTCAAGGCTTTTTTCTTTGTCAGTTCAAGATTTTTGTAAAACAATTTACCAAGAGGCACAGCCGGAAAACATGAAACAAGTTTCCCAATAACTTGAGAAACTAAGCATATTGATGGGTTTGTTTGATGAACCAGTGATTGACAAATCTCAATACATGCCTTTGTTTTATTCTGAGGAAGGCGCACAGTCATATTTTCAGAGTTGATGACAAATCCAAGAAATTCAATACAATGAGTAGGGGTCATATTTGACTTCTTTGTGTTAATCACAAAACCAAGGTCATTCATTAAACGGCATCGATCAATAATATTACGAATGCATTCTTGCTTAGTGTCGCCAATGAGCAAAGAATCATCAATATAGTCAACAGATATATGGCCCATGTTACGGAGCGTTGCTATGGCTGGCTTTAGAACCTTGGTAAAGATTCTAGGGGCACTAGTTAAACCAAAACACAGGCATGTAAATTGCCAAAGAATTCCATTTAAATCGTAAATACTTCTGATGTTCCTGAGCCATAGGTATGGTAAAATATGCATCTTTCAGATCAATAGATGCCAAAAAGCAATTTAGTCTTATCAACTTCAACGCAAAATTTAATGTTTCCATTTTAAAATGGTGGTACACAACACATTTGTTGAGTTCCTTCAGGTTAATAATAGTGCGCATTGAACCGTCTTTCTTTGGTCTGAGAAAAATGGTAGACAAATTGACCTCTGCAAGGCTTTACTGGAATTATGGCACCCTTTTGAAAAAGGGAACAGATTTCATTATCGACCATATTCGATTTAGTTCCAGAAAATTGAATTGCCTTTGGTGGCTGTAATTGACAAGGTTCATTGTTGAACTCGATATGGCAATGGCGCACTATGTCTAGCACTTGGGCATCAGAAGTAATTACTTCCCAGTTCGATGCAAAGTAACGTAATCTACCAGCAATAGGTGATTATGGAATGGAAATGAGGGATTTACTCACGGACTTGCTAGTATTATGGCCGTGGTCAGTTTGCTCTGCATATGCAGTTGTTGGTTGATAGAATCCTCCACCGCCATATCCAGTTCCGCGACCGCGGAATCTTTGCCAGTTTCCCCTGTGATAGGGCGCCCTCTGTTGGCGGCCACGAGCGCGGTAAGCTGAAAAAGGTCTGAATTGGCTACGGCTGCCACGCCGGCTGTTTCCCTGGTCAAAGCCATACACTTTTGAGCCGATCTTATTAGTTTCTTGAATTGTCTTACAAGACTGTGTCAAATCGTTACCGAAAAGCAAGTTAGTTATCGGCACCTAGCTGTGACGAGCAAAGTGGTGCGTATTTAGCACTCAAATCAGGTCTAATACTATCACGTCTGCGAAAGTTCAATAAACAATTCCCATGACCTAATATGGCTATCGCATCAATGAGCATTTTGACAGAGCCATTTGTGTCAAATTTAGCCAAGGAATTCGGTTCTTTGGCTTTCAACAATAGGTCAATGACCCGAGTTATTGCCACTGACGCTCGTGCAACGCAATTTTGTATTTTTTGAAATTTCAGATCTCGGGACTTCTTCCCTGGTTTTAAGAATGCCCATACTTCAGGGTTGACCTTAGTAAGGCCCAATGCGTCACAGTTCTCTGGTTTATCGTAACTTTTCAGTTTACCGTCCAATTTCTCACGCTGGATTTTGCCTTTTGCCAAAGCGTTTATAGTTTTAGCCAGTTTCTCATCAATCGGTAGGCCCTGTATTTCGTCACTTTCTACAAGTGCGGCCATATCGGCCAGCAGTTCATCTGTGTTATCAATATCAGTCTCTTGTGAACTGTTCGGCAATATTTCACCTTGTTTCTCGCGGCCAATATTTAGAAGGCTATTTACGTCTTCCTCTGAATTAAAATCGTCGCCCCTCTCGGGTGCAATTGTACTGGCCCAAAATTGGTCGCCCGTTTCGGGTGCGATCGAGTTGGTTCCACGTTGCTCGCCCGTTTCGGGTGCGGCTTGTGTGTTGTCAAGTCCTTGATCATAGCTGGCAAAAGTACCAAATGTACTACCCTGTTGGCGTGAAAATGCGTCAGTAAGGCTCGTTATGGTTTGCTGCAAGGTCTGAACTGCCTCGCGCAAGTCAGTACATGTAGTATCATTGCCTTGGGTGAAACCTACACGCCCCGACTTACCCTTACTAGTACTTGGTCGGTCAACTGAAGCTGCTTGGCATCACTACATGTATTCGCAGACTTGCGTTTGCACTTTTTACCCGGGGTAGCGGATGCTTTCTGTGCCGGTGGCACTTGGGTTAGCTCAGCTAGCTCACCACGTAACTCGGATAACATATTAGATTCATCCCCCGAGGGATTGGCATGGATTTCAATTGAACAATCCGTCATAGTTACAAGAAAAATGGCCACCAAGGTGGTCCCGGCGCGCAGTGTGACATGCGGTACATGCACCAGAAATACACTGATCGGTTGAATGGATTGAGCTCCCTTTATACACTTCAGGCGCGCCTATTGTTACTTTTTTCTTTGAAAGTGTGGCATGCAAGACATTCCAGACAATGCAATCTCATGTGATTCTGAATGGAGATAGTGGCGAGGTAGAATTAAATTTGGTATTCGGTTAGTAGGTGTGTGCCAACCATGGGTTACAGGTTGCAGGTTTTTGTGGAGCATAAATAGAAGTCGCGCATAAATATAATGTATGAGTAGTGTATAAGTAATGTATAAGTAATGTATGAGTAGTGTATGAGTAATGTATGAGTATCGATGAATATGAATAAGTAAAGTATGAGTAATGTATGGGGCGTCAGGAAAAGATGTCTTTTGGCTTTGCATACGACCCCACAAAGACGTTAATAAGACGTCAATAAGACGTCAATAATTTACGTCTGCCGTTGAGCCAGCATTGAATTGACGTTTGTCCAACGTTAACGCCAACTTATAAACAACGTTGTGCCAACGTTATTCGGAAGTGCAACTTTACGTTGGAGCAACGTCATTTTCTAACGTTGGTCCAACGCTTCTTCGTCAATTACTGACGTTGATCCAACGTTGAGCTAACGTAAGTTTGCTGTCTGGGCCGTTAGCGTTTCGAACGCATTTCAACTCTTAGATTACACCACGAATCGTGAATTTACTCAAATGAGACACCTTTTTATATACATCCACCGAGGATGACCGACTCTTGGGGTCTTCGGGTATCCTTAACCAGTTAGCGTTTCGAACGCATTTCAACTCTTATATTATACCACGAATCGTGACTTTACTCAAATGTGACACGTTTGTACATCCACCGAGGACGACGGACTCTCGGGTCTTCGGGTATCCTTAACCCGTTATCGTTTCGAACGCATTTCAACTTTTAGATTACACCACGAATCATGACTTTGCTCCAAAAACAAAATGTAACACCTTTTAGGTCAGTCGGAATTTCCTCGTCCGTGTAGGACTTTAATACTTAACCAGGCCTAAACAAGTCGAGTCCTTAGTTATTGTTGAAAGTAGAAATCGATGTTAAAAAGAAATTCTGAGGGTCCTTTTCGCGTTTTTGTCGGTTTTTGACGCTGGAACTACTTTGTTTTTCCCGGATTCACAACAAGTGCGTCGCCATTAAACAGGAAGCCGATTGTTACTTCGCGACAGACCATACCATTATTTGTGGGGTGCGTGGTTTATGAAAATTGAAGCACATTGTCAATGTATACATTATGCAACCATCAGAATTGTAGCTCATAACATTTAAAATTTTTAACATTATGCTGTAGTAGAATAAATTCTTCTAGTTTCAAATTTAAATCGTTGATGTGTTTATTTTTCTTGTGCATTACCTGCTATAAAATCGACCACTCCGATGATTGGTCCTTAAGTCTGGGATCCAGGCCTGTTAAATCTAAATATACGGCATTTTAACGCATGTCAGAGAGCCAGACTGAAATGTCCTTTTCGTGTATGGCGCGGCGCCGGCCGGCCAGCAACAATCGTGATTTTCATCGATGGATCGCGAAAGATTGCTGTGTATATGAGCAACAAATAACTCGTAAAAATAAAGTAAGTATTGAAGGTAAAAATAGTATAGTAAGTTCTACTTCGTATTGCCTAACAATTCGGAATCAGATATGGACGCACAGCTGTGCGTGCCGATTAGAACCCACACATTTGTAGAGCACAAAGACTCTTTGTTATGTACATCTGGAGCACATCCAGAGTACCGTTATAAAAGGTCTGCAGTGGCCCGTGTTCATCAGTGTACAACTGTGTGCTGAACAGAACCCAAGATGTCAGATATAGACAAGGAACTGGAGGCCTTGCTACACGACGATCAGCTGGGGGATATGTCAAGCCCTTCACCGCCGCCCGACCGACAACGGAAGCGCAAGGCTGTTTCTACCCCTGCCCCTGTAAAGACCAAGAAAGCCTATACAGTTCCATCCACGGCAACGCAGCTGCCCCCGAATGCACCATCGAGTGCCCGGGCGGACCCACAGCTTCCCCCGAATGCACCATCGTGTGCCCGGGTGGACTTGCAACCCCCGAATGCGCAATCATGCGCCCGGGTGGGAGAAACGAATCCAGCCATTTCCGTGTTGGCTGAAGCGGTAGCTACATTGCAATCTACCGTGCTTGCCCTGATGCCCCCGTCACCGAGTGAACCCTCGCCCAGTACCCCTGGGAGTGAGGACGATTTGGATCACGACGTGGCCTTGCTGCTGAAGCCCGCGGACGACCCGGCACTATTGGGCGAGTACGCCCAGTTACTTAATCAAGGCGAGGACCCCGTGGGGGATCCAGTGAAAGACAAATTGGCAGAAATTATAAATAAACTCGTACGCCAAAAACTTCAGGAAAAAACCCTGAAAGAGAAAATGGAGGTTTACCCCAGACCGCAGAATTGCGAAACTTTGACTCATACCAGAGTTAACCCCGAGGTTTGGTCAGTGCTGAAATCGACCACTAAATTCACGGACAATAAACTACAGAAAATACAACAACTCTTCATGAAAGCAATCGTCCCCTTCACGCGAGCAGTGGACGCCTTACTGGACCCCGGCAACATTGACGGGTCCCGACAATCAATTATCAAGTTCTTGCTTGATGGGGTAGCCATTCTCGGGGCCGCCAACTCTGAGCTTAATGTCAAAAGAAGAGAAACGATCAAGCCCGAACTCAGTCAGGCATTTAAGCCACTCTGCTCGGCTGAGTCTATACAAACGTCGTCAGGCCTTCTATTTGGCGATAATTTGGCCCAGAGATGCAAAGAGTTACGCGACACCCATCGCCTCGGCCTGAGCGCCGGACAATCCTCTTCGTCGGACCATCGATTTAATAGTTCGAGACCGACACCCCGCCAGTCAACGATGCCCAGCCAATGGGAGCGTGGCCACCGTTTAAACTACCGGCGCCCGTCGGACCGAAACTACCGGCAACGTTACCAGAACCGTCGGGGGACATGGGGCAAGGAATCGTTCGGCCAGACGCCGACGAACAAGTAACCGAGGCGGTAGATGAGGCAGCCACGGTAAGCACCCGTAGTGGGAACTCTGCATCAGCCCCTACAGTGGGCGGAAGATTGGCACAATTTCTTCCTGCGTGGAAACGCATAACTTCAGACCCATGGGTGTTGGAAACTATCTCGCATTACCGCATTGAGTTCAATCAATTTCCCTGGCAAAATGGGCTACCACACCAAATTCGCTTTTGCGAGAACGAGGTTAAGCTTATCGACAACGAAATGCTTAAGTTGTTGAACAAAAACGCTATTGAGCAATGTTTTCATGTCAAAGACGAATTTATTTCCAATATCTTCGTAACTCCTAAAAAGGACGGAACCTTCCGCCCGGTAATCAATTTAAAGAAACTTAACGAATTCGTCGCTTACCATCATTTCAAGATGGAGACGATTGTTTCTGCCTTGCAGATGGTTTATGCAAATTACTTCATGTGCTCGATAGACCTTAAAGACGCTTACTTCTCCGTTCCTATACACCCATGAGACTGATGCGTCCCAATTAGGTTGGGGTGCTGTTTGCACCACTAATAATTCAACAGCTCAAGGCCGATGGAATGCCTCGGAACAAAATTTGCATATCAATTGCCAGGAACTGACCGCAGTATTTTTTGCATTACAGTCACTTTGCAAAGCATTCCTTGGTAGACACATTCATGTCAACCTGACCCCGAGGCGTGGGAAACGAATGCCCTTTTTCTCAATTGGGGCGTCCTTAGAAGTTACATTTTTCCACCGTTTTGTCTCATCAGCAACATTTTGCATACATTATCAGAAGACGAAGCAGAGGCTATCTTAATTGTTCCTCTATGGATGACCCAACCATGGTATCCGAAACTCTTAGACTTATTGGTTGACATTCCAATCCTTATACCAACAGCTAGTAATATTCTCTCTCTGCCTTATTCAGACAGGCCCCACCCACTAACACAGACGTTTGAAACTGCTTGGTTGCCACGTATCAGGGAAAGCCTACAAGAACGAGGAGTTCCGGCAGAGGCTGCCGCCATCATCGCTCAGTCCTGGAGAGCATCTACAAGGAGATGTTACAGCTCAGCGATCAAGAAATGGCTACAGTTCTGTTGTGAGAGGAAGAGAGATTATTTTCGCACGGATGTAAACTTTATTCTTGAGTTTTTACTACGTGAATTCCAGAAAGGAGCATCTTATAGTACTTTAAATACGCTAAGAAGTGCGTTGTCTTCCTTAGTTTATCCCTGCGAAGGACAGGCAATAGGCTCTCATCCATTAATTTCGCGATTCCTAAAAGGAACATTTAATTTGAGACCTTCCTTTCCGAGATATGATACCACGTGGGACGTGAGCATCGTTCTAAGTTTTCTTTGTAACATTTTCCCGCATTCCGATACATGTACGTCATTCGAAGATCTAACATTAAAACTCGTAATGCTCGTTGCACTCACGTCCAGCCAGAAAGCACAGGCTATTTCTCTTTTGAATCTTCAAGATGCTACAGTCAGCAAGTCAACAGTCACATTCCACATCAGACGATTGACAAAGACCAGCAAACCAGGGCAACCTCCATTCGTCGTACAGCTCCATGCCTACCCTAACGATGATCGCATCTGCGTCTTGCAGATCTTGCGTGAATACTTACGACGCACCAAGAGCTACAGACGGCACAACAAGTTCTTATTTGTCTCCATCAACAAACCTCATCGCAACGTGTCCTCGCAAACCATCAGCAGATGGCTGAAAGCGGTTCTCGATCGAGCAGGAGTCGACACGTCAAGGTTTAAGGGACATAGTACTCGATCAGCCTCCTCCAGCGCGGCCTGGCAAAAACGCACCAGCATTGACGTCATCATGTCCACCGCTGGCTGGAGATCGTCGCAAACTTTCGCGACCTTCTACAACAAGCCAATTGAAGTGGCACCGGATTCTTTTTCCAATAATGTTTTGTCATAAATAGGACTAACATGGACAAAGACGTTGTTAATTGATACGGTGTCTCCTTTTGTTTTAAATTTTGGGACACTTACTGCCCTGTGGACTCCGTTGGCTCACCCAACTTGCTTTGAAGGTCCATATCTGATTCCGAATTGTTAGGCAATACGAAGTAGAATCGAAAAATTAAACGAGATTTAAATGAAATTTAATATTGAAGTTTAATTAAGATTCTACGAAGTATAAGCCTAACAAGAGGAATCAGGTCCCGCCCGATATCACTTTGTTTTTCTCCCCTCCCGTGTTTCTTTTTTACAGTTGGGTGAGCCTCCTTTTCTGTAAACACTGATGAACACAGGCCACTGCAGACCTTTTATAACGGTACTCTGGATGTGCTCCAGATGTACATAACAAAGAGTCTTTGTGCTCTACAAATGTGTGGGTTCTAATCGGCACGCACAGCTGTGCGTCCATATCTGATTCATCTTGTTAGGCTTATACTTCGTAGAATCTTAATTAAACTTCAATATTAAATTTCATTTAAATCTCGTTTAATTTTTCGATTTTATGTTGCTAGCGGTCCGTGTTTGCTAATTCGTGGTTTAAGTGGCATAAATTCACAACTGAAAAACACACTCCGGGCACCATGGCCAGCGCAGTGTACACGGTACACAGTGAACAAGTGACAGCGACAGTCGTCCCGTTTTAAGACATCTTGACCGGTCACGGTCGAAAGATTCGGAGAGAATTTTGTGATTGATCATGGAAAAACTGTCATGCTCGTTCGCGAGTTGAAACTCCATGCACTAAGTCTATGGAGCATAAAAAACTTGATATTTTCTTATCGTGTTTCCTAACCAAATTTTACACTTTCTGGGGCATTTATGATCATGAATTATTACTTTTATTAGGAAGAATTAGTAGCGAACGTGTACGGTATTTCATGGTTTATACCGTTCATCATGTCTTACGACCTTTTGCACAAAACATATGAGACTAAGTGTTTCCTTACAAAAAAATATGCTTGAGTCATTTCAAAAAAAGAAAAACATTATGATCAACTTCTCAACCCTCAGTGCCATTTATTATTAATGTTAACTTGTTATTAATTTTTCAGTTCAACAGTGATGGGGACAAGGCACCAACCACCAGGTGCATTAAGGGTCAGGAAGTGAAGATTTCACTTACCTGAACAGTGATTGGATCAAAACTGTCAAGGAGCGAAAACTTCAGATGCAGCACATATTGTCCCAACATGTACCTACATTTGAGGCTTGAGGATAAACAGGATGACATCGCCGGTGAACCCAAATTGTATTACACTTGTTTTAACGTCTACAATTGTTTTAACGTCTGTATTCTAAGCATCGATTTTGAAGAATGTAGATATGAATATTAAATAATGACAACAATTTTGTTTTAATTAGTGAATTTTCTTATCGTATTTCCAAACCAAATTTTACACTTTCTGGGTCATTTATGATCATGACATTGTTACTTTTATTAGGAAGAATTAGTGGCGAACGTGTACGGTATTTATACCGTTCATCATGTCTAACGACCTTTTGCACAATACATATGAGACTAAGTGTTTCCTCACCAAAAATTTTTTTTCTAACTCAAAAATGTGGGTATCTCCATCAAATTTGCACTTACCGATGCTTGAGTCATTTCAAAAAAAGAAAAACATTCTGATCAACTTCTCAACCCTCAGTGCCATTTATTATTAATGTTAACTTGTTATTCATTTTTCAGTTCAACAGTGATGGGGACAAGGCACCAACCACCAGGTGCATTAAGGGTCAGGAAGTGAAGATTTCATTTACCTGAACAGTGATTGGATCAAAACTGTCAAGGAGTGAATACTTCAGATGCAGCACATATTGTCCCAACATGTACCTACATTTGAGGCTTGATGATAAACAGGATGACATCGCCGGTGAACCCAAATTGTATTACACTTGTTTTAACGTCTAAAATTGTTTTAACGTCTGTATTCTAAGCATCGATTTTGAAGAATGTAGATATGAATATTAAATAATGACAACCATTTCTTTTTAATTAGTGAATTTTTTCTTCTTTCCTAGATCATTCTTCCGAAGAGGAGTATTTGGCATTTGGAAGAAGGCAGCCAACCCATGTCCACTCATTCCCAATAGGAGATGGACCCGCGAAGGTGAAAGTCGTTCCCAAATGGCATGAAGATGATACAGCAGCAACTTCAAGACATTACGTGACTGGAAAACCTTTAAAATTAGGAACAGCAGCATTACATAGGTGTTACAGTACAAGTAATTAATTGTATTTCCTTGTTATCTACACTAGCTACTTGACTCGCATTCTTGTCATTCCATTCCCTCATTGTGTGTATTATGCAATCACCTACAGGTACAATACGTTCTAAAGAAATCACTGAATTGTTTAATAAAGTGTTAAATAATTTGGAACATGTTTTATTTCCCCACAATTACAGTCGTAGTAATATGTTGATAAAGAGCCTTGTAGAAATTTAAGCCACATGCAGGAAAGGTAAAAACATGTTTTCCAAACTTAAAACACCTTCAGTTAGCATTTTTCTTTCACAAAGATGCCATATGATTGTTGCCTTGCTATCAACACTTTTAGTTTTCTTTTTCTTGTCTGCTCGTGAAGTAAAATTTTGGGGCTTTAAAGATAATGAAGACTTTGATGACGATCGACATTGCAAAAGATGAGGACAGCAGTGATGGTGCAATGAAGTATTGAAAAAAAGGGAAAAACTTTCTGAACTCCAGGGGCCAATTTCATGGCGCTATTGGCACAAAACAATACTTAAAACATAATTTATCTGCTTTATATTGCAAAAGTTGGTTGCCTGACAAAATATTGTGATATGTATTTACATGTGCACTAAAATGTTGATACTGTTTTTAAGCACAATTTGAAAATACAAATTTAGCTGGTTCCTCATCTTACAAAGTAATTCATTAACAAAATCTGTGCTCAGCAAATGTGTGCTAAACAGCGCCAGGTACAAAGTTCATGGAGCTGTCCAGTACAGAAATGTGCTCAACACAAAGTTTATTTACTTTTCAAAATTGTTTCCAGCCAAATCCATGTGTGATTTTGTATTACGATTGACTTGCATCCAGGTACTTTAACCTAAAAAAACGTCCCAAATTGTTTCATAAATTGTAAATTTTGAGGTTCAGAATGTTTCGATTTACTGATCTTAATTTTCGGTTTGTGGAAATAAAGCAAAGAAAATCCATGGGCTTAAAATTCCCAATCAGTGGCACGTCCGTTCCGATTGATCACGTTCAAATGACGTCAATTCCTACAAATCGCCACGTGCATCAGAATTTTGAGCGTATTGTTTTGTGACGCGCATCGGCTGCGCCGTATTTCATACAAATTTCAAGCAACACGCGCGCGTGTTTGAAACATGTTACAGCGTGTGCGTGCGCGTACTTGAAAGCGTTTAATACGCAGTAGCATTTCTTCCTACGAAGATGACGTCTATGAACGTGATCAATTAACTTTTTTTAGATGTGGAGCGGGAACCAGTCTAGCGCCGTATTCGAAAGCACGGATCACGTAATATATGGACGGGGGCGGCCGATTTTAGCAGGGATTACACACTACGAACAAACGCAACAAATATTAATATTTTCAAACAGGAAGAATGTATTTCTCTCCCAACACGGTTTTAAAACATTCAGATGCAGTTTCAATGGGTATATGATGCATTTATTGGCGGCGTACTTGAACTTTCATAAACTGCATACCCTACAAATAATGGTACGATCCGTCGCGCAATGACACTCGAAAGCCTTGTCAACTGGGCGCGCGGCGAAGCACTCACTGCTAATCCGATAAGAAGAAAGTAGTTTAAAGATACAAAACCAGAAAAAACGTAAAAAAGACCATTACATTTTCTTTTTAACATCGATAATAGCCTTGTCCAAGGCTATGTATGAAATTGTGTGAATCCGTGAAGAATTTGCTTGTATGCAATGCAGCGAAAGTGCGCCATCGCGCGGTGAATTGTAGCCAACTGCAAAATAGTCTGGTTACCAATATATCTTGGTCTGAATCCTGACTTCTCGGGCGAGGCTGTATCATAGCCTTGTTCTTTCTGTATTCGATTTCTTATGTGTTTCTTTATATCTGTTCGAAATCCGACGCAATTACTTATGCGAAACCCGAGTGCTTATAAATATTCATATCTTACATAACATCCAATCAGAGCTCACTACTCGGGTCAAATGGTGCGTTAGACTGGTTCCCGTCCACATATTCCACACAGGAGAATATAAGGACAGGTAAAGGCGCTTCATCTTGATCTGTAATTGGTCGTCTTTGCGCGTGCGCATTGTGTTTTTTATATTTAAAATTTGGCCAAGCCCTTTGCTTTAGGCAATGTACTTTATTTACATAATTGGATATGTTTGACACGCACGGCCAAGTTACAAATGTCAATGCAAAATCTGCGCACTTACTAAAAATAAATAAATAATAATAACCACGTGACGGGCAGAATTCTGCCCGTCATGGCTGCTCTTTACCGATCCCTATATTTTCGCAATAAGCGAACCAATCTATAGGGATCGGGAACCAATCTAATGGTGCGTGTGACCGGTTTTCAAGCATAAACGTTTGTACGTCGTACATGTGTAGTGTTGTTGTTGTAGTACGTTTATGTCGACATCACACGTAGTGTTACAACTATCAACAGTAGTTTCAATTATGCAGTCTACAAATTGCAAATTGATGACTTTCACGAAGACCAGAAGATATCCCTCACATATTTTCTGTAAAGGTATGACGTGTTTGTGAATTTACCAACTGGGTATAGGCTATACGTACGGAAAATCTGTTATTTTTGAAACGGCACCGTATTGTTCTGTCAAAACAACCTTTAACCAATGAGCTTTCGCGTCTAGGTGCTCTGTTCGAAAAATTTGCATAAAGAGTCCCCGCCCATAAAACACATCGAATACAGAAAGAACAAGGCTATGATACAGCCTCGCCCGAGAAGTCAGGATTCAGAGCAAGATATTTTGGTAACCAGACTATTTTGCAGTTGGCTACAATTCACCGCGCGATGGCGCACTTTCGCTGCATAGCATACAGGCAAATTCTTCACGGATTCACACAATTTCATAGCCTTGGACAAGGCTACATCGATATATGTTTTTACCAATCAATAAGGATTCTTACTGTGTAGCTCTGGTTAAGTATTTTGGGTGTTATACGGACGAGGAAATTCCGACTGACCTATTTGTACATCCACCTTTGTACATTACACCACGAATCGTGACTTTGCTAAACACCTTTGTCCATCCACTGAGGATGACTGACTCTCAGGGTCCTCGGGTATCCATAACCCGTTAGCGTTTCGAACGCATTTCAACTCTTAGATTACACCACGAATCGTGACTTTACTCAAATGAGACACCTTTGTATATACATCCACCGAGGATGACCGACTCTTGGGGTCTTCGGGTATCCTTAACCAGTTAGCGTTTCGAACGCATTTCAACTCTTAGATTATACCACGAATCGTGACTTTACTCAAATGTGACACCTTTGTATATACATCCACCGAGGACGACGGACTCTCGGGTCTTCGGGTATCCTTAACCCGTTAGCGTTTCGAACGCATTTCAACTCTTAGATTACACCACGATTCGTGACTTTACTCAATGTGACACGTTTGTACATCCACCGAGGATGACGGACTCTCGGGTCTTCGGGTATCCTTAACCCGTTAGCGTTTTGAACGCATTTCAACTCTTAGATTACACCACGATTCGTGACTTTACTCAATGTGACACGTTTGTACAACCACCGAGGATGACGGACTCTCGGGTCTTCGGGTATCCTTAACCCGTTAGCGTTTCGAACGCATTTCAACTCTTAAGATTACACCACGAATCGTGACTTCACTCAATGTGACACGTTTGTACATCCACCGAGGATGACGGACTCTCGGGTCTTCGGGTATATATCCTTAACCCGTTAGCGTTTCGAACGCATTTCAACTCTTGGATTACACCACGAATCGTGACTTTACTCAATGTGACACGTTTGTACATCCACCGAGGATGACGGACTCTCGGGTCTTCGGGTATCCTTAACCCGTTAGCGTTTTGAACGCATTTCAACTCTTAAGATTACACAACGATTCGTGACTTTACTCAATGTGACACGTTTGTACATCCACCGAGGATGACGGACTCTCGGGTCTTCGGGTATCCTTAACCCGTTAGCGTTTCGAACGCATTTCAACTCTTAGATTACACCACGAATCGTGACTTTACTCAAATGTGACACCTTTGTACATCCACCGAGGATGACTGACTCTTAAGGTCCTCGGGTATCCATAATCCATTAACGTTTCGAACGCATTTCAACTTCGACACTTCTAAGTCGTACTGGACTGTCGAGATGATATAAACGTAAGTGCAGTATTGACATGTGGCACTCCGAGTGCCTAGCTCAGGTTTATTTAAAACTGTTTTTGTTCTGAATTACGAGTTTCACAGTCTAGAATATAGTACCCCGTCGTCTTCAACATCGACGGTGGCTAACTATAAATTTGAGAAAAACAATGGTCATTAAAATGATAATGACATCTTATATAGGGCACATTACGTGTCATATGCGAGATACTCATAGTGCCGCCCTAGTCATTGGCATAACTGCCTGTATAATGGGTAGAACGTAGCCCCCGCAGCGTACGTGACACACAAATGGTGAACGGCGCCCGCTGCGGATACTCGCTTGTTCGTGGGTAGAGAGGGGCAACTTATTTATGTTGATTTATTCGGTTGAGCACCAGTGCGAATTAGAATGAATCTACTTTACCCTTGTTATGTAAAGTGAAACGGTTCAGTGGTCACGAGTGGTATAAATAAGCACGAGTGACGCGCAGTGCTTCATTTCACGTTTGTTCGCTAATGCTGCATACTGCAAAACTTTTTACTCTTAACAAATTAGCATTCCTTGCATACACAATGTCAACAAAGCCGTGACATTTGTTACGCCTGCGGTACCCACGGCCATTGGAGTAGAATCGGCCCAAATTACCGCAACAGCTAAGCACTTCGGCACCAGAATGACGTCCAGCACCGGAACGGTCCATGGGACAAGGCAACATCGGCGTTCCCGGGCGGGGAACGCGTCCGCTGGGACCACCCCTTGTAGGGCGAGAGAAAGAGGTCGAGAGGAGGGGAACGGGCCACAGTCCCGAGAGGGCAAAGGAGTCACAAGAGCAAGTTAAGTTTCTTGATTCCAGTAACCCCACTTTAATATCACTTATGATTATTTCGAGTACGAAGAAAATATGAAGACTTAAGTACAGCCTTTTTTTCCTCGGGGAAAATGGTTTTCTGTTAAGTTTGACCTCGAAGCGGGTACCACCACATTATTATCTTTCCTGAGCATCGAAAATACCTTGGGTTTGTGTGGTTTATTAACGGGAACCCCACGTTTTACCAGTTTAAGGTCTTGCCTTTTGGCCTTTCGATCGCCCCTTATGTTTTTACAAAGTGGTCAGACCATTGGATCAGAAGGGAGAAGCGAAGGAAGGTCAATCGTAGTATATCCGGACGATGGACTGGGTTACGCGAATGGTTTTCATAAAGCCATACAACACAGTGAAGCGGTCAAAACAAAAGTGTATGAAATCCTGTCTCGGAAACAGTATGGCCGGGTCTACATTTGACTTACAGCTTGGTTCACTGAACTTGCCAGAAAGACGATTTTCCAGCATTGGATACCTTATGGAGGGGATATAGTCTCTTTTCCTCAAACCATTAAAAAACAATAAACCTTGGACGTACCAAGTCAGTGTTCGAAATCTTGCCATTTTTGGCCGGGAAAATTGCCTCTGCATTTAAGGCATACCTTGTTGTCGGACTAACGAGCAAGATCATGACAAAAGCCATTCATTGTTCAATAGAACGGAGATTCCTGGAATTCCAAAGTCTAACTTTCTATTCATGCGCGCGAAGAACCGCATTTTTGGTTGCATAATATCGAGTCACCTAAAACTACGTTGTGTAAGACCACGGGCATGTTGCATACAACTGACAATATAATATAAAGATTAGACATGTCCCTCGACAGTCTCACAAAACAGATCAATGCAGACAAGTGTTGTCTGGCTGCAGCCAGATGGCCTCTCTTGTTGGCCAGATAACGTATCTGACTAATTCAGACTAGATCTTTGTATTGCTGTATACATGTAGATGCAAGAGCCAGTTGGAATGCACCAGTAATTGTCCGTGGAGATACATATAATAAAAAGAAGTCGGAGCCCTAAACAACCAGGGACTAAGTATTTAGTATAAATTACTAAGGAGTAACGTAGAAGTTCTTGAAAACGAAACAGTAAGATGGTTCACTGACAATAAAAATGTAAAGAATATCATAAGCTCGACACTTTGATCTGTCCAGCCTGGTAATCGGGGCCATATTGGGTCGTTCTATTTCCAAATGGTCTTTCGATAAGATCAGAAATTGTAAAATGTTCTTGAATTTTAAGTCCGTTCTTTTGTTCAGAGCAAGCAGAGGAGCAAACACAAAGTTTGTGGAAAACATGTGTCGCAGCACAGTACTGGCAGTGAGATTTAACGGCTCTAACCAAGCCAGAAATGCGTTCAGAACGCAGTACGTTGGTTGCCAGCCAACCCAAAGCACTCGTGTGCAATTATCCACAGTGGATGAAGCTGTTATGAGACATGCTTGATCGGTTACCTTTGTATACATGTAATTTTGGCGGGTATGTTTCCCTTAGTGCGGGAACCTCGGCTGAAGGTGCGGGGAGGTCGGTTCGTGCATGGGATCGTAGAGAGGCTCGGCGGGGCTCCGGTTGAAAGGGGGGATGAGGCGGTGAGCGGATGGGGAGTGTCGTGGAGGTTCTTGAGAGCAGAACGATGGGATGGTTCGCTGATGGTAGATTATAAACTCGGGACTTTGACCTGTCCAGCCTGGCAATCGGCGCCAGATTGGGTCGGTCTATTTCCCGATAGTCTTTCGTCAAGATCAGAAATTGGCGAATTTGTTTTTAATTTTCAGTCCGTTCTTTTGTTCAGAGCAGACAGAGGAGCAAACACAAAGTTTGTAGAAATTATTTGTCGCAGGACAGTACTGGCAGTGAGATTAACGGCCCTAACCAAGCCAGAAATGCGTTCAGAACGCAGTACGGCGGTTGCCAGGCAACCCAAAGCACTCGTGTGCATCCATCCACAGCGGATGAAACTGCTATATATGGGGCATGCTTGACTGGTTACCTTTGTATACATGTGCCTTATAACTGAAACATGCGTAAGAATGCAAAGACAATCATAAACTCGGGACTTTGATCTGTCCAGCCTGGCAATCGGCGCCATATTGGGTCCGTCTATTTCCCGATAGTCTTCCGTCAAGATCAGAAATTGCCGAAATTTTTGAATTTTCAGTCTGTTCTTTTGTTCAGAGGAGCAAACACAAAGTTTGTGGAAAACATGTGTCGCAGTACAGTACTGGCAGTGAGATTTAACGGCTCTAATCAAGCCAGAAATGCGTTCAGAACGCAGTAAGGTGGTTGCCAGGCAACCCGAAGCACTTGTGTGCAGTCATCCACAGTGGATGAAGCTGCTATGGGACATGCTTGATCGGTTATCTTTGTATACATGTGCCTTATACCTCAAACATGCGTTTTGTTCTTTGTTTGGTTAAGCTCGTCTTCAGTAGCCAACCAGGGAGGAAGGAGTCTCTTTGAGTCGGCGAGCCCGAACGACACCTTGGATCGCATGGCCAGTCTTTCGGACCCCACATGGGACGGTATCGTGCTTCGGACCTCAGAGGGACTTAAACGGACACTGCTAAAGTCAAGGAAGGAACCCATTGCAACGGAGATGGTTGCTGAACTGGCGCAGAAGATTGGAGCAGACAAAACTGTCGCTAATTCGATGAACATTTATATTCTTAGCAATGATAGACCTACGCATGTTTTCTGCGTTTAATGAGTTAGCCTCGCTTTAAACCAACAATCTGCATTTTCAAGATGACCATCTATTCATAGATGTTGTATTGAGTAAAAACTGATGTGAATGGGAAGGGAAGTTCAGTTACAATATCAAGGTCATATCTGTACACGTGCCCGGTCGCCACGTTGGAACTTTGCTCGACTCTAGCCACGGTTCAAAGTTCCGACAAGGGCATTTAAATTTTCAGGAATTTATCCGAAACAAGAAACGGATAGGTTTTGTGTAAAATTACAAACCCATGACGTTTCTCGTGTTAGAGAGATATTTTGGATGTTATCCCGTTGAGTGGGTGACGGTGCGAGGGGCGGGAGGGGATCGAGGTAGCGATCCGTCGTAGCGTGCGTCCCGCACGCACCGGTGAGAGAGAGAGAGAGAGATCGGACAGGGCTCGTATGTAACGGAGGATGTATCAATGTTGCTCGGCCTAGAGCAGAAGGAGCCTCAGAGGCTGCCAATGCATGAGTTCCTGACAGGTTTTTCAAACGCCACGGGCGTGGGAAGTCGGAAACAACCAAAGACACATATACGTGCGAGACAGTTTTTAAGTCTCTTATCAGTTTCTAAGTCTTTGGGTATCTAAACTAGCCCGTTCTTTATAATTCATATAGGTTACAGCGCCAAACGGTGACATACCGAAACCATTGTAGTTGTGGTGTTTTTGTGGAACGTGTATAAAGGGTAAATGTTGATTTATTCGGTTGAGCACCAGTGCGAATTAGAATGAATCTACTTTACCCTTGTTATGTAAAGTGAAACGGTTCAGTGGTCACGAGTGGTATAAATAAGCACGAGTGACGCGCAGTGCTTCATTTCACGTTTGTTCGCTAATGCTGCATACTGCAAAACTTTTTACTCTTGGGGGAGGGGACACCGTTGTTTTTTTTTTTTTTGCTAGCCTGAAAGCAGTTGGTTCGCATAGGTCAGGCGTACGTTTCCATTTTTCCTAAAAAAGGTTTGTGGTTTTTCGTATCTGGCAGCCAACGTAACAACGGGTGTGCGTTCGGGTAAACATACCCGTTAGCTTCAATAACAAGCTGATTATCCATGTCTTTGTTTGTCGATAAAGGAGACCTTTTATTCTTAGTTTGACTTTATGGACATGGAGTTGTTCGTGCAATAAAGCAGCCAGGTTACAGCGCCAAACGGTGACATACCAAAACCATTGTAGTTGTGGTGTTTTTGTGGAACGTGTATAAAGGGTAAAGTGCCTTGGCCACACACCTAGTCAATGCACACATAACATTCGAATGCACAACCGTATAATTTCAACACGGTATATTGCATAATATGCACAAAATGTGGCTTTCTGGGTGCTGGGTGTACAAAAGCTCCAGCCCAAACGAACAAATCTATATTTATAGGTACAGGTACAGAATCAAGGTATTGGTATAATTATACACGTGAAATCTAGCGATACCTGTACAGGGGCGGTTCCAGGATTTTGAAAGGGGGGAGGGGGAGGGGTGGGGAGCGTGACATTTTTAAGCATGAAATGCTGATGACAATGAAATAGCGAGCGCGTAGCGCGAAGCCCTAACGGCTTCTAGATGGATTCTAGATGCTCTGTGGTGCGATCTGGGGCAATATTTAACCATTTTAAGCAGGAAAAGTGTGCACACGAAATTGAAAAGGGGGGCGGGGGGAGTGTGGGCGTGCGCCCCCCACGCTCCCCCTGGATCCGCCCCTGCTGTAGGTGTTAAAAAACAAAAGCAAAATCATACATGTGTCATATGTTTAACTAAAAACTTAAATGAGAAAACAGCATCCATTCCCGTTTCTACATGGAGCCAATTCTTTTAAAGGTACACACCGGCCTATAATGTTTACATGATTTAGTAATGTAGGAGCATTGACAATACTTTTTGGATGGTCGTTGTGAAAAAAGATCATCAAAATATCCCGTAATTTACTAAAGAAGTGCAAAATTAACAAAAACGGTCAAAAGACGGGTTATACGCTTTATAATTTACCAGCCGTTGCAACTACGCGCGAGCCTCACGACTTTGTCACAAACGATTCGCTCTTCTCCTGCTCAGGATATCTCAAATTTTCTGCTCACGATTTCACTGGACAGCACGGACGACCGAATAGGAATTTCCGTTTTCTTTTGAGGAGTTGGCATCATTTTATTTCTTCACGAACGTACTCCGAAGCAACACAGTGACCCGGTCGTGTGTTCACTCAGGCTATTTGCCGTGCAGCGCGGGGCAAATATCCTACACTCCACGGTAGCCTGCCGTAGCACGCGCTCGCTCCCGTTTTCCGGACTCTCGAAACAAACAATTATGTTCGAAATTTCATACTTATGTTTCATACCTGTATAAAAGTCTCTCTTTTGTCAATTACTTATAAATATTGGGGGGAAATCAGAGTTGAATTTAGTGCAGTTCTGCAGTAACAAACTTTTATACGGCTGGAAATACAACTAACTCACAATACCACGTGACTTTTCGGAACCAGAATTTGGTTCCGAAAAGTCACGTGACCTTGAATTTTTCAAAAGTGCTCAAAAACGGCCAAATTTGACGGCGTCCTTTCAGGATATATCTGATTTACTCTCGAAAGCGCTTCAGAATAATGTATGGGTCTATTTCGAGCCCAAAATAGCCCAACAAAGCCGAGCGCCCCCACTTCGGTGCGGGGAGGCGGGGTCGAGGGCGGACTCCGGGGGCGCCTTCGCGTTCGGCCACGTGCACTTCTCCCGGGCGCGGCTCCTCGGATATCAGCCGTCATTTAAACTATTATATACACAGAAAGTAAATACTCAGTCAACTGACTCATTTGGGTGAGTCATCAGTTTGTCCGTGTAGTACGTGACACACTGTTGGACTCAAGTGAGTCACTTTACGCACTTAAAAAGAGTCAAGTGACTCGGCGAGGAATAATACGTGGGTTTGTTGACTCAATTTTACTTTCTAACCGAGTCATCATTTTGTCCGTTTAATGACACACTGTCACATCATAAACGAGTCACATTACTCAGATTGCAATTAAGACGTGTAATAAAACACAGTGACAGAGATGAAGTGAGTTATAGCGAACTTCGCCATTGTGCCTTTTTATTCAACTACATGAGCTCCGTGGCGTTTCCATACAATTTTATGAAACCTCAGTTCAAAGGGAAAACGTCAAATTATGCAAACCCAGTGATGTTCTATATCGTCTCAACGTTAGTATGATTATACCGAGCATCAGAGGAAACGCAAATTTTCTTCACAAACGAATGTTATGAGTTGACATCGAAATATTCACATAGCTTTGTCACGATTGACTGCTGAAAATGTTAGTCTTAGGTTTTTAAGTCTTACGTATACTTTGTAATACACATTCAACAGGTCTAATAATAGGAGTCAGGTGTATCCCTCATTTAGATTGTTCGAACGCTGGGATCCAGTGACTGAAGGCAAGTCTATTTTTTTGACAGTGGTACGAGCGCATTCACTATTTTGAAACACATATCATGAACTACCATATAAGGTAATTTTATGTGTGGCATGATGTTATGTAAATCATGTTGGGGATTAACCAATCAGCTTGGAGTTTGAAAAAAGGGGAAAACTGGTAAACCATTCTAATGAGTCGCCGATGTTTAAACACGTGGGAACTACGGCCCCGCAGGACGCGTTCCATCCCGTACACAGACCGCTTTGAATGCCGTTCGTTTCGTGACAAAACCACCCTTCGCAATGCACCAGTATTTACTTCAAAAGAGCTTAATTGTGAGCCACAATTTAATTTTTTTTTTCACAAAACAGTTAATAGTAGATTGTTGTCATATTACATGAAGTGTTTTTCACGTCTGTATTTTGAATTACAAGGACAAAACAGGCATGATAAACATTCACTTCGTGTATTTTCCATTCAATACTGCACAGGCCGTTTTGTATGTTTCTCAGGATGACGTCAAAACCCTGTTGATAAACAAACCAAGTGACCTCGAGCGTTTCAGAATTTCGGGTGAAGAGGGTCGGAACTGCTTTGCGTTTTAAGCAAAAGTCTGTCGATTTTTTGTGGAAAACAAGTTGTGATGGTGTTGTAGACACACACCTCCATGCAGATAAACAGGAAAACTTAAAAAAATGTGGACCGGGGGGATACTATAGCTGTTTAAGTGAAACGCAGCCATGGCCCGCGCCCGCATCCTCGACCGTACCGCTCCGCGCTTTAAGCCGCCTTCCTTTATGTCCGTTTTTGATCCGTTTTTCATTCGTTTGCGCCGTCTGACTCGCCCCATAGACCGATACAGACGGAGGAGCGCTGCGCAAACGCATGCAAGACGGATGAAAAACGGACCTCAGGAAATGCGGCTTTATTTTTGGCAGTTTTATAACTAAACATGACCTCCATGTTCGTACATTAATGTGAAATATTTGGGCCGAAATCCAGTCGACCTAGCAGATGGCCGCGCGAAGCGCGGCCATCTTCTAGTAAACATATAGACTGGTTCCCGCTCCACATATTTCACATACAACGACTAGTCTAGTCAATGAATTTTTGGTCCGGGTCCGGGTTCGAGATGTTTACACCGGGTAACACCAACTTACACCGGAGCGTTCTTTTAGCCATCACGTGATACACGAGTCTGCCCCGGTGGCAGCCACCAGCATGAACTGCCCGAGCTTGAAATCGCGACGTGAGTACGAAGAAAAACACTTATATGACACAAAATAGGAGGGAATAGGGCTGTAAATACATTTTGCTGAATTAGTAGATTACTGTGGGCATTGATGAAGTTTATTTCGGTACTATATAGGGCTACTATTTTTGCGTGGCGCCGGCTTCATTTTTCACTCTGGCTTCACTCTGGCTTCACTCTGGCTTCACTCTTTTCACTCTGGCTCTGGCTATGCCGGCTTCATTTTTTCACTCTCAAACATTAACGGCGTTTATAAAACCCCACCCGGCAACAACCTTTGACCACGTGTTCCCAGAATTCAAAGCGAGACCCTGTTCGTTCGTTTTGCATCTTCTGGAAGCTTCCCCGGTGTAAACCCCGTGTTACCCGGTGTAAGCATCTCGAACGCCCCTATACAACAACAACGCTGCTTATGACGTCACCTAGCAACCGCGATCGCGCGCGAGTAGTAATAAAAAAATGGCGGACACTTTGTAATTGCGACGTGCATGATACTGTGATAGACCGTGTCCGTGAGCTGAGCAGGTGAGTAGTTAGCCGTAAAAATAGGGCTGTAAATTGCTCGCAAATGGAGCCATACGTCACACAGGTCACCCTCATTGCTCTCCAGTCTATTTTGTCCTCTTTTTATCTCAGTGGCGTCTAGCAAAAGTTTATCACAAGTGCCGCAAAGGTAGGTATGTGAAGAAAAAATTCAAAATGAACCAATACCAATGTAATTAGTACCACTGGAAAGAGCATGAAAAATTATACACAGTGACACCCAAATTTTTGAGATATCTTAATTGATAAGGACATTACAAGCATTTGAAGCTCGTTAATTGGCGTCATTTATCTATAGGTAAATAAACCTTATCGACGTTCTCAATGCATTATGGGATTGGATGACAAAATTGCCCGGCCAAATGTGCACAAACCTATGAGGCGGACACCAACTCGGCAACTTTTTTACTCATTTTCACGAAAACCAAAAAGAGTTCAAGAATCAACCTCCCACCACTTTATCTTTGACACATATCAAACCTTCTGACAAACATGTCCCGAAACAGAAATGTTGCAAATGCGAGAAATCATCGGGGATTCCCTTCGTATCGGTAGAGTCCGAGTAGCACGCTCGCAGCTCGGTATGCGCTATGCATGCAACACACGCCGTATCGGCAGTGTGCTGCACTGCGAGTCCGTGTACACGGAGTATGTACTCCTCCACCAATATAATTTTTTAAAAATCGATCCGTCCAGCGCCGTGTGTTGCATAGCGCTAGCTGCGAGCGTGTACTCGGACTCTACCGATACGAAGGGAATCCCCAAAGATTTCTCGCATTTGCGACATTTCTGTTTCGGGACATGTTTGTCAGAATGTTTGATATGTGTCAAAGATAAAGTGGTGGGAGGTTGATTCTTGAACTCTTTTTGGTTTTCGTGAAAATGAGTAAAAAAGTTGCCGAGTTGGTGTCCGCCTCATAGTCATAGGTTTATGCACATTTGGCCGGGCAATTTTGTCATCCAATCCCATAATGCATTGAGAACGTCGATAAGGTTTATTGAATAGAATTTTGTGACCGAAAACGCGACTTTTTAAAATAAAAATGCTTGTGGTTCCTTCGTTAATCAAGATATCTCAATGAAACTTGCAGGCAATGTGTATCTTGTTAGAGTCAATAAAATTAAAGAATAATATGCTGGTTTTAATCACCTACCGTATTAAAAATGGTAAAAAACCGCAAAAATTATAACTTGGGGATGCAAATAAAATAAAAGGCATACCCAGTATTAAACTTCTAATTTCCAGGGTGTAAGGGCATCCCTTTCTATTTCTGTGGTTCTCTTTTCTGACCGACCCTATTTTAGGCTCCAGAGCCAAGAAAAAATCTTTATTAAAGGAACACACCTTCTTTGTTGGGCTATTTTGGGCTCGAAATAGACCCATACATTATTCCGAAGCGCATTCGAGAGTAAATTAGATATATCCTAAAAAGACGCCGTCAAATTTAGCCGTTTTTGAGCACTTTTGGAAAATCCAAGGTCACGTGACTTTTCGGAACCAAATTCTGGTTCCGAAAAGTCACGTGGTCTTGTGAGTTAGTTGTATTTCCAGCCGTATAAAAGTTTGTTACTGCAGAACTGCACCAAATTCAACACTGATTTCTCCCCAATATTTATAAGTAATTGACAAAAGAGAGACTATTTTTACAGGTATGAAACAAAGTTAAACATAAGTATGAAAATTCGAACATAATTGTTTGTTTCGAGAGTCCGGGGAACGGGAGCGAGCGCGTGCTACGGCAGGCTACCGTGGAGTGTAGAAATTTGCCCCGCGCAGCATGCACGGCAAATAGCCTGATGAGTGCACACACAGGGTACAGGTCAACTCGGTCCCAAGTCAACTCGGTTGACCGGGACCGAGTTGACTTGGGACCGAGTTGACTCGAAACCCACACACACGTAGGCGTGTTGCTTCGGTGCACGTACGTTCGTGAAGAAAAAACATGATGCCAACTCCTCAAAAGAAAACGGAATTTCCTATTCGGTCGTCCGGGCTGTCCAGTGAAATCGTGAGCAGAAAATTGGAGATATCCTGAGCAGGAGAAGAGCGAATCGTTTGTGACAAAGTCGTGAGGCTCTCGCGTAGTTGCAACGGCTGGTAAAGCGTATAAGCCATCTTTTGACCGTTTTTGTTATTTTTGCACTTCTTTAGTAAATTACGGGATATTTTGATGATATTTTTTTCGCAAGGACCATCCAAAAAGTATTGTCAATGCTGCTACATCACTAAATCATGTAAACAGTATGCAGGTGTGTACCTTTAATACCGCTGAGCCTAACTAAAACAACATTCCAAAAAAAAAAAAAATAAATAAAAAATAAAAATGAAAAAATAAATTCACCAAATCCGGCTCCGTGTTATTTGTTTTCCTTCCAAACTGGCCCAACTTCAAAGGTAAAACAATGAGAACCATAGAAATAAAAAGGGATGCCGTAATGATCATCAAAAATGAAAAAAAAAAGGCTGAAAACATTACTTAATAATTAAAGTGTCAAAACCAACCAATCACGAAGCAGCTAGGCGGTCACATGACCAAAATAGAAGATACCATAGCAGAAGCATACCATAGCAGAAGACAACTGCAGTTAAAATCGCCAAACATCGGCAGGATAAAATACTTTTTGGGTAAAAATAAGCACAATTCCTACATCTAAAGATGTTTATTTGTCATTATATGGTGTTTTTTCCTGGTGTAGTGCAGTAATTGAGCCCTAAAATCACGCATGAACTTGCATCAGATTTCTTGATTTTCGGCTCGCGTTCATGCGATTGTCCCCGGACCGGGCCGCTACCGTGTCGGTCAAATTTTTTTAAAACCCATAAAATACGATGAAACTTTGGGATTTTAAATACGAAATAACAAACAATATGTACATGTACGACTATCTTTCAATATCGTACGATTATGCCTTAGAGTGGTATTTGTGCTGTCAAAACATGCGATTTTTTCAACTTTTCCGACGATGGTCAAAACGTTCACCGATTCCTAAAATCAAAGATGGCGGATGAAGAGAATTTTTTCCACTACGTCATCATGGGGATATCCCAGGGAATTCCCTAACGACAGCCAATCAGAATGCGAATTTATGGGGATGTCCCCAGGCGAGCATGACGCACCGCGGAACAGAAATTTGCCAGACAATAGCGGGCGCGATCGATGCGGATCTTCACATACCTAGCAAAGGTACAGGTATAGGCCTAGGTTTATTATAATTGATACTGGGCGGTTTTGAAGACCACTGTCATGACTGTTGCGCTCATTGCAACTTTTTTATAATGTTGTTTGTCAGAACGTTTTCGGGATATATGTTTAAAGATGCCGTAGATGGTAGCTAAGATAATCTCAGCTCTTGCTTTATCATTTTTCATTGGGATGTGGTCTTTTCACCAGTAGAGCTGAGAAAAGTTAAGAACACGAACATGCTATCACAAAACAAATGTGTCATTTTCTAACCGTGACACACTAATTCCCCCTAAAACTTTGTTTTGTGATAGCGTGTTCATGTTCTTAACTTTTCTCAGCTCTACTGGTGAAAAGACCACATCCCAATGAAAAATGATACAGCAAGAGCTGAGATTATCTTAGCTACGTAGATGGCCAAATTGACGATTCTGTAAGCTTTAACGATATTTGCAGTCACACTATCTCAGATTTCGGCAGTTTCGACACTAGGCATTTCCGTACAGACCTCAAGTACCGTACCGGTAGGGCTGTAATAGCGACAGTGTAATAAGTCAGATTTCAAAAGTGAGCTATTTACAGCCCTATTTGTGGGGCTAGTCTTTAAAGTGCTACCTACTAAATTATTTTGTTAATCTACATGTAGGGTAGATGCGGGTATATTCGACCGGTAGGGGAATTCGACCAGTATGAATTAAAAATGTAATAAATATAATAAAAACCACTTTTTGTCATAATTATTATGTTTACTATTTTGTTTAAGTTAAACCCTCGATGGCGATATGGTCAATGATTCAATATACCCCAAGCAATCAAAATAAAATGAGTCTAAAACATGAAATAAAGTAGCTTCGTCATTTAACGTTGTTGCCTTATGGGGTCCAATAAGAAATACGAGCTACTTTGTGACGTCGGTTTGAATGTCTGTCGGGTGGAGTGGTAATTTGTAATGAACCTCGTGTCTTTTTGTATGCTACAGAGTTGACCAGTACAAAATTGCTGGCCAAAATACTGTCCTGGGTTGAAACAATGGTTAGTCGAATACCACATCATTTTATCAAACTGCTGTTTGAGTATTCGACCAAGGGGCATGGCGTGCGGCACACGTGTATTTTTCTTTTAGATCATTAACGAGCATAGCCTTATCTTTTGTTATTTTACACTTCTGAAACGTCCACTATAGTTGACGCTGGTAACACTATTTCGAAATTGTTAGATAAAATAATCGACCGCCAAGCCAATAATTTATCGATATTGCTGACAGTTCTTGTCACTGTACTCATTGCCATAAAGTTCTATAGGCGTAGGCGAGCGGCGTCGCCAGACTGACTGTGAGGGACAACTTAATTTGGGTGCTACAAGACACATGATTTTTCTTGTCTTTTCTTTTTAGTTTGGTGGTGGGTGCACATTAATTCTATCAAAACAAATTTGCAAACTTTATGGATGAGTTTACTAACGCTCATTCACACTGAATCGTTTTTAAGCGATTGTTGTGCGTGCATTTTTGTGCGTCACTTTACGGGAACGCGGCACGAATATATGTTTTTGTCCAGAGTGAAACAATACTGAAAATTGGCAAAATCAATTTGGTTGGTGAATTTAGGTGTTTGCGATTGTTCAATTTTGTGTGTGTCGGTTTACACCAAATAAAGGCGCCTTTCCTTTACAGGTCGATAAGTTTATTTTATCCATCCTGCATTTTTTTTATCCATTTGCATCTCAATCGCTCTATGGCCCGATTCAGACAAAAGGGTGGAGCAAAACGCGCACACAAGACGGATGAAAAAAAGGATAAGGTGCCTTTCCTTTGGTTCGTTTTTCATTCGTCATGCGTTTTCCATTCTTTTGCATAGGGTTTGCCTTAAAATGAGACTTATTTTGGTTAAAATAATTGTGACCATGTCATTGCTGGATATTTTTGTCAAAATATAATGGTTAAAATACGTATCTGCACTTGTGACCGGGCCGAGCACCGCCGCATTGCAATAAAGTTTCGCAACAGACACCATTGTGCGAACAAGCTAGGCCTGCCAGAAAACCGGGACCGCTTTTGACTAGACGTCAGCTGAAGCAGTCATATATTGCGCGGCGTATTTCGTCGAGATACGGCACGAATATTGCTGACGAGACTGTGCCTTTAATCAGACTCTGGAGGCAGAACGGAACTTCTGCCGAGCATTGACCTAGTTTGCGTATAGAGCTAGCACGCGCCAATCCTTTTGGCGCGTGCCAGAAGAGTCTGGCCACGTGCCGCCTCGGGTTATGTATTACATTGTATAACATTGTACATGTATTACTAATTCTTTGTATTAGTCTTGCTTCCTGTGCGGTGTGCTTGATGCACACGGGACTTCGTTGTTGTGTTGCGGTATGTTAGCTGGAGAGTATATTGAATGATAACTCGGCTTTGTCTTTCTTGTGGAGTCGGAAATCCTGTGATTGTGTCTCTTTTCTGGCGTTTAAGTGCGGGAATTGAGGAAATAACACTTGTTAGGCCTACTACAAACAAATACACCTATACACGCACAGACATGTACACACGTCTCGGAAAAGAATTCAAAATTTCAAAGCACTGACAATTTTATTTCATGCGCCTCGCGCAAACGGATCCGAACGGTCCAATATTTTTCATTTCTTATTTTCTTGGCATGCAGGAAAATTATCCTCTGAATATCATTTGTATGTTTCAATAGATGGCCAAAAGTGTTTCTAATGCATGCACACACAAGTAGCATGCTATAAAATTGTGCCGATTAGAATAAAATTACCACTCAAGTACGTTTATTTTCGAACAAACAAAGTCCCATCAATACTATGTATTCAGTACAAATGGCACTGGACGAATAACCCAACACAGTAGTCGAATTCCACATCATCCACACCTCATTTTGGTGGTCAAACTGTACATCATTCATCGGTCCTCCAGTTTCGGACTTGATGCAAATGAAAGACAGTTACCTAGACTTGCGATTGTCGAAAACCTTTGCCTTGCTTCTCCTCAGACGCAACTGTTATGCAAAATGAACCTTATCTGGTCGAATACCCCCACTTTTACCCTACAGACTAACACGGCTGTTCTACTGTTTTAAAGATACTGTGTTAAATATTTTGGTACCATGAAACCATTTGGGAAAATCTAGCATCACGGACAGTACATTTCACAAATTATTTTTTTAACTTTAAGAGCTCATTTCATAATATCCATCATGGATGTGTTTAAATTGAAATAATCCACAGTTATTACAAAGCCGTCATCCTGGACAGTGTACCGGTACATTAGGAAGTTGAGATACCATATCATTTGTTGGATACCATAAATAACCTCTACCTCTACGGACATTACATTTTTTGGACATGACATTTTGCATACTACATTTGTTGAAAAATCTGTGAGTTTATGCATGTGGTAAAGGCAACTTTCTTAATACTGAATGATTGTATAAATAGCATCTTTACAAAAATTGTGAAAATAAATGAGCATGTGCTCTGTACATGTACACCAAACGTTACATGTACGTCACGGACAGTTTTGTCCATTCTCATAAAATTGTGAAAAAACACCTAAACTATACATTCTTGTCACTGATTTTACCTTAATGATCGAGTGTACATGCTTTCCAATGGTTTTGAGTATATTTGTTGTCACACTGTTTAGAGAGTTGGCAATATAATAATAATTTGATTGATGATTTTTAGTAAATTTCACAATGGCTGACATGAAATTATAACACACTATAAAAAAACTACTTTTATGTCTAATATTTTAGGGAGCTCAATATACATTGTACTTGTGAGAGAAGACAATGGCCAGCCCTTTTGAAAGTGAAGACCTGCTCCCTAGTATACGGCACCTCATCAGCAGCATCAAGCCGACATTACAAGCTGCAAGATCACAGAATGCTGTGCTGGAAAATGTTACACACTTGGAGGAAACAGATGACAACTTTCACAGGTATGTACATGTACATGTACCGTATTTTCCTGCGGATAAGACGCTCGGCGGACAAGACGCAGGACCCTAAAATGACCCAAAAAAATTCAAACGTCAGCAGACAAGGCGCACCGCCGCATAAGGCGCAGGTTTCAAACCCGGAAGTACCGGTATAAGGGCAGGTGTTTTCCCGCTAGCGGCCGCCGGACCGCCACATGTTTGTATATGATTTATAGCAAGGTTCATGAAGTCAAAGACTCAAAGTTACAATGCATCTTATGTAGATTGTTTTGAAAATAAAGTTTATGTAACTTAGACATAATAAAAATACCTTTGAAGGATGTGCATGCATAATAAAGAAAAATCTCGAAAAATTTACGGAGAGTTGAAGACGTCGATGACGAAGTCCGCTAGTCAACAAATTCACCGGTTTCTCCGACGGCAGCCGCACAGTGCACAGACTAGTGCACAAAACACGGTAAGTATGAAGGCACATGTACAAACTGTACAGTGCCTTCACCTGGGACGGCCTGACGCATGTGCCATGTACGATAACAGTTGGCCCAGTCGCTCCATTACGCCCACGGCGATTGGCTAGTTTCAGTGCACGTGGTGACTTTTAAGCGCAAAAAGCCGGCCGGATACCTTGCGTTTCGTCCGTGATCCGATCACGATAGCGCACGTTATATGCAGTCGCATCACAAGGTGTACGGGTTTTGCGATGCGTTTCGATGGCGATGTGGTCACGATTTTGTGTAGGCCTACGTGTCCGTCGAAACGCAATCGCGTCTGTGGAATCGCAACGGAGTCGGAACGCAAGGTGTACGGCCGACTTCAGAGTACATTTTTCAGCGATTTCGATCTTGCTGCCAAAAATAAAATATATAGGCCCTATGCCACACGTTTTAAAGGTATTTGATTCCCTTTTTATTGTACTATCGTACATGGCTTTTGTCATGCGTTCGGTCCCATATCCGATTCCCGAATAGGCCTAAACTAAAACCACAAAGGACAGTGGCACAGAACTTGACATGACATTGTAGGTACTGCAGCCGATCTCACGAAAGAGTGCGCAGCTTGCCTAACTTAACTGTACAACCAAATATTCAATCACCATCGCACGCACCCTGACCATCTTGACACGACTGCCGCTTTTGTTATTGTCGCCTTTCAAGTTGCCGAATGCCGATATGGTAAGCTCGGCCCCCGAAGGCACTCATTGGCTGCTTCACGCAGACCATGCACAGACCGACAACCAATAGGGAAGCTTTTTACATACAACCCGTAATAACACCTCCAATCATTTGCGGTAATTTAGCGCTCGCTGTCATGCATGCAGCTGGGCTTGAAAGGGCGCCCTCATTTGATGACGAAAAGTTGGGCTTTTGTTATGGGACATGTTCAGTGAAAAAGCTGTTTCCTGCTTACCTTTTGGGCGTGTTTTATGCAGATACATGTACCCGTCCTCAGTCGGTTTCTGTCTGTATGACCATGGTATGACGAAGAAATGCTGTAAACCAGCGTCCAAAACAAATTTGCGTCCGCAATTCATTCTCTCGGTCTTTGCTCGGCTGCACTCCCGGCGACCAAACTGCCCAGGCGACGAGTTCTGTCCCATTTTCCCGAAAATATTCTACATTGCCTATTTATCAATTCCATGGTTTTTGGGCAAACATTCTAAAAATGCAGGCAAACTTTCTCAAAATGCAGCCAAACTAATTGCAAGATTTTCGATCACACGACCGGTTGCAAAGTTTGATGCACGATCAGCAGCAAAGTTTGAGAGAAATTGAGAGACTATAGACTGAGTAGGCTTATCAAAAATAATCACACGCACACCAAATAAACTAGGTCAAAGCTTCTTTTAATGTATCACATTGTATTACATTGAGCTGCCAGCAGCGGCACATCACAGAAACCACCACAGAGCACAGACAATGTAATACAATACTCCCCAAGTATCTATGGGCAGTGAATTCCCTCAAAGGGGAGCCGTTAATGTCGGCACTTCTAGAATAAGTGGACACAAAAGACGCATCCACGATCTTTTCTTGTTCTTCTTTCGTGGTTTTTGCTTTCGGAAACCATCCTTTTCATACGTTTTCAAAGCTTTTCATACTCTCCTGGAATAAAACAAAAAGGTTGTTATATTTTTTTAAAAATAGTATACGCAGTGATCATCAACAAAAAAATAATAATGATTCTTCACACAAAGACCGTTGATTTGAACTGGACAAGAAGGTATTTATTATTTCACGCAGTGATCATCAACAAAAAAATCAATCGTCAGCAGACAAGGCGCACCGAAAGATAAGACGCACCGACGTTTTGGGGGTCTAAAAAGTCAGATAAGACGCGTCTTATCCGCAGGAAAATACGGTATGTACCTAACATACTGTACACGTGCATATAGGTCATTCCATGTCAAATCACCCAATGGGTTAAACCCGACCCTCTCAGATTTTGGTGAAACTTGGTATACTTGTTGATAGGCCTGGACGATATCACGATATTATCGCCGACTGACGATAATGAAAACAATATCGACTATATCGACTTTGTTTTTGTAAATATCGAAATATCGTGACAAAGACGATATTCTCAAACCTTGAAAAACATGGACGATAATTCTAAAACTATCGTCAATTTGCGAAGTGCTACATAACTTTGAGGTTTAAAACTCGAACAATTAATGACAGTCCAGGCGCCCGTCAAAAACATCTGTCAGATTTGCCGCGAACGACCGCTGCCGACTGTAGATTAATGCCCATGTTAAAATGATGTAGAAGTAACATCCAGGATTATCGACTGCGCGCGCCGCCAAATTATTTTCATGTGGTTGGTAAACTAGGCAGCCACTACACACAGAGGAGCCGCCACAAAGACGATTCAATAAACCTTTACAAATACATTTTAAGGGGTCTTTGACTTTAGTCGTCTGAATTAGTTGAGAGAATAAAGCCAACACGGTCTTGACAATAAATCACAGACAACGCCAGTCAGTGGCGCCCATCATCTGTTTTGTTTATTTCTTAATCTGCGTCCGTAAACAACAAACTTCGCGTCAGCCTTAGCTATACATGAAGCCTCTGGCTCATAAATAACCCAACATTTCACATCAGCATCACCATTTTCAACACCGACTTCGTTGGTTCTGAAGAATTTCCACCGGTACTCCTCCCATCTGCTGAAATGCTGAATCAAATAGATCCTGAACAGGAGGAAGGCTCTGACAGTGACACTGCTGGTCCATCTTCACCACGCTCTAGACAAAACCCATCAGCGTTTAATTTGTTGAGCCTTAAACAAGTTGTGATCGAGTCATGTGTAAATAAAAACATTCTTTTTGTTCTCCCAAAAAGTTGTATTGTGTGACTTTTCGCGATGTTCTGATAACCTTTATATTATTTACTACCTGTACCGCATAATTGTATTCAGTAGTAAACGTGAAAATAGTTGTTAGAAATCATAAGGGTAGTTATTATCCAAAAATGAGTGGGTACTGGGTACCAGGGATTCGCAATCACAGCCTGATTACTGTTTTCAAACATGCTCTCCCTCCCTTATGTCTCGAGAATGATTATTTTCCAGTCACCCAGGCCCGGAGAGATTAATAAGAACTGAAAACTGACCGCAGAATGATTGACAGTCGGATTAGCAGACACTCGCGCCCTCCCCCCACTCAAAACCAAAAACAAGGTAGAGGTTATTGCTTTGTACGCCGCCAAGACGGTATTCCACAAAGGATGCTAACAACAACAAGTTAATACAATGTACAAGTACGTCCTAAGATAAGCTTCCATCTGTTTGTCACGAACATCATGGTTGTGGGAAGTTTTATTTAAACCAACAGCCAATCCGGACACCCGGCCAGCAGCCCAGCCAGTCATCTTGACTCTCAAAATAACGCCCATTTTCAGGCTCTCAGTGCAGTTGGCCAATCAGAGTAATGGATCACAGAGGAAGGCTCACGCTGTCGCCCTCCTGCCGCTGATCGATAATGCGCTGTTTCTTCAGACTTCGGCCGCTTTGTTTCCTATGATGGAACTTCAAAGTATTTCAACTTCAGCAATATTATTTTAAATGACAAGTCATTTCATCGTTTTTGCGTAGTCGTTTTCTCGTTTGGTTCATTGTTAACAAGGTTGTTTAATTTTTTGAAAATCTTGACGATATATAGTCATATCGGCGATATCATCCGACGATAATATCGCAGTTCAAAATTTTCGATATCGTCCAGGGCTACTTGTTGATTAGGATCCCACAGCACCAAATATCAAAATTTTGATCAATCGGACCAGTGGTTCTGGAGATACCCGGTACGGGCCCCCGATACTTTGGAATTTTTGGCTAAAAGCGGCACGCACGCCCACCTTTAAACCCTCATATCTCATGAACTACATGTACTGAACCAATCTTCACTAAATTGGTGGTGTTTGAAAGGGGAATAGTCAAGGATTCAAAATCTGCTATTATTTGGGGGATTGAAGTATGCAGGGGTGGCATTGACATTTGACCTTGTGGATCACGTGACCTTAAAATTACCTTTCCTAAAATTTAATTTCCCACTCACTAACTAAAACATATTTTCAGAGGTGTAATATTCTTTGTTTAGCAGTAATACTGATTCAAAAGTTGCCCACCTGCAGAGATGATTGATACAGTGCATTACAATTTCATGAATGTGCATGGATCAAGTACATACATGTATGTGTGACAATTGAAAGTTTAAGGCAAAAAATGTGGTTTGATTTGCATTTCTTTGAACATTTGATGCTTTTATATTGGACACAATGTCAGATGTTGATTTGTAAGTATCAATGTTTTTTTCATAATACTTACCAGTATTAGGTTGTTCTATCATAATTGTATGAATCAATTCACTCGGACAAAAAAGTTTGCATGTTTTTGTTCAAAAATGGGCATTGCGATACGTTTAAATATTAAGCATATGTGCTTGAGCGTTTTTCAGTTGATTCACAATAGAGCCTGAAGAGATATTTAATCTTCTTCGGCGCAACCGCCATGTACACCAACCAAAAAGGAAGATAAAGTAACATATTTATAAGTGCAACCATATGCTTTTCTCAATCATTTTATTGGTTAGCAGACAGCTACATGTAGGCCACATTGGTCATGATTGTCAAATAAAAAATATACAAAATGGCGGAAGGCATCCGGGGGGCACTTTGTATGCCGGTGTATGAACCCATGTGCATTCTAAATTTTGCGGGTGTCTTTCTGACTTCAAAAGTGGGTCCACGTGGACCCGAAAAAGAGCCTACCAGGCCCCCCTTAAAAATGCACGCTCCTGCAATAGGCTCTCTCCCGGTTTCCTTTTTCAAATTGGCATAAGGGCTATTTCACAATAAGTGGTCATTTCAGTACCGGTAAATTACAGTATAACCCATCCTGGATAACTTTATCAGTGCAAATACATGTTATGAGTGATTTTATATGATGGGCAATACCGGTATGAAGGACAAGCTACAGAACTATATTTACATAATTCTACGAGTTATTCGTTTTGAATTTCTCTATTTGGGTCTCTCCACGAAGTTGGGGCAAAAAATGTGACATTGGTGTCAAAATTTCAAAAGCGGTATTTTTCTTTTTCTTTTCCAATTTTAGTTAGCCTATATGTTGGTGGTTAAGAAACAAAGAGAGGCAATTCCTATACATCAGCACCAGAAATACCATACCAGTTCAAAATCTGTATGTCACTTCCAAAAATACCGATGCTACATGGACGCCAAATCACATTTCCTCACTCTTTCCTTTCATTACAGTTTAGTATTTAATCAATGTTTTTATTGATTAATTTCCCACCTGATACATTGAAAACATAAACAGCATAAAGTTTTTCATGTGTTGAACATAAATTCCAATTACAAGGTGTTGATTATTGGTAAATACATGTCCTGGCTCATCAAAAAGCGCTAATGTCCTATCACGTTTGTTTTAAAACACTTAGAGAAGCAGGCACCGACTTCAATCAGTTACATATTGTGGAAGGAGCCCCACGCATCATAATTTCACTGTTGAATGTGTATATGATACAAGTTTATTCCCGTGGTGCCTGTTCACATGTACCGATGCTACATGGACACCATGTCCCGTAGCGTTGGGACTATTAGTGTATACTGAACCCCATAAGAGAAAGAATCGTTTTGAGTTTCAATATTCTTGAATAATTCAAGATTACAATTAATTGCAATATGTTTACAAGCTTTACCATTTATTTAGTCCATTTATTTCATGCCAATTTCATACCGATGCTACATGGACACCATGTCCCGTAGCGTTGGGAAGACCAGTGATGCACTGAGCCTCTTTAAAATGTCATTATGAGTAGGACATTTTTTGAATTGTAAATATTCTTGAATATATCAAGATTAAAATTAATTACATTATGTTTACAAGAATTGCTATTTATTCAGGACATTTATATTATGCCAATTTCGTACTGATGCTACATGGATACCGTGTCCCGTAGCATCAGTAATAGCTATTATACTGAATTACATCGAGAAGAAGAAATGTTTTGAGTGACCAATATTCTTGAATGAAGTGAATGATCAGTGCAAGTCTTTTACTGGTGTACAATTATATTATTTTATTGATTGGACATCTGCCACACTCCAATAATGTTATTATTCTTACCGATGTCACACATGGACGCCATTTTTTTCACGTTAAATTCTGATCACACACACAGTACACAGAACTGAAAGCCCACACCAATAGATTTCCAACTGATTTCCCTCAAACTACAGCATGTTCTATTTGTATTTAGTTGTAGTTGTTTCCTGACACTCACAAAAATCTATTCTGATGCTACATTTTTACTATTGGACGCCACAAGATATGGGTTTCATACATCAGTCAATGGCACAAAATTCTGAAAGGGAAATTTATTGTAGCTTTTATGTAAGTTTTAGGCAGAAACTTAGAGGACTTTTGAATATAATTTGCAATTGTACACCTTACAGTATTCCATGGATTTGATTCACCTCCCAATGCTACAAACTGGTATTTCATGTACGCCACGTGTAGCATCGGTAGGTGTATTTTTGTAGTGCTATCTGGACAACAAAAGTTATCGTGACAATTTTGGTTAAGGTACCCCAGATAACTTTGTGTCATACAGTTTTAAGTTAAAGTATATTCTGATTTCTGCCTTTTTCCTATGAACAAAATATTTACTTCTGAAAATAAGGTCAATGCATGTCACAAAAATCAATTAAAAAAGACTATGGACACCACTGATTATCTTTTGTTATTTTCCGTCTAGAAAATATTTGGACGTTTTCGGTTTAATGGCTGTGCAGAACTTCAACTTGATGTTTACAAAAACCATAATTTTTTTATACCAGTTGGAGTTTAAACAAGAAAAACCTGTTGAGAAACCCACAGTGGGTGCTATAGTGCATTTGCCCCAACTTCATGGAGTGACCCATTTACATGCACTTTTAACACCATTTTGGAGTCTCATTTCAAGTTTTACATTAGTTTAAGTGGAATAATTTGTTGATGATGCATTATTGTGGTGAATTTGGTGATCAATCATGGATACATGTATAGTGTTCAACAATATTGTGAAACTTGGGTTGGTGTAATTTGGTGGGAAAATGTTAATTTTATGAACATTTCAAGTGAGACTGAAAGTGTACACTTATTGTGAAATAGCCCATTGGCCAATTCCAGTAATATTTCATTTACAGAATGTTGAAGAACCATTCTTCAATGTTTTGGCAGGTCTGTGTGGTTCCCATGCCATTTAATTAAATTTTTCATCAATTGCAGTTATTAGAAAATGTGAATGAGACTCCAAATCTTGTGGCTTAGCACCCATGTGAGCCTATAATTTGAGAACCGTAATGCATGCGTAGAACTGTGAAATTGTTTTTGGAGATTGCTTTACCACATGTTTGTGAGGCAAAAACCAGCAAATTCCAACAAAGTCTTCATGTAAAAAAACATCAGTTACCTGTACCTATTTTTCATTTTGCAACCTTTCCCGTGAAACTACCGGTAATGTGCAATGCATAGTTCCGAGATTGCCCAGTTAACCCCGCCCCTTAGATATTGTTGCTATGTGCTCACAAGCCATCGAAAAAAATGGCGACATGTACGTACAAAGCAACGGGACTCGGCATGGAAAGCACAGATTCATTGGAGAAAACTCAAAGGTATTTATGTTTTAGGGTCGACAGTTACCGTAGCACACACTGAGCGAAGGGCTAGTAATGCAGGGATGACATATATTTATAAAAATGCGCTTTCCTACCTTTGAATAGCGAATCGCCCGACATTGAAACCAAAATTCACCCGGTCACGGCGCATACAACATACAAACTGTATGGGCAAAAACATTGCGTGATTGTGATCGATGATTGCATCACTTTGACCTTTGTGGGCGCCGTCTGCTAGCTCTGTTGTGATTGGTCGCGGGTTCGGCTTGATTGACAGGTCGGAACTATGCATTAGTGGTGGGTTGAGCCAAAAAGTTTGACTAGATTGACTGGACTATAACGAGTAGAAGTCTTTTGGAACTTATCCCCGTGAGATACCGGTAAGGCTAAACAAGTCTGGGCCAGTCTTCTTTCAGCTTTTTCGCGGCTGTCGCGAGTCGCTTGAAAGTCCCGATATACATTTTTATTGTAGCAAGTGATGTCGTCATCATTACTGAGTTTTTGGAAGCCTGGGAGCTTAGGGCCGAGTTGTTCGAAGCTTTACTCACAGCGGCAGTAAATGATTCACAAAGTCGGTCCTTTTCCTCCCGACGATTTATTTCGAGCTCACGAATGAGCTGCACGTGGTCTGTTACCCCGGGGCTTTTCAATTTGCAATTAGCAGTGTCTTTTATCAGGTGCAGTACATGTAGATCACACAGACACGCGATACATTCATCTTTGGTCTTCACTTGTGCTGTATCGATATTGTTCAAATTGCACAATCTGCAGATATACTCAGTAGTGAATCTGTGTAAGTAAACAACTCTACTCGCATGATCTGACACATGTTTGCAAATTAGATCATGGACTTGTGGGAGGGAACAAAAATTGCCATAACAACACAATCATGAAGGCACATGTACATGTATAGTGTACGATGTGGGCGTAACTTACGGCAGTCGACAGGCACGAGGGGGCGGTCACTAAACTATGCAACAATAAACCGAGGTTTACTTAGGCTTCAAGAGTTTGTCATATGACAATGTGAGAGAAGATTTTCTCGCTCAAAATAAGTTACAGACTGGGCAAGGCCTTTAGTAACAGAGTGTTTGTTGAAAGTTTCCCGATGCGATGTGATCGGTGTTGGTTAACGTTAACGATACATAAATGTTTAGTTCAATCCGAAATACATGTACACTACCCGTCAAAAATTTGGAAACACCCTGAAAGTTTTAGGTTTTTGAGAAGGAAGTATTATTTTCTTTATTCATAATAAACCAAGCTATTGGCCCCAGAGAGAGGGAAAACAAAATGATGCAGGACGAAAGGAATGGCATAATCTTCCAGGCTGCCACCGCCAAGTTTTAATGCCTCACAAACAGGCTTAAGAGCCAGATTCTGTAAGATTCAACCAGGGGGTGATATATCACCGTTCAGTATTCCATCCAATTTTTTTTTGTGGGTAGATATATCATCCAAACTGACAAAAATCACGTTTTTTTCCGGAGAAACTGCTCCGGTTGAAAAATACGGCCATGTTTAGGGTAGGGGTCCGAATGGCCTAATAAGTGCCAAAGTCAAAATCTGGACTTTGTCCTCTAAATATCTTGGTGCGCCCTCAAAAAGCCTCCTTGATCTTATGGTATATGAATATATGGGTGGAGTTGTTCTGAAAAACGTTAGAATTTTCGAGGCTAATTGAGGGCGCTTTAAATGGCAACTTTTTGCATTTTAGACCATGTTTGAGGCCCTCCCAGTTCCTGCGCCCTCATAAAGCCTTGCTTGTTCATGTTTATTTGGACACATGGGGACCTTTTCTCCCAAAAAAAACATAAATGGCAGAGGCTTAGTGAGGGCGCTTGTTAATAGAGGGCGCTTTTTGCCGTAAGAACGCGATTTTTGGCAATTTTCGTCGGGCTATATCTCAGTGCGCCCTCTATGGAATTCAGTGAAACTTGTTTTATTGTGTTCCTCTATATCCCCACTATTCATAATAAAAATAACTAGGAGGCTTTTTGTCTCATTGACCCTTTATGTGCAAATCCATGCACACCAGATCACCACTTTTTGAAAAACACCACTTGGTTCTCGTACACACCTATAGGTGGCAACAATCATTTGGGAGATTTATTTGAGCATTTTCAGAGCATAAAAAGCATAACAATTTATTAAAATCAACAACAATTTATTGAAATATACCCAAACTTTAAAGAAAACAATGAACAAGGCACCTTTGGTGCTGAAAAAAGCCTGAATGGCCAGCAACTAAGTCAATGACGTGCTTGGTCAAAAGGTTCTCCTGACAGCCCCTATATTAGAGTTAGCACATACATGTACATGTACAGTAGTTCATAACCAACTGAAAATGTGGACCGACTTTCACAAAATAACTGAAGGTTATACTTGTCCAAAAGTTCTTGCCAAGGCATTCTCACAACAAAAGGTGACAGTCAACGTGCTTATGCCTAGAAGCTCTCCATGAAAAGTTCATGAATGGAGGTATTTTTAAATTTCTGACAGGCTCTTCTTAGAAAAGAAGTAATGTCCACATCTGCTTCCTGAAAGAAAAGTGCATCACTGAAAATGTTATCCTATTTTACTCCAATAAAGATGTCCGATTGGGAATTCTGTGGCATTCCAACCCAAGCCTACCGTAAGCCTGTAGTGCATACATGTACAATGTATCCCCATTTAATGTAATCTTTGCAGCCACAATCATACATCAGCCCAATCATACATACTTTATTGGAGTAAAATAGGATAACATTTTCAGTGATGCACCTTTCTTTCAGGAAGCAGATGTGGACATTACTTCTTTTCTAAGAATAGCCTGTCAGAAATTTAAAAATACCTCCATTCATGAACTTTTCATGGAGAGCTTCTGTAGGCATAAGCACGTTGACTGTCACCTTTTGTTGTGAGAATGCCTTGGCAAGAACTTTTGGACAAGTATAACCTTCAGTAAATAGTTTTGAAAGTCGGTCCACATTTTCAGTATACTGTGCTAACTCCAAGTTAGGGGCTATCATGAGAACATTTTGACCAAGCATGTCATTCACTTAGTTGCTGGCCATTCAGGCCTTTTTTCAGCACTAAAGGTGCCTTGTTCATTGTTTTCTTTAAAGTTTGGGTATATTTTAATAAATTGTTCCTGATTTTAATAAATTGTTACGCTTTTTATGCTCTGAAAAGGTGTGTACGAGAACCAAGTGTTGTTTTTCAAAAAGTGGTGATCTGGTGTGCATGAATTTGCACATAAAGGGTCAATGAAACAAAAAGCCTCCTAGTTATTTTTATTATGAATAGTGGGGATATAGAGGAACACAATAAAACAAGTTTCACTGAATTCCATAGAGGGCGCACTGAGATATAGCCCGACGAAAATTGACAAAAATCGCGTTCTTACGGCAAAAAGCGCCCTCTATTAACAAGCGCCCTCACTAAGCCTCTGCCATTTATGTTTTTTTGGGAAGAAAATTAAGGTACCCATGTGTCCAAATAAACATGAACAATTAAAAGCAAGGCTTTATGAGGGCACATGAACTGGGAGGGGCTCAAACATGGTCTAAAATGCAAAAAGTTGCGATTTGAAGCGCCACCTATGGGTGGCGCCCTCAATTAGCCTCGAAAATTTTAACGTTTTTCAGAACAACTCCACCCATATATTCATATACCATAAGATCAAGGAGGCTTTTTGAGGGCGCACCAAGATATTCAGAGGACAAAGTCCAGATTTTGACTTTGGCACTTATTAGGCCATTCGGACCCCTACCCTAAACATGGCCGTATTTTTCAACCGGAGCAGTTTCTCCGAAAAAAAACGTGATTTTTGTCAGTTTGGATGATATATCTACCCACAAAAAAAAATTGGATGGAATACTGAACGGTGATATATCACCCCCTTGTACAAATTGGTCCATAGTTACAGAATATGGCTCACAAACTTTAAACTAAAAGGGGACTACTTGTCCAGAGTTAAACGTACAGTGTAACTTTCAAAAAAGGGTACCACCTGGTCCCATTTCTTTCCTTGTAACAAGTTACATACCGGGTACAACATGTAGAGTTATTTTTAACTAAAACATCGGACAATTCGTCCATACATGTACATGTATGATTTATTCAAATGAACCTGGACGTTAACAAATTAAACAAAAGGCGGACTTCCAACTCCGCAAATCACTCAGATGTCGAACTGGCGGTGGTAACGCTGCAAGAAGAGTGATTTTGGCGCGCACTGAACCCTAGGAAGTGCGCAACGGTCTTGCAGCAGAGAATGACGTCAAGCGCGAGATGTAGCGCGGTGTCCAAAAAATATAGCCTGCTCGCCGCGGGCTTAAATTTTAAGACTGGTCAAACTTTAAGACAACGATAATGCAAGCGGGCTATAATTATAGACCGGTCTTAGTGGATGCCGCGTTAGCCAGCTAATAGCCTATAGACCGGTCTTAGACCACAAATTGCAATCCGCCCCTGTTTTGTGCAATGCAGCCTATGCTACATGTAGGGACTTCCTGATCAGTTCAGGGATTCAGCAACTCATCTTTTGTAATACATGTACACGTATGAAAGTGCCATAAAAACTTGAAATATTCGCTGCTGGCAATGCATTGGTGCCCTTTCTGAAAGGCTTAGGCTACGTACAGTACATGTAGAACAAACAAAAAACAAATCCTGCAGATTTTATTTAACTACTTCTGTCATTGGGTATACTAATCAATGTATACATTTAAAAACACTGAAGTGCAACTTTTTGTGTGATACAAAATGTAATTGTGTACCTTTCTTCTTTTGCATTTACTCAGATATGAACTTGTAAAATACGTTCGTGGCCATATAGAAGAGGTTTTAGGACCTTTGATTGAAGAAGAGATAGAACGCAGATCTTTGAATATGCAAGGCAAGAGTGAGGAAGAGGCTATGGTTAAAATCATCACAGACCACATCATCAATGACCAGAGGTGAGTCAAACTTTCATTTAAAAAAAAATTAATTACACAATGTACATAGTACATGTATGTACATGTCCATGTACCATTCATGCCATTTACAACGCCTCTGAATGTGCAGTGACTCTTATGCATTTGTACATGTGGGTGATTCCATAAATTAGGGTACCAACTTGTGACATTCACATTTTAGGCCCTCAATCCATAAATCATCACCATTCATCCTCTATTTTCTAAAACCAGCATATTTAGTCAGTTTCCTAAAATTTGGTACATAAACTCCTCAAAAAAAGTTTGGAAAGTCAAGTTTGACTGACGATTTCTCTCTTGTTACTTTCCCTTGAATTTGGTATCATTGGAAAGCCCTGTTATTCCACTTTACAGTGATGTGTCATTTGTTATGATTAATCAATTGGGGGATGTGCAGTATAGCAGAATACAGGGGTGGGTGGAAAGTGAAATGTCACAAAATTCACTGCTATTGTCATGCAGTGCATTCCCCTTTTGCTTGGAGGATGGGAATGTGTCAATGCACTTTTTGACAATAGCAATGCATTTTGTGACATTTCACTTTACACCCGCCCCCGTATTCAGCTGTGCTGCACATATCCGGACCCCAATTGCTTATTTATAACAAATGACATACATGTACATGTATCATCGTAAAGAGGAATAACAGGGCTTTCCAAAGATACAATTCAAGGAAAATTATTTTGCAACATACCGTACAATATACGTGCAGGGATATGATACATGACACATTTCAGTATTTGAAAAAGGGGTTCCGAGTTGTTGCATTTTAAAACATTTCTTGGGGTAAGACTTAATTGAAAATGGCTTAATGTTAAAGTTTATAACCTAAGAAACCTAGACATACCACATGTGGAAGCATTTATGTAAGAATTCTTTTTTTATGAATAAAGCAGATGAAAATTAACCCCCTAAATTAGAATGCCAGTGTTACGTCTGCGGCACTGCTTTTTTCAAAAGTGGTGTTTAACTACAGAGTAAGAATTTTTTTTAAAGAAAATCAGTTTCAAATCATTCAAACTAACTAATTAAAGCCATTTATAGCAACAAAAACAGTAAACAGTTTGTTGCTTATTTTTCTGACGAAATCAAATTTTTGGTTTCTGTACATAACTCTTCGTGTCCGCCTTTGTTGAGGTGCAGCCCCGCACCCATTTAGACACATGCAAACATCTACTATCAAACTCCAACGTGTACACTGTGCACGTGCAAATACTTCACAAAATATCAACATTATAGAGGGTCTCGAATCAGCAGCGAGCGGTAATGACTGGTTTCCTGTCGCTTTGGTTTTTCGTGTCCATGCGTTATGTACAAACAACGGCACTCTGTGCAGACATGTGGAAGTTTGAATATTCAATGGTGCATATTTTCAGCAAGCTGGGGAGTGTTTTTTTTATGTGGCGTGACCAAAGTTGGTCGTGGCTGGTTACGTTCTGTGAAGCGGTGCGACGTTGCTTCGTGTCCGGTAACTGGACACGAGTTATGTACAGAAGTGGGAAAAACGTAGGTATAGTATTCGCGCCATCGGCGCCCACATTTATTGAAAATCCCTATCGCCAGAATGCTAAAACGTATGTCACAAATGGTAAATGTAATGTTTGTTTTACGATGCAAAATCTAGGGCTTGAAAACAACAACGAGAGCCTAAAGTGTTTCGTTTTTTGGGGAAAGTCCAACCCGTTTCTCGCCGATTTTTGTAAATATGGCGGCCTGAATTTGGGGTCCGCGTTATGTTCGAACAACAATTCCAATAGCTTTGTTTCTTGAGGATAAGAATTGTTCAATTTTCGTAATGGGAGTCATCTAACTTGATTCAATTAGAAACAGTGCATTTTGACAGGAAAACAATATTTTTGATGGGGTTTGGTATTGATTTATGACGTACATAATTCGGACACCAAGATCTAAGATCAATGCAAAATGGCGACCTGTTATGTACACAGTGTCTGGCCTACAGTATTATGCACCTACCGGTATCAATTGTTTTTTTTCCACCCCGCCCCCGACCCCCTCTCCCCTCCCCTCCCCCCCCCTCCCCCGCCCCTCCCCTCCCCTCCCCTCCCCTCCCCCTCCCCCGCCAATGTTTAAAGGGCGTATGACACGCTAAACAACCTTTTGCCTAATTTTTGCTTAATATGATGAATTACTTGTTCAGCAAGACATACTATCGTTCGTTTGGATGTAAAATCAATAAAAGGTAGCCTTTTTCAACTTTGAAGATTTCATTGCAATAAACCACAGACAGAGGGCGCTGTTTGAAGTGCATCACATAAGGAAGACAGAGGGGAAGAGTTAAGAAAAAACATACTAACAATTTGGTGTCTGCGTTATGTACAATTATTTATCATGGATAACCTTGGCCATTGTAAGAGCTTTGTTGGATTCCATGACTTTTCTATCATGTCTTTCTATGGTTATGGGTCCGTGCAATATTTTAAGACACTATTTAGTTGTCAAATCGGATCTCAACTAAGTTACTTCATGAAGATCAATACCACATCTTGTGTACATAACGGTGTCCACCTGAACACAATTCTCTGTTTTGGTTAAAATGTATTTCTATTATTTTCCTGTTGAATAGTATCAGACATACTTTAAATAACAACTTCAATGTTCTGGAAAATTCTCTGCCCAGTGTGAGAAATGTGCTCTCAAAGGATCGGAAACCAAGTTATATTAACAATTTGGTGTCCGCGTTATGTACAATTATTTGTCATGGATAACCTTGGCCATTGTAAGAGCTTTGGATTCCATGACTTTTCTATCATGTCTTTCTATGGTTATGGGTCAGTGCAATATTTTAAGACTCGCTGTTTAGTTGTCAACTCGGATCTCAATAGTTACTTTATGAAGATCAATACCACATCTTGTGTACATAACCGTGTCCACCTGAACACAACTCTCTCTGTTTTGGTTAAAATGTATTTCTATTATTTTGTGTATGTCATGTTGCATAGTATCAGACATACTTTAAATAACAACTTCAATGTTCTGAAAAATTATCTGCCCAGTGTGAGAAATGTGCTCTCAGAGGACACCAAGTTATGTACAGAAGATTTCTCTCTCTTCTCACTTTAATGGCCGCTGTATCTGTAGTTTTGAGTTGTCTTGCTCCAGCAGCTACTTTTTATGTTTCTATGGACTATTTCAAATATCTTCACAAGGTAAACGATGGTGACATGTGATATTCATTTTGGGGTCTGTTTTGTAACAAGAATGTGTCGTGTATCATATCCCTACACTACACTACCGCCCAAAAGTTACGACCGTAATTTGCCCGATAAACGGGACCGTTAATCTCCGGGCAAGTGAAGTCCCGTACCGTTTATTGTAATTCTCAACCGCACACCTGATGCCCGCAAGCTATGCGCAAGCGCATCACGAAGCCCGCAAGCTATGAGCAAGCACATCATGCACGAAGCCCGCACGTATAACCGCAACATGAAGCCCGCACATGCTATAAACCGTACCGCAACACGAAGCCCGCATGCCGAAATCAACCGCAGGATTCTTGCATTGAGATCGGGCTTTATCGGCATGATGCCCGCATCATACCACACATGACACCACAACCCGAATAAAATCTCTGGGTATTCGTTTGTGTCGTCGCGTATAGTGTGCACGCATGCACTGTGCAGGCACTTATTTTTAATGTGCATGTAAGGTCTATTTACGTACATGTAACTGGTATATTTCCCAGCGTTAAACCTTGGAGGAAGGATGGTTGAACCATCCATAAACCAACTTTTCACAACTCGCGCACCCGATTTTTCCATTGTAATTGTGTATGCATCGAACGATCGATCGACCAGCGCTAGCACAGCATTGCCAACAATGTACCGTATGCCACTGTGTGCTACGTGAGTGTGGTTGTTTTCTAAACACTCCCTTCGTCTATACGTTCCGGCTACATGCAATTCACCATTCGAGCAAACCAGCGAGTGAGCGCGTAGCATAAAAAACGACCGGGGAAAAACTAGGGGGTATTGCAATTGAGCATTTTGATATACCCCTCCAGGCCACATATGCTTCTATAAACCGTACAGTAACACGAAGCCCGCATGCCGAAATCAACCGCAAGATTGCTGCATTGAGATCGGGCTATATCGGCATGATGCCCGCATCATACCACACATGACACCACAACCAGAATTATCTAGGTTTTTTTTTTCTGTCGTCGCCAGCGGTCGAGTATAGTGTGCACGCATGCACTGTGCAGGTACTTATTTTTTAATGTGCATGTAAGGTCTATTTACGTACATGTAACTGGTATATTTCCCAGCGTTAAACCTTGGAGGAAGGATGGTTGAACCATCCCTAAACCAACTTTTCACAACTCGCGCACCCGCATCGAACGATCGATCGACCAGCGCTAGCACAGCATTGCCAACAATGTACCGTATGCCACTGTGTGCTACGTGAGTGTGGTTGTTTTCTAAACACTCCCTTCGTCTATACGTTCCGGCTACATGCAATTCACCATTCGAGCAAACCAGCGAGTGAGCGCGTAGCATAAAAAACGACCGGGGAAAAACTAGGGGGTATTGCAATTGAGCATTTTGATATACCCCTCCAGGCCACATATGCTTCTATAAACCGTACAGTAACACGAAGCCCGCATGCCGAAATCAACCGCAAGATTGCTGCATTGAGATCGGGCTATATCGGCATGATGCCCGCATCAAAGTTAGGGGCTATCATGAGAACATTTTGACCAAGCATGTCATTCACTTAGTTGCTGGCCATTCAGGCCTTTTTTCAGCACTAAAGGTGCCTTGTTCATTGTTTTCTTTAAAGTTTGGGTATATTTTAATAAATTGTTCCTGATTTTAATAAATTGTTACGCTTTTTATGCTCTGAAAAGGTGTGTACGAGAACCAAGTGTTGTTTTTCAAAAAGTGGTGATCTGGTGTGCATGAATTTGCACATAAAGGGTCAATGAAACAAAAAGCCTCCTAGTTATTTTTATTATGAATAGTGGGGATATAGAGGAACACAATAAAACAAGTTTCACTGAATTCCATAGAGGGCGCACTGAGATATAGCCCGACGAAAATTGACAAAAATCGCGTTCTTACGGCAAAAAGCGCCCTCTATTAACAAGCGCCCTCACTAAGCCTCTGCCATTTATGTTTTTTTGGGAAGAAAATTAAGGTACCCATGTGTCCAAATAAACATGAACAATTAAAAGCAAGGCTTTATGAGGGCACATGAACTGGGAGGGGCTCAAACATGGTCTAAAATGCAAAAAGTTGCGATTTGAAGCGCCACCTATGGGTGGCGCCCTCAATTAGCCTCGAAAATTTTAACGTTTTTCAGAACAACTCCACCCATATATTCATATACCATAAGATCAAGGAGGCTTTTTGAGGGCGCACCAAGATATTCAGAGGACAAAGTCCAGATTTTGACTTTGGCACTTATTAGGCCATTCGGACCCCTACCCTAAACATGGCCGTATTTTTCAACCGGAGCAGTTTCTCCGAAAAAAAACGTGATTTTTGTCAGTTTGGATGATATATCTACCCACAAAAAAAAATTGGATGGAATACTGAACGGTGATATATCACCCCCTTGTACAAATTGGTCCATAGTTACAGAATATGGCTCACAAACTTTAAACTAAAAGGGGACTACTTGTCCAGAGTTAAACGTACAGTGTAACTTTCAAAAAAGGGTACCACCTGGTCCCATTTCTTTCCTTGTAACAAGTTACATACCGGGTACAACATGTAGAGTTATTTTTAACTAAAACATCGGACAATTCGTCCATACATGTACATGTATGATTTATTCAAATGAACCTGGACGTTAACAAATTAAACAAAAGGCGGACTTCCAACTCCGCAAATCACTCAGATGTCGAACTGGCGGTGGTAACGCTGCAAGAAGAGTGATTTTGGCGCGCACTGAACCCTAGGAAGTGCGCAACGGTCTTGCAGCAGAGAATGACGTCAAGCGCGAGATGTAGCGCGGTGTCCAAAAAATATAGCCTGCTCGCCGCGGGCTTAAATTTTAAGACTGGTCAAACTTTAAGACAACGATAATGCAAGCGGGCTATAATTATAGACCGGTCTTAGTGGATGCCGCGTTAGCCAGCTAATAGCCTATAGACCGGTCTTAGACCACAAATTGCAATCCGCCCCTGTTTTGTGCAATGCAGCCTATGCTACATGTAGGGACTTCCTGATCAGTTCAGGGATTCAGCAACTCATCTTTTGTAATACATGTACACGTATGAAAGTGCCATAAAAACTTGAAATATTCGCTGCTGGCAATGCATTGGTGCCCTTTCTGAAAGGCTTAGGCTACGTACAGTACATGTAGAACAAACAAAAAACAAATCCTGCAGATTTTATTTAACTACTTCTGTCATTGGGTATACTAATCAATGTATACATTTAAAAACACTGAAGTGCAACTTTTTGTGTGATACAAAATGTAATTGTGTACCTTTCTTCTTTTGCATTTACTCAGATATGAACTTGTAAAATACGTTCGTGGCCATATAGAAGAGGTTTTAGGACCTTTGATTGAAGAAGAGATAGAACGCAGATCTTTGAATATGCAAGGCAAGAGTGAGGAAGAGGCTATGGTTAAAATCATCACAGACCACATCATCAATGACCAGAGGTGAGTCAAACTTTCATTTAAAAAAAAATTAATTACACAATGTACATAGTACATGTATGTACATGTCCATGTACCATTCATGCCATTTACAACGCCTCTGAATGTGCAGTGACTCTTATGCATTTGTACATGTGGGTGATTCCATAAATTAGGGTACCAACTTGTGACATTCACATTTTAGGCCCTCAATCCATAAATCATCACCATTCATCCTCTATTTTCTAAAACCAGCATATTTAGTCAGTTTCCTAAAATTTGGTACATAAACTCCTCAAAAAAAGTTTGGAAAGTCAAGTTTGACTGACGATTTCTCTCTTGTTACTTTCCCTTGAATTTGGTATCATTGGAAAGCCCTGTTATTCCACTTTACAGTGATGTGTCATTTGTTATGATTAATCAATTGGGGGATGTGCAGTATAGCAGAATACAGGGGTGGGTGGAAAGTGAAATGTCACAAAATTCACTGCTATTGTCATGCAGTGCATTCCCCTTTTGCTTGGAGGATGGGAATGTGTCAATGCACTTTTTGACAATAGCAATGCATTTTGTGACATTTCACTTTACACCCGCCCCCGTATTCAGCTGTGCTGCACATATCCGGACCCCAATTGCTTATTTATAACAAATGACATACATGTACATGTATCATCGTAAAGAGGAATAACAGGGCTTTCCAAAGATACAATTCAAGGAAAATTATTTTGCAACATACCGTACAATATACGTGCAGGGATATGATACATGACACATTTCAGTATTTGAAAAAGGGGTTCCGAGTTGTTGCATTTTAAAACATTTCTTGGGGTAAGACTTAATTGAAAATGGCTTAATGTTAAAGTTTATAACCTAAGAAACCTAGACATACCACATGTGGAAGCATTTATGTAAGAATTCTTTTTTTATGAATAAAGCAGATGAAAATTAACCCCCTAAATTAGAATGCCAGTGTTACGTCTGCGGCACTGCTTTTTTCAAAAGTGGTGTTTAACTACAGAGTAAGAATTTTTTTTAAAGAAAATCAGTTTCAAATCATTCAAACTAACTAATTAAAGCCATTTATAGCAACAAAAACAGTAAACAGTTTGTTGCTTATTTTTCTGACGAAATCAAATTTTTGGTTTCTGTACATAACTCTTCGTGTCCGCCTTTGTTGAGGTGCAGCCCCGCACCCATTTAGACACATGCAAACATCTACTATCAAACTCCAACGTGTACACTGTGCACGTGCAAATACTTCACAAAATATCAACATTATAGAGGGTCTCGAATCAGCAGCGAGCGGTAATGACTGGTTTCCTGTCGCTTTGGTTTTTCGTGTCCATGCGTTATGTACAAACAACGGCACTCTGTGCAGACATGTGGAAGTTTGAATATTCAATGGTGCATATTTTCAGCAAGCTGGGGAGTGTTTTTTTTATGTGGCGTGACCAAAGTTGGTCGTGGCTGGTTACGTTCTGTGAAGCGGTGCGACGTTGCTTCGTGTCCGGTAACTGGACACGAGTTATGTACAGAAGTGGGAAAAACGTAGGTATAGTATTCGCGCCATCGGCGCCCACATTTATTGAAAATCCCTATCGCCAGAATGCTAAAACGTATGTCACAAATGGTAAATGTAATGTTTGTTTTACGATGCAAAATCTAGGGCTTGAAAACAACAACGAGAGCCTAAAGTGTTTCGTTTTTTGGGGAAAGTCCAACCCGTTTCTCGCCGATTTTTGTAAATATGGCGGCCTGAATTTGGGGTCCGCGTTATGTTCGAACAACAATTCCAATAGCTTTGTTTCTTGAGGATAAGAATTGTTCAATTTTCGTAATGGGAGTCATCTAACTTGATTCAATTAGAAACAGTGCATTTTGACAGGAAAACAATATTTTTGATGGGGTTTGGTATTGATTTATGACGTACATAATTCGGACACCAAGATCTAAGATCAATGCAAAATGGCGACCTGTTATGTACACAGTGTCTGGCCTACAGTATTATGCACCTACCGGTATCAATTTTTTTTTTTCCACCCCGCCCCCGACCCCCTCTCCCCTCCCCTCCCCCCCCCTCCCCCGCCCCTCCCCTCCCCTCCCCTCCCCTCCCCCTCCCCCGCCAATGTTTAAAGGGCGTATGACACGCTAAACAACCTTTTGCCTAATTTTTGCTTAATATGATGAATTACTTGTTCAGCAAGACATACTATCGTTCGTTTGGATGTAAAATCAATAAAAGGTAGCCTTTTTCAACTTTGAAGATTTCATTGCAATAAACCACAGACAGAGGGCGCTGTTTGAAGTGCATCACATAAGGAAGACAGAGGGGAAGAGTTAAGAAAAAACATACTAACAATTTGGTGTCTGCGTTATGTACAATTATTTATCATGGATAACCTTGGCCATTGTAAGAGCTTTGTTGGATTCCATGACTTTTCTATCATGTCTTTCTATGGTTATGGGTCCGTGCAATATTTTAAGACACTATTTAGTTGTCAAATCGGATCTCAACTAAGTTACTTCATGAAGATCAATACCACATCTTGTGTACATAACGGTGTCCACCTGAACACAATTCTCTGTTTTGGTTAAAATGTATTTCTATTATTTTCCTGTTGAATAGTATCAGACATACTTTAAATAACAACTTCAATGTTCTGGAAAATTCTCTGCCCAGTGTGAGAAATGTGCTCTCAAAGGATCGGAAACCAAGTTATATTAACAATTTGGTGTCCGCGTTATGTACAATTATTTGTCATGGATAACCTTGGCCATTGTAAGAGCTTTGGATTCCATGACTTTTCTATCATGTCTTTCTATGGTTATGGGTCAGTGCAATATTTTAAGACTCGCTGTTTAGTTGTCAACTCGGATCTCAATAGTTACTTTATGAAGATCAATACCACATCTTGTGTACATAACCGTGTCCACCTGAACACAACTCTCTCTGTTTTGGTTAAAATGTATTTCTATTATTTTGTGTATGTCATGTTGCATAGTATCAGACATACTTTAAATAACAACTTCAATGTTCTGAAAAATTATCTGCCCAGTGTGAGAAATGTGCTCTCAGAGGACACCAAGTTATGTACAGAAGATTTCTCTCTCTTCTCACTTTAATGGCCGCTGTATCTGTAGTTTTGAGTTGTCTTGCTCCAGCAGCTACTTTTTATGTTTCTATGGACTATTTCAAATATCTTCACAAGGTAAACGATGGTGACATGTGATATTCATTTTGGGGTCTGTTTTGTAACAAGAATGTGTCGTGTATCATATCCCTACACTACACTACCGCCCAAAAGTTACGACCGTAATTTGCCCGATAAACGGGACCGTTAATCTCCGGGCAAGTGAAGTCCCGTACCGTTTATTGTAATTCTCAACCGCACACCTGATGCCCGCAAGCTATGCGCAAGCGCATCACGAAGCCCGCAAGCTATGAGCAAGCACATCATGCACGAAGCCCGCACGTATAACCGCAACATGAAGCCCGCACATGCTATAAACCGTACCGCAACACGAAGCCCGCATGCCGAAATCAACCGCAGGATTCTTGCATTGAGATCGGGCTTTATCGGCATGATGCCCGCATCATACCACACATGACACCACAACCCGAATAAAATCTCTGGGTATTCGTTTGTGTCGTCGCGTATAGTGTGCACGCATGCACTGTGCAGGCACTTATTTTTAATGTGCATGTAAGGTCTATTTACGTACATGTAACTGGTATATTTCCCAGCGTTAAACCTTGGAGGAAGGATGGTTGAACCATCCATAAACCAACTTTTCACAACTCGCGCACCCGATTTTTCCATTGTAATTGTGTATGCATCGAACGATCGATCGACCAGCGCTAGCACAGCATTGCCAACAATGTACCGTATGCCACTGTGTGCTACGTGAGTGTGGTTGTTTTCTAAACACTCCCTTCGTCTATACGTTCCGGCTACATGCAATTCACCATTCGAGCAAACCAGCGAGTGAGCGCGTAGCATAAAAAACGACCGGGGAAAAACTAGGGGGTATTGCAATTGAGCATTTTGATATACCCCTCCAGGCCACATATGCTTCTATAAACCGTACAGTAACACGAAGCCCGCATGCCGAAATCAACCGCAAGATTGCTGCATTGAGATCGGGCTATATCGGCATGATGCCCGCATCATACCACACATGACACCACAACCAGAATTATCTAGGTTTTTTTTTTCTGTCGTCGCCAGCGGTCGAGTATAGTGTGCACGCATGCACTGTGCAGGTACTTATTTTTTAATGTGCATGTAAGGTCTATTTACGTACATGTAACTGGTATATTTCCCAGCGTTAAACCTTGGAGGAAGGATGGTTGAACCATCCCTAAACCAACTTTTCACAACTCGCGCACCCGCATCGAACGATCGATCGACCAGCGCTAGCACAGCATTGCCAACAATGTACCGTATGCCACTGTGTGCTACGTGAGTGTGGTTGTTTTCTAAACACTCCCTTCGTCTATACGTTCCGGCTACATGCAATTCACCATTCGAGCAAACCAGCGAGTGAGCGCGTAGCATAAAAAACGACCGGGGAAAAACTAGGGGGTATTGCAATTGAGCATTTTGATATACCCCTCCAGGCCACATATGCTTCTATAAACCGTACAGTAACACGAAGCCCGCATGCCGAAATCAACCGCAAGATTGCTGCATTGAGATCGGGCTATATCGGCATGATGCCCGCATCATACCACACATGACACCACAACCAGAATTATCTAGGTTTTTTTTTTCTGTCGTCGCCAGCGGTCGAGTATAGTGTGCACGCATGCACTGTGCAGGTACTTATTTTTTAATGTGCATGTAAGGTCTATTTACGTACATGTAACTGGTATATTTCCCAGCGTTAAACCTTGGAGGAAGGATGGTTGAACCATCCCTAAACCAACTTTTCACAACTCGCGCACCCGATTTTTCCATTGTAATTGTGTATGCATCGAACGATCGATCGACCAGCGCTAGCACAGCATTGCCAACAATGTACCGTATGCCACTGTGTGCTACGTGTGTGGTTGTTTTCTAAACACCCCCTTCGTCTATACGTTCCGGCTACATGCAATTCACCATTCGAGCAAACCAGCGAGTGAGCGCGTAGCATAAAAAACGACCGGGGAAAAACTAGGGGGTATTGCAATTGAGCATTTGGATATACCCCTAGGCCTGTAGGCCACATATGTTTCTATAGACCGTACAGTAACACGAAGCCCGCATGCCGAAATCAACCGCAAGATTGCTGCATTGAGATCGGGCTATATCGGCATGATGCCCGCATCATACCACACATGACACCACAACCAGAATTATCTAGGGTTTTTTTTTCTGTCGTCGCCAGCGGTCGATTATTGTGCACGCGCGCATGAACTGTGCATGATGATCATGTACTTATTTTTAATGTGCATGTAACTGGTATATTTCCCTACGTTGAACCTTGGAGGAAGGATGGTTGAACCCATCCCTAAACCAACTTTTCACAACCCGCGCACCTGATTTTTCCATTGCAATTGTGCATGCAGCGCACAATCGATCGACCAGCGCTAGCACAGCATTGCCAACAAATAATGTACCGATATGCCGCTGGCCTGTTTTTTGTTTTTTTTTAACCGCAGCGAGGGGTACACCCCAATTTTTCAACCCGAATAAAGTCCAAGTTTCCAATGACTGATACTTCTCAAGTGACAATCTTGAAATTAGTCACAACTCTTACTCTCTCTATTAGAGAAAAAGAAGAAACTGTGAGAAATTTCGATTAAAGGTGGAACTATCTTAACCAGACCACGAAGGTGGTTCCAAACGGACCGCATTCAAAACCCTAAATTCCTTTAAAATAAATAACCCTAAACCCTAACCCTGAACCCTAACATATTATATAGTCTCCTCTCAAGACGCTAAAAAGGTACAAACCCCTCATTTTCCCCCTCGCAGTGGTGTAAAAAAAAAATACGCATACCGCGTTGTGCATAGACGTGAATGTGGTTGTTTTCTAAACACTCCCTTCGTCTATAAGTTCCGGCTACATGCAATTAACCATCCGAGCAAACCAGCGAGTGAGCACGTAGCGTAAAAACGACCGGGAAAAAAAATAGGGGGTTTCGCAATCGAGCAATTGGATATACCCCTCTAGGCCACATATGCTAATATAAACCTAGACTGGTTCCCTTGTCCACATATTTACTTCCCCTCCGTCGTATATGAGGACAGGTACACGCCGCCATGTTTGGCATAAATATCCAGGAATTCCTGGATGTTTATGCAAATTAAAAGGACTGTGTCAAGGTTTGCGCAAGCGCCAAGCAGGCGCCCAGAATACAGCGTGTTGCGCGCCTTCGTTCGATTTGGCATCGCGCGCGCTATACGCAATCAATGTCTGGGAAAATTACAGCGGCGGCAGCAGCGGTATTTTTACATCGACAGCAGAAGATATAGATATGCCTGTAAAATTGCTGTCAGAACCAAATAAACATCCTGGTTTCGGTGGGAATCAAGGTTGAACAAATAGCTCTATATCCAACCATGTCATTCGTATCATTCGATGGGGTTTCTGTCATGTTTTGTGGAGTTTTTTATGCGATGAAAAACTTTTTTTGAACAAATACGGCCGCACTGTGATATTGATGTTTGGCGGCTTAAAAATACGGCAAACAGCGCCATTTCAAGTAAAAAGTAATGTATCAGTACAAACCTGGGCGTTGACGAGTACACCACTGCCAAAATTACTAAATAAATATAAGGGATGGCAAAGATTAAATAGGATATGCAAAACCCAGCGACAAAATTAACGATTGCGAAATTCACTCGTTGTTGAGCAAACTCTAAAAATAGATCATGCATATATTTAATACAACGACCAATCACGCGTGGTAATACAACGGCCAATCACCCGTGGTTATTGCTCGGCGTGTGCCTGTCCTTGTATAGCGAGAGCAGCGTAGTGCACATGGACAGGGGACCAGTCTAATATAAACCGTACTCCAACACGAAGCCCGCATGCCGAAATCAACCGCAAGATTGTTGCATTGAGATCGGGCTATCGGCATGATGCCCGCATCATACCACACATGAAAACCAGAATTATCTAGGTTTTGTTTTTCTTCTGTCGTCGCCAGCGGTCGATTAGTGTGCACGCATGCACTGTGCATGTACTTATTATTAATGTGCATGTAAGATCTGTTTACGTACATATGTAACTGGTATATTTCCCTACGTTGAACCTTGGAGGAAGTATGGTAGAACCATTGCTAAATCAACTTGTCACAACCCGCGCGCGTGTTTTTTTTTTACACCGCAGCGACTGGGGTACACCCCAATTTTTCAACCCGAATAGAGTCTAAGTTTCCAATGACTGACACTTCTCGAGTGACAATCTTTGAAATAGTGACAACTCTTACTATTAGAGAAAAAGAAGAAACCGAGAAATTTCGGAAAATCCCAAACATGCATAGATTCGAACCAGGGACCTTATGATTACAAGTCGAGCTCTCTTCTAACCAGACTACGAAGCTGGTTGCAAACCGACCGCATTCAAAACCCTAAATTCCTTTAAAATAACCAACCCTAAACCCTAGCCCTGAACCCAAACCTATTATATATTGCTTCTGATTGGTTTAACCCCCATGCATATGTTGCATACTGATGTGTTTTGTCGATAACTACCTCAACATAACCCCACACCATACCACACTCTTTCCTCAATTAATAGTTTTAAAAATTTAATAAGAGATTCGATAGAGATTCGAACCTGCAATCTCTCGATTGATAGTACTACGTCTTAACCACTAGACTACCAAACGACTCGACAAACTCTTGAATTTTCTTTCTTATATCCTTTTATTTAATAACTCTTGGATATGAATATTCATTTACAATGCACCAATCGATGAAGCCCCATAGCGAATATGTGGTACGGAAAAAAATATCGCCACCGGGGCAGACTCGTGTAACACGTGATGGCTAAAAGAACGCTCCGGTGTAAGTTGGTGTTACCCGGTGTCAGCATCTCGAACGCCCCTATTGTCAAGGGTCTTCATTTCGGCTCACCGCCCGCACAGTGCAGTGGGGGAGTGCGTGATGCGTGCATGTACAGCGGGAGCTCGCAACACGTGGTCCCATCATGCAGCAGACGACTGTTCATTGGCTGTAATGCAGCCCTAGCCCTGTGTATGTTGATGTGCACGTACCAGCTCCTGGTTTGTTTTCATGAACTGATACACGAAACAGTAAAAAGTCGCATGAATATTAATGGCTTTACGATTGGTCACCACAATATCCAGGGTTTGATGCAAAATTATTCTTCCAAGCGTGGATTGGAGGACCTGTTCAATGGGCATTTTGGGTAGTACCTTATATGGAATTAAATAAAGATGCTGCACTTGGCGAGGGAACTGTAACATGGGCATCAACTTATTAAACAAACCATTGACCCTGATTCGCGTAGTATCTGCTCCATTCCCTATATAAATCGCCAGAATGTATGTTTGTCATCCTTTTTTTTTTTTTTAAGTGATTAATCTGATGTTATTGCGATTAAATAATTTATTATGCATGTTCTTATCAAACAACTCATCCTAATATCTTAAGCAATATGGACATTTTCAAAGTACCAAGATTCTTTAAAAAACAAATATGTGCCGAAAAAAACCTTACCTCTGTGAGGCTACACCCAGACAACGATTATCGTCCGGGCCTGCCAATCATACTTTCTCCAGCAGGTTCCAGTCGGCTAGGTGCCTTTGAAGTCATCCCTGGCCCAGCAGGCTGTTTATATTTATTGCTGCCTTTATTTTCCACTTGAGTTCCATGTGGCTGGACACTTTGGCAGTGAGATTTTTTTTTCAGGATTGCGTGGTTTCCACATTTCTCTATGAACCTAAATCTAAGGGTATTTTTTTCGATTACATAAAGTTACGTACAATACTATAATTTCATATAATGCTGCACAATCACTAAATAAAGGTAAAGTTATGACTTCAATAACAAAGTTAGAAACAACTACATGATACAAAATTGTAATGTCACCCACGATTCAAGTACATATTTAAGAATTACTTTCTGAATAGTGTGCAAGAACAATAGATTCCATTTTCTCCCTGTCCGGCTGCAGAGGTGAGTTGGAGACAAATATGGGCAATCAGGGACATCGGGGCCCGGTAAAATTCTTCCACAGGTAGGTATTATTTGGATGAGACGAGATGATACCAGCATTGGAAAACAACATTTGACTTTGGCACAAAAAGCAATACTATTTGTTAGTTATTAACGGGTAGCATCACGGAAATCCCTCGGGAAATGTATAATGCCGTGTCGAACTCGGTTGAATTTAGCGCGACACATGAGATGCACCCCGTTTAAAACGTGCTGCTTCTGCCAAGCCCAAATACATTAGTTGAACGTCGTGCTAAGGCTAATGAAACTCGATCTTATGTTTCCCGTAACTCGCCCGCGTTTGGATTTTTCGGCCGCGTTTGAGATGCCAAAATCCAATAACAATTCATTATTTTGTATTTTTCCCCAAAATATAAAGTTTTTAATTTATTCTCCTACCAGCAGCGCTCGAATTTCACATTCTTGTCCTCCCGCCAAAAAAATGTTAACGTAATTTTCTTCCTCCATAAAAACAATACCCCAGAAGCAGAGTATTGGCGCGGCTGGCCAGCGCGCGGGGTACGTGAACGTTGTTTTTTTAACAGTGATATTTTTACAATAAATTCCCGGAGAGAACTGAAGACATTGCGCTGCCCGTGCCATTTTTGTGATGCATGTACCCCGTGTGCAAAACACGCGTCCGGCCGGGCGCGCTGCTGTACAAACACGTAGGGACCTATGGGGCGCCGTTCGTCAACTAATTATTTAGGCGAATTATAGCATGTTTTTCCATGGTTTATCTTAATTCTGTGTAAATAATGCATTTGTGTCAAAGGCCGTTTATGGTTTACAAACCATTAAAACTTCGTTTTGTACCGACACGATTCTTTACAAAACAGGAAATATACTTGTAGCTGTGCAAATTCATTATTTACAAATAATGAAAATGACCTCGGCGTTCAATACTTTATTAATGAAACCGACCTTTGTACATTTCAATGGTTTACAAACAAGAGAATTGTATCGTTCATAGACAATTCCATGGTTTATAAATAATGAATACTGCACATTGCTGCACGTTTTTCTGGTTTACAAATAATACCAAACTATCACTGGTGCGCAATTACATGGTTTATAAACCAAGAAACTTGCACCGGGGTCTGATTTTCTATGGTTTATAAATAATGAAAATTGGTTAGTGGAGTGGACGTACAATTCCATGGTTTATAAACAATCAAAACTGCGCCGTTCTAATCAATTTTGTGGATTCTGTGGTTTGTAAACAATTTAAAATAGTCAATAGGCGTGCATTTCGATGGTTTGTAAATAATTGAAAGTGATCGTTGGCTCACAATTTCATGGTTTATAAATAATGAAAATGAACTAGTTAAGCGTTGTCGCAAATTTTCATGGTTTACAAACGGAGAAAATTTAAGCTTTATACACTTGTCTGTCGTTTGTAAAGGTTGACTATCGATAAAAAGAGAAGTATTATGCACACGGTACATCTCAAAATACGATCATTGACGAAAAATTTAAGGGTTTGTAAATAATGAAAATGAACTAGTTAGTGTGTCGCAAAATTTCATGGTTTACAAACAGAGAAAATTAAAGCTTTATACACTTGTCTGTCGTTTGTAAAGGTTGACTATCGATAAAAAAAGAAGTATTATGCACTCGGTACATCTCAAAATAGGATCATTGACGAAAAATTGAAGGGTTTGTAAACCATGAAAAACACGCTTCATAAACGTTTATTATAATCCAAAAAAAAAAATGTGACATGATGATGGACTTTTCTCATGCACTAAGTGTACATCTCCAATTAGCTTTTTTGGCCCAAAATTGAAGATGCGACAACAGAATTGGCCCAAATTTGACGTATGGTGTCACATTGATAACCTGAACCATGTATCCAAAAATTGTACAGCTTGAATCAGTTTTCAATTTAAAAAAAAAAAATGTTACATGATGATGGACTTTTCTCATGCACTAAGTGTACATCTCCAATTAGCTTTTTTTGGCCCAAAATTGAAGATGCGACAACAGAATTGGCCCAGATTTGACGTATGGTGTCACATTGATAACCTGAACCATGTATCCAAAAATTGTACGGCTTGAATCAGTTTTCAATTTTTAAAAAAAAAATGTGACATGATGATGGACTTTTCCCATGCACTAAGTGTACATCTCCAATTAGCTTTTTTTGGCCCAAAATTGAAGATGCGACAACAGAATTGGCCCAAATTTGACGTATGGTGTCACATTGATAACCTGAACCATGTATCCAAAAATTGTACAGCTTGAATCAGTTTTCAATTTTTAAAAAAAAAATGTGACATGATGATGGACTTTTCTAATGCACTAAGTGTACATCTCCAATTAGCTTTTTTTGGCCCAAAATTGAAGATGCGACAACATAATTGTCCCAAATTTGACGTATGGTGTCACATTGATAACCTGAACCATGTATCCAAAAATTGTACGGCTTGAATCAGTTTTCAATTTAAAAAAAAAAAATGTGACATGATGATGGACTTTTCCCATGCACTAAGTGTACATCTCCAATTAGCTTTTTTTGGCCCAAAATTGAAGATGCGACAACAGAATTGGCCCAAATTTGACGTATGGTGTCACATTGATAACCTGAACCATGTATCCAAAAATTGTACAGCTTGAATCAGTTTTCAATTTTTAAAAAAAAAATGTGACATGATGATGGACTTTTCTAATGCACTAAGTGTACATCTCCAATTAGCTTTTTTTGGCCCAAAATTGAAGATGCGACAACATAATTGTCCCAAATTTGACGTATGGTGTCACATTGATAACCTGAACCATGTATCCAAAAATTGTACGGCTTGAATCAGTTTTCAATTTTTAAAAAAAAAATGTGACATGATGATGGACTTTTCCCATGCACTAAGTGTACATCTCCAATTAGCTTTTTTTGGCCAAAAATTGAAGATGCGACAACAGAATTGGCCCAAATTTGACGTATGGTGTCGCATTGATAACCTGAACCATGTATCCAAAAATTGTACAGCTTGAATCAGTTTTCAATTTTTAAAAAAAAAATGTGACATGATGATGGACTTTTCCCATGCACTAAGTGTACATCTCCAATTAGCTTTTTTTGGCCAAAAATTTAAGATGCGACAACAGAATTGGCCCAAATTTGACGTATGGTGTCACATTGATAACCTGAACCATGTATCCAAAAATTGTACAGCTTGAATCAGTTTTCAATTTTTAAAAAAAAAATGTGACATGATGATGGACTTTTCTAATGCACTAAGTGTACATCTCCAATTAGCTTTTTTTGGCCCAAAATTGAAGATGCGACAACATAATTGTCCCAAATTTGACGTATGGTGTCACATTGATAACCTGAACCATGTATCCAAAAATTGTACGGCTTGAATCAGTTTATCTATACAAGTATGTGGAACAATTTCGTTTGTTTATATTGAATATGTTTTTCTAGGAGAACAAAGAAACTAAAATGGCTAAAATATCAGGCCGCCATGTTTGGCATAACTACCCAGGAATTCCTGACGGTTTATGCAAATTACGACAGCGAAATGCACCCAGCCAAATTATCTTTCCTTAAAGGCATAGGTTTCGTCAGCAATGCGCGTCCGCCAAATTTGTGCCACGATTTTGCACGGGTTTTTGTACCGTCATTAAAAATGCGCATATTATGAAATATGCGTGTTTTCAAAAATGATTTAAAAACACTCTGCCCCTTTGGCCCAGGTCAGGCTATTGGTTCCTATGTTCCATGGGTTCTGCTGTGTCAGCCACGGCCAGCCTTGCCCGGTCCAAGCGGTCTTTCGCGCAAAGGGCTTTAGATACGATGCACGGGTTTTTGTACCGTGTGTATATTGAAAATGCGATTGGGCCTATTATAAAATATGCGTGTTTTCAACAATTATTTAAAAATACTCGGCCCTTTCGGCCCAGGTCAGGCTATTGGTTCCTTTGGTTCTGCTGTCATCAGCAACGACCAGCCTTGCCCGGTCCAAGTGGTCGTTCGTGCTTAAAGGGTTTCTTCGTTGCACAGTTTTTTGTACCGCGGCTCGAGTGTATATAACAAAAGGGGTTATTCCATATTTGGCCAATACAAATACTCTGCCCCAGGTCAGGCTATTGGTTCTAAGTTCCTTAGGTTCTGCTGTCAGCCTCGCCCGGTCCAAGCGGTCTTTAGTGCTTAAATGGCTTTAGATTCGTTGCACGGGTTTTTGTATCGTCCCTATATATTTAAAATGCGCATATTATGAAATAGGCCTAGGCCCTATGCGTGTTTCCAATAATTTTTAAAAATACTCTGCCCTTGTCCCAGGTCAGGCTAATTGGTTCCTAGGTTCCTTGGGTTCTCTTGTCATCAGCCACGACCAGCCTTGCCCGGTCAAAGCGGTCTTTCGTGCTTAAAAGGCTTTATTCGTTGCACGGGTTTTTGTACCGTTTGTATATTTAAAATGCGCAGATAGGCCTATTATGAAATATGCGTCTTTTCAAAAATTATTTAAAAATACTCTGCCCTTTTGGCCCAGGTCAAAAAATGCTGCGGGCGCGCCCATGGCGCCAATTAAAATTCTCGAGGAAAAAAAATTGACGAATCGTACCCGACGATTGATCAAATTCAAACATGCCTTTATCATCATTAAGTAAACATGCTGCGGCGCGCGGCGCCGTTTCAAATACTCGAGACCATTGACAAATCCTATCCGACAATTCCCGATAACGTCCGGACGTGCCTTCGGGAAACGTCGGGAAGTTTCGGAAACGGCAGAAATTTCTCCCTATTCCAATCGTATTCCTTCCCTATAGGTCCACATGTTGATGTGTGATAGTGAAACAACACGCTATATTTCGATGGCTACTTGATATTGACTCCTCCCCTATAGTTGACAAAGAATTCCCCGTCTTTGCCTTGGAGGTTATACTTCGTAAATTGTGCAATACTTTAGTGAACTAATATAGGCCTAATCAACATTTTGACAATGTATTTTTTTTGGACATGGTCATGAATGTAAATATTCCGGCCGATTCCCGCCTCAAGTCATATTTTCCCGAGAAGCCAAGACCCTCAAAAATATATTTAAACCAAATTGGACTGCTACAATTTGCTACTCTTGAAGTTCTTTTGTTTTTTGTGAATCCCCCATTTGATAAGCTTAATTGGCTGTGTGTATTAGTTTCCTCTGTCTTATCAGGAAAACATTTCTGGACATTATAATATCGACTGCTTCGGTTTTTTTATAAAGTGAAATACAATTTTTAAAAACGTGATAAAGCATTATCTCAATTCAGAAATACTAAGGTCAACTACAGGAATTTGTCTTAAAAACGTATAGTTCGTGAAAAAAAGACGTGCACACACGTGGCCACATTTTGGCACATAATATTTATTGCACGAACTATACGTTTTTAAAACAAACGTCCCTAGTTAGTTAGTATGTTTACCGTTATAATGACGTCACAAAGAGTTAAAATTACCACCATTGGATTCTTACTACAGGTTTAAAAACCCTCAGAAATCCACTTTCCACTAAAACAGACAAATATTTAATTATTCTGGCCCACGTGGTGCGCTAGCGACTGCAGAAAAAAAATACCTAGAGAATTTATTCAGATAATTCTGGTTGCGGTTGATTTCGGCATGCGGGCTTCGGGTTGCGGTTTTTAGAAGCATAATCATGGCCCAGAGGGGTATATCCAAATGCTCAATTGCAACACTCCCTAGAATTTATTCCTGGTCGCTTTAAAAGCCCTTTTCACACGAGGCCAAAAACCTCGCAAGGCTTGAGATATTTTCTCATGCTTGAGAAAATGTTACAAAAGTGCCATCGTGTGAAAGGACACCATGCTTGACAGTCAAGCATTCCTTGAGAAATGTTCCCAATGCTACCGCTTGAGATATTTTGTCGGAGGTTTCTTCCTCCATGTCCGGACCTACGACAAAATCTTCCGCTAGCGGAAGATTTCTTAAAGTTGCACTGCCCGTGTTTGGGCCGATTTGGGCGTACAATTTTTTTTAAAAGTTAAATAGGTATTTTTCTAGAATAAAAAAAGTTATCAGTCGATTAAAAACAAGAACTGATTAAAAGGCTGGCAGGTCATTTAATCGACAGGGTTATGACGTAAATGTACATGTGCGCGTACATGTGTACATTGTACACATACTGTGTTCATATGAGCGTACGCGCACATGTACAACATGTGAAGCACGTTTCAAGAAAAAGGCTTGTATCTCCAATTCCCGACGTCGGAAATTTAAGTTTTTGATATTTTTCGTTACAGAGACACGTAAGCTTTCTAAATTCGTTCGCTTGTGTAAATTAATTTGTTTAATCCTTTCACCGAAACACGGGCAATGCAACTTTAAGGTATGCTTGAGAACGATCGTGTGAAAGGATGTACAACGTCCTTTGCGACAGCTAACGCAATGCGCATGCGTGGGGACCTCAACACACGACCTTTGTGAGAGCGCGCCCTGGCCACGTGTGTGCACTCTGCACTGCAGACAGATCCTGCCGCGATCGAAACTCCAATCTTCCCCGCGCAAATGTATATAGCGATGCAACTCCAACATGATTTTACTACTATTTTGGCTAAACTCTGTATCTCGATCTTCTGGGCAATTTCCCTCCAAACATGGCTATTATGTACCATTCCATCCATTTCAGACTGGAAGGAGGTGGTCTCCATAGCTTCGATGAGACGAACAGTCTCATCATAGCTCCACGCGACTTTTTCCGCTTTTTCGACAAATCCGTTTCTTCTGTCGCGCTACGCTTTTTCGTTGACATGTTTGTTGTCGGCCATTTTGTCTGTGTTAACCGCTGGTACTAGCAACATTTACGCGCATATTTAATCGGTCTGCTGGCGACCAGCGAAAAAAGCATACTCGTCTCAAGGAACGTTCGCGACACGTTCTCTTGTGCCGTGTGAAAGTATGCGAAATCGCCCAACCGCGTAATTGTAAAGTAAACAATCGCCGCTCGTAAAATCTCTCTCAAGCCTTGCAAGTTGTTTTGATGTCGTGTGAAAAGGGCTTAAGCTACGCGCTTACTCGCTGTTTTGATCGGATGGTGAATTGCATTTAGCCGGAACGTATAGACGAAGGGAGTGTTTAGAAAACGACCACACTCACGTCTAGTCTAGTATGCACACAGGGTCAGGGGCACATCGGTACATTGTTGGCAATGCTGTGATAGCGCTGGTCGATCGATCGTGCCGATCGATCGTGCGCTGCATGCACAATTACAATGGAAAAATCAGGTGCGCGGATTGTGAAAAGTTGGTTTAGGAATGGTTGAACCATCTTTCCTCCAAGGTTTAACGTACGGAAATATACCAGTTACATGTACGTAAATATACCTTACATGCACATTAAAAATAAGCACTCGCACAGTTCATGGCGCACACTTTAATCGGCCGCTGGTTGTGGTGTCATGTGTGGTATGATGATGCGGGCATCATGCCGATATAGCCCGATCTCAGCAATCTTGCGGTTGATTTCGGCATGCGGGCTTCGTGTTGCGGTACGGTTTATAGAAGCATATGTGGGGTATATCCAAATGCTGAATTGCAATACCCCATAGTTTTTCCCCGGTCGTTTTTATGCTCGGATGGTGAATTGCATGTAGCCGGAACGTATAGATGAAGGGAGTGTTTAGAAAACGACCACACTCGCGTGCCGTGGGTATGCTTAGAGAACACTGCTTGTTTTCCAGTTACTAGGGTCGCTTTTTCGAAAATACGCTTATCATATGGTACATGCGCTGGTACGTGGAGTGAAAAGGCCGATATTTTCTCTCCCTTTCGAAAACGATCAACAGATGATTCTAGCGGTCGGAGCGACTCTTAATACATATGCATGTAGGCCTACTGTACATGTAGATGTTGCGGGTTTCGTGGTATGTACATGTACGTAGCTGCGGGCACGAGATCACGTTGCCGTTTACTTGGTATTTATATATACCGTTCTGTGGTTTCACGATGTACGTTGGCTGCGAGCAGGAACAACCGTTGCCCTTAATTTATGGCCGGCCGTACGGTTGTGGTTTGCATGTTGCACGTTGCCCGTACTCTTCAGAATGTGGTTGTGGTTTGCATGATGCCCGCACTGCATGCTTATTTCCAGGAAATTCAGAACGGGCAACATGCTGCGGGACCGCGCTCGCATAAACGGGCAAGTGGATTTCTCTCCGGGCAAGCGGGGGTCGTAACTTTTGGGCGGTACTGAAATGTGCTCTCAAAGGATCGGAAACCAAGTTATATTAACAATTTGGTGTCCGCGTTATGTACAATTATTTGTCATGGATAACCTTGGCCATTGTAAGAGCTTTGGATTCCATGACTTTTCTATCATGTCTTTCTATGGTTATGGGTCAGTGCAATATTTTAAGACTCGCTGTTTAGTTGTCAACTCGGATCTCAATAGTTACTTTATGAAGATCAATACCACATCTTGTGTACATAACCGTGTCCACCTGAACACAACTCTCTCTGTTTTGGTTAAAATGTATTTCTATTATTTTGTGTATGTCATGTTGCATAGTATCAGACATACTTTAAATAACAACTTCAATGTTCTGAAAAATTATCTGCCCAGTGTGAGAAATGTGCTCTCAGAGGACACCAAGTTATGTACAGAAGATTTCTCTCTCTTCTCACTTTAATGGCCGCTGTATCTGTAGTTTTGAGTTGTCTTGCTCCAGCAGCTACTTTTTATGTTTCTATGGACTATTTCAAATATCTTCACAAGGTAAACGATGGTGACATGTGATATTCATTTTGGGGTCTGTTTTGTAACAAGAATGTGTCGTGTATCATATCCCTACACTATGTACATTGTATGTACCACTTACCGGTACACCGGTACATTTATTTTGAAAGACGAGGTCAATTCCAAGCTAAAAACTCAACTGATTAGTCTGTTGGTGCTTTTATTACACTTTTATGGTACAAGTTTCACGTGTAAGGATTTATTGGTTGTGCTTAAATTTCAAATTCTGAATCAAGTTTACAAATTGTTTTGTGCTGTACCGGTATGTTTAAAAGGATCCACGAAAATAATTTTTTGCTGGAAAAGTCCGTACGTTAAGCGCAGCAAATAGTATGTACAGGTACATGTAACTAAAGTTTTACTTAGTACATTGTAAATATTAGGGGGACACCAAAGTGGTTCGACGTAAATCAGAATGACAATTTTTTTAATTGTTTGCCTAAATTTCCATGTCCAAACATTTAAAGGAGTTTGACCAGATCACTTTTTTTTACCCATAACTCCCCGGGACTTACCTTATGGGTCATGAGATTTTTATATCATAACATCCGTTATATTTTTCTGATTACGAAACTGAAACTCCCGCGCTTCTAGGCCGCATATTTCCGAGGATATCGTCGAAAATCCACCGATTATTTGTAAACTAATTTTCCAGTATCAACGTTTATCTGCTGAAAGCCGACTCGATAGTTTTGTTCAATTTTTTACTGGAAATTGCGAATGATTTCGGGTTTTTAGGACATTGGAGGTGTGTATGGGAGTTACTTGATAATATTGGTACCGGTAAGTTACAGTACATCGAAAACTATTTTCCAGAAACTCTGGTCACGCTCCTTTAAGTGATTTAAAACTAAGTACAAGCTTACATTATGCATTAGTCTAGGCTCTCGGGGGGAGTTCGTGTCCATCTCAAATGTACGAAGTAACCCATGATTTTATTGTTGTACGTACCAAGACCTTTCAAAAAAGTTTGGGTGTCACGTCCAAATCTGTATACATTTGTCTGCAGACCCCCTCGAAGATTTCCGCTTTACCCCCCACGGAGAAAATCTCATATTCTCAATAAATCGGCCAATACACAACCAATCTTGATAAACAAGGTATATTTTACCATGGTTTAAGGGTCAAGGATCATGATAGAATTGGTTAAGTTATGAATGGAGTCAATTATGTTGTCATAAATATGCAAATTAAGTTAATTGTCATTCAAATGCATACATGTATATGCAGCACGATATGTGCCAATCCACGACCAGTTTTGACAAATATAACATCTTTTAAAATGTTTTTAGGTTCAAGAAGTATAATAAGGTTGGTTGTGTTACAAATGGAGTCTTTATGATGTCATAAATATGCAAATTAGATCCAAAATCGTCATTAAAATGACCCATTTACTCTAAGAATACATTTACAATTAACACAGCCTCATCATTGAACATGCATACATGTACATTGCATATGTTGACCGTCTATGTTGACTGCTAGAATCATAATTTGGATTATGAATAATGAGTACACGTTATGTCAGCTAGAGGGGGAGGGGGGGGGGGGGGGGTGGGATGAGGTGTGGTTGTGTGTGATACACACCACCACCCCCCCCCCCCCCCCCCACCTCCCACCCAATTACATTACGGCGCTGGTAATATCTATATTATATCGGTATAGTTGCACCCCACCCCCCGGCCAGCTGAGCGACTCCGCGAAGGCCTAACAGAATTTGATCACACTCCCGCAATCAAAACAGTGTAGCTATGCCCTTGGTACATGTAGGCCCATAACATAATGTCTTTTGTTATTCAAAATAATTGACATAATACCTAAAAATGTGCCCCTTTAGCTGCGTCCTGTGGTGGGATGGCGAGAAGGTGCCCTATAACGGCGCCTTACGGTGTGACAGCACCGTTTAGCTGAACCCTATGCTGGTACATGGTGTCACAATCACAGCAACTTTATGCACGCGCCCTGTGGTGGAAGGCGCCCTTCAACAGCTGTGACACCACCTTTTAGCTGCGCGCTATGGTGGGAAGGTGTCCTTTGGCAGCCAATTATGGTGTGACAGCATTCTTTTAGCAGTACGCTTTGGTGGGAATGCGCCCTTTAGCCAAACCATATGGTGATACCGACACTCTTTATAAAACGCATGCTACTGGTATGTTGGTATGGTGCCCTTTAGCAGCATCTTACATGGTGTGACAGCGCCCTTTGGCCGCGTGCTATCGTGGGAATGTGCCCTTAGTGGCGCCTTATGGTGTGACAGCACCTTTAGCTATGCAGTATGGTGTAAGGTTGCCCTTTCGCCGTGTGCTATGGTGAAAAGGGCGCCCTTTAACCGTGTGCAGTGTGGTGAGAAGGTGCCTTTTGGCGGGGCCATGGTATGACAGCACCCTTTAACCTTGTGATGTGGTGTATTTAAATGATGCCACAATTATTTTTCCAAGGGGCACTAATCCTTGATATGGCACTTCAATGAAAGCAATGAATACGTTACTAGTATTTTATTTTTCGTACACTATTTGTACCTTTGTTAGTGATTAACGAGTCGATAGTATGGTAAAGGTACATTTATCAAAATAATGTGTGTCAGATGTTTGGACAGGCGAGAGGGTATTCGGTTCCTTTCAAAACCGTATGCACCATTCTTCAATCTACCGGTAGAGCAGCCCTCCTTCAACACGCTAAGCATGTTGCCTGCCATGCAGGCTAGGCTGCATGTGCAATTGCATGTAGTGTGCTAGCCATTCCTGCTGACTGGGGATAGGTGCAGCAACTAAAGGGAACATGTGACAGATAGGATTATACACTCGCACCCATTGCAGAAAGTTGTCAATGTCAAACACAATTGTGGCTACAAGACCGTAGGAAGATATACCCGGCACAATACATGTATGTGGCAAACGGACTCCCTCCTTTATTCTTTCTTTTGTTAACGCAGCAACACCCCTAACTGAAAGGAATTCCTTGGAAATTCCTTGGATACATGTTTGAGACACAATGGGTGAACAATGGCAGTTTGACACATATCATGCTTATATGGTGGAAGATGCAATTAATGCTACCGCATAATTCAAATCACAATAGACTGCCGAAGTGGATACGTCATGTTTTGAAACGTCCATTGCTAAGCCACATTGAAATTGTTCACTGGTTTTAGGTTTAGACCCGGTAACCCACTAACCTTGGCAACACACAAGACGGTAACATTTTCACTTGAGCAGTCTTGTCGGTAGGGCACCAACACTTATGCAAGAAGGTGTATCCTCCATCAAAGAAATGCAATATTCTTAAAATGCCAATTCTTGATAAGAATAGAAGTTTGAGTACAGTGTGAATAACAAGGCACGAACCAAACACTATGGAATGAATCGCTTTCAAGAATTATCATTTAGTGATTTCCTCTACATGTAGGTCCAAGAGCTGGGGTTCATTTCACAAAAATAGGACTTAGTGGAAAGGGTCTTGGATGTTTGCGACACAACGTGGGAACAATTGAAGGGGAATAATGAAAGGGGGTATTCTATAGTCTGTCATATATCGTGCTGCATACCGGTAAGCATTTTAATGACAATTCTGAACCTAATTAGCATATTTATGACATCATAATGACTCCATTCATAACTTAACCAATCCTATCATGATCCTTGACCCTGAAAACATGGGAAAAGATACCTTGTTTGTCAAGATTGGTTGTGTATTGGCCGATTTATTGAGAAAATAAGATTTCCTCCGTGGGGGGTAAGCGGAAAACTTTGTGGGGGTCTGTAGAAAAATGTATACAGATTTGGGCGTGACACCCAAACTTTTTTGAAAGGTCTTGGTATGTACAACAATAAAATCATGGGTTACTTCGTACATTTGAGATGGACACGTGACGAACTCCCCCCTAGAGCCAGGAGTACATGGAAATTGATAAGTTGTGGCACTTGGTGTGGCCAGAACACTTAATAACATGTACGGTAGTTACAAATCTTACACGTGAAACACAGTTTACAAATAACCAAGCTAACCCACTGAAAAGATAATAATTTTAGCCTATTTTTAGTCAGAATTAGGACAACGAATACGTACATGTACATGTACCTGCTCACAAGCAAGCTTGCCATAAGCTTGCCATAAACTTGCCATAAGCTTGCCGCAAGCTCATAGCAAGCTTGCCGCAAGCTTGCTGCAAGCTCGCAGCAAGCTCGCCGTAAGCTTGCCGCAAGCTCGCAGTAAGCTCGCCGCAAGCTTGCCGCAAGATTGCCGCAAGCTTGCTGCAAGCTTGCCGCAAGCTTGCTGCAAGATCGCCTACATGCTTGCTGCAAGCTTGCCTACATGCTTACCGGTACCTACCGCTCGCCAGCAAGCTTGCCCCAAACTTGCCGGGATTGGAATTTTTGAAATTTTGCAAGCTAATATATATACCGCAGGGACAACTTAGAAAAATTTGAAGCTTTTGAGTTTTGTTGAGTAAACCTAACAAGATAAAACTGCATGTTCCTTGCTCTATGAGCAGATGAGCAGCTGAAAGGAATGCATTAATCATGTTAATTGCTAAAAAATAAAACTCGGTCCTACAAAATTTAGGCATAAATCAGAGGTGTTATGAGAAGATCAGTACACATGCAAAACCAAGGACATGACCGATTGAGAGTGCATGGCTATCCTGATACATGTACCGGTATCACAGCATCTTTTTTTATGCTAAATTTAAGCTAAACTAATTAATTTTTATGTCAAATTTACACTTTCTGACACTGATACCTAGTGATATTTGTAGGTAAAATAATTATCTAAGACTAAATAAATCTGTTCTGGCTAGTGTCCTACAATGAACAATGTTGTTCTTCATATGTGAACATGTAGTCAGGGAATATTTTCCGATATTTGGCAAATCTGGGAACTAAGTCAGGGCATACAGCACTATCAGCAGACATCCAGTCAGTTACAGGTAGGTATAGGCCCTATCGTTATAAAAAAACCTTTATTTTCCATATTTCCTTGCCTTTTTCAGGGCAATACAGGATTTTCCGTGGGGGGTGGGGGGAGGGGATCTGACCCTCGTATTTACGCTGCTGATGTGGAACGCAGCTCCGGTCCCTCACATGCATGGCTGTCGGTTGAAAGGCTCTATTATTTATTTATTCACCACATCCAACAGCGGAAGAACCGCCAATTACAGGAATGGGATCAATTAACATAGATATCAATTAACATAGATATTCGAATAACTATCAACTTCTAAGTTGAATTAGAAACGGCCAGAGACACCGGGGAATCCCTCCCCTTGCTCTTCACGAAAGAATGCTCTGGGATCTTTAAAGTGCGTTACATGTAACACACTGGACCAACGGCTTTACATCCCTTCCGAAGGACGAAACAATTGTGATTAAGTGCCTTGCTCAAGAGCACAAGTGCCACAACCCGTCACGGCCCGGAATCGAACCCACATTCTAGTACTGGCACAGGAACTGAGTTCGACGTGCTAGACCGCTCGGACATAACAGTAACACCCCACGTCATTATAATACTGGGCTTGGGCGATTCGGCGCCGGAATCGGGTAGAATCTATCCACTTTAGGAATCGTAATCGCGATTCCAGATGTTTGAGGAATCGATTGCTAGTAGAAATCGATTCATTTCATTTATATTCGATTATATGAGGTAGCTTGCCGATTCCAGAAATTACCAAGCAATTCCGAAGGCAAAACTTCAACTTTTGTAAGAATATTTAGCCTCTGATCATGTTCACACAAGCGCACATTGTTAAGAAAGTGTGTGTGGTACATTTCGGGGACGTTTAGTGCCACTCGGTGCCAATGATAGACCAGTTGCGTCACAACTCTTACTCTCACTATTAGAGAAAAAAAAGAAACCGAGAAATTTCGGAAAATCCCAAACATGCATAGATTCGAACCAGGGACCTTATGATTACAAGTCGAGCTCTCTTCTAACCAGACCACGAAGCTGGTTGCAAACCGACCACATTCAAAACCCTAAATTCCTTTAAAATAACCAACCCTAAACCCTAACCCTGAACCCTAACCTATTATATAGTCTCCTCTCAAGACGCTAAAAAGGTACAAACCCCATTGTTCTCCCCTCGCAGTGGTGTAAAAAAAAATTACGCGTCCCGCCTTCGCGCTATAGACCGTATCGAATAGCCGCGATTCTGTGGGGCAGTTTCTTTGTTCCTTGAGGACATGCATGATTGCACATGTATAGTGCTTCCATTGTTGAACGGTTTAAGTAACAAAAGGTGCCCAAAGAAAACGAAATGGCGCCTATTCGATACGTGACGGTCTATAGGCCTACCTGGCAAATCGGGCTGTTTTCAGGTGGTGCACGCTGGGTAAAAAGGCAAGTTCCTGGAAATGACCCTGATCCTCAGCCTAATCACGTGACTCTGAACTTTCATCGTTATAAAAACCTCGGAATTGGATTCAGCACCATGGAAAACCATAGTATCAACACCAGGATCTTTAAAATCGGCCGACTCTAGGTATACCTACACCTAGCTGACACGGCCTACGCCTGGCACCTGTAAATTTCAAAGGCGGCCATCTTGAAAATGGCCCCGATTCTCAGCTTAGTCACGTGACCCTGACCTTTTCATCATTTTAAAAACCTCAGAATTCGATTCAGAACCACAGAAAACCACAGGAGCAGCACCAGAATCCAATCCAATCACAGCGCTGCCCACATTTGCGCCAGTATGAAACACAAAACAGTCGTCTGATTAGGTGCACACCATTCAAAACAAATGGGCGCTTTGTCAACGGCTGTTGTCTGTACTATATTTTTTAGGTAAAACTTTTAGAAGCTGTCACGTGGTTTCCTAGGGGAATTGAATTTCAACTTTTTAAGAGGTGTTAGTACATGTACATGTAGACACCTTCACTATACATTGGCGAAGAAATTATTTGGTAAGGATTTAGTTCCCAGGTTTCAGCAAAATTCCCTGACTAATGATAATGAACAATACAATAGTTTGTCTAGATACACATACATGTAGGCCTACATGTATCATGTAGCTCCATAATGTCCATGGTCTACACAAGACAAGAAACAAATGGATCCTGCTCTGATCTGTGGCCAAATATCCATAAAATAAACTCTTCATTATTTCAGTTTTGTCAATTTGTGCAAGTATTACCTTAGTAAAGTAAAATAAGGCCTGATAAAGCTGATTTCAGATAAGAAATATCACCACATTTGGATTTCCAGCCCTTGCAACACTTTCAAACCAGCATGCAGTTACAAAAGTCTGGTTCCAGCTGCTACTGTATGCTCACTTGTTTAATGTTGGAGTCAGGGAACCAGAGATAGTGTATATCCCTAGACTGGTTCTCAATCTTCATTGTTAAAAGTGTAGGAGATTAGGCAAATAAATGGAACCTGGCATTGCATTCATTTTTTCTTTTTTTTGGTCTAAACAAATAAAAGTAAAAAGGTTCAATAATTTTATTATCAACTAGTCTTATTTATGTTGCTATATAAGCTGGAAGCTTGTTTGTTTTCCAAACAAGTTTGGACAATTACTGTATGGACTACAGAACTTAAGGATTTATATTTTTCTTTCTAATTAAGGCAATTATTTGTTGCAGATCTAGAAATTAATTTATATGAAGAAAAGGTTTACAAAAATAATTGTAAAAAAATGCTCTTGATTTGAGAAAATGCAAATAAAAAACATGGATTATTATACGTAGGAAATCATTATGTAGGAAATTTTTTTCTCATCATACAGGCACATGTATGCAAGCTAGCTGCAAGCTTGTACGCACATGTACATGTACCTTGCTGCAAGCTCGCAGGCACACATACATGTACATGTACTAGCTTGCTGCAAGCTTGCAAACACACGTGCAAGCTTGCTGCAAGCATGCAGACTCACGTGCAAGCTTGCTGCATTGCACATGGCCTGCAAGTTTGCTGTAAGCTTGCTGCAAGCTTGCAGGCGGCCTGCAAGTTTGCTGTAAGCTTGCTGCAAGCTTGCACATGGCCTGCAAGTTTGCTGCAAGCTTGCTGCAAGCTTGCAGGCCACGTGCAAGCTTGTGGCAAGCTTGCAGGCACACATGCAAGCTTGCAGCAAGCTTGCAGATATGCATGCAAGCTTGCGGCAAGCTTGCAGCAAGCATGCAAGCTTGCCACTAGCTTGCACACAAGCTTGCACACAAGACTGCAATCTTACAAGCTTGCGGCAAGCTTAATAAGCTTGCAGCAATCTAATTACAAGCTTAATGCAAGCTTGCGGCAAGCTTACATTTCTGTAAGGGTAAAAACACAATTGGCTTGTCTGCCAGTGTTTTTGTGACACTAATAATATATTATATTAAAAAACGGGACACCAAAACTATGGTGCCTAAATTTTTAAATTCTGGAACAAGTTTGGTTAATGTTTTGTGTTGCATGTTTAAAACAATCCATGAAGTGAATTTTAGGCTTAAAATGTATTCAAATGAAGCTCAGCAAAATACTGAAAATGTGATTATTAAGTTTCACAACATAAATTAGCAGCGGGACACCAATTTACCATGTGAAATTTAGAATGTCCATATTGTTTTGTTTGATTACGTTTTTCTGTCCAAACATTTAAGTGATTCACAACCAAGTACCGGTACATACTTCCATTTAAGATGACAATTTGAAAGTGGCAGAACCCTGTATGGCTTAAACACTCAATAGTTTGTCAAGGTTTCACGTGTAAAAAGCGGGACACCAAAGTTTACACGTGGAACTTTTTTTTGCCAAACTTTCCTTGTAAAGAAAATTTCAAATTGTCCATGATATTAGGGCATATTTTTCAAGAGGTATGTGTAATCAATCATTTCAGTTGACAAAGAATCAAGGTAAGCCCCTAAAAAGAAGAGAAGAGCACTTAAAACAGTGACAATAATCTATGTCACAAAAAAACCTAAAAAACATGGGACACCGAAGATTATTTGGCCCCAAAAATAAAAATCCAGAGATTTATTTTAATTCTGAATTTTGAGGTGGAATACCTTAATATGTATTAAATAAAAAAATCTTCACAAAAGTGGTGTTGTTGGATTAGTCAAGGATTCAAAATCTGCTGTATGTTGGGGTGCATTGACCCTTGACCTTTGCTATGACCTCGAATTTGACCTTGTGGATCACGTGATCTTTATGACCTTTTCTGAAATTTAATCTCCCACTCATTAACTAAAACTTCTGAAATGTTCAGAGGTGTAATATTCTTTGTTTATTAGTAATACTGATTCAAAAGTTGCCCACCTGCAGAGGTGATTGATACAGTGCATATGTATGTATGTGTGACAGTTTAAGGCTAAAGATTGTGGTTTGATTTGCATTTCTTGGAACATGTGATGCTTTCAAGTCAGACACAATGTCAGATGTTGATTTGTAAGTATCAATGTTTTCTTTATTTAATGTACTTATTACCAGGGTACCGGTACATGTAGGTTGTTACATCAATTCACTCGGACACATGTAAAAAAACGTTTGCATGTTTTTGTTCAAAAATGCGAGACAAGGGCATATTGCGATACGTTTAATATCAAGCATGTGCTTGAGTGTTTTTCAGTTGATTCACAATATAGAGCCTAAAGGGGTATTATTTCCTCCTCGGCGCTACAGTACTGTATGTAACCAAGTAAAAAGGAAGATAAAGTAACAGATAAGTGCAACCAATATGCTTTTCTCAATCATTTTATTGGTTAGCAGACAGCTAGGCCACATTGGTCATGATTGTCAAATATACAATTATGATATACATGTAACAATAATACAGTAAGTATTATGAATAAAACACTGATACAAAGTACCGTACACGTACACACACATGTACATGATCCATGTACATTGTAATGCGCTGTATAATCATCTCTGCAGGTGGGCAACTGTTAAATCAGTATTACTGCTAAACAAAGAATATTACACCTCTGACAATTTCGGAAGTTTTAGTTAATGAGCGGGTCGCTTTGTATGCCGGACTCCTATAGGCCTCCTATTGCGGACAGACCTAAAATATCCCTACCCCTATTGCGGGTGCGCGTGCCCGCTTTTGAACGAAAAAAATCGCCCCGCCCCCTATCCCACAAAATTTGAACGCACTTGTAAATGCGGTGCAGGGTAACTAATCAAAAAATATCGTCACATCATTTCCGATTCCCAAAGTAGTGCCCATACAGAGTCTCATTTGCCGCAATATTTACAGGATGGCTTTTTATTTAGAATTTAGAAAAAGAAAACGAGAGAGAGCCTACGGACGGTATTGCAGGATCGTGCATTCTGAAGGGAGCCTGGTACATGTAGGCTCTTTTTCAGGTCCACGTCCACCCGGTTTTGAATTCAGAAAGACACAGCTGCAAAATTTGGAATGCATACGGGTTCATACTGGTTCATATACCGGCATACAAGTGCCCCCTGGGTGCCTTCCGCTATTTTGTATGGCATAATTTGACAATCGTCTGCTAACCAATAAAAGCATATATTGGTTGCACTTATCTGTTACTTTATCTTCCTTTTTGGTTGGTGTACCGGTACATGGTGGTTGCCCCGAAGAAGATCAAATATCTCTTCAGGCTCTATTGTGAATCAACTGAAAAACGCTCATATAAATGCACATTTTTAATATTTAAACGTACGTATCGCAATGCCCATGTCAAGCATTTATGAACAATTAAAAACATGCAAACTTTTTTGTCCGAGTGAATTGATTCATACAAGTATTATAGAACAACCTAATAAGTATTATGAAGAAAACATTGATACTTACAAATCGACATCTGACATTGTGTCTAACTTGAAAGCATCAAATGTTCAAAGAAATCAAACCACATTTTTTGTCTTAAACTTTCAATTGTCACACACATGTACTTGATCCATGCACATTATACATGTACACTGTATCAATCATCTCTGCAGGTGGGCGACTTTTGAATCAGTATCTTTACTGCTAAACAGAGAATATTACACCTGAAAATTTCATATGTTTTAGTTAATGAGTGGGAGATTAATTTTCAGGAAAGGTCATTTTAAGGTCACATGATCCACAAGGTCAAATTCGAGGTCATACAAGGGTCAAAGGTCAATGCACCCCAACATACTTCAATCCCCAAAAGAATGGCAGATTTGGAATCCTAATTGAATAATCCCCTTTCCAACAATTACACCAAGTTTGTGAATATTATCTCAGTAGTTCAGACATGTACATTGTATGAGGGTTCAAAAGTGGGCGTCCGGCCATATGCCACTTTTATAATAGCCAAATTAACATTCAACAATTTGGGTACGTGCCATATCCCTGGATTCACTGGGCCAATAGAGGGCAGTCACATTGTCAAAGTGCGTCATGCACGAGTAGGCACTTTGTGGGTCTATTGTCACATCATTTGACTATGAAAACCTGCCCTCTGTCATGGCCGCCATGCATAAGGTCTATTGATCTAAATTATGATGTTTGTTGCTGTGCAGGGATCCCAATCAACAAGTATACCAATTAGTTTCACCAAAATCTGAGAGTCGGGTTTAAAATGTCTTTTTTTTGGGTGATTTGACATGTACTGACCTATCTCCCTCTCTTTTTTTCCTTTAAAAGCTCTCTGGATTTGCTGAACTCATTAAAACATTCTACAAAAGATGCTGTTGAGAGACTCATCCAGATATTTGACGTGGAACATTGTCCAGTTCCAAATAGTATGTTTGAAAATGTGACAGCCATGTACCATGGCCCAGCAGGCCTCCATAGCCCCCATAGCCCCAAGAGAAACAGCTTTTGTCTGAGTGACGATAACTCCTCATTGGATTCATCATTTAATCAGGTAAACCATTTTGTGTTTAAATTCAGCAGCAGTGTACCGGTACTACATGTATGTCTGACTTGCTGAAATCTCATGATAATTTTTGACCCGCTCTGCGAAAGGACCAATAAGTCACACAGGCTACGGTATGTACCGTAGGTCGAGTTTTTACAATCATAAGAAGAAATCTGCAACATATCCACACTCATTAAAATACAAAAACACAATGGAAATTTCAGGCTGAACATGAACACTCCAGGAAGTAGAGTACATACACATGTACATCTACTTGGGTATACTACCGCAAAAAACAATTATATTGTGTTTTTAAACAACGCTGAATGCCGCAATGGGGCGACATTTCGGCAAGACTCTCACCGGAGACCACCGAAATTTCAGCAAGAGTCACTCAAAATGACACCTTATTTTTTTACCCAAAGCTTCCGGAGATGCTTCCAGACCGAAGAGAAACAACTCCAGTCCCGATAAAAATGGTTCTCGACCTAAAAAAAATGGTTTTTGACCTTAAAAAAATGAATTTTAAACTCAAAAATATTAGGGCGACACCAAAATGTCGCCCTATTGAGCAGGTCGCCCTAATATAGCTTTTTTACACACGATTTGTCGCCCTATTCTAGCATTGATAGTCATTTGTATTTTAATGAGCGTACATGTAGATCTGCCACACATTTCTTCATATGGTCACGAAAACTCAACTACATGTATGTACATATGTACATAGCCTGACCCTTTTGCAGAGTGGGTCACATTTTGTATCAAAAAGTGACAACATTTAAAGCAAATGTTGTCAACCAGTGATAATGACATGTACATGTATGTCAGGAAGACAACACCCAAAATGTAGGAGGGCATCCTGAGATAATTTATTAGAGGATGATGACATCTGGAAAATGTAATGAACGACCTCTTGAGATATAATCACGAATCAAGAATGTAAGATGACGACATGATCCCGAAAAAAATATAAACATAAAGAATATAGGATAATGACATCTCAAGATAAATTATCTCAGAATGACGACATAGAAAATGTAGAAAGACAATATCCTGAGAAATTTTTCGGACTTTGCAGGGTATTTGTTTATAGACCGGCAGCCCAGAGGGTTTTGAATAAACGAACGAGGTTCCAACAACGGAGGGTAGGAACATTTAGAAAGTGACGTAGTATTTGCAGATCTGGGCGTCTGCCGGGGTCCCTCTGCTGCGTTTTGACCCCTGGGACCCCTAAAAGGGGCCAGAAATTGCGCTGAATCAAACATTCGAGGTACATGTACCACATGAAACTAAGTTTGGTAGAAAGAGCACATCAACCAGAGTACAGATTGGCCCTTGCCAGACAAATTTTCTGCTGCAAAAGTCCCGCCAGACGCCCGCCAAAATCTCATTCCATAAAATAAATGCAAGATACTTTACAACGGCTGTCGACAAATAAACGCGTCCATTTGTTTTGAACGCGGGTAGCTTTGACAGACGGCTGTTCTGTGTTTCATCTGGCGTAAAATCTGGGAGTGCTGTGATTGACTATGTTGAGTGGAGTTCTCGGGTACTGGGTGGGCACAACAATTTGACACAGTATCCATACCAAAATAATAACTTTCTTCATTCAGCTTTTGTCCATAATTTGTTTGCGAATTCACTGAAGAAGCGAGAAGAGGCAAGAACCGGGTGAGATTATGTACAGCGCAAGATTTTCTTGATTGGTCACCATGGGTTACAATGTACCGGTATGTAGACAGAGACGTTAGTACCGGTACCTAAATACTCAATGTACCGGTACGTGTAATGAAGTGTAAATTAAAGTGACTAAACTGTATCATTTTCCACCGTCAAAAGTTGCATCGGCGAAACTGACCACTGCTATACTGTATAGGGCCTACATGTACATGTACATGTATATCCAGTATCCAAATAAGCCAACGTTTCATCGATGATGAGCGCGGATTCTTGAACATTGAGCCTTTTCGCGCGAAAACATTTTACGCGCGTCGCTGTGAGAAAAAGCGACGTAGAATATTGTAAGACACAAAATCAAGTTGTTTATGTGGTTATCAGAGTTCCAAACTGCTTTCTGTGAAAGCGATGCGCGTCAAATTTACACACAAAAAGGCTGTGTGTGAATATCAACCCTCAGTATTGATGATACAAAATAGATGAATTTTCCTAAATGTTCCTACCCTCGGTTGTTGGTACCTTGTTCGTTTAACCAAAACCCTCTGGGCTGCCGGTCTATTAGAGTCATTTCTGACCCAATTTCCGGACTAGGGTGGGGTCTGGTAACGGTGTTTTTTTTGTTTTGCGAAACACAAACTAAAAACCACAGAAACCCATGGACTATACATGTATGTCTATGTAATTTTGTTACATGGTTTGTAGTCATATTCTCATCATTAAAGGACAGGAACATTTAAAGAGTGACCTATACAGATACATGTATGCATCATTACATGTACCGGGTCCCTCTGGTGTGTTTGACCCATGGGGACCCCCAAAGGGGGCCAAAAATTGCGCTGGATCAAGCATTTAAGGTGCTACATGTACATTGTACATGTACCGGTACATCAAACTAACTTACCGGTACCGGTAGAGTACATCACACAGAGTACGGAAGGGCCCTCGCCAGATGATTTTTCTGCTGCGAAAGTCCAGCCGTCGGATGCAGAAAAATCAAACAAGTTTGATTTGTTCCGGTTGTTAATGTACGGTCAGACCAGCCCAAATTGTTTCAGTGCACACTTTTCCAGTATGTGACTCAGTCGCTACCGGTAGGCTTATTAGCTGGTAAATTGCAAAAAATCACGTGCGCATTGACGAGCCTCTGCCTTTAAACAGTTTTATGTTATGCCAAGCACAGCATGAGGGCGGTATAAGCACGTGCTTTGTAAGCCCACGGTCATGTCTTGAATCAAGACTACATGTAGGTAGTTACCGGCGCCTGCCGACAACCGATTTTGGTGATATTTTGGGGCGGGAAATTTCACCACTGCACAGGTGGATTTGCGTGATATTTGGCACAAATATAAAGAAAACCAGCCCTAATAGACCTGCACCAAAACAAAATCAGCCTGACAGATTAAATGACAGAAACAAAAGGCGGCATGATTTACAGTGCAATTTCACGCCGCCGTCCATCAAGCTTGCAATCTTCGGTTACGAATTTGACCAATAATACCGTAGTGTCACGACTGCGTGGCTGATGACGTCACACATTTCCAAGTTGCTACCGGTAGAGTGGGCAAAGTGGCTTTTGAGCGAAGTGATTTTACAGCAAAGACATCGTTGGAATTTCTTGTAACGATTTTTCATTTAAAATACAAATTTCCACATACAATGACAAACACATAACTTTTCGGATTTTAAAACAACGCCAACTAAAAGTAAAGAATTGAAGAAAACACGGAAGAAACAGACACACCAAACGATTTCTTTGGCATTGGACGAGTACTCACGACCGATGCATGGTTCGATGGCGAACTGGTTACCTGCTGTAATTGTGCAGTGTCACATCGATGTACAATACTAGGGTCGCCAACGCATGGCCACACTTCAGTTCTAGATTATACCTTTTTGTGCAACGGTCTTGTGCAACGTAATCTCAAGATCTACAAAGGATATTTAAATGAGTCTTTTGCCACATTTAAAAACTAGTGTTAAACACATTTCTGAACATTTAGGGACAAGATTATGACATCGTGATGGCCTCATGTGTCAATTTAGCCCAATCACCTACCGTACAATAGTACCGGTACCGTATAGTGTTTGTCACAGAGACAAACGTTAGTCCTCTGTTTTTTTTCTATTTAATTCATTTATCTGTTCACAGTTTGTATTTTTGTTTTTCCAGGGGTCATTCACCTTCATGAGTCAGGAACACTTTGCTACAATTGCAGACAAATTAGCTTCAGATAAGCCCATTGAGGTATGTACTAATAAATCCCTTCACGGTTATCGACGCCATCTTGTTCACGGGGCACTGCGAACATGCGTTGCCATGTGCGTGCGCTGGTCGTAGCTAATTCACAGTGACCAATGCATTCGTATACTATCCGCGCACGGACACAGCAACGCGTGTTCGAACTGCCCCGTGAACAACACGGCGCCGATAACCGTGGAAGGGTTTAATTATTATATGATTATTGGGTTGAAAGGACATCTTTAGTCAAATAAGTTACATGTAGTTTGCAGACATTCCATAAAAATCGTATTTGCCTACATATAATCCACTCAAATCATAAGATGTAATTGCGCCGATCCTCTGTAAAAGTATCTCATGGGTGCCGACATCTTGCATTGGCCTCTTTACGATCAGCCAATCACTACTCGCGTTAGTATTCACTTCGTGAAACTGATGACGTCACTTTGCACAACTGCCTGAGCAAGCAGCATTATACTGACCAAGATTTATCGGGCAGTGATTGGGAGTACATTAGTGCTCCGATCACAGTCTGGTTTGGTAACACTACATGTACAGTTGACGATAGTCGCCTCATGATTCGGGTTGTTAAGACAGCATCCACATTTATTGGTCTCAATTTGCTGGCTATTCAGTCCATTTATGAGACAAGGGTTCTTAAGCGAGCTCAGGTTCTTAAGACGAGTCTTCCAGAGCTTCAGACCCTGTGTCTTCAATTTTTTGTCAACTCTTAATTTGGGTTTATCTATCAAATCTGATGCTTTAAAGGTACACACCGGCTTCGTTGGGCTATTTTGGGCTCGACAAGATTCTGAATACCCAAAACAAAGGCATATTCCTTGACCCCAAATTGTGCAAATTACGTTGCGTTTGTAAATACCTGCAAATGTGGACCTTCTCATACACACCTTCGATATGCAGACGCACCAGAAACATGGACGTCCACTGTTAGTTTTATTCAAATTCTGGCATTTCCATTGCATGATGAGGCACTCTAATATTTTCCCACATATCGCAGAATGGTCCACGTTTTGATAGGAATTATATTTTTTAGCGTGCTTTCGAATGTTCGTGCGACAAAAACTGGTGAGAGTGAGAAAAGCGCCTCTTGCAGCGAGTGTAGAAAGCTCTATCTTGCTGTGCTGGGTGCATACAAAGTCCACAGTTGTATGGTTTCCTATTAATAGGGTCCTCGTTTGCTGTGTCTGAGGGTGTCTGTTATCAAGTACAAGAACAGGTTTTGAACAAAACGTTTAAAAACATTTATTTCAGTGTCATTCGTAATGTTGATGCCTTGAATGTCTAGCATTTGAAAGAAAGTGCATTATCCCATAAAAATAAGGGAAAAAATAAAGTCCACCATTTAGTGGTAAAAACCACTAAATAAGTAAAAAAACACGGTTGCAGGCAAAGTAGTGGTGTGTGTGGGGGTGTGTTTATGTTGTGTACGTGTACATGTATACCATACAAAAATTGTCCCGGCAGTCTACGCGCACACATTTTTCACAACACCCGTGCGCGCAGACGAAGTCGTTCCCAGATGCGGGAGTCGAGCATAAACCAAGTTGCGCAGTGTGACGTCATCTCCGACTGGAAAATGGTTAAGTTGAAAACATGCTCATTTGTTTTAAAAACCAAACTTGTGCAGATGATGAAAAGGAGTTGTATATATACACATGTACACTTAGATAAAGAAGTAGGTCTTGCGGTGGATACATGTATCTGCAAACTAACTCACTTGACTGAAGATGTCCTTTAAAATTGGTATTCAAGATTGGCTTTTGCTTTTATTTTTAGAACTACATAGCAAGGTTAGTGTTGTCAGCCATATTTGTAAAGGTATCTTTATATTGATTACTGGGCAGGAGTTTGTTCACGATGTTAAAGGTAGGATACTCGTTTGGTAAACTGTTAAAAAAGGCATGATTTCCACTGGTAATTTAATGCATAGGTCGAGAAAACTACCTTGTAGAAATTTCAGCCACATGGATGCAGTAATACTTCAGAAAACCTGAAAAATCCAAGTACGATTTTTGTGCATGAATAATGGCTCCAACGATCACCTGTGGGCAATCTTTGGAGATTCAAATACATGTAAACTTCAGACAAAATAATTTCACAGGATGATTACTACCATTACCATCTTGATAACAAGTACATGTAAGCTTAAAGATAATAATTCAGACATTTTTTTGGAGGGTAATTGGGAAAGACACACAAATCTAACCGCCAGTACCAACAGTGGTACCGGCGTGGGTTTTTTTAGCAGTAGGGCCTGCACGAAGGGAAGAAGATTGTGGTTTCTCCCTTCGTGCAGGTGGTACCGCTAAAAAAGCTGCCGGTATCGCTGTCGGTACCGGCGGTTAGAATAAGCAAAAATAGCAATTGGATCTTGGAATGTTCACACATTGCTTGACCGACCTGATCATCCCAGGAGACGCACAATACTTGTTGCAAAGGAACTTGATCAATGTACGTCTGAGTGGCTCAAGTCAACTCTGAGAGAAAACTCATACGTTTTCATGTTCTGGAACTACCTCTGACCAGAGAAAAGGAACATCTGGTGTTGACTAATTGCCATTGCTAATGAGATCGCACCAGCCATCTAATCAGGCAGGCTCATCTCATTGCGCCTCCCAATAGTTAGCAATACATCTTTTGCCACCCTGTTGTCAGTGTAGTCCTCGACAATGGATCATCAAAATTCGGTCAAATTCTACTTGGATCTAAACAAAGCTGTTTGTTCTGCTCCAAAGACTGACAAATTAATTGTGTTGGGTGACTTTAATGCTAGAGTTGGTGGAGGCTTCAAGACATGGGACACAGTCCTCGGGAAGTTTGGTCATCAAATGGTGAACTGCTGCTCTCAATGTGCGCAGAATGCCACCTAGCTGTTACAAACACTTTCTTCAAGGTGCCTGACAACTGGCTCTTCCCGTGGATGCACCCTCGTTCTAAGAAATGGCACCTCATTGATTATGTGTTAACTCGCCGATCTGACATTCGTAATTTTCGTACCACCCCTGCCATGCACGGAGCAGACTGCCATACAGACCATGTTCTCATCAGATCAAAGCTCAAGTTGCACATTCATCAGCAAAGAACGAAGTCTGCGGCTGAACCCCCAAGAAGGCTTCACATCCAAAAGCTGCAGTATCTAAGCAGTCGTCATGCACTAGTAAATGCCCTAAACGAGACTCTCGGGGAGGTTTATCCCGTGAGGTTGATGATCACTGGTGTGCTTGAAGGGAATGGTTTATGATGCATCTAAATGGAATCTGGGACGAAAATGACTCTGAAATCAGCAATCTGCTGCGTGAAACCCGCAAAGCTCACAATGTGAATTAAGCTTGGCTCTAACAACTCTGGCGAAGCTCTCTAACTAAAACCAATTAAAAGCAAAATTACAACAAAAGCTGCAAAGGATGGGCAAGCAAAGCACGGAGCTGCAGCAGTTACATGTACACGAAGCAAACAATCTGCGAGGATTCCACCAGGAGTTAAAACGCATCTACATGTACATGTACAACATGTATGGCCCGCGGCAATCATCAAATCATCCTGTTCTGTCTCAGGATGGACAGACTGTCTACACCCGTAACAATGGGTCGTATTAATAAAAACTAGCAAATGCTAGGAAGTTCAAGTAAACAGGTAAAGCATTAAGTGTAAGCATTTAGAATAAGCAAATGCTTCAGTTCATATGAATAAAAAGTTTCTTTTACTGTTCAGCATGTACTAGTAGAAACGGTAGTGCTTATTACACCCAACCAAAACAGTAAGTTTCCGTATAATACTGTTTTATTGATTTTTGTCATTTAAAAAGTGGTGTGTGCACAGATGTCTTACTAACACGTACAATGAGTGGTTACACCATGAAATCGTGCATTTAATTTAAGCAAAAAGAGAAATAACACTGTTATCAGCATGTTAACTTTTACACATCATACATGTATAAAAAGAATTATACATGTACATTGTTTTCTGACTATGATTACTCCTTGTCTTAACTTCACCTACATGTAAGTACCCCAATGAAAAGAATACACGACGTTTGTGCTTAGCTGCAAGAACTGTTCAAAAATGAGTGGAACCGCTGTCTTTTGCAATCACCCTAAGACACCTGTTGCCCAACTGTCATTGTGTTCGTAAAGCCTTGTCGACACTGGTAAAAACTTGCAAATATTTTGTTTTTCTATGTCTCTACATTGGCAAACAGAAACAAATTTGGAACGGTCATAAAACACGAGCAAACAGATGTTTCCCGGTGTTTGCCGATATAGCTGCATGTCAAAAAATCGGCAAACACGGTTTGGATAAGTTGCTGGTGTTGCTAATGTTTCATGCGCTGTCCACACCTTCAAACTTAAAAAAAAAAAATTTCCAAACTTGAAGCCCGGACTTGAAGTTTGCACGGCTTGATCTGTTTGCTAATGTTTGCAAGTGTTTGCCAGTGTATACAAGGCTTACATGTAGACTAAAATCAATCAAATAGTTGAGTAAAAGTACTAGACGGGAACTCACTTTTTTTGGTTGGTGTACTTGTGCGCAGTTCATTTCCATCGCTCTGTGTACGCACATAGACAATAGAAGCCCTATTGTTAAAAGCCATTAATGGGTTTTAACAATATGGCTTCTATTGTCTATGGTTGCATCCAAGTAAATACATGTAGGGCTCCCATAGGAACCAATGCTAAATGCCCAATTTTCAAAAATCATTTAAAAATACTTACAACTCTCTCAGCTTCTCAGGACAACAACCACAATAATCATTAAAGTCTCGTCTTTTCAATTCCGTTCAATTTTATGGGGGTAATCCGTCACTTTTATTCCCTAATTTCCACTTGAAACAAAACTATACCCCTGCAACAGTGAAAATTGCTAAACAGACCAGCATCCACTTTGGAACAAAGGTACATACGCTACTGGGCAAAATAGGGCTACTTTTATGAGCTACATTGTCCAAAATTTTTACAGTTGAAAGAAAACAAATACCCGACATCACGGCAATGGCCATAGGAGTGAGCACTTCAGCACCCTTCTCAGTAGATTCATCATCGGTGAATCAAGACATCCTGGATTCGGTGGCTGATGAGCTTCCACAACGCCCTGGATTAGCAAAACCCCCCTACACACAGTAAAGTTTACCATGTAAGCTGCAGTGAAAAGCATGACATCACACATGGGGTATATCTGACTTCCCGTTCTGATGGTCATACATGTACATGTATCTTCAGCCTTTCGCGCCTAAAAGCGAAGACAAAAAGTGCACCATGTTCCGTATCACTGATCTCTTGTGCTGACGACTCGGCCTTCGTATACTCCGAAGTGGCACTACAACGAATCATAGACATATTTTCAGCTGCCTCTCAGGTCTTTGGACTATCAATAAACACAAAACGGACAGGGGTGATGTACCAACCAGTTCCAGGCACCAACTACATGTATAACTGTTAATCATAGACAACTCGAGGATGTCGAACATTTCCGATATTTGGATAGCATGGTTTTCAATGATAACAGCATTGACAGGGAAATCTCATCACGCATCAGTTCTGCATGCTCGGCCTTTTACCGACTGCATAATAGAGTCTGGTCTCGACATGGAAATAAACTTAGCAAGTGCAAAGTGTACCGTGCAATAGTTCTATCTAGCCTTCTATACTCTGCTGAGACGTACATGTATACATACTCTACAGTCGGCATGTCAAGCAGAAGGTCAGTGACCTCCGGGCATGATTAAAAACTATAAAAATAATGTAAATAATTTATTTCACCTACAAGCAGCATTCTGGAGGGAATTAATTAATCCCTCCAAACGGATTCCCTGGCCTGAAAAACATAGAAATCAACACCCAAATCCAACATATTAGGGTACAAAATAACACAGTTACAAACATTTTGGGAAATTTCAGACTCCCTATGAGACCGTAGCCTGCCCCAAAATATGTTTTTGGGCAGCACCAACTCAACTTTTGGGCCGATTTTGATACAAATGCTACCAAAATGCTCAGGGTTGAACCGTGCTTCAAATAAGCTGGTTCCCTCAGCTCCCTGAAACATCACCATTTTATAGCCCACCACTACTAACATTGTATTTTGTATGAGAAATTAACAACCAAAGGTTGTTTTCTAATTTACCATTCAACTCAACACAAAAACCATGCATGGATTTTTCAAGTTTTCATAAGTTTTTACTGCACGTACATGTATGTGGCTGAAATTTCAACAAGGCAGTTTGATCAACATTGGCTTCTGATCATGAGTGGAAATAACACCCATTTGAACAGTTTACCAATCATGTGTTCTCCTTTAACGATTTCTGATGAATTTAAGGGCTCTGAAAGAGAGGCCACAGTTCGTGGGTAAAAACTCAAGATTAAAACCATCAAACGAGTACACAATACGTACATGTACATATAATTTAAAATACGGGTACCTTAAAATAAAAGATAAACATTCCATCTGAGGTGTTTCCAAATAATGAAATTTCATGTTCAGGTTCTTACATGTAAATGGGCTGTTTTGCACTATTAAAACTAAAAATTATTTCCCCTGTTTTTATGAGATGTCTGATGTGTTGGAAATTACTAAGCTTGCACCCTAAAATCGAATTCTGGAAAAAAGAAATTGAAAATATACATGTGTACATATTTGTCCAGTGCATAATGCTTTTCATGTCAACCGAAGAATGTCCCAAGCATGCGTAACATAATGGCCCTTCTCAAAAGGTATGGCGTACTTTGGTTCAAAATCTGTAGGGATATATGGTGGTTTCAAGTCACTTGAAATTCAGTACAGTAAGGATTTTGTTTGTCTCTTTGTGTTTCTCCTTTTATTGAGGAATTGAGGATTTTACAATGTATGTTGCCATCAAAAGATGAAAAGTGGTCCTATAAAAAGCAATAAAACATCTTATTGCAGTCCTCTTATTGTGAAGAAAAACTAAAAGCAACCAAGCGGAAAATGACTGAATTTGAAAGTACATGTAAAGTGAAAGACATCGCTGGTATTCTGCAAGTGGCGTGAATATTTTGGTGCTATTGTTTTGGCATGAATATGATGGATTATGGCCTTTTTAAAATCACTTGATTTGGCTTCAGACGTCTTTGCGATTTTCTGTCCTGGGCATGTGTACTTTATTTATTTAGGTTTTTGGTAGGGGTTTTTATCTATTCTCAACAGAACTGAACGTTCAAGTTGACATTCAAATCAAATATTGGTTTAGCCACGTTAATATATCTGAGAGGCACCAAGTCTGAGCCTGTAATTCGTAAAGGGTACTTGCAAACGGGAAAATATAGGTCAAAGTCACATTTTTATTTGTTGATGGCATGTTCAGACATTTTCTTAATTTTATTTAGTGAATCGATAGAATTTAGGGTGCCTATTCATTTACATGTATTGGCATTTGGGCGGAAAAAAATACGGTACGGTAAGAATAACTTCACAATGTTAAAATTTCATTGCCATTCCTTGACTGTCGTGAGGCTTACGTGGTCTATTGTAGGGAAGTAAAATGGCTGCTGTAAAGAATTTTCACATTTGACACTGAGGAGAGATAAAGCTTGTTGTTTGACCTTGGATTTAATTTCTATGCTATCTGTAACCGTCGTAACTTATTGTTAAAGGTTTCCCAGTAATAAGCAAAGAGCTATCCCGGCAAAAGTTGGGCCAGCTCTAAGTTATATTGTTGGAAACCCATAATAATAGGTTGGGACAGTTGGTGTTTCTAATAATGTTGGCTAGCTAGCTTGACAGATAGTTGCAAGAAGCAAGACAAGTTATTTTTTTTATCCGTTTGTCTAGGTGAGGCGTGAGACCCTGCGTGGTTTGTGTAAACTTCCTCTGTCTGACATCTTAGCTTGTGAGCATTGGGATAGTCTTCAATCTGTCCTCCTAACAGCACTCTCTGACCCTGATGACATGTTGGCTGTAAGTATCAATGACAAGTCTGTCACAACCCCACAGATGAAATGACCTTGTACATGTACATGTAATTTCTGTCTCTGCTTCCACAACAAAATAGGGTGAATTTCAACAGGGACTCGGACGTACATGTACAAGTAAAGGAGTGCATTAAACAGCCCCTGTTGCAAGAGGATGGTGTAGCCTATGGGTGTTATGGGGTGTTATGGCAGAGCGGTCTAGTGCGTCGAACTCAAGTTCCTGCCAGTACTAGAATGTGGGTTCGATTCCGGGCCGCGACAGGTTGTGGCACTTGTGCTCTTGAGAATTAGAAAGGCACTTAATCACACTTTCTCCATCCTTCGGAAGGGATGTAAAGCCGTTGGTCCAGTGTGTTAGGTAATGGTAACAAGTACACTCTAAAGATCCCAGAGCATTCTTTCGTGAAGAGCAAGGGGATTCCCCGGTGTCTCTGGCCATTTCTAATTCTAATTCTTCATGGGTTTCCTCACGCTTGCGAGTGACAGTGCAATGAGCACTATTGAGGAATCGTTGGTATGAATACCAATAATAATAATAATAATAATAATTCATTTTGCAGGAGACAAGTTTACATTTTCATGCCAAGATGATGTCATCCAATTCTCATCACGTCATGAGAGAGGTTTACACCAGTCTAGGTGAGTAACTGCTGGTTTTCACCAAGCCATTCTATTGCTTGGTAGTGGGCTGTTTCAAAATACATGTAATATGAAGAATACCAGAGGGGTGTCATTCCACGAAGTTGAGAAACAAAGTGTTACATTTCTTCATTTTCACAAAATGGCCAATAATTGTCGTCGTTTGAATCATGTTGCTTTGTATAGTTGCTTTGCCTGTTCTTTTGAGTCTTCAGTCATGATGGAGTCTGGCAATTTTGAGTTATTTGATAAAATGTTGGTTGCGGATGTACATTTGTAACTGGGACACCATGGCAATTTAGCTCATTTACTTTGATCCCGAAAGTGATCTCGTTGAATTTGACATGAGAATACAGTTCTGAATTTGAAGGATTCTAACTTGCATTTTTATGTAGTTAACGAAAATGTGTTAAAAAACACTTAATGTCACACCTGCATTTCCACAAAATTCCTTTTAAATGACTGTTGCCTCTATAATTTGTTAAAATTATAGAAAATGTTAATATCTGTCATTGAACTGCTGGTATTGTTTTAGTATAATTGACTTATGAAATTCATAAATTGAAAAATATAGGGTAAAAAGGTCTCGGATGTAACAGGGCGATCTCTAATTTTCATGGAATGACACAGGGGCAATTCTACGAAGAAGTGGACATTTCAACAAAATTTGGAATTATATTCCGTAATTTTCTTACTATAAGCCACAGCTTATACATTGATTTTGGCTATGAAAAAGTTTCTAGCAGCTTATATGTATAAGCCCGGCGGCTTAAATGCCAAGTTCTGAAGAAAACAATTACATGGACATGTAAAAAATGTATAAATCGTTGCATAAGGAATTTTTTGACAAACGTCGTAAGACCGTTATAATCCAGAACTGAAGTGCGGTCATGTGTCCGTGGTTGTACTGGTCTTCGTTGGTGACCCATACATTGATGTGACACTGCACAATATTTACATGTACATATGTACATGTAGCAGGTAACCAGTCGACCATCGGACCATGCATCGGCCGTGATAACTAGTACTCGTCTAACCAATCGTTTGGTGCGTCTGTTCCCTCAGTGTTTTCTTAAATTGTTTACTTTTAGTTGGCGTTGTTTTAAAATTTGAAGTGTTGTCATTGTCTGTGGAAATTTGTCATTTAGATAAAAAATTGTTACAAGTAATTTGAACAATGTCTTTGCCATAAAATCACTTCGCCCAAAAGCCACTTCGCCCAAGTGGTACATGTATCACGCATGCGGACATAAAAAGTGTGTGCGACATAGGGCTGGGCGAATAGCTCGATTAATACCTGTATCCTTTGCCTAAGGCTATTAGCTAAGGTCCCTTGCGTTGACATCGATAGCTGCCATGCATCGTGCGTGCGTTGAATGGTTTGTTTACGTTTCGGAGGAACTATAGCCTCAGTTTGGTCCGCAAGTGATGACGTCAGCATAAATATTAAGAAAGGCGTACATGTATAAGACGATGACCTTTAACCTCGTTTCCTATTTGGCAAACAGATGTCGGCCTATTTATTTCTGCGGTCCCCTTTTTTCTATCACGCTTCAAATTCAAAATGGCGGCCATATGGCTGCTAAAACTGGCCAATATTAGAAAAATGATATACATGTATAATGGACAAAACATTTGATAAACACATACGTGTACATTAAATGCAATCCCCATAATTAACTTACACCCTTTTAGGGTGCCTTTTATGATCCTGAAGCATATCTGGGATGTTAACAATAAAATAAGATGCTCTGGAGATGTCCAAGATGGCGGCCAGTATTGCCGCTAATATGTCCAAAATGGAAAAGATCATATATTGGCCAAATATAATATGATAAAATCATTTATAAAATTGCTAGTTATGTTTTTGACCGTTTTAAATTTTTTTTCTGGCATCCCCTTTTTTCTATTATGCTTTAAATTCAAAATTGGCGACCAATATGGCTGCCAAAAGTAGACAAATATGAGAAAAACGATTCAATGACCACAAAATAATGCATACTTTAAATGCAACCCCCTCCCGCTGAACTAACCTCACCAACTTTTGATGGTGCCTTTTAGAGTCCTGAAACAGTTTTGGATGTTAACATCCAAAACTGGTGGCCAATATGGCCACCAAAAATGGTCTAAAATGAAAAAGATCATAAGCAGAATAATTTGATGAAAGCATTTATAAATTGCTCGTTATAATTTTTTTGACCCTCACAAATTTATTTGTGGGGTCCCTTTTTTTCTATATCATGCTTCAAATTTTAGATTACCACCAATAAATATGGCTGCCAAATGTTATACATGTATATCAGCCAAAATATGTTAAATGAATGAATTAAATGCACCTCCCCCCTCCGCCCCCGCTCCCACACACACCCCCACACAACTGTGGTTTTACACCCTTATCACTATGAGCAAAAACGTGTACATGTTCATTGTAACCCCATTGTTAGTAACAATGGTGTGTGCCCAATTTCCATTGTTAGATATGTTCATAGTGTATGGGGTACCGCTATTTTTACCCTCCCGTCCTTCCCTTTGTCCTTCTATTGTTTCCTTTGTCTAAACTCTTCCAATAGGCTCAACACTGGTCTTACCTTGTTAGGTATACTAAGTAGACGAAGACCGACTTGTGGGGTACCTTTGTTCGCCTTTGTTCCCTATGGGGTACCATTCTTCCGGGTACCCCATAAAGGTGTAAAACCATATTCACCCTCCCCAATAACAACCTTTGGGTGCGTTGATCCACAAAAACTATTTGGATTTTAACAGAGAAATCCCCTGCGGCCCTCGAGATATCCAAGATGCCGGCCAATATGGCTGCCAAATCATATCACCCATATGATGCAATAAACATTAGTAAAATGGTTAGTTAACGGTATGTTTTCTACCCTCAAAAAACATTTTTATGCTATCCTTTTTTACTTCAAATTCCATAATTGCGATCAGCATGGCTGCCAAAAGAGGCCAAATGTGAGAAGAATGTGCTGGCTGGGCTAGTGCGTTTTCCCTTCTTCGCTGAAAGGATCCTTCACTAAGAGATCCAGTGAAACTAAAACTTCCCTCACTGTAGCATGGGTATATTCCCAGTGGACCCATATGATGCATCTTCATGAAAATATCGCACAGGACAACTGTCCATCCGAATCCCTCTGTTTCTTGCTGGTTTCTATCATGTTGAGGAGTGTACGATTAAATTGCTCTATAAGCACATCCAATTATAGGATTGTATTGAGTTGTGTACCCCAATAATTCTGCACACTTCAATACTGTTTGATGTTTCTGGAATCGCTCGCTCCCACTTTAGACTCCCTCTTCATGAACAACAACCACATATCTGTGTCTCTGAGATCATATTTGTTGTGATCATGGAAATAATACTGAGGATATTAAATATTTTTGTGTATACCTGAAAAACCATTTTGGTGGTCATACCAGCCTAATTTAATTTGAAACATGGTAAGAATACAAAGAGGACAATTGATAAGGGTTAACATCATCATTTAATTGATGCTTTTATTAAAAGAAATTGGCCGATTATATATCATTTTTTGTTACATTTAGCTACACTTGACACCAATATTGATCACTGTCTTTAATTTAAAGTATAGTAGCAAAGTACATGTAGTACACCAGATAAAAAATGAGTAAAAAAATATAACTACACTCAAGGAAAAAAGAAACGCAACACGTAACATTTATTTTTTTTAAGGAAATAGGACCGGTATTGTAAAAATGGTACATGTTCTAGATTTTGAGCAATTTAGAGTAAACGTCGATCTTTATTTATCTCGTTACGGCTGAGTGATTTGGGTTAGTTCCAAAAGCTGTATTTTTGCATTTTATGCTAATAGTCACACATGAGAGAATCCTAGAGATGAGTTTGACCACTCCTGTCCTGAACACAACCCTTGCTTATAAAAAAACACCAAAATGATGCCAAAACACTTGTTATCCATGATGCCACAACTGTCACAACCTGAGAGAGACCGAGTCATTGGCATACTCCAAGCCGGAAGGAACCGACGGGCAGTGGCCAGGTTGTTCGGGGTCCACCACTCGACTGTTGTGCGTCTTGAACAGCGCTACAACACTACTGGCACCTCCGCGGATCGTCCCCGAGCTGGCAGGCCGCGGGTCACGACCGTTGCACAAGACCGCGCCAACCGGCTGTCACACCTCCGTGACAGGTTCCAACCCGCTACACGGACTGCCGCTGAGACCATAGGGACACACCACAGGCCAGTGAGTGCAAGAACCATTGGGAATCGTCTCCGGGCCGACGGGATCTGACCATATCGACTGTACGTGGGCTCAGTGCCGACACGCCGACATCGCCAGGCTCGGGTCCAGTGGTGCACAGCACACCGCCGCTGGACATTGCAGAGATGGTCGCAGGTGGTCTTCAGTGACGAGAAGAGGTTCCAGTGCTTCAGGGCCGATGGCAGGGAGCGGGTGTACAGGAGACGCCACGAGCGTTACGCCGACGCTTGTGTCCACGGCAGTTTCACAGAGAAAATAAGACAGCCTCCTCAATGTTTGAACCGCGCCAGTCAATATCGTACCTTCTCCGTGGGCGGATTACGGGTACCCGTGAATGCGCGTAATGTGTTTGCATAAAATATTCCTTAAACAGCTAGAATCCCCCCGTCCACATTTTTAAAGTTTTTCTGTTGATCATGGAGGTGTATGAGGTTCCAGTGCTTCAGGGCCGATGGCAGGGAGCGGGTGTACAGGAGACGCCACGAGCATTACGCTGACGCTTGTGTCCGCCAAGTCAACCTGTGGGGGGTAAGCGTGATTATTTCTGCTGGCATATCGGCCAATCAACGCACTGACTTGGTTTTCATCGAAGGAATTAAACCTCAATGCTGCCCGTTACCTTGACGAGATGCTGGACCCAATTGTGCTGCCCTTTCTGGAGTGAGTTGGGGGTCGTGCTGTGTTCCAGCAGGACAACGCCCGTCCCCATGTGGCTCGTGTGTGCGCCGACTTCCTGGAGGAGAACGATGTCGAGGTGTTGCCATGGCCAGCTCTCAGTCCGGATTTGAACCCCATTGAGAATGTGTGGGACTTGCTCAGTTGTCGCATCCGACATCGAGCTCATCCCCCAGAGACACAACAGCAGCTGAGGGCGGCACTGGAGGAAGAGTGGGCGGCTATCCCACAGGAAGTACATTGAGATCACAAACAATAAGCCTGTAGCAAATGCCAGGAAATAAATAAAAGGCCTACTGTGACCCGTAGGCCTTCCTTTCCGAAGCTATAGATGTACAACAAGTAATAAATAGAGATTTAAATAAAACATATCAGATAACTACTGGTAAATGGCAAGTAAATTAAACTAAATTAGTAAATGGCAAGTAAACGAAAATTCTTTCTTCACCAAGCCCACGTGTACTTCGAAACCAGCTCAGCAACTTAATAACAGGGTAAACTTCAAAATTAGTAGAACTAATCTACCTTTCTTGCAGACTCTTGTATCATTAACTTCATGTCGACGTACAGACGAATGTTCCCCACACTCCCAAGGTGAACCTGCTTAAAAACCATGCAGTCGAGCAGCTTGAGAGATTTGGGATGAGCTTTCTTCTGAATGAGCAAGGCGGTGAACTCATACACACACAGTTCAGAACCTGGATGGCTGTACATGGCATGAGGGACGACCTACAGCATCTCTTAAAGGAACACAACTTCTTTGTTGGGCTATTTTGGGCTCGAAATAGACCCATACATTATTCTGAAGCGCATTTGAGAGTAAATTAGATATATCCTGAAAAGACGCCGTCAAATTTAGCCGTTTTTGAGCACTTTTGAAAAATCCAAGGTCACGTGACTTTTCGGAACCAAATTCTGGTTCCGAAAAGTCACGTGGTCTTGTGAGTTAGTTGTATTTCCAGCCGTATAAACGTTTGTTACTGCAGAACTGCACCAAATTCAACTCTGATTTTCCCCCAATATTTATAAGTAATTCATAAAAGAGAGACTATTTATACAGGTATGAAACAAAGTTAAACATAAGAATGAAATTTCGAACATAATTGTTTGTTTCGAGAGTCCGGAGAACGGGAGCGAGCGCGTACTGTACTACGGCAGGCTACCGTGGAGTGTAGAAATTTGCCCCGCGCAGTATACGGCAAATAGTCTGAGTGCACACACACACACTAAGGCGTATTGCTTCGGTGCACATACGTTCGTGAAGAAAAAACATGATGCCAACTCCTCAAAAGAAAACAGAAATTCCTATTCGGTCGTCCGGGCTGTCCAGTGAAATCGTGAGCAGAAAATTTGAGATATCCTGAGCAGGAGAAGAGCGAATCGTTTGTGACAAAGTCGTGAGGCTCTCGTGTAGTTGCAACGGCTGGTAAAGCGTATAACCCGTCTTTTGACCGTTTTCGTTATTTTTGCACTTCTTTAGTAAATTATGGGATATTTTCAAAAGGTATTGTCAATGCTGCTACATCACTAAATCATGTAAACAGTAGGCAGGTGTGTTCCTTTAACCATCACAAGGCAACATCACATCAGCACAGATCATTCCTGCAGTCAAAAGAGAGAAAGAAGAATAAATATCGGTTGATGATAGACTATTCAGCATTCAGTATGTTGTACATGTGTTTTACCAATGTCGGTACTGGGGTTAATTTCAAGACTGAAGAGTTGCAACAAGCCGTCTGGTTAGTTTAAACACCTAATCAGCAGATCAGCTATGGACTTCAAAAACCTATACTTGTTTTGCATCAGCTAAGGCCACACCAGAATTTTTCGTAAAAAATGTACTTGATTGTGATACGAAATAAACAAAGTTCTACGGTGCACGTGACATTTTATATGAAGGGAAATAAAGTTTGAAAATGGCCATTAGAAAAAACCGCGGCTTCAGACAATTTTGGGGTACACGTAGATTACCATGCACAGAAACCAAGGATTTTTCATGTAAAAATATTAGCTTGATGATTCATACGGGAAAATGTCATGATTTTAAGGAGGGAAAAAAATAAGTAGTTTAGTGCATAATTAATTACCGGTATATCCCAGTGGCTGTCTGTGCATGTGATCATGTGTATGCACGACATGTGCATCCGTGGGCATTTTTTGTGCATTAAAAAAAAAATCTTAAGAAGTAAAATTAAGTGCGAGTAAGTTGATTGCAATTTCAGTTTATATGGAAACAAAATGGAATTATACTTACATTTTGGTATGAATTTCGTTTACTGGTCGCCACTGAGCTAGACACCGTCTGTTAACTCTATGGAACAGGGCAGAAAAGGAAGTATTTTCAAGGAAATAGTTGTGAATGGTTCATGTGGTTTCCACTCCTAAAATTACTTCTCTTTAAAATTTACAAGTTTTTGTGGTTATTATTATTAAGTCATTAGGCCTAAGGCTAAGGAGAATAAGTGGCAGCCAGTAAACAGAATTCTTTGTAAACTTGAATGGGTAAACATTTTCAATTTGGGGCATGAAAAACCTGATAGGTTACTTACACATTCTAGTGTCTAGTGAGTCCAATCAAGTCCAGCGAAAAGTTGACCGATTTTGATTCAGGATCCACGTGCGTGCTGCAAGCACAGCGCTTGTAGGCATTATGTACTGTACACGCACATCCGTACACGTTGGCACTACACGCATATGTAAAACGTGAACTCGGCATGTAAAGTACTCAAATTACTCGTCTTTTTCGCTCACCTTAGACAATAAAAAAAGACTTGCCCTCACCTTCTTTACTGCCTAGACTGTTCACATAATTCATCATGACATCCATTATACTGGTCTGGATGTTGGCTTACAAACTTATATTTTGCACTAAAAGAGTGATTTTGTACGACCATGTCAGCTCGCCTACATGTATCGTCGCAAAACGGAAACGAAGATCGGCCAACTGAGCGCTGAATTTAATATATTTGACATTTAATTCAGTGAATTAATTAGTATGCACATTCATCTATCGGGCAATTCCATGGAAAGGTGGACATGACATGAAAATTTCAACTTCAAGAAATGAAAGTTTAGGCACTACAATTTATTTATGTATGAGTTCAAGTTTTGCATTGTGAATTTTTTTTTTAAAAGCTTTAAGATTTTTTTAAATATGACCAAAATTGTTTTAAGGACAATTTGTGCAAAAAATCCATGAAAAAATGGTAATTAGAAATGATATGATATTTCAAAGTAAATAACGGAACAAAACCAAGCTAAATGATTAATTATATTGTTATAAGTCATGATTCTTCCCTGCCCAGAAAGAAAGTTGATATTTCATCGCTGCTTAATTCTACGCTTAGGAATATTATGCATTAGAGACATTGTAACGCGAGTTACCGAAACACCTACTTTTTCCTCTAATAATTTTTCTGAAGTAAATAAAATGGTGAGATTCATTATTTTCTAATTAAACCCAATACTTTAACTTCCTATGATGCCATTTTCTGCTAATTCATCCCAATATTTAAAAAATAAGCATCTAAAGTCTGTAACACGAGTTACCATGTAACGCGAGTTACCGTAGGTAACGCGAGTTACCACCAGTTTGATGCAGTTTTTCAATACAAATGTATGGCCCATGTGTGTTTTAGGGCTTAATGTATTGTAACTATATGTAAAACAAAAAAGGGCAGCATTTACGCCGACTTACCCACAATGCACTTGTGCACACTAGAGGGCAGCATTTATGAAGACCTACCCACAATGCACTTGTGCACACTCCTTAGTAACATGCCAATGGCTTCTTTTATGTCTCTGAGTGGAATTGTTTTGCTACATCCCATGGGAAAGGCCCATGTGGACGGTATTGGAGGTTCGACGAAGCGTCATGTGTGGAGCAAGGTTTCATCACGTAAAGCCATTGTGACCAATGCTGTGACTTTTGTTGATGCAGCAATTGACATGGAAAATGTCAATGTCCATGAAGTGACATCAGAAGACATCAACAAACACAATCAATTACTGGTCTTGAACTCTGTGTTTGACAAAGCCGAACAGATCACTGGAGTTAAACACATGCACTTCTTTGCTAATGCAAATGGAGCTACTGTAGCGCTACTTCTCTCAAAAGATAAGCAGCCACCGAGGAAAGACATGACGACAGGAGATGCATTGATTCAGGTTGGGGACTGGTATGCTGTGAATTATGAGGACATCCTTTTCCCAGGTGAAGTCATTGCAATTGGAGGAGACAATGACTTTCAAGTCTCAGTGATGGAGCCAGCAGGAAATAACTGGAAATGGCCTTCTTCAAGGGACGTCATCTTCTATCCGCTCCGCAGTATGATGGTGAAGCTGGAGAAGCCAGACATAGCCAACAATCGCTGCCACTACAAGTTTTCAACCAAGTTTTGAGACTTTACAGATGAACATATACAGGACATTAAAGATTTCAAATGAAACAATGAGCACATGTAGATCATTTACCTTTTCTGGAAATCAGGGATTTCTTTCCATTTACTTTTGTAAGTGTAGTGTACAGCTGGTCGGAATATCCAATGGAATCATACTGGATGCATCCAACATTTTGTTCACAACATATGTACATAAGTTGTACGTGCACCATACATATTGAATGTACGGACATGTATGCCAGTGTGTAGCTGGATGAGTGAGTTAGTAGTTACATAAGTACTTGTTATCAATTTGTTTTATGTAGTACATGTTGCAAACTTGACATGAACTTAAGATATGCATGAAATGAGGCATTGTTTTTTCGCAGACAAGCTGTAACGCGAGTTACCGTAACGCGAGTTACCAACATGAGAGGTCCTTTCTGATTTGTTATCAATTGTTTTGTTATTATTTGAATGTAATCATGCATCATACATGCCTATGTCATAGAAACACAGAAAAGTTTCCATCAGGGTTGCCCAGTTTGAGGAGAATTTGAAAACATAGCTGATGTGTTTTTATGCATGTCCTTTCTATGTAACATGAGTTACCGAAAATAAAGGTGTTGCCAAAAGAAGACAAAAGGTGTTTTTAAATTTTTTGGAGGGGGATGTGGTTAATCATAACTCAATAATGTTCCTCAGAGAAATTCTATTTATCTGACCTCAAAATAAAAGAATACCAGCCCAAACACTCATGGAACTACCCATTAAATGTAACGCGAGTTACCGTGGATCAGTCTACATATTCAACAGATTCTTTCACATTTAACCAATCAGATTAAATCCATTAAAGAGGAAGAATCCCCCTTGACGAAAATCCAGCATTTAGGCTTTTTTCGATAGTCCAAACGTGGATTTTTATTATTTTTTAATTGTCGGTTTTAAGTGGATAAATTGCAAGCAAAAGTGCGCTTTTCGAAAAAGAGATTTTCGCGATTTCTGAAACGCTCATTAGGTATTCATGATATGCGCGTGACCCCGTGACGCAATCCTGAGAAAGAGAAGTCAACACGATTGTTAGCTCCATACGTTTACACGCAAAAAACTTGGAAAACCGTCTCTGTTAGATGGTGTTTTTTGAAGAATTTTGTTGGTCCAAAAAGCCAGAGATATGCCCAGTAGCTGCGTGGTTGTATGTTTTACCAGACACTATGGAAAAAAAGAGCAGAAAGATTTTCTTTTCTATTACCAAGAGAGAGAAAAATGAGTCGCTCATTCTAACTTGTACCGGCCGATGTTCAAACACGTGGGAACTATACGGCCCGCAGGGAACCGTTCCGTGACACAACCACCCGTCGCAATGCACCAGTATTTACTTCAAAAGAGCTTCATAGTGAGCCACAATTTCACCGTTTTTACACAAAACGGGTAAAAGTAGATTGTTGTCATATTACATGAAGTGTTTTTCACGTTTGTATTTTGAATTACAAGGACAAAACAGGCATGATAAACATTCACTTCGTGTATTTTCCATTCAATACTGCACAGGCCGTTTTGTATGTTTCTCGGGATGACGTCAAAACCCTGTTGATAAACAAACCAAGTGACCTCGAGCGTTTCAGAATTTTGGGTGAAGGGGGTCGGAACTGCTTTACGTTTTAAGCAAAAGCCTGTCGATTTTTTTGTGAAAAACAAGTTGTGATGGTGTTGTAGACACATACACCTCCATGATAAACAGAAAAACTTAAAAAATGTGGACGGGGGATTCTAGCGGTTTAAGGAATATTTTATGCAAATACATTACGCGCATTCACGGGTACCCGTAATCACGCCCACAGAGAAAGTACGATATTGACTGGCGCGGTTCAAACATTGAGGGCGCTGTCTTATTTTCTCTGTGAAAAGGCCGTGGACACAAGCGTCGGCGTAACGCTCGTGGCGTCTCCTGTACACCCGCTCCCTGCCATCGGCCTTGAAGCACTGGAACCTCTTCTCGCAACTGAAGACCACCTGCGACCATCTCTGCAATGTCCAGCGGCGGTGTGCTGTGCACCACTGGACCCGAGCCTGGCGATGTCGGCGTGTCGGCGTGTCGGCACTGAGCCCACGTACAGTCGATATGGTCTGATCCCGTCGGCCCGGAGACGATTCCTAATGGTTCTTGCACTCACTGGCCTGTGGTGTGTCCCTATGGTCTCAGCGGCAGTGCGTTTAGCGGGCTGGAACCTGTCACGGAGGTGTGACAGCCGGTTGGCGCGGTCTTGTGCAGCGGTCGTGACCCGCGGCCTGCCAGCTCGGGGACGATCCGCAGAGGTGCCAGTAGTGTTGTAGCGCTGTTCAAGACGCACAACAGTCGAGTGGTGGACCCCGAACAACCTGGCCACTGCCCGTCGGTTCCTTCCGGCTTGGAGCATGCCAATGGCTCGGTCTCTCTCAGGTTGTGACAGTTGTGGCATCATGGATAACAAGTGTTTTGGCATCATTTTGGTGTCTTTTTATAGGCAGGGGTTGTGTTCAGGACAGGAGTGGTCAAACTCATCTCTAGGATTCTCTCATGTGTGACTATTAGCATAACATGCAAAAACACAGCTTTTAGAACTCGCCCAAATCACTCAGCCGTAACGAGATAAATAAAGATCGACGTTTATCTCTAAATTGCTCAAAATCTAGAACATGTACCGTTTTTACAATGCCGGTCCTATTTCCTTTAAAAAAATGAAAATTTTACGTGGTGCGTTTCTTTTTTCCTCGAGTGTAATCATTTTATACGTTTTTATCATTATTTTGCTATAAATATATGACCTTTTCTATTTTTGAAATTTGTTGGTGACCATATTGGCCACCATCTTGGATATCGCCAGACTATTTTTTAATTAACATGTTTTGTGACCTCTAAAGGCACCCCCAAAGTTGGTGCATCAGGTTTTTTAATATTTGTTTTACTATGTGTCATTTTTCTCATATTTGGCCATCTTCAAGGTGTGGGTTGGTTGTGGGGGTACATTTAATGTACGTGTTTACCATTATTTTTGGCCCATTATCTTTCTCCTTATATATGGCCAGTACGTGGGCCGCCCACTTTTGGCAGCCATTTTAAATTTGGAGCATGGTAGAAAACCCCCCAAAATAAAATTTGCGAGGGTACGAAACATAACAAGCAATTTTATAAATGATTGTCATTATTTGGCTAATATACATTAGCGGCCGCCATTTTGGATATTTCCAGAGCATTTTATTTTATTGTTAACATGCAAAATATGCTATAGGATCACAAAGGGCACCCCAATAAGTTGGTGTGTCTTAGTTCTTGGAGGTTGCATTTAATGTATGTGTTTATTATTATTTTTTTGTCCGTTATATATAATTTTCCCCCTCATGTTTTGCCATATTGGCCGCCATATTTGCCGCCATATTAAATTTGAAGCATGATAGTAAAAAAGGAGGACCCCCATAAATAAATTTGCTAGGGTCTAAAACATAACTTTTGTTATTATGGGTTTATCATTATTTGTGTCCATTATATATAATTTTTCTCACAGTTGGCCACTTTTGGCAGCCATATTGGCCGCCATTTTGAATTTGAAGCATGATAGAAAACAGGAGACCGTAGAAACACATTTGTGAGGGTCAAAAACATATAACTACATTGTAGCAATTTTATAAGTGCTTTCATTTGGCAAATATATGATTTTGGACCATTTTGATTATCCCGAGTGCATCCGGTTTTTTTTCATTGTTGACATCCAAAATGTGTTTTAAGACCATAAAATTCTGTCCAAGAAAATTCTGTCCCGAAACGCCATTCACAATGCAATGTAGGCCACGCCGCTAAAGGGCGTTTGCAATCAAATCCGCACGTCGTGTAGATGCGTACGGCGCCAGGCTCAAAATGTTGGATCTGATTTGGCACAACAATTGCTTTGTACACTGCATATGACGTTCGACAGTTAAATACGAAGCCTTTTTGCAAGCATAAGAAGTAATTTTGAGTGCATGTTTTTGACATTCAGGAAGCCAGCTCTCTTTCACATTTACAGTTAAAATACGTAAGATGTGAAATCCAAAGTGAAACACTCCCGAACTGAGTGAAATGTTCGGTTCGGTTCGGAAGTGCCGTGTTCGGTAAAATCCCGTTCGGTAAAATCCCATTTTACCCTCATACACGTGATTATTTTTGGACATGCTTGTCCATACATACCTGTATCATGTACATGTACATACGTGTATGTATTTACATTTATGCAAATACATTATTAAAAGTAAAGTTGTTAAGCTTATTTCCACGCAGGGGTCCTCTGGAGAAATGAGAAGGGAAAATGCTTTCTTTGTGTGGAAATTGTCTACATTCACACACCCTGAACTTGGTGTTTTTTCAGTGGTTTTGATGGTGTCGGACGTACATTTATTAATTGCATCATTTCTAACAAATGGAAAAATAATTCAGGGAAATAAGTTGATAGTTTAATTAGAGGGCATCAATTGTGCTTTGCATTGTACAACTGAATTGTTTTTTCCCAAATACATGTATTACGTATTTACGTATATTTATTGAGTAAGTTTTCTAAAACTTTGAAGGAAAAATAGTTTACCCACTATAACAGACCACACTAAGTTGCAAAAAAAAAAACACTGCTTTTTATAGGAAGGGGAAAACATTAAAATCTTCCAAAGATAACTTTTTAAACATAATTTAATGATCATTGACACTATTTGTTCAAGTGAAAAATATGGGAAAAACTACTGATTATTTTTCAAAGGTATTTTTTGTTTTAGTAAAATATAGATCCTGAGCTTTAAAATAATACATGTGGTTTTCCATATTTAGACCAATTTGAAATGTTGGCATCAAGGTTGATAATTCCGTGGAACTTCCCTTCAACCTTTTTCGATACTCTATTGAAACTTTTAACCCCTGTTCTTTACATACACCGAACACCTTGTGTCTGTAACTTTTTTCAGACGCAACTCATCTAGTTAATATTTTTACCATTTTATATTGAAAGTTGAGCACCTGACTGCTGAGTTCACTAATTCAAGAAAGAAGACATACTTGCTGCAAGATGGTTTAGATGTGTCGCACCATGATACAGGAATCCTTCTTAAAAAGGTAAATTAAGTTATATACAAGTATGAACTTGTATGTATGCTGCTAAACTACATGTAAAGCTGTGCCCAAAGTTCATATACCCTTTGAAAAATCTAAAAAAATTTCAAATTTCCTCACTCCCAAAAACTATTCACTGTATCCTAGGACAGTTATTGTGTTGCCTTGCACAAGACCACATGTTTTGGGTCAGCATAATTTGCATAACAATAGTAATGTCCGGATTTGCTTTTTTGTGCCTGTTCAAAATTATTCATACCCCTTACAAAATCTCAGCATTTAGGCCATTTTTGTGATAATGCACCTGCTTTAAACATTCCAGCAGTGATTCCTTTGTTGTTGTTCAACAGTTATCCTAACATGTTTGCATAATATTTGAATCATTAACATACACTACCCGTCACAACTTTGGAAAGTTTTAGGTTTTTGAGAAGGAAGTATTATTTTGTTTATTCATAATAAACCAAGCTATTAAAGCAAACGGAGGTGTAAGCTTATAAGGGGTATTTGGAGAGAAAGCAGTCATCTGGAGTGCTGTCCATCATGGGATGGCCTGCCCAGTCACCTGATCTCAATCCCATTGAGCTGCTCTGGGAGGAGTTGGATCGTAAGGTCAGAAAGAGATGCCCAACCAGCCAAGAAAACCTCTGGAGAGTCTTAAAAGAGGCTTACATTGTATTTCCACTGAATATTTGGAGAAACTGAAAATCAGGATGTAGAAATTGTGTGTACATGTAGCTGTCATAGCTGCTAAGGGGGATTCTTTGATGAACATCAAGTTTAGCCGTTTTTTTTTGCATGCTCTCCAATTTGTTGATAGCCCACTGCTGAGGCCGAAGATGGCACTACATTTGTAAAATTAACATGTACCATATATATTGCTTTTCAAAAAATTAACATTCACACAATTATACGTTTTCTTTTCAAAAACCTGAAACTTTCAAGGTGTTTCCAAAGTTTTGATGGGTAGTGTATGTGTTCAATTAAATTTAAATCAATGGATGTCATACAATAGCACTCTGCTTCTAGCCAGCATGGCAAAGAAAATATAACTCAGTGAGTACTTGCAAATGGTACGTAGTCAATGGCCACAAAGAAGGGAAAGGCTACAAGGCCCTTTTGAAGCAGTTTAGAGTGCCAGTTTCCACCGTTCAGAGCATAATTAGGAAGTACACTTGAACAGACACACCCCCAAACTGCCCACTTGCAACTCCCGCTGCAGCACCTGTTTGACCCTGTCACTGCTGAGACAGCACTGATCCGGTTGACTGACACTGTTGTCCCTGCTGGGGCAGTGCTGATCCAGTAGACGGACAACTTGGGTTAGGCTGGGTTGCTCTATTTCCTTCGCGAAATGGTGCAAAAGTGGATGCATTTGTTCCTGAACAGCCAGGCTGAAGTGAAGCTGGCTGGATCCCACCAACACCCGAAGCTAATGGATAGTTCTGGTGACCAGGAAAAGTGCCATCACTTGTTGGGTGGATGTATCTGGGAAAAATTTCCCCATCCACTAGTAGCCGCATTTGCCCTAAATCCTTGGCCGGTGCCGGCGCCGTTGTCATGGTGTTCGACAAACTAGAACTCGAAGACGAAGTCGAAGACCGTTGGCGTTGGCTTAGCTGGATATTTTGAGGGTCGCGGCCTGCTGCGGATGTGCCGCCTAAAATGTCAGTGACAACTCCTTTAACCGGGGGCCGATAAGGATGTTCTGGCACCGATAACTCTCGCTCCGATGATTCCGAAATTGCCCCAGTAATGCTGGTTGAGCGGTTACGTACTGACGCCATGTTGACTGGCCGCCTGGCCAACACTGCCCGCGTCATGGTGGCGCTCTTCCCTGAGACCGGTGTTTCTAGAATTGGCAACTGCGGTCAGATTGTTGAAGGCTCGGGTTTGAGAACGTGTTTGACTGGACGAAACTCGGTCGACCCTTCGACTTTTTCCGTCACCGGGTGCCCCAGGGGCCTTGCGTTTCCTTCCGCGAGGCATCTGTATCGCCAGTAGACCGCCACAAACGCCGAAACGCTCGTAAAATATCGTCAAAATTGGAGCAAAATTTTGTACGACCGTTGACAGTGGTGCGCCGAGAAAAAACTGACAATTCCCGCGCGCGGCCTCCCTATGGGGTGCCCAACAGAGCTGTAATTGGTTGGCAAGGAAGCACAGACCAATAGGGAAAGAGAAGCTTGATACGTCACAAGGCTCTTCCAAACTAACAGCGCCCACAGGCCTCCCTCCCCCTGAAGCCAAAGATAGTTTTGCAGAGACGGGCCCCGCAAAACAGTATTGTATTGATTATTAAGAGTGACTTTATTACACTATGAGCAACTAACAATAGTCAGGCAGCATGTGGCGTGTCCCGTGGGAACTTAATGATTAGAAGGTCTCACCTACATGTACATAGATGTATTACAAAGGTGGTCAGAAGTACAACAAACATTGTTGGCAATTTCAAAAATGTTGCAGAGGGTGGCCATCTTGGATTTCAAAATGCCCGCCAGTTTAAGCCTTATTGCATAACTACATGTATGTAAGTAGTCTTGGCCCAAGACTACTCTAGTCGATATTGGTTTGTGTACGCGTTGGCCATATAGTGCGCCCTCATGCAGCACTAACGGACCAGTCTTTGCTCACTAGTCTTGGGAATTTCTCCCGGAAGTTTTAACTTTTTCTTTGTTTTTGCGTAGGCTTTCCTAGGGAACCAATCAGCGAGTGACCCAAATACAGCAGAGCGTGGGAATGCAGCGAGCGACCCAAATACAGCGCGTCGACCGCAGAGCGTGACCCAAATACACCGCGTGCACGCGCTTCGAATGGTTTGAAAAATATAAGGCGGCTTACAAGAATCATCGAACATGACCGTTTTATCGTTGCTAATATTTTCGGTGGCATAAGTTTCTTGGCAAATGTTTGCGAATATATTTACAAACATGTTTGCAAAGGCGTATGACATCGCAAAATACATTTGTTTATGAAGATAATTGCGACATTGCAAATATTTGCAAAGATATCTGTGGTATGCCATGTCCCTTGTGTGCCATCATAAAACCCTCTGCAGCTATTTACATAAAACGGTACCGCCCCCAATGCTGAACTTCCGGGAGAAATTCCCAAGACTACTCTAGTGAGCAAAGGGTTGGCCAGTTAGTGCTGCAAGAGGGCCCACTACTGGGAATGGCCAACGCGTACACAAACCAATATCGACTTGGGCCAAGACTAGTATGTACATGTAAGGTGTAGGAAACTAATCAGCCGATTTTAAAGATCATGGTGTTGATATTATTGTTTTCCATGGTGCTAAATGCAATTCTCAAATTTTCAAACTGATGACAGGTTAGGGTCACGTGATTAGGATGAGGATCTGGGTCATTTCCAATATGGCCGCCATTAAAATTAACAGGTGTCAGGTGTATAGGCAGTGTCAGGTGTAGGTACATTGTACCTCAGCCTATTTTAAACACCATGGTGTTTATACTATGGTTTTCCGTTGTGCCGATAGCAATTCCGAGGTTTTCAAAATGATGAGAGGTCGGGGCCACGTGATTAGACCGAGGATCTGGGTCATTTCCAATATGGCCGCCATTAAAATTAACAGGTGCCAGTTGTATAGGCAGTGTCAGGTGTAGGTACATGTACATGATCAGCCGATTTTAAAGATCGTTCTGTTGATACTATACACATGTATATGGTTTTCTGAGGTGCTAAATGGAATTCTGAGGTTTTGAACTATGAGAGGTCAGGGTCACGTGATAAGGATGAGGTCAATTTCAAATCTGGGTCAATTCCAAGATGGCTGCCGTTGGCCTTAAATAGCTGAAATGGCTGTAACTTCTTTAATATTTTGTGCAGAGCAATGATTTAAATGTCTACCCTAGGGTTTTCATGGTCGGGCAATTCACTGACATCAATGAAATTTCAACCCAACCTTAAACAAACGATAAAAGCCACAATCTCAAGATGGCGGTCATAAATCCCCAGTGGTATAGGGGTAGAGAAAATTCGAACGCCCGTGCTTAGGCCAAAAAAAAAAATAGTTCTGCTTCCGATTACATGGCATTTTAAAATAGGGTAGGTAGGTAGGGAATGTTATTTTTTTTGCCAATTTTTTTTGTGCACAATCATATGGAGGCATCTGCGTGTAGTCAAGGCTTAAGGGTAACAGTAAAACAATGGAAACAAGACTACCAAATAACTTCTACAATACATGAAGCACGTCGTTAGAAATTTATTTATACGTTTATATACATGTATCGATACACTAATTTTTATTTTGTTTTTGTTTTTGTTTTTGTTTTCTTCATTTTTTTTTTCGATAACAAAAATAGGGTCGCAGCCTAAAAATAGGGTCGGTCGGGAAACCGGAAGCAGAACTATTATTTTTTTGGGCCTTAGTTATACTTCTCTTTAACTGCTGGTGTTGGATACGTATTTATAATTATTGGTCAGTAACATAGATGATTACGTCTTGTAGCAAGGCTGGCTGCATCAGCGTCCGTAAGAGCCGCTAAGGCAGGGTGCGCCACTCTGCATGAATGCACTTCTAGGGCTGCTTTTGAGACGTACGATTCAGGAGGTCAGCTCATCCCACGCAGGTTTAATCAGGATACAAACCCTTTAATTGGGGCCTTTAACTGCAAACTTCAACACTAGAAGTAGAAACTAATTATTTGCAGTATGAATCGAAGGTACAACTGGACTAGCGGAAGTGTTTTTAAATGTTTTCGGAGTGGTTGTCGATCAGTCCCTTGTACTGTATTGGGATGGGTTGGGCCGGGTTGGGGCTGGGCTGGCAAGCTTGGCTGGCTTTGGGCTGGGGGCTGGGTTGGGCTGAGTTGGCTGCTGGCGCTGGGCTGGCTGGCTTGGGGCTGGGCTGAGGCTGGGCTGGGGGCTGGGGACGGTCTAGGCCAGACTGGGCTGGGCTGGGCCGAGCCGAGCTGGGGCTAGTAGGGGCTGAGCTGTGCTGCGGCTGTGGGGGATGGCCTGGGCCTGGGGATGGGGATGGGGCTGGGGCTGGGGCGGAATAAGATGGGGGTGGGGATGGGGATGGTTTGGTTGGTTGGCTATGGGCTGGGCCGGGGTGTCTTCAGGCTGGGCCGGGGTGGATTCGTGCTGGCTTCGGGCTTGGGCCGGGGTGGCTTCCGGCTGGGCTGAGCCTCCAGCTGGGGTCGGGGTGGCTTGGGGCTGGGCCGGGGTGGCTTGGGGCTGGGCTGCTTGGGGCTGGGCCGGCGTGGCTTCGGGCTGGCTTCGGGATGACTTCGGGCTGGGCCGGGATGGCCTCGGGCTAGGCTGAGGTGGATTCGGGCTGAACCGGGGTTGTTTTGGGTTAAGCACATTACTGACCAATAAAAGAAGCTACATCTGACATATAAGCAGTTAGAGAAGCCATGTTCTCTACCCCCTTCCATGCCTATATATTATGACCGCCATTTTGAATTTGTGGCTTTTATTGTTTGTCGAAGGTTGGATTGAAATATCATGAATACCAGTGAATTCCCTGACACTGAAAACCCCAGGGTAGACATTTAAATCACCGTTTTACTCCAAATATTACAGAACTTACAGCCATTTTAACGATTTTCAAGGTCATTGACGGCCATTTTGGAATTGGCCCAGATTTCACCCATTTCTGGTGACTTGATTTTGGTAGACTTTTTTCCTAGTCACCACTGTGACATTCAGTAGGACCAATAACCACTGAAAAATCTTTTGTTAAATTTTGTTGGAGGTTGGGGAACTTTTTTTTTAGCAGAAAATTGTTATAAAATGTCGGCCATTTTGAAATCCAAGATGGCCGCCATCTGCAACCACTCAGATTTTGCCAACATGGTTTTTCTTGTTCCTTGGGGTGTAATGAAGACATCTAGCTATGTGGCATTTTCTAATCATCCGATGCCCACGGGCCTTAATTTCTTACCACATGCTGCCTGACTACAATGGAAATTGGGCACAAACCATTGTTATTAACAATGGTGTGTTCCCAATTTCCATTGTTAGTTGTTCATAGTGTTAAGGGTATGAATAATTATGGACATGACCTTTTTTTGGAAGTCAATAAAATACCCCAAAATAATATACTACAGAAAATGTCACTTGTTATTTTTTCAGTTGTTTGTCACATATCATAAATAAGCCAGACAAAACTCACTCATTTATTAACATGAATAATTTTGGGCACAACTGTGTACAGGGTGGTAAAAAAATGTGCTACATGTATAATACATGCAAAATAGGGTGCATACAGATGTGCTCAAAATTATTCATACCCTTGTAATTTGTAGAGTATTCAGAATCATGTTAATAAATGAGTGAGTTTTGTCTGGCTTACTTAGAATAAGTATGTGACAAACAACTGAAAGAATAACGACAAGTGACATTTTCTGAAATATATATTTTTTTGGGTATTTTATTGACATATTTCCAAAAAAGGGCATTATGGGAGCGCGCGCGTTGGGTCTAGTGGGTATGAAGCGGGACTCCCAATCAGAGGTTGTGGGTTCAAGCCCCACTATGACCAACGTGTCTGTGTCCCTGGGCAAGGCACTTAATCCCAGTTGCGTCGTCAACCCAAGCGATATTTGTGAAGCTGTTGGGGGAATGCCACAATCTAACTGCTGATAGGGTTGAGCGCCTGGCCAGCAGCCACCTACATGTAGTTGAAGCGAAATGGTTCTGGTGATTCCCTGATAGCAGCGGTAATAATGGCAACAGCGCCAGGAGCACCCCGCAGGGTGGACATGTGCGCTATGAATCCACCATTATGTCCATAATTATTCATACCCTTAATAAAGTCACTCATAATAATCAATAGAAAAGCCTTTGTTTTTTTATCACAGCCTCTAAACGGTTCCTGTATTGGCTTACAAGGCCAAAGCATGTTTCCACCGGGATTTCCGCCCACTCCTCCTTCGCAAAAGACTCAAGGTCGTTGAGGTTGGAAGGCTTCCTTGCCATTACCCGAGTCTTGAGTTCCCTCCATAGATTCTCGATCGGGTTGAGATCTGGGCTTTGGCTTGGCCACTCCAGAACATCCACATGGTTGTCCTCGAACCATTTCGTGACTGCCTTGGCAATATGTTTGGGATCGTTGTCCTGCTGGTACATTGTAGGTCCAATGCTGACCAAGCTAGAGTTTCTCAGCGGGACTGCTTGGTGTTTTCATCGATGATCTTAATGTACTTCTCATTTGTCATGATCCCAACCACTTCGACGAGATTCACAGTCCCATTTGCCGAGAAGCATCCCCACAGCATGATGCTACCATCCATGCATGCTTGACGGTTGGGACCATGTTATTTGGATTGGACGCTTCCCCTTTCTTTCGCCAGACATAATCAACATCCATGTGCCCGAAAAGCTACATTTTTGTCTCGTCTGACCACATGCAGAATCGGGTTAGCGGTAGCGGTAGCATGCAACAGCGGTCGCGGTGCGCACGTCCCGTAGCTAGGAGCAAGTTCGGGCGGGCGACTATAGTTAACTAGACATTGTCGTTACGGAGCATACAACTCTATGATACAGAGCATGCGCAGCATGCGTGGTTTGACTAGCTAGTCTGACTAGACCAACCTACCCCCGGGGCTTGGTTCCTCTAGTCAAACCATGCAGCGTTCGGATGGCATCTACATCCTATGGTTTAGTCTATAACTATAGTCGCTCGCCCGAACTTGCTCCTAGATGTTACCCGAACGCTGCATGGTTTGACTAGCTGGTCTGACTTGAGGAACCAAGCTCCGTGGGTAGGTTAGTCTAGTTAACTATAGTCTCCCGCCCGAACTTGCTCTATGCCGCTGCGCTAAGCATGCAGCGCCCTCAACAAGTGAACACAATCGCCACTTGAGGGCGCTGTTCAAAAAAAATACATGGAACTGTCCTGGCCGTTATTTTTATCGACACGGATTTTGGTCGCCGATCGATTAGATATGCGTGGTAAGTGAACGATAATCATAATAATGACACCAGTGGCTAGTGAATCACGTTCGGAGAATTTGAACCTAACTTTGAAATGACATGGCTGTACTTTCATAGTGTTTTAGAGGGAATTTTATTTTTTGGTTGTGTCCGGGCGGCCGAGTTTTTTGTCCGGGCACAAACTGTACCTGTGATGATTTTGTCCAAAACCGGCAGTGGAGAACACTGCATGACAACGTTCATCAATTTCAATCTTATTTTGATAAAGAGTTGACAAATTATCTTCACTCATATATTTTATATTGAAGAAATCCAGAATTGAGTATGTATTAATTATTTTAGGAACTGTAGGAAAATGAAATAAAACAAGAAAATTCAAAATAATGCACAGCACCAGTTTACACTCTACAAACGAGTGCACCTGGTTGGTTGTAACGGGTCAGTCTACATGTATGTGAAATCACCCAAACAAATCTACATTTTAAACCCGACCATCTCAGATTTTGATAAAGTTTGGCATCCCATAGCAAAAATCTGAAAATGTAGGTCAATCGGACCAGTGGTTTAAGACTAAGAGATATGTTTGAACCCTGGTATCTCAGAAACTACTGAGCCAATCTTTACATAATTATTGTTAAGGTCAGAGTACATTGTGGTACAATGTCCTTTTGACCTTTGCATGCAGCCAGTACAAGACCACCGGCCCAGGTCTGGCCCAGAGGTGGCAAGAACTGGCACAAAGAGCTGGCCCAGGCCTAGTCCAGATTCTGGACTATATTATTGCGATATTGGATCGTAGCGCGGCCGACTATAGAGGGCGGAATATCGATATGATTTGGACAGCGCATAATATAGTCCAGAACTTAACCTCAAGTTCCCTCAGAAATTTGAGGGAACTATAGCTCCGCCCACCTAGTCTGATTGGACGCAGCGCTTATCAATCATGTGTGTGGGGCGCGCCGAATAATCGATGGTCGGGAATCGATTCTCGAAAATTGTCCGCGCAATGTGAGCATAGTCATTATAATATTATAATATGTACATATCGGCCTCCTACTGCCGGCTATGCGCTGTGCATTATGAAACGAACATACAGTATACACCTGCATGCGTGGCTATAGCCACGCATGGAGGTGTATACATACTGTATGTTTGTATAGTAGTTGGAAAGACTTGAAAAGTTGATCAGATTTTGTCTTCAAAATTACTCATCAAGCATATCTGTACGTGCAGATTTGATGAAAAATATATAGGAGTGAGAAAAAAAAGAAGATTTTGTGCGGAAACACTTCTTCATCCTGCCGTGTTCAAATTTTCTCACTTATAATTTCAGGTTTTCCCCATCAAATCAGTGCACTTTATTTTAAAGAAACAAATCTTATCTACTAAATTCTGACCTCTTGACCTTAAAAATAGCTATTTTTAAGGTCAAGAGGTCAGAATTTAGTCAAATAAAGACACAGTGTGCTTTGTGTATTTTATTGCATGGTATTTAGGACAAATTTACATGGTAAAATAAAGCCAGTTATTAGTTCCAACAAAAGCAGGTGTACTAAATTTGTTGACTAATATATGGCCACTTTAGTACAAAATCCTCTAGTACATGTGGGCCAGGAAATTTAGGCTCTACACAATAGGCAAAAAAAGGCCCATATATACTGCAGTTTCTATTGCAGTTACCCATCATAAGTTTCCTTCACAACTACACAAGAAAAACCAGACTAAAAGTGTTAATAACAATAACAAACTTTTAAACATCACATAATTTGTGAAAAAAAATTGCCAACTAAAGTTTTTTTGTTTTACTATTCATTCAACACAAAAACATTTTTTAGGTTTTCTGAAGTATTACTGCATGCATCATTTGCTAAAATTTCTAACAGGCATTTTATCAACATTATTCTTTTAAAGCTTGACAGGGTGCTCCACATTACAAACTTTAACAAATTTGCAAAGCAAATTGCACCCTGTTTTAAAAGCCATTAGCTTTTTGTTTATATACAGACATTGGTGCTGTTCATTTCAATTTTAAATGAATAAAAGACAACATTTTCAACTTTGACAATTTGTTTACAAAAACTAAGAGAGTATAGAAAAACATGAATTCAAACTGGAGTTGTGGCAAACTGCTGCGGTTTTTATTCCCATTGTTTTTACAAACAACATGTAAAACAAACTGAAATGACATGCAGCCATGGGTTACAAGAAATTCATCAAAGTTGGAGAAAATGGTGCAATATTTTGTGCAGAGTTTAGAGTCATCCTGTGTTTTCCTGATGGGATGTCATAACTTTGCTCATGAACATACAAATTCAAAACCTTGATTTTGTTATACCATTTCAAGGACCCCTCAAATATTTGTTCCCACTGTTCCAATATTATATGGACCCATAAAGAGGCAGATTGGGGGGTGGGGGCGGGGGCGTTCAGCTCTTACACAATTGCAACAATAGAAAATGTACATGTATTGCATTATATGTGTCTGCCTTTCTGAGAAGGCTGACATACATCAAATGATAGGATGAATGATCACTGCCCTGATTTGAAAAATCACTGACTAGTATATATAGTGTTATGTTTTTGAAGATGGTTCATTGTCTGTGCACTTTATCTCACCCTGAAAAAATGTTACATTTGAATTTGCTCTGCAGCTTTTTGGAGAAATTCCTGTGCAAAAAAAGGGGCAATTTTTACAACTTCCTGATCTGTGCAAAGCTGCATTAATTCTACACTGATATATTTTGTTGTCTACAAAGTAATTTTGCTCCAAATTTAATTACGGCAAGCAGAAATTGTTCATATTTCATTCACAGACAGTAATCCTCTGCAGCAGCACGTATATGAACATTCTGTGCATGGCTGCAGGTCACATTGAAAAATGAGTGTGAAAGGCAAATTGAACACTTTAGTAATAAACTCATGTGTGTAGCTCATTATTGCAGTATTTCAGAATGCATGTTTATGAATCTTGATGTACTCCTACTGAATTCAGGAATTCAGTTTTGTTAAAAATTGCAACTGAAATATTAATAATTTCTTGTTTTGCAGATTAACATTCCATTCTTTTGAAAGTATACTATGTTAATGAAAACCCTCATTGCAATTCAAGAATACTCAAAATTGATTAGTTTTGTGTTTCACATGTTGAGACACTGAAAAATATGAGACTTCTAAATTTGAAGGAATGGAGTGCTCACTCGCAGTTTTGCTTCACACCCCATGCCATTTTTAAATGAATGTTCAGGTCATATAGGCCTACCTAGGCAATTATACTGGCTGAGGATTGTTGTATCAACTATTATGCCTAATTTGAAATGTTTGAACTTGAATAAATGTCTGGGAACTTATTTTGTTGAGTTTGTATTGAGGTGGCATAGTCATGAAGTCTCCCGACCTGGCCTTTTTTTTTCTACAGCTAGGAGGGAAACATTTCCTGTGAATTGTGTGCCTGCTTATTTGTACATTGCAAACAAATGTCTGTTATCTGAAAGGTCCCTTCAAAAATACTGGATCATACAAAAGAAATTGAAGGATTTAACACAAATAAACTTAAGTGTGTAACTCAGTCTTAATTCAGAATGCATTTTTAAAATCTTAATGTACTGTCATACTGAATTCAGTTTTATTAAAAATTGCAACTGAAAGATAAATAACTTCTATTTTTTGTAGATTAACATTTCCCATCTGTTAAAAGTAGGGATTGGCATTTACGGTTAATTCAGAAACCGGTTTGCAATTCTTTCCAGTGTCGGTTAACCGGTTAACCGTTCAGCCGACACCAAAGTTGTTGGTGTTGTTTTACTTTATAGATGCATTTGCAATGCACACAATACCCCTATATAGGCCCCCAAAATAACCATTTAATCTTTATCGGGTGAAAATGTTACTACGACTCCATATACATTTATTTCAATTTCATGAAGTAAATACAAAAAACCTTTAAAAACTATTGTAAATTCTTTAAAATTGGGTTTTGTTTAAACGTTCGGCAAAATGGTTTTTATTTTTTTCCCCGGTTAACCGGTTAATTTCCAAACCCTGGTTGAAAGAGTGCATTATGTTAATGAAAACCCTCAAATCAAGCATCCTCATGATAATTTGATTAGTTTTGTGCTTCACAAGTTCAGACAGATACATGGGACTTCCAAATTTGAAGGAATGGATTCAAAGGACTGCTCACAATTGCAGTTTTGCTTCACACCCCATGTCGTTGTTAAATGAATGTTCAGGTCATAATCCCATTACTATAGGTGACTCTTGTGTCAAATATTAATTTAAATAAGACTACCGAGAACTTATTTTGCTGAGTTGTGTGCCTGCTTCATTATTTTGTGCATTGCAAAACATGTCTTATCTGAAGCTCCCACCCGGCGGGTCACACAAATATTAGATCTGCTACTACATTGTACATGTACATGTTGAACTTCACGAAAAGGATAAACAAGAACAGTTGATTTTTATAATATTTTAGTTTTTTTTGCACTTTTAGCATGAAACTGAAGTAAATGGCACAGCAAGGAATAAGCTATATCCAAATTTTGTTTTCCCATGTAGGACCCCACCCAATCAATCGCACCTCTTACAGTAAACCTCCCAGGTACATGCAGTACTCCCACCAGTCCCCCTACGCCCCACCCCCAAAGTGACCTAGCCATTAAAACGTTCGTGCTAGCTATCTATTCTCGCTGCATGAGCTGGGTCACATACACACTGCATGCAATACGCGCTATGTGTAAAGTACAGTACTCGTATGCAGTTTGCGCACACGTACATGCATGCTGCGCTGCAGATATCGATATCGCGGTATCGAACACCGCGACGTGAATGAATATTTATGAGCTCGATTGACCTTTGACCCCATCGGGGAATTTGAGGTTAAGTTCTGGACTATATTATGCGCTGTCCAAATCATATCGATATTCCGCCCTCTATAGTCGGCCGCGCTACGATCCAATATCGCAATAATATAGTCCAGAATCTGGACTAGCCCAGGCCTGGCATGCCAGAGTTGGCCCACCCCTGGCCAGCCCTGGGCCAAACCATGCCAGCTCTGGACCAACCTTGTTAATGCTAAAGGATGGCTAGCCAAGTGGTAGCCAGGCGGCTGGCCCAGAGCTGGCACATAGGTGGCCCAAGGTTGCAATGTACCCGCCGTAGTTCCGTGCATTGTCGTGATGATAAAACTGACAATTTCTTGCCCGCATGTCTGACGCTGAAGTCGCACTTGCAAAATCCATGGAAACTGTCAAGCTTAGATCGCACAATATAATAACAAGCCACTCATTCGTATAGAGAACTGTGGAAGGTATTTCTGTTCAGAAAGGCGCCTTCTTTGACTTTGTCGCGACAAGAGTCTCAAGAAAAAACGCATTTTCGGAGACATGTACGCACGTACGTTTCCATTGTCAGTCTGTACTACGTGAGCTCACAGACTGAATGCAGCTACATTGGAAACGCGGCCGGCCGCCCGTCTGCGTGAAGCTAGCTTTAGCTAGACTGGCTCCCACTCCACATATTCCACAGACAACAATGAATATGTCGATCGCATATCGGCGGCCGAACACGAAACCGATAATTTATAAAGCGCGCTGCGCTATACATGCGGCCCGCGTGTCTGTAACCCCAAACTTGTCTGCATCATTTTAATGTAATAAAAATGCGGCGGCGCGCGGCATCCATTCAATGACGAATCGTACGTACCCGAAACGGCAATGATTAACGATATTAACGTCCGGACGTACATTCGGGCGACCCCGGAAACGGGAGGATTTCCATCGCCCTTTGAAAACTAACGGTCATTTGCGATGTTGTAACAGACATAATGAACGAAAAATCCCTGTGTGGTTTCTATGTGATCGGTGGTAAAACGAATGAACATACAAGAATGGTCAAACCGCCATTTCGGCGTATTTATGTTTATAGAGGTCTTTTCAACCAGCAGCGAAGTCAGGGACGAGGTTTTCTTAATCAAATGATTTAACAATAAAACTATTTTAACCATCCCATTACCGGAGAATTGCGCTCCGAATCCAATCACAGCACTGCCCGCATTTGCGCCAGATGAAACACAAAACAGTCGTCTGCTTAGGCGCACACCATTCGAAACAAATGGGATCTTTGTCAACGGCTGTTGACCTTTAGAAGCTGTAACGTGGTTTCCTAGGGGAATTGAATTAGTAGACACCTTCGCTAATACATTGGTGAAGAAATTATTTGGTAAGGATTTAGTTCCCAGGTTTCAACAACATTCCCTGACTAGAGACAGTTTTGCTCAAATGAAAGAATTTTCTTTTGATCACTTTCTTATACAGTTCCGGTTAATGAATGATTTTGACATGGAAATTCCAACGTACTGGATGAGATTCCCTGACAGGTAAGACAAAATAAACAGTTTTGGAGGTTTAGGGTGGGGGGTGTTTTAAAGGGGGAAACGAAAAGGGTATACCTTTTCCACCGATCAGTCACACATGCTTGGTACATGTGTGACTCATTGCTGCCATTAAAAGATAAAGCTAAAAACAAGAAAAACAGTTGGACAACGAACATGGGGCTGTTCTTGTTAATTTTATAAACATGTTTGGTATTCGATACATTACCTATCACTGACATTAAGCTTATTTTCGCAAACATTGCTGCAAAAGCTCACTTTAATACATATTAATTTCGTCATAAGAGGGCGCCCTTCCAGGTGATGAAATTACCCCATACATTATTGGAAAGCCCATTGACCCTGAACACTAACATCGTCAACCACATTCATGCATCCTTACCGTTTTTAAATAATAGGTCAACTTCCGGTTTCTACCGGAAGTAAACATACACTCTAAAAACATCCGGGTTAAATTTGACCCGGAATGGGTCAAATTTGTCCTGGAATCTGGGTTTGACACGAAATTGACAAGACCACTTCCGGGTCGGAATGACCCGGAATGTTGGGTCGAACCTTTTTGACCCGGAATGTTGGGTCAAACCTGTTTAACCCGGAATTCCGGGTTCTATTTGACACGACCACTTCCGGGTCGGAATGACCCGAAATGTTGGGTCGGGCCCTTTTGACCTGGAATGTTGGGTCAAACCTAGCTGTTTGACCCGGAATTCCGGGTTCTATTTGACACGACCACTTCCGGGTCAGAAGTTTTTTGACAGCATTCCGGGTCATTATGGAATGCTGGGTAAAATATTTTGACCTAGAATAGGGTCATTAATGACCCATAATAGGGTCATTAATGACCCAGAACTGGGTCAGAAAATAAACATGTGTTCCCTTGGCCACCATTTGTGCACTAGCTTGTACAGGAGACTTGCTATAACTTCCCAGTGCAGATAGCCTTGCTGTAAACAGTTGACAATTTGGTTGAGCCAGGAACACATGATTACCTTCATACCTGGGTACATCTCTACAGGACCATAAAAACAAAGAATATCAGTGCATGTATACGTGCAGCAGGCAACGAATTGCTAGCATTTTTTTAAAATCTTTTTTTTTACTACTGGTACAACATGCTTTGAAGAAAATAGTTCAACACTTTGGTTGCATACGTTTCCCTTAAAAGACTAGCCTTGTCCAAGGTGGTCTAGCTGCGTTTTTGTTTGCTACACGAAAGAATATCGACCCTTCTGCATGCAAAACACACGACACCAAAATGAGCCACAGTGCAGTCACGGCCTCCATACCAACCCATAATTGACGAAACAACATTTGTCTAGTACATGTAGCTTTGCATCTGTACTTCATTTTAACACTTGTTAACATGGGACTCACTACTTGAATTTGGATGTTACATGAACCCTCAACCCCAAGACTTTTTTACGGCCATTTTAGGGTTAGGGGAAATTTGAATATCAATTGTTCCGTCAAATATTGTCGTAGAGATACAAGTTACCCCTCAAAATGTAGTTCTACACAGTGGTATGTCAGTCATGTCTTTTAATTTAGTACGTAGGTCAACAGAGGTCAAAATGTCAATTTTAAAGGGAGTTGCGCAAAATTTGGTAATCCTCGCCATAAACAAAACTGTACGTGTAAATTAATAGTTTTACTATAACATGATATTATTCTGTCTTAACGTATTTTATTCGCCATATACATGTAAATATAGGTTAATTTGATCATATTGGTAGAAAGGCTTTCTGCCACAACGTAGGAAATAGGCGGGTCAATATAGCACCAAAAATACCCTAACATAAAAAACCTTACAGGCATGGAAGGGGTGGAGACAATGACTTCTCTAATATAACTGCTGTCAGATGTAGCTAATTTTATTGTTCAGTAATGTGTATAACATGATACTGTGGCAAGACTGGCTGCACCACCCACCATATGAGCCGCTAAGGCAGGGTGAGCCACTCTGCCAGAATTGCCTCCCTGACAACCTGCACCTCTAGGGCTGTTTTTGAGACATGAAATTTAAAAGGTCTGGTCAGGCCCATGCAGGTTTAATCAGGATAAAAACCTAACAAACTTCACCATGAAGCCATCCCGGCCCAGCCCGAAGCCATCCCAGCCAAGCTCAATGCCCTCCCAGCTATGCCCAAACCCCAAAACCCCAGCCTAACGACATCCCAGCCCAGCTCTAAGCAATGCCAGGCAAGCCCGAAGCCATCAAAGCCTAGCCCGAAGCCATCCCGTTTCAGCCAGAAATCATCCCGGTTTAGCCCGAAGCCATACTAGCCGAGCCCGAAACCATCTCACCCCAGCCCGAAGCCATCCCGGCCAAGCCCGGCGCGGCCCAGCCCGAAGCCATCCCGTCCCAGCCCGAAGCCATCCCGTCCCAGCCCGAAGCCATCTTGGCTCAGCCCGAAGCAATCCCAGCCAAGCCCAATGCCCTCCCAGCCCAAGTTGGCAGGTGGGCCTTCTTGGGTTTTGGCAATGCTATTAGTGTGCCTTGTCCGGTAGATTCAATCGAAACGTGGTGATGGAATGCTGAGTTAAAGATGGTTCCAATAGATGGTGACACAACATCGTTGGCATATTTGAACAATTCGTTTGGGATTCCATCAGGTCCAGGTGAATGACAGTTTCTCAGGGATGTTATAGCTTTGCCAACCTCCCCGTTTGTGATGGGGGTCGTTAGTGGCCTTGGATCACCAGTAAAAGGCTCTAAACCGTCGTCGTCTGGGTCTGTAAATTGTTTGCTGAACCATTCGCGAATGGTATCGGCCTTGCCTTGGTCAGTTCCCATGAATTGTCCATCAGCATTATGTACTGTGAGTGTTGGTGTCGGACCAGTTACCTTTTTTATGTCGAGGTATTTTTGGTGCTATATTGACCCGCCTATTTCCCACGTTGTGGCAGAAAGCCTTTCTACCAATATAATCAAATTAACCTGTATTTATATGCCGAATAAAATACGTTGAGTCAGAATAATATCATGTTATAGTAAAACTTTATTAATTTACACGTACAGTTTTGTTTGATGGCGAGGATTACCAAATTTAGCGAAACTCCCTTTAAAATTGACCTTTTGACCTCTGTTGACATACTTACTAAATTTTAAAAAAATAACTCATGTACCACTGTGTAGAACTCACCAAGACCTACATTTTGAGGGGTAACTTGTATCTCTATGACAAGGGGTGAGGGGTGCACGGTGGACCCCTCTGGCCCTTGGACTAAAAGCATGATGTGTGCGCACATCGGCAGGCAAGAGCGCTTTAGATGTAAACAAAGGGCACATCGTCTAAAGTCGACACAAAATCTCAATGAATTATCTTTCGTTTTAACCAAAACTACATGGACCGTTTGAAGGAACGTGTACGTGTCGGGCATGATCTGTGTGTGTGCGTGGGCGTGTCTGCGCGATAGCGCATGTAGTCTTCCATTGTTGAGAGAATCACTAGACTGTCCGCGCTGTGCGTTTTCTTGATCGCACCGCGCGCATGTCATTGTGATGCCCACAATGAACATTTTCAACACGGGGCCAAACTATTTTATTTCGGCAAGCCTCGCTTTGGTTACGTTCATTTTAATAGGGGAAAAGGGAAGATGGCCGCACCCGAACACCCGCACACATCTTATGTGTGGCGGCCAGAGCTGTAGACCTTTCCCCGTGGCCGGACCTTTTTAGGCGCGTAGCATCGGCCACCCTACGCGCCCAATGCAATTACAACTGCCAAGACGGCAGCTGCCATTTTTGAAATGGAAATTGAGAAATGATATTTCTGGAACTTGCGTAATAATGATCATCGCCTCTTTGAGTTCCTATATGTGTAGCTACCCTAACTTTAGAAATCTCTGTCCTGTGTGAGGGGAAAATCTCGCTCAAAGTATGTAGCAAATTCGCTACAAAAAGGTCCGGCTGTTGGGGAAGGTCTACCGCTCTGGCCGTCACACGTAATATGTGTGCGGCCAGAAGCATTCGGGTTATGCCCTACCGGCCGAAGTGTTTGTTTGCCTGTCTGCGGGCCCATTGTCCATTTTAATTTCTACTGTTGGCATTTTTCTTTTTAAAAGGTGATATAAAAAAAAAAAACTACGCTAAGATAAAATGAGTGCAGTGTAGCTGATTTGTTTTGCTTTTATAGATTTCTAGATGATGTCATTGAATCAACCATCAATCTTTTGGTGACTGAGCCACATGGGTGTCGATGCTCCTTTTCCCAGGTGCTGACACCGTTACATTGTATTGCTGTCATAGACCCAAGAGCCAGTTGGTTCAGGAAATGGATGGTAAGAATCCTTTTCATCTTTTCTGTAGCGGTGTGCCAAACGAATCGAATATTTAAATATTTGATCTTCCATTGAATGTTCGAATAGCATTTTACCGAATCGAACATTCGGTATGACCTTTTTTTATGTGCACAAAAATAGGCAGACATTTTTGAAAAAGTTTACAGATCGAAAATCGAATATTCGATCGAAACAAATTATCGAATATTCGATCGAAACAAATTATCGAATAGTCAATTATTCGAAATGGCACAGGCCTACTTTTCTGTTCTATGTCAATCACAAATTTTAGTCCAGTCCTTCTTGGCAATTCCACCGTCACTAATGTTACATTGAATTTAACTCCACAGTATTAGACGAAACTGCCAAATAACACAAAATGGAGGCATTGCCTACCAAGAGACACAAATAACAACTCGGATTGCTGTTTTCAGAACAAGCAATTTATTGGCCGTCACTAAAGTTACCAAAAAACGGAGATGGTGTACATTATTTTTGAGGACTCTGTTAACACCTCTGTTTCCTAAACCTGTATGTAGAATGCAATCCAACATTTTTGGAGTTTAATTGTCTCTATTTTTGTGCAATTGCCCTTCTGCACCCGATTTCACAAAATGTTGTGATGTATACATATACATGTGCTCAAAATTATTCATACCCTTGTAATTTTGTCTGGCTTACACATGTACATGTACTTATGATAACTACATGTACATGTATGTGACAAACAACTGAAAGAATAACAACAAGTGACAATTTCTGTAATATATTATTTTAGGGATATTTTATTGACATACATGTATTTCCCAAAAAGTTCATGTCCATAATTATTCATACCCTTAATAAAGTCACTCTTAATAATCAATAGAAAATCCTTTGTTTTTTATCACTGCCTCCAAACAGTTTCTGTATCGGCTTACAAGGGTTTGGCGTGTTTCCACTGAAATTTTCGGCCACTCCTCCTTTGCAAAAGTCTCAAGGTCGTTGAGGTTGGAAGGCTTCCTTGCCATCACCCGAGTCTTGAGTTCCCTCCATAGGATGTCGATCGGGTTGAGATCCGGGCTTTGGCTCGGCCACACCAGATTGTCCACATGGTTGTCCATTTCGTGACAGCCTTGGCAGTATGTTTTGGATCGTTGTCCTCTTGGTAGGTCCAATGCTGACCAAGCTGGAGTTTCTCAGCGGACTGCTTGATGTTTTCATCGATGATCTTAATGTACTGCTCCTTTTTCATGATCCCAACCACTTTGACGAGATTCCCAGTCCCATTTGCCGAGAAGCATCCCCACATCATGATGCTACCACCTCCATGCTTGACGTTTGGGACCGTGTGGATATTGGCACTTTAGACTGCTTCGAAAAGGCCTGCCTTTCCCTTCTTGGTGGCCATTCATTAGAGCCATGCGCAAGTCCTTACTGAGTTTTCTTTTCTTTGTCATGCTGACCAGAAACTGAGAATAAAAGCATTAACTCCCCTCACTTTATAGCCTACCGGTACAAGCAGAGTGCTATTGTATGACATTCTTTGATTTAAATTGAATTTAATAGATATATGTTAATGATTCAAATCTTATGCAAACATGTTATAATAAAAACATGTTGAACAACAAAAAGGAATCACTGGAATGTCGAAAGCAGGATCATTATCACAAACAAATTCCTAAATGCTGAGATTTTGTAAGGGGTATGAATAATTTTGAACAGGCACAAAAAGAAAATATGGACATTGCTATTGTTATGCAAATGCGCTGAGCCAAAACATGTTATGTGCAAGGCGACTAACTGTCCTAGGATACAGTGAAAGTTCCTTCACAATAGTTTTTGGGAGTGAGGAAATTTGAAATTGTTTAGATTTTTCAAATGGTATGAATAATTTTGAGCACATCTGTACGTCCGACACCGTGGAACTGCCCTACTACGTCCCATGGTGTACACGTTTTTGGGTTTGTTGAAACGTGGTTGAATAACTCAATTACTATAAAAAAAATGGAAATACCTGGGGTCGATTTCTCTCCTTGTTGGAAAATAATGTCCTACGAACACTATGTACATACATGTACCTATTTTCCAATTTGTACACAAATATGCCAACATATTTTATAAGAAGGGTTTCTGGGTGTTAATACGGACGAGAGAATCTCTCAGATTTTCGCGTCTTCGTTTCGGGGCGATAAATAATATCCGAAGAAAAAACAGCATAGGTCTATTGAGGGCCCTAAAGACACCAACAAGTTGCGTTCGAGTTGCTTCCTCGAGTCGGATCATGCAAGGTGTGATGAGTCAGGGAAAACAAGGAAACGAGGGTAAAGGGACATACCGGCTTACTGTTTACAAAATGTAGCAATCTAGCATCCTTGACAATAATATTTCGATGGTCGTTGTGAAAATAAATTATCAAAATGTCACGTAATTAACTAGAAATGTTAAAAATTAACAAAAGAGACAAATGTTGGGCTATACGCTTTACCAGCCGTGTTTGTAAATAAAGGTGGCGTTCGATATGGGTCGACACGTGTTTAACCTCGATTCCTTGTTTTCCCTGACACATCACACCTTGAATGATCCCTCAGTTCAGCGCTGACTCAAGGAAGCACATCGAACGCAACGTTTTGGTGTCTTTAGCGCCCTCAATTGGCCCATGCTGTTTTTTCTTCGGATATTATTTATCGCCGCGAACGCGAAGCGAAGACACGAAAATCTGAGAGATTCTCTCGTCCATATCAACACCCAGAAACCCTTCTTATGAAATCTGTTGGCAGATTTGTGTACATATTGGAAAATACGGTATGTAGGCCTACATGATGTACAACGTAGGCCATTATTTTCCAACAAATACATGTAAGATAAACCAACCGCGAATGAAAAAAAGCAACTTGCACTACGTGCTAGTTTCTACGGCTGGAAATACAACTAACTCACAAGACCACGTGACTTTTCGGAACCAGAACCAGAATTTTATAAATGCTAAAAAACGGCTAAATTTGACTGCGTCTTTTCAGGATATATCTAATTTACTCTGGAAAGCGCGTCAGAATAATGTATTGGTCTATTTCGAGCCCAAAACAGCTCAACAAAGCCGTTGTGTCCCTTTAAACACATGTCGACCCATATCGAACGCCACCGTTATTTACAAACACATAATACATCGCGACGGCTGGTAAAGCGTATAACCTAATATTTGTCTCTTTTGTTAATTTTAAACATTTCTAGTTAATTACGTGACATTTTGAATTGTTTTTAAGAGTGAACATCATTAGCAAAATATAACATTTCTGAATGGTCAAACAATAGACCGATCCAGTAAGCTCCGCCCATTTTGGAATTGACCAATCACAGCCTCAGGTTCAGGTAACCAAAAAGTGGATCTCCATTTTGGTTACCAAAGACCTTAAAATTTTATGCACAGAGCTACGGCAAATGCAGCACGAGTGACGCAAAAACACATTTTTATCAGCGCAGAGGAGGCTAGCGGGTTTAAAACGGATTGTATAAGACTATCCTAAACTACACATGTACATTTAATCCCTTCATAAATATATACATGTAGTCCAGTCAAATTAGGGTTACACCCACCACTAATTGCAACATAATTTTTTTAAGTGCTATGCATTTAAGTAAAGTCTCCTGAACATACTAAAAGTCTACCAAAATATATTTGGTGGAAAGGTGTCAATTACCTGCCGCCATAAGGAAAATTATACTTTTCAATGTAACTTTATATTTAGGTGCCCAATCAAAGCACATAAAGTGTCTAAACCTGTGTTTGCATGGTCACAGTACACGATAAACATGTTTCTGAATTAATAGTGTAAACACAAATATGCAAATTATGCAAATTAGCGGCCACCATTAGGAAAACCGTTTTACAATACAACTTTGTACGTAGGTATCTGTTCAAAGCGATGTACATAAATGTGTAAATTACGTTTTTATGGCCATGGCCAGAGAACATGATAAACATCTTTTTCAATTAAGTGTTTAGAGAATTATGCAAATTAGCTGACAAATATGCAAATTATGAAAATTAGCTGCCGTCACTGTAACAAAAAATGAAAAGAAAAATTGAGTGATTAAACCCAATGTTCATGGAGTGACTCGTATACGTCGGATTCCAAATTTATGAAATTCATTTCGTGGTTTTAGGGTCAAATTATATTTTTAAAAATACATGCATGCTTGCTTCAAAAAGGGAAGAGTGTTTATGGGTATAGCGGCGTTGGGGGAAGTCCCTTTGCCACATATCGTGCTGGGTGTAGACCGTATCGAATAGCTACCATCTTGTGGGGCACCTTTTGTTATTTAAACTGTTCAACAATTTAAGCATAATACGTGCAACCACGCATGTCCTCAATGAACAAAGAAACTGCCCTACAAGACAGATACATGTACATTTGTCCCCTCTTGGCTTTTCATTGGTTGAAAGTTACCTTTTCATGCGCTGTGGGAATGGTACAGGTCGCTACCAAAGCGTACATGTACGACTGTGAATTATGTATTTTACCAAACAGTCATAAAATTGATTATTGTAGAAGTGTGCTTATCTTAATTTTCCTGACCAGGAAAAGCGGGGTTTAGAGATTTGTTGGTGAAAAAACAATTTCGGTACCTAATTTGCATAATTTGCATATTTATCTTAACAATATGAATTGAGAAACGTGTTTATGTTCTCTGGCCATAAAATCATGGGTACGTTACACAAATACATGTAAATCGTTTTGAGTAGTTACTTGCGTACGAAAATACAGTGTAAATTTGTTTTCCCTAATGGTGGCCGCTAATTTGCATATTTGTGTTCACACTATCAATTCAGAAACATGTTTATCGTGTACTGTGACCATGCGAACATAGGTTTAGACGCTTCATGTGCTTTGATTGGGTACCTACACATACAGTTATAGTGAACAATTTAATGTTTTCTAATGGCGGCAGGTAATTTGCATAATTTGCATATTTGTGTTCACAATATCAATTCAGAATCATGTTTATCGTGTACTGTGACAATGCTAACATAGGTTTAGACACTTATCCTTTTAACACAATCAACGATCACACCAATATAATTATTGGGAAGATCACGGCTTGCAGCTGTGGCCTGGTTTATTCAGCTACACATGTACCTCACATGTCTTATCTATGTACAATCCAGTCACTTGATCAAAACGTTGTCTAAAAGCGACAATCGTCAATTACGACAACACTTGATAATTGTAATACGATGCAAAGTAAACTTATCTGTTAAGCAAAACTCCTTAACAAACGAAGATCATCGCCGAGTGTGACCAGACTGCTAAAAATGTGCACATTTTAACAGTTGCTGTGTTGGTTGCCAGATACGAAAAACCACAAAAACCCATTGGGAAAAATGGAAACGTACGCCTGACCTATGCAAACCAACGGCTTTCAGGCCAGCAATGCAACTGATAAAATTCTGAAAAACACACAATTTTAGCGATGTGCGCTGCAGTATGCAAGCAACGTGAGAATGCCCAACACCCGTGAACACCCCTTATTTATCAACCCCCTAGAGCACTAGCTGAACCGTTGCTCTTACATAACAAGGATAAAGCAGATTTATTCTAATTCACCGGGGCTCAAACGAATAAATCTATATTTCATGTGCTTTGATTGGTACCTACATATATAGTTATAGTGAAAAATATAATTTTTCCTAATGGTGGCAGGTAATTTGCATATTATGCAAATTTGACTTTTAGTATGGTGTTCAGGAGACTTTACTAAAATGCATAGCAGTTAAACAAATTATGTTGCAATTAGTGGTGGGTTGAACCAAACAATTGCTTAGATTGACTGGACTACCGGTAACATGTGTTTTTGTGTAAACGTGAAAAACTTACCAAAATTAGCTTGTCGTTTTGCGAAGTTGTGCATTCACTTTTTATTATGTGTGTCGAGATGTTTTTGTTCGATGGCGCGCGATACGCGTATTGCAGGCGTGTTGTACGTGCACGCATACGACCGGATACTTAAGTGCACATTTTGCATTCGAGCGTGCAGTTTCTACGCACGGCACGGCCACGCGACTCTATACTGCACACGTGCATGGCACGTGTGGCATGTTGCTAGGCAATTTATAAGTGGGCGGAGCTTACTGGATCGGTCTATTATTCGGAAGGTGGAAAACCAACTTTCCTGACTCATTTCATTTGATCACGTTTAAATGACGTCACTTCCTACAAATTGCCACTTGCATCATGATTTTGAGCGAATTTTTTTGTGACACGCGTCGGTTGTGTCGTATTTCGAACAAATTTCGAGCAACAAGCGCGCGTTTTTGGAACATGTTCCAGCGTGTGCGTGCGCGTACTTTATGGCGTTTAATACGCAGTAAAATTTTTTCCTTCGAAGATGGCATCTGTGAACGTGATCAATTGGATTGTACATACATGTAGAACTTGTGCTGTGGATGGAAAATATGGTAGACGGTTTTTGGTAATGGCAACATACAGGTGGTGGTATTTCCCGTTATCCAACTACATGTAACCCCAGTCTCCCCTACTCTATTATTGAATTTACACATAATTATTGTTTTGATCTTGCAGCATGGGAATTATGGACGCACAGCTGTTATCAGGCACTTGGAGAGAAATATGAGTGTAGTAAGTAAATGTTTAAGCAGCTAGTAACTCCCCCTATCCCAGCCACATTTTTTTTTTTTTTTTTTTTCCTGTTTAAAATGGAGATGTGTTTTCCACCAAAAAGCGACAGTGTTTTGTTTAAAACACAATTCAGTTCTGACCCTTTTCACCCAAAATTCTGAAACGCTCATGGTCAAACGGCATGTGCAGTATTGAACGGGAAGGATACGATATGTATTCATCATGCCTGTTTTCTCCTTGTAATTGAAATTACAAACGTGAAAAACACTTTCTGTAAGATGACAACAATCTATTGTTTTCTTTTTGTGAAAAAACATATGAAATTGTGGCTCACAATGATGTTCTTTTGCAGTCAATTCTAGTGCAATGCGGCATAGTTTTGACACGGGACGGGGGGTGGGGGGTGGGGGTGGGGGGTGGGGGAAGGAAGAGGCTGCTAAGTCCCGGAGGCTCAAAGGCGCACTACGGTTCGGCCCGCGGTCTACCACGGATGCCAGTACGTTCCCTCCTGGCCCGTCACGTTCTGATTGGGTCCCTCACGTTTCTCACGTTCTGATCAAGGTCTGACACGTTTTTCACGTTCTGTCAAGGCTTTCTACGGATGAAACGTGGACGCCGGGCAGCTTTGGAGCACGTTTGTGCCCACGATATAAAAAGAAGGCCTCCCAAGCAATAGTAATCATTGTATCCTGAGACTTCGCGCGCGGCGTGTCAGACCGTAGTAGAACGCAACGCAATGTGTATCGCGCCAGGCCCGTAATCCGTCACACGTCGGGACGCGCCGTGATTGAACACGACGAAACGGCTACCATACACCCTAGCTTGCCGTGAGAACCGTGACAAAACGTGGCAAAACGGGTCAAAACGCGCAGCAACCGTGAAACAACCGTGACAAAACGTGCACTAAACGCGGCAGAACGTGACAAAACTTGAAAGGACCGTGAGATGCCGGGGAATACACATGTTTCCCGTCCCACTACGGACCGCCTCCAAATGTTGTTACGGCCTATTACGTACTGTCACGTTTTGTTGCGTTCACCCCGTTTTAATACGGCCTACTAGGTTTCTCATCCGCACCATGACTGCCGTGGCAATTTTTTTGACAGTTTAAAAATCTGGCACGGCAATCACGGCCTGTCACGTTTGCCTATCCCGTCCCCCCGCGTTGTCTCACGTCCATCCCGTTTTGTCCACGGTGGCCTGAAACGTGATTGCCGTGGCCACCGGGAACATAGGGCGTGTTTGTTTCGGACGAATCCGCCGACCCCGATCTGCGCAGATGGTTCAGCGCTATGCATAGTTGGATCTAGCTGAACCATCTGCGCAGATCTCGGGATCGGCGGATTCGTCCGAAACAAACACGCCCATAGCATAACCGTGTAAACCTATAGCATAACTGTGCGGAATTTTATCGCTAACAATTATGATGTGTATGGTGTTCTAAAGATGACAAATACCCATCGCATCTCCTTTTCATGTTGTTCAGTCGCCCGTCGTGCCATACCGTCGTGCCGTGTCGTTTCGTGCCATCGCCTGTTTTTTCTATTCAAGGAGAAGGTTACCCAAGAAACAAGACCTTGTGCTCAAGAAGTACAACTCGTAAATTATGTTAATGCAAAGAAAAAGAAATATTACCTACTGAAAAGCGGACACAAAGTTCACAAATAATCAACATTTTAGCGACGCGTCGCACTATGAGCGCCACCATTTTGAAATGTTCACAGATTTACGCCTAACTTACACAATATAAACATGATGACCGTAGAAAACTTACCCTGAAATGGTTTTGTCTGAAGTGCTATAGTCTTTGAGAAATAAGTAAAACAAATATTGTTCGTCAATAGACGAAAATTCAATTCGCCCCAAAACAATTTCGCCCCCAAACCACTTCGGCCGAGTGCCAGTTCGCCCCAAATCAATTCTTCCAAACACAACATCGCCCAAATGCCACTTCGCCCCAAAACAACTTCGTGCAGAAATACAGATGTCCACTTTTGAACCGCCAATGTCAGATGAAAAGAAAAACCTTGCTTTTCTGCTGGCAGAAAAGTAAACAAATGCATTTTGGTAAAACGTTTAATCTGCTTTTGTTTGTAGCAGAAAAGTGGAAAATTGCATTTCGCAAAAATGTTCAATCCATTTTTCTGCTATTCTGATAGCAGAAAAGCAGAGGTCCACGTTTGAACCTCCGTACCCCACAATATCCCTAACTTATTGCGAGTATTGTATGGAATTTATTACAACCACTGATGACATGCATTGGCACTTAACAGACTCCCTTAACAAATTTGGGCGTTATCTGACTGTCTGCACTGAATTTAATTTCAGTGAATAGAAAGTTTAAATTGTAAAAAGTCCAATACGTACATGGCTTTACATTTGACACAAAATGCACTTAAACAGCTAGAATCCCCCCTTCCACATTTTTTGAGTTTTTCTGTTTATCATGGAGGTGTATGTGTCTACAACACCATCAGAACTTGTTTTTCACAAAAAATCGACAGGCTTTTGCTTAAAACGTAAAGCAGTTCCGACCCTCTTCACCCGAAATTCTGAAACGCTTGAGGTCACTTGGTCTGTTTATCAACAGGGTTTTGACGTCATCCTGAGAAACATACAAAACGGTCTGTGCATAAAATACACGAAGTGAATGTTTATCATGCCTGTTTTGTCCTTGTAATTCAAAATACAAACGTGAACAACACTTCATGTTATATGACAAAAATCTACTATTACCTGTTTTGTGAAAAAACGGTGAAATTGTGGCTCACAATGAAGCTCTTTTGAAGTAAATAGGCCTACTGGTGCATTGCGACGGGTGGTTTTGTCACGGAACGAGCGGCATTCACAGCGATCTGTGTACAACATAGAACGTACGGTTCCCTGCGGGCATCGGCCGGTACAAGTTAGAATGAGCGACTCATTTTTTTTCTCTCTTGGTAACAGAAAAGAAAATCTTTCTGCTCTCTTTTTTTCATAGTGTCTGGTAAAACAAACAACCACGCAGCTACTGGGCATATCTCTGGCTTTTCGGACCAACAGAATTCTTCAAAAAACACCACCTAACAGAGACGGTTTTCCAAGTTTTTTGCGTGTAAACGTATGGAGCTAACAATCGTGTTGACTTCTCTTTCTCAGGATTGCGTCACGGGGTCACGCGCATATCATGAATACCTAATGAGCGTTTCTGAAATCGCGAAAATCTCATTTTCGAAAAGTGCACTTTTGCTTGCAATTTATCCACTTAAAACCGACAATTAAAAAATAATAAAAATCCACGTCGGCAAGAGGGATGTTTGGACTATCGAAAAAAGCCTAAATGCTGGATTTTCGTCAAGGGGGATTCTTCCTCTTTAAATTTATTGTGATCCTCTCAAATACATGTACATATTTTAACATTTGTTTATAATTTTTGTGCATACATGTCCATTCATATGCTTACATGTAGGTAGAAGTCTGTGTTCAACAGTGTATGGAGTTAGTTTCCTCAAGCAGCAAGTCCAAAGATGTTGTTAGTCATCTCACAGAAACGTTTGACAGGCAAACACTTGGTAAGTATGCCACTCATCGTGGCTCAGAGAGACACATGGGCTGTCATATCGCTCCGAGATGTAGGCGTGGAAGCACTTCTTATCTTGGAAGATTGTTACGATCCGGAAAGTTCCAGACTATAACAAGACAACAAAAATAGAAACTCGCCAAATGCAACAAAGGAGTCAAACAAGATCACACTGTGATGTAAAGAACAAAGAAGCAATGATTTATGTTACGATCTGAGAATCTAACATAAATGCACAGTGATTAAGTTGGGTTAATTTGTAGTGAGCACTTAAAGAAATATCTTATACAAAATATAAAGAAAAGATCTTACGAAAAGGAAGAACGGCGGTTCCACGCACAAAAGTTGGCGATCACAGTTCTTTGCGCTGCAATATGGTGAGAAAAGTTCCCGGCCACGGCGAGACGACAACAAGATGAAGTGCTCTTCAACTAAGTTCACTAAATCTCTGTCCCGAGAAAATCCAGCGATGAGCACTCCTTAGCGAAGATTAACACGGTCTCTTTGTCTCAAGGAACAACGGATCGCACGAAGAAACAATGCACAGGTAACGTCCGGCCCACGTTGAAGGCTCAATAAAAACGCTGTCGACAAATCCCGCGTCGATAATAGTCACAACATTAAGTGCTGACAATACTATTCAAGTGCCCACTTTATATACTGTTGAAAGATTATGTAATTTTCCAAAGAAAAATCTAGAAACTCTGAGTCTTAACTCTTCTCAGAAAATAAGCAATACAAGGGGATTTCTCCAGCTACCAAAAATAGACTTTAGTACCATTACATCATTCAACAAAAATAAGCTCTCGTGCTATTGGCTGCTCTTCAATGACATAAGTCTCATAAATATTCAAATTAGCTTCTAAGCAGGTTTTCTGAGAAATGCATAGTAAACACAAGTTCCGGCAAACTCCAGAGCAATACATTTTGTGTGTGTGTGAAAGAAGTAAATAAATCTTAGTCACTATGGAAGTTTATACAAATAATGAATGTTTATGAGTGCAATGGGAGGAATATTTTCATGAGGTGAAAGATGGAATGTTCCATTCAACGAGGCGAAGCCGAGTTGTATGGAACATATTCCATCTTTCACCTCATGAAAATATTCCTCCCATTGCACGAATTAAAACATTTATTATTTGTTTTATATAACGCCCAAGTAGATCCTTGTTATCCTACTTTTTAAACAAATTATTCAGGCTTACCCTTCGAATTTATTTCATCGTCCGTCATAAAGTACAAAACCCGCTATGTCGCTTGTGAGTTGTAGTAAAAACGTTTTTGTGTCGGGGGCCGATCGCGTTCACTGGTCGCGCTCGCGTCATACATTTGACACGCACATCACATACAATACTGTACACGCGCACAGTGGGCGCGGGCGCACCGTGCAATGAAAAAAAAACGTATGGAACAAATTTGCACGGCAAATGGAACAAAATTGCACGGTATACATGTAGTGACGTAGCATTAAATGAATTAGATATTAAACGACACGTGACCTGCTATCGTCCAATCAGGTGAAAAGGATCTACTTGGGCATTATATAATATATTACAATACCCATTCACAAATCTTACTCAGTTTCTCTATCACAGAAAGATTTTGTATAACTCTGGCACTAATAACACACTGTATTGTGTGTTTTTATTTGTATTTTAACCTATCCTGTGTGATTTTCGATGTATTATATTTTGTGTGCCCTGCTTGTGTTTAGAATTTTCCCAAACCGTGACCTGGGTTGTGTGTTCATTCTTTGATTGTTGTTAGAAATAAAGAATGATAAATAGGTGAATATATAATACATATGTATGTCTTTGTCTTCTTCTTGAAAGGATTTACATTCCGATCTCGATACACAGAGACTGAAGTAAAATACTTGCACCTGTGTCATTCCATCAGTCTTCTAGGCTGTCTGGTGATGTACGTAGATGGCTACAGACTCTTCCCTGTCAACATAACAGATAGAGATGGTAAGGAAACATGAAAACGGGACATTACAGAAACAGTTGGATACCAGCTGAAACAGTTGGATTTAGCAAATTTAATGGTTACATGTACACTGCCAAAAATGAAATTCTCATTTTAAGAAAAAAATGCTTATTTCAAGATTTTTACCCTTGGGAGAATACCAAGAAAACTTGTTATTCTTAATTTCTTGATTTAAGTAATTATTTTAATAATATTTGTCTAAAAATTGGAAAATAGTTTTTAACACTTTTTCTGATCTTTTTAGAAAAATATTCTCAATTAAGAAAACAACATCTTGAAACAAGAACAAAATTAAGAAATCTTTTCTCGCCGCACAATTTTTTTTGGGAGACACACAAACAATATTTTTTTTTATAGGTGGTGGTTATTCCTTTGATAATTTTTTTTCTCCAAAACAAGAATGTACATGTATTTCTGCACAATTGTCACCCAATCCCATTATGATGCATTGAGATCGTCATTAATGTTTATACATTGTGTATCCCTAACTTTGTTTGAGTAGTACATGCCTATCAATTGTTACCACCCTAACCCCTCCCCCTTACTCCTCACCCCACTTAAAGGCAGAACACATGATTGTTAAACCGTTGAAAATGGTTTAATCTCCCTGTGTGAATGAAGATATGGATGATTAAAACCAACCTGAGCAAAAACCAGCTCCGTACTTCGTCTAACTTTTGAGAAAACAGTAAAAAAAATGCTTTACGGTCACTTTGCCCCAAAACCATTCTGCCCCGAACCACTTCGCCCTGAACCACGGCCTGTGCACGAAGTATTTTGGGGATAAGTGGCATTCGGACGAAGTGGTGTCAGGACGAAGTGGTTTGGGGGCAAGGTGGCTTTCGGGGCGAAGTGGTTCAGGGCAAAGTGGTGCACTTTAGACAAAATCATTTAGGGGATGTTTACTACCGTCATCATGTTTATATTGTGTAAGTTATGTGTAAATCTGTGAACATTTCTAATTTTCGAGATTACCAAAGATGTAAGGGGCGGATCCAGGAATTTTTGCAGGAGGGGGTTTTGAGAAAAGTATTCCGATATTTTTAATGTAGGAACAAATTTCTTAATTACAGAAAATGGCTAACGCATTCGAGCATTTCAAGAAAATGTTTCTAACGGCAACATAGAATTCAAAGCAATTTTCCTAAAATAAGATATAGGTTTCTCGTTTCAAGAAAATGTTTCTCAAGTACGAAAATCATTTTTGGCAGTGTACCCTGTATTATCAACACAATTTCGGTATATTTTTCACTATTTTTTTCATGAGAATGGCATTATAATTAGTTTATTTCAAGAATCACACTTCCATCAAGGATGCTTGAAGAAAATGTTAAAATCCGCAAATACGTGAAGCATTACACAAGCTCTCAAATTCTCTGAAAAGTAAATCTGATTTGTTTGCAATTGCCAATGTGTTAGTGTTGCACCGTACATATGTGGGTCATTCTATGGAGTTCTGCTACAACATACAATGGTGTCCATGTTCAGTTTACATACTAGGCCTGGGTGATTATCAACATTTAATAATTGATTAATCGGGAGCAAAATAATCGCGTTTAATCACGATTATTTTGCTTAAATTTTGTCAACATCATTTTGAACCTTCAACTGTGCTCTAAACGCCAATAACATAAAAAATACAGCATGGCTCTTATTCCCTGAACACATTATAGAAAGACTATATTCCCACAACGGGTCAATTGATGATTTTCAAAACACACACCCGGCCGGCCGACATCACATGACACTAACATGGCACAATATTGTTCACAACTGTACCCACCCAACATAAACTATGTACAGTAGGCCTACATTATGTGCATGGCGAACTGTCGATGCCTGCATCGCCAGTGATAAATGATTTCCAAAAGACACACACGGCCAGCCGGTCTATTGAGGCCAATGTTTGTGATAATGCACATGCTTTGGACTAGTTAGCTAGTCAATTTTCCTGGGCATCAGTTACTGCAAAAGTAACTGCTGGACTCGGGAAAAGTTACTGAGAAGAAAACTTTCTAGGCTTTCCGCTTTGTACTTAAAATGGGAAAAGAACCCATCTTCTCGGTAAGTTTGAGAAAAACAAGTACAATGCGGACAGTCCTTTTGTCTACTACTTTTTGCCAGTTTTAAATAATTTGTGCTAACAAAAAAACTTTTACAAAATGTTTTTTTCACATGGTCATATCTTATAATCCTGTCCATCAAAATGAACAAAAATGACACACCGGATTACTTCAATACTCTACTCTAAACACATGTCAGTAACCAAGCAGTTGCCCAACTGACAGAACTGAAAAATGCACTGGCATGGAACCGCTTGCTGTATCACATGTCTCATCATCATCATCAAACGTCGTAGGCTACTGCACGTTGACGCAACAACCGTCCCCTTCTCCTGGGTTGTGTGGCTGGTGCAGGTGTGATTTTGTGTCGCTGTAGGGTCGCCGCAGTTAGTTCAGCCACGCTGAGGCCACTCCACCTGGTGAGGCCGTCAATCCAGCGGAGTTTGGGTCTTCCAACCCCGCGACGGTGTCCAAGTGGGGTTCTGTCAAGCACTGCTGCTTCAAGACCACCCTGCCGTACTGCATGACCAATTAGCCAAGCGACTTTTTGTTCCATGATTGTGTTGGCCGAGAGACACCACCTGTTGCCGATCAGTGCTTTGAGGCTTTCATTTGTGACAAAGTCTGACCAGCGGATTCCGAGTAGCTGGCGCCAGATGTATCTACCAAAGCTGTCTATGCGCTGGATGTCTGCAGCTTTAAGTGTGAGCGTGTTAGCACAGTATAAGACACGGGACATGATCAATGCCTCTGTGAGCTTCATTTTTGTCTACACAGAGACACGTGAGGATTGGAGGTATTTGCATTTCCTCAAGGTGGATTTTCCCATGCCTATGCGCATTCGCACTTCCAGGCTATCGTTGAGGTCGTCACTGATGGTAACACCCAGGTACTTGAAGGTGTTAACGCGGGGGATAGGAGCATCTCCATAGAAGATGTTGTCATTGCCTCCATCCATGCTCGCTATAACCATATGTTCTGTCTTCCCTGAGTGTATGGTGAGCCCGTACTCATTGGAGATGTCGCCCAGTATCTGCAGTGACTCTTCACACTGCCAAAAATGAAATTCTCATTTTAAGAAAAAAAAACTTATTTCAAGATTTTTTTCCTTGGGAGTATAGCAAGAAAACTTTTTATTCCTAATTTCTTGATTTAAGTAATCTTTTTTTTCTAGGTCAAGAATAATTTTCTAAAAATTAGAAAAAAAGTTTTAAAACCCGTTTCTGATCTTCTTAGAAAAATATTCTCAATTAAGAAAACAACATCTTGAAACTAGAAAAAAATTAAGAAATCTTTTCTCGCACATATTTTCTTGGGAGTATAGCTAGAAAATCCTTTTTTTTTCTTGATTTAAGTAATTATTTTTTTCTAGGTCAAGAATAATTTTCTAAAAATTAGAAAAGAGTTTTAACAACTTTTTCTAACCTTTTTAGAAAAAAATTCTCAACTATGATAACATCTTGAAACAAGAAAAAAATTAAGAAATCTTTTCTCGCACATTTTTTCTTGGGAGACATGAAAACTTTATTTTTCTTGATTTAAGAAAAACATTTTTCTGGGATGTCCAACACAAACGAGATATTTTTTAAGGTGGTTATTATAATTTTTTTCTCAAAACCAAGAATTATTTTCTCATTAAATTTTCTCAAAACTAGTTATTTCTTTTTTTAAATAAAGCATGCATGAAAATTATAGAACCAATGACGGGAATTACATTGTGCAATGAATATGGGTAATTCTCAAAATTAGGGGTCCAAAACGTTAGGTTTCCCAGTTTAGTGTTAGCGCGCGTGCGTCACTTTCCATGCAAAAAAAACAAAGAAAAATCATCAGCACGTGCGTCATGGAGTCCAACCTGGGGCCAATTTCATGGCGCTGCTAAGCACACAAATTTGCTTAGCACTACATTTATTTGCTTTATAAAATGGATTACAAGCAAAAAATATACGCCAACTTGTGTTCTTCGCAAGAGTAGGAGAATACAATGTACCTTTTAATACACTATCAATTACGATTTTGGCTGGCAATCCATTTTTGCAAAATAAAGCAAAAAAATTCTGTCCTAAGCAAATTTGTGCAAATTTGTGCTAAGCAACGCCATGAAATTGGCCCCTGGGCTAGGCCTAATTAAGCTTAAACAGAAAAGAAGGTTTTGATATAAAAAATGCATAGAACCATTTTTTTTCTGCAGGCCTACATGTGTATGTAACACTGCATATAGGCCTCGTTTAATATTTACCAACACAAGTTTCTGTATGCATTTGTATATAGGGGAGTTTAGTGTGTGTTAATTTGATGCACTAACCGAGGCTAAAATCTACCTAAAATGCAACTTTCTGATTTACCTGAAAGATGACACTCCCTCCATGTGTATTACAATTATCGTTTTTAATCTTATACTAAACTAATATTCATAGAATATTGAGATATGAAGCAAATACTTACAGAAATTAGGACTGTTTAAAGAAAAGAATGGTCACTCTCTCAACTTTTCAAGTGAACACATGGGTCAAAGGTCACACAGCCTCTTCCTACCATGCTTTCACTTACTATAAAGATAGGAGCTTTTTATAAATTCTCAACTTATTGTTCCTAACTTAGGATAATTAATCATGCCTAAGTTAGGAATTTTCCCAAATAAATTGTTCCTAAATGACTTAGGAACAATTAATTAGGAATGTTCCTAAACCCTAGATTTTATTATTTTTTAATAGAGGTTTAATTCTTATACCAAGAAAACTGTTTTCTTAAAACAAGATAATCTTTCTTGAAGTAATAATTATTAAACATTTCAAGATATATTTTCTTTTAAAAATGTAATGTGCAGTCAAGCGAACTTCAGAGTAGCGATAACATATTCTACTTAGAAGGAAAGGTTTTGGTCTTTTTTTGTTCTTTAGGTTTTCCTTATAGTTTCTGTTAAGTCGCCTGCAACTTGGACCTATAAAGATTCGACTAGAGCTCTGCAAACATTCCAAAATACATGTGCAAGGGGGGAGGGGGAAAGCTAGGAAGCATGCATGTATACATGTATCTTTAATACTTCAGTCAAAGTTCACATACTCGTGCTGTATTCAATATACACAATTTATGAACATGTTGAATGGAAAGGGAAAAATCTTGTTTTTAGAAAAGTATTTTAAGATTAGTCACAAGTGCTGAATGGAAAGGGAAATATCTTGTTTTTAGAAAAGTATTCTGAGATTGGTCAAAAATATTCTTGTTTTGAGAAAATATTTTTAATTTCGGAAAAAATTCAAAATATTCTTGTTTTGAGAAAATATCTTTAATGTAGGAAAATGTTTTCTTAATGACAAGAAAATATTTCTAACGGCAACATAGAATTCAAAGCAGTTTTCTTAAAATAAGATATAGTTTCTCGTTTCAAGAAAATTACACAAAACAGCTAACACATTCTAGCATTTCAAGAAAATATTTCTAACGGCAACATAGAATTCACAGCAGTTTTCTTAAAATAAGATATATTTTCTCGTTTCAAGAAAATGTTTCTCAAGTAAGAAAATCATTTTTGGCAGTGCAGCATCTGCAAGACTCAGTGAGAATATGGCTAGATCGTCTGCATATCTCAGTTCCTTTATTTCGATGCCATTGACGTCGGGTGCACAGATGTGAGTGGTGCGCTGGTACCATTCCCGCATGAGTGACTCTGTGTACAAACTAAACAGCGTAGGGGAGAGGGGACATCCCTGCCTTACACCCGCTGGTGTTGTGAAGTCATCGGTCAGTCCACCTTTCCAGCGGATGCGTCCTCCGGCGTTGGTGTACAGGTCTTCGATGAGGCGCAACACATCCTCTTCAACATTGAAAAAGCGTAGTTTTTCAAAGAGAAGCTCGTGGTTGACACTGTCGAAGGCCTTCTTGTAATCGACAAAGCCCACGTGAAGCTCTTTTTTCACCGCTCGATAAGACTCTGCCACTCCCTTCAGGGTGACGATAGCGTCGGTGGTGCCCTTACCGCGAGCAAACCCGCACTGAGTTGGGTTAACAACCTGCTCGGCGACTACTGCAAGCATGTCACAGCCTGGAAATTTCATTCAGAGATTAATGTTCAAAGCTGTTCAAGAATCAAAGCACACAATTTTGAAGGCCAGATTCGAACTCTTACCATGGTGCTCTTGTTCCCCGGATCTCAATCCGATTGAACAACTGTAGGATGAGCTCGGGCGACGTGTTTCGGCAAGGGACAATCCGCCTGTTAATGCACAAACACTCAGAGCATGCAGGTGTGAACTCACTGACAATCGCGGACGTCCCTTTGTTCCTCTTTTGTTTGGAAATATTCTATTTTTCCTTACTCTCGTTGGTTTTGTACAGGAACGAATCGCGGACGTTCGCTTGCCAATCGCGGACAATATTGTTCTCTTTGTTAGACCTCCCTGAAACGTCCACGATTGTTTGGGAGAACAAGCGCAGCTCTACAGGAAGAGTGGAACAATCTCCCCCAAGTCGCATCAGAAACCCGATGGACAGCATGCGTAGCATATGCACTGAATACTGCCAAGCACATTGTGGACCACACATGTCTGTGTTTGGGTAACTGACATTACCTTCATTTCAATTTATTGAGCACCATGGTAAGAGTTCGAATCTGGCCTTCAAAATTGTGTGCTTTGATTCTTGAACAGCTTTGAACATCTCTGAATGAAATTTCCAGGCTGTGACATGTGATACAGCAAGCGGTTCCATGCCAGTGCATTTTTCAGTTCTGTCAGTTGGACAACTGCTTGGTTACTGACATGTGTTTAGAGTAAAGTAATGAAGTAATCCGGTGTGTCATTTTGGTTCATTTTGATGGACAGGATTTTAAGATATGACCATGTGAAAAAGTATAAGTTTCTTTTTGAGCCCAGTTTAGTTAGTTTGTAACAATCTTTTTTCTCTATTTTTCTGTTTCAAGTGACTGTAACAGAACTTTTAGTGTCATTTGTTCAAATGATCACAGAACATGAGGAACCAGCTCTGAAAGTGCAGAAACAAAGTAAGTCTTGAACCACAACTGGATTTTAATGTGTACCATTAAAGCATGAGAAAAAAAATGTGTTTCCAAGAAATTGCAAAATCTTATGCTGGTTATATTGGCATTGGGCTGTTGGAACCACTTCTGTCCTATATTTAGATATTAGTTTCGCCCCTCTGGTCAAATGATTGATTGCAATTTTTACAATGCAAATCCTGTAACATACTTTAACTATAAAATGCATAAAATATATGACACAGTCTAACGGCAGCCGTATACCTTTACGGTTTCCCCACGATTCCCTGCACGCAGTTGGCATGCAGTGCATGATGGAACATAATTCTAGTAAACTGCACAGGAGCATTACATGTGTTTGATTTTGTACAAACGAATAGTATTTCGCAGGGGTGGAGCTCTCAGCTGCTTCAAACTTGTAAAACCTGGCGAATTTGTGTTTTTGACACAAGTGTTACCTGGTAAGATAGAACTCAGATACAGATTCATCCTACTGTATATCTGCTTTGAGATTATATCGGGGTCTAGGGGTGAAATACTGACTTGATTGTCACAAGTTTGGTGCACACATTCGCCGCAGTGCCCTAGTTGCTAGTGTGTTGGAGTCTTGTCTTGCAGCAATGACAGCCTGACGGATCGTTGCCACACTCAAGTTGTTCCAACACTGCTGGACATTTGTCCACATTTGTATCGAAGTTCATTTCACAATAGTATCTTGGATTTCACTTTTAATCTGTCCAGTTTATCCTCCAGCAAGTTGCATATTTATTCCACTGAAAGCAGATCTGGGCTCTTAGATGATCATCCCAAGAGCCTATATTTTTAATAGACCCCTTGCACGTCGGCCATGACAGAGGGCAGTCACATTGTTACAGTGCGTCATGTACGAGTAGGCACTTTGTGGATCTGTCACATTTAAATATGAAAACCTGCCCTTTCTCATGGCCGCCGTGCAAGGGGTCTGTACCCCAAATTTTTGGCGAAGACAGTTTCTTTGTTTTGGGTCATTGTCTTCTTAGTAAGTGAGTCTCGTGCAAAGAAGTTGTAGTTCTGATGGAATTCCATACCTCACAAGCAGTTCTAGTACTGGAAATAGCACCCAAACCATTATATTCTAACCGCCATGTCTGACAGTTGGACACAGACACTCATCTGATCCAAAGACCCTTCACTAGTGTACCTCCTTACAATTAACACCTAATTTCTAAGACTAAGTACGCTCTCTGGATGATTGCCTCCATCCAACTGTCAAACATGGCTGCCGCTCTACATGCGCCCTCTAGCCTTACGGCTTATACAACTACGGCTTATGAAATCTGCAAATTACATGTACTGGAATTTGGCATGATATTTATTTCTTTTTTAAAATGAGATTTTTGTATGATTTTTTCTCCTTTTGACACAAATTGGTTTGATAATTTTTTGTCGTGTAATTAATTTTCTTTTTTTTAAAAGGGCCCCGAAATGCTCAATTATGTTTTTGCTGCATATGAATAATTACTTGTGTAGAAAGACAATACTATACTGTTCATTTTTCAACTTAAAATTTAAAATTTCTTCACATAAACTCACAGAAAGAGGGCGCTGTTTGGGGCATGTCACTTCAGGAACACACGGCAGAAAAAGCAAAGAAAAAACATAAGACTTCAAACTTCAATTGTGGAAAAATTCTGCAGTTTCCAGCCTTAATTTTTTTAAAGGTTTGCAAAAGGCAACATGTAAAACAAACCTAAACCGTCATGGGTTAACAAAGGTTTCAGCAAGTTGGAGAAAATTGTGCAAACTTGAAAATTGTGCACAGTTGAATGAGATTTTTCTGTGTTTTCCTAATGTGACATCATCACTTTGCTCATGCATATGTAAATTTGCATCAGCATACAAATAAAAAAACCTTGATTTTAACCCCCTAGACAACTTCCAAGTTGGGTTTTTATGATTTTAAATTAATGGACTAGTTCCATAGCACAGATTTCATTGATAACAACACAATTTCAGGGGCCCTTTAAGAAAGTAACTTTCTTGTTTTAACAAAAGTAAGTCTAGCAAATCTAGACATCTAAAAATGTTTCTTATGTAAGAAAAAGTTTCCAAAAATAAGGAGAAAAAATAAGAAAATATTCTTGAATTAAGAAGATGATTCAGAATCTTGAAATGAGAAACTTTTTTCTTGAAGTATTTGATTTTCGAAAATTTGAGATTTGTTTTCTTCATAAAATTCTTAAACTACATGTGTTTTCTTCTTTTAACTCTTTTAGTGCCAATGTCGTACGTGTACGTTCTATTGTATGTACTGAAAGTGTTATCGTACAATCATGATCTCAATTGTATCATTTTTTCTTCCATCACGCCAATTGTCACGCATGTAAGGCTTGAATTTACAAGAATTACGACAAATGGAAAAACAATAGGCACTAAAAGAGTTAAGAAGGTTTTTTTCTCCTTTTAAGAATGTTTTTCTCAAATAAGATAATTATTTTTGGCCGTGTATATCTCAGATATGGTCACATTTTTGCTTCAAGAAGGTGTCATATAGATGGTTGTATTGTTTGCATGGGAACTCTTTGGTACAAACGACGTTGGACTTGTAACCATTTCTTTCTCACTGCAACAACAGACACAGCTATACGCGCGTGCGTGATTCGATTAGCCTAGCAACGCATAAACACACTGGCGAGCTCCCATAAATAATTAGCCTCCACCCTTCGGAATTGTAAGAGCAGCTGCTCTACTCGGGCAAGGTATGGAGCGCGGTTACATTCCTGGCACGAATTTATTTGTGGTGTATTGACGAGCCTGCGTCTTTAAATATCTGTCTTTTGTTGTTGTATCATCAGATGCCTTTGAGCTAACCTCTTTAGTGACTGATACTCTGAAGATGTTGTGCTTTACTAAGTCTAGTTGTTCGTTGTGCCTGTGTAAGGATGACATCATCTCAGAGCTACTCAGACCTGTTCATCTCTGGCTGAAGCGCAACAAGGTAATAATTTACTGCACTAAATTACTCATCAGTTAAAGCCCTGTCACACTCTACTGCGATCAGCCGGCGACCGCCTTGCGCTCCCAGTGACATCGCCGAAAATTGCGGACAGGGAACTAGTCTATGGCGCCAGTGACTGGTGTTCGTTAGAACGTCCTTGGAATCCTCTCACGAGTCACGTGGTTTCCGCGCATACCATGTCAAATGGCCACGATCCGCCATCATAAGTCCACACGTTCTTCGTAACGACGTAACGACATAAACAAAAATATGCGCGGTGATTTCGAGGATTCTATTTTGAGCATTCTTATTACGCTCTCACTGCGACCCTATGCATTCCCAGTTTGGTCATCAGTATGCTCTCAATGCGCTCCCACTGTGCTCTGTGCGCTCTCAGTGCGCTCACAGTGCGTCCAAGTCGCTCTCACTCCGCTCTCAATATGTTTGCAACTTGCTTGGTTGCGTGCGCGGCGTGTATAAATAGAGCCTCCTGCGACCTGAGGGCATTAGTCTATACTTTCAGCCATTGTGTGTGCACCATGCCTTTAAGAACTAAGAAGTTTGCCGCCAGATGGAAGGGTCCAAAGGACGAGGCAGTGGTCGACACAACGCCCTGGACGTATAACGGGCGTCATAGTCTCAGTGGCAGTGCAGTGTGGACGTAGAATGAGCGGAAACGAGCCCATAGAAGCGCAGTAACAGCGCAATAAGAACGGGAGAGGCATGTATTGAGTGCTCAATATGCGTACAGCAATCGCACACAAGTCACAGGGGACAATTTCGTTGTTGCTATGTCCACGATACGCTTATGTAGTTCACTTTGCGCTGCCATGGCGATTGTACTGCGTTATTACCACAGATCCATTAAAGGCACAGTCTCGTTAGCAATGGCATGCGCACGCCAAATTCGTGCCACGCAAAAACGCAGCTCCGTGTACATGTAGCAAAGGCATGGAGCTGCATATTTCGTAGCACGAATCTGGCGCGCGTGCATTGATGACGAGCCTCTGCCTTTAATAGAAATCTGTGGTTATTACACTTTTTTACAATAGCAATGCATTTTGCAACATTTCACTTTACACCGACCGTCATATCCAGATGTGCTGCACATCCCCAAAATGATTAATCATAACAAATGACACATCATTGTAAAGAGGAATAACAGGGCTTCTTTAAACATTGATAACAATTTATAGGTGAATGATTTGGTACATGTAATGAGAGAAAGCGTCAGTCAAACTTGAGTTATAGAACTTTTTTGAGTTTATGTAGCTGTAGTGGTATTTCAGGTCTCTTGAAATTGATACACTCTGATTGAAAGATATTCCATGTTATTTGTAACGACCCTTTCTAGTCTGTGACTCGACTTGAGCTGAATCATGTATGTGCAGTGACTAGAGTCAAGTCGAGCCATTTACCTGTAAGACTCTAGTCAAGTTGAGTAGCCAAATATTGTAACTCGACTTATTACTGGAGCAGGCTAATGTGTTGAAATATTTGACCAGTCATAAGGCAAATCGAAACATTTGTTTAGGTTGATCTATCATGTAATCAAAAGGACAGCTGGATCATTTTTTTTTTGTATTGTTTCACAGCCGTGCAGTGATTCAAGAATGTTACACATTGCTGATGTTCTCTCAACCATGGCATCGTGGGAAGTAGGGCGCAAACTCCTCTTGTATGGTGAGAAAGGTGATCGGTTCCAAGAAAACAGGTAAGATGCTTCGTGTGATAAATTTCCTCGTCATCAGAGGTTATGTACTGAGACATGCAATGCATTTTATCCACCCACTTGCCTATTAGAACAGCTTGTTGTAGAAGAGTGTTTTGTTGGAAATTTAGTTTTTTAAATTTTGATAATTCCAAATGAAATTTGCAAGTTCATATTGACATGAGGTCAAGATGGACGACACTAGGAATCATGCAAGGCCTTCACATTTTTTTTTAATAATAAAAATAAAAATGAAAATAATGGTCATTCCATGCTACATCCGAAACTTTAATTTTTTCACTTACTGGTGCAGTATGAATTTCCTGACTCAGAAATACTAGTATTTGAATGAGATAAATTAAAAACCTCCGTTATTTTATAACAAAACATAAAAGGAACAGTGAACTAAACTAAATTGTGGGCAAATTGAATGTGAGTGTGACATTTAGCGTTTTTCAACAAATTTTTGTGAACAACACAAACATTCAAGACAACATCCTCCAAAATCTGATTACAAAGGATTGTTCAGGTCAAAAACTTTGTACTAATTTTAAATTCTACAAGGGAACCTTCAAGGTCAGAGTGAAAAGAGCAAACTTGGCGTGGTGTCCATGTTACGTCCAAAGCCACTATTTTTCAAAAGAATAAAAACATGTACGATTCCATCAAGACTAAGGTCTCGTATATTATCACAGAACAATGAAAGCAACCGTACGAAGCAAGATAATATAAATGATGACTTGTTACTTACTTATCGACTATTTTTTGGTAATGAGGAAATGTCACACTTTGTGTCCCAACCTTGTGGAAGCACCCATAAATCATGTTCCTCTCAAACCCTGAATAAATAGCTCACTCATGTATTGCATGTTTGTATATGATAGTCATACTAGATTGGTTCCCGATCCCTATAGATTGGTTCGCTTATTGCGAAAATATAGGGATCGGTAAAGGGCAGCCATGACGGGCAGAATTCTTCCCGTCACGTGGTTATTATTAGGTGATCGGGCCAACAGCCCGATCACCTATTACTCTCGTACGATTTCTTTGTCTTTTTTTTTTTTTTTTCTTTTTCTTTTTTTTTTTCCACTCAAACGTTTCCAGAGCTTTTCTTCAAAACGGTTCAAGCTATCAACTTGAAACTTTGTAGGAACATCAACCCCAATGTGAAGGTGTGCATACAAGTGTGACGTCATTGTGACGTCATTGGGTATCAAATTACAACCCGAAAATGACTAAAATATGCATGTTTTAAAATGCTTCCGTCTGGAAAACCACGTGACCCATGATTTTCGTATTTAGCAGGCTTATAGATAAGATCATGGCCTACGATTTTCTTCGTGTGGGCATTTTCATCTGACCCTTCCTTCTGGGGTCAATCTGAGGTCAAAGTTCAACGAAAACGAAAATCGCAATTTTTGCACTTATTGAGCAACAATGCCCATCAAACCAAGCTGAATCTTTAAGTAACTAAGTACAGGCATAGGTCCTATGGCAGACTTTCACCAGCGTGTATAATATTATAATGGCATCAAGCGTGACGTCATCGTGACGTCATCAAGTATCAAATTACACCCCCCCAAAAAACAAAATATGCATATTTTAAAATGCTTCCGTCTTGAAAACCACGTGACCCAGGATCTTCGTATTTGGCAGGTTTACAGATGACATTCTGTGCTACAATTTTCTTTGTGTGGGCATTTTCATCTGACCCTTCCTTCTGGGGTCAATTGGAGGTCAAAGTTCAACGAAACTGAGAATCTCAGTTTTTACACTTACCAGCAACAATGCCCATCAAACCAAGCTGAATCGTTAGTAAATTAGATACAGACATAGGCCCTACGGCAGACTTTCACCAGAATGTACAGTATCACGATGGCATCAAGTGTGACGTAATCATGACGTCATCAGGTGTCAAATTACAAAAATTGAAAGGTTATTATTTCCAAAATTCATATCTCAAGAACCGTAATAGATACTTGAACAATTCTTTCACAACATGATAAGTCTAAATGAACTGAACAAATCATACGATGTCATGACCCCTGTGTGACGCCCACTTCCGGTCCAAACCGGAAGTTGTTCGAAAATGTGCATTTTGTAAGCGTTTTGAATGCAAATAGATTCAAAGTGGTAGTGAATTTGACCATATTTCTACGGAACGAAATGTTTCCACACATGTAGACTTTTTGACTATACCATTTGTGACGTCATCACATGGACGGTGGTTACGTAATGTGGCGTCAAAATACGCAAATTTGGAGCTGAATTGTTTTAAAATGCTGTATCTTGAGAACTACAGCAGATATTTGCATGATTCTTTCGCCACATCTAAGAACTTGATGTTTATCAAATTGTTGAACAATTTGTGCACAACATTGTGACGTCATGATATCGTCACAGGTGTCAAATTACAAAAATTCAAAGGTTATTATTTTCAAAATTCATATCTCAAGAACCGTAATAGATACTTGAACAATTCTTTCACAACATGATAAGTCTAAATGAACTGAACAAATCATACGATGTCATGACCCCTGTGTGACGCCTACTTCCGGTCCAAACCGGAAGTTGTTCGAAAATGTGCAATTTTTTAGCATTTTGAATGCAAATAGATTCAAAGTGGTAGTGAATTTGACCATATTTCTACGGAACGAAATGTTTCCACACATGTGGACCTTTTGACTATACCATTGGTGACGTCATTACATGGACGGTGGTTACGTAATGTGGTGTCAAATCACGCAAATTTGGAGCTGAGATGTTTTAAAATGCTGTATCTTGAGAACTACAGCAGATATTTGCATGATTCTTTCGCCACATTTAAGAACTTGATGTTTATCAAATTGTTGAACAATTTGTGCACAAAATTGTGACGTCATGATGTCGTCACAGGTGTCACATTACAAGATTTCAAAGGTTATTATTTCAACAATTCATATCTCAAAACGGTGCAAGCTATCAACCCCCAGCTATGGCGGATATGCAGGGAGGAGATATTAGTTACCGGATTAGTGTATACAGCAGCCGATTTCACGAAACTTTACGCAATTGCGCAAGTCCACTTACGCCATAAGTTATTGCGCAAGTAATGGCGTAAGTGGACTTGCGCAATTGCGTAAAGTTTCGTGAAATCGGCTGCTGAACTTCCATTTTTGCCATTCCACAGGTGATAACAACGTCTGAAATTCATCACAAAATGTTCATTTAACCCGATCACCTGGCGTTTGTAACAACAAACGTCATACCTCTAGTTATTATTTTTGTTTTAGTAAGTGCGCAGATTTTGCATTGACGTTTGTAACTTGGCCGTGCGTGTCGAACATATCCAATTATGTAAATAAAGTACATTGCCTAAAGCAAAGGGCTTGGCCAATTTTTAAATATAAAAAACACAATGCGCACGCGCAAAGACGACCAATTACAGATCAAGATGAAGCGCCCTTTACCTGTCCTTATATTCTCCTGTGTGGAATATGTGGACGGGAACCAGTCTAGATAGTCACCTGCTTTCTAAATTCAGACATATACACACTAGTACTGTACTTTACTTTAAATGATTTGTCGTCTGTCGTGGATGATGTAAGAGAAGTGGCCTACAGTGAAAACTGTGTCAGGTGAAATGTGCTACTAAAGTTCCAGGTGATTATGCTACAATGTTTTGCTGTAAATATACTTTTCCGCCGTAGACCAGCTTCCGAAATCGAAACTCGAAGGACCACTGTCATGACTGTATGATGTATCGTTACTTTAAACAAACCAGATGACAACAATCTACACATTCGGTATATAAAACAAATATTGACTGCTGTTTATTCGGGTCATGGTTAAGATTATAGGTCCTCAGTGATCTCGAAGCCATGACTATGCCCCTCGGCTTCCGCCTCGGGGCATAGTCATGGTTTCGAGATCACCTTGGGCCTATAATCCTAACCATGCCCCTCATTGCAGTCAATATTTATATACTATACCCCCAACCCAAAATGTAAGTTCCCGTCTAACACTTTTTGATGTGTATTGTTGAATAAAGTTACCTTTCCGGAGTCTAAAATGTTGGAGATTCGTAGCTTTCGAGGTTATCGCGACCCCTTCATTCGGCGTTGTGATATATACATGTATCCTCAAGTCACATGACCACGTATATAGTGATCATGTGACAGCAGGTCATCGTATATGGCGGGGAGGTTGTATCCGAAGTCCCTGTTTTAGGTGGGATCTTTCTATTCCAGAATCTTTCTTCCCGTGCAATAACTTGTACACTGTCCAGAATCACGTGGTGTTTGTGTTGAACTGCCGTGAGAGGGGCATTCACTCTGGTGTGTTCCTTGAATCTTGTGACCAAGGATGTTCCGGTTTCTTCTATGTATTAGTCTCAGAACATTCAGGACAATTTATAGACAACACCGCATTTGTTGAGTCGGGGGTTTTATCGAAACGACCCAATTCTGTTAACAGGTTTGTTGTAGGTATTGACTCAATATTCCTGGTAAATTTGTGTGAGTTTTTCTGAAAGTCCCTTGATGTATGGGAGAGGGATATTTACCCTAGTCGATTGTCGTTGCGCTTCTTTTTATTGTTTCTTATTTGGTTTGGGCGTTTTGAAAAAACAGTTTTTATAGCCATTGGCTACGAGTGCAGATCGTCCTTGACATGTATACATGTATCCAAGAATGCATTTTTTTGTTTACGTTCAGTTTCCATCGTGAACAGTGTTATCGAGGCTATTGATGGAGCAGTGAACTCTTTGATGTTGTACTCGTGGATGAGTCATTATCGTTCACTTACTGCGTATATCTATAGACTACTAATGGCCCGGTCACACATAGACGACGCACGGCGGACGCACGGCCCGCGCATTGAAAATTTGCAATTTTTGCCAGTGCGTTGTCGTTCGCTAGGTGTGCATTATTATGCGTTACTCGTTCGTCGAGCGCGTTGGACTAACGTTATGCGTTCGACGTCATTCGCTGTGTGCATCGGGATTTTTTGTGCATCCACAAAAATGTACGCGGAGCTCGACGCATGAATGTACACGTCAAAGGGACGCCAGACACGCGCAGAGCGCGCTAGACCAACGCCAGACATACGTGGAGCGCACGATGTGTATTCGTTGTAAGTTCGGCGGCTGTGGTCTAGCGAACGCCTAGTGCAAACCTAGCGCACACCTAGCGTGCTTCAAATGCATGCCCAGCGAACATGCGGCGAATATGAGCGTGCTGAACGGGTCTCTAACGCACCCAACGTTCTTCTTGCGTGTTCCTAGCGTATACCTGGCGTGTACGTAGCGTGTAGTCATAGGGTAAATAAGCGGGTCCCGCACCACCTCCTCATCACTTCTCCTCCGACCCTCATGGGTGATGACAGAGGTTCCTACTGATCGTGTCTAGAAGAACCACCTCAGAAGATGAACTAAGATCTACGAGCCGACGCTTTTTATATAGGCACAGTCACGTGACAGCTGCCGTTCGCGGGCTGTGCGTTGAGCGCGCGGTGCATGCGCTGGCCATTTGTCCCACGCGTTTGCAACACGTGATGCATTCGTTGGGTTTGTTGACATGTGCGCTTTGTATACGGTCTGTACGCGCTTTGTATGCGCCCAGTATACGCGCAGCGCGTCAGCAACACGCTATGCATTCGGTGTCAGCTCGCTAGCCTCTCCCGAATCCTGACAAAAGTTGGGCGCACAACGACGCACTGAACCTATTTTCCATCTTTTGCTGAATTTTCAGTGCGCGGGCCGTGCGTCGTCTATGTGTGACCGGGCCATAAAGTGAAAACGTCACCCTTTGTGTGTGGCCATGGTTTTGGGGTCTACACTAAAACCAGTGAACTGTTTCCCTGCGCTATACCAATGGACGTTTCAGATAACCAGCGAATGTTTAAACCCAATTACCATGGCAACCGCCGTCACACTTAATCCGTGGCCAATCACGATTATGTCGCTGCAAGCATCTGTTTTGAACAGCGCCCTCACGCGGAAACAGTGATTCACTGGGTTGTTCATTGTTCGCCAATGGGGGAGGGGGGAGGGGGGGGGAATGGTTGATTCTTTGGTTCAAAAATCTTTGTTCCCGCTTGTCAGAGAGATGATCAACAGCTCTAAGATTTTTTTGTTGTTGATAAATTTGATTGAGAACGTGGAATTCTAGATGCATATGTTTTTTTCTACCAATGACCGTTGGAGTTGCGCCTATCTAAAACAAATTGGTTGCTGGGCTGCCCACGGAGTCAGCCTCCGATTTAAGGAGTAAGGGCTACCACACATGCAGTTCAAATACAACAGTTTACACACTCGAAAACATGGCAAAATAAAAGTATTTCAGCAGCACATAATGAGTCTGCATGATGATAATGATAATGGCATCTTATATAGCGCACATATCTATCCTGTGGGATACTCATGGCGCTTTACAAATATCACCCTGGTCATTGGGCACTAATTCCCCTTTGCATGAGGCGAAGGGGAAGAGAAAGCATTAGGTAAGAGGAATTTTATGTACATGTGGGAGTTTTCTGTCCGTATACATATAAAACTGTGCGCTTAGCGGCTGGCACTAACACGTGTCCACAATCACTTTCCTAAGCAATCAACATACTTTATGCCTGACTGGCATCTCTGAATATAGTCGATATTGGATTGTGCACGCTTTAGATATTCCTAAAACAGTGCGCCTTCTTGCAGCACTAACAGACCAGTCCGACAAGCTCACACCATTAGCCTCTGTCACACACTGAAGCGCGACCACCTAAAGCGGACACTTCGTCACCGTCATCACGAAGAGACACAAGTGGCCAAATATCGCGTTTTCATAGATTTTAGCCGAAAACGACTTAGTACTGTACGGTCTACAACCTAGTGAGGTCTATTTGTGGAAAATATAACAAGAAGTCTAATTACTGTAATTAGACACGTGGAAAAATTTTCACAAAAGTCAAATTTTCTGTTTTTACGAGAAAAAGATCACTTTGCCTGTCTGAAGATGGAATTAACAAAGGCGCGCTGGGAGAAAAACAGCATTTCGCGTGTCACGAATCGACAAATGTCTTTGGAAATTAATTACTACAATTTTAATGGCTAAATTAATATTGTATTGGTACAGATTTTAAATTCAAGATCTTTTCATACATATTACTAAATAGACCTTGAAGAAATGCGCAAAATTTTAGTTTCAAACAGTGACCGACTCCAAACTCGATTTTCTTAAAAAAATTATGATTTACATGCAAACCCTTTCCTAAGTGTACATTGTTTACCAATGGTGATACATTATGATCAAATAGCTAACATTCAAAGAAATTATTTTAATCCTTTTTTTTCCACTCTATTTGTAGTTCAGCTGGGATTCATGTGATTGCAGAGTTCACTAAAAAGGCTCTAGACAGCAAGATGACAACTGCATTGTGTACACAGCCTTCTTACAGTGTGACCGGAGCTTTCCTGTATGTGTGCAGGCAACTGTATAGCACATGTGAAGGGCTTCTAGTCTTGAATTCCTATGGACTACACCATCAGATAGCCAACTGCTGGAGACAGGTGTTTAATTTACCATTCATCATTGTGAACCAAGTCATTTCTCTCAAGTCCCAATTTAAAGTCTACAAAAGCCAGTTTGGAATTTTAAGTCTCAGGATATGTGTGCCGAAGAATGACGTCACAATTACAAGCTCTTGAAATTTACTGTTTTACATTTTCAAAAATTCATAAACAAAATTAAGTGTTTGATCTACGATTGTGATTCCTTCGGCAAATATGGTCACTAACAAAGATCTTTAGGATGCGCACAGACCTTGACCTTTGACCTCCAAAAATATGGCGATGACCTTTGACCCTGCTTATATACTTACAGTTGAAACCGAAATTGCCCTCAATTTGAAAATGGTACGAGGTAGTGCCAGAGCCTATCGGGCTTGATTCCGAAAATAAAAGTGATGATGTCGCCGTAATGGCGCCCTCCAGCATCAATATAAAAATCCTAAACGTATTTTAAACAGATGCCTTTGGGGAAGTTTGTCTAAAAATGATCAAAGTTGATATACAACTTTGATCAGTACACATGCCAGTGGTGTCAATCTTTGGTGACGTCATCAAGTGTAATATTACCTGCATTTGAATTTTAAAGTTTTGATGACCCGTATCTGCAGAACCCAACATGGGAACCAAATAAAACTTCACAAGTATGTTGTCTGTTAGGTTTGTGACATATTATAATGACGTCACGATTACATCTGTCGGCAACTGTCACAGCTAACCAAGATCTAAATTTGTATAAAGACATTGACCTTTGATCTCGTTCACTTCTGGTAGAAACAGGAAGTAGAAGAAAATGGACCATGGTGACGAGTGACGCAGGGATGGAGTCTGGTGTTTAGTGTCCATGCTATTGTGATTGGGCTTTCTAAAAATGTAATGGGTGATGTCATCACTTGCAAAGCTTAGGGCGCTCTCTAGGGCGCTATTTTTATAGCAATTTTTGCGCAAGCCCAGTATTGTCATCCTCTTGCAACAGTGCCCCTTTAACGCACTCCCTAACTCCTGCGTACAGTGGCCCTGTTGAAAAAGGCCCCATTTGGCGGTGGGACTAGCGACAGAAATCTTGTCGCCTCTGCTGGACCAATCAGGACGCTTACAGTGCATTGCAGCACGATTGCAGGCATTCAAATGTAACGCGCGCAGATTGTAAACACCGTGCATGCATGTGATACATGTACTCGGTAATGCTGGCCGTTGTCCGCGTCGGCGTTTGCCTGCTATTTAAAGCATACTGGGGAATCCGTTCCATTACATTCGTCAGCATGCATCCCTGTTAATTAATTTGAAAAACTGCGGAGTAAATAAAGTTCGTCGTTTGAAAGTTTGGTAGGAATGGGACAGTCATAAGGAACGGAACCCAATACAATTTCTGGAAAGTATAGAAATTATTTCTTTTCGGCATAACATGACCGAATTGATTAAATTACATCAAAATGGCTCGGGCGTGAGTTGGCTCAAGACAACAGCCGGCTCGCTCCAAAGATTTGCGTGTATTTCCTCAGGGTATTGTCACGTCGCTTTGCAGAGTAGAAATTCCCTGGGATCTCAGGATGAGTATTGTTGGTTATTGAGCATATATATGAACCACCAAACACGTCTGTGTGGATAGAATATTGATGAATCTGGATGAATTTTAATTTAAAGGCAGTCGAAAATCAGAAATGTACACAGATTTACGCCTAACTTACACAATATAAACATGATGACCATAGAAAACTTCTCCTGAAATGGTTTTGTCTGAAGTGCTATGGTCTTTGAGTAATGAGTAGAACAATTATTTTCGTCTCATCAGACGAAAATTCAATTCGCCCCCAAACCACTTCGCCCAAGTGCCATTTTGTCCCCAAACCACTTCGCCCGAGTGCCATTTCGCCCTAAATCACTTCGTCCAAACACTACATCGCCCAAATGCTACTTCGCCCCAAAACTACTTGCACAGGCCGTGGTTCAGGACGAAATGGTTCAGGGCAAATTGGTTTTGGGGCGAAATGACTGCAAACTTATTTGGCTGTTTTCTCAAAAGTTAGACGAAGTACGGAGCTGGTTTTTGCTCAGGTTGGTTTTAATCATGCATATCTTCAATCACACAGGGGGATAAAACTATTTGTAACAGATTACCAATTACGTATAGCTATCGTTAAAGCTTTATGACCTATATCTGCATAACCCAATAGCGGATACAAACAAAACTTCCCAGGTATGTTCTGATTTGGGCTGCTTTCGAGTGCTCGTCCCTGGTGCTCCCAGGCGTTGGCAACGTTACGTCACACACATGCGTACACACAATCGCGCTCAAAAGCGTTATCGGGATCCCTGGTGCACCGCGGTCATTAGAAATTACATCCCCGCTAATAAAATCTTGGTTTTCCACAAAACAAATCACAGATATCTGATGAAAATAAATCATGACAATATTTACAACGTTTGGTTTCGATGTGGAAGCTTGAACGCTTGAAAATTCAAAATATCAACCCAAATTTCCAGAATTATTCTACGACGCGCCAGCCATTTTTGCTGAGTCATGCGTGAGTACGCGCAACTGCGCATGTCTGCCAGTTGTCCCGACGACTCGGAGGTCGGGAGCAGTTGGTGCCACCATATGGTGCACTATAACGCGCTTTCGGGCGAGCACCAGGGATCCCTGGTGCCGCGCTAGAAAGCAGCCATGTTTGTGACTTAATGTAATTACGTCATCGGGTGTCATGTTACAATATTTTGAAAATTTGGGGCTTAAATATTTAATAATAATTTTTAAAAAAATCAGCCCTTTAAGATAACATAATTTTATCGGCAACTGTCACAGCTAACCAATATTTAAATTTCGTACACAAACATTGACCTTTGATCATATTCACTTAAGGTAGAAACTGAAAGTAGACAAAAATTGACCGTTAATTTTCAAAGCGCGGCACGAGTATATAACAATGTTAAAAGGGTTATTCCATATTTGGCCAATAACAATTTAACATATTAACCATACAATATTACACATGCCCATTATAGCAGCAAAAATCTCCATCACCGTAAATAAACACGCGGCGAAACACTGACGAATCGTACAGGACGATGGACGATTAACGATAACGTCCGAACGTGCATTCAGGTAACTTGAGGAACCTTCGGAAAAAAGGATGAATTTCTCTTGTTTCAATATGGTGGACTAACATGTATACTGGCGTTTTTTAAAAAGTCCCCATAGCATGTGGGAACTCTTCATATATTTCCAAAACAACTTTTCCCAGATTGACATAAGCTTGGTAATGCCCGGCACACAAAACACTTCATAAAATAGGTGAAACAATGGATAGTTTTGCTTAACAGCTTGTTAAAGGGCCTGAACTTGAAATTTGTTTTGTTTTGAAACCCCCAAGAAGATGCCTCATCTGACTTGCGCTTAGATCCTCATTTCATTCAGCATGCCATTAAGAGTGTATGCATCCTTGTAAAAAGCAAAAAGACTGTATGGTAAATATAAACATGTAGACCAGTGTGTATCTAGTTCTTAGTCATCCACACATCTGTGATTACATCACATTATATTGTGCGGTAAAATACAGTTTGTACATGTATCTCAACTTTGTGCATGAATGAATAAGACTTTGTTTTCATTCAAGTTTGCAATAATTGTTATTGTAGGTACATGTACATTACCAAACGTTTTGGTGGTTGTCTTTCTGTGTAATGGAAACTACCCATTTTGATTACCCACTGTAGGTGTGTAGAGAGGTGGAGTTAGTAGGTACACCAACACCTGGCGATGCAGTGATTGGATATATAGTGGATGATGATGACGATGATGATGATGTTGCTACATGTAGCTCCAGTCAGCCATGTGTACATAGTAAGACACAGGAAGCTGATGCACTACAGTTATGGGAACGCATTCTGATTGATAACCTGCTAAACTTTGCCAGTACACCAAAGGTATTTAGTAGCTTTCAATAATTATGCATTATCCAAAATGTATCTGTTCTTAACTTGCAAATGCTATGGATTAATTACGTTTGTATGAACATTTTGTTGATCATTGCTGGTAGTATTAACAATCAATTGGCGTCCACAATCAGACAAAAAATTGTAAATATAAGTTTCATATCTGCAAGATTTGATTTATTTGTATTCACCTCCCCATTTATTTTACAATTTAGTGCAAATCAGTGATAAATTAATGTGAAAACTTACATATGTTTCCTTTTCCTGATTAACGAGTAAAGGATAGGGTAGTTGGGCAAAACAAGAGAACAGTGAACCTCAATTGACGTGTTTACCTATTATAGAAGTTGTAAAATAAAAGTTATTCCCAGACAATTTACTTTGCTACCTCCATAAACATGTAGTTATAAATGTAACCACTTGACAACATTTCAAAGTTAAAGATAGAGTACATTATTGGTAAAATATTAAAAACTGCTTTATTTGCACACATAATTAAAAACCTCTGTCGAGAAAACTGCCTTCTACAAACCTCAGTCACATAGATGCAGACAGTAATTCTTCAGAAAATCGGTGTGAATTAATGGTAAAAAAGTTTATGCAGACAACTTTTTTTTAAGCACCTTCAGTTGGCAATTATTAGGTTATGCGGAACAAAAATCATGTGAAAAACGTTTTTCATTGTCAACTCGTGAAGTTAAATTTTGGGTAACTACCAATGATATATTGGAGTATTGCGGGACATTAACTTTCTTTCAAGAAACTGATTTTGACAAAAAGAACAAATGGTAAAAAGTCAATGTGGGGCATCCACATATTAATTAAGCATTCACTGCAATTTCTACTACATGTATTACGACTGAACAGGAAACAAGTTGTTATTCATTTAAAGATGATGATGACGATGTTGACAACGTGGACGATGATTACGATTAAGCTTGTGCCGGTAGAGGATAATTACATTTCAGCCGGTATAAATATCGTCTGGTTTTTGGAATACCGAGATATCGTGAATAAACGGTACCGAAATATTCACCGCGATATTTGCAGGCAGAACATGACTGTCATATTTTATCGCCTGCATTAACTTGTAAATTGGAACTGTGCCTGAAAAGTCATGGCATAGTTTTGTTTTCTGGAAAACTAATGCCAAAATCATGGATGCACGGCCGCTAAATAAGCCATTGCACGCAGTTAGGCCTACATGTTTGACTATATTTACTTTTCCTTCCACATACATTGTTCTTCATTGTCTTTATACACGGTATACACCATAAATAATGTCCAATTGTCTTCTACAATTGATTAGGAAATGTTCGCGGCCCCGTGATGCTTTTTCGGCAGCAATGTGCCTTCTCACCAGGCGGCTTATATTATGATATTTTTGTTCAAATAATGATGATATTATCGAATACCGCGATATTTCTCAGACGGTATACCGCGGTGATAAATTTCAATACCGGCACAAGCTTAATTACCATGACGACAACGACGACGATGACGATGATGTTGACGACTACAACAATTTTTGTAAAAACATTTTTTTGTATCAGCTTTATAAATCATTATTTTTAGTGCACAGCAATGCTATTACGTGGCAAAACAAAATGTTCTTGAAATGTTGCCAGGTTTTATTGGTTTACCATAATAGATCCATTCAAAAATCCCAAGAATGTAGCAATGCATGCGTTACAGTCAAACCTACATGTATATCATACATATCGTACATAATACAACGTTCTGGTTATAACAAGGGAAATTTCAGGTCTCAATCCCTTTGTCCTTCATTGATTTCATTCCGTATGGATATGTTCATGTGCGCTGCACATTATAATGGGTTTTACGAAGCCAATACTCCACCTAGCCCAGGTTGGACGTCGTCTTCATTAAATTACGAGTGACTTCCAGGTTCAGATGTTTCTAAATAGGACGACTGAAACTTGCACAAAATTGTTGAGCTATTTTACCTTTTAATGAACGTATAATTTATATCCTTGGCATTTTTATTTACAGGAACGGGTGGTTTAAAAGTCAAGTACACAAAATTTGCTAAAAAATATGCTGAAATTCAATGCACAACCTGATGTCAGTGAAATAAATAACAGAGTCGCAAGCATTACCTGCGCACAGTTGCCCTAACGAACTGGCCGACAGTTTTGCGGAGTTCTTTCACAGTAAGACTATGAAACTTCGTGATGGGCAGCATGTCACTATTAGTGGGCCCCTCTCTGTTAAACTGAATGAGTCATGTTCCAGTACCTTTAGTTGTTTCTCCGAAGTCTCTGAAGAGGAGGTTCTTAGTGCCATTAAATCTAGACCTATTAAGTCATGCTTGCTAGATCCTCTCCCAGCCACCGTTCTGAAACTGTGCATTCATGATGTTCTTCCTATTATCACTAAGATTGTAAATTATTCCTTATGTTCTGGTATTTTTCCCATAGCCCTTATGCATGCGCATGTAATTCCACTGTTGAAGAAACCAGGTCTAGATACCGAATGCTTCCTCAATTACCGCCCAATTTATAATCTTCCATTTCTTGGGAAGGCGATTGAGAAAGTTGCCGTCAACCAGCTACAGTCGTATCTCACTGCTAACCAACTTCACGCTTCAGTGCAATCTGCATATCGTCCTTTCCACAGTACAGAGACTGCATTGTTGCGTGTGCAGAATGACATCCTGACGGCTCTTAATAAGCGTAATGAAGCTCTTCTAGTATTGTTGGACTTCAGTGCAGCGTTCGATACGATTGACCACAAGCAGTTGATTGCTCGTTTTGAGGAACGTTATGGAATTAGCGGAACAGCACTTCAGTGGTTTTTATCTTACATGGCTGGTCGTACACAATCTGTTTCTGTCAAAAATGTCGTGTCTGACCCAATTGCTGTGGACTGTGGAGTTCCTCAAGGCTGTCATTGGGCCACTGGCTTTCATTGTGTTTATTGCCCCTTTACAAGACATAATTGACGCCCATGGTATTTAATCTATCATGTATGCCGGTGATACCCAGCTCTGTATATCTGCCATTAGATCTTGGTGTACATTCAATTATATCTCTAAAAGTAATGGACCTACAGAGATAAACTTTACATCATTTTAAAGCTCTTGAAATGGCCTTTATTTTATAAAATAACATCAAAATTATGAACTTATAACCTTTGACCTTGATTTGCAAAAATGCGTATTTTTTTTTTTTTTTTTTTGCTTAATATGTAAGGAACATTTCCAGAAAGATTTGGAATGGGCACTCTTACAGTTTTTGAGCTACGATAATTGTAACATTAAATAACTTGTAATTACCATGTAAATACCATGTACAGCACATGTACATATACACAGTTACATGTTTATTTACATGGTATTTACGTGTTATTTAATGTTAAAATTATCGTAGCTCAAAAACTGTAAGAGTGCCCATCCCAAATCTTTCTGGAAATGTTCCTTACATCTTAAGCTAACAACTAACAAAAAAAAAACGCATTTTGACAAATACGCATTTTTGCAAATCAAGGTCAAAGGTTATAAATTCACATCACTTTTTTGTGGTACCTAATACAATTTTGATGTTATTTTATAAATTGAAGGCCATTTCAAGAGCTTTAAAATGATGTAAAGTTTATCTCTGTAGGTCCATTAATTTTAGAGATATAATTGTCCAAACATAGCATGTCATGCTAATTAGTCAAAAGTTCGTTGACCCGTATCTCAAAAATTAATTGACCGAATTACATAAAATTTTAGTTCTCGGGGTTTCTCAAGGAGTCCTATCAGCACACTAAATTTCATTTCAATCCGTGATGGTCAGGTCCAAAAGCTCGTTGAATTGACACGGAATGACCCATAGGAAGACCGAGATACTGTTTTTTGTTCACATTTTAGTTAAGCGGTCTGTCATTCCTTGCCAGGTTTGACTATTGGCAATGATGTCATCCAACCGTCAGTACATACTCGCAACCTTGGAGTTTCCAGGGATTCATCTCTCACAATGACCAATCAGATCAACAACTTGTGTAAGGCTGCTTGGCATGCATTAAGACAGATTCGACAGATTCGACAATATCTTGATCAAACATCGACTTCTAGATTAGTGCATGCTTTTGTTACCTCGAGGTTAGATTGCTGCAACTCCTTACTTTTTGGATTACCGGACAAAGAAATTGCTAAACTTCAGCGGATGCAGAACGCTGCGGCACGACTTGTACTTCGTGTCTCTCAACGTGAGCACATGACACCAATTCTCTTTCAGCTCCATTGGCTTCCAGTCAAGCAAAGATTAGCATTTAAGACTTTTATTTACCTTTAAGGCCATTCATAACATAGCTCCGGGTTATCTTTCTGACCTTGTCCAGTTGTATACCCCATCAAGGTCTCTAAGATCATTATCGGACTGTCAATTGAGGGTACCTGCTCGCTCATCAAAAACATTTTATGGTGATATATCATTTGTTTTTTTCAGCGGCGCACCTCTGGAATGGTCTTCCTAACAGCATGCGTCAAATTCATTCCATCAGTTATTTCAAGTCCCAGCTTAAGACATCTTTTTGTTCAGTATTACCAGACTTGATGCTCTTGATGATGCTCTTTGGTTTTAACGTTTAATCTTTTTTATCTATATACATGTATATGTATGTTATCGCTTTGGTTTATACTCTAAAGCGCCTAGAGGCCCTGGCATTTGGCGCTATATAAGATTGCTATTATTATTATTATTATTATTATTATACTGTCACGTCACGTGATAATACACGCGTGGTGTGGCGCCATATCACGCAATGCGCACACTTTATTGCAATCGCGCTCCACTGCTGAGATCCTTTGCGTATCGGACCCGGGCCGAGCATTTACCAAAACGTTAAACATTCATGTTGTAGCGCCTGCCCGATGTCGGTCACTTAGCCCAAAAACCACTTCGCCCAAACGCCACTTCGCCCACTTAGACCAAATGCCACTTCGCCCAAGCAGCATCACGCGTACGTTCGCGCGGCAAACAAACGGCTACTTTAATCTGCAAAATAATCGCGCGTTGTTTTGTGAGATTTTCAAAGGATTGAAATTAATTAGGGCCAACATGTACATGCAGGCCCTGTTCTAATACTCCACCTAAATATTGAGATACATATTCCTGATAGTACAATGTTCTTGTTATAGCAGGGTAATTTTCCCAAGGACCTCTTTTTTTAGGTTCAACTGTGATGCCTTTCGACCTACAGGTCTATCCTTTATACACTACTCAAAAGAATTAAAGGAACAAGAGAACATAATGTTTTTGTCATGGTCTATATGGGCTACCGTTAGAACAAGAGGCATTAAAGTTATGTGAAAATCATTCAGGTGTTGTCAATTGATTCTCAAACAATACTCAACAATGTATGGCGAAATTTATTGATGTGGTAGCCTGTTAACATGACTAAAACATGAATGAACAAAAATATGGACATAATCATCTGGCAGGTTATCATGACTATCCGTACATTGTCCACGTTTTGGCAAAGTAAACGTTAATTAATCATTGTCTAGTAACTGGTATGACCTCCACGTGCTTGTATGCACTCCTGACAGCGTCGAGGCATGCTTAAAATTAACTGTCTTATGGAGTCTTGAGGAATGTTCTCCCACTCTTCAACCAAGGCCTCTCTGAGTGTCTGTACAGAGTCTGGAGCATGTTCTCGACCTGCAACACGTCTGCCAAGCATGTCCCATGCATGCTCTATAGGGTTTAGGTCAGGAGATCTTGCCGGCCAGGGCATCGTGCTGATTCCCTCATTCTCAAGAAAGTTCATGGACACTCGTGCAGTGTGTGCACGAGCGTTATCTTGCACCAGGATGAAATGTTCACCTACGGCAGCAGCATATGGCCTCACAACAGGTTCCAGTATCTCATCTCGATACCTCAAACCTGTTAGTGCACCACCAGCTACCACGACGAGGTCCGTACGCCCCTCCAGGGAGATACCCGCCCACACCATAACTGATCCACCTCCAAAGTGGTCAAATTCGACAATGTTGCAGTTGAAATATCGTTCCCCCGACCGTCTCCAAACCCTTACACGTCTATCATTGGTTGAAACAGTGAACCTGCTTTCATTTGAGAACAGTACTGGTGCCCACTGGTCCATCTGCCAAAATTGATGGTTTCTAGCAAAGTCCAGCCGGGCTCTGCGGTGTACTACGGACAAAATGGGGCATGTAGCTGGTCGTCTGGCTCTCATACCATCTTCATGCAGACGATTCCTGACTGTTTGATTGGAAACACGGACATCAGTTGCCCCGTGGAAGCTTGTGGCTAAGGATCTTGCAGTAGATCGTCGATTTCGACGTGCCAGGATCCTCAGGTATCGGTCCTGGGGAGGGGTAGTCACACGTCTGCGACCTTGTCCTGGCCTCCTGGTGTACAGACCATCTTCCTGAAAACGTCTCCACAACCGGTTGATGACACTTACGGACACATCAAAATGTACAGCCACCGCACGCTGTGTATTGCCGAATTCAAGGAGCTGGACAGCTCTAGCAACCTCAGCTTCAGTTAACTGACGGCGAACACCAGTACTCAGTCCCAGCAGACAGACAACAAACAACAGAATTGGAAGAACCTTCATTTTGTTACAAGAAGTGATAACAACTAGTGATGACAAGTGTACCAATACCAACACCTTATACAGGGTAAAAGAACACGCCTGTGTCCACGTGTTAGAAGACACGCATGATTTCACCAACATTGTTGAGTATTGTTTGAGAATCAATTGACAACACCTGAATGATTTTCACATAACTTTAATGCTCTTGTTCTAACGGTAGCCCATATAGACCATGACAAAAACATTATGTTCTCTTGTTCCATTAATTCTTTTGAGTAGTGTAGTTCCCCTTATATGTAGCCTACACATGGGCATCATTTTGGTTGAGATGGGACATAGTCATTTGGATTGTTAACTACATCATTACATTTTATACTTTTTGCCATCTAGGGGCTGCTTCTACTGCAAGAGACCGGTGCCATCAGTGAGTGTATAGCATACATGTACAACAGATCAGCTAGGAAGCTACAGGTAATACTTTCGGTACTGTCTCCCCAATTGGACTGACAGAAAGTGACCAGAATAAACAGGTGACCTTTTGAAAAGGTGTAGCAGGCACACGTATTACATACATACACACACTCAACCAAAAAGTAAGTTCCCGTCTAGGCATCTAATAGTTTTTGATGTAACTCAAAAACTAGTTTATTGATTTTCGTCATTCAAAAAGTTATGTGTGCACAGATGTCTAACACAGACACAATCACATATCGATTGCCAGTATTGGAATTCTCAAGACATAGTTGAGCTGTTTGGCTGACCAATTGTGACTAAAGCATGAAACCTTTAGGGCGAGGTGTACATGCCCCGATAATCAAATTTAGACGTGGAGGCATTTTGGATCTGACCTCTGTTCGCCTGGAGGTCATTGACCTTTGATCTCATCATATTTAAGCGTTATCTTGACAAATTTGCAGTTACAGATATGACACACGACGCCCCTAAAATCCAGGGGTGTGAAATCTCCGATTTTTATCGGAATTCCGATTTTTTTTTTTTCATGCACCGAACGCGCGCGAAAAGAGTTCACAGACGGTCTTTGCTGGCGCGCGCTATATATTCACTACACCATTCCATTCAGCTCGAAGCCATCAAATGCATCGTAAACAGAATCCCGCAACCAACAGTCAATGTGCTCTATGATTGGCTGTAGATAAATATCAATATTCATGATATGCATTGAGCACGGAAGGTGAACTCGTTGCAGCTGTGTCTGTGCATGTAAGTGACATTCATTTCCGCTGAGAGCACGTCTTAGAGGGAATAAATCTTAAAGTTTGCAATTTTTGGAGTGGGTTTTTTGTTTTTTGTTTTTTTTGTGGGGGGCGGGGGAGAGGAAGGGAAGTTTCTAAAAGTTATTCTGTCATTTCTTTTTGTGGGGGGGGGGGGGGGGGGGGGGGGTGGGGAGGGGAGACATTTAAAAACAAAAATCATCGCATGTTCATGTTCTTTTGTGAGGAAGTGGGTGGTCCTAATAAGGACCTTTGGGTGGCCCTCAAAAGGGCCGTTGAGGTGGGACATAACGACCACTGTCCTGACAGTTAGGAAGGACCTAACGTGCCACAGTCCTATCATCCTCTTCAACTGGGATTTGGGGAGTCTCTGTTTGGGGGTCCCTCAGTCGGCAGCAGCATCATCATCACCACCATCTCCATTTCCTCCTTCATCCTCCCCACCTTCCGCGTCATGCAGCCCGGCCATCCTTTCCTGCCATGCGACCGCACCTTGTGGTGAATTGAAGAAGGCCGTCAGGAGTTCCCTCTGATGCTTTGCATCTGCTGTAGCTGAGTTGCGAGGTGCAGGAGGTTGATCCACATCTGGCCAGTCCACTTGGTCCCTCAATGCCCCTGGGATAACATTGCGGTTTTCATCCTCATGGTCCACCTCTTTTGCTGCAATGCCTGGATGCCTCTGCCTCAGTAGGTTGTGCAGAACCACTGCCGCCTCCACCATATCCTTCACAGTGTTGGGCTTCTGCTCTAGATTCCTGAGGAGACACCTGAATCTGTTGGCCAGGATCCCAAAGGAATTTTCCACCACTCTCCTCCCCCTTGAGAGTCTGTAGTTGAAGATCCTCTCCTCCCTGGACATCCCTCTAGGGCTCCATGAGGTAGTTCTTGAGTGCGAAGGCGTCATCCCCAGGATGAAGAAGGGCATGTCTTGGTGGTCATCATGGCTTGCAGTCAGAGGGCAGGGTGGGGGGAGTCCCAGGGCTTCCTCTTCCAGGCCGTTGAACAGCTCAGAGTCGCCAAATATCTGAGCATCTGTCATGTGTCCTTTTCCACCAAGCTCGATCCACACAAACTTGTAATCTGCATCCACCAGAGCCAGGAGTGGTATCGAAAAGAAGCCCTTGTAATTGTAGTACAGGCTGCCAGTGTGGCGTGGCTTCTTGATAGCAATGTGTTTGCCATCCAGGGCCCCAATGGCGTGGGGGATGTTCCATCTCTGCTCAAACTGGTTAGCTAGGGCTGTCCAGGCTTCAGAGGTCACAGGTAGGCTGAACACCTCATCTTTGTACGCTTGCACAATTGCCTGGCACACTTCTGGAACCATCTCTGAGATGCTGGACACTCCACACCTGAAGGCATACGCAAGGGACCGATAGCTGTCTCCAGTGGCAAGGTGCCTCAGTGTCACTGCCAGTTTCAGTCCAGGTGGGAGGGGTTGCCTGAAACTGGTGAGTTCCCTTTCAATAGCTGGGGCCACCCTCTGCAAGACTTCATCGAAGAGCTGTGGTGTTAACCTTGTGTAGTTTTGGAACGCTACTGGATCATCCAGCCTCAATTGGGTGTCTAGGATGTTGTCTCCTCTCCTCTGTGAGCCATGGTCGCACCCAGAACTGCCTGACTGCAGCTCTCCTGGCCCTTTGTGGTTGGGGTTGTGGCTGGTCTGGCTGCTGCTCGTCTTCTTCCTCTCTGGCGATAATGTAAGCATACAGTAATACTGCAAATGTCACGTTGTCATCCTCAACTCCTGCCATCATCAATGATTGTGGGTTGTAGTCTTCACTCTGTAGAAGTTTAAGAAACAATGAAGTCCATGGTCAGTCGGGCTGTATATATACCCGTCGGGGTCCAATCGTGGCTCAAACCGTGATCACTCTCGATCCCGATCGTGAAACACATTGCGACCACAATCGTATCCGATCGCAACAGAGCGCATCGGTTCGTGATGATCGTATCGGAACGTATCCGAACGTATCTGCACGTACCAGATCGTCCCAAATCGGGGACCCTGATCGTGATGATCGTGTCAGATCGGGACCCAATCGTGGTCTCAATCGGGACAATCATATCGGAACGTATCTGATCGTATCTGAACGGGAGCCCAGATCGTGTTACCTGAAATTGACCAATCGTGACTATATCGCATCCAAGCGCACCAAATCGTACCAGAACGTATCGACTCGCATCAACTCGTATCCAAACGTGAAATTTCAGAAAAGGAAACAAAACTTCCACGATCAGCTACGAATGGCTAATCGTGGCGTTCGTAACGGATCGCACGACAGTGGGAATCTAGCATAACAGAATGTCAATGTTATATGCAAATTTATGCAACTGATGTGGAAAGCGGCCTTAGCAATTTACAAGTATGCACCATTGGGGCTACAGCGGCAACTCGGTGCCGAAGGGTTGGCACCCCGGGGCAGCTGCTCGAGCCATCGAGACATGGCAATGGCCGCTGCTCTGGGGGCTACAGCGGCACTTCAGTGCTTAAGGGTTGGCACCCCTTGTCCATTTAACTGGGGGGGGGGGGGGGGGGGAGGAGGGGTTGGAGGGTGAAGGGTTGGCACACCGGCCCCTTATTAAACTTCATTCGCTGGAGGTCACAAAACTATTAAATGGAATTCACTCCGTGAGTACCCCAGACGCGAGAAGGGCGTGCCGTTTGAAGGCGGTGGGCAAAGCCCAAGGGACCATCGTTGGTGTGGTTGAGCCACCGTGGCGCGGTGGTGCAACCCCCGCGCCCCCGCGCAATGTTGGGTCGCTGGGGTTGCGCGCCACCGAAATCTGCAGCAGTCGGCGTCAACATTGGATGGGGAGCGGGGGATGGTACACACATCAACTGTCCCAACTATTTTGTCCAGGATTGTAGCTGTAGCACAGACGGAAGAGGATGGCGTCTTTGTGTGGGATGTTCTAGTTCCAGTCTTTAAAACCGAAGCAACTCACTGAATGTGTCTTTGGTAAGTCGGAAGCGTTTAATAAAACTGACGTCATCATTCTCCTCTAAAGGATTGCTCCTGTCTCGTGGCATCTGTACTCGTTGCATACATCTTCTATCCTCATTTCCAATTTCGTTGGCCTCTACTTGGGCAAGTTCCAGTATCTGCCGCGCGTCCATACCAAGTTTCCTCGTCTACTGCTTGGTTTGAAATGGCGCTAAACACCTGGAAAAATTATATCTCTGTACAATGTCATTCATCTTCTCTCAAAACAAAAGAAATATCTTAAGATGGATCTAAGGAGATAACTTCAGCTAAAGAACTGCATCGAATAATGTCACAACAAATTTCCAATATACCGTATGTAACAAGGACACAACAACATTTTACAAAGTATGTGTCCTATGTTACATACGTTAAATTTGAAATTTGTACACAGAGTTTTTAGAAAGGTCTTCTTCGATCAGTCTTATGATATTTCTTTTGTTTTGAGAGAAGATAACTGGCATTGCACAGTGTTATGATACTAGTGAAAAAGTCTCTCCAGTATTGAAAACAGACTTACTTATGTTTAACTTTGTTTCATACCTGTATGAATAGTTTCTCTTGTGTCAATTACTTATAAATAAGTTGAATTTGGTGCAGTTCTGCAGTAAGAAACTTTCATGCGGCTGGACACAAAACTAACTCGCAAGACCATGTGATTTTTCGGAACCAGAATCTGGTTCCGAAAAATCACGTGACCTCTGTTTGTTGAAAAGTGCTAAAAAACGGCAAAATGCCGTGGTTTCTTTTCATGATATGTTCAGGTTTTTTTTCGGAAGGGCATTCAGAATCTTGTATTGGTCCATTTCGAGCCCAAAATAGCCCAACAAAGCCGGTGTGTACCTTTAAGCGCACGTTCTAGACGGTCTTCATCTGATTTGTACACGTACAAGAGAAAAGCACCTTTCGTAGTTACAGGCCTTTATGTTTAGAAAATATGAAATTTTTCATGAAATATGTCTTTTATTGTCAAAAGCAATGTGCTATCAATCATTTAAAATTGCAAATAAACAAACTAGCCCCCTAAAAAAAATGTTAGTTTTATAATGCTGTGTTTAAATGTCGTATTTTTGGCTTAAAAAGTGATAATCATGGCAACGAATATCAATGACGCCCGTTTTGAAGGTGAAAAAGTGCTCTAGAAATTGGAAAATGCTCCTGTCAAAGGGGTGAAGGCATGAACTGTACATCAAAATGTAGCGTTTGATGCTCTTATTCAGAAACATGAATGTTCATGAACCGTAATAAAGCCCCGTATATTTACGCTGCTGATGTGGAACGCAGCTCCGGTCCCTCACATGCATGGCTGTCGATTGAAAGGCTCTATTATTTATTTATTCACCACATCCAACAGCGGAAGAACCGCCAATTACAGGAATGGGATCAATTAACATAGATATCAATTAATATAGATATTTGAATAACTATCAACTTCTAAGTTGAATTAGAAACGGCCAGAGACACCGGGGAATCCCTCGTTACATGTAACACACTGGACCAACGGCTTTACATCCCTTCCGAAGGACGGAACAATTGTGATTAAGTGCCTTGCTCAAGAGCACAAGTGCTACAACCCGTCACGGCCCGGAATCGAACCCACATTCTAGTACTGGCACAGGAACTTGAGTTCGACGCGCTAGACCGCTCGGACATAACAGTTATTAACACCCCATGTCGTTATAATACTGGGCTTGGGCGATTCGGCGCCGCAATCGGGTAGAATTCTATCCCACTTTAGTTATTCCAGATGTTTGAGGAATCGATTGCTAGTAGAAATCGATTCCTTTCATTTATATTCGATTATATGAGTGGTAGCTTGCCGATTCCAGAAATTACCAAGCAATTCCGAAGTCAAAACTTCAACTTTTGTAAGAATATTTAGCCTCTGATCATGTTCACATTGTTAAGAAAGTGTGTGTGGTACATTTCGGGGACGTTTAGTGCCACTCGGTGCCAATGATAGACCAGTTGCGTGATAGATTTGCACTAAATTATTATATTTGCATAAATGCTACAGTCCCGCCTTCGCGCTATAGACCGTATCGAATAGCCGCGATTCTGTTGGGCAGTTTCTTTGTTCCTTGAGGACATGCATGATTGCACATATTGTGCTTCCATTGTTAAACGGTTTAAGTAACAAAAGGTGCCCCACGAAAACGAAATGGCGGCTATTCGATACGGTCTATAGGCCTACCTGACAAATCGGGCTGTTTTCAGGTGGTGCACGCTGGGTAAAAAGGCAAGTTCCTGGAAATGACCCTGATCCTCAGCCTAATCACTTGACTCTGAACTTTCATCGTTATAAAAACCTCGGAATTGGATTCAGCACCATGGAAAACCATAGTATCAACACCATCTTTAAAATCGGCCGACTCTAGGTATACCTACACCTGACACGGCCTACGCCTGGCACCTGTAAATTTCAATGGCGGCCATCTTGGAAATGGCCCCGATTCATCATTTTAAAAACCTCAGAATTCGATTCAGAACCACAGAAAATCACAGGAGCAGCACCAGAATCCAATCCAATCACAGCGCTGCCCGCATTTGCGCCAGTATGAAACACAAAACAGTCGTCTGCTTAGGCGCACACCATTCAAAACAAATGGGCGCTGCTATGTACTGTATTTTTAAGGTAACACTTTTAGAAGCTGTCACGTGGTTTCCTAGGGGAATTGAATTTCAACTTTTTAAGAGGTGTTAGTAGACACCTTCACTAACACATTGGTGAAGAAATTATTTGGTAAGGATTTAGTTCCCAGGTTTCAGCAACATTCCCTGACTATTTTACAGTCTTGACTTTAATATGGTTTTAATATGTTGTTCAATTGATAATGTAGAAGCTAAACATCTGTCTCAACATCTGTTTAAAAAAATTCCAAAATGTGGTATTTAGGGGCCTTTTTGTGTGCACGGTTTGAAATGGCACATGTCATGGGTGATTGACAATTTTTACTGCATTAAAAATATTCCCAGGGTAGGTACATACTCTATAATTTCTCAGCACAGAATAGTGATCGAGGTTAAAGCTAAAAAAATGATGATTTAAAAATTACTGATTTTTACAAAATGAACCAGTACTTTCACATGAACATTGATGATTTAATCTTTTTAACTTTGAGTCTTTTATATTATGGTTTTAAAATGTATTCACCTTTAGGCAGGAGCATTTGAACAAGATACAGGCCTTCGGCCCACGGCCTATTTGGTAATAATGCGAAATGCTTTGTTCTGAAGTACTTTAATATGTTGAGTGTTTGTGACTGACCTTTGCCTCCATACACTGCAGCAATAATCAATATGTGGTAATACTAGGGTATTATAAAGATAATCAATTGAGGGCGCTACACCGCGGTGACCACCCAGTGTACCTAAGCTCCGAAAATGTTGCCGTATTTTGGTGTAATTTGCTGTGATTGTGCTGCTTTTAGTCTGAACTGTATTATGTTATGCTTCACCATAGTCTTACACGTTTTTAATTGGGACATGAGTGAGCAGGTCCAGGAGCTTCGTGAACCAAGGCTGGCGGGGCCAAAAGGGAGCTATCAGGATGATCTCGCATTCCTCCTGCTGTATCTTTCGGAGAACTCGAGGGAGAACGGTGATTGGAGTGTAAGCGTACCCCAGGAATCCCTTTGCCAAGCATCTGTTTGCCAAGCTTCTGGATAAGCGAACCGGGAGCAGAAGGTCGGTAGCTGTTTGTTGAGATGGGAGGGAAATAGGTCGACGTGAGGTCTGTTCAGGATGTTGTAAATCTGGTGCACTGTGGGTTGATGCATAGACCATTCCGTGGATGGAATGCACCAGGTTAAAAGATTCCATTTCATCATACAGAGGGATGGGGAGTGAGTGCCTCCCTCGCGGTTGATGTAGGAAACTACTGTCGAGTTGTCCGACTTGACCAGGATGGATTGGTGGGCCACTCTGTTCTTCATGTGTTGAAGGGCCTTGAAGACGGCAACGAGCTCCAGTTGATTGATATCCATATCAATCAACCAAACCTACATGGAGGTTTGATTGCATATCCCTGCACACGATAATTCGTCCAGGTGGGCCCCCATCCCTGCTGTGACGCATCGGTTATTAACGACAAAGTTGGCGGAGGAGTCGGGAAAAACCATCGAACGTTGTCTCGGGCAAACCACCATCGGAGATGAGTTTTGATAAACTTGTTGAGGGGGACCGGTAGCTGGATAGGGTCGATCCGCGGTCGGTAATAAAACAGTAGGTGGAGCTGAATGGGACGCATATGGAGTCTGCACCAAGGAACTATGTCGGTGAGGCTTGCCATGAAACCCAGTAGACGAAGCCACATTCTCGCTGGGAGGGTTGTGGCCATCAGAAAAATGTGAATACACTCCTGAAGGGACTGGACCCAATCTAGTGAAGGAGTAGCTAGGACGAGGTTCTCCTTGTGGCCCCAGTGGACTTTGAGAAGCCGGGTTTCGGTGTCGAAAAGGAGACACTGCGTTGTTGGTCTTGTCGTCTCGGACATGGAAGGGGGCCACGTGGGGTATAAGCCCGTGATGACGGAAATCTGCTAGATGGGGTCTGAAAACTCCGTCGCCGTAGATCCATTATATTTTCAGACTTGATGCGTTTGGCCTCCTGCATCATTATCTGACATCAAAAAGGTCGCTTCCCATGTAATGGTAGAGCATCCATGCGTTCTCTTGCTCCTGTCGATGGAAGGAACTTCTTGTCAAGGATGATGTTACGACGCAGACGCGATACAGTGCCAGCACCCTGTGAGGCTAGTCGGATGCAAAAGCCCATGCAGTCGACTTGAAATTTGTAAAGAATCGAGGTTGTAGTTGGATCAACAAGTGCATGATTCTCAGAAATCCTGCGTAAGGTGTCCGAAAGTAGTACCGAGAAGGAGGCAATTTTGGATATCTGGCGAAAATGACCATCGATAGTCACAATATTGAAATTGCGGAGTCTGTTTGCTTTGTTGAGAAAACTCTTGGTAGAAGTGGATCATGGGAGCTCCGCACGTAGCTTGTCCTTCACATCAGAAGATGGTGAAGGGGTAGTAAAACAATTCCTTCTCGTCTTCGGTATTTACGTTGAAGAGAGACGTAAACATCGGTAATACCTGGGTGGATTATTCGAGTTGGCCTTGGCGAAGGACTCCTTCATGAGATTGGCGCATAATCTATCAACCGGAAAGGGTGGATCCCTGACAGGTGTAGGGCCTGACGGGTCTGAGATATATGAAGGTCGAGGGCTCGGTTCCGGATAAGTCGAAGGAATCTGCAAAACATCGTTGAATACCGAAAGGGCAAAGCGAGCTCGCTCAAACATCGAGAGGTTGTCATCGGGATCGTCGGCCGAATAGTCGGAGGGAGGAGTGGATGAAGACGTACGACCGTAGCTATCATTATGATGAGATCTATAACGGCTATGTGAAGGAGACCTGCGAGATCGAAGATGCGGGGAATGGGAACGTGAACGACCTCGGAAGTGAGAGCGTCTATGGCGGCGGGACTCGGTTGGTGAAATAGATCCGTCATGCTAACGATTGCGACGTCTTGCGCGTTGGTGTGGATCTGCGGTATTCGAATTGATCTGGGGAATAGCTACGACGAGAGTAATAGCGCCTGGCATCACAGAATGGTGTTGGTTGGACAAGATTCGAGGACATCTGACCCGGGATATTGGGAAGTCCTAACCACTGAACATTGTAGTTATCCGCATGGTGTGTCCCCAAGGGGGCTCCGTAACTAGGCACATGCATTTGTAGGTATCGTAGGGTGAGGTATTTTCCGTAATAGAATATCTAACAAATCCAAGGGGATTTTCTATAGTGGAGCAGATAAGTGAATATTTCAGGGGAATCGTTCACAAGTGGATACAAGCACCAAATTTTGCATGGATATCCCTCTTGGACCACTTATTTGGAAAAGCCCGTTAGCCACTTGAAAATTCAAAATGGCCGCCATTTTTTTAAGATGGCCGCCTTGTCGACATAGAATTGTGTTTTGAGCTCATAAAATGTCAGAGATTCGTCCAATTTGAATGATCTTGGAATCCATTAATTTGTTTTATCAATTATTAACAATTATTAACACCGCGTGGTAAGGCTGACTGCACCAGCCTCCGCAAGAGCCACTGGGCAGGGTGCGCCACTATGTCTGAATTGGCATGCTCTCTGAGAACTACATGTATAGTCTTGTGGCCAGACCCTCTGGGGATGCTCGGCTGGCCAAAACATCTGGAGATTTGCTGTGAGAACTCATCGCTGATTGGTTGACGTCCGCACCGAATTTCGGTGCGGGACCCCTGCGAAGCTTTTGGCTCATTATCATAAGCACCGCGGTAAAGCTTGGAAGGCTGCACACACACCAGCATCACAACACACACCAAATGATCTTTACGTGAAACATGACACATACCTTCGCCCACATTACGTTACAGTTTTGCCACGAGACTACCCGAGAACCTGCACTTCTAGGGATTTTTGAGACGCCCAGCTCTAGAGATCAGCTCTTGGACCTAGAGGAAATCCGTCACTTAAAGGGCCCATGATTTGGGATTTCTTTTTCAATGAAATCTAAGCTGTAAAACCACTTTACTCAGTTACAGTCATAACAATCCTATTTGTAGCTGGTTTTGTGGGTTAAAACAAATATGTTTAGTTTTTATGCCAGTGTATGCATATTCATGACCAAGGTCATGATGTCACAAGAGGCAAAAACAGACTCCACAAAAGATTCCATTTTTTTCTGAAACTTCCTTGAACTTTTGTAATCCATGGCTGTTTGAGTTTGTTTTCCATTTTGCCTGTTGCTAAGCCATGACAAAACTGGGGGAGCTAGAGAAAACTGCAGCAATTTGCTTAAAGTCCAACTTGAAGTTTTCCCTTCCGTCTTCCTTAAGTGATGCACTCCAAACAGCGCCCTCTGTCTCTGATTTATTGCAATGAAATCTTCAAAGTTGAAAAAGTCTACCTTGTATTGATTTTACATCGAAACGAACAATAGTAAGTAATCTGTCATATGAAGCAAAGATTAGGCAAAGCTGTTTAGCACGTTATGGGCCCTTTAAGGAGAGTCTTGTTGATAATTGCCTCGTTAATCACAAGTTGACTGTATTTAAGAAACTTATGTTCTCATCAGGAAATGGCATGATAGGAAACTTGCATTTTTTAAAGGTAAAGGATACACCAAATGTCCTTCCTTGTCTGTTATTGTTGCCCCTAACTACCATAGCGTGCTGCTAAAATTAAGGTGCTGTCACACCATAAGGCGCTGCTCTAAAGGGTACTTTCACACCACAGCACGCGGATAAAGTGGGCTGTCACACCACAATGACCCTCTACAGGACGCGTTCCTTCCATAGGGGACAGTTAGAAGATGTTGTCACACCATAGAACACCGCTACATGTAGCTCCTTCTCACCATATCACTCAGCTAAAGGGTCTGACACCACAATGTGCTGCTAAAGGTCACTTTTCCACCGTAGCGCGCAGCTAAAGGGTGCTATCGTACCATAAGGCTCTGCTATATGGCGCCATCACACCATAGCGAGCGGCCAAAGGGTGTTGTCACACGTTATGGCGCTTCCCCACCATAGGGGGCATGGCTAAAGGGTCCTATCACACCATAAGGTGCCGCTATAAAGCTCGCCTCCCCACCATGCCCGACGTCTAAAGGGTGCTGTCACTCCATAAGATTCCGCCTTCCCACCATAGGGCTTGGCCAAATGGTGCCGTTACACCAAAATATGCCGCGAAAGTGTGGTGTGCCCTTCTACCATAGGGTGTGGCTAAAGGGTGCTGTTACACGATAGGATGCGCTAAAGGGCGCCATACCAACATATCGTGCCGGTAACACCATAAGGCGCTGCCAAAGGGTGCCTTCCCACCGCAGAGTGCAGCTAAAGTGCGACGTCACACTATCTTCCCACCATATTGGTGTGGCTCAAGAGTGCTGTCACACCATAAGATGCTGCTAAAGAGCGCCCTCCCACCATAGGGCGCGGCTAAAGCTTGTGTGTTGTTAGACGATGAGATGCCACTAAAGGGTGCCATTCCATCATAACGTGCCAGTAATACCATAAGGCACTGCCGAAGGGTGCCTTCACACCATAGCGTGCTGATAAGGGTGCTGACCCATCATAAGGCGCCGCTAAATGGCACCTTACCACCATATGGTGCAGCTAAAGTGGGCTGGTTACACCATAATGCACTGCTAAAGGGTGCCTTCCCACCATCATAGGCACAGCTAAAGGGTGCTGTTACACCTTAAGATGTCGCTAAAGGGTGCCATACCAACATACCGTGCGACTGAAGGGTGCCAGTAACACCATAAGGCACTGTCAAAGGGCGCCTTCCCACCATAGCGTGCTGCTAAAGGGTGCTGTCACACCATCTTCCCACCATAGGATGTGGCTAAAGGGTGCTGTCAAACCATAATGCAATGCTAAAAGGCGCATTCCCACCATAGGTGCGGCTAAGGGGTGCTGCTACACCATAAGATGCCACTTAACCCGAGCGTCAATACCCCCAAAACAGACGCGGTTGATCCTAGCGACTGTTTTGAAGAGTATGTTTGTTTTACCCATATAGCCTTCTGTGGTGGACGAAGTACAAGTCAAATGGTCTGAATACATTTGTATGTTGAATGGAGATCCCTTACATCATATAAACTGGAAATTTGACTTATCCGACAATATATACAAGCCCAACCCCTAGAAGTACACAAGCTCTGCCCCACTCAAATCATGCAGTGATAAATGGTCACTGTGCGTAATTGAAATTTTGCTGGGGATTATTTCCACTGGACTGAAAGGTATTTGTTGTGTACATAATACACTTTGTCTGGGTCAGCGATTGGTTGAACACAGCTGTTGTTTGCATACAGGGCTGGGAAACCATGGGTGATTGATTGTGCGGCAAACCAAGTGCGGCATTCCAAGGGGATCAGGTTTTGTACACATTTCAATGAGGATTCCCTGAAATGAATGCCCTATTCCTGCGGTCCGCTGTGGCCGAAGGGTGAACTCCGGATTAAAGGTGACCGCACAGGCTTAAATTAGAATGGTTAATAGAGGAATACCATGGGTTTGAGCTTGATCAGGCAAAAAAAAAGTTTAGTAATTTAAAACAAACTGCAAATTTGTACTTCGACAACAATACCATTGAGGATCGGAGGGTTAAGGGCCTTAATCAACCAAAAATGATAGACAGAGGCCCCTGAGGAAATTTAGAGTTATAAATTCAGCTTCTAGAGGATCAAAAACATATAATTGGATTCCAAGATCATTCAAATCTGACAATTCTCTGGCATTTTATGAGGTCATGTCATAAGGTAATGGCCATCTTGAAGAATGGCGGCCATTTTGAATTTTCAAGTGGCTAACGGGCTTTACCAAAAAAGTGGCTCAAAAGGGATATACATGCAAAATGTGGTGCTTGTATCCAGTTTTGAAGGATTGTTTCACTTATCTGCTGTACTTATTAGGAAAACACTAACCTTACGATACCTCCCCTCCCAAAAAAAACAAAAAAAAAAAAAAAACATACAGCCCAACAACCCAACAACCAAACATGTAAAAAAGGTGGCATTAATAGGATCTGCGTATGCTTATATACCGCACGGGACAGCGTGGGATGTGGTGTCTTTTGTTATTGTTCAAACAGCGGTTTGCGCGGATGCACGCTGGAAATGCATTTGTAGGTATCGTAAGGTGAGTATTTTCCTAAATAGAATAGAAAATCCCTTTGGATTTTGTTAGATATTCTATAACATTGTACTTTTTTTACATTTCTGTTTTCTCAGGTCAGCAAAACAGAGAAGTTTGGTTATGGGAGCATGGTGACCCAAGTTGCTGCCACAGCTCCCGGCATCATTGCATTGCAGAAAACAGGTACCAGTCTTTGTCGGAATTAATAAGGGAATAAAATGCACAGGCATAACAAATTTTTCAAATGTGTGTGGGGGGGGGGGGGGGGGGTTGCTTTCCCACTCCCACTCCCACTCCCACATCCTTGTTGAGACATGGCTTTGTTCTCGTGCACAAACTCCGAACAATGGCTTGAATTTGCTAAAAAGTTTCGTCATGACACTCCCATTTGAAGCATAATTTTTTTCGGGAGCTGAAATTTCGTCCCTAATTGCCCAAATTTATAATCTAGAGGATTGGACTATCAGCAAAATTTAAAAATCTCCCTAATTTTAATAAAATTCAAACTTCTAACTAGTGTCATCCTTGTGGAGACCTTTAGAATTGCCTTGTGGAGACCTTTACACTCTTGTGTTGCCTATAGAACCCATGTCTCCACAAAGTACCAAATTTCAGTCGCTTGGAGCGCCACACCCATACACCCCCTACACCCCTTACACCCCATACACCCCCACGTAACAGCTTGTATAGACATACGGTACATGTAACTTGGGAAATTGCGATAAAAACATTCGTCAAAGAACTGTGTTTTAAAGGCAAGTCGAGCGGGGAGAACACAGTTCTCGATTAGGAACAATTCTGCCGCCATTATACTCTAGTAGCTCATGGTGCTGTTGTATGCAATTTAATGTCCAGAACTAAACTCTTCAAGAATCCTCTAATTGAAGGTCCAGGAACAATATTTGGTTGGTAACACATTTCCCACTGACGGCGAAATAGCTGAAATGGCCACGCCCCATTTTTTTTGCCACGCCATTTTTGAGCGAAGTACTACCCATCCTATGACTGCCCGACCACTCAAAATGTGCGCAATGGCCACATTAGGGGGTAGTCTGGGAGCCCAGACCGATTTGTTCATCATCACGAGTACAAAAGGTCTGAGGCGTGGAATCAATAAGTGTGACCTCCGAATGGCATTTCTTAAGTTGCAGATCCTGTACCTAAGGGAGGGGGAGGCCCCCTTTTGACCCCCAAATCACCTTTATTAATATTTTCGAGTACATCGATCAAACCTTCACCAAACTATCCTCTGATGCACCCTAATTAATGATCGGCATTTCTTAAGTTGCAAATCCTGTACTTAGTATGCTTAAGAAAGCCCTTAATTAGCAGTAATTGGCGGTTTAATTATCATATCGAGTACATCAACCAAACCAACGGTAATACATTCTCTGGGGTTTCCTGAGTAATGAATGACCTTTCTTAAGTGTCAAATCCTGTACCAAATCCCCTTAAGAAAAGGTCGAAGGTCATTCATTAGCAGTACATACAACAGCCGTCGGCAAAAGGCCCATTTGTTTTGAACGGCTAGCGCTTTTAGAAAACGGCTGTTTTGTGTTTCATCCGCGGTTTAATCTCCGCTCGTTTTATGCGGACTTAGGCGAAGTTATCTGGCACTGGGGTGGTTGAAATAATTCTGCAGAGTACACTGGCCAAAGAAAGACGTTCTTAGTTCAGCTTCTGTAGCGATTTCACTCGAGAGAATGTCGGTACTAGCTGGTGAGACTAGGCCCTGTGTGTTTTTTAACGCAACCAGTCAAAGGAAAGATTCCGTCTCCGCTATGGGTTCCGTAGACACATCGCTTTCATGAATTTACCAGATTCTGTTCAGTGCACGTGTAATCAAATTCAAAATTGACAATGGCAATATTTGTCACCGTCAAAAGCCGCGGATTACATTATGGAGTGCCGAAGTGTGAGGTGTTGCCACGGTAATTGGCTCCAAACATCATGGCTGTCAGATAAAACACCATTCAAAAGCACAGGGAAACGGTTCAGTGATATTTAGCGTATACCATTGCCTAACAATAGAGTGACGTATTTACTTCGGTTGCCCAAATGCATCGCAAACTTCGCAAAGGCGACTTTATCACGGGTCAGCAAACAACGGCTAAAGCTGCAGGTTTCTTCCTTTTTTGCCAAATACGTTGTATTAGAGCTAAGCTGATTCCCCTATGAAACGGTCTTAGATATGCCCACCGTGCATCCTCAGTCGTTCCGATGTCCGCTTATGCTTTTATGGTAACACTCCTCATGCGAAATCTGTATAGTGTTCTGCACAAGACGTGATGTGTATCACCACATGTGCTCACCGGAACATGTGCACCCCGAGACATCCAAGACATTCATATGTTAGAGTTAGCAAGCACTCTTTTTCTGCATTCCACTATTTAAAATGGGCACCCGTCAATTCGTGACAGTATGGATTATTTTTTAAAAATCTCTGTGCGGGTTTATGCATTTTCTGAAACTTTACATACGCACTTTGTTCACCATAATCCTGAAGTATAATGTACGTCTGCATGCATTATAAACAAGTTTAGTTGCCAACAAATGCCCCAAATGGCTGTCTCCGTGCACCGTGCAAGTCATAACATATTAAAATACATGCTGTACATGTACGTCCTTTATTAATGAATCAAAATTTTAATTATTTCAGAGAAATCCTACTAAAGACGTTCAAAGCAATTATAACAAACACGACATCATAAATAGTTATAACTGTAAGTACTTTTTGGTATCTGATAAAAGTGCGATTATACATTTGCATAGATGGGATACTTTAAAAGGCCACACTGATTATGACCATAACATGTATTGAGTTACAATTAATGGCTCTTTATAATTCTATAATGACCTCAGTCTGATTTATTCGATAGGTCATTCATCATTCAGGACACCATTCAACTCTTTTTGGTTTGATTGTCGATAGTAAGACAGTTGTCATTTTAATAAGAATTTCATTTGATTATGGAATTATTGGGGACTGGGGAGTCTCGGGGTACCAAACCACAGAGTTAGGGAGGAAAGCACGTATGTAAACAAATGGTGATGTCATTATGTTTCATGGTCCATTAATTTGGGATTAAAAAGCCTGTGTTCACGTCTGGAAAGCCAAAAGGCAGGGAAAACCGTACTTGCACCAACCCGACCGCCGCATGAAGAGTGATGACGTTCTGCTGTGTGATGGGTCGTTTTTTAAAACTTTGGACCCGGCCACCATTGTTACGTCAGTTGTCAGGGTAATTGGGTCTGGTCTAAACAGTACTAAAGTAATATCGCGCGTCATTGTTTGTTGCCAAGGTTACTAGGTCAACACTAAAAAAAACCTGGACTTCTTCCCTGGGCTAACTTAATAGCTGGATTCACATGGAATTTTTTCCCCGTAGATTTTACGAGCGTCGCTTTCAGGGAAAAGGTCGGGGGCAATATACCCAGCAGCACGATGTGACAAAGGGATTGCCCCTCGTCCTCCTATAGACCGTATCGAATAGCCGAATTTCGTGGAGCAGTTTCTTTGTCCCTTGATGATAATTGATAGGTGCATAACGTCCCATGAAAGCAACGTGTCTATACAGAATCCGTGGCGGAAATTTGCTTTGACTGCTTGCGTTGTACACAGTCTCACCAGGTACTGACATTTTCTCGATTGAATTCGCTACAGAAGTTGAACTAAGAACGTCTTTCTTTGGCCAGTTTACTCTACATAATTATTTCAACCACCCTATAGTGTCAGAGAACTTCGCTTAAGTCCGCATAAAACGAGAGGAGATTAAACCGCGGATGAAACACGAAACAGCCGTTTGCTAAAAGCGCTAGCCGTTCAAAACAAATGGGCCTTTTGCCGACGGCTGTTGTATGTACTGCTAATGAATGACCTTTGACCTTTTCTTAAGGGGATTTGGTACAGGATTTGACACTTAAGAAAGGTCATTCATTACTCAGGAAACCCCAGAGAATTTATTACCGTTGGTTTGGTTGATGTACTCGATATGATAATTAAACCGCTAATTACTGCTAATTAAGGGCTTTCTTAAGCATACTAAGTACATGATTTGCAACTTAAGAAATGCCGATCATTAATTAGGGTTCACCAGAGGATAGTTTGGTGAAGGTTTGATCGATGTACTCGAAAATATTAATAAAAGTGATTTTGGGGTCAAAAGGGGGCCTCCCCCCTCCCTCAGGTACAGGATCTGCAACTTAAGAAATGCCATTCGGAGGTCACACTTGCCCCACCTATTGATTCTACGCCTCAGACCTTTTGTACTCGTGATGATGAACAAATCGGTCTGGGCTCCCAGACTAGGGGGTCAGTAATACATTTTCATATCCAAAAGTCAATGGTTTTTAAGATAATTGCCAAAAACCGATTTCGCACTACAATTGTATAATACATGCACCACCAAAGCCACAACATATGTATGACACTTGGTCATATTACCTTTGTACCTTTTGTGGTAGCGCGTGTGGTCTAGAGGGTATGAAGCGTGACTCCCAATCAGAGGTGGTGGGTTCTAGCCCCACTATGACCAACGCGCCTGCGTCCCTGGGCTAGGCACTTAATCCCAGTTGCCTCGTCAACCCAAGCGATATTTGGGAAGCTCTTAGGGGAAATGCCACAATCTAACTGCTGTTAGGATTGAGCAGCCACCTAGTTGAAGCGAAATGGTTTTGGTAATTCCCTGATGGCAGTGGTAATATCGGTAACAGCGCCAGGAACACCCCGCAGGGTGGACATGTGCGCTATGATTATTATTATTTTGCATATTGTTCCTATTTTGGAGTATTTGGATTTCTACACTTTTTGCCTTTACTACAGCCACAAAACGTTACACATTTTATGTTCCTTTCTCTGCAAGTGCACGTTTTGGTACTCAAACATGATGTTGGGCATTTGCATGGAGGGGGCAGGTCATCGGGCCTGCACGATACTGGCAGTATCACTGGTGTTATGCCAACATCCGTTGCTTCATACCCATACTGGAGTGGATCTGGTTTGGTGACTGCAGGAGTGGATCTGGTTTGGTGACTGAAGGAGTTGGGGCTTGTAACCACATCTTACACAACATATATGCTAGCTTTATGTGTTCTCGTAGCGTTGATGAACAGCACACAAGCTGGTTGAAGTCCAGTTCTTTCTTGGAGTTGTGGTACTGCTCCCATCGATATTCATCGAAAGTGGAACAGTCGGTCTTCTTTAATCCAGACACAAGGAACTTCTCAGCATTGCTTGTTATCTGTGGTGACAGTTCTTCTACACCAAACCCTTCCAGTAGGGGAATTGACTGAGAGTCTTTTCAACAGCATTCTTGCTACAGGCTCCGAATCCACAAGAATATACATTATTGTTGATGTTTATCAAAAGTCCTCAATCAAGCAAATGGAACGGACACAGAAGTTCTTTGGAACAAATCACTATCACCGTTAGGTCTGACAATCAAAAAACTCCCTGTCGATCTTGATGTGTTCTGGAGCTCAATGTTGAACAAAGTTCGGTTGCAGGAGTATTTCTTCAAGTGGATGCTGCAGAATGTCGAGTCGGACAAGGAGATCTTCTTTGGAGGAGTATATGGGGTGAATGCAGGAAACTGTTAGCTGGCACTGAAACACATATCGCAGAGCTCTCAAGCAACCAAGAAGAAGCCGACGACAGAATCATGTTCCATATTAATGATGGTGTTGTGAAACACGGGGTTCAGTCAGTCTTGGTTGACTCACCTGACACACATGACACAGATGTCTTTGTCAACCTCAACTTCCACTTCAACAAAACCTGGCAACTACAAAAGCTGTACGTGAAGCTTGGTACTAACCGGAAAACAAAGAAAACTGTACCAGTTCACCTGTTGGTTGATCAACTGGACAACGGTTTGGTGTCGTGTCTCCCAGCCATTCATGCTCTCAGCGGTTGCGACAGTACCAGCAAGGTGGGTCCAAAGCTGTCTGGCCTGAAAGCATCCATGGATCTCTCCCTACTGGAAGGGTTTGGTGTAGAATAACTGTCACCACAGATAACAAGCAATGCTGAAGAGTTCCTTGTGTCTGGATTAAAGAAGACCGACTGTTCCACTTTCGATGAATATCGATGGGAGCAGTACCACAACTCCAAGAAAGAACTGGACTTCAACCAGCTTGTGTGCTGTTCATCAACGCTACGAGAACACATAAAGCGAGCATATCTGCAGTGTAAGATGTGGTTGCAAGCCCCAACTCCTGCGGTCACCAAACCAGATCCACTCCAGTATGGGTATGAAGCAACGGATGTTGGCATAACACCAGTGATAATGCCAGTATCGTGCAGGCCCAATGACCTGCCCCCTCCATGCAAATGCCCAACATCATGTATGAGTACCAAAACGTGCACTTGCAGAGAAAGGAACATAAAATGTGTGACGTTGTGTGGCTGTAGTAAAGGCAAAAAGTTTAGAAATCCAAATACTCCAAAATAGGAACAATATGCAAAATAATAATAATAATGGTGGATTCTTGTATAGTGCACATGTCCACCCTGCGGGGTGCTCCTAGCGCTGTTACCAATATTACCGCTGCCATCAGGGAATCACCAGAACCATTTCGCTTCAACTAGGTGGCTGCTGGCCAGGCGCTCAATCCTAACGGCAGTTAGATTGTGGCATTCCCCTTAACAGCTTCCCAAATATCGCTTGGGTTGACGAGGCAACTGGGATTAAGTGCCTAGCCCAGGGACACAGGCGCGTTGGTCATAGTGGGGCTAGAACCCACCACCTCTGATTGGGAGTCCCGCTTCATACCCACTAGACCACACGCGCTCCCACAAAAGGTACAAAGGTAATATGATAAAGTGTCATACATATGTTGCGGCCTTGGTGGTACATGTATTATACGATTGTAGTGCGTAACATGCTGAAATCGGTTTTTGGCAATTATCTTACAAACCATTGACTTTTGGATATGAAAATGTATTACTGACCCCCCATAATGTGACCATTGCGCACATTGTGAGTGGTCGGGCAACCTCCTAGGATGGGCGTGGCCCAAAAAAAAGGATGGGCGTTGCCCAAAAAAAGGGGCGTGGCCATTTCAGCTATTTCGCCGTCAGTGGGAAATGTGTTACCAACCAAATATTGTTCCTGACCTTCAATTAGTGGATTATTGAAGAGTTTAGTTCTGGACATTAAATTGCATACAACACCACCATGAGCTACTCTAGTATTAGGAACAATTATATTTGTCAATGTAACTTGAAATTTAGGTGCCCAACCAAAGCACATAAAGTGTCTAAACCTTTGTTTGCATGGTCACAGAACACGATAAACATGTTTCTGAATGAATAGTGTGAACACAAATATAAAAATTATGCAAATTAGCGGCCACTATTAGGAAATCCGTTTTACAATATAATTTTGTACGTATGTATCTGTTCAAAGCGATGTACAGATGTGCTCAAAATTTTCTCACTCCCAAAAACTATTGTGAAGAGAACTTTCACCGATCCCAGGACATGACAGTTAGTTGCCTTGCACAAGACGACCTGTTTTTGGCTCAGCATCATTTGCATAACAATAACAATGTCCAGATTTGCATGTTTGTGCCTGCTAAAAATTATTCATACCCCTTACAAAATATCAGCATTTAGGCAATTTGTTTGGGTGATAATGCACCTGGTTTCAACATTCCATTGATTCCGTTTTGTTGTTTAACAGTTATGCACCTATCAATTGTTTCTCCCCCCACGTTTTATCATGCCCCAGGGTGGGGCATTTGACCCTTTGAAATAAACGTTTCTGTGTATTTGTATACAAGTCGCGCATGTTTTGCAGCCGAGGGTGGGGATTTTTGTCACCTAAATGTTGCCCCAGGGGTGGGGATTTTGTCACACAAAAAGTGACAATCCCTACCTCTTAGGTGGGGTAGCCCGGGGGGTGGGGGAGGGGTGATTGGAAACAGTTGATAGGTGCATTATCGTAACATGTTTGCACATATTTGAATCATTAACATATCTGTTCATTTAAATTTAAATCAAAGAATTACTCCTGGCTCCAGGGGGGAGTTCGTGTCCATCTCAAATGTACGAAGTAACTCATGATTTTATTGTTGTACATACCAATACCTTTCAAACAAGTTTATGTGTCACGCCCAAATCTGTATACACTTTGCTACAGACCACCCACGAAGTTTTCCGCTTACCCCCACGGAGGAAATCTTATTTTCTCAATAAATTGGCCAATACACAACCAATCTTGACAAACAAGGTATCTTTTCCAATGTTTTCAGGGTCAAGGATCATGATAGGATTGGTTATGTTATGAATGGAGTCATTATGATGCCATAAATATGCTAATTAGGTTTAGAATTGTCATTAAAATGCTTATGCAGTTCGATATGTGGCAGACTGTAGAATACCCCCTTTCCGTATTCCCCTTCCATTGTTCCCACATTGTGTCGCAAACATTCAAGGGATTTTAAATTGAATTATTTTACACTAGGGTAACGAATCAATTTTACCGGAACTGCAAAATTCAGAAACGTAAAGATAATACATGTAAATTATGTAGTTGAGATGGTACCTACATGTATTTAAAAAAATATCTATAATAATATTCTGACAAAAAGATTCAAGAGGCTCTTGGATATATCATTTTGTATCAGTCTGTAATATGTATGAACACCTCTTATGGCAAGGCTGACTTCTCGAGCCTCCATATATATAGGAGCCACTTGGGTAGGGTGCGCCACTCTATATAAAATGCATACTCCCAGAGAACGTGCAATTGTATGCATTTTTGTCAATCATCTCTAGAGGTCAGCTAGCTCTTGGACCTAGAGGAAATCACTAAAGGAGAATTATTGAAAGCGATTCATTACAAAGTGGTTGGTTAGTGCCTTGTTATTCACACTGTACTCAAACTTCTATTCTTACCAAGAATTGGCATTTTAAGAATATTGCATTTCTTTGATGGAGGATACACCAGATGCATGTGTTTTTTTTTACTGTTCTTACATAAGTGTTGGTGCCCTACCGACAAGACTGCTAAAGTGAAAAATTTCGCCGTCTTGTTTGTTGCCAAGGTTAGTAGGTTACCGGGTCTAAACCTAAAACCAGTGAACAATTTCAATGCGGCTAATACCCAAGACACAATTAGCTTGCGATGGGTTTGCGAGTAGTTTGCAATTATAAGCTCACCAATGCATTAATTAAGAAATGGCATGGACCCAAAGTTGGCTCCAGCCAGAAAAAAGGTCAAAAAGACCCCTCCCGTCTTGACCCCGGTTGACTCCGTGATCAATTGAATTTACACCAGAGCCTAAACTAAATGTCAGAATAACACTCTGTTTGAAGGCTATAAAGTGAGGGGAGTTGATGCCTTCATTCTCAGTTTCTGGACTTGCGCATGGCTATTGTCAATGAAAGGAAATGCTTTCGAAGCAGTTTAGAGCGCCAGTTTCCACTGGTCAGAGCATAATTAGGAAGTACAGGGAGTTTCACACAGTAAAACAAACCTTTAAAGGGCCTGGTCATAAGTCGTCTGGCAAGAAAAGTGTGCCCAGAATCCCCGTATTACCATGAAGGGTCTCCTGAACAGCCTTAGCGAGTCTGGGACCAATATATCCAGGCAGACACTTCAGGGAGGTCTCCATGGCCGCCGACCTAGAAATACGCCACTCCTGAGGCAGATACATCAGAAAGCTCGTCTGGCCTTGGAGCACACCTGGACAAGCTTATGGTCATCGATTCTGTGGTCAGACGAGAAATAAAATTGAGCTTTTCGGGCACATGGATGTTGCTTATGTCTGTCGAAAAAAGGGGAAGCGTACAATCCAAATAACATGGTCCCAACCGTCAAGCATGGAGGTGGTAGCATCATGCTGAGGGGATGCTTCTCGGCAAATGGGACTGGGAATCTCGTCAAAGTGGTTGGGATCATGAAAAGGGAGCAGTACATTAAGATCATTGATGAAAACATCAAGCAGTCCGCTGAGAAACTCTTGGTCAGCAATTGGACCTACCAGCAGGACAATGATCCCAAACATACTGCCAAAGCAGTCACGAAATGGTTCGAGGACAACCATGTGGACGTTCTGGAGTGGCCGAGCCAAAGCCCGGATCTCAACCCGATAGATAATCTATGGAGGGAACTCAAGACTTGGGTGATGGCAAGGACGCCTTTTAACCTCGACGACCTTGAGTCTTTTGCGACTACTAGACTGATTTTAAGGTCCGGCAACCGCTAGTATACATGTTTGTCCGCCATATTGAAACGGGGGATTCCTCCTTTTTTCCCGAAGGTTCCCGAAGTTACCCGAATTTACCCGAATGCACGTCCGGACGGCGCATTTTTTTTTATACCACTGCGAGGGGTAATCCTTCGTTACAGTGCACGTACAAAGACTACGAAAAGGTCGCGCATGCGTAATAAGCCCCATAGGCCAATGATTGCAAACCGCGTGTCTGACGACGATGATATCGGTGACTTTTCACCACAGGAAAATAAAATGAGGGGTAGCCGATCTTGGCTTCGAGATCTTGTATGCAAAACAGAGTTTAATGATACTACACGTAGGCTGAAAAATATGTGTTCCATGTGAAAATCTTCTATATTTTCCCACCCTCAACGGGGTTTTTCCATATCAAATATGCACCTACTGACATGACTGATTCTTTTTTACTGGGTAATTTTAAATAATTTTACAATTCTCAACATCAGAATTTCCGGAGTATTTCGAAGAAGTGATTGAAAAAGTGTTTGGAGGAAACGTTTGAAAAGTGACTTTAGGCATGGAGGAAGAAACATGCTTAATTAGGTAACAAAAAGTGCTTCAAGGGGCAAATTATAGTTTAAAAAAAAAAACAATCAAAAAGTTGTTACAAAAAAACGATTGAAACGACCTTTCAAAAGAACGATCGAAACGTCGTTTATTCGAAAGAAAGACCGAGACGTCGTTTCAAAAAATTGATCGAAACGTCGTTTCGAAAGAACGATCGAAACGTTTTGAAAGAACGATCGAAACGCGCGTTTCGAAAGAACGACCGAAACGTCGTTTCGAAAGAACGACCGAAACGTCGTTTCGAAAGAACGACCGAAACGTCGTTTCGAAAGAACGATCGAAACGTCGTTTCGAAAGAACGATCGAAACGTCGTTTCGAAAGAACGATCGAAACGCGTTTCGATGGAACGATCGAAACGTGTTTCAAGGGAAAGAAGAAAAACAAGTTTTGGAAACGGAGTTACCTAAGCTTATACCATGGTTATACATGGAGCGGAAGGAAATGCCTTAGGCCTATGGGCTTATACATACTTTTTGGGACTGTTGTCGATCGAAGGTTTTTTTTTTTTTAACAAAATTATTTCACCATTCATTTAACATAAACAAACATGCACTGATCCTTTGGCTGATATTTTAATATGTATATGCAGTTCTTCTTTTTTTTCCTTTCTAATCAATCATGAAATTTATCTTATTATAATACATGTACAGTACGTACAATCTACATGCCCATGTACAGCGCATTGTATAGCACATGTATACATACGGGGAACTTTAGTCTCTTCACCAGCAGTGAAATGGTGCGTTTTCTGCCAAATTCCCCTCGCAGTGGTGTACAAAAAAAATGCGCGTCCGGACGTCATCGTGAATGGTCGGGTACGATTCGTCAGTGTTTCGCCGCGTTTTTATTTTACGGTGATGCAGACAAGGTTTGCATTTGATTTTTGATGCTATGTTTTATTTGCCAACTACGGAATAACTCTTTTCAAATTGTAAATACACTCGTGCCGTAGCGCGCGCAGCGCGTTTTGAAAATTAACGGTTATGCGCTCCTAAAAATAAATGCGTGACGTAATGCTTAGTGCTATTTTAAACACCACAGTAGCCGGTCCTCATATTCAGTCGTTGTATGTGGAATATGTCGGAACCAGTCTAGGGCGGTGGGTTGACAACACACCAACACGCGGTTGATAGCACATCTGTTTTACCAGACAGATACATTTGTCCCCTCTTGGTTTTTCATTGGTCGAAAGTTGCCTTTTTGTGCGCTGTGGGAGTGGTTCAGGTCGCTAGCAAAGCGTAATACTGTGAATTATATATTTTACCCAACAGTCATAAAATGGATTATTCTAGAAGTGTGCTTTTCTTTATTTTCCTGACCAGGAAATATGTTTAGATATTTTTATTTTTATCTAATTTGCATATCTATCTTAACAATATGAATTGAGAAACGTGTTTTTGTTCTCTGGCCATAAAAACATGGGTACGTTGTTACCTACACATATATTCAATTCAATTTAAACTTTATTAAGTCCCCAAAGGGAAATTTACACCAGCAAGCTTGCCGCGTTACTGGAAGATGAACGACATCCTCTTCATGAGAGGCTTGCGGAATGCTTTATCCCAAGATCTGGCCGTATGCGAGTTCCGTATGCTTCCACGAATCGATATCCTTCCTCCTTCCTTCCTCGTGCAATACAACATCATAATGATATGTTTAAGCGATGATTTTTTTATTTATTTATTCTTGGTGTGTCGTATTTTGTTGTGTAATGTGGTTGTAATGATTGCGAGTGTTACATAGATATTTGATTAACTATCAACTTTTAAGTTGAATTAGAAACGGCCAGAGACACCGGGGAATTCCTCCCCGTGCTCTTCACGAAATAATGCTCTGGGATCTTTAAAGTGCGTTACCGAAACCTAACACACTGGACCAACGGCTTTACATCCCTTCCGAAGGACGGAACAAGTGTGATTAAGTGCCTTGCTCAAGAGTACAAGTGACACAACTCGTCACGGCCCGGAATCGAACCCACGTTCTGGTACTGGCACAGGAACTTGAGTTCGACGCACTAGACCGCTCGGCTATAACACCCCACCCCACTCATGTTTAGGAGACTTTACTAAAATGCACACCTGTTAACAAAATGATGTTGCAATTGACTGGACTATATATTTTGTTATAAATAATGGAGATTTTTAATTTATCTCATTAAACCACTGGTATTTGAGTACTATTGACTAATGAAATTCCTAAGTATAAAAATATAGCCTAAAAGGTCTATGATGTACATATGCCAAATTCACACCGTATCCCAAATTCATATGTAATGTGTTTGCAGAGAGTCTTTCCACAGTATTGGGGTACATTTGAAAAATAAGTCAATATTTCCTTTCAGATGTCTTTAGTTTATCCCAAAATTAAAGAAATTTCCTTGTACTGTTCTCGGGAGATAACTTTTGCACAAAAAGGTAAGAAATTTCTGCCACAACATGCATTTTTGAAAAGCTTGTGTACAAATTTTCCTTTTACGTATGTAACGTGGACAGACCATTTTGTGACATTGTTTTTGTCTTTGTTTACATACGTAATAGGAAAATTTGTGCACGGGGTTTTCAGAAATGAATGTTTTTTATAGGACTATTTTTCTTACTCCTTGCAAAAGTTATTTCCTCAGTTTATCAGTTTAGCTGGATAATTTAAAAATAAAATTAAGACATTTGAACTGAACTAGGACCTAAGATCTTGTATGTCACAGAAATGTACCCCATTACTTTGGAAAGACCCATATTGCAAAACAATGTCGTGAAATGATCAATGTTTTGTACCCTGTGCAGGATTTATCCAAACTGTAGTACGCAGCCTGTGGTCAGTGCTTGAGTGTAGTAACAATGGCCAGCCAGTGATCAGACCAAGTCCCATTCCAGCTGAGCCTACTGACGGTGTGGCTCATAAGGTATGCATTTTGCTAGTAATTCATGTAACTTAGTAGCCATCATGTGCTTCATTCCTGATAGTCAAATATATATACACCAGTCAAGAAAATGCCTGCCACCTGAGAAACACGTGAAATATCAGTCTAATTTCCAAGGTATAATATACAAATATATTAATGCCTTGAGTGTAATGGTTAAAATTGTATACAGGGTCATGACAAAACCATAAAATGTCACTAAAAACATTAAACAAAAAGTTAATTTCCAGGCCTGGAAAAGTCATGGATAAGTCATGGGCGATGTTAAGTCAATTCTCGTTTCATGAGACAAATAATTGTTTTACTCATTTCTCAAAGACTAAAGGGGTAGTTTTTGACCATTATCATATTTATATTGTTTACGTTATGTGTAAATCTGTAAAGATTTTAAGTTTTTTTAGATTCCCAATAGTGAGCTTTAAAGATATTCTTGCACATATGCACTATGTGCTGAACTTATATATTGAGAGACTTTCCAAGGGAGGGAGGTACGGGGCATGCGAATCATCCTTACACATACAGTTGTGCAAAACCTCCCGTCTCATTTGAGGTTGCACCAGGGGGAGGGCACTTGTCGGCTGAAGGAACTGAATGAGTGTTAATTGAGACCAATTGTCATTATTATTACGTGTATTATTTATTTAGTCATTCCTGCAATACATAAAACAGTCAAGGAGCAAAAAAAGTAACAATTACTGTGATTCATTTTGTGTACAAGTATTTGGTTATCCCTTTTCAAGTCTGCCCATACTCAGCCTTGAAAATTAACTAGTTAATACTCGAAATTACTGGCACTTACTCCTTTATATTCATACTAATCGAAGCAAATGCTACTGGTCTAGCAAATGCTGGAACATCCAAAAGTAAATACTTTAAGCATTTAGAAAATGCTTTTCAGCAAAAGCATGTACTTAGTTTTTATTTATACACCGTTCTGCACCGTCTGTGCGGTTTTCCGCCCTCTGTCGACTGTTTGTGTACAGTTTTATTCCACACACAAGTAGTCGATTTGTTTACAATCACGTTCGTTTTTCCTCACAATTTGCAACCTTTTTAAGACGAATTTAGGAACTGCCAACTTTGTTTAGCGCCTGTCTACGCATTGCCTTTTCACACCGTTTCATTGACGGAGTGCCCACGAGTCTTTGAATTAAAACGGAGCTTAGACGCTAATTCCTGACTCCCAAGTCGTTCTTGAAAGGAGTTTGTTTGGCTGTCAATTTACAGTTAGACACACTGTAAGGAGGACAGTAAAGTGAAAAGGCAGGAATCAACTGGTGTTACAACAGCTACGGCAGTCAGTTTTAGGCGATCATCAGTCACATGCTGTAACATTACAACATACTGCATCATGGAAGACGACAGAGCATCGCAGACGTATTCTATAGTCACGAGGTCATCTGCAGCACTGAGTGAAGCTGCCAGGGTACGAGGACAGGCTGAAGCAGCACGCGTTCGTGCAGTATTTGCAGAGCAAGAGGCAAAAATGGCATAAGGGAAGGCTAAATTGGATGCAGAGCTTTGTATACTCACTCATCAGAAAGAGGCAGCAGCAGTTGCCGAAGCTGATGCATTAGTGGGGGCTCTAGAGGGAGACACTGGGTCGTATGAATAAAAAGTAGTATTTGCTTTTACTTTAATATTTGTAGTATTTACTACCATCCATATGAATAAAAATGAGTAAAAGAGTTTACTTGAAAGTATTTTCTAAATGTTAAAAGTATTTACTTTTCTTTTTAGCGTTTACTTAATTCCGTATGAATAAAAGGGGGCAGATACTACAAATTGCAAGTAATTACTTGTCCTTTTTCAAGGTAGCTCCAGAGCTACCTTAGGAATAGAGAAGTAAGGACTCGACGGGAGAAATGGCGGCGTTTATGAATGTTGTCCCTCGCCGGGGAAAGGTTTATGTTCCAATTTTGTCAACAGCACACTATTATGTGTCAATAATTTCACGAAAACGTCTTGCTTTGATTCTTGAGAACCAGAAGCGTGTCCTTCATCATGATGGTCAGAATCAACATAGATTTTGGATTTAACTCTAACTTCTAACCTAATACTGCTTGTGTGACTCAGTGCGTGTGTGTGGAGTGTACGTGAATGGTTTTACAACACAAAGGAAATAGTTTTATTTCTTCAAAGTCATTCGGCCATGCACGCAGCATGATTTGCAGAAGCATTTACTACAAAGAATTTAGTTAGTGCTTTGCAGTAAAAGAATAAGATTATTCATACAGAATGTAGAAGATGCTTTTACTGAATGCTTCTACTTCGAAGTAAATTCTTTTACTTTTTGCTAATACTTCTTAGTATTTACTACTTTTTATTCATACGACCCAATGGGTCGTATGAATAAAAACTATTTCCTTTGTGTTGTAAAACCATTCACGCACACTCCACACACACGCACGCAGTCACACAAGCAGTATTAGGTTAGAAGTTGAGTTAAATCCAAAATCTACAAGTCAGCCATGAGTGATGTCGATTCTGACCATCATTATGAAGGACACGCTTCTGGTTCTCAAGAATCAAAGCAAGACGTTTTGTGAAATTATTGACACAATAGTGTGCTGTTGACAAAATCACAGCTGCCAAAAGTCAAAGCTGAGAAGGACAGTGCTATAAAGAAGATGAGTCCTTACTTCTCTATTCCTAAGGTAGCTCTGGAGCTACCTTAGGAATAGACAAGTAATTACTTGCAATTTGTAGTATCTGCCCCCTTTTATTCATACGGAGTTAAGTAAACGCTAAAAAGAAAAGCAAATGCTTATTCAGGTACAAGTAAATACTTTTAACATTTAGAAAATACTTTCTAGTAAATGCTTTTACTCATTTTTATTCATACGGATGGTAGTAAATACTACAAATATTGAAGTAAAAGCAAATACTACTTTTTATTCATACGACCCAATATACTTGGTGGCACTAAGTCAAGTTTTCCGAAATCGCAGAAAGACGTCATGCAGCGTTCTGAAGAGTATGTTGAACGACACATGCCAGCTTTGCAGCCGATAATCAACTTCCCGCCCACCTTTCACAGCTCTGAAGTTATGCAACCAGTTTCATCGGTTTTTCCATCAACCAATCAAAACATGCAACAGGACTCAAAAGCGAATAACCCGGTAGTGTTGCCATCACGTTTCCCCATCAAGACACAAATGGTGTCAACGCCTAGCAACCAACGACCTGCATACACCAATGCCCCGCCCCGAGACCAAGACTGTACTCAAAAACCAGTGGCTATTAACAACTTTGCGAAATACCTCGCAAAACGCTAATTGATCACCACAGGGTTGTCACATTTTGACGACCAACCTGAAAGTTTCAGGGCATGGCATCATCATTTCGCAGTGCTACCAACGATCTAGGGCTCACGGCGAAGGAGGAATTGGATCTGCTACTTAAATGGCTGGGAAAATAATTATCTGAACATGTCAGGAGAATCCGTGCTGTACATGTTTACGATCAAGAAACGGCTCTCAGAAAATCATGGGAAAGACTGAAAGAACACTATGCAGCACCAGAGGTCATAGAAAGCATTCTTTTCCACAAGTTGGACTCTTTTCCTCGCATAGCAAGCAGGGATCAATCAGGCTAAGACAACTTGGCGACGTGCTGAGAGAAGTTGAAAGTGCCAAGAAAGATGTGTATTTGCCCGGTCTGGCATATCTTGACACCGCACGTGGAATCAGCCCCATCGTGGAAAAACTGCCACATGGTCTGCAAGAAAAATGGATCAGCAAGGGCTCCAGGTACAAAAACGAAAATGATGAACACTTTCCTCCACTCTCCTTCTTTGTGGATTTCATCTACTCTGAAGCTAAGACCAGAAATGACCCAAGTTTTGTCTCACCCACGCACCCCAGTGGCCCAGTGAAAAACGAGAAACCCTTCGCGAGTAATGTGAACACCAGAGCACCGATAACTGTTCATAAAACTGATGTGGCCACAGCAGACAAATCGAGCTTATCAACCGTCACAAAAGACGACCCCTCCAGAAATTGTCCTATCCATCACAAGCCACATTCCTTGAAGAAAACTTCAAGAGGGAGAAGAGTGCGGGTACCTGCCGACATTTGGTGTGTATCATCCTCAGAAGCCAGACGAAATCAGGGTAGTATTTGACTCGAGTGTCAAGCATAATGGCATCTCCCTCAACGATGTCCTACTCTCCGGCCCTGATCTTAATAACAGTCTCCTGGGAGTTCTAATTCGTTTCAGAAAGGAACCGGTCGCAGTGACCGCAGACATCCAACATATGTTCTACTGTTTTGCCGTACGAGAGGATCACAGATATTTCCTGCGATTCTTGTGGTACAGAGATAACAACTTGACAAAGGACGTCATCGAGTACAGAATGAAGGTCCATGTCTTTGGAAACAGCCCATCACCCGCAGTAGCCATAAATGGTCTGAGAAGAGCCGCCCAAGAAGGTGAAGAGAGAATTTGTTGAGAGGCATTTCTACGTCGATGATGGACTCACTTCAGTCCCCACAGATAAGCAAGCTAGAGACCTCCTGCAGAGAACCCAATCATCATTGGCAGAGTCAAATTTGCGGCTGCACAAGGTTGCTTCAAACAGCCTATCTGTGATACAAGCATTCCCCAAGAAGACCATGCCAAATGTATAACAGACTTTGGCCTTGGAGATGAGACAGGACCAGTCCAGCGCAGTATGGGATTATGCTGGGAGACGGCACCTGACACATTCACATTCAATGTTTCAACAAAGGATAAGCCATTCACACGCCGAAGTATCCTGTCAACAGTGAACAGCCGTTTGAGAGAGCCATGCTGAGAGAGCTCACCAAAGACCGTTCAGGCTGGGACACGCCACTCACTGAAGATCGGATGAAGGAATGGGAGGCATGGAAATATTCCCCTCAGTGTTTGGAACAGCTCCACATCCCTCGCACCTATGCCTCAAAATCCCTCACAAGAGTACAGAAGACCAAATTGTGTCTATTCTCAGATGCATCGACTCGAGCCATCGGCGCAGTGGCCTATCTCAGAACCATAGACGAATCTGGGAAGGTTGAAATGGGATTTGTTTTAGGAAAATCCAAGCTGGCTCCCTTGTTACAACCAACAATACCACGTCTAGAACTGTGTGCTGCATGCAGTGCTGGCGGTGGAGATGGCAGACTCCATCCTAGACGAGATTGACTTCAAACCAGAAGCAGTGAAGTTCTATTGTAAAAGCAAGGTGGTTCCTGGGTACATGAAACAAAGCGTTTCTACGTGTACGTACACAACAGAGTTCAGCGGATCAGGCAGTCAACCAGCCCAGAACAGAGCACAACCCTGCCGACCACGCTTCTAGAGCAGTCTCGGCATATCAGCTCACGGATACATGTACATCATGGTTCACAGGACCGACCTTCTTGCTCAAAGCAGACTATGCCCAGAAGGAAGATAATCCTTTCGACTTGATCAGTCCAGAGATGGATGCAGATATTCGGCCAGAAGTGAGACGTTTTGTCACCCAGATTGACAAGAGACAGCTTACGTCGGAGCAATTTGAGCACTTCTCGGCATGAAACTATTTCTAAACGGGTGTTGCATTCCTCATCCAGGTCGCTCGTTTGTACAAGAACTCATAAAATAAGTCTACCGAATGCAGAGGTTGGCACGTATGCCATAAGCCACGCACTCCAGATGAGTTGGACTAGGCCAAACAAGTCATTCTCAAGACAATTCAAGGAGAAGCCTACTCTGACGAGCTTGCCGCTCTCAACCAGAAGAGAGATATGATGTACCCCAAACAAGTTCGATCCTCAAGCTGAATCCCAATGTGGAAAATGAGCTCCTGATAGTAGGCGGTCGTCTGAAGTATGCCCAATTGGAAAGCCACGAAAAGCATCCCATCATCATTCCAAAGCACAGTCACATTGCCACGCTTCTGATACGACACTAGTATTATTATTATTATTTCTTTCTGGTATTCATACCAAGGATTCCTCAATAGTGCTCATTGCACTGTCACTCGCAAGCGTGAGGAAACCCATGACGAATTAGAATTAGAAATGGCCAGATACACCGGGGAATTCCCTTGCTCTTCACGAAATAGTGCTCTGGGATCTTTAGAGTGCGTTACCATTATCTAACACACTGGATCAACGGCTTTACATCCCTTCCGAAGGATGGAGCAAGTGTGGAGCAAGTTGAGTTCCTTGCCCAAGGGCACAGGTACCGCAGCCGGATTCGAACCCGCAACCCCAAGTTTTCACCCAGATTGCGAGTCATTTTACCGAAGGAGCCATTCGATCAGCATGCTTTTGGATTGTTGGCGCCAAGAGGCTCATCAGCTACGCTATACACAAGTGTGTAACCTGCAGAAAGCTACGTGGAAAAATGGAAAACCAACAGATGGCGAATCTACCACATGAGCGACTCAGTACGACGCCACCCTTCTCGTATGTGGGTCTAGATGTCTTTGGTCCATGGACAGTTGCCGCACGTCGAACCAGAGGAGGCCACGCACAGAGCAAGCGTTGGGCTGTACTGTTAACTTGCATGAGTACCAGGGCAGTGCACTTTGTAGTTCTAGAGTCCATAGACGCTTCCAGCTGTATCAACGCGCTGAGAAGATTCTTTGCAATCCGAGGACCAGCAATACAACTGATTGTGGTCAGATTGTGGAACTAATTTCATTGGAGCCTGCAACGAACTCCAGTTTGGTAAGAAGCGCCCAGATAACACCGACGTCCACCGCTACCTCGGCAGTCACAAATGCACTTGGGTATTCAACCAACCTCACTCATCACATATGGGAGGTTCCTGGGAACGCATGATTTAAGTGAAGCGTAGGATCCTAGACTATATGCTGTTCCACAACAAATCCCCTCTGACGCACGAGACCCTATGCACCTTCTTAGCCGAAGCAGCAGCTATCATCAATGCGAGACCCTTTGTTCTAGTCTCAACGGATCCAGAGTCACCATTCATCCTGACACCCGCAATGCTGCTCACCCAGAAGTCCGGCACCCCACCACCACAGATAATTTCACCGAGAAGGACCTCTTCAAGAGTCAATAGAGCAAGTGCAGAGTCTCGCTACCAAGTTCTGGTCTCGTTGGAGTCGGGAGTACCTCGCAACCCTACAAAGCAGACGAAAGTGGACGCAAACATAGCGCAACCTCCATGAGGGAGATCTTGTCCTCTTGAAAGATAAACAAGTCTTCCGTAATGAGTGGCCCTTAGCACTGGCTTCTTCAGTCCTTCCAGGTGATGACGAGAAGGTCCGCATCGTAGAAGTCAAGGTTGCTGCTAAGGGAGGCATCAAGAAATTTGTGAGGCCAGTCACCAAGCTTGTTCTCCTGCTACCCAACGAGGACTGAACGCTATGTATATATGTTTTGTAAGAGTTAGTGCCATCTTAAAGATGCCAGACGGGGAGTGTTCTGCACCGTCTGTGCGGTTTGCCGCCCTCTGTCGACTGTTTGTGTACAGTTTTATTCCACACACAAGTTGTCGATTTGTTTACAATCACGTTCGTTTTTCCTCACACTTTGCAACCCTTTTAACGAATTTAGGAACTGCCAACTTTGTTTAGCGCCTGTGTGCATTGCCTTTCTTGAAAGGAGCTTTGCTGGCTGTCAATTTACAGTTGGACACACTGTACGGAGGACAGTACGGCAAGTAAACGCTAAAAACAATGGTAGTAAAAGCAAGTGCTAGTTGTTATTAATACGACCCATTGTTTATTTTTCATTTCATGTTATTGTTGTTTAATTTTAAAATTTCCCCCAAAAAAACTGTACAAAGTGATGTTCATCTGGTGTAAAGTACGATTTTGTGAATGTAATATGTACACAAATGAAAAAGGGTGGTGGTTAAAAAATGCACCAGCACGTAAGCTTGAATTCTATGGCACATCGGCCGTTTTCGAATGATCTATTCGGTCATATGCTTATTCAGAATTCCATGTCCTCCTTTGCGTGTAGTTTGCCTTTTTGAAATCTTTTGGTGGTTTTAAATATGTTGAATAGTTGCGAACGTTCAAATAAGCATCGACGCAAGATGTATCATCCCCCATTGATATTGCTGAGATACATGTACACCAAGCCTAAGCGGGATGCAAAAACAGTCCGTTCTGAAAACAGCCAAACTTGTCTTGCAACTGGACAGACTTTTGTCCGGTTGCATCAATTTTGCGCATGTCACCATTATACAACCGTGAGGTTGTCTAGTTGTCAAGTGCATGTTTGCGCACTGCTTGTTCGCATAAGATGGCAGTGTTCATGCAAGGTAAATTTACGATAATCAATGTCCATATTTCTCAACTGGGGCAGAATTTACTCATTTGTATTTGGAATATCAGGGATATGATTGTTCCGGTTTTCCCGGAAATATGTTTGTCTCATTAGTTTGTGACAAAGATTATTCCGGGAAAAGTCACATCCCTGGAATATGTCTCTATAGTTACTGGGTGTCATTTTATTCCTATGAAAAATGAAGAAAAAAATTATGATTGCCGCTTTAACTTCTTTAACAGTTTCAAGGTTGTGTACCTATCTTCTGATTGCAGCAATAATCTACACCTAATTTATATATTTCCTCCCTGTATCTATCACAGTACTTTGTGCGTATGACCAACCTACTGTCTGCATTCCCAGCAGTCTATGAAATATTGGCTGGCAAATTATTAGACAGGAAAGATGCTTCCACACTCGGAGACGCTCCTGGTGATGTATTGGTAATTATGCTACTAAATGTATCTGGTTGCCAATCCCTGTCCTAGCCCCAGTACCACACCACTACTATACCCTAGCTATTTGACAAGGCCTCGTGCATTTGGGCGATTTGGTGACTTGGGTAGTCTACACACACCGAGTGACTCATTAATTCACTCAGCCTTTTATACAGACTGCGAGGAATTGTTATGTTTTTCTTTATAACCTGCTACCGTTTTTGGTAACATAAATCAGCCAGTCACAAACTGTACAATTCCATGATGTCAAGCAGGTCACCCTATGCAAATTACGTCATCAGCTCATCTGCTACAAACTTGGGTATACCCATCTTCCTTTCGCAAGGGTCTTTGCTGCACAACGAGTTTCCCAAAACCCTTGCTATACCGAGTTAAGCTAGGCTGTATTGAGGAATATATATGAATATTGATTAGCAAGTGACAGTGATCCCAACTGACCAATCACGCAACGCGCATGTTGCTCGGTCATCGCGGTGCCGATATACTATAAAGCGTGCGTGCACGTAGCACGTAGCACGTAGCGCGACATTCAAAATTGCATCATAGCTACGGAAGCTGTTGCCAACAGCAAAAGCCAATCACGCGCCTCGCTCCGTTTAATGGTAGCGTCCACTTTTACTAGGGGTGAGGTCTAATGTTTAAATGAACAGTCACTGTAAGGAAGTTTTTTAATAGACCTATCTTTATTCAGATGAACTGCGTTTAGCTTTTAGCGAAATATAGTAAGTCTTCCTTCAGTTACGAACATTTATACTGCGTGCAAGTTAAAATGATATACATGTACATAAAAAAGATCTCCCCCATACAAATTGTGGTAATTGCGGCTACGATGTCGCGAGATACAACGCGCGAGATGATTGTTCGAAACGGCTTCATTAAAAGGTCAAAAGTGCCAGGTAAAAACATTCCTTGTCTCTCATTAGTCGAACAGCCAGAGGCCCTAAAATACAGCTTAGCTCAACTCGATGCAGCAAGGGTTTGTGAAACTCGTTGTGCAGCAAAGACCCTTGCGAAAGAAAAATGGGTATACCCAGCACGATACGTGGCAAAGGGATCCCCCCCTTACACCCCTCTTACACCCCTATACCTCAACACACTCTTCCCTTATGTTAACGCACCAACTCCGCCCCGCCCCCGCCCCCACCACTCCTAAAAACTGAAAGGAATACCTTGGAAATTCCTTGGATGTTTGAGACACAATGGGGGAACAATGGTAGGGGTATACCCTCTGTCACATATCGTGCTGCATATGAACTTGGGAGTACGCTATTGAATTCACTAAATTAAACCGCAAAAAAATCAAGGTAAATTAAAATATGTGACCCGATCTGAGAAAAGGTAACAAATATGCGGCAGATCCACGCTCATTAAAATCCAAAAACACAGTGGAAATTCCTGGCGGTGCCCAGATACCGCCTGGAATGTCTGTGTTCCCCCTGGAATGTCTGTGTTACGCCTACAATTTCCATTGTGTTTTGGTATTTTAATGAGCGTGAATTGCCGCAGATTTCCAATCCGGTGTCGTATTGATTTTCAGATTTTGCTTCTTGTGTTTAAGTGTTTACATGGTCACGCCAATATATACTTAAGGGAGCTTATTACAGGGATGTCAGAGTTCAGGCAATTGCCTAATTTCAGGCTTTTTCATTTGGTTCGTCTGTGCTTAACTGCATATGTTCTTACACATTTCAGGCAAAAGTTCCTGAGATTTCAGGAACAATTTTGACCGCCAACTGACATCCCTATTATTACTGTTAGAATTCAACATTGTTATTGTCTCAGGTCAACTGGCGGGATTTTATTGGAATATAATGCTCTCCACACTGGGCAGTCGGGCTTTTATGTCTGCTGCTCATAGATTGTTTACCCTCTGGCCATCGTAATGTGCAATCACTGGGGTTGCATATGTTTTGCTCACAAGGTCTGAAGCCATGATCAACTTCTCAATTATGTCCACCTCATGCACTAAACCTATCGGATAACTCTGTACAAAGTTTGATATAAGATTTTACTTTAATACCTGCATGATTTTATCGTTAGTGAAAAATGTTCAAACATTTCTTGGAGACGCCGAGCTGAGACCACATCCATAGGGTTTGATGCATAGGGTTAAAAGTGCAGATATGAAAGCGATTCATATAATAAAAATACAAAAAATCACCAGAAAAACGGCAATTCCTTGAATAAATTTGGTTTTCTCGGTCATAAACAAGTTTATTTTCTAATTTTTGCTGTAAAACCTAAAGAATTGTATTCCTGCGGATAATGAACAATTTGAATATTGCGTCAGTTTTGGCATTTTTTTGTTTCAATCTGTGTCGCTATGAATCGACAGTCTATTTCGTAATAAAAGTGTAGATTCGTAAAACCTCTTGTTTTACGAATCGACAGTTTTGTTACGAATCAACAGTAAACTGTCGATTCGTAAAAATAATATACAGTTTGTTGAATAGTGTGACGTCACAAGAATGGTTTAATAACATGTAAGCTCTGTTCATCACCAGTCCGGCACTTCTCCTGAAGACGAACATAACACTCTTCAAAAGGTTGAGAATTTGAGATCACACTAACCGGTTCTTTTCAGAACCATATACATATATACAAAAGAGATATTCTCATGGTGCTACCGCAAACCCCTACTCATTTGTCGGAGTAATACCCCTCACACCCCTCACATTTGTTTTTCAAAGAGTTGTCAGTAACCAGTACTAATACCTGTTACCGATTGTCTTTGCCTGACAGGGTATGGTTGAACGGCTCATAATGGTAGATTCAGATGCAAAGATCAACTATCTTTTCAACTATGAACAGTCTCGCATCTTTGGCCTCAGGTAAATGATCCACAGGAGAAGTAAAATTTACCTCGCAGTTTGACCTCACAGAATTTCTCAGCGGAACTGTTATATGTCTGCACTTGCTGGCTGGTATTTGTTTGTCATTCTGCATTTGAAAAACTGCGGAGTAAATACAATTTTGCCGAAAATGTCCGGAGGAAAGGATATAGTCATCACTGAAAAATTTATTTTAAAGTCAATTGACAACAAAAAATTAGTCACACACTGGGTCTTATTTGACTAATGTCTAATTAGTCATACGTGGTTCGTGTTGACTAATTAATTAGTCCTGCAGTAAAATTAATTAGTCACCTGCAACTACACGGTGTGTTTTGTATAATGCACTGTTCTGGGCCTACGACGAATATGTGCAATGACTGTGTACAGTGTGCCGTAGCGATAGACGCAATGAAATAACGCACACACAATACGTGCGAATGACTGCACTGTGTGTTGTTTTAATGCAACAAAGATATCCGCAGTTTGATGACGATAACGTAAATAGGCGGTTGCACGTCCCCTCGTATCGTTTCGTTTCGTTTCCTAGGTTTGGGAATTAAAATATTTTTTTTGCCAAAATAATAGATTGTGACCTGCTGAATCTGAATATCAATGTTGGCAGCTTTATTTTTTTGTGCAGTTGACACCGAAAAAGCTGCTAAAGTGCCTTGCGTTTTCGACTCGAATTTCTGGACGTACCCTTCTCACAGTGCCATATCAGGCAATCAGCGTCCACGATATGGACAACGCCTACCAAGATGGCAGCGCCCATGACACGGAAGTTGTCGAAATTCTCTCGGTTGTCTGACAACTTTTTAGTGTACCTACAACGTATTCATTCAATCAACCTCTCACCACTTAGTGGGATATTATTTGTACCGCGCTCGCAGCTCGCGATGCGCAATGCAACCACGAATGAAAATTCGAACATAATTGTTTGTTTCGAGAGTCCGGAGAACGGGAGCGAGCGCGTGCTACGGCAGGCTACCGTGGAGTGTAGGATATTTGCCCCGCGCAGCACGGCAAATAGCCTCAGTGCACACACACACGGGCGTGTTGCTTCGGTGTACGTTCGTGAAGAAAAAACTCCTCAAAAGAAAACGGAAATTCCTATTCGGTCGTCCGGGCTGTCCAGTGAAATCGTTAGCAGAAAATTAGAGATATCCTGAGCAGGAGAAGAGCGAATCGTTTGTGACAAAGTCGTGAGGCTCGCGCGTAGTTGCAACGGCTGGTAAAGCGTATACCCGTCTTTTGACCGTTTTTGTTAATTGTGCACTTCTTTAGTAAATTTTGATTATCTTTTTTCACAACGACCATAACAAAAAGTATTGTCAATCCTGCTACATCACTAAATGAAGAGGGTCGGAACTGATTTGCGTTTTAAGCAAAAGGCTGTCGATTTTTGGTGGAAAACAAGTTGTTATGGTGTTGTAGACACATACACCTCCATGATAAACATACAAACTTTAAAAATGGGACGGGGGATGCTAGCTGTTTAAGGGATCCGGTGTGCCAACCCTGCCCCATGATGCTCCAGTTACGGAGGGACGCCTACTCCTCGGCACATAAGTGAAAAAGAAGAGTGGGCGAGAGGGGTGAAATTATCTGAACAAAAAAAATGCTGTTTCGCGTCCGGAACAGCCAAAATGCAGAACAATAACAATGTCTTTTCCGCACAAAGGACTGCGAACAAGCCCCAAAAAGCACATTCAATCAGCTATTTCCCCCACAAAGTTACCGTTTTACACGGAAAAGGCATGTAGAGTTTGTTACCATTGCTATCAACACTTTAAAAAATATTTTTCTTGTCAACTCGTAAAGTAACATTTTAGGTACCAGTAACTGCAAATGTTGTAATGCTCTTACTGTCAGTAAATAACCAAACATTTCCAAATGTACAGGCTATTGACTGTGATGACATCCTGTTTGGATACACTGCTACTCCTAGAAAGTCAGTATCACATCTGGGATATGCTTCTGCAAGGTCAGCAAAATAATAATAGGTAAGTACCAGTCAGCAGGTACAAGAGTAGTATGTCAGATTCATAAACTTGTTTAAGTTTATATATAAAATCTTGACTCGATTTACTTGTCCGATAATAATATTCCCTGGGCTAGGGCCATTTAATTGCAAACAAAAAATCCTCAGATTTCTTGAGCTTATTTGTTGTTGTAGTATGGACATCCAAAAACAGTATTCTTAAGTGTTACAGCCGGTGCATGTGCCTTTCAGGAGCACATACAAAAATGTTTGGTGCAGAATCACAAAAATCGTCCAAAAATATGATTTTGAGTGCTGCGACCACAAACGTCCCACTGTGACCTGCTTGGCATTTATGATGAGAATATGACTACAAGCCACGTAACAAAATTGCATAGCCATTGTCCATGGGGTTTAGTGTGGATTTTAGTGTTTAATGACCGTCAAGAAGAAGAAAACAAACCTGTTACCAGACCCCACCCAGGTCAGAAAATGACTGAAAACGTTCAGAATGGGACAAATCATGCATTTATAGAAATTTGCCTGAAATCATCATTTTTCATAGAGTGGTTGATGGTCACTCTAGCTCAAAAATTGTAGTCAGGACACTCGTTTAATACAAAAGTAAAAGAACAACCAAGAACTAAAAATAAAGTTAAAGAATAAAAATAAATAAAATATACAGATTATATTATTTATATGGGTCTTTCCAAAGTAAAGCGGGCATTTTGGCAACACAGGCCATATTTTCGAGGAAATGCCTTTGTCTGGTCTTAACATAAAATAAACTAGAGGTATGACGTTTGTTGTTACAAACGCCAGGTGATCGGGCTAAATGAACATTTTGTGATGAATTTCAGACGTTGTTATCACCTGTGGAATGGCAAAAATGGAAGTTCAGCAGCCGATTTCACGAAACTTTACGCAATTGCGCAAGTCCACTTACGCCATTACTTGCGCAATAACTTATGGCGTAAGTGGACTTGCGCAATTGCGTAAAGTTTCGTGAAATCGGCTGCTGTATACACTAATCCGGTAACTAATATCTCCTCCCTGCATATCCGCCATAGCTGGGGGGGTTGATAGCTTGCACCGTTTTGAGATATGAATTGTTGAAATAATAACCTTTGAAATCTTGTAATGTGACACCTGTGACGACATCATGACGTCACAATTTTGTGCACAAATTGTTGAACAATATGTTGAACATCAAGTTCTTAAATGTGGCGAAGGAATCATACCAATATCTGTTGTAGTTTTCAAGATACAGCATTTTAAAACATCTCAGCTCCAAATTTGCGTAATTTGACACCACATTACGTAACCACCGTCCATGTAATGACGTCACCAATGGTATAGTCAAAAGGTCCACATGTGTGGAAACATTTCGTTCCGTAGAAATATGGTCAAATTCACTACCACTTTGAATCTATTTGCATTCAAAATGCTAAAAAATTGCACATTTTCGAACAACTTCCGGTTTGGACCGGAAGTAGGCGTCACACAGGGGTCATGACATCGTATGATTTGTTCAGTTCATTTAGACTTATCATGTTGTGAAAGAATTGTTCAAGTATCTATTACGGTTCTTGAGATATGAATTTTGAAAATAATAACCTTTGAATTTTTGTAATTTGACACCTGATGACGTCATGATTACGTCACACTTGATGCCATCATGATACTATACATGCTGGTGAAAGTCTGCCGTAGGGCCTATGTCTGTATCTAATTTACTAACGATTCAGCTTGGTTTGATGGGCATTGTTACTGGTAAGTGTACAAACTGAGATTTCCGTTTTCGTTGAACTTTGACCTCCAATTGACCCCAGAAGGAAGGGTCAGATATAAATGCCCACACAAAGAAAGTTGTAGCACAGAATGTCATCTATAAACCTGCCAAATACGAAGATCCTGGGTCACGTGGTTTTCGAGATGAAAGCATTTGAAAATATGCATATTTTTTTTTTTGGGAGGTGTAATTTGATACTTGATGACGTATCGATGACGTCACGCTTGATACCATTATAATATTATACACGCTGGTGAAAGTCTGCCATAGGACCTATGCCTGTACTTAGTTTGTTAAAGATTCAGCTTGTTTGATGGGCATTGTTGCTCAATAAGTGCAAAAATTGAGATTTTCGTTTTCGTTGAACTTTGACCTCAAATTGACCACAGAAGGAAGGGTCAGATGAAAATGCCCACACGAAGAAAATTGTTGGCCATGATCTGATATATAAGCCTACCAAATACAAAGATCATGGGTCACGTGGTTTTCTAGACGGAAGCATTTTAAAACATGCATATTTTGGTCATTTTTGGTTTGTAATTTGATACCTGATGACGTCACAATGACGTCACACTTGTATGCACACCTTCACATTGGGGTTGATGTTCCTACCAAGTTTCAAGTTGATAGCTTGAACCGTTTTGAAGAAAACCTCTGGAAACGTTTGAGTGGAAAAAGAAAAGGAAAAAAAAAAAGAAAAACTAGAGGTATGACGTTTGTTGTTACAAACGCCAGGTGATCGGGTTAAATGAACATTTTGTGATGAATTTCAGACGTTGTTATCACCTGTGGAATGGCAAAAATGGAAGTTCGGCAGCCGATTTCACGAAACTTTACGCAATTGCGCAAGTCCACTTACGCCATTACTTGCGCAATAACTTATGGCGTAAGTGGACTTGCACAATTGCGTAAAGTTTCGTGAAATCGGCTGCTGTATACACTAATCCGGTAACTAATATCTCCTCCCTGCATATCCGCCATAGCTGGGGGGTTGATAGCTTGCACCGTTTTGAGATATGAATTGTTGAAATAATAACCTTTGAAATTTTGTAATGTGACACCTGTGACGACATCATGACGTCACAATTTTGTGCACAAATTGTTGAACAATATGTTGAACATCAAGTTCTTAAATGTGGCGAAGGAATCATACCAATATCTGTTGTAGTTTTCAAGATACAGCTTTTTAAAACATCTCAGCTCCAAATTTGCGTGACTTGACACCACATTACGTAACCACCGTCCATGTAATGACGTCACCAATGGTATAGTCAAAAGGTCCACATGTATGGAAACATTTCGTTCCGTAGAAATATGGTCAAATTCACTACCACTTTGAATCTATTTGCATTCAAAATGCTAAAAAATTGCACATTTTCGAACAACTTCCGGTTTGGACCGGAAGTAGGCGTCACACAGGGGTCATGACATCGTATGATTTGTTCAGTTCATTTAGACTTATCATGTTGTGAAAGAATTGTTCAAGTATCTATTACGGTTCTTGAGATATGAATTTTGAAAATAATAACCTTTGAATTTTTGTAATTTGACACCTGATGACGTCATTATTACGTCACACTTGATGTCATCATGATACTATACATGCTGGTGAAAGTCTGCCGTAGGGCCTATGTCTGTATCTAATTTACTAACGATGCAGCTTGGTTTGATGGGCATTGTTACTGGTAAGTGTAAAAACTGAGATTTCCGTTTTCGTTGAACTTTGACCTCCAATTGACCCCAGAAGGAAGGGTCAGATGAAAATGCCCACACAAAGAAAGTTGTAGCACAGAATGTCATCTATAAACCTGCCAAATACGAAGATCCTGGGTCACGTGGTTTTCGAGACGGAAGCATTTTAAAATATGCATATTTTGTTTTTTTGGGAGGTGTAATTTGATACTTGATGACGTCACGATGACGTCACGCTTGATGCCATCATAATATTAAACACGCTGGTGAAAGTCTGCTATAGGACCTATGCCTGTACTTAGTTTCTTAAAGATTCAGCTTGGTTTGATGGGCATTGTTGCTCAATAAGTGCAAAAATTGAGATTTTCGTTTTCGTTGAACTTTGACCTCAGATTGACCCCAGAAGGAAGGGTCAGATGAAAATGCCCACACGAAGAAAATTGTAGGCCATGATCTGATATATAAGCCTGTCAAATACGAAGATCATGGGTCACGTGGTTTTCCAGACGGAAGCATTTTAAAACATGCATATTTTGGTCATTTTTGGTTTGCAATTTGATACCTAATGACGTCACAATGACGTCACACTTGTATGCACATCTTCACATTGGGGTTGATGTTCCTACCAAGTTTTAAGTTGATAGCTTGAACAGTTTTGAAGAAAAGCTCTGGAAACGTTTGAGTGGAAAAAGAAAAAGAAAAAGAAACTAGAGGTATGACGTTTGTTGTTACAAACGCCAGGTGATCGGGCTAAATGAACATTTTGTGATGAATTTCAGACGTTGTTATCACCTATGGAATGGCAAAAATGGAAGTTCAGCAGCCGATTTCACGAAACTTTACGCAATTGCGCAAGTCCACTTACGCCATTACTTGCGCAATAGCTTATGGCGTAAGTGGACTTGCGCAATTGCGTAAAGTTTCGTGAAATCGGCTGCTGTATACACTAATTCGGTAACTAATATCTCCTCCCTGCATATCCGCCATAGCTGGGGGTTGATAGCTTGCACCGTTTTGAGATATGAATTGTTGAAATAATAACCTTTGAAATCTTGTAATGTGACACCTGTGACGACATCATGACGTCACACTTTTGTGCACAAATTGTTGAACAATATGTTGAACATCAAGTTCTTAAATGTGGCGAAGGAATCATACCAATATCTGTTGTAGTTTTCAAGATACAGCATTTTAAAACATCTCAGCTCCAAATTTGCGTAATTTGACGTACATTACGTAACCACCGTCCATGTAATGACGTCACCAATGGTATAGTCAAAAGGTCCACATGTGTGAAAACATTTCGTTCCGTAGAACTATGGTCAAATTCCCTACCACTTTGGCTCTATTTGCATTCAAAGTGCTAAACAAGTGTACATTTTCGAACCTCTTCCGGTTTGGACCGGAAGTAGGCGTCACACAGGGGTCATGACATCGTATGATTTGTTCAGTTCATTTAGACTTATCATGTTGTGAAAGAATTGTTCAAGTATCTATTACGGTTCTTGAGATATGAATTTTAAAAATAATAACCTTTGAATTTGTGTAATTTGACACCTGTGACGATATCATGACGTCACAATGTTGTGCACAAATTGTTCAACAATTTGATAAACATCAAGTTCTTAAATGTGGCGAAAGAATCATGCAAATATCTGCTGTAGTTCTCAAGATACAGCATTTTAAAACAATTCAGCTCCAAATTTGCGTATTTTGACGCCACATTACGTAACCACCGTCCATGTGATGACGTCACAAATGGTATAGTCAAAAAGTCTACATGTGTGGAAACATTTCGTTCCGTAGAAATATGGTCAAATTCACTACCACTTTGAATCTATTTGCATTCAAAACGCTTACAAAATGCACATTTTCGAACAACTTCCGGTTTGGACCGGAAGTAGGCGTCACACAGGGGTCATGACATCGTATGATTTGTTCAGTTCATTTAGACTTATCATGTTGTGAAAGAATTGTTCAAGTATCTATTACGGTTCTTGAGATATGAATTTTGGAAATAATAACCTTTGAATTTTTGTAATTTGACACCTGATGACGTCATGATTACGTCACACTTGATGCCATCGTGATACTATACATTCTGGTGAAAGTCTGCCGTAGGGCCTATGTCTGTATCTAATTTACTAACGATTCAGCTTGGTTTGATAGGCATTGTTGCTGGTAAGTGTAAAAACTGAGATTCTCAGTTTCGTTGAACTTTGACCTCCAATTGACCCCAGAAGGAAGGGTCAGATGAAAATGCCCACACAAAGAAAGTTGTAGCACAGAATGTCATCTGTAAACCTGCCAAATACGAAGATCCTGGGTCACGTGGTTTTCAAGACGGAAGCATTTTAAAATATGCATATTTTGTTTTTTTGGGGGGTGTAATTTGATACTTGATGACGTCACGATGACGTCACGCTTGATGCCATCATAATATTATACACGCTGGTGAAAGTCTGCCATAGGACCTATGCCTGTACTTAGTTACTTAAAGATTCAGCTTGGTTTGATGGGCATTGTTGCTCAATAAGTGCAAAAATTGCGATTTTCGTTTTCGTTGAACTTTGACCACAGATTGACCCCAGAAGGAAGGGTCAGATGAAAATGCCCACACGAAGAAAATCGTAGGCCATGATCTTATCTATAAGCCTGCTAAATGCGAAAATCATGGGTCACGTGGTTTTCCAGACGGAAGCATTTTAAAACATGCATATTTTAGTCATTTTTGGGTTGTAATTTGATACCCAATGACGTCACAATGACGTCACCCTTGTATGCACACCTTCACATTGGGGTTGATGTTCCTACAAAGTTTCAAGTTGATAGCTTGAACCGTTTTGAAGAAAAGCTCTGGAAACGTTTGAGTGGAAAAAGAAAAAAAAAAAAACTAGAGCTTCGCGTTTGTGTTTTTTACAAACGCAAGGTGATCGGGTGACATAAACATTGAAATGATGAAGACGACACAGTTTTGAGATTGTTTGAAAACTTGAGTTGTTTGATGTTGAAAAAGTATTGGAATTCTCAAGACATGACTCTGACTATTCAACGCTAAAATTGTGTATCTGATGACGTCATAATTGTCAATCTCATCATAACGTTACTATTGTGTGCACAGATTGTTCAAGTATCTACTGAAGAACAAGTTTTGACATGTATATGTGGTGAAAGAATCTTTTCAATATCTATTACAGTTCTAAAGATGTTGTCATTTGAGATCATATTACTGTAGTATATCGCCGTGTGGGGAGTTGGGGTTCAATTGCATCTAGAATAAACTGACGCTCCAGTCAACTTAATTGAGTTGCGGTCCACCATGTCCATTTTATTTCCAACACAGCAACGATTTCCAGCATGTCACATTCACAGTTTTCGGGGAGAAGACATATTTACTCTGGTCCGCCGACTAAGGCTAGCCGTACATAATTGCACCCAAGATACAACAGCTAAGTCACCAAAAGTAAATGTCCTTGTGCTATCAAGTGTTCATTCAACTTTCCTAGCGATGATGCCACGGAAACTAGCAGTTTTACATCTTCAAAAGTCAAATTTTCTCGGTTGTAAATCAAGCCCTTCTTATTATGTCTTGTCTGTCTGACTTATTCACTACACGCGCACGTACGTACGTGTATCATTGGCCGTGTGGCCCAGACATCCTCCTTAAAAAGATACATTATGACCTCTGACCCGAGACAGGCCGCCTAGATACAAGTTCTATTATTAGAAGTCGAGCACTATATATGGGCGCAAATCGTCAGATTAGTGGAGGCTTGGCATAGCGCCCTCAAACGACTGAGTTAGCTTAATTATCAAGGGACCCAACAAATAATTTCTCCACATTACGTAACCACCGTACACGTGTGACGTCATCAGTGGTATATATGTAGTCATAAAGTCCACATGTGAGGGAACATTTCGTTCCGTAGAACTATGGTCAAATTCCCTACCACTTTGGCTCTATTTGCATTCAAAGTGCTAAAAAAGTGTACATTTTCGAACCTCTTCCGGTTTGAACCGGAGGTTTGGGTCACACAGGGGTCATGCCATTGTATGATTTGTTCAGTTCATTGCGACCTATCATGCTGTGAAAGAATTTTTCAAGTATCTTTTACGATTCTTGAGATATGAATTTTTGAAATAATAACCATTTAATTTTTGTAATTTGACACCTGTGACGATATCATGACGTCACAATGTTGTGCACAAATTGTTCAACAATTTGATAAACATCAAGTTCTTAAATGTGGCGAAAGAATCATGCAAATATCTGTTGTAGTTCTCAAGATACAGCATTTTTAAACAATTCAGCTCCAAATTTGCGTATTTTGACACCACATTACGTAACTACCGTCCATGTGATGACGTCACCAATGGTATAGTCAAAAAGTCCACATGTGTGGAAACATTTCGTTCCGTAGAAATATGGTCAAATTCACTAACACTTTGAATCTATTTGCATTCAAAACGCTTTAAAAAATGCACATTTTAGAACAACTTCCGGTTTGGACCGGAAGTAGGCGTCACACAGGGGTCATGACATTGTATGATTTGTTCAGTTCATTTAGACTTATCATGTTGTGAAAGAATTGTTCAAGTATCTATTACGGTTCTTGAGGTATGAATTTTGGAAATAATAACCTTTGAATTTTTGTAATTTGACACCTGATGACGTCATGATTACGTCACACTTGATGCCATCATGATACTATACATTCTGGTGAAAGTCTGCCGTAGGCCAGGACCTATGTCTGTATCTAATTTACTAACGATTCAGCTTGGTTTGATAGGCATTGTTGCTGGTAAGTTTAAAAACTGAGATTCTCAGTTTCGTTGAACTTTGACCTCCAATTGACCCCAGAAGGAAGGGTCAGATGAAAATGCCCACACAAAGAAAATAGTAGCATAGAATGTCATCTATAAACCTGCCAAATACGAAGATCCTGGGTCACGTGGTTTTCAAGACGGAAGCATTTTAAAATATGCATATTTTGGTTTTTTGGGGGGTGTAATTTGATACTTGATGACGTCACGATGACGTCACGCTTGATGCCATCATAATATTATACACGCTGGTGAAAGTCTGCCATAGGACCTATGCATGTACCTAGTTACTTAAAGATTCAGCTTGGTTTGATGGGCATTGTTGCTCAATAAGTGCAAAAATTGAGATTTTCGTTTTCGTTGAACTTTGACCTCAGATTGACCCCAGAAGGAAGGGTCAGATGAAAATGCCCACACAAAGAAAATTGTAGGCCATGATCCTATCTATAAGCCTGCTAAATACGAAAATCATGGGTCACGTGGTTTTCCAGACGGAAGCATTTTAAAACATGCATATTTTAGTCATTTTTGGGTTGTAATTTGACACCCGATGACGTCACAATGACGTCACACTTGTATGCACACCTTCACATTGGGGTTGATGTTCCTACAAAGTTTCAAGTTGATAGCTTGAACCGTTTCGAAGAAAAGCTCTGGAAACGTTTGAGTGGAAAAAGAAGAAAAAAAAAAAAAAACTAGAGCTTCGCGTTTGTGTTTTTTACAAACGCAAGGTGATCGGGTGACAAACATTGAAATGATGATGACGACACAGTTTTGAGATTGTTTGAAAACTTGAGTTGTTTGATGTTGAAAAAGTATTGGAATTCTCAAGACATGACTCTGGATATTCAACGCTAAAATTGTGTATCTGATGACGTCATAATTGTCAATCTCATCATAACGTTACTATTGTGTGCATAGATTGTTCAAGTATCTACTGAAGAACAAGTTTTGACATGTAGGCCTAGGCCTATATGTGGTGAAAGAATCTTTTCAATATCTATTACAGTTCTAAAGATTTTTTCATTTGAGATCATATTACTGTAGTATATCGCCGTGTGGGGAGTTGGGGTTTAATTGCATCTATAATAAACTGACGCTCCAGTCAACTTGAGTTGCGGTCCACCATGTCCATTTTATTTCCAACACAGCAACGATTTCCAGCATGTCACATTCACAGTTTTCGGGGAGAAGACATATACTCTGGTTCGCCGACTAAGGCTAGCCGTACATACCATGATTACACCCAAGATACAACAGCTAAGTCACCAAAAGTAAATTTCCTTGTGCTATCAAGTGTTCATTCAACTTTCCTGGCGATGATGCCACGGAAACTAGCAGTTTTATATCTTCAAAAGTCCAATTTTCTCGGTTGTAAATCAATCCCTGCTTATTATTTCTCGTCTGTCTGACTTATTCACTACTCGCGCACGTACGTTTATATCATTGGCCGTGTGGCCCAGACATCCTCCCTAAAAAGATACATTATGACCTCTGACCCGAGACAGGCTGCCTAGATACAAGTTCTACTCTTAGAAGTCGAGCACTATATATGGGCGCAAATCGTCAGATTAGTGGAGGCTTGGCATAGCGCCCTCAAACGACTGAGTTAGCTTAATTATCAAGGGACTCAACAAATAATTTCTCCACATTACGTAACCACCGTGCACGTGATGACGTCATCAGTGGTATATATGTAGTCATAAAGTCCACATGTGAGGGAACATTTCGTTCCGTAGAACTATGGTCAAATTCCCTACCACTTTGGCTCTATTTGCATTCAAAATGCTAAAAAAGTGTACATTTTCGAACCTCTTCCGGTTTGGACCGGAGGTTTGGGTCACACAGGGGTCATGCCATTGTATGATTTGTTCAGTTCATTGCGACCTATCATGCTGTGAAAGAATTGTTTAAGTATCTATTACGATTCTTGAGATATGAATTTTTGAAATAATAACCATTTAATTTTTGTAATTTGACACCTGTGACGATATCATGACGTCACAATGTTGTGCACAAATTGTTCAACAATTTAATAACCATCAAGTTCTTAAATGTGACGAAAGAATCATGCAAATATCTGTTGTAGTTCTCAAGATACAGCATTTTTAAACAATTCAGCTCCAAATTTGCGTATTTTGACACCACATTACGTAACTACCGTCCATGTGATGACGCCACCAATGGTATAGTCAAAAAGTCCACATGTGTGGAAACAGTTCGTTCCGTAGAAATATGGTCAAATTCACTACCACTTTGAATCTATTTGCATTCAAAACGCTTTAAAAAATGCACATTTTCAAACAACTTCCGGTTTGGACCGGAAGTAGGCGTCACACAGGGGTCATGACATCGTATGATTTGTTCAGTTCATTTAGACTTATCATGTTGTGAAAGAATTGTTCAAGTATCTATTACGGTTCTTGAGATATGAATTTTGGAAATAATAACCTTTGAATTTTTGTAATTTGATACCTGATGACGTCATGATTACGTCACACTTGATGCCATCATGATACTATACATTCTGGTGAAAGTCTGCCGTAGGGCCTATGTCTGTATCTAATTTACTAACGATTCAGCTTGGTTTGATGGGCATTGTTGCTGGTAAGTGTAAAAACTGAGATTCTCAGTTTCGTTGAACTTTGACCTCCATTTGACCCAAGAAGGAAGGGTCATATGAAAATGCCCACACAAAGAAAATTGTAGCACAGAATGTCATCTATAAACCTGCCAAATACAAAGATCCTGGGTCACGTGGTTTTCAAGACGGAAGCATTTTAAAATATACATATTTTGGTTTTTTTTGGGGTGTAATTTGATACTTGATGACGTCACGATGACGTCACGCTTGATGCCATTATAATATTATACACGCTGGTGAAAGTCTGCCATAGGACCTATGCCTGTACTTAGTTTGTTAAAGATTCAGCTTGGTTTGATGGGCATTGTTGCTCAATAAGTGCAAAAATTGAGATTTTCGTTTTCGTTGAACTTTGACCTCAAATTGACCCCAGAGGGAAGGGTCAGATGAAAATGCCCACACGAAGAAAATTGTTGGCCATGATCTGATATATAAGCCTGCCAAATACGAAGATCATGAGTCACGTGGTTTTCCAGACGGAAGCATTTTAAAACATGCATATTTTTTTGTTGTAATTTGATACCCGATGACGTCACGGTGACGTCACACTTGTATGCACACCTTCACATTGGGGTTGATGTTCCTACCAAGTTTCAAGTTGATAGCTTGAACCGTTTCGAAGAAAAGCTCTGGAAACGTTTGAGTGGAAAAAGAAGAAAAAAAAACTAGAGCTTCGCGTTTGTGTTTTTTACAAACGCAAGGTGATCGGGTGACATAAACATTGAAATGATGATGACGACACAGTTTTGAGATTGTTTGAAAACTTGAGTTGTTTGTTGTTGAAAAAAGTATTGGAATTCTCAAGACATGACTCTGACTATTCAACGCTAAAATTTATATAGCTGAATGATATAGCTGAATGATATAGCTGAACAAGTGATAAATAAAGGCCAGTAACATTATTTGAGGTATTGTATTACTCATCTTCAAGGTCAAAAGTCAATTTAAAGAAGTGGAGGATGCGGATGCTAGTGTGATACTCCGAGGTGGAGGGTTTTCCTGGTTTTCTTCTGGCTCGGCCATAGTCTTTAATCTTGATACTGGAAGTAGAGACAACAGGATAGTTTATTAAGTAGAGACAACAGGATATTTTATTATACCATGCCCTCACTTAAGATTTAGTTAACTTTCTCCTTTTTTTTCCTTTTCTTTTTTTAATGACCTGACTGAAACAATTAGGGCGGCTATGAGTATGACTTTTAAAAACTTGTAAGTTGTAGGCCTATTCTCTTTAATACTTAAAGTTTGGTTTGTATTTATTGTTTTAATTGTATTTACAGCTGATATAGTGAACAAAATAAAACATATCAATTCGACAACCAAAACAAAAAATTCAATTTGAATTTTGATTACTTAGATCTGCCCCTCCAGGAATGCGGAAAAACATACCTCTAGTAATAATGGTATCGCCCAAAAAAAGGCATTGTGCATCCTATGTACGAACTACGATTGTACCATTTTTTTTTAATTTGGGGAGGGTTATACCTTCCTTTCAAAATTTAACGGACACGAGGCCTAAAAAATTCGGCTAATTGTAATTCTGACGTCCCTAGAAATATATCCGGCATATATGTGAGATGTGTATTTTGTTATAAAATTACCAAAACAGCATGATTTTAAGACTTAGTGGTTGACACAACCAGATTCCAACGACCGGGGTCACGCCATGCATCACGCCGTCCTTTTACGGGCGAGTGCCCCATTCAATAGGCCAACACACACACACGTACAGCGTGGCGTTCGTGTCTATCAAAAGAGCTTTTGAAAGGGTATAGAAAATACGCTCTCCGTAAAAAAATAAACACATTTAACATTCCAAACTCGCACAAATAATTGTTAAGACATGTAAAATTCATTCAGTGAAACCTCCTACCTTTCAAAATGAAGATTTCACCTCAAGAAATTGAGTTTACTTTTCCCTTTTTCGTAACTTCGGTTGTAGACCACCTACCGATAACAAGGACGCAATGACGTGTACAGTCCCCTTCAGCTATTCAGGGAAACCATTTTCATGTACGTCACAAGTATTCGGATCCGCGGAAAGCCCCCGAAGTGCATGCGCGCCCAGCCGAGCGGCAATTTTTATGGGCCGAATACTCGCGATCGCAACGCTTTGGGAAAAGCTGGTCGGGGCGAGAGTAGTTCATTCATAAAAGCCTGGGCTGTCGGTCATACCTCCGACGGCTGTTTTATGTACGTTAGTGAATGACTGAAACTCTAAGCTTTCTAATGAACTGTTGCTCGTTAGATTTGGACAGGTAAAAGTGGATGAATTTTTGAGATGAAAAATAGTAAGATTTTGGTGCGGGCTGTGCGCTGTGTGTGCAGAGGGCTTCAGTCTCGTACAATCGAACTGAAAAACTGATGACGTCATAATTGTCAATCTCATCATAACGTTACTATTGTGTGCACAGATTGTTAAAGTATCTACTGAAGAACAAGTTTTGACATGTAGGCCTAGGCCCATATGTGGTGAAAGAATCTTTACAATATATATTACAGTTCTAAAGATTTTGTCATTTGAGATCATATTACTGTAGTATATCGCCGTGTGGGGAGTTGGGTTCAATTGCATCTAGAATAAACTGACGCTCCAGTCAACTTGAGTTGCGGTCCACCATGTCCATTTTATTTCCAACACAGCAACGATTTCCAGCATGTCACATTCACAGTTTTCGGGGAGAAGACATATTTACTCTGGTCCGCCGACTAAGGCTAGCCGTACATAATTACACCCAAGATACAACAGCTAAGTCACCAAAAGTAAATGCCCTTGTGCTATCTAGTGTTTATTCAACTTTCATGGCGATGATGCCACGGCAACGAGCAGTTTTACATCTTCAAAAGTCAAATTTTCTGAGTTGTAAATCAAGCCCTGCTTATTATGTCTCGTCTGTCTGACTTATTCACTACTAAAAGATACATTATGACCTCTGACCCGAGACAGGCGCCTAGATACAAGTTCTATTATTAGAAGTCGAGCACTATATATGGGCGCAAATCGTCAGATTAGTGGAGGCTTGGCATAGCGCCCTCAAACGACTGAGTTAGCTTAATTATCAAGGGACCCAACAAATAATTTCTCCACATTACGTAACCACCGTGCACGTGATGACGTCATCAGTAGTATATATGTAGTCATAAAGTCAACATGTGAGGGAACATTTCGTTCCGTAGAAAAATGGTCAAATTCCCTACCACTTTGGCTCTATTTGCATTCAAAGTGCTAAAAAAGTGTACATTTTCGAACCTCTTCCGGTTTGGACCGGAGGTTTGGGTCACACAGGGGTCATGCCATTGTATGATTTGTTCAGTTCATTGCGACCTATCATGCTGTGAAAGAATTGTTCAAGTATCTATTGCGATTCTTGAGATATGAATTTTGGAAATAATAACCATTTAATTTTTGTAATTTGACACCTGTGACGATATCATGACGTCACAATGTTGTGCACAAATTGTTCAACAATTTGATAAACATAAAGTTCTTAAATGTGGCGAAAGAATCATGCAAATATATGCTGTAGTTCTCAAGATACAGCATTTTTAAACAATTCAGCTCCAAATTTGCGTATTTTGACACCACATTACGTAACTACCGTCCATGTGATGACGTCACCAATGGTATAGTCAAAAAGTCCACATGTGTGGAAACATTTCGTTCCGTAGAAATATGGTCAAATTCACTACCACTTTGAATCTATTTGCATTCAAAACGCTTTAAAAAATGCACATTTTCGAACAACTTCCGGTTTGGACCGGAAGTAGGCGTCACACAGGGGTCATGACATTGTATGATTTGTTCAGTTCATTTAGACTGATCATGTTGTGAAAGAATTGTTCAAGTATCTATTACGATTCTTGAGATATGAATTTTGGAAATAATAACCATTTAATTTTTGTAATTTGACACCTGTGACGATATCATGACGTCACAATGTTGTGCACAAATTGTTCAACAATTTGATAAACATAAAGTTCTTAAATGTGGCGAAAGAATCATGCAAATATATGCTGTAGTTCTCAAGATACAGCATTTTTAAACAATTCAGCTCCAAATTTGCGTATTTTGACACCACATTACGTAACTACCGTCCATGTGATGACGTCACCAATGGTATAGTCAAAAAGTCCACATGTGTGGAAACATTTCGTTCCGTAGAAATATGGTCAAATTCACTACCACTTTGAATCTATTTGCATTCAAAACGCTTTAAAAAATGCACATTTTCGAACAACTTCCGGTTTGGACCGGAAGTAGGCGTCACACAGGGGTCATGACATTGTATGATTTGTTCAGTTCATTTAGACTTATCATGTTGTGAAAGAATTGTTCAAGTATCTATTACGGTTCTTGAGATATGAATTTTGGAAATAATAACCTTTGAATTTTTGTAATTTGACACCTGATGACGTCATGATTACGTCACACTTGATGCCATCATGATACTATACATTCTGGTGAAAGTCTGCCGTAGGGCCTATGTCTGTATCTAATTTACTAACGATTCAGCTTGGTTTGATGGGCATTGTTACTGGTAAGTGTAAAAACTGAGATTCTCAGTTTCGTTGAACTTTGACCTCCAATTGACCCCAGAAGGAAGGGTCAGATGACAATGCCCACACAAAGAAAATTGTAGAACAGAATGTCATCTATAAACCTGCCAAATACGAAGATCCTGGGTCACGTGGTTTTCGAGACGGAAGCATTTTAAAATATGCATATTTTGGTTTTTTGGGGGTGTAATTTGATACTTGATGACGTCACGATGACGTCACGCTTGATGCCATCATAATATTATACATGCTGGTGAAAGTCTGCCATAGGACCTATGCCTGTACTAAGTTTCTTAAATATTCAGCTTGGTTTGATGGACATTGCTGCTCAATAAGTGCAAAAATTGAGATTTTCGTTTTCGTTGAACTTTGACCTCAAATTGACCCCAGAAGGAAGGGTCAGATGAAAATGCCCACACGAAGAAAATTGTTGGCCATGATCTGATATATAAGCCTGCCAAATACGAAGATCATGGGTCACGTGGTTTTCCAGACGGAAGCATTTTAACATATGCATATTTTGGTCATTTTTGGCTTGTAATTTGATACCTGATGACGTCACAGTGACGTCACACTTCAATGCACACCTTCACATTGGGGTTGATGTTCCTACCAAGTTTCAAGTTGATAGCTTGAACCGTTTTGAAGAAAAGCTCTGGAAACGTTTGAGTGGAAAAAGAAGAAAAAAAAAAAAAAAAACTAAAGAAATCGTACAATAGTAATAGGTGATCGGAATGAGTTCCGATCACCTAAAAAAAAGACAAAGAAATCGTACGAGAGTAATAGGTGATCGGGCTGTTGGCCCGATCACCTAAAAAAAAGAAATCGTACGAGAGTAATAGGTGATCGGGCTGTTGGCCCGATCACCTAAAAAGACAAAGAAATCGTACGAGAGTAATAGGTGATCGAGCTGTTGGCCCGATCACCTAATAAGTTTCAGTTGTTACGAAGGGATAACTTAGGCCCAACAAGGCTTACAAATAGTGTGACAATATGCCTTTGTAAAAACCCAGTGTACAAATTTATAATATGCTCGTAACCGGGACGGACACGTGTGTTACATTTTAGGCCGCGCATTTTTTGTGTACACCACTGCGAGGGGAATTTGGCAGAAGACGCACTATTTCACTTCTGGTGAAGAGCCTAAGTTCCCCGTACGTATACACTGCTGTACAATGCGCTGTACATACACTATTACATACTGTGTACGTACGTACTGTTCTATTATAAGATAAATTTCATGATTGGATTGTAAAGAAAGAAAAAAAACCCTGCATACATATTAAAATATCAGCCAAATGATCAGTGCATGTTTTTTTATGTTGAATGAATAGTGAAATTGTTTTGTTAAAAAAAAAACCTTCAATCAACCACAGTCCCACAAACATGTTTCGATCGTTCTGTCGAAACGACATTTCGATCGTTCTTTCGAAACGACGTTTCGATCGTTCTTTCGAAACGACGTTTCCATCGTTCTGTCGAAACGACGTTTCCATCGTTCTTTCGAGACGACGTTTTTATCGTTCTTTCGAAATGACGTTTCGATCGTTCTTTCAAAACGACGTTTCCGTCGTTCTTTCGAAACACGTTTTGATCCTTCCTAGGAGAAAATTCTCGTTAAACACTTTTTGCCCATTTTTTTTTTACCTGAAGACGCTTTTCAAAAGTTCCCTCAAAACATTTTTTCAATCATTTCTTCTAAATACTCCGAAACACTTTGTTCCCTCAAAAAAAAATGTATCAACATATTTATTTCGAGAGAACAAAATAATATTTCGATAAACAAGACTTTAAAATTCTAATGTTGAGAATTGTAAAATTCTTAAAAATTACCCAGTAAAGCATCAGTAGGTGCATAATTGATATGGAAAAAACCCTAAAATCAAAGACTTTCACAGGAAACACATATTTTTCAGCCTATGTAGCACAGAAGATCTCGAAGCCAAGATCGGCTACCCCTCTTTTTTTTTTCTGTGGTGAAAATTAAAGTCACCGGTATCTTCGTCGAGCGTATATTGGAAATTTGAACACGGGGTTTTTAGAAAGGCATGTTGTGACACTATTTGTAGGCCTTTTTGGGCCTAAGTTATCTCTTCAGAACAACTGAAACTTATTTATTTTATTTTGAGACCAGACAAGGTATTTACTGTGGAAAAACCCACATACAAATAAAGCATTCAAAACAAAAATAAAGAGTACACAAAACAATTTGGCTTTATTGGGAGAAATTCACATACACACATGGAAAATGTTAAGCTTGGTGAGACAAAATGAGGAATGTCCCCCAAATATCAAAACCACGTAACCGGCGCCTGAAGTAAAATGTACGTGAACAATTTGTCCATAATCGATTTTAGGTTGTTTGCATATTTGCATTGCATAAGTATTCAAGATTCATCGGAGCATACACTGTTAAACAAATCTCTGTTCATTTACAGTACATTCATATGTCAATTGGCATTACATAGCGTACTGTTTTTAAACAGTACATTCTACTTTTTTGTTTTATCTGTTTGCATACAGTAGACTCTACTGTTATTTGGAATTCTTCTGGTTTTTCAACAGACGACTAAGTGATCGTTTTGTGCATGGTTTTGTTCTTTAACAGAGCCTTCTGTACATAAACAATTCTATGTAACTGAACGAAGCAGTCCAGGTTATTGGCGACTGTTTCTTGTTGACATTTACAGTTCATTTTTTGTGTTGTAGATGCACCACACTTCATGTAAAATAAGTCGGCATGTTTCTCTCAATTTCCTAGTTTTTATTTGCATGCCGGGGTGCAGTGGAGTTTCAACAGGGTGTACAATTTACCAAAAATGTAACCCGACTCACTGAAATACAGGAATATGATAAATTCAGGGGGAATTTCTGCCTGAGTCTACTGTATTCCCGCACTTTGAGGCAGGTTACATGCTCCAGTGTATCTCCACTGCAGGCAGTATTGCACGGCAAATAAAACGCAAATAAAAACCAAACAAATTACGAAAATACCGACTTGCCTTTCACGACATGTAGAGCAGCTACTTCTCGTTCAAGTCGGCACTATAAACTGAACAGTCTCCAGTATATATTTCGACATAACGCCCGCCAAAATCTGTCATTTCATATACGAACGGCACAACTACAAAAAGCGCACTGCGCAGTTTGAATTTACTGCAGTGATTTCCCAGCATGCAACGTACCATGGTACTCGCTTTCAACGCCGCGTAATTTCTGCCGCATACCAGGGAACATCGATGGGATAACAGAAGGTCCTCTGTTACTAAACAGTAACATGGCTGTATTTTAACAGATGAAGATTAAAAGTTTCTTGTTTCTGAACAAACCTGTAATTTAACGGCAAACCGTCTGTAATCATACAGAACAATATTTTTAAAATGTACACAGACGGAAGAACGTTTGTGCAATAACAACAAATTCCAAAAACAGTAAAAGTTACTGTTCGATTTTGACTTTTTCAACAGAAAAACACCTGTGACTCAACACAATTTTTTACAGTGTAGTTGGTTTTGTCAAAATGTTTAATAAACCTGTTAAAAATGAGATTTTCTGATTTGTATCTGCAGCTGCTGCGTGACACGAGTTTTTTTAAAGCCGTTTTTCTCGAAAAGTCTTTATGGCAACGACAGCGCGCTGTGTCATCTTTCTTGCGTCGTAATGCCCAAATGCAGTAAGTTACAGAAATAAATTTGGTGTCATTGCAAAGCTGAAGAATTGGTCTTTCTCATCGTGTATAAACCTTAACAAGTCGAAGTTAGAGGACATTCCTCATATTGCCGTGGCAGGAAGAACGTGTTACACATAAATTGTACGTACATTTAAAACTTAAAAGAGCATGGTTAACCTGCATGTTTGCGAAAATAATTAAGAGAAAATGCTCTATAAATGGGAGAATGCTCCTGTCAAAGGGGTGAAGACATGATGAACTGTACACTAAAATGTAGCGTTTGATGCCCTTATTTTGAAAAATTAATGTTCATGTGAAAATACTGGTTGATGTAGCTGAAATCCAAGACAAAAGATCCCAAATCAAGACGGTCGCCATATTATTCCAATATGGACATACAAATGTACCTCACATTATAGTACATGTAAATAAAATTAAATAAATAATTTTAATGTTATGGAGAAAACTGTCATTATGCAGTAAAGTACCGGTACAAAATGGCACCTTGTCTTTGTTTACAAAATTTTCAAAATGTGATATATTTATTATGGTTTGTAACATGGCCACAATCACGGGTACACTTTTACAATGCCAAAAAAGTGTTGCATTTAAAAAAGGCACAAACTATACTTCAGCGATAAACGCGATGCGAAAATTTCGCGACTCATTATACCGTGTGAACAACTATTACATATTTTCTAAATTCCTGCTCTTCATCATCGTTCAAGTGATCATTCCCAGGCTCAGTGCACACTGTATAATAATTGTTCATGAGAACAAGGTTGAAACTGCACTTGGTGAATATTTAATATGCTTCTATGTACAGACGATATTTGACCAATGACGTCACAACGCTCCATGGGCTAACCCCGAACTGGCTTATTAAGCCACACCATGATTAGCCTTTTTCTTTTTAATTACTGAGCCAACATGGGGAATAGAGGTCAGCCTACTATCAATAAAACATCCGAGATCCTTCTGGACAGTTAACCTCTTAGTCTTAAGCACATTGTCACACAGAGTGTAGGTTACACTGACGGGTTTCTTCCCGAGTGACATTTACAAAAAAAACCGCTGCATTTACTAGCTTTAAATGGACATACCGGCTTTGTTGGGCTATGTTGGGCTCGAAATTCACCCATACATGATTATGAAAGTCTTTCCGAAATAGACTGAAGAGAACCTGAAATGAAACCACACAATTTTGCCGGTTTTTTTTGCAGTTTTCAAAAAATTCGAGGTCACGTGATTTATCAAAATCAGAGTCTGGTTCAGATAAATCACGTGGTCTTGGAGTTAATTTTATTTCCAGTCGTAGAAACCAGCGGGAAGTGCGAGTTGCTTTTGTCATTCGCGGTTGGTTTCTCTTCTTGTTGGGAAATAATGTCCTACGAACATACCGTACATACCGTATTTTCTAATTTGTACACAAATCTGGCAACATATTTCACAATAAGGGTTTCTGGGTGTTGATATGGACGGGAGAATCTGTCAGATTGTTCGCTATTGAGGGCGCTAAAGACACCAAAACGTTGCGTTCGAGTCAGCGCTGACCTGAGGGATCATGCAAGGTGTGATAATACAGGGAAACAAGGGAACGAGGTTAAACACGTATCGACCCATATCGAACGCCACCTTTATTTACAAACAAATGATACATAATACATCGCGACGGTTGGTAAAGCGTATAGCCCAACATTTGTCTCTTTTAGAAAAGAAAAAAAATACTTTATAGTTAATTACGTGACATTTTGATCCGTTTTTCTTTCTTTTCACAACGACCATCGAAACATTATTGTCAAGGATGCTAGATCGCTACCTTATGTAAACAGTAAGCCGGTGTGCCCCTTTTAGAGATGTAATTTCAAAATTTCAGACCAAGTCATAATTATATTCATGTCCTCTTGCAGTGAAGTTGCACCAGCGGGACAGCCAACGGCGTTATTAGCTGTCTGTTCGTTTTTAATTGTTCCTGCAATCTGAATTTTTAATCGTATTTCATCACAGTTTGTTCTTGCCATCAATATCTACTTTTTAAATCTACATTTTGTTTTACAATTTGGGATGTCCATACATTTGTGTACGTTTGCTGCATTTTGGCTGTGTTTTCGTCGTTTTGTGACGGAGTTAGTGTTTTGGAACTGACTGCTGTACTAGAGGGGTCGCCGCCGTTTTGGTCTGGTAACGCGTAACGTAGCAAATACTGTGCGGAAACGACATATGGACTGTTGCGGGTTAATAATAGTGCTTAGTGCTTACTATACTGCAATATCAGCTCTAATCCTGCTCTGCTTTTGAGGAAAGTGGTGTTTCCACAAATGGTTTGATTTTAGCAACTGGTAAGCTACAAAGTGCATTATCCGTTCGAGACTTGCCATTGACAACTCCCACAAGAGTCATCGTGATATATGCGTGTAGCGCATGCCGCTATGGAACCGTTGCAGGAAAATGGCAAAAGCATGGCTACACTTTGATGTCTATTCCGGATCAAGAGCCTCCCCTTCTGGACATTACAATTTATAGTGAAATATCGAAGAATCCAGATCCAGAAAATAAAATCAACATGTTTAACATCAGACTTCTTATAAGATAACTTTTGGTGTAAAAGTGGGTAGCAATACCATGCATCGTCATATTTAAACCAAGGAACAACTTCTGTCATTTCGTGCTACATGTACCACTACCAGCCTTATTGACAAGTCCCGTTACGACTATTTGAAAGTTCCAAGAGTATTCAAACGTAAACGCGGATGCAGAGGTGGAAAGTGTGCACTATATAGTCCATGGGCCAAAGGGGCCCACCGTGCACCTCACCCTCTCCACCCCCCCCCATTTTATTCGCCATATAAATACAAGTTAATTTGGTTATATTGGTAAAAAGGCTTTCTGCTACAACGTGGGAAATAGGCGGGTCAATATAGCACCAAAGGCATGGAAGGAGTGGAGACAATAACTTCTCTAATATAACTGCTGATATCAGATGTAGCTAATTGTATTGTTCAGTAATGTGTATAACATGATACTGTGGCAAGACTGGTTGCACCAGCCACCATATGAGCCGCTAAGGCAGGGTGCGCCACTGTGCCAGAATTGCCTCCCTGGCAACCTGCGCTTCTAGAGCTGTTTTTGAGGCGTGGGATTCAAAAGGTCTGGTCCCACGCAGGTTTAATTAGGATAAAAACCTAACAAACTTGGCCATCTGGTTTAGCCCGAAGCCATCCCGGTTCAGCCCGAGGCCATCCCGGTTCAGCCCGAAGCCATCCCAGCCCAGCCTCAAGCCATCTCGGCCCAGCCCAAAGCCATCCCGGCCCATCCTGAAGTCATCCCGTCCCAGCCCGAAGTCATCCAGCCCCAGCCCAATGCCCTACCAGCAAAACATAACGTCCTGAAGCCCCAAAGCCCAGCCTGAAGCCACCCAGCCTGAAGCCACCCCAGCCAGCCCATCACAAAGCCATCCTGGCCCGGCTCACCCTACCAGCAAAACCCGAAGTCCCAAAGCCCAGCCTGAAGCCCCGAAGCCCAGCCTGAAGTCACCCCACCCAGCCCATCACAAAGTCATCCTGGCCCGGCTCACGAAGCACAAGCACTCCCACTCCCACCCCGAATACCCCAAAGCCCAATCTGAAGCCACCCCGGCACAGCCCCAAACCACCCTGTCACTAGCCCAAAGCCATCCAAGACCACAAAGCCTAATCTGAAGCCACACCGGCACATCCCGAAGCTACCCTGTCACAGCCCGAAGCACTCCCAGCCCAGCCCGAGGCACTCCAAGCCTTGGCTGGGATGGCTTCGGGCTGAGCCAGGATGGCTTTAGGTTGGGCCGGGATGGCTTCGGGCTGGGCTGGGATGGCTTCGGGCTGAAACGGGATGGCTTCGGGCTGAAACGGGATGGCTTAAACCTGGGCTGGGATGGCTTCGGACTGGGGTTTTAGGAGGGCATTGGGCTTGGCTGGGATGGCTTTGGGCTGGGCCGGGATGGCTTCGGGCTAAAACGGGATGGCTTCGGGCTAGGCTAGGATGGCTTATAGCTGGGCTGGGATGGCTTCGGGCTGGGGTTTTTGGGTTTGTGCTGAGCTGGGAGGGCATTGGGCTTGGCTGGGATGGCTTCGGGATGGCTTTAAACTGGGCCGGGATGGCTTCAGACTGGGCCGGTATGGCTTCGGGCTGGGCTTGGATGGCTTCGGACTAGGCTGGGTTGGATTCGGGCCGGGTTGGGATGGCTTAGAGCTGGGCTGGGATGGCTTCGGGCTGGGGTTTTGGGGTTTGGGCTTAGCTGGGAGGGATGGCTTCGGGCTTAGCTGGGAGGGATGGCTTCGGGCTGAAACGGGATGGCTTCGAGCTGAAACGGGATGGCTTCGAGCTGAAACAATAATATGTATCGCATACCCGTTACATACATGTACCTGCCAACTAGTCCGATTTTATCGTATTTGTTCCGATTTTTAAGTGTTAAAAGTGTTCAAAATCGGAACAATCGCAACGGTCGACTTGACCTCACTCCCCGAACGCGCCGCATGTGTTGTGTACATGAAAACGAATGCCGTACTAGGTCAACTTGATCGTTGTACCGACTCGACCGTTGCAAGTTTCACTTCAGTCCGATTTTTTTACTAGGCAGTGTTGGCAGGTATGCCGTTATATAATTATAGCGCCCCGTACCGATCGCGCCAAACGATGTGCAGAAGTCAACAGGGATAATTTGGCATTGATTAACAGAGTTTCGTCGTTCACTAATCAACGTCAACTCTCTTTCACTCTTTGGAAATTCAGATCGATCAACAACAATCTTTCCACGGTATGTGCATCAATTGATGAAAATCGCACGGATGTCTTTGTGATAACTGAAACTTCGCTCAAAAAGTCAAAAATGACGAACAGCTTACTGTGAGCCAATCTAGTTCAATGTGGACTGGATACGATTTTCATAGTTGTTCACGAAGCTTCAGAGGTGGAGGCGTTGCTGTAATTGTGCATCAGAACCTGGTTGTGAATAAAAATCACATATAATTCCTTTGAGCTGATGGATTTAAGTCAGCACGTTATTGTCGTTTATCGTCCTCCCCCCCATCAAAACATATATGGATTTGTACATTCCCAACTGAATGTCCTTGGGTAAAGTAAACGTTCCACCACTCCCTGCAGCCTGTAGGTACGATATAAATACAAAACTCTGTATGCTATGAATAATGTTGCTCTTAAAGGAGTGTGACCAGATCACTTTTTTTTACCCATAACTCCCCGGGACTTACCTTATGGGTCATGAGATTTTTATATCATAACATCCGTTATATTTTTCTGATTACGAAACTGAAACTCCCGTGCTTCTAGGCCGCATATTTCCGAGGATATCGTCGAAAATCCACCGATTATTTGTAAACTAATTTTCCAGTATCAACGTTTATCCACTGAAAGCCACTCGATAGTTTTGTTCAATTTTTTACTGGAAATCGCGAATGTTTTCGGGTTTTTGGGACATGGGAGGCATGTGTATGGGAGTTACTTGATAATATTGGTAAGTTACATCGAAAACTATTTTCCAGAAACTCTGGTCATGCTCCTTTAACTGTACACGTACATACATGTAATCATATCTTACACAGGGAGTCAATCATCACAATTGACATGTTGTCTGTGGAGCGCAATCATCTGTTAGTGAGGACCTGCGTGATAGGAGGACCAACAGAACGAATCCTACCTCCGCACAGTCTACTGAGCCAGGCAAACGACCCCTACCCCTGGCTGCTCTTCTGTAAATTGCCGGTACCCAAAGAGTACACGCCTGGCGTAACAAGATCACCAAGCATTAAACAAGGTGGGATTTACTACAAAACTGCTACAAATCCTTCTTTGGATTGTCAGTATGGGGTTTATAGAAGATATTTTACAGTTTTGAAACCTGGGGTTGATTTCACTAAACTCTTCGTAAGTTAAGGTCCATAATAAGACTTGTAATGGATCCTAGGGCTGCGATGGATCGTGGCTACGATGGGTCCTGCAGTGGATTTCACCATCGTAAGCGTAATGCGTTCGAATATCGATTTGGGGACATTTGCATTTTCATACCTGGCAACTAGTTCGATTTTATCGTATTTGATCCGATTTTTAAGTGTTAAAAGTGTTGAAAATCGGAACAATGGGAACGGTCGACTTGACCTGACTCCCCGGGCGCGCCGCATGTGTTGTGTACATGAAAACGGGTGCAGTACGCCTATTTCTAGAACAGCTAGATAAGAAACGGCTGTAGATCCGTTCAGACGATGGTTGTTAACTTAAAGTTAATTTCGTTAGTAGTGGGCGCGTAAGCTCGTAAGTAGTGACCGTGTGGACGCACTTACAAGTTAGCAACGACGATTTACCAACGAGATATCCTATTAGTAGCGCCCTACTTACGAGAGCGCACCTTTGGTATATGGGCCGTGTGCATGCTTGCGCGTCGTTGTTAAAGCACCGTGTGGACACGCGTTGTTGTTAGTGGGACTGTCATTGTTAACTTTACCTTCGAAGGTAGTGCCCGTCTGAACATGACTTGTGTTACTGAATGACACATCACCGTTACCGGTTTCAGGTAAGTTTGGAACGCGTGTGCGTATAGCGCGTTTTGTTTTCGAACATAACACGCGCGATCATCACGAACATTGAGAAAGTGCGCATGCTGGAGGTTTTACGTGTAATAGGCCGTATTCCTGAACGCGTGAGGGCGCTGTCAAGTGGTCCGCTCCCATCGCGCGTTATGTTCGAACACAAAATGCGCTACGCGTGCACGCCTTCCAAACGTTTATTTTGAATGGAAGTCTGTGCGTGCGTCACGGGCCTGCGCGCTCCGCGTACGCGACTTTTCCCCCACGTACGTATGCAGGTACCCCTACTTTTCTACTGTCGTCTATGGACATTTCCCCCAAATCACCGTGTTCGAGCGCCCTCACGCGTTCAGGAATACGGTCTATCCAATGGATAAGTGCCCAAAACCATGCAAATGAGGTGCCTAACAATATGCAAATGAGTCACAGTAATATCATTGCACTTTTTATTCCACGCCCACACAACTTTGTGGTCGACGTAGACCATGGATAGCCAACTACATGTTTTGCATGCAATGCAGTGAAAACATCCGAGACTGAACTGTTTTGAAACATGTTTTGTAAAATCGTAGGTACACAATTTTAAATTTTCGGGGAGTCTGAGTTGTTCAAAACGTTCGCTACGATGACCCATTTGCCTCATCGTAGCTTTTACGGTGCGTTGCCGTGGCAGATATGCATCGGTACACTCCTCGCAAATTTCTTGACATTGTTATGGCCCGGTCACACATAGACGACGCACGGGGGACGCACGGCCCGCGCATTGAAAATTTGCAATTTTGGCCAGTGCGTTGTCGTTCGCTAGATGTGCGTCATTATGCGTTACTCGTTCGTCGAGCGCGTTGGACCAACGTTATGCATTCGACGTCATTCGCTGTGTGCGTCGGGATTTTTTTTGCATGCACAAAAATGTGCGCGGAGCTCGACGCATGAATTTACACGTCAAAAGGACGCCAGACACGCGCAGAACGCGCTAGACCAACGCCAGACAAACGCGGAGCGCACGCTGTGTATTCGTTGTAAGTTCGGCGGCTGAGGTCTAGCGAACGCCTAGTGCACACATAGCGTGCTTCAAACGCATGCCCAGCGAACATGCGGCGAATATGAGCGTGCTGAATGGGTCTCTAACGCACCCAACGGTCTTCTTGCGTGTTCCTAGCGTATACCTGGCGTGTACGTCGCGTGTACGTAGCGTGTAGTCATAGGGTAAATAAGCGGGTCCCGCACCACCTCCCCATCACTTCTCCTCCGACCCTCATGGGTGATGACAGAGGTTCCTACTGATCGTGTCTAGAAGAACCACCTCAGAAGATGAAATACGATCTACGAGCCGACTTTTTTTATAGGCACAGTTACGTGACCGCTGCCGTTCGCGGGCTGTGCGTTGAGCGCACGGTGCATGCGCAGGCCATTCGTCACACACGCTAGCAACACGTGATGCATTCGTTGGTTTTTTTGACATGTGCGCTCTGTATACGGTCTGTATGCGGTCTGCATGCGCACAGTATACGCGCAGCGCGTCAGCAAAACGCTATGCATTCGGTGTCAGCTCGCTAGCCTCTCCTAAATCCTGACAAAAGTTGGGCGCACAACGACGCACTGATCCTATTTTCCAGTTTTTGCTGAATTTTCAGTGCGCGGGCCGTTAAATGATACTACACGTACAGTAGGCTGAAAAATATGTGTTCCCTGTGAAAGTTTTCTATATTTTCCCATCCTCAACGTGGTTTTTCCATATCAAATATGCACCTACTATTAAAACATGACTGATGCTTGTACTGGGTAATTTTAAAGAATTTTCGGAGTATTTAGAAGAAGTGATTGAAAAAGTGTTTGGAGGGAACGTTTGAAAAGTGACTTTAGGTAACAAAAAGTGCTTAAAGGGCCTGTGACATCCTAAACAACTTTGTGCCTAAGCTTTGCTTCATAATGACGGATTACTTGTTCTGCAAGACATACTATTGTTCGTTTGGATGTAAAATCAATAAAAGGTGGCATTTTTCAACTTTGAAGATTTCATTGCAATAAATCACAGACAGAGGGCGCTGTTTTGAGTGCATCACATAAGGAAGACAGAAGGGAAAAGTTAAGAAAAAACATAAGACTTCAAGTTGGACTTGTGGCAAATTGCTGCAGTTTCTACCCCCAGTTTTGTCATGGCTTACAGCAGGCAACATGTAAAACAAACTCAAACAGCCATGGATTACAAAAGTTTCAGGAAAATTTAGAAAAAAGTGGAATCTTTTGTGCACAGTTCAATGTGATTTTCCTGTGTTTGCCTCTTGTGACGTCGTGACCTTGGTCATGAATATGCATATTTGCATTAGCATAAAAACTAAAAACCTTTGTTTTAACCCCCAAAGCAAGCTCCAAATAGGATTTTTATGACTTTAACTGAGTAAAGTGGTTTTAAAGCATAGATTTCATTGATAAAAATCCTAAATAAGGGGCCCTTTAAAGGGGCAAATTATAGTGTTTAAAAAAAAACAATCAACGTTTGAAAAGTGACTTTAGGTAACAAAAAGTGCTTCAAGGGGCAAATTATAGTGTTTAAGAAAAAACAATCAAAAAGTTGTTACAAAAGAACGAGCGAAACGTCGTTTCGAAAGAACGATCGAAACGTCGTTTTGAATGAACGACCGAAACGACGTTTTGAATGAACGACCGAAACGACGTTTCGAAAGATTGATCGAAACGTCGTTTCGAAAGATTGATCGAAACGTCGTTTCGAAAGAATGATCGAAACGTTTTGAAAGAACGATCGAATCGCGTGTTTCGAAAGAACGACCGAATCGCGTGTTTCGAAAGAACGACCGAAACGTCGTTTCGAAAGAACGACCGAAACGTTGTTTCGAAAGAACGATCAAAACGTGTCGAAAGAACGATCGAAACGTCGTTTCGAAAGAACGACCGAATTGTCGTTTCGAAAGAACGACCGAAACGTCATTTCGAAAGAACGATCGAAACGCGTTTCAAGGGAAAGTTTTGGAAACATAGTTTTACCTTATACATGGAGGAAGGAAATGCCTTAATAGGCCTACAAGCTTATACATGTTGTCGATCGATGGTGTTTTTATTTTACAAAATTATTTCACCATTCATTTAACATGATATTTTAATATGTATGCAGTTCCTCTTTGTTTTTCTTTCTAATCAATCATGAAATTTATCTTATTATAATACAGTACGTACGTACACAATCTACATGCACATGTACAGCGCATTGTATAGCACATGTATACGTACGGGGAACTTTAGTCTCTTCACCAGCAATGAAATGGTGCGTTTTCTGCCAAATTCCCCTCGCAGTGGTGTAACAAAAAAATGCGCCGCCATAACGGAGCGGTAACCAATCGCATCTCGAGTTATGAACGTAAACGTTAACGTTAGTGAAATCGACCCCTTTCCTGAACTGGTACTCGGCTTGCATGTACATGAACCTGTAGTTAACCTGGGGTCCAAGTTGATATCCGGTTTTGGTGACATGGTGGGGAATTATCAAAAAAAGTACTTGTACTTCAAGTACACAGAATGTCAACGAGATTTTACAAAAACCTTTTTTTCCCAAAAGAGGGTGGGTTTTCGCTGGGGGAAAGCAACTTACTTGCTACTAGAAGATTGGCAAATGTTCAACAGTACAGAGCATTGTAGAGGTTCTGACCCAGTTGAATACGGAGGGGGCGGGAGTGATTCGCCACCGTTTAAGGATATGACGGAGGTAACAAACCGGTGTATTAGATGATCATAGTTTAATCATTGTCTACAGTTCCAATCAGATGATAACATCTCAAGATACCAAGGAAGCAGATAAAAATGGGGTGGAAAAAAACCTTAAAGAAAAGAACAAATATTTCCTTACAGTGCAAATGGAGATTTGTTAGACGAAAACAATTGTGTTTCATTAACAAGGTAACACATGTAATACACAGCGCGCATTGTACAGTACAAAAAAAGTACATACGGCACGCCGTACCCAATACAAGCAACGTAATATAAAAAAAGCTATGCCTTAACCTAACGCTGTAAATAACACTGCCAAAAGTCTCAACCCCCCCCCCCCCCCCAATCCAAAGGAGGAGGTAACCACTCAAGTCTGTCTGTACATTTAGTTACATGGTGGTTTTGCTTATCAGGCGTCCCGTTTAGACGAACGAAGATGGAAAGGACGGCAGAATTAAGGTTCTTTCCTAGTTCTGTCTGTGTTGAGTTCGCAACGTCCTTTTCATTCTGTCAACTAGACACTCGTCGCTGAAGGTCAAAAGGTCACGAAATTTTCGAAGCCTTCCGAACATATACTCTCATTAAAGGTGGAACGTAAACAAATTTTAGTGAGGCAATTTCCATACAAAATGTACCAATCTCCACAAGTTCCCCGTGTTGACACTGTATGTCCTCCGATAGTGCTTAAACTGTAACCCAGAGGGTGGTCGGGTTGGCGTAGTGGTTCTTTCCTCGCCTTTCACCTCTTACGACCCGGGTTCAAATCCGGGGCGTGTATGTGGACTGGGTTTGCAGTCCCTACTTGACCGCGTGGGTTTTCCCCTGGATATTTCTCTGGGGTTTTCCTCCCACTTCTAAAACTGCAACTCCTTCTTCGTCATCGTAGTTGAAGCTAAACCCGTATAGTTAATGGCATAAAGGGCCTTAGATGCCGAAGATGCCATAAAACTAACAACAACAACAACTGTAACCCAGGTCATTTAATAATAAAATGCATAAATCAGTTTTTGAATCAAAATCAGATCCTAGTATACAGTTTTCCTATATTCCGCCCTCTTCTGACTCGTTTTTCGACGTATCAACGGACTCTGTTTTTGTCACGGATATGGATGAGTCGGGACTGGAATCTGACGATTCCTTAGAATCCCTCACTCCACCCAATCTTAGTCTTGGAGAAAATGTCACTGGAGTAAGTTTTAATGCTCGGAGTCTGCGAAACAAGATGGCGGACTTGGTTTCCTATCTTCAGTTCAACCCAACGGACATCGTTTGCATCGCGGAAACCTGGCCCAAACGAGCTGGACCTTCCAGCGGATTATGTGGTTTTTCGCCGTGAGCGGCGAGAGGTGCCTCTCTATAGCAACGGTGAACGCCAACGCAAGAACAATGGCGGTGGTGGTGCAAAATGGATCGTCGTTGTCCTCTATCGCCCTCATGGCGCAAACGCTGATTACTGGGAAACCCTGCAAGCCAACATCGACGCCATTCAGAACGCATCCGCGTCATATCAAGGGGTCATTCTCACTGGAGACCTCAATATCGATCTACTGAATGATTCCCACCCGTCAGTTACCCGGCTTACATCAATATTGGATACAATGGACATAAATCAGCTAGTGGACTTTGTGACCCGTCCCTCATCCCAAGATCCCAATACTGGAACGCTCATAGACCATCTACATGTCTTCACCAACCGCCGGCCCCGATGTTTTTCAAAAATTATTCTGTTCATCCCAACCCGGTTTCTAGTGATCACCACGTATTGTTCTTCAGTCTTCGCATCACAAAACCTCAACACCATAGGGACATTTTTCGTCAGTTTCTCTTGTGTAAGCAGGCTGACTTTGAGCATTTGAATCGACTGCTAGAGTTAGCTCCCTGGGACTTGTTTTTGGACCCAGCTGATGTTGACTCAAGCTGGGAGGGATTCCTTGACTTGTTTCACGCTGCATCGATGGATGCAGTTCCACGCGTCAACAAGCTCTCCAAACAACGCAAACCATGGATCACACCCGAAATATTACGCCAGATTAATAAGAAACATCCGCTGTTCAAGCGGGCGAAGCGGTCTAACTCTGCCCCGCCCCCCATTGGAATGAATACAAGTCAGTTAAGAACGAAGTCAAAGAAGCGATAAACAAATCATACTTCGAGCATTATCTGGCACTCTCTATTAACCAACCAGACCGATGGGTCGCCTATACCCTAGGTCCTCCACCCACGACAAGGGGTGGTCGGGTTGGCGTAGTGGTTCTTTCCTCGCCTTTCACCTCTGGCGTCCCGGGTTCGAATCCGGGGCGTGTATGTGGATTGGGTTTGCAGTCCCTACTTGATCGTGTGGCATTTCTCTGGGGTTTTTCCTCCCACTTCTAAAACTGCAACTCCTCCTTCGTCATCTCTAGTTAATAATATAGTATAGTTAAAGCTAAAACCGTATAGTTGATGGCATAAAGGGCCTTAGTTGCCGAAGATGCCATAAAATAAATAACAATAACAACAACAACAACAACACCCACGACAGCCACGTACAGCCACTGCCACAGTGACACGCACTATTGAGCACACTGGTGCCAACCACAGGAGTATAATCCTAGCACAACCACGCCTTATCAACCTCTTCCGCTTCAGTGCACGCATTGTACACTGAATGCCCTCAACCAGTACTTATAGCCCTGCATCATCACGGCATTACTCCTGAAGACGAGCAGAGCACGCTGTTCGAAACGTTCAGTTCACACTCACCGGTTCTTTTCAGAACCACACATATACAAAAGAGATTAATATGGTGCTACCGTAAACCCATACACACGTTGATTTCCACCATGCATAGCGATCACCAGTTACGTATGGGTGCGAATAAAAATAGTGGTAATAAGTTCCGAACGCAACTCACACGCAACTAATAGGTTTTATAGGTTTGAAGTACGCAACAACTACGCAGGTGATCGCAGACACACGCAGAGTAAGTTCAGAAATGTTGAACATGTTGAATAATTCTCTGCGAATGCCTGCGATCAATTTATACGCAACATAGTTGCAACATGTACGCTACGCACGCAACACGATCGGAACACGATCGCAACAGGTACGCAACTCATAAGTTATGAACACAGGTGATTGCAGGTCCAAATTTTAGGTATCTGGTCAGGTTTTGGTAGCGAACATGTTGCGAATGTGTTGCGTACCTGTTGCGTGTGTAGCGTACCCCCAACCTATTGTGCGTATTCCCAGCGTATCCCCAACATATGCCCTGCGTATTGGGTCTTTCACATATAAAGAAATACCGTAGAGACTTTATTGAGGTTGGGGAAAAATTTAATCCTACAAGGGCTATGCGATTTTATAAAATCCAAAGTGCCAGTTGCGATGTTGTTGTGACACAGTTGAGAGTCGGTTGAGATGGCCTTGTGAAAGATAATTTTCGGCGCGAAATTCAAAATCGCAGACACCCCAACGGACAGCGTGGCGGCATTGTTAAGACAGGTGGAGACAGAGTTGTGTCAGCAGTGAGACGTTCCCACGATTGTTTGATATTGAGTTGAGACAGTGATACGGATAGCAGCGAGTGTGCTGCGTGGGCGTTGCGATTGATGCGATTGTGTTGCGTTGGTGTTGAGACGGCTTGGCGACCACGATGAGACGGTGGTGTGACATGAAAGAAACATGTAATAATTCGTCTCGAGCATGTTGCAACGCTGCCTCAATGCTATTTCAATGCTGTCTTATCATCATCTCAGTTATTCGCACCTATGTCACAGCGTTCGCACACAGTTGCAGTGCAGTCGCAAGTGCCTTTTTCTTGCCGCAAGACTGTCTCCACACTGTCTCCACCATCTTGTCATGAGCGTCACCGATGAAGTTGCGGCAGTCTGAGACAAGGTTGCGACGGTGTTGGGCCAGTGTAGCGATGATGATGCGATCTGATTTTGATTGCGATTGTTTTCAAATTTTGAAAACACTCGCATCCGTCCGAGATGGTTATGCGATGTTATGAGATGCCATGAGATGCTTCTGCGTCCAGTAGCGATTTGGCCAACTATCCCAGATCGCTCCCAATCTCATCGCCGTCTCATCTCTGTGTGAGAGACCCATATCCAACCTATTAGTTGCGTGTTAGTTGCGTACTACATGCGTGTTGAGAAATGGTATAAATAGTGGGCCTTTTCTAGATCGGTGTCAGTTGTTGGTGGACCTCCGAGGTGACCACATGGAGCTACCTCTTGCTGTTATTGGACATCAGTTTAATCTGGTCAATTTAGCACTCCAACGCATACAGAATATAATAAACAAAAGGGGGAGAAGAAGAAAAAGAAGAGTGTCGGTTAGACCATGGATTAGCAGGCGCTTTGACTTTGGTCTCCACGACCAGCTTCTGGTAGAGCTCCGGAACGAGGACCAAGGTGCAGTCAAGAACTTCATGAGTACATGGACGAGGTGATGACCTACCCACCACTCCTGAGGGATGGCGTGCCATATCAGACAACTTCATGAAGAGGTGGAACTTTCCCCATACATGTGGGGCCCTAGATGGGAAGGACGTGGCATGCAGGTGTCCCCCCAACAGTGGATCCCCGTATTACAACTACACTCGACCAAAAAAGTTACAGTTCATTATTTTGCTTCCACCATACCTAATGCAAAGGCACGATTTAGACTAGACAATTTAACCATTTTGATTTGGATGTTTTTGACAAGACATTGATAAATCCAAACTCACTTAAAAATGTCCTAATTGTCTACACATAAATTGCCCAAATCACAAGTTGCATTGTTCTTTGGTGTTTTTCATTCTGACCCCACAATCCTTTGTTGCATTCCTGTCTAGTGAAGCTTGCCACCATAGTTGGTGGACCTCCGAAGTGACCACGTGGAGCTACCTCTTGCTGTTATTGGACATCAGTTTAATCTGGTCAATTTAGCACTCCAACGCATACAGAATATAATAAACAAAAGGGGGAGAAGAAGAAAAAGAAGAGTGTCGGTTAGACCATGGATTAGCAGGCGCTTTGACTTTGGTCTCCACGACCAGCTTCTGGTAGAGCTCCGGAACGAGGACCAAGGTGCAGTCAAGAACTTCATGAGTACATGGACGAGGTAAATGACCTGCCCACCACTCCTGAGGGATGGCGTGCCATATCAGACAACTTCATGAAGAGGTGGAACTTTCCCCATAAATGTGGGGCCCTAGATGGGAAGGACGTGGCATGCAGGTGTCCCCCCAACAGTGGATCCCCGTATTACAACTACACTCGACCAAAAAAGTTACAGTTCATTATTTTGCTTCCACCATACCTAATGCAATGGCACGATTTAGATTGGACAATTTAACCATTTTGATTTGGATGTTTTTGACAAGACATTGATAAATCCAAACTCACTTAAAAATGTCCTAATTGTCTACACATAAATTGCCCAAATCACAAGTTGCATTGTTCTTTGGTGTTTTTCATTCTGACCCCACAATCCTTTGTTGCATTCCTGTTTAGTGAAGCTTGCCATCATAGTCTCTCTTGAGCTCTATTCCTTTGAGGGATATGTTCAGCTAAAATTTGATATATTATTTTCCTACATTAAATCCAATTTAATAATAAATATCTATAAATGTCTTACTGGTGACAGAACTTTTATGGTCGAGTGTACAAGCGGTTCTACTCTGTGGTGATCCTGGCCCTCGTAGATGTTGATTACAAATTCATCTGGGCAGACTTGGCTGGTCTAGGTTCTTCATCAGACGCCCAAATCTACAACAACTGCTAGCTGAAGAAATATGTGGAAGGGGATAACATCGGATTTCCAAGAGCAGATCCTCTACCCAATGGCACCCAGGATGTACCCTACTACTTCATCGGAAACGATGCATTCGCCCTCAGAGAGACCATGATGAAGCCCTACGGACTCCGTGGTCTGGATGATAACCACAGGATCTTTAATTACCGGCTTTCCCGTGCCAGGAGGGTTGTGGAAAATGCCTTTGGCATCCTAGCCAACCGATTCAAGGTTATGCTTGGCACCATGCAGCATTTTCCAGAAAATGTCAAGCTCGTAACCAAAACCTGCATTTGCCTGCACAATCTCATCATGAGGCTACGCTACCCTGGTCTACAGAATCAGCAGCTCGACCGTGTGGAGAACAACGGTGTCATCATCGTAGGAGCCTGGAGAGATGGAAGGGATATGTTAGACACCCAGGTAGTTGTTGGGCCAAACACTGCAACCAAGAAAGGACAGAAGCAGAGCAACCTTCTCAAGCACTGGGTCAACTCAGAGGCAGGTGCTGTTCCCTGGCAAAACAGGATGATATAGAGGAACCAGTGTTGTTGTAGTGACTGTTGTTGTAGTGAGATTGATGTATATACTGTATTGTTGTTCCATAATAAATCTATCACAATTGTTAATCTGTGTTTTTGTCTTGATGTGCTTCACTTAGAAATGATAATGATATGTAATTTATATAAGTAAATGTCAGTTTTTTAAAATGATAATGATATGAAAGTAAATGTCAAACACACACACACACAATTTAAACATGTTATAACTTAAACATAACACAACATAACACAACACTGCCAAAAAACACACAAGTACAAAACTAAAGCAGTCCTAAAACACTAAGTACTCCTAGAGCAAGCAGTCCTGAATCCTAAAGCAGTCCCAGTTCGGTGTAACTGGTGCCTTTGTTACTGAAGTGTCTAGCAGATCACCACCCTCCTGATCCTTATAAGCTGGACTCGGAGCTTGAGACCCTCCGAGGAGTGAGGACATGTTGGAGAGGTTGCACAGGCTGGTGTCTGTCTGCTGTTGCTGCTGTAGCTGCTGCTGTTGCTGCTGCTGTGGCTGCTGATGTTGCTGCTGCTGTTGCTGCTGCTGTTGCTGCTGCTGTTGCTGCTGTTGCTGCTGTTGCTGCTGTTGCTGCTGCTGTGGGAAGACTGGCTGTGCATAATGGCTGTTCATGCAGTCAGTGCTCAATGAGTCCCAGACACTGCCTTGTGGAGGGTTGGATTGCCACTGTTGGGGAGGAGGCTTGTAGTTAGGGTACACACACGCACCAAAGTGGCCGGGGGCGCTTTTTTTTTACACCACTGCGAGGGGTAATCCAGCGCACGTACAAAGACTACGAAAAAGTCGCGCATGCGTAATAAGCCCCAAAAGCCAATGATTGCAAACCGCGTGTCTGTCGACGATGATACCGGTGACTTTTCATGATACCGCTGACTTTTCACCACAGAACAAAAAAGAGGGGTAGCCGATCTTGGCTTCGAGATCTTGTATGCAAAACATAGTTTAATGATACTACACGTAGGCTGAACAAATATGTGTTCCCTGTGAAAGTCTTCTATATTTTCCCACACTATTTTTGCACCTACTGACATGACTAATATTTTACTAGGTAATTTTAATCAGTATTTAGAAGAAGTGATTGAAAAAGTGTTTGGAGGAAAGTTTGAAAAGTGACTTTAGGCATGGAGGAAGAAACAACAAAAAGTGCTTCAAGGGGCAAATTATAGTGTGTACAAAAACATGTATATAATCAAAAAGTGTTTCGAAAGATTGATCGAAACGTCATTACGAAAGAACGATCGAAACGCGCGTTTCGAAAGAACGATCGAAACGTCGTTTCGAAAGAACGATCGAAACGTCGTTTCGAAAGATTGATCGAAACGTCGTTACGAAAGAACGATCGAAAGGTTTTGAAAGAACGATCGAAACGCGCGTTTCGAAAGAACGATCAAAAACGCGTTTCGAAAGATTGATCGAAACGTCGTTTCGAAAGAAACGTCGTTTCGAAAGAACAATTGAAACGTTTTGAAAGAACGATCGAAACGCGCGTTTTATAAGAACGACCGAAACGCGTTTCAAAATATTGATCGAAAGAACGATCGAAAGAACGATCGAAACGTCGTTACGAAAGAACGATCGAAACGCGTTTTCGATGTTGTTTTTGTTTTTACAAAAATATTTTCACCATTTATTCAACATAAAAAAACATGCACTGATCCTTTGGCTGATATTTTAATATATATGTATGCAGTTGTTCTTCTTTTTCCTTTCTAATCAATCATAACATTTATCTTATTATAATAATACATGTACAGTACCGTACGTACGTACACAATATACATGCACTATGTACAGCGCATTGTATACCATACGTACGGGGAACTTTAGTCTCTTTACCAGCAGTGAAATGGTGCGTTTTCTGCCAAATTCCCCTCGCAGTGGTGTAAAAAAAAATGCGCAGCCGGGGGCTGGTGTGGACATCGGCCGACCTGGTATGTGGGTGCTGGTGCTGGCTCCCTGGTGACCGGGTCGGCGATCTGACCTCGACTGCATGTCATCTACCTCCTCCTCCTCCTCCTCCTCCGACTCGGCAGCATCTTCCTCTGTATGAGCAGCTTGTTCATCACCAGCCTGGTCTTCTTGAAGCGGGCCTTGAAGTGAGCTGGTCCATTTGGCTTGGCGGCGAGCTCCTTCAGAAGGTCAGTGGAGTCCGTGACCTTCTTCTGGAGGCCTTGTACAGCTGCCCTGTAATAATAATATAATATAATGTTCATTTATTTCATAAAGTATACATAGTATAAATATCCATAGAACTAGTAAAATATATAGACAATATGTACAATTAAGGTTTGATATGCATACCTGTCTGCGGCGTCAAGGCTGCGCTTGGTTGCCACCCTGGAGGTGTACGGGAGTTCCAGGTCAGGGGTGGTATCACCGGGGGATCCATCGGCAGCTTCTTCGGCGCACGCAGCCTTGGCAGCCGTGATGTCTCCTCCGGTGTTCTGGAGAGCTGTCTGGACACTGACGAGGGGCTCACGGCGGTGCCGAATGATGCCCTTCAGGAAGGTGAATTGGGTATTGATCCACGTTTCCCTCTCGGTCAGTGAAGTCAGCTCCCTGGCACCAGCACCGCTCTTTGATTCTTTGTCAAGCTTCACATGGATGTCACGCAAGGACCGGAACCATCGCTGCAAGTGGGCGCCATCTTTGATATCATCGTGTGAGGGGTCCAGCAGCTGGGCCTGATCTTCCCACCTCTTCAGCCTCTTTCCAGTGTCTTTGTAGGCGTTGAGTTTTATATTCCACACCATTAGGTTCTCCCTCAGCCACTCAACCATCATAATCTCTCTGGCCTCTCTTATGGTAGCAGATTCTTTGATTTTCCTGGGCTTGCTGGGGTTGGCCACCTTCTTCTTTTCGGATTTGGGTAGATGTTCACCAGAAGCAATGACTGCTGCATTATTTGAATGCTGTGATGCATTGGAGGAGTCACGAGTCAATGGTTCTCTAGGAGGAAGAGTTGGAGACTTGGGAGACCTGGACCAGGACCTGGCTCGGGTAGGGGCCTCGGGGAGAGCTGGGGCGGGATCAAAAGGCGGCACACCTCTTCCTCTTGCTGCTTTTCTTCGGCCACGGCCACGGGAAGCTGTTTCAGTAGTTTTGACATCACTTTTGGGGTCACTTTTATCTGATTTCTTGGTAGCTTTCCCCATGTTGACTCTTCGATGACCAAATCAGTACTGAAGAAAATACTGAATCGGCTCCGCTTTTATAGCTTTTTATCACGTGACCGATATTCGCAACTACCACGCAACTAGCACGCAGGTCCAACGCAACTTGTAAGTTTTGAACGCAACTCACACGCAACTCGTACGCAGGTGATCGCAGGTATTGGGGGATCATAAGTTCAGTTCGCAACCCACACGCAACCCACGCGCAACCCATAGGTTGAACAGGTTAGAAAGTGACAACATTTTTGATTTGGGTTGCGTTTGATGCGTATAAAAATATTGTTTACACGCAACTCATAGGTTTCAGCATACGCTATGGTGTAAGGGCACCATTAAGTCTTACCTATACTGAGAGTATGTCAATGGTTTGTTTACGGACAACAGAAAGCGGTTTTTTGCCTTTGTGCGAAGCCGGAAACGCACCCCACCACCTCCTGTTCTCATTGAAAACGATCAAGTCATCAATAAGCCATCCGATATCGCCCAGGAGTTTTCAACGTTCTTGAAGTCTGTATTCACCGCGTCTGTCCCTCTGCCCACCGAGTCTGCTAAATGTACTCTACCAATACCGCCGCTTACGACGATCGAAATTCGCCACGGTGATCTCTATCGCCTTTTGACAGATCTAAATGAACATAAATCACGGGCACCAGACCAACTTACACCCACACTCCTGAAAAAGACAGCCCACTCTATAAGCCCGATTTTACAACGCATATTCCAGTCGTACCTTCAGCAAGGAAAACTCCCAACCTCGTGGAAATTCGCCAACATTTCCCCAGTTTTCAAGTCTTGCGATAGATCACTTCGATCTTACTATCGCCCAGTAGCCTTGACATCAGTCGTTTGTACAAAATTTAGAAACCATCATAGCTGGCGCCGTTCGTAACCACATGGACAATAACTGTCTTCTGTCACCCGTGCAACATAGGTTTACTAAGGGTAAATCCTGTGTTACACAACTTCTCAACATCACAAATAAGTGGGCTTCTACATTGGATCAACGGAGACCGCCCGTTATCGACGCAGTTTTCCTCGACTTTTCGAAAGCATTCGATATCATGCCGCACAACATCCTTCTTCGCAAGATTCCTTCATTATATAACATCACTGAACACGTCTGGTTTTGGATCCGTTCGTTCATCCATGACCGGCAGCAGCGTCCGGAGTTCCACAAGGCAGTGTCCTTGGACCGCTCTTATTTAATACGTTCATCAATGACTTGCCATCCTGCCTCAAATCATCGTGTGCATTGTTTGCCGACGACACTGTAATTTACCGGCCTGTGTTCGACACTTCGATGAAAACCTCCTGCAAACAGACCTGAACATTACCCAAACACCTTCGCACAGATTTTGCTACAGTTCCACTACAGTTCCACTTAAGTCTTGGCTCAGACGTCTGAAAGGATCGGTTTGCTCCGTTGAGTACATGTAATCCATTTTCGATCGTTCTTTCGAAACGCGCGTTTCGATCGTTCTTTCAAAACCTTACGATCGTTCTTTCGCCGTTATGATTATTTTCTGGAATAATTGTCTTTCATTCATGCCATTATTCAACTCGGATTTTTCGCTGATGGAATCGTTTGTTTTGTTGTTGTTGGGTTGTTTGGGTGTTTGTTTGTTTTTTCCCTTGCAATTTTAATCGTTTTATTTCTTTTTAATTGTATATTGTCGATTTATATTTATATTGTTGATTTATATTTTCTTTTTATATTTATTTTTTTAATTATTCATATTTCATATATTCAAACTGTATTCTAGTTTAATGATTTATTTCCATACAGAATGTCTTATTTATCTATTTTTGGGGCAGCCAGGTCCTTGGATCACAGTAATTATTACTTTTTGTTGCTCCTTGCCTATTTTGTGTAAAACTATTTGTAACAGTTTACCAATCATGTATACTATCTTTAAGCACGCAATTGAGGGGGAAAAACAAAACAAAAATGCTACACGTGCACAAATGTGTGTACTCACATTGCATAGCGCATGGCCATACAAACCGCCAATGTGGCTTTTCTTCCAAAAAAAGTGAAGTGGACTGACATTGTCATCAAATGATGAACAAATTTTGTATAATATTCAAGCTGGGGATTTGTGGGGTTTATTTTTCAGTTTAAACACAACTGGTTAGCTAGTCCAATCGAGCGGACCAGCCTGCATGTTGTAAAAGTTAACCATCAGATAATAAACTTGAAATCATTTCGGTATACGGCCGTGTTTTGTCCGTCTTACCGCTCACGATCGATAGCCGTCTTTATGTGCAGTATATATTTTGGTTTCGACCGATATACCGACTTGAAAAACCGGATTGCGCGACAACATCCATGACTCAAAGCGCGTTGATGCTGTTGCCATATCAAGAACCAATCCACGCACCGCACTCTACGGTGTGGTAGCGTCCATTTTTACCAGGAGGGTGTTGTATTGAAATATGCAGTAAGAAAATTGTTCAATAGATTCGTATCTTTATTCAGATGAACTGCGTTTAACTTTTAGCTAAACGTAGTCTTCTTTAAATCACGAGCATGTATACTGCGTACATAAGTGTACATTCAAATAATATACATGTACATAAACAAATCTCCCTCAAAACAACTGACAGAATTGTCGGCTACGATTTTTGAATTGATTTCTCAACCAAAACTTTGGCCAACGGAAAAGTCGATTTATTACTTTTGCATATATGATTATGTCTCATTTTGAAATTCAGGAGTACATAAACCCATCCCATGCTCTGGTTCTGTTAAACTCACTCTTTCTAGGGAGAGGTACCTTGAAACGGGATTTTGAATGTTATGGTTTGACTGTCGGACTTCTTAGTTTTTTGGCACGCTCCTTTAAGTCTTCCGACGTGGGACGAGAGAGCCGGGGATCAACACGTTGGTCTACTGAGAAAGTACGATCGAACTCTAGTGGTGAGCCGGTTAGAGAGGGCGCTTTTAAATGTAACAGTTCTGCGGCACGTTGCTCGGCAACCGCAGCACGTTTTTCGGCCTGTGGAATTGGGTTTTTAGGGTGTTGATTTCATTTATTTACTGACTGGATTGACAGGTCAAGGTCATCCGCTGGAGTAGCGTTCGCATTTTGTGACTTGCAGAGTTTTCTACTAGCGTAGTTACTGTGGCTACAGTTCGGTTAGGGATCGAAAAACGTCTTGGGTGTTTTTCCACTTGAGAGTTCAAATAGCGAATACGTTGACAAGCTCCCGGACTTAGTTCAATGTTTAGCGGAGCGCACCGTTTATTTCGACGGGGTGTATAAGTTCAAGTTGTCACTAGTGTTGCCTTCTCGGGTATTTGGGGTGTTACCCGGGGCGTGGGCAGTCAGTTAACTAGTTAAAAATACTGCGAGGAAGGTAAATTGGCTGGACACTTCTTCTTTGTGAAATATACAATTTTAGCAATAACTGGCTTCTTTCTGATAATGGTAGCGTTAAAGTCTTCAAGCGGTTGGAATAACTCAAATAGTACTCCATAGCGACACTGTAACGACGGGCGAGTGACAATGCGTGCGTGAGGGGAGACACGGCCAAATGTGCGGGTCAGACTACCGTTAGTGCATGTACTAGGTTTACCAGGCTTTTGCGCATTCAAGGGGCTCGCTATATACCGACGGAGCTCGGCCGGGGTGTAGCGGGAGTGAACCTCTATGCCGAGAGGGACAACCAGCTCGCCACCAAGATACTCGGCCGAAGTGTAGCAAGAGTGAACCGCTACGCCAAGAGGGACAACCAGCCACCGCGCCTGGGTCCATGGTCAAACCAAGCCTCACGGACGGTTGCCGAACGCCACATGCACACAGCACCACTGAGCCGAGTGACCAAGCAACCATATGCTCAGCCACAGTCTTATCGAATGGGACCGCACGACCAAATAGGTACTCAGTCTTTCACACCGACCACTTTTTGACCGAGAACACATCAGTCTAATCGAGATCGAGCCACTGCTCGCCGCCAGGCTGTCGCTCTCAAAACGACAACAAAGAAGGGTTTCACTGCCATATTTATAGAGGTTTAGGAGCTGATTGCATTAATAAAATATGAGGAGAACCAATGAAAAAGTGCCATCGTGTCCTCTTGTCACATGATTCAAGTGCACCGTGTGTGAGCCGTGTGCAAGAATGTAACAGCCGAAATAAAAAAAAGTCATGTCACGAAAGGAACGGTGCGGAGCTGCACCTCAGCTGAACCGTGTGCAAAAGGGTAATAGCGAAAATAAGAGGTCATGTGACAGAAATAACGGGTGCAGAGCTAAATCAACTATCTTCTGAGGAACTACTGACATAACCACGCCCAGTCATGTACTCATGCAGATGTCTAACGTCACCTTACTTTCCGGATTGGCCTGTGAAGGTTTGGCGAATCACACAGTACTTTCAATATATGGCAAGATCCTTGGCAACTTTACCATGTTTATAGAAACTACAGCCAGGTGTTACATTGATAACAGTGCTGCCTTTGTTTTACATGCCTCGCATGTTTTTGTGCGGCAGGGTGAGTCCGGAAAGTAATGGTCTCGTTAGCGAATTACGTTTGGTGAAATAGAGTGCTTGGAAATTATAAGAATTCGAGGTTTGCAACAATAGGAATGTCAAAAGCATGTGCATTATCAAAAACATTGGCCTCAAACCTGAAACTTGATGTGGGGTATTAATAATTTTGGACTGGTGTAAAAACCCAAAAACGTAACATTCTATTGTTATGCTAATATGTTGAGCCAACATATGTGTATTTGTTTATGCCAACTAAATGTCCTTGGGTAAAGTGAGAACATTCCATCACGCCAGCTTGTAGGTACATGTATAAGACAAATGCAAAACTCTACAATTTGTCATAGGGCTTAACTTCATATATCACCGTGTACGCACCTTGCGTACGTGGTGTGGACTCGAAACCCATTCAAGTCCACAATTTGCGGGAAAAAGTGACGGATTGTGGACTTGCACTCGTTCGCTTAAGTCCACAGTCAGGTTGTCCAAACTTGGGGAAAAGGGTTAGGGTGGGGGTGGAATGTTTTAAAAAAAGGTTATGGTTCAGGAGTAAAGTTTAGAAACATGGATTAGGAAAAAATTGGGGTGGATGAGGGAAGAATTTTGAGAAAACAACGATTTTCCGACCAATTCTCTTAAGTGCACGAATACAAAGAAAAGTTCCACAGTGCGTACGTAATGCGCGACTTGGTGTGTGGAAAAGTGTGTTTGTGGCATTTTCGAAAGAAAACACGTCCAGTGTGCTCGTACACTACCCATCAAAACTTTGGAAACACCTTGAAAGTTTCATGTTTTAGAGAAGAAAACGTACAATTTCGTGAATTATTAATTTTGTGAAAGCCAATGTAGGTGTATTCTAACAAAAAAGCAATATACACATGTTAATGTTAGTGCCATCTTCGGCCTCAGCAGTGGGCTTATATTAAGAAACTGGAGAGCATGCAAAAAGAAACGGCTAAACTTGATGTTCATCAAAGAATCCCCCCTTAGCAGCTATGACAGCTAAACACAATCTCTGCAGAATGATTGTCGGTTTCTCCAAACATTCAGTGGAAATACGCCTTTTTAAAGACTCTCCAGAGGTTTTTTTGCTGGTTGGGCATTTATTTCTGACCTTACGATCCAACTCCTCCCAGAGCAGCTCAATGGGATTGAGATCAGGATACTGGGCAGGCCATTCCATGATGGACAGCACTCCAGATGACTGCTTCCTCTCATGCAGATACCCCTTACACCTCCGTTTGCTTTAATAGCTTGGTTTATAAAAACAAAACATTCTAGGTGTTTCCAAAGTTTTGATTGGTAGTGTACGTGTGGTCAGCAGAGCTGCCAACCCTCCCGGATTTTGAGGAGGGCATCTGGGAAACCAGGTTCATTCCGTGACTTCAAACACATCTTAAAAATCCCCTAAGGTTGGGTTTTTATCCATGTCAGGACTCGCACAATTAGTCATTTCCCGAATAATCTGTTGCAAAATCCGCGAGGTTAGATATTTGAGGGCCATTCTGGCGAAAATGATTGATACAATTTGGACTAAACTACAATTTTAGATCATCTTGTGGATTTACAAATCGCACAAAATATTTGTTTTTTATGAAAATGCTCCGAGCAATTTGTCTTAACAATCTATGTCGATCAAAGGAAATGTCTTGAAAAAATAGTCGGGCAATTCAAATTCGGACATTGTTTTCCTTTTTGAATTTAAATTTGAATTTAAAACCACGCATCGCAACATAAAACCGCGGCGCATGGTTTGCATTAGTCAAATTTCAAAATTATTTGAACACATAAAAGAAAAACTGCCTTAATTGCCACGTTTAAATCCCATTTAGACACTGAAATAGTTCAACTTTACAAACAAACATGTCTCAATATTGGGAAAATTATATTTTGCGGGCCATAAGGTATGTTTTCATAAGGTATGTTTTCAAAAAAAATATATATATATTTTTAAATAAATATAAATTCGCCGTGTGCCTGGCAGAAGAGCATTAAGCGGTCTGGTGCCCAAAATCAGTGCCTGGCAAAAGGATGTAGGCCTGCTTATTTTTGGCACCTTTTAAGGACTTGTTTACCTTCGAATTATGTAAGGTATAGGTCTTCAAAAGTCACGCTGCACAGTGTTACTGGCTGTTTATTGCTTATTTTGTTTTGCCAAACTTTGCGCAGGATAGGATAACACCCTTGCGATTTCGACACCAAGAAGCGCGTGAAAAATAAAATACACTTCCAGCGTTAAAACGGTTGCACATGCGCAGAACATATGTCCCGGCCAAAAAACCTATCGAAAAGATCACATTTGTGTTGCGAGTCTTGTCCGCATTGGGCTTTTTTTCTGGAGGTTTTACCGAGACGATGGTAAACATTTGCAACATTTTACTGCTTTCCGCATTTGGACTTTTTAATATGGGAATATTTTACCGAGACCGTAGAAGAGCATGCGCAGTTTCACTTCGCAATATGACCTTTACGGCCTGGACTACGCTTCCAATGGTAAATTTTCCTGGGCAGCTGTTGGCTAGGAAAAGTAACCGCTGGACTCGGGGGAAAGTTACTGAGAGGAAAACGTCTCAGGCTGTCCTCGGTGGACTTAAAATAGGGGTATTTTTTCGTATACATGGAATCAACGGATACATGTAATATGATTTTAAAATATACTTCCCATTTGCACTTTTGTCTCAAATGTTGCTTTTCTGGCGAACAATCACTTTTTCTGCTTCAAAGATTTCCTTCAGTTAGTGCACAAGATAATTTATAACCATTTACGCGCGCGCGCGCAGCGCCCTCTATTGTCGCGCTTACGTACGCACAGACCGCTCGCGCCGTATTTTTGTGCATTGCTTTATGCAGTAATTTTGTAATTTATTTATCTCAGAAAAACATTTCCGACAAAAGTGCAAGTGGGAAGTATATCTTAGAATTGGATGATCTGTTGATTCTATGAGAAAATTTCCATATACGAAACAAATACCAACATGGGAAAATTACCCATCGTCTCGGTAAGTTTTCCCCAAAAAAATCCAATGCGGACGCTATAGTTACAGTAACCGTAACGCGATAATGAATGGCTGTAGTTAATACCGGATTGCAACAGCGCAGGTGCGATGACATGTTGATTAATCGATCGAGTCATGCAGTACGTATATGGCATACGCGTACAGATACTCATTTTGTTTGCGCCCTTATTAAAATTGCATACAGAAACTACAGTGCAAAAATGGCGAGCTTTATCACTGTTGGTGTTTGTAGTTTTGAGGCCTTGTAAAAAAGTAGGTACTTTTGTCTGTATGTATTTTGTTATCTGTATGTATTTTGTTGTCTGTATGTATTTTGTTGTCTTAGCCAATTATTAAAGTAAGGTGAATAAGGTAAAGAAAGTGACGGCAAATGAAGTAAAATTCGATTTTGTTGCTGAACTTGCATTTATTTAGAAACATGTATTCAGGCATTTAAATTTGGCTGATGAAACACGGATTTGTCATATTGTTTTGTGGCCAAAGTATTTCACTGTGTCCTTTTAAAATTGAAATCATGATAAATTCTGCTACATGTATATGAGCAGGCGAATTTATTCCATCGATTTCGGAGTCGCAGATATATATCATGCACGCATGACGCCGCGAACAATGGGTTAGCAACGTTAGCGTTGTGGTCGATTATGTCTTGCCGCTTCGATGAACATGTCACCGCGCTTGTGCAGTTGCAATCCTGTAACTACAGCCGTTCATTAACTCGTTACGGTTACCTTAACTGTAACCACTGTGGTGCATTATTGCACAGGAAAGAAAGTTACCTGTACATAAACATAAATTGTATATTATAATTCTTTCCGTAAATATACAGCTTTATGCTTCGTGAGTTGGTTGCACGTTTTGCCTTTTACTTTTCGCCTTTGACCAGTTACGTATGTGCTCATTCTTTGTTGATATTTGCTACCACAGAGAGTGAGTTGAGAAAATTTCTGAGCTGTAACATCCCAGTCAAGACTATTGCTGAAGCTAAGACGTGGCTGTCAAAATGCCAAGCTGCCTTCGTGACCTGCTTGACCAAGAGACCGCTGACATTATCCAACAGAGGTAATGATGAGCTTAAACGTGCATGTGTACCCCCGTATTCAGCTGTGCTGCACATCCCCCAATTGCTTAATCATAACAAATGACACATCATCAAGGAAAATTATTTTGCAACAAGAGAGAAATCGTCAGTCACACTTGACTTTCCGAACTTTTTTTGAGGAGTTTATATCGGCACCGCGATGACCTAGATTGGTTCCCGATCCCTATAGATCGGTTCGCTTATTGCGAAAATATAGGGATCGGTAAAGGGCAGCCATGACGGGCAGAATTCTGCCCGTCACGTGGTTATTTGTTTTATATTTTAAGTGCGCAGATTTTGCATTGACATTTGTAACTTGGCCGTGCGTGTCGAACGTATCCAATTATGTAAATAAAGTTCATTGCCTAAAGCAAAGGGCTTGGCCAATTTTTAAATATAAAAAAACACAATGCGCACGCGCAAAGACGACCAATTACAGATCAATATGAAGCGCCCTTTACCTGTCCTTATATTCTCCTGTGTGGAATATGTGGACGGGAACCAGTCTATATGCGCAATGACCGAACAAAAGCGATACGCGGCGCGTGATTGGTCAGTTGCGAATAATGTCACTGGATAATCAATATTCATATAAGTCCCGAATACAGCCTAGCTCAACTCGTTTCAGCAAGGGTTTTGTGGAACTCGGTTTGGAGCAAAGACCCTTGCGACAGGAAGATGCCTTTACCGTGGAAAGACTCAATTAAGGAATTTCACTCCCTACGTGCTCTAGCAGACCCGTAAACCGTGTATGCATAATGGCTATTTTTAAGGAACTCATTCCGTACGACACCCGTACACGTTCGCCACTAATTATTCGTAATATGACATGATAAATTTAAATTTGGTGAGGAAACATGATATTAGCACTGAGAAAACTTTTTGTTTGAAAAACACTTTTGATGTAATGTCCCATAGACTCAGTGTACGGAGTCCAAACTGGCGAAACACGTACCAAGGTATTTTTTTCCGTTGGGGTACTCACCGCGTATCAGGGTATAAATTCCACACACGTTTGCTCTTATTTTCTTTAACATGACCAGAAATCCCGGAAAGGTTAATTTGACGAGGAAACATCCCACACATTTCTTTGAAAATCCTTTTTTGTATATCCTTAATACCGTACACCTTCATCAGCGAGTCTTCCCAATATGACATGATAATGCCCCAGAAAGTGTAAATTTTGTCAGGAAACATGATTTTAGCAATAAGAAATATAAAGTTTTTCTTTGAAAACACTCGATAGACTTAGAGCATGGAGTCTTAACTAGCGAATGTGTATGCTAGTTTTTCCTTTTCCCTAGTAATTTTCAAACCGACCGACCGCGTCCAGCCTGACCGCCAACGTCGGCCAGGTTCCGACACTTCGCCTCCCGTCCGTCGCAAAGACTCTTCGCCCTACACTCAACCAAGCGCCACGTTCGGCCCACCCAACTAAATCAACAACAGACTGATCACATCATCGCCTACAAAACAACAAGAGGGGGAAACAAACCTTTCAAATCAACACGATATGAAGCGTACGTACGGTGCCAACTACTATAGATTAGTTGCTCATGAGGTTGCGCGTGCGTTAAGAAAATCTAGCCTATCTGCATACACAAGTAACGCATGCGCACCCTTTTCAGGGGGATTTTTTTTGGCAATTTCCTAAGACGGTCAATATTACAACACATCTGGTGATGGGACTTGGAACGAGTCTATCGGGTCAAGCGGTTAGTCGCGAATACGCCCTCTCGCGGCAGTCGGGTTTCTGGAATTCCAACAAATGGTTCATGAGTTTGGAAAATCTGGATGCAGTGAAAAACAACTTGGCTCCACCAGGATTCGAACCGCGGACTTTCTGCTTAACGACGCTACAGACGCCCAACCAATTGAGCTACGAAGCCAACTGGCAGTATTGCAGTTGTTCCACACTAATTGGGATTGGCTATCACATGAGCCCTAGCAAGCCCCACAGAGGGATAAACCCTTCAATGGTATACCCACCCCTCCCAGAGATTTGCTCCCCCCCCCCCCCCCCCCCCCCTCCCCTCGAATATGGAATCTGTAATCGGTAAAGTAGAAAACTTGCATGAAATCATACAACATCAAATTGCCTCAAATTACTGCTTCGGCTGAAGCTACTTACATAAACGGCTCAAACTATTTAGGCCTATTTCGCCCAAAATACGACACTAATCCTGCTATGTAAATAAATGCCCGAAGTTGCCACGCTTCTCCGCAATTAACGGTTGCGTGTAAATGCATATTACAGGAAAACCGCAAAATGTCTACACCATTCCAGTGTTGACGGTCATTTCACAAACTGTCCCCATCGTACTCACTAATTACCCCTTACGGTATGTTGTCGGGGTTACGTATGTACGGTCTACGGCTTGATACTATACTTCAACTAACATAGGGCTACTCATTTCCATGTATGCTCTGTTTTAACCTACATCGCATAGGACCACTCACGATTGCACACGTCTACTAAAATTGAATTAACTAAACTCACTTATACTCCAATAACGGGCCCAATACATCTGCGTTAACCATAACCTTATATACGAAAGGTAAAACAACCGAAAACTTAGGAAAATCGCCATATATAGGCCTTTTTTGTTTTGTTTTTTCAAAGGAAATCCTTCCAACTACATGTAATCTCACAACGCGATCAAATTGTTCTGACAGACTCTGCTGCAGAATATATATTAACGGCACTTTCCGTGAAATGTCCATACCTAGTTAGGGCAAATACCGTGATTTTTCAGTTTGAAACATTTAACGAGGCCTTGGCCATTTCGCAAATCCCTTTTAAAACTGAATTTTGAGAAGAGGAACATTTGATGCGTAACGAATGACCGCCTCCAGTTAATATGGCGAAACCAAACCTTTGAGAGGCAAGGGAAGTCTCAGTCAAATGTAACCATGCGACGAGCCGAGTATGGACGAGCATTTAATTGAGCAAAACTCACAGTAAGAGTTTGAGAAGTTGCTCAGACATTTCTTTAAAATGATTCATCAAGCATTTATTTTTTTGCAAGCGAAGGATTGAAAGAAAGGTCAATGTTCGAGAGGGAACATTTGATTTTGGATAAAACACCTAGACATTTCAGCTGTCCCAAATGTCTGTTCACAGGGCCCGAGGCCATGGTCAACTTCTCAATTCTTTCCCCAATTACTTGTATCATTAATTGGTGTCTAGAAATAAAATCGGCGGATGAAACAGGGGAATAATTTTACACGTGACCGCCTCGAGTCTGCCTTGTTATGACCGCATGTTAAAACATGCCGCGGTCAAATGAAACATTCCCGAGATACAAACAAACTAAAAAACAACTGCAAATATAAACTGCAACATGGTAAGATTTTACTTCTAATTCAATGCCAACACTAATTTTCCCATTAGGCAGAAAAGAGCAAAATTTGTGCGGAACAGGGGTTTCAGCACTGAAAGGGACACCTTTACAAAATTAGTCTTGACATGGCTAACTCCTCATTTTTTCCGTACTCACCACCATTGACGATTCTTTCACTTGCCCTGTAGTGCCGAGTTCGTCAAAGCCATGCGCTACGTGCCACGATTTTGAATGCACCGCAATTGTGCACCCCATTGGTATGCACATTTTGTAGAGCGGAATGCAGGAAAACAACGCGAAGAACAAAGGGGGGGGGGGGGGGTGGGGGGGGGGGGGGGGGTGGGGGGGGGGGGGGGGTGCATTCCCCAACAGACCTGCACGAATTGCATGCAATTTTCAAACCAATTACGTGCATAATAATACCAAATCCGCATGAAAAACCACACGATTAACCGACATTTTCCCGTAGCGTAATCAAGACCGGGAAATAAAAACGAAAGGGCCAGAGACCGTGTTTGGTGCTACGGTAAAAGCGACCCTCACCAACGTTGTACAAAACCGATATCGGCACCGACAATTCAATAAAACCTCACACAATTCCAAAATATCTCACTATTATTTTTAACACACAGACTGTCTCACAACGCGCCCTTTGGATTTCCCGGTGGCTGCTGTTCCAAATTCCCGGAGACCTACAGAGAGACGTCCTCCGCGTTCCAGTTAAAATCTCTGACTGATAGTTGCCGTCGCCCTCTAACGTTTAAGGCTGGCTCACATAGTAGCGGCAGATAACCCGCGAAAGGCGACGGACGTGAAAATCACAAAATATTGGCGGCAAAACGACGGCAAAAGGCAAAAAGCAAGATTCGCTGACGGGTGAGAACGACCTTCAGCGACAACACGACGGCAAGGGACGAATGGCTGCGGCAGGGAACGGAGTCCAGCGACCAAAATCGGACGTTGTCTGGGCGGCGAGTGACGATGTCTCGACGGAGCCCGGCAACAAGGAACGATGTCAGACGGCTGGCGGTGGATTGGCTGGCGGCAAGGAACGGCGGCTAACGGTGGGTTGCGGCGACGATGACGTGGCTCAGCGGCCGACATCATAGCCTGTGTGTGTGCGGGTCGTATAAATAGTCGACTTCAAAAATAGTCAAAAAACGTCAAAAATTGTACAACAAAGTTTAAAATTGTGGACCATCGTTTCAAAATCGTAACTCATCGCAGACCACCGTTGCAATGCCGCAGGTACTCGCAAACGACCCGCCATCAACAGTCATCACCCGTCACCCTCCGGACAAAATTCGCAAGCCATTGTCGCACCAAAGTCGTTACAATTTCGTTACTTGCCGCAATGTGTCGTCAGGGTTCGATATGTGACGTCACTTGCCGATGTTTTGTCGTCAATGGTTGTTGACAACGACTACCAACGAAATTGTGACGACCTCAAAACGACTAGAGACGGCCTCGCACGGCATGGAAACGTCAAGAAAATGAGGGTTGTTGAAAATTTGCCGACGGACGCGACTGATGATTTCAGCCGTCTGCGGTCGCCAGCGAATTCGTCAGCGACAATTGAAGGCAACACACGATGATTGGCAGTAAATTCACAATTGCAATTCGCAGCTTAACGTAGCTTGCCGTACC